>OZ023308.1:10002500-11406439 GCA_964007245.1 Hypomecis atomaria | reverse complement strand
ATTACACACGGCCGCTGCGTCGCCAGTTTTCTGTAGAACACTTTGGCGGCTGGACACGCTGCGGCGTGTCTAGATACCAAATGGTTCGTGTAATATTACACACGGCCGCTGCGTCGCCAGTTTTCTGTAGAACACTTTGGCTGGACACGCTGCGGCGTGTCTAGATACCAAATGGTTCGTGTAATATTACACACGGCCGCTGCGTCGCCAGTTTTCTGTAGAACACTTTGGCTGGACACGCTGCGGCGTGTCTAGATACCAAATGGTTCGTGTAATATTACACACGGCCGCTGCGTCGCCAGTTTTCTGTAGAACACTTTGGCTGGACACGCTGCGGCGTGTCTAGATACCAAATGGTTCGTGTAATATTACACACGGCCGCTGCGTCGCCAGTTTTCTGTAGAACACTTTGGCTGGACACGCTGCGGCGTGTCTAGATACCAAATGGTTCGTGTAATATTACACACGGGCCGCTGCGTCGCCAGTTTTCTGTAGAACACTTTGGCTGGACACGCTGCGGCGTGTCTAGATACCAAATGGTTCGTGTAATATTACACACGGCCGCTGCGTCGCCAGTTTTCTGTAGAACACTTTGGCTGGACACGCTGCGGCGTGTCTAGATACCAAATGGTTCGTGTAATATTACACACGGCCGCTGCGTCGCCAGTTTTCTGTAGAACACTTTGGCTGGACACGCTGCGGCGTGTCTAGATACCAAATGGTTCGTGTAATATTACACACGGCCGCTGCGTCGCCAGTTTTCTGTAGAACACTTTGGCTGGACACGCTGCGGCGTGTCTAGATACCAAATGGTTCGTGTAATATTACACACGGCCGCTGCGTCGCCAGTTTTCTGTAGAACACTTTGGCTGGACACGCTGCGGCGTGTCTAGATACCAAATGGTTCGTGTAATATTACACACGGCCGCTGCGTCGCCAGTTTTCTGTAGAACACTTTGGCTGGACACGCTGCGGCGTGTCTAGATACCAAATGGTTCGTGTAATATTACACACGGCCGCTGCGTCGCCAGTTTTCTGTGGAACACTTTGGCTGGACACGCTGCGGCGTGTCTAGATACCAAATGGTTCGTGTAATATTACACACGGCCGCTGCGTCGCCAGTTTTCTGTAGAACACTTTGGCTGGACACGCTGCGGCGTGTCTAGATACCAAATGGTTCGTGTAATATTACACACGGCCGCTGCGTCGCCAGTTTTCTGTAGAACACTTTGGCTGGACACGCTGCGGCGTGTCTAGATACCAAATGGTTCGTGTAATATTACACACGGCCGCTGCGTCGCCAGTTTTCTGTAGAACACTTTGGCTGGACACGCTGCGGCGTGTCTAGATACCAAATGGTTCGTGTAATATTACACACGGCCGCTGCGTCGCCAGTTTTCTGTAGAACACTTTGGCTGGACACGCTGCGGCGTGTCTAGATACCAAATGGTTCGTGTAATATTACACACGGCCGCTGCGTCGCCAGTTTTCTGTAGAACACTTTGGCTGGACACGCTGCGGCGTGTCTAGATACCAAATGGTTCGTGTAATATTACACACGGCCGCTGCGTCGCCAGTTTTCTGTAGAACACTTTGGCTGGACACGCTGCGGCGTGTCTAGATACCAAATGGTTCGTGTAATATTACACACGGCCGCTGCGTCGCCAGTTTTCTGTAGAACACTTTGGCTGGACACGCTGCGGCGTGTCTAGATACCAAATGGTTCGTGTAATATTACACACGGCCGCTGCGTCGCCAGTTTTCTGTAGAACACTTTGGCTGGACACGCTGCGGCGTGTCTAGATACCAAATGGTTCGTGTAATATTACACACGGCCGCTGCGTCGCCAGTTTTCTGTAGAACACTTTGGCTGGACACGCTGCGGCGTGTCTAGATACCAAATGGTTCGTGTAATATTACACACGGCCGCTGCGTCGCCAGTTTTCTGTAGAACACTTTGGCTGGACACGCTGCGGCGTGTCTAGATACCAAATGGTTCGTGTAATATTACACACGGCCGCTGCGTCGCCAGTTTTCTGTAGAACACTTTGGCTGGACACGCTGCGGCGTGTCTAGATACCAAATGGTTCGTGTAATATTACACACGGCCGCTGCGTCGCCAGTTTTCTGTAGAACACTTTGGCTGGACACGCTGCGGCGTGTCTAGATACCAAATGGTTCGTGTAATATTACACACGGCCGCTGCGTCGCCAGTTTTCTGTAGAACACTTTGGCTGGACACGCTGCGGCGTGTCTAGATACCAAATGGTTCGTGTAATATTACACACGGCCGCTGCGTCGCCAGTTTTCTGTAGAACACTTTGGCTGGACACGCTGCGGCGTGTCTAGATACCAAATGGTTCGTGTAATATTACACACGGCCGCTGCGTCGCCAGTTTTCTGTAGAACACTTTGGCTGGACACGCTGCGGCGTGTCTAGATACCAAATGGTTCGTGTAATATTACACACGGCCGCTGCGTCGCCAGGTTTCTGTAGAACACTTTGGCTGGACACGCTGCGGCGTGTCTAGATACCAAATGGTTCGTGTAATATTACACACGGCCGCTGCGTCGCCAGTTTTCTGTAGAACACTTTGGCTGGACACGCTGCGGCGTGTCTAGATACCAAATGGTTCGTGTAATATTACACACGGCCGCTGCGTCGCCAGTTTTCTGTAGAACACTTTGGCTGGACACGCTGCGGCGTGTCTAGATACCAAATGGTTCGTGTAATATTACACACGGCCGCTGCGTCGCCAGTTTTCTGTAGAACACTTTGGCTGGACACGCTGCGGCGTGTCTAGATACCAAATGGTTCGTGTAATATTACACACGGCCGCTGCGTCGCCAGTTTTCTGTAGAACACTTTGGCTGGACACGCTGCGGCGTGTCTAGATACCAAATGGTTCGTGTAATATTACACACGGCCGCTGCGTCGCCAGTTTTCTGTAGAACACTTTGGCTGGACACGCTGCGGCGTGTCTAGATACCAAATGGTTCGTGTAATATTACACACGGCCGCTGCGTCGCCAGTTTTCTGTAGAACACTTTGGCTGGACACGCTGCGGCGTGTCTAGATACCAAATGGTTCGTGTAATATTACACACGGCCGCTGCGTCGCCAGTTTTCTGTAGAACACTTTGGCTGGACACGCTGCGGCGTGTCTAGATACCAAATGGTTCGTGTAATATTACACACGGCCGCTGCGTCGCCAGTTTTCTGTAGAACACTTTGGCTGGACACGCTGCGGCGTGTCTAGATACCAAATGGTTCGTGTAATATTACACACGGCCGCTGCGTCGCCAGTTTTCTGTAGAACACTTTGGCTGGACACGCTGCGGCGTGTCTAGATACCAAATGGTTCGTGTAATATTACACACGGCCGCTGCGTCGCCAGTTTTCTGTAGAACACTTTGGCTGGACACGCTGCGGCGTGTCTAGATACCAAATGGTTCGTGTAATATTACACACGGCCGCTGCGTCGCCAGTTTTCTGTAGAACACTTTGGCTGGACACGCTGCGGCGTGTCTAGATACCAAATGGTTCGTGTAATATTACACACGGCCGCTGCGTCGCCAGTTTTCTGTAGAACACTTTGGCTGGACACGCTGCGGCGTGTCTAGATACCAAATGGTTCGTGTAATATTACACACGGCCGCTGCGTCGCCAGTTTTCTGTAGAACACTTTGGCTGGACACGCTGCGGCGTGTCTAGATACCAAATGGTTCGTGTAATATTACACACGGCCGCTGCGTCGCCAGTTTTCTGTAGAACACTTTGGCTGGACACGCTGCGGCGTGTCTAGATACCAAATGGTTCGTGTAATATTACACACGGCCGCTGCGTCGCCAGTTTTCTGTAGAACACTTTGGCTGGACACGCTGCGGCGTGTCTAGATACCAAATGGTTCGTGTAATATTACACACGGCCGCTGCGTCGCCAGTTTTCTGTAGAACACTTTGGCTGGACACGCTGCGGCGTGTCTAGATACCAAATGGTTCGTGTAATATTACACACGGCCGCTGCGTCGCCAGTTTTCTGTAGAACACTTTGGCTGGACACGCTGCGGCGTGTCTAGATACCAAATGGTTCGTGTAATATTACACACGGCCGCTGCGTCGCCAGTTTTCTGTAGAACACTTTGGCTGGACACGCTGCGGCGTGTCTAGATACCAAATGGTTCGTGTAATATTACACACGGCCGCTGCGTCGCCAGTTTTCTGTAGAACACTTTGGCTGGACACGCTGCGGCGTGTCTAGATACCAAATGGTTCGTGTAATATTACACACGGCCGCTGCGTCGCCAGTTTTCTGTAGAACACTTTGGCTGGACACGCTGCGGCGTGTCTAGATACCAAATGGTTCGTGTAATATTACACACGGCCGCTGCGTCGCCAGTTTTCTGTAGAACACTTTGGCTGGACACGCTGCGGCGTGTCTAGATACCAAATGGTTCGTGTAATATTACACACGGCCGCTGCGTCGCCAGTTTTCTGTAGAACACTTTGGCTGGACACGCTGCGGCGTGTCTAGATACCAAATGGTTCGTGTAATATTACACACGGCCGCTGCGTCGCCAGTTTTCTGTAGAACACTTTGGCTGGACACGCTGCGGCGTGTCTAGATACCAAATGGTTCGTGTAATATTACACACGGCCGCTGCGTCGCCAGTTTTCTGTAGAACACTTTGGCTGGACACGCTGCGGCGTGTCTAGATACCAAATGGTTCGTGTAATATTACACACGGCCGCTGCGTCGCCAGTTTTCTGTAGAACACTTTGGCTGGACACGCTGCGGCGTGTCTAGATACCAAATGGTTCGTGTAATATTACACACGGCCGCTGCGTCGCCAGTTTTCTGTAGAACACTTTGGCTGGACACGCTGCGGCGTGTCTAGATACCAAATGGTTCGTGTAATATTACACACGGCCGCTGCGTCGCCAGTTTTCTGTAGAACACTTTGGCTGGACACGCTGCGGCGTGTCTAGATACCAAATGGTTCGTGTAATATTACACACGGCCGCTGCGTCGCCAGTTTTCTGTAGAACACTTTGGCTGGACACGCTGCGGCGTGTCTAGATACCAAATGGTTCGTGTAATATTACACACGGCCGCTGCGTCGCCAGTTTTCTGTAGAACACTTTGGCTGGACACGCTGCGGCGTGTCTAGATACCAAATGGTTCGTGTAATATTACACACGGCCGCTGCGTCGCCAGTTTTCTGTAGAACACTTTGGCTGGACACGCTGCGGCGTGTCTAGATACCAAATGGTTCGTGTAATATTACACACGGCCGCTGCGTCGCCAGTTTTCTGTAGAACACTTTGGCTGGACACGCTGCGGCGTGTCTAGATACCAAATGGTTCGTGTAATATTACACACGGCCGCTGCGTCGCCAGGTTTCTGTAGAACACTTTGGCTGGACACGCTGCGGCGTGTCTAGATACCAAATGGTTCGTGTAATATTACACACGGCCGCTGCGTCGCCAGTTTTCTGTAGAACACTTTGGCTGGACACGCTGCGGCGTGTCTAGATACCAAATGGTTCGTGTAATATTACACACGGCCGCTGCGTCGCCAGTTTTCTGTAGAACACTTTGGCTGGACACGCTGCGGCGTGTCTAGATACCAAATGGTTCGTGTAATATTACACACGGCCGCTGCGTCGCCAGTTTTCTGTAGAACACTTTGGCTGGACACGCTGCGGCGTGTCTAGATACCAAATGGTTCGTGTAATATTACACACGGCCGCTGCGTCGCCAGTTTTCTGTAGAACACTTTGGCTGGACACGCTGCGGCGTGTCTAGATACCAAATGGTTCGTGTAATATTACACACGGCCGCTGCGTCGCCAGTTTTCTGTAGAACACTTTGGCTGGACACGCTGCGGCGTGTCTAGATACCAAATGGTTCGTGTAATATTACACACGGCCGCTGCGTCGCCAGTTTTCTGTAGAACACTTTGGCTGGACACGCTGCGGCGTGTCTAGATACCAAATGGTTCGTGTAATATTACACACGGCCGCTGCGTCGCCAGTTTTCTGTAGAACACTTTGGCTGGACACGCTGCGGCGTGTCTAGATACCAAATGGTTCGTGTAATATTACACACGGCCGCTGCGTCGCCAGTTTTCTGTAGAACACTTTGGCTGGACACGCTGCGGCGTGTCTAGATACCAAATGGTTCGTGTAATATTACACACGGCCGCTGCGTCGCCAGTTTTCTGTAGAACACTTTGGCTGGACACGCTGCGGCGTGTCTAGATACCAAATGGTTCGTGTAATATTACACACGGCCGCTGCGTCGCCAGTTTTCTGTAGAACACTTTGGCTGGACACGCTGCGGCGTGTCTAGATACCAAATGGTTCGTGTAATATTACACACGGCCGCTGCGTCGCCAGGTTTCTGTAGAACACTTTGGCTGGACACGCTGCGGCGTGTCTAGATACCAAATGGTTCGTGTAATATTACACACGGCCGCTGCGTCGCCAGTTTTCTGTAGAACACTTTGGCTGGACACGCTGCGGCGTGTCTAGATACCAAATGGTTCGTGTAATATTACACACGGCCGCTGCGTCGCCAGTTTTCTGTAGAACACTTTGGCTGGACACGCTGCGGCGTGTCTAGATACCAAATGGTTCGTGTAATATTACACACGGCCGCTGCGTCGCCAGTTTTCTGTAGAACACTTTGGCTGGACACGCTACCGCGTGTCTAGATGCTGAAGCCCACTGCCAGTTGGCAACGTGCCAACGCGCAAAATCAACGCGTAGCTTTATGTGAGCTTCAGTTCGGATTGGAGATTGCACAGCTTATAGCTAACATCACAGCCGACAAGTTGTACGATTCGACCTATAACTAATCAAGATGATGGTGAAGCTGTAATTCTCTATAGTCAGAAGTTTTTTCATACTTAAATTGTTTTGTAAAAAAAGTCTTTCAATACCCTAGCGTTGAACATTAACAATGCAAAAATTCCATCTCCATGACAGCCACGGTCAAATATTTGACAACAATGGCAGCCGGCGGCGGCGGCACCGTTGTCCGTGACGCGTTGTTTGTAATACACCATAAACTCGCGACTGTTGAACCCGAGAGCCGTAACTAAGAACCACATAACTAAGTAAAACTTTGACCAGCTGCACTATAGCATTATAGCAGGTTAGCATAGGCCCTGATATGCCGAGTGGTGGATGACGATGTATGTGGTGTTCCAACACATTGTCATCGACGCGCAGAGGAGCGCAAGCTCCGTGGTGTGGCCGGAGTTGGGCCAGCGCTGTCGGGTGCCGCGGAGTAGTGCGGAAGCGTGCCTGTAGCCGTTTGCCGACACCAGGCGCAGTGGTGGAACACCCAGGGTTTTTAGTGGGTATACCCATCAGTCGGCGAAGACTAGCACATAAACACCCACCCACCTGCCTTCGAGGTAGGTATCCATAAAGGATTTTCCCTGGTAAAAAAAGCCCTGATAGACAGGCCACATACTCTAAGTATGAGATTAGGTATTCGTAAACAAATACTAAAGTAGTTACTGTGCGGCTTCCAACATTTTCGGAATGCGGTCCTCGCGGAAAATGCCATCCACGGTCACCCATCCATAAAATAATCCATAACGTGCCGAACGTTGCTTACCCTTTGGTGTTCGCTAAGTAAACTTTAGTCATACTACGCTATGAACGCCAATGCCAAATTGTGAAGGGAAATAATTTTTTTTTTTTTTTTATAAAATTTGGGGGACATCTTACACACGGTCTCTGACCCCAAACTAAGCAAAGCTTGTGATATGGCTGCCAGAGACTGATATACTACATATACATATTTTAAATACATACTTATATAGATACTACCTAAATTACACCCAGACACAGAGCAAACACCTATATTCATCACACAAATGTTTGCCCTGGGTGGGGATCGAACCCACGCCTCTGTGATCCAGAAGTCAGGTTCACCAACCACTGAGCCACCGAGGCAGTCAAATAGATGGGTTTCAATAATTTACTTAGGAACGTTAAAACTTCGCCATTATTGTCACGTTATTAACACGTCATTAACATCACTGAAATGCGATCTTATACATACCACCAGAAACTGCAACATCCCCTGCTAGACATAGGCCTCCCCCCCCCCACCTTCAGCAAATGCTTTTGAATCCAGCTCAATCTATCGACCCCATAGATAGATGACCTGGTATACGGTTTTCTATGCATTGCTTGCCAGTACGGTTGTTTTTACACGAAGAACTTCATCTCAAGTCGATATAGAAAGATAAGCAAGATTTCTAACCTTCTACAGCAAGTAGGTATAGCGAAATATATATATATATATTTTTGTTCTCATAGCAGAGTAAAAATTTATTGCTCGCCATCAAATTCTCCGAGTATTGAACCCGCGACGCCCATTACGGGTAACTGCGAACGTTGTCGTCGAGTCGTTAATATTTTTTTACTAGTATAAACCACGTTGCCAGTTTTTTCTGGTAGTTAAGTCTATCAAGTCTATATTACTACATTTAGCTTTATTATCTTCCATATGAGAAACCGCAGAAAATGTTAAACACATTTTCTTGGCGCACCTATTATTCTTAGCAATTTCTATTTCAAATACATTTTTAAAAATGTTTCGTAGATTATAACACCACACAATAGGCATAATGGCTTTAAAATATAATTAGTCCGCAAGATTGATTAAAAAAATAATTAGACACGTATTTTTTCTTTTGTCAATTACACTAAGATTGACGAAGATATAGCACGCTAAAGTTCCGCGTGACATCACGAGAGCTATACAAATGTATACGTCGCACTAGTGACGTCACGAGCCTCCACTCCCAAACTTTAAAAAGGTTTATTTTTATCATTTAGTGTTTGATTGACAAAAGAGAAAAATACGTGTCTAATATTTTTTAATAATCTAACTAATAATGGACTAAATAGGTTAATATTTTTTTTTACTCACTCATCATGCCTATTGTTCTTGGTGGTTTTAGTAAAAGTTGTTCATAATGATGGTCTGAATCACCCCCTTTCCGCTTCGTACAGGGTTAGCAGATAATCTACTAAAAATACTACTAAATTTCACGCGGGTGTAGAACTAGTTGTCACTTAAAAGTTTAGTAATTTAGTTTAGACCTAGAATAAAGACAAAAATATCTTAACTATTAATAAGCTACTTATAAGCTATTTATACAAAAAGCCTTATCCCTCTACTCTCGGGAATCATTATTATCAAACTGTGTTATGAAAGCTTTCTACCTTTCTCTATTATACTCTCAGCTATTCTTGAAAATTGCTCTAACAATGTGCTAGGTTCAAAGATCTTTATTGTGTATCACAAGAAACATTTTGTCTCACTTATGTGATAATCTTAAATACTACATTACAGTAACATGCACATATAGGTCAGTGGGCTATTTAACTTCTGTATGAGCAATTAACAATTTTAACGTAAATAAACCAGTAAAAGTAAATCAAAAACGTCAATACAATATGTAAACAAAAGGCACGAGTAAAGTAGTTAAGTAGGTAGTATAGACAATTTATGGGTACACACATATTATTCAGCGAAATTTTTAGCCAACTAAAAACATTTCTCTCTTTGTATAATGTATGTATGTACTTAAATAAATTATTCCATTACTATTATTAATATTATTATTAATACTAATATTATTATTATATTATTATTAATACATTAATCTACAAAATGAAATCAACAAAAATAAATACACTAAAACGGAAACTAATAATTAAAATATATTACGTAAATATGTAGTTCCTAAAGAAAGGGTAGTTGCAATAAACTACTTACGTTTATCCATACACTAACAACACTATGAAAATTTGTCAAAAATATGTGATTTCAATTTCTTTTTAAATACCATAGCAGACTTCACTTCTCTAATACTATTCGGAAGTTTGTTATAATATTGCACTCCTTTGTATAATATTATTCGCTGGCCATAACCGGTTCTAGGACTCGGCATAGTTAGGTTGTTGGCACACCGGAGTCTTTTTACCACATACGAGGCTTCTCCCTTTTTTTTAAAGGTTAGTTGTGTATGTATTTTCTTATTTAATATTTTTCTTATCAGGATACACGTGTTATAAATATGTTGTTGTTTAATGTTCATGATTTTTAGTTCTTGATATAGCTGTTTTGTAGGGGTTAAATAGTCATACGAAAAAAGTACTTTTAAAAGTTTGTTTTGTTTGGTTTGCAAGGCATCTAAGTTCGTCGGAGCTGCATTGCCCCAGACTTCTATTAAATAGTCAATATGCGGTTTAACTAGGGTATTGTAAATTGTATATTTAATTGTGCGTGGAAGACACCCGACACATTTTTTTATGGCACCGGTGAGAGATTCTATCTTAGGTATAATATGAGAAATGTGTGTCTTCCATGTTAGTTTACTATCTAGATAAAGGCCAAGATATTTTTCGTAAGGTTTTCTATGAATAATTTCGTTGTTGATTGTTAAGTTTGTAGTGGTTTAGGTGTTCTTATTTTTGGCGGCAAATACCACATAGCATGTTTTGGACGTATTTATTGTAAGTAAATTGTTTGCAAACCAATTAGAAAGAATATCTAGATCTCTCTGTGCTTGACTCATAACATGTTCGATATTGTTTCCAAAATAGAAAAGACTCGTATCATCCGCATATAACGTCAATTTTCCAGACAAACCAAGATCGTTTATTCTATTTATATAAAAAACAAACAGCAAGGGTCCTACAATGGAGCCCTGAGGTACGCCAAAAGTTATGTGTTGGGGAGAACTCTGGGTATTACCTATTTTAACTATTTGTGTCCTACCAGTTAGATATGATTCATACATTTTGTGCGCTGTTTCGATGACCCCAGTCTTATTTAGTTCATCCAGTAGCAGAGTGTGACTGACTGTATCAAATGCTTTTTTTAAGTCAATAAATATACCTAGAGCTATCTTTTTTTTATCAATATTGGTCATTATGTTGGTTACTATATCAATGGTTGCTGTTAATGTATTGGATTTGGGTCGAAAACCGTATTGTTTGTCTGTTAGAAAATTAATTTTATCAAGATAGCAAAAAAGACGTTTATGTAAAAGTTTCTCAAATATTTTAGATAATACTGGGAGAACAGAGATTGGTCGATAATTCCCGGGATCAGTTTTTGTGCCAGATTTATAAATGGGTGTAACTTTTGCAATTTTCAGTGAATTTGGGAAAACACCTTGCTCGAAACAGCTATTAATACAGTCAGTCAGATCCCTCACTATATATTGTTTTATTCTAATAATACTTTTTGTTGATATGCCATCAATTCCAGAACTACTGTTTGGGTCCAGATTGCTAATAATTTCAAATACCTCTTCAGGGGTAGTTGGTTCAATGTGTGATAGTTCAAACTCACGTGGTGGCAGTTCAGTCTGAAGTATTTTGGTACGAGTGTTATCCATTGGAACAATTTTGTTTGCTAAAACAGATCCAATAGTAGCAAAAAATTCATTAAAACATTCACATATTTCTTTGGTATCAGTGATAGTACGGGATTGTATGGAAAGTTTTAGGGGAACACTGCTTGTGTGTACTTTATTTCGAGACAGTTTATTAATTAAACTCCACATTTTTTTGGGTTTGCGTGTACATTTATCAAATTCTTTTTTGTAGTAACTGTTCTTTGCATATCGTATTTTTATTGATACTTTGTTCCTTTCTTTTATAAAATCTTGCCTTAGTTTCTCATCATCCGGTATCTTTTTTAATCTGTTCCATATGTGGTTTCTTTTTTCAATTGCTTCTAATATATCTTTGGATATCCAGTCTTCTTTTGGTAGGTTCAGTATTTTTAATTTTTGTATCTTACATTTGTCTATGCTATCTCTTACGTATTTTTCTAGTTCTTCATATTTGTGTAAAGTATTTTCAAAATTACTGTTTTTCATACATTCTTCTAGTTTATCATAATTTATAGCTTCAAAGTGTATCTTGTTTTTGAAAGTAGGGTCAATCTTAGTGAATTCCAGAAATATTTGTTTGTGGTCAGATATAGACGAATTAATAATTGCCAAATGATGATTGTAGTTTTTGTCGATATTTGTAAGAACATGATCTAGGATTGTTTGCGTGTTTAATGTTTCTCTGGTACAGTATGCTTTGTCAATTTTATTCAGCACAGTATAATTTGATACCTGCAACGTGCTTTTATAGTCATTTACCGATTTATCATTTTTGTCTAGTAAGTTCAAATTAAAATCGCCGAAAATAACACACCTTTTGCGTTTTCCAAGTTGCGGTTCCAATACGTCAAGAAATTTTTTGGTATCAGTACGCCCAGGTTTATATATAACTCCGATGTCAATTGAGTGCTTGTCTAGATGAATCCATAAATAATTATTACCACCTATGTATTGCTGGTCAATTTCAGTGTGTTTAATACTGTTGTGAGCAAAAATTGAAACACCACCTCCTATCTTGCCATCTGTGCGTATATTGTAGTAGTGGGTATAGTTTGGTAGGTGGATAAGCTGTGCGTCTGCGTCAGATTTAATCCACGTTTCTGTTAAAAGTATGATGTGTATAGTTGTATTGATATGGGTAATGATGCAGAGTAATTCGTCCAATTTTCCTGGCGTTATAATGCTTCTTATGTTGAAGGATATAAGGAACGAAGAGACTTGCTATTTTTAGTTTGTAATGCGCTGTAGTTATTTAGTATTTCATAAGTAGTTGGCTCTGAGTCGTTAAGTTCGGGTAATGCTAGGTTTTGTTGCGCATTAGTTAGTTTTTTGGCGGTCTAATTTTTTGAATTTTAGGTGTCCCTCTTACATATTTTATAACTAAATCAGTTTCGCCATCATTAGTTCTAAGATTTAATTCTTCCCTCAGTTCTTTTAGGTATTTTTGCTGAAGTGGTGTTTGGTCAGCATATAACTTTATGAGGCTAGGTACTTTGGATTTATTACGTAATATTTCTAGGGCCAACGATTCATTTTGTAAACATACCTTAATAGGCCTGGTTCTGCCTGGACAGTATTTTCCGACTCTAAATACATTTTTTGGGTCCACAGGGTTCTGACACGCCGGCGAAATAATTTTCAGTACTTCAGTTCTATCGTGTTGTACTCTTCCAACCGCGTCTAGCATCTGCGACTCCGGAATACCTACGACAATGATGTTTTTTTGTCTCCAAGATCGTTCCTGTAGTTCATGTACAAACTCTTCACAGGAGCGTGTAGAAGTACTTGGCTGGGTTATGGACGTGCCTGTATTACGGAGACAGTTTAGCTCGGCTTGTAACTTTTTTACAGTGTCTGCTCATAAGCTTATTTGTTGAACTTCTTTGTATTCTGTTCATTCTATGAAGGAGATATTATTTTTTATGTATAATAGTCGTCATATTTTGGTATAAAATAAATAATAACAATGTAGAGCTCATATTAAAAACTCTAACTCTAACACCAGGCTAGCCACCCGCACTATACGAACTTACTTTAATACAAAATACAATGATGAGAAAACGAAATGGCAGTGGGCAGGGCACATAGTACGGAGCACTGAGGAGTCCCAAAAGTTCTCGAAAGGAGACGCCGTACGGGCAAGCGCAGCGTAGGACGTCCAACGGTCCAACCACGAGGTAGACAGATGACCTCATCAAGACCACAGTATCGCGCTGAGTGCAAACCGGTGTTGTTGGCCATCTATACGATTTGTTTTTATGGTAACTCTCCTCCTGATAGTTGAATGCACGGGTAAACAACAAACTACGTAGACAAAACAAAGTCTTGTAGATAAAATCCATAAGCAAGTTCGTATAGACTGCATGAGTGGCTAGCCCTGGTGTTTTCAAGCTGCCTGAATGCTTCTGAAATGGTTAAAACAACCGGGACCTAGAATTTAACGTGTCGTCCGAGCCACGGTAGGGCTCAGTTGCAAATGCCACCCGCGGTCATCTATCCGAAAACACCTTTATGAACATTTCTTAATTAACTTCGATGATTGCTAACGAACATATAAAATATAATTATTTTTTTGCAAAAAATATCATGACCGACTTCACTCGTGTACAGAATTCGCGAACATTTCGCACAGATCGATGTAGCATTTTTAGCATTATTGTTGATAAATCAAAAAAAGGCTCAGCCGATTTCGATAAAATTTGAATGGGACCAATTTCGAAGTATATTCTTTCCAATAAAAAAAGAATTATTGAAATCGGACAACTATGAAAAAAGTTATGCGTGGTTATACATAAAAAAATATATATACGCGTCGAATTGAGTAACACCTCCGGTTCGTCGGTTAAAAATACGTAAAAGCTTATACAATAATGTTCTACCAAGCTTAGAGATCTTTTTAGGCTAAACTTTCCTCAATCTTCCTTTTTCAAATCGGGCAGTCGGATAAGTAACAAGACGCATCCAAAAAACCCCCAGTCTCACGCATTGAAACCTTCATTTTGTATTCCGCGCGCGGCCAAGCAACAACTCAATGGTAATTCAAAACGTTCGTCATTCCATCGAAACGCTGCGAGTTGAGAGTTTGTTTCCCTTTGCAAAGTATGAAACCTTTGATTGTTTCGACAGGGATTTGGCTTAGATAGGATTTCCCTGTCGAATTTCGTTTAGGGGGCACCAGGCGGCGCGGCGGACAAAAATTTGCACGTCAAGCTCGCTGTAATCAATTTACAGCGAGCTTGATTTGGTAGGTCGCTTATAATTTGATTTCAATGTAATCACACTAAACGGAAACTTAGTAGGTACTACTACCACTGTCCTTTATTAACATAAACACAAAAAATATTTATTTTAAGAATAATTATGATAATGCATATATTTTACTGTCTTCGCCAATTTATTCTCTTTAGTGTGGAAATGAAGTGGGGTAGATTGAAAATTCAGTATTAAATTTATAAATGTCATTAAAAAAAGTAATCCAAAACATCCTAACCTAAGAGCACATGCAGTTTATCTGTATGATGAGTTAGATAGGGAGCTTTTTTTTCTACTAAACTACTATTTTTTACTAACAGTTTTCATTTATATGAAATATATATGCATACGTGTCCACTTCAAAAACTAGCAAACGTTGTTAGACTAGTTCATATTCCTTAGCAAATAATCAAAGTTTTAAAAAAATCTGCATACTAATTTTATGATAAACTACACCATACATGACTCTCAGTTTTCATTTACATAAATACCATACACGTGTCAACCACCAAAAAGTCGCAAACGTTCTCAAGCTAGGTTATCACATCCCTTAGTAAACAATCAAAGTTTAATAAAGCTGCATGCTAATTTTAGGATATACATATACGTGGCTCAGTTTTCATCATACACTCGGTATAGTTTTCATATAGGTATACTAAGCGCCACACAAATCGGCGGATGAGAAGTTAGCTGCAGATGACACTTCGCCGTGATTCGCTAATTATTGCGCATGTGTGCACAATGTGTAGGAAGCGCGCGGGAGGCATGAGGTTGGCGGGCGGGTGTGCCCCGGCGCGAGTCTCTCTGGCTCACGCGCATACCTACATTTCGGCTTTTGCGCAGCGTTCTGCGCATAACTTCCCATCCGCCGATTTGTGCGGCGCTTTATATAAATGAAAACTGCGTGTAACCCCAAAAACTGGTACAAACGTTCTCAGGCTATTCTATTGAATACCATATCCCTTGGTAAAGAATCAAAGTTTACCTTGCGAAAACCGTACGCAAAGTTTTAGTAGGGAAAACACAAACAATTTCTGTCTCGCAGACGTTGCTACCGTAGCTAGGTGAGAAAGTTGCGGATTTATTTGACGGGGGAAAATAATTGAAACGGCGGAGTTTTGAGAGAGAAAAGAATGACGCACCCAGCTCGGCCAGAAAATTAATTAAACAAGCATTATTATTAAAATGGTTACTCGGTTGCTCATTTCACTAGATTGCACGATACGTTTGCGAAAGTGGCACTAAGGTGTCACTTGTTATGAGTAAAATAAACAAAAACTATTCTGGTTTTAGCTTTCCTTTGTCCTCTAGGGGCGCTTTACAAAACAGTATAGAGTCTCACACGGAAACTACTGTAATTTTCGTTTACTAATAATACCACAATAATACCTATATCACATTGAGGCCTCTGTTTGAATGAAAAAAATAGGAGACGTTCTGAGGACATGACATTATACTATTCCGATAACTGGTGAAGAGTTTTCTAATTCATAAGTAAAATATATTTATTTATTGTAAGTTACTACATAGTACTTGATTAATAACGCATAATAAGCGTCGAGTAAATAAATTATCAAAAATAATTCGTCAAATTTCCCACAGATTGAATGTGATGTACCACACGTATTGTGGAACAGCATACTTTGAGAAAAAAAAAGTGAAATAGAGCGAGATGGAATTTGGCAAAAAAAAAAAAAATAGTTTGTAAAGTCGGTTTACGGACTATAATAAAATTTGATGTGATAACGTCATATGCGTCAAAAGCTGAACGCCCAGGCAGATAGATCGTGCCTCGCTATCGCTTGTTCCGCGCTCTCGCTTGCACGTTCGGCTCAGGCGATACGTGACAAAGAGTAATGGCTTGCGTACACCGAATCCGTCATCGGCCGAAGTATGCTCGGGCGTCATCGGCCGAACTCGGACGATCAAATCAAACGTAAGTAAATGAAAGAGAGCGCATACACTGCTACCACGAAGTTTTAGGTAAAGGTGGAGAATGCACTCTTAATACCTATTTGAGTCAAATACATTGCTATCTCACTCTTCTGTGGTCGGAACTATCTTTCTAATAGGGTAACCCTACATTTTTGCCTGAATTTAGGACGCACAGATATTAATCACAATGATGAGTAAATCATTATATGAAAATACACAATTGGTATATGAACAACAAAAGTAAACTTAAGTACTTTGTTCTATAGGGCATCGCAGATAATACAAAAACTAATTCTTCTTCAGAATGTAATCTTGCAAGTCAATAAATGTGTACAACTAGCTACGCTCTGGATTTAAATGCTTTATGATGAAATACTGCGCCTGTTATTGATGGCATATGAAATTCGACAGCGCGCAGCAGAGCCTTAGTAATAGGGTTCCATTTTTACCCTTTGGGTACGGAACCCTAAAAAGGTAATCAAAAACAATGTAATTCAAATTATAATAGATTATTAACAAACACACATAATTTACAAAAAAAAACAAATAATTCGGCCTGCAGTGCTGTTGACTTCAATCGTTTTCTTGATGTATAATAATCTGTTGCCTTAAAGTGTAGGCTACAAATTCTGGAAGTCTTTTAAAAATGGTATTTCAGTGGTACAATTACTAAGCACGAAGTTCTTTGAGATTTGTCTTTGGGAAACCTAAAAAAAGGACACAATGATACTATAGATATGATAATAATTTAACGAGATGATAATATGATACGACAAGGAGTCAACATAATTTTTTTTTATGAATAGTGATTCAAATATAGTAGGTACCTAAAAACTATAGATTACAGATGTAAATCACATAATGTCCTTGTTAATTTTGATTGTGTTTAAAGAATTGCACTAATTGTGACAAATATCAGCGCTCAATAATACACACACACTGTCTGTACGACAGTCTATAATATTTAGTTAGGCATTGCATACACAATAATAGTAAATTATTCTCAAAAAATATTTTATGGTTACCCTACTGAATTTTTACGATTTCATTGATGATTCGGCCATGACAGCTAGTATTTTGGTGACGGGTGTTGCCGCATTAGGAAACTCCCAAAATTAGGGTTTTCTTTTAATTCTCTCCAGTGTTAGTAATTTGGAAATTTTAACACAACACACACTTAATTTTTATTTTTATTAATAACGTTATTATTTCTTAAAGTTTTTATAAGGATCTGATACTGGTACAGTTACTGGAAAACACTTTTGTAATCAGTTTGTGCATTCTACTTTTATTATTAGTTTTACAATCATTCACATTTTATCCCCTTTTAAACTGCAAACACTGTAAATACATATAAATCATAGTTTGGGGTTGAATGAAGTTGATAAACTCGAAACTTTGAAACTAAATTTACCCATTTTCGGGAATTTTTAGAGTTTATATAGAAATACCATACACCACACTAGAAAGAGAGTTCCGACCACAGAGAGTGAGATAGCAATGTGTAGGTATTTGACTCAAATAGGTATTAGAAGTGCAATCTCCACCTTTACCTAAAACTTCATGACTGCTACTACCGACGTCGTCCGATGACGCCCGAAAACGGACGATCAACTGACGAATCCGAACGTGTTTGGATTTTTTGTCAGTTTTACCGGCTTCTTTCTGCGATCGAGTCGTTATTTGGATCAAGAATGGAAGCTTACTTTACTTGCATTTATAACAGACCGTCACTGTGGGACAAATATTCAAAAAGTTACAATAATCGAGATATTGGGAAACGTCTATGGGATGAAGTTGCTTCAGAAATGGAAGTACCGGTCGCAGATATTAAGAAGAAATAAGAAAGAAGAAATCCTCCATTTTTAAAAACACGTCTGTACTCTGTACTTGCACAGTTCAGACTTCATAAGTTCCACCGACAACAACCGTTATCATCTGCAGTGTATTCAGTTGAACGTCCGAGTAGTTCTGTCCGCCATCGGCCGACAAAATCGGTTTTGGTGTACGCGTACCGTTATGCTTTTCGTGCGTACAGCTAATGTTCATCCATATATAAGTCGTTATAACATCAAAAAAACCTCATAAAGACAAGAAACCTTAAAATTCCAGCTTATAATTATTGCAACCCGCGCCATGTGCAACGCGCCATCTGTCCGCCGCCGCCGCCGGCCCGCTCGCGAAAGGAAACACGCACCACGCATCACAAACACAATGCCGCTCTTGTAGACTGTGACTCTGCGTGCAGATGTTACCGAGTCACTGTCTTTGCAATCTGGATCTAATCTTTTTTACCGACTTCCAAAAAGGAGGAGAGGTACCTACTATGTTCGTCTGTATGTATGTTTTTATGAATGTTCCATCAATAATTTCGCCAGTTATGAACCGATTTAAATAATCTTTTCTATTTCAAAAGGGTATACTCCCGAGGTGAACCCGGTCCCATTAAAATTTAAATTTTAATTTTATCATAAAATTTTAATGGGACCACCTTAAAAATATACCTTTTCGAAATGAAAATATTTTTTTAATTCGGTTCACAATTTGCGAAAATATCGATGAACATACACAAAAAAAATACATAGGTACAGACGAACATAGAACCTCCTCCTTTTAGAAAGTCGGTTAAAAATAGCGCTTTACATGTTCTACCTAGGTTTGTCGCCTACAGCTTTACATTGATACACTGCACAGTAAATCCTAAGTGCTTCTTACAGCATAACGCTAAAACAACGCGTTTACGACGCAATTATACCTGGCAATATATTTTTCTTCATTTCACTGTAACGAACGCGCCGGGTAAATTGAACTCTATTGCCTGCTATTAAGGACTATTATTGTCTGTAAATGTGGTAATGAAAGCTTGTATTTAATTACTGGATGGTATGTGGGTTTGGTGGCTTTGTTTTCGACCTTTGATTGTGTGGAAAAGAATTTAGCTTTGCCTACTATAGTGTACCCTACAGAGATCTACGAGTATTAACCCGCGCGCAAGACTTTGCAATAGCCAACACGCTTACTGTGGGGCCTTATTAATAAGGTCCAAATAGCCCCGGTTTTGGGCCAATAGGGTCGAACAGTTCTCGTGTGGAGATCATGTACCGACAAGCGCAGTGTACGATCCGATACGATGCATCCATAGGGATTCAGCGCTCTTTCATAATATTTCTTCAGTAAGGAAGAAACGTGATCTCTCATTATGGGCTAACTAGCCAAAGAGCTATGGAGAAGGCTATGCTCGGAGTCTTTATGCGAGATCGAATCAGAAAAGAGGAGATCCGTAGAAGTACCAAATTTACCAACATAGCCCAGCGGATCGGCAAGATGAAATGGCAGTGGGCAGGAAACATAGCACGGAGGACTGATGACTGATGGGGCGAAAAGTATTCGAGTAGAGACCACGTGCCGGCAAGCACAGCGTAGGACGTCCACACACAAGGTGGACGGATGACCTCATCAAGACCGCAAGATCGGGCTGGATGCAAGCCGCTTCCAACCGGTCTTATTGGAGATCTATAGAGGATCCTATGGCCTACAGTGGACGTCCTATGGCTGAAATGACAAACGACGATGACGAAGGTTTATATACATACTATACTATGTATAGGTACTTTATTCTTAGCCAGGCGAAGCTGGGACGGGCAGCCAGTCCATGGTATCCTCAGTTACTCAGCTAACCCTCAATTTATTTTACTCGGACCTAGTGTACACGGAAGGCGAGGCAACCCGCGGACATTTTAAAAGGCCTCAATTGAATGGAGTACGTATTCTAGTAATATATTTTCGATCCGAAGATTTACCCGCATTTTTACCCTTTTCATCCCTCTGGGATCGTGTAATGATTCACCTTTCTGAAAGTTCTGCGTCCAGGTATACGTAGGTAGCTGAATCTTGGATACATAAAGAAGCGGTCATCTTTTATAGGGTTCCGTAACCAAACGGTAAAAACAGGACCCTATTACTGGGACTCTTAATAACGGCAACAGGTAAAAGCTTGAAATGAGGCTAAGGGGGCCCATACGGTACGGAACCCTACGTGCGGGAGTCCGACTCGCGCTTTGCCGATTTTTTATTTTATGAATATTCAAACATAATTTCATTTACATCATTCCACTAGGTGGCGTCGATAAAGCACGTGTCCTTTCATTCATTTTTTCATCATTTCATCCACTTCATTCTATCATAGGTAAGTCATCTCATCATTATTCTCTTGTCGCTAGCACATCATCTTTTACACTATCTATTAATCTATATGTACTTTAAAATCATTATTTTTCGCCAAAAACTTCAACCATGTACAGAATTCGAATAGTTCGCACGGATCGATGTATCATCGATCTAGTAATTTTCACATTATTGTTGATTTTACAAAAAAATACTCAGCCGATTTCGATTAAATTTGAATTGGACCACCTCTAATGTATATAATCTACCAAACAAAAAAAGAACCATCAAAATCGTTTTAATTGGCGGAGTAATCGCGCAACATACTTACAAACAAGATACAATCGAATTGAGAACCTCCTTTTTTAAAATCGATTAAAAATCATGCCATTCTTTTTGAACAGGTAACTGCTCAGTAACTATAGCCCCATCTGTGGCATCGGGTCGACGGCCTAAGGGCATGCTTAGGGGCCTGCCTGGGGGATGCTAGCCCTGTGGCATGGTAATGGAAGGGTTGCGGTTATCATGCTCTACTTGCGTCTAAATAATTTATCAGATTATGCGATGAAAATAACATTTGGGTGCGTGTGCACGAGAGTATTTGATATGCTAAATAAAACTTAGATTTAACAGAAATTTAATTTTAATTAGACGGTTATTTTCTGATTATAACATGACAATAGACAAGCCAAAGCCATCATGCCTGTTTTTCATATCATTTGAAATCGCAGTGGGTAGGGTACACAGTCGGTACATAGGACTAGTCGAGTCCTAGTGAGTCCTAGGTTCTAGTGCTGACACAGAACTAGACTAGCCCATGACAAGTTAAACTGGTGGATGTCCTACGCTGCGCTAGCCGGTATCCACATATCCACGTAGGAAGTCCACCCCCAAGGTGGAAATTGACCTGAGTCTATCTAAATACAAGCCACTTAAGATCAGTCCTCTTGAAAATCTATAGTAGAAACCAGCAGATTGCCTGGGAAGCTTGTTATTACTACAGCTACGTGTTTTCCTCCGATTGGTCCAAGTCTCAAACATAATGACGAACGCCTTAAAATAATTTCTTGTTTAGTAGCACTAGAGTAGGTATTTGTTATTTACACTATGATAAATAGAAGATTGAGTCACCCAGTCGACTTTACGGCGACCATCAAATTCATGACGACACTTTTCGGCGAGCGTCACTTTAATCACAGTAAGGACAATCCCAATTGTTAATGGGTGCAAAATACACATTAAAAAGTGCCAGTTGATTTACAAATACTTATACTATACCATAATAGTGTAAGAAATCCCACGATAGTCCAGTCATTATATACATTTGGAAATGCTAGTGAACCGAATTGACTAGATTTGGATATTCCGTGGAGGGGATCTAGAAAAGATTAAGTTCAAATTGTCGACCGAAATATATCCCATTTTCAAGGGTTAACTTCAGCTCTTTGACATCTACTCATTAATAACACTAAAACAATAGTTACAACGTTATACAGAAATTCACATCGTCTCTTACTGTTTCTCTGGTCTATAAGAAATAAGAACACGGCACTGCAGCGACATTGCCTTTATGGCGTGAGCGTAAACTCCACACAGCCACGTTTGATGATTACATTAAACATCGCGATGATGACACTCCGTATAAACACAAGGAGTATAGGCCGAATCATACATGTCGGCGGATGGGAAGTTAGCTATAAGCTGCGCCGTATCCAATGCTGACTGAAGCTCAAATAAAGCTGCGCGTTGATTGGGTTTCGCGCAGCTTGTAGTTCAGTCAGCATTGGATATGGCATATGGCGCAGCTTGTAGCTATCTTCACATCCACCGACTTGTATGATTCGGCCTATAACATTGAGCTTTTTGGAATTAATCTTTGCCTACTAATAATGGTTTTTAGGTTAAAGAATACATCGTGATACGTGCATACGTCCTTAGAAGAAATTCGTTGGCGTACAAATGTATCCACCAACCCGCACTGGGCCAGTATGGTGTATATGGCCCAATCCCACTTGGCGGGTAGGCATATGTTCAACAGTGGAGTATTAAAACGCCGATACATCTACCCTCTCCATCCTAAGGTTGCCTGGCAGAGATTGCTGAATCTTGTAATTGTTTATTTCTTGGTGTGCAATAAAGCGTTGATCCTCATAACTCTCTCTCATCTTCACTTCATAATTTTGTAAGTACTGTAATGTACCAGCCTTTTTAATATTCCACTGCCTACCCACAAAGGGTGATTGGGCCATGTCCACCAAGCTGGGGTTGGTGGATTTACACACGCCATCTAATTTCTTACGTATTCGGACGTGTGCAGGCTGCCTTACGATGTTTTCCTTCACCGAAAAGCCAGTGGTGTGAAATTCCGTACATAAGCTCCAAAGAAACTAGTTGGTACGGGACCTGGATTGAACCCACGACCTCAAGAATGACAGGCCAGCGTTACAACCATTAGACCACCACGGCTTATTTTGTAGGTATTTATCAGCAATTTTGAAGTGAGTCACTCGTTAGCATTCTAAAAATACATTAGAAACGTGTTTTATCACCGTATCGTTACAACGTTATAATGAGTACGATAAGAAATTTGTCATTTGCGTCCTAAAGGGCGGGAATTAACTTGTCATCAGACTGATAAGGGGTTTTTCCTTTTGTCGGCATCTGTGTAATATATTTATTACTATCCATCGTTAGTAAACGCTACCGACCAATCTCATGGCAAAGGGCAGGGCACATAGCGTACAGAATTAATAGCCGATGATGGCATATAAGTTATTAGCTTTTGCCCGAGGCTTCACCCGCGTTTTTTGATTATTATGCTATCCCACAGGAATCTTTTATTATTTCGGGATAAAAAGTATCCTATGACACTTTCCAACCTTTGAACTATATCCACGCCATAAATAAAGTCTATCCGTTGCTCCGCTGCTGCGTGAAAGCGTAACAAACAACCTTACATTCACATTTATAATATTAGGGATGGAGACCGCTAGTGCAAAATTGGACGTCCACCGGCAAATGGGATAGAGCCAGGCGTTTACTATCTTTATCATCCCGAGGCGCACATTATAATTTAGCATTTTATTGCAGCATACTCTAGCTTAGCTACTTGAAATAGATACAGTCGAAATAAGAAGTACAATTACAGTAGTTAGATATGAGAAAAAATTAAAACATTTCAGGATATGGAACTAAGCTTTTTTGAATACAATAGCTACTCACACTACTCAGTCAAATCAATGTGAAGGGTGGGCTTGGTGATCTCCTTGAGAGGATCAACTCACGGCGCGAGGCGCTCCTCTTTACTTTCTACGTTTACCAACCGGACTAGGATGCGCACGAAGTAATATTTCTTTAGACGTGTCAGAAAGAGACAGCGTTTTGGGAAAGTATACAGGGTTATTTCTAATTAATTAGCATCCTTTTAGGGGCTTATTCTGTACATCAAAACTAACAACTTTTGTTCTACGACTTTTATTAATTCTCAAAAAAAAAGTAGTTTTTCCATAGAAAAATATCGTTCACCCTTGACAAAATGTATGGAGCAGCTGATTTGTTTTTTGAGTTTTGACAGAAGTCGCAGAACAAAAGTTTTTAGTTTTGATGTAGGTACAGAATAAGCCCCTAAAAGGATGCTAATTGATTAGAAATAACCCTGTATATCTGTCACTTTTTCACATGTCGAAAAGAGTTCATTTCGTGGCTCTTCGTGGTCACATGCTGGACAAGCAGGGCGTAGCGGTGGACACTTTGGGAACCCCTGTGATATACGATCTCATTAGAACCCCAGCATTGTGCTGGATACAAGCGGCTTACAACAGTCTATCTGAAATATATTGGGAGACCGCATCCTGACTGCTGTTAAGCAATGTGGCAAGCTTACTTTGAGATCTAAGCGCGCCATGACGTTGAGTCCGACAATACCGACACGGTATCATTATTGCCTAGAGTTTACGAGTTTTGATTTGAGCTTATCCTTATTCTTCTTTTTCCATTTGGCATACCTCACACACCCACTCACCGTCGGACTTACATCACCTAAAGTTCAAGGCGTCTAAACTTCGACGTCCGAAAGTTTCGAAACTGAGCTGGGCTTAGATCTGAACTTTAAGTTCAAAGTTCAGCAAAGCGGAGCTGCACGGAGCATTATAGTCCATCCGCCTTATTAATAATCCGCCGCTCAGTCTTCGGATGGGTGACTGCGGGTGGCATTTACAAATGAGCGCTACCGCGGCTCGGATGACACGTTGAATTAGTAGTAGTAAGCCCTGGTTGTCACCGTTATCCATGTCAAGCCTTCAGGGGGCTTGAAAACTCTGACACACCAGGGCTAGCCACTCGGCCTACACGAACTTACTTAGTAAAACACTATAAAAAAAATGGTGCGTGGAGTCCCTCTGCGCGGATAAAGTGAAACTTTGTAATGTTCTTAATGTTCGCCATCCACGTTTAACGCAACCTTGTTGGAAGTTTCACTTCAAAAATACCATAGCGACGGTCCCAGAAATATGACCAACCCCAGATATGGCATTCATTGTGGCTCACGGGCTACATCGTTCGACGCACGCAGCTCTGCTTCAATTCGCGTTGGTGGACTCTAACTAGTAGTAACTCGTAATACTAAATATAGCTTTATGTGTGGCTTAAATTTCATTGAGTAAGTAAGCTCAATTAATCTTCCTTTGATTTAAACTTTAAAACGTTCGAATTGCAACTTTGTTTGCGCTAATGCTTCAAGTGCGCACGTTTTGTGTCGTTTGTTAGCTTATCTTGTAAGAGCTGCGTTAATATGAGATTGCATAGTAAACGAAACCTAATACATTATTATCGTTTTCATGTGGCGCCATACTATACATTTTTAACCGACTTTCAAAAAGGAGGAGGTTCTATGTTCGTCTGTATTTTTTTGTGTATGTTCATCGATAATTCCGCCAATTGAGAATCGAATCGAAATATTCTTTTTTAGTTCGAAAGGGTATGTACAACACAACGTCAAGATTCGAGAAAACGGGTCATTGTGAATTATTTAATGTGAATATCTAAATCGGTATGTATGATGACGGCGCACGGACATTTTTTTACTATGTACTGACTTAGGGACTGTGGCTCTGTAGATATTTGCTCGAAGATAGATTATGATTAAAGCTTATGCATTTGGCTCTAGTAAGGTACGAGTATTACCAGGTACGGATAGTTCCAGCAAAGCCCTAAGTTTATACCGCCGGGGTACGTGATCAAATTTTAGAGCGGACGCCAGGATAGGTTATCCATTTTGGCCTGGCCCGTGCGAATTTATGCTAATACGGGGACTATGCGCCGCTCAAAGCACGGGCTAATATGCTAATATCATTCATGGAACGGCGCTGGCTCAGCTTTTTGTTAATAACTTTTGACTTGACTCTTCTTCTTCTTCTTTTCAGCCATTGGACGTCCACTGCTGAACATAGGCCTCCCCTAAAGACCTCCAATAAGACCGGTTGGTAGCGGCTTGCATCCAGCGCGATCCTGTGGTCTTAATGAGGTCATCCGTCCACCTTGTGGGTGGACGTCCTACGCTGCGCTTGCCGGTACGTGGTCTCCACTCGAGGACTTTTCGACCCCATCGGTCATCAGTCCTCCGCGCTATGTGCCCTGCCCATTGCCACTTCAACCTGCCAATCCGCTGGGCTATGTCGGTAACCTTGGTTCTTCTACGGATCTCCTCATTCCTGATTCGATCTCGCAGAGAAACTCCGAGCATAGCCCTCTCCATGGCTCGTTGGGCTACTTGAAGCTTGACTTGACTAATAAAGCCTATTTATAAATAGGCAATAACAGCACAGAGTCGAACATCAGGACAACATGGACGGATAAACTCGTTAAAACAGCAGGAACGCGCTGGATGCAAGTTCTTTCCAACCGGTCTTAATAGGCATGACGACTGGGTAAAAAAACCATTTTATTACAATTAGTCCGTTAGATTATTATAAAATATCGGATACGTATTTTTTCCTATGTCAATCAAACAACAAATGACAAAGATAAACCTTGACAAAAGTGGGGGTCGTGACGTCACGTCTCTCACGAAAGTCATTTGTATGACACTCATGACGTCACGCGGAACTTTAACGGGCTATATCTTCGTAAATGTTTGTTTATGTGACAAAAGAAAAAATACGTGTCTAATATTTTTTTTAAATCTATCTGACGGACTTATTTTATTTTTTCAGTAATCTTGTCTATTATCGCTTGCCTTTCAGCAGCAGCAGCAGCAGCAGCAGTGGCGGCAGGGTCTACCAGCACTCGGAGAGGGACGGCGCAGGCGAGACATCATTCGAACATTTTAGTTCTTTACCGCTTGTCGCCACGCGCCCCGCTAACGGCGAGACACACGGCGGACAGAAATGCCTGAATGCTTTGCAAGGCCAATGTCCTGCAGTGAACGTTCGCAGAAACGTTTACAACAATGTTATAGACAAAGCATTAGAAGTAAACATAGAGTCCTTTAGCATTCGCCCGCCCGAACGTACCTAAACTGCGGAGAGACACCCCCCCTGCTTATATTATGAAGTTCAAAACGATATAATCCGTCTAAGAAAAGAATACATTACTCACGCTGCATGTGTATGTGCTGTTTGGGCATCTTGTAGTCGGGCGGGTAGCATCTCTCGTAGAACTCGATATCGTTGACCTGGCATACTTCCGGAGTAGGAATTATCAGCCCCGTGCCCGATATCGCCCTCTGGAGGTGGTGTTCCTGTTGACAAGAGAGAACAAAACATTTAGCATTGTTTGCAGGATAGTAATTTGTGGGGACTCCCCCCCAAAAAGGAGGTGGTTTGCGGGGAGTCCAAAAAAGTGAGAAAATTAGAACCGTAAGACTATTATTAGTATGTACATACTTTTATCAAACAAAGATCCATTGTATCTATAGCTAGCATAGAAGTTAGAACATAAATGGCCTGGAAGAGATGGCCAATAAGTAAGGCAAGCCTTAGAGAAATTTCTCCCTATCCCTAGTTTATAATTTAGGGGTATTAAGACAAGTGAGTTTATATAAAAAATCAGAAGCCTAGGATTAGAGACAGACATCCTATAACATATAAGTAAAGGGGGAGGGTGCAATACAACAATATCTCATTGAAAATACTACTCGTATATGAACATGGCCATAGATCAGCAAACATAAGTTAAAGGCATAAAATGCATTTTTTGTCGCTAAGAGAACATCTTCCTGATAACCTTAACTTTGAACTATTTTTTGATGATGTTGGTTAGTAGAGCTGTTGTCTAATAGTCGATAACGCTAATGGCCAGTTGCATTGTGCATTTTGCAAAGGGCACTCAATAAATCGCTTAGCTAATAGGGAATAACCAGGTTTTCAAAAGATGGATACGTCAAGGACAACGACATTCTAACAGCCGGTGCCCTATCCCTAAGATGATGATGATAAAACAGTGATGGAGGGCAACGCTCCCCAACCCATGATATCATGGAAGAACTTAATATTCTCCCACCGCCGTCTAAGTCCGCCGTCTTCTCATCAGTATTCCATCGGAGATATTACAAATTAAAGATTATTTCATTCAGAGGCACTCGATAGAGAGCTTACTATAACTTATCAAATATTTTTTAAAGTAATTTTAAAAACTAATAAATCTATTTTTACGACTTTTTTGTATACCTACAAGGCTATTCCCAATCAATTAGCATCCTTTTAGGGGCTTAATCTGTACATCAAAACAACTTCTATTCTACGACTTCTGTATAAAGAGATTGTACAGAATAAAAATGGCTCCATTCTAAATTCATGTTTTCTATTATTTTAAACATAAATTATCTTACAGAACTTTTATGGATAATGCTCTGGTTTCATAGGATAGCGTTGCCGTCATATAGCGGGCGTGATATTACTGACGTTATAATTAGTTCTCTCTCAATGACTATGATTTTAGGGTATTTTTATTCTCCTAATAGATAAAAGTGATAATAAAGCCAAATAAAGCAATATGAGATGATTATATAAATGCAAATATTACCGAGCGCTGCTCGATTTAAAATGGGTGTCCAAATTGTTTTAATCATTTTATCCAAGTCAGAGGCTGTCAGACGTCTTAGAAACTCTGATACATCAGGGCTAGCCAACCTGGCCTATACGAACTAAATGAGACTATTGTGCTTGACAAAATCACGTTTATCCTGCTAGTCCCTACAAATTTTACGAACTTACACCATGAAACTTTTATTTTAATTTCAACAGAATTTGCACATAAAAGAGATCCGCCGGCTACCAAACTGGATCAAGACAATTGTAAGAAATTAAACCACTTAATCTTATTACGAGTCATCAAGAAACCGCTTTTTCAGACTCATAATGAATGTCCTAATTGCTCGGTCGAAAGAGTTTAAGAGTTTCTTCACGCCTTTATGTAGTAACGGCGCGGGCGGCGGGTTGATAAAAGAAAAAAGCATTTTTGTATTAAAATTAGACTCAAAGAAGATCAAGAAAGATAAAAAGCTTTCAAATATGAAGAATATTTTAAGATGATTTTTGTAATTAATTCGATGTCTCAGTTGTCGTAGGTACTAGTTTTAAAAGCCACTTTATTGTTCGCAATGTTCTTGTATGAAATCGGTGTGATCTATAAGAGTAAATATTTCTATCTATCTTCAAATTTGAGCCCAAAAAAGCTATTTGTGAAACAATAAATAAAGGGGTGGCAAAATGCATGCTAACTCGCGATCAAAATCAACTACAAAAACGTATAAACAAGAAACTTGTACTGTACCTACTGTATGTACTGTATCGGCTTTTTAACAGTCGACTGTTGAACATAGGCTTATCCATGAAGAACGATTTGGGTCATTATATCCACCACGTTGGCCCAGCAGGGGTTGGCAGATTTACATACGCTATAGAATTTCTTATACGGACATAAATAGGTAGGATGCCTTACGCTGTTTTACATCACCAAATATATAGCCAGTGGTGTAAATTTGTACATAATTTATTCTAAATAACTTTCTATTGATACAGGGTCGGGTTTGAACCCATCATGCCATGCTTGCAAGGCGACCGTTCTTCCTCTAAGACACCGCTAGTACCGCTGCTCAAGTAATGAAATTCGTACTTATCTATACATATAAATAAAATTGGATTGTCTGTTTGTAATATTGAAATAACCGTTTTTTACTACATGTATAAACGGCACATGCACCAAAATATTTTTTTTTACAATTTTTGTGTCTGTTTGTTCCGGCTAATCTCTGAAATGGCTGGTCCGATTTTGACGGGACCTTTATTGGCAGGTAGCTGATGTAATAAGGAGTAACTTAGGCTACGTTTATTTTAGAAAAAATCTTTTTATCTCGGGTTAACGCGGGTAACACCGCGGGGCGCAGCTAGTACATTAATACGAGTATGTTACGTTAGTATCAACCCAGCTGCTGAACTAATTCTCACAGTCACAATTACGTCACTATTCAGTATAGAAATCTAGAGCCAGATGCACTTCGAGGCTGTTAACTGTTATGTTGCTTTTATGCCAGACTTGAAAGTTAACATTTGCTTTGAGCTAAAAGGTATTCTGTCACTATTCCAAAGTCCGCTGCAGCTTTGCGGGATTACCTACTCTAGCGGAGTCGTGAGATTTTTACCGAATTCCAAAAAGGAGGTGGTAACGGACACTCGTTTGTAGGTTTTTTTTTAAATATGTTCATTGAAATATTCGCCCATTGTGAACCGATTTAAGATAAAAAAAAAAAGATATGGTACTTCCGAGGTCCCATTTAAATGTTATCGCAATCGGCTGAGCCGTTTTTGAAAAGTCAACAATAATGTCAAAATTACTATGTACTAAATATAATGAAGTCCTCTCTGTGAAGTACCTACTTTGCTCTATTCTGTTGTGTAGTACTTAGTTTTGTACTATTTAATGATTAATGAAGATTAAGAAGAGGAAATTACGCCAGCTACCTCGGAGACTATGGGATTCTAATCCCAAGCCGCGTTTCTCTGTGTTTTCGAAGATGAGTGCTTTTGTTTGGCGTTAGCTTTGAACGGCAATGGAACAGCAAAGTCCGGAAACATGCATATCTGAGAGTTCTCCATGCTCTATCACTTAACAGCTGCGCGAGGATTGGGTTTCGCAACTTCACAGCCGCCAAGAGCAAGGCAAAGCTCGGTCGCCCTATAACATAATTTAATAAGCCGAAGTTTGCACTGTGAGCATCCTTGGTGGCACGACCATAACCTTTCCTAAACCCGGCGCGGTTCCAAAACTCATTCTCATGATGCACGCCTCACGCCCAGACTCCACCAGCGCGAAGCGGAGCGGAGAGTGAAGTCCACTGCATAAATGCCTTCTTTTTATTGCCTATTTATTTCTACTTTTCAGCCATGTGACCTCCAGGGATCCCCTTTAGATCTTCAATAAAACCGGTAATGCCATATTTACATCGAAAAACAAATCGTAACATGGTGAGCGTAAAATGGTGAGCGGAACGGATTTTATATTTTCTTCGCTAAGCAATAACAAAAAATAATGTTGAGAGGAAACTTCAGGGGAAAAAATCCAGAAGAGCAGACAACGTAACGTAACGCATCTGACGTTGCAGCTGTTTCATAGGCGATAGCGACCTTTAGTTATGAGACCCGACAGTTAGTTTGCCACTTTACTAGGTACATAAAAAGTAAACTAAATGGCATTCCACTGATTTAGACTATATCAAATTTAAAACTAAAACTCAACAGGTTTTTTTACGGTTACACGAGTAAAGGGTCAGTAACACGTGAACACGGCAGACGCAGTTGCATGTGCCAAAATTTCGGAAGCTCAAAACAGAAAACCACTTCGGTAAAAAAATATTGTTTTAAATGAGGGCAATTTGGGGGGTTTACGGTCTGCACTCAGACCAAATAAGAAAATCAAGACAGAAAGTCGTAAACAGACAAGTGAGATCATTTTTAGGGTACTGTACCCAAAGGGATAAAACGGGACCCTATTACTAAGACTTCGATGTCCGTCTGTCTGTCTGTCTCTCTGTCACCGGGCTGTATCTCATGAACCATGATAGCTATGCAGCTTAAATTTTCACAGATGATGTATTTCTGTTGCCGCTATAACAACAAATACTAAAAACAAAATAAAATGAATATTTAACGGGGGCTCCCATACAACTAACCTGAATTTTTAGACGTTTTTCGCTCTATATTAATAATGGTAATAGGTAGATGTTTGAAATTTTCACAGAATATTAAGTTTTGCATTCATTTCAATAGTAAATAATAAAATTAAAATAAAATAAATATTTAAGGGGGGCTCCCATACAGTACGGAACCCTCCGTGCGCGAGTCCGACTCGTACTTGGCCGATTATTCTATACATGTGGTCAGTGCGTCGGTGTTGCGCCGAAATAGGTCGACTGACGAGCCAAGACGTAGTTACGTTGTACGTGTATGTGTGTGTAATTGTGTCTGTACACGGCGAGGCGTAGTTTTGCCGGCCTCACTTGTTTGTTCACAACATTCTGTCTTTATTTTTTTACTTGGTCTAAGGGTCCGCTCCGCTATGCTCCGCATTGGTGGAGTCCGAGCCTTTTAGTTTATAGATCCGCATGGTTGCGTCATCTTGCGATAAAGGGGAATTCGGACCGGCGACGTCATCGCCGCAAATATTTTATCGATGGGAACTAACTGTACTGTCGATCTACTTCGGTCAGCAACTCGCGGTCAGCTCAATTATTCTTTTAATTCTCTTATATTTGATCTGCTGATTTATTAACTTCTTGAGGCTTTAAACACCAAGGTCCATGGACCATAATTATCGCTCTAAAATTCGGTATAGCTAACGCAATTTCAATGTAGTAATATTTAACGAAATGTTTCTAAAATTAATTCCAACTGATTTTTCCAGAAGAGAAAGATATAAGTATAAAGTTTACACTTTGTTCGTGTAAACGAAAATGATCCTCCTTAGATTAATTTTTAACCGACTTCCAAAAAGGAGGAGGAGCTCTATGTTCGTCTGTATGTATTTTTTTTGTGTATGTTCATCAATAATTTCGCCAATTATGAACCGAATCGAAAAATTCTTTTTTAGTTCGAAAGGATCCCGGTATACTCCCGAGGTGGTCCCATTTGAATTTTATAGTAATCGGCTGAGCAGCTTTTTGAAAAATCAACAAAAATGTAAACAATTCGAGCGATATATTCGAATTTTGCGATTTTTGAATGGAAAGCGGTTTTTCCATTTTTTGCGAAAAATAATTATTCACATCGAATTACAAAATCTACATGAAAACAAAACTTTTAACTCTTAACGTACGACTATTAGAAATTCCCTGCCGAAATAAACTTGTAAATGTGCGAATGCGATAGCTGCCAAAGTAAACCATCCACCCCCGAATATTAAACATAAAGTATATACATAATTATAAATTGTAGGTTAATTTTAACCGTTTAGCAGCAACTTAATAACTGTAATATCGACGCTGGTCATCTGGCCTACAATACGAACTTAAAGTAATTTCATTTGGGAAGTTTGGTCAACCATAATGGGACCCCATTATGGCTGACCATCCGTCCTAAGCCAATTTTAACAGCTGACCATTCAAACCGGCTTGTGTAGCGATGATCGTAAAGTCACAGATTACGCGTCAGTGGGCATTGTTTATGCTGATAAGAGATAAGATTACGCTAGTGTTCCAATAACGCAGCCGATATCTGAAGGGAAGGTCGAATGGAGACAACGGAGCTAGCCGTATTCACACCACTGGCTTTTCGGTGAAGGAAAACATCGTGAGGCAACCTGAATACGTCCGTAGAAGAAATTCTATGGCGCATGTGAATCCACCAACCCGCACTGGGCCAGAGTGGTGGATATGGCCCAATCACCCTTCGTGGGTAGGTAGTTGGACTATTAATAAGGCTGGTACAGTAAAGTACAGTACAGAGGTATGTCAGACAGAGAAAGAATTTACACATTACATGTACCTACATCTTTAGAATTATAAATATCGCCTTACAAACGTGAGGCATGAGTTCAACCCTGAAGCCCAATTTTTGAAACGTTATAACTATTTCTAACGTTTAACATAGCATGCTGTGCTCTCCCGTTCGCACAAGCATAGATGTTCAATGCTCGCTCCTGCTCTTACCCGGTCTCGTGACCATTTACGCATACGTTCAGCTATTTTAATGATTTAATTAAGTATATTATAGAGCCACTGATCCCGTACTAACGAGTTTTTAGGATTCCATACCCAAAGGGTAAAAACGGGACCGTCGACGATGTCCGTCTGTCTGTCTGTCACCAGGTTGTATCTCATGAACCGTGATAACTAGATAGCTGAAATTTTCACAGATGATGTATTTCTGTTGCCGCTATAATAACAAATACTAAAAACATAATTAAATATATATTTAAGGGAGGCTCCCATACAACAAACGTCGTGAAGCAATTTACATCAGAAGAATACGACAGCGTATGTGAATCCACCGACTCGCACAAGGCATGGCACAAACGCCCTTCGTGAGTAGGCCTATGTTCTGCATAAACAAAAAAGGCACAGATTTACAACAAACAGACTGACGCTGTTTTATCATCATCATATCAACCTTAACATGTCTATGGCTAGACGGCAACAGGTCTGTCATCTTTCCCTCTCAACTATTCAAATGAACTGCATAATAAATAGGTAGGACCAGCTGACACAATGACGTATCTTTATCAGAACTACATAAATACCTACACATTATAATTATTAAGATAAGAGAAGATAAATTTACGTAGATATTAATTTTAAAAAGGTCTGAAGGTCTATAGTTGTTCACTAGTTTTTAACATTCTTAACTGTGCAGGGTAATCCAGAACTGATGTACTAAGCCGAAAGGAGAAGATTCAGAATCACACCATCATTATGAACAACTTTTACTTTAGGAAAAATCAACTATTTCATACATTAAGTCGATTCCGAGTTGTAGTTTTGTATGGAACAGCTGATTTGTTTTCTCGAATTTTGAGTCGGCCTCCTTTTGGCTTAGTACAGGGTAGACAGATAGCCCTCTATATTTGACTTGTAACAAATGATGTTATGAATAAATGACTATATGACTATATATTCGCAATTAATAAATCGATGTCAAAATCCAGGAATAGCATTTCAGACAATCGGATTACATGTATTAAGTGCACCAGATTCTTAAAACGTTTTCTCCGACTCTGTCTGTCGCAGTCTAGAGTTTATCCGCCTTACCACAAAAGATTTAAACACGCTTTAAACACTGTTTGACCGTGCAATTTGTACTGTTAAACATTGTCTAAAGCGTGCGTAAAACTTTTGTGAAAAGACGGTATAAATTTTATTGAAGACGAACAGTATAGGCTGAATCATACAAGTAGCGGATGTGAATTTAGCTACAAGCTGCGCTGTATCCAAGCTCACAAATAGGCCACGCGTTGATTGGGTTTCGCGCAGCTTGTAGCTAACTTCACATCCGCCGACTTTCATGACACTGCAAACCTTGGCTCTCAAGAGATCTCGTGTATTGTAGTGTTACTCACACACACATACACACCCTCACACACACACACACACACACACACACACACACACACACACACACACACACACACACACTTTAAGTAATCTATGTATGCACTTTTATTAGGATTTTATTGGGATGTTGATGGTAAAATTATAATTTATTTGTATTCTAAATAATTGTAATCTGTTTTGGCCTTATTTGTGTTTTTTATATTAGTAAGATAATTATGTATTGTAACGCTTTTGATTACAAGAAATAAATAAATAGAAATAAAAATGTTTCGGCCTATAACAGAGAAACATAACACGACTGAGAGTTAGATTATTTAGAGCGCTCCAGAATTAATTACAAATTCACAACTTTTGATAATATGCTACCTCATTAGTGTCCGATATCAAAAGTTGTCCCATCATTATAACTTTTAAATATTCAGTAAACAAACTAAGAAAAATAATACATGAATCTCCCCTTTCCTTTGATGTTATTTATAATTATAATATCGAAGTAGGTAACACAGAAAAAAATTATATTAAACATAGAAGAACAACATGATATTAATTAATGTGTTAAAAAAGGCAATGAAAAAATTGGCGTAGGAGAGCGTGCACGAATTGACAGATACCTTTAGTTATTAGAGTCATTATCAACATTTACTACGGGGACCACCTACGAAATCACGAAAAAGTAAGTCAACCGTTTCATACAAAATACTTATTGATTCTACAAAATGTATGGAACAGCTATACCTATTTTATTTTAGGAATTGAGAATCTCTTCTTTTTAGAACTCCGTTAAGTAAATTCGTATAGGCCGGGTGGCTAGCCCTGGTGTCAGTGTTTTTAAGCATCTTGAAAGCCCCGACATGGTTAAACGGTTAAAACAACCGGGCCTACAATTTAACGTGTCATTCGAGCCACGGTAGCGCTCAGTTGTAAATTCCACGCGCGGTCACCCATCCAAAGACTAAACGTGCTGAACGCAATGACTGTTTCAAAAAGGGAAGACGAGAGTGACATTTAAACAATACCCATTAAGTATGGGGCTGGTATGGTTCGGGTCAGCCCGGTTTACTATGGTACCTCCCCGAATGACAAGGATAGAGGAGGATAGAGGCGTCAACATATGCAGTGCAAGCGAAACAGAAATACAGAGCGAGTGAGTCCACTGGACCCAGTTGAATAGGAGCCAGATGTTGCGAACTTGCGACTGAGTCACTTGTCTTCCCTTTTTTGAAACTATCATTGGCTGAACGTTGCTTAACTTCGATAATCGCTAACGAACGCCTAGTCAAACTACGCTATGAGCGCTACTCAGAACTCCGTTAAAAACTTTCAAAGCATATTTCGTGAACCACTTGAGCCCTAAAAGGCCGTTACTTACAGAACACTTTTTTTCTAATAAAGCCGTTCAAAAAAAGACCTACACAAGTACACACTATCGAAAGCGTAATCTCCGAGTCACGCCGGTAATAAACCACGGCAAAAAAAAAAACCCCTCGAGAAAGCCTGGAAAGAGATCATCATGAGGTCCTATTACGTGACTCTACGTTATGAAAATGAGCTTGAAACCAGTAAGGGTACTTTTCTTCAGAGAAGCGAGTTGTGAGAAAATAAATATAATAACGCTTTAGTCACAGCCTCCCCCTAGAAAAGCGTAAAAAAGTTAGTACGAGTAAGTACGTGAAGCTGTTAGGTGATTTTGAATGTATAATAGGCCCAATTCCAAAGTCACCACGTTAAAATTCTCTAAAGTTAGTGACTGCTTAAATTAAAGTTAATTAGTCAGAAACTGCTATTATAAAGGCACCACTTAGTTAAAAATTGAACGATGGCTAACTCTGTTTAGGTTCATCTAAAGGAAGTTCACAGATAAAAAAATGTACTTAAAAATATAATGTAATGCCGTCTACACACCATCAAGTGACCGGCTTGACAGCGATTTAGTTCAATTTTTTAATATTATCTGTGGCTTCGTCGATTTAAAAATTAAGAAAGAGGTAGTCAGTGTTACAAGTTAATTACCACTTCCACATATTATTGCTTAAACAATTTTTATAATAGTATTTCGGGCTTCATAAATAAAAACATTTAAGCAATTGACCTGGGGCTCTATTTTGAACTTCGAACGACTTCAACGTATACGGAACTTTCATAGATTTTATGAAGAATCCGTAGTAAAGTTCATTCTCCCTCCATACAAGCTCCCTACACGTCTGAACCGTACGAAAGTCAAAAGGGATGCCCCAGGGGCATGATTTTTAAGTTTCGTACAGGACCGTATATGGAACTTGTATGAAAATGGCTAGGACGAATACGCAACTTTACGGATTCTCCATACAATCTGTCAAAGTTCTGATGCGTTCGAAATTCAAAAATCGTGCCCCCGCGGCATTGTTTTTGACTTTCGTATTGGCTCGGCCGTATACGGAATTTGTATGAAGACAGCAAGGACGTAAACGTAACTTTACGGATTCTTTACACAATCTGTCGAAGTGCCGTAAGCGTACAAACCGTTCAAAGTTCAGAAATAGAATCCCAGAAACATTATTTTTGACGTAGGTAAGTATTAAACTTGTATGAAGACGGCTAGGTCATATACGCAACTTTGCGGATCTTTCGTACTATCTATCAAAGTTAATACGTATACGTTTGAAAATCAGAAAAAGAGCCACAGACCACAGAACGCATTCAGTGCAAGTGCACATATGCAGCGCAAATGGTTCTTTTAGTAGAACAACTATCCGTCAATAGGATTTTAGTTTTGAGTAAAGTTTAGAGTTAATGTTGTTGTTAATCATAAGCGTATAAAATGCATACATTAATTAAAAAAAAATATTCATTTCCGCAATATAAAACTTTACCAAGATCGTTTGTATAACGTATTTCATCACATTAAAAACAAAACAACAACGTAAGACACCGGGACGAAAGTAAAGCCGGGTGTTTTTTAATTCATATTGTGGCAACACTCCCACCATTATTATATTTTACAAAACAAAATTGTTTGGTTTTTATTTCGTTTTGCTTTGCTACTTAGGATAAATAATAGTCCCAGCCAGCGTAAAACATAAATATAAAGGATCCAAAGGCGTTATCACACACAATAGGTATTGCTGCGGCGGACAAGAAATATGCTTAAACGAATTGATCGTAATAAGATAACAAGGCTTTTTGAGCAGTTAATAAGCTAAACAGGCTGTAAATAGGTAGGTATTCGCTAATTACAGGAAAATACAGACTTCTATTGTCATCTTGTTTCCAGGAAAATAAACTTTTCTTAAAACTAAAAAAGTTGTAAGTATATAAATGTTGTTTTTATTTTCAGATCAGCAGCGGCTAAAATTTCGTCTGCAGGTGGTCTACAGCACTTTCCAAGCTTACTACTAAAGATTACTACATTGAAAACACCAATGACGGTACTAAGACAAACCATGAAAAGGCAAACTCCCTAAAACTGTGAAATTGTGTAAAATATCAGTGTTTGTTAGCTACAAGCTGCGGACAACCCAACCCTAGCGCAGATGTGAAGTGAGCTTCAGTCAGGATCGGGCTATCTGCAGTTTGTAGCTAACATCACAGCTGACAAGATGTATGATTCGGTCTGTAAAATATTTATGTTCTAAATTAGCTACAAGCTGCACAAAACTCAAACCTTACGCAGCTGTTATGTGAGATTGTCAGGATTGGGTTTTGCACAGCTCGTAGCTAACTTCTAAGCAGCCAAAAAGTTAGATATAGCCTATAAAAGTCCTTAAACATTGTATTAATAGACCGAGACATACAACTAGGTAGCTATTATGTTCGGCTGGTATACTTATCCTAACCTAACCTAACCCAACCCTAAGCGCAGATGTGAAGTGAGCTTCAGTCAGGATCGGGCTATCCGCAGTTTGTAGCTAACATCACAGCCGACAAGTTGTATGATTCGGTCTGTAAATTGATTCGGTCTGTAAGTTGATTTAGCCTATAAAAGTCCTTAAATATTGTATAAATAGACCGAGACATACCACTAGGTAGCTGTTATGTTCGGCTGGTACACTTATCCCTACCAAGCTATGTTAGATAAGAGTTGTGGATAACCAAAATCCTCACACAGATGCTATGTGAGCTTCAGTAAGGATTGGGAGCCTGTAGCTAACATCACTGCCGCCAAGTTGTATGATTCTACGTGATGCTATAGTTTACATTTTAAGTTTTCTTACATAAATATATTATCCATGATTAGTCATTACTACTATTTTTAACACAAGTTCTAAATTATTAATTGTAAATAAGTGGTTGTTTTGTTACATTCTACTTATTGATATAAATATTGTAACCTGACTTGTATATAAATAAGACACAAAATAAATGAATTTGAATACCTATTATAGAAGAAAGCATTTCATATTATAATTGATGTGGTGTTCTTGTGATCTTTTATTGGACTGTTATTTGTTAAGCTGAAGCTTACCTACTGAATACTAATATATTTTTAGTAATTAACTACCTTTATCAAGTGATAGGTAAAATAAAGCTGATGGGTAATAAAAAGTGATTGATATTAAAAACTGCCTGGTAATTGAATGACTGTATCGAATAATTATTTTTGTATTGAATTAAATCTTTTCTTATTTCTTTCTGTAGTTTTGCTTTGCCCTGCCAAGGAAAATACAAACCACAATATAATCAACAGTCTATCATTTATTTAGCCGATATAACAATCTGTATCTTCCTCATCTTGTTATGGCTCCTGGTTGAAGTCTTGACACGATGATCAATTTAGGATGATGATTACATATTGGGGCCATTACTATACATCGAACTGGTTCACAACTTCCTAGTCTTGTTTCTAAAGTTGGTCATCGAGAGGTATCTGGAAATTAATTTAATCGATAAAAATGTGTATAACTACTACATAATTATTTGAAACGTAGAGTCAGTAACAAAAATACCAAAATGTACAAAACCTGATAGCGTTCTCTACATATATGTAGAACAAACAAGCAACCAGAACATGGGTACTGAATAACAACTTATAAAATGTAAGCAATAAATAATTATCAAATTACAACTATTACCCTAGTGCAATATTTCACTATTCTCGCTGGTATAGGTCGAATCAAACTTGTTAGCGACTGTGGATGTAGCTGCGAGCTGTGTGAACCCAGTCCTCATGCTGCTTGTAGGCTGACTGAAGTCAGGATTGGGTTTTGCGCTCCTTGTAGCATATTTCACAGCGGCCAAGAAGTTTGAGATCCGCCCATAATGCCGGGTCCTATGTATGTTTTAGCAAATAGGGTTTTAAGTTTGTTTAAAGCACAATTCTACTGTCATAGGCAAGCTCACATAAGAATTATTAATGACATAGGCCTCCGCTAGAGATATCTAATAAGACTATATGGAAGCGGCTTACATTTAGTACAATCATGCAGTCTTGATAACATCTGTACACTTTGACATCCTACTTTGCACTTGCCGATTGTTGTGATCTTCATTTGAGAACTTGACTCTGTCAGTTGCCCAACTATGGGCCCTGCCGAGCCGACAGCTAATTCAACTTGTCAATCCGCGGAGCTATATTAATTACTTTGCTTCTTCTATGCATATCCTCATTTCTAATTGGATGTAATGGATAGCTTATTATAATTAGATAGCTACTATTAATACATTCCATCAGACATATGACGTCCACTGCTGGACATAGGTCTCCCCTATGGATCTCCAATAAGATCGGTTGGAAGCGGCTTGCATCTAGTGTAATAATAATAATAATAATAATAATAGTGTGATCCTACGGATTAATAAATTGCATGGACAGAAATGTAACTAGGTAAATTACTTACCTAGTTACATTTCTGTGTGTACAAATGTACTTCTTATCTTTGCTTTCCACAAAATGGTAATCCTTTCTTTGTTTCAACAAAAATGTGGTCGGTATGATGAGGTGGATTAATTTGACTCGTTAAGTCCAGCTGTTTCATTCTAGTTTTTGCTGAAAATCATTGTAAGACAGTTTCGTCAACATTTTTGTCATCGCGAATTCACATGAAATATAACTAAAATCACTATTTATAGGAACACCATCAGCTATGTTAAATGTAACTAAGTACATTTAATTGGAGAAAAACACAGCATTTCTTCTTTATAACTTACTTTTGAGCTTAATTATTTTTAACCACCATCTAATTCGGTACTGGTTAAAAACATAACCTCAATTCATTAAAATTCTTAAAGATGACGTCAGACAGCTCTAAAAGTGTGTCTCCAGAATACCAAATTCGCCTAAATCTCTAAATGTAGTTAGATTTAGTTGGTTTTCATTCATTCGATTTAAAATTTGAATGTGACAGTGACAGTGACATTTCTAAATGGTGACTCCGTAATACGATTAGTATTTTTAGCAAATTTGAGGCCTTTAGGTCGGTTAGCTAGTTAGATGGTACCACCATAATTGGCCCTATTATAAAGATAAGTAAGCGAAAGAGAAGACCTTAGACCTTCAAAGGTCTGTGGATAATCCAATGCTTTTTATGTAGTAGTAGTGTAGTTTTGTTGTAGTTAATAAAGGCACTTTTGAACGTAAAAAAAAAGTAAGCGAAATCGATTATATTATCGTTTTCGGATTTCGGCGACGACCTTTGACGAATATAATTACCTAATAGATTTGCTTTAAAAAAATAACTATATTCAGTTAGTTTTTAAAATAATCTAATTAATGAGTGCTGAACATAGGCAGGTAATAATTTATGTATTATTTTTACGACTTGTACCAAATTCTTCGATGGACTTCAACTGATTCAATCACAGCGGTTGTAGAACGGACTATACCTAGCTGCATTCATTCGGTTAGTCCTTCCTCGCTACCGCCACGAGCTGTGTACAAGAATGCATGGAGCCACACGAAAACTACTGTAGTTTTTGGTAAAAGAACTTTAGGAAAAACAGAGAAAATCATAATATGGGTAGTTTTATATCTTGTTTAGTTTCTTGTGTGTTTTTTTCAATACGCACAATTGCACATCTCTGGTGACGGAGTATCCAAGGCATGACTACTAAGGGCTTAGAGAATAAATAACTTAAGACTAAGGGGTACTTTATGTGAGATGCTTCACACAAAAGCCCTTACTGCCATCATCATAAAAATATCAAGTAACAAAAATAGAACACAATAACTACGAGGGCCGAGGATGCGGGACACCGCAACTTCGGGATCCATTCAAGTTTCACATGAAGAGATGCAACGTAGGGCTCAGATACGTAGGTAATTAAATATGAATGTTTTTACGACCGCTCGTTCTGCAGGTTTGCGCTGAGGACGTTGTTATTTTTTTTATGTTTCCGTACCCAAAGGGTAAAAACGGGACCCTATTACTTAAGACTCCGCTGTCCGTCTGTCTGCCACCAGGCTGTATCTCATGAATGGTTTTAGCTAGAACGTTGTTTTTTTTTACAGATAACGTATTTCTATTGCCGCAATAACAACAGATACTAAAAACTGAAAATAATAAATATGGAGAGCTCCCATACAACAAACCTGAATTTAAGCCGTTTTTCGCTCGATATTAATAACGGTGACAAGTAGATACTTTAAATATTTACAGAATGTTTATTTAAATATTTACTTCAAATTTTTTTATAAAATTCACAGAATATTAAGTTGTATATTTCTTCAAAAGTAAATAATTAAATTAAAATAAAACATATTAAGGGGGGCTTCCATACAGTACGGAACCCTACGTGTGCGAGACCGACTCGCACTTGGCCGATTATTATTTGATTTATCTGTAGTCGCCGATATTTTTTCAGATTTCATATTTGAAAAGATACGAAACGATACTGTCGAAACTGCGAGATTACGATTGGTAAAAAGGACCGATGCTGATAGCATAGTAAAAGAGAGGCCTGTAAGCTGAGTGTGAGTTTTGTCGTAAACATAACGCGCTCTACGGCGAACGCGTAAGCATGTAATTTGTATGAAGAAATGTATAGCCCCACTAGCGGCGCGTTTTTGAACAGTACTGTCTTCATCCAAATTACATGCTTATGCGCTCGCCGTAGAGCGCGTCATGTTTGGGGGACGACATCTTACACACGGTCTCTGACCCCAAACTAAGCAAAGCTTGTGATATGGCTGCCGGAGACTGATATACTACATATACATATTTTAAATACATACTTTTATAGATAATACCTAAATAACACCCAGACACAGAGCAAACACCTATGTTCATCACATAAATGCTTGCCCCGGGTGGGGATCGAACCCACTCCTGTGATCCAGAAGTCAGGTTCACTAACCACTGAGCCACCGAGGCAGTCAAGGACCAAAAATACTTTACTTAAATCCGCAAAAAGTTACGTCAAGCAGTCGGATAAAATACAGAAACTTGGTAAAATTCACGCCAACACCTAACTTCACGGTTGGCCTCCCGGAAAGCAACTCTACCAGAAGGGTTCGGGTGACGTTTGCCAAGTTCTCCTGCTACCGGCCCGCGAGAGGGCGTACTAAGAAGCGTAAGAGGGCGTATGCTTGTTGTTAGAGCGAAAGTAATCGACAACCGATTTATAGTTTTTACCGACTTCCAAATAGGAGAAGGTACTACGTTCGTCTTTATGTATTCATTTCATTTCAATTGAATCATCTCCTTTAGCAACTTTATCTATGACCATCTTTACAACCACTTTTACTATGGGGGCAATTCAGAATTCGAAAAAATAATATCAACTGTTTCATACATTTTGTTGATTCCGAGTTGCAATTTTGTATGAAATAGCCGATTTTTTTCTCCAATTCCGCGTTGACCCTATAGTAAAAGTTATTCATAATGATGATCTTAATCAACCCCTTTCGGCAAAGTACAGGGTAAGTAAAGATATTCTGTATTTGCGTGGACGAGAGGTATACACGCCCTACTAGCCCCAATCCTGAGTACGCCCCTCACATACACGAATTGGGACGCGTTTAGAAACGCAGGCGACAACTAATGGATTTTCGTTACATCTCATTTAGTTTGTCATCCCACTCGTCGTACTTGTGAAAAGATTTGAGTGTTATATTCTCGCGAAATCGTTTTTAGGGTTCCGTTTTATAGCGAAGTGCCATTTGTGAAATATTTGCCAAGTTGCGCAAAAGAGAAAATTTCCCTTATTTTGATTTTCAAGGATGCAAGATACATTTTTGTACCTTTCTGAATTTTCAGACTTTATTAAAACATTCTATGAAAAATATTTAGAGCATTGTGTTATTTATATTCGGAGATATGAATAAACAATTGAAATTTAAAGTTGCACACAGATCAGAGGTCACTGTCCATTTAAATATATCTCTTTGCCAATAAGTTTGCCTTGTAAACAATTATTATCTACTGACATCACAAAATGTAGGAGTCGTATAATAATCATCTTCTACGTAAAATTAAGTTCGTATAGGCCTCCTTCCTGCAGGTCTCTGACATGGCTAAACGGTTGTAACATGCAATCATCTACATAATCCTGTTATAAGCTTGTACCAACTTATTAATTCTTATATACTACGGGACTAATCACGCACTACGAGTAAAATAACGAGATTTATAAATACCTCATCACCTAGCTCATATTATTATTTTTAATCCCACCGCTGTGTTGTCCCAGTTACTGAGGCCGAGTGACTATTGGACGAGCTTACAGAAGTTAGTTCAAGTTTAGTACGCTGGGATTAGACGACTTTACTCAAAGTGTTCGAGTGTCCCCTTACGACCGTAAGCTATTGAACCGATTCTGCATTTAAAAGTTTAGTGTCGGGAAATTATATTTACTCGTAAGACGATTCTGAATGTGGCCGCAAATCATGGTAACATTTTGTACGATAAGCGTTGAATTTATATTTATTCTTATCCCTTGAACTAAAGTGTTATAAGTTTGACGATTGTGTCTGTGTAATCGGTGTCAGCCTCTTTAATAGTTCACGATTGGACATTGACCCGAAGGACAATTTGTCTGTGGTATCAAATTCCCTAAATAAACGGACCTATTTCGATGCAGTTTTTGTTTAAGCGCTAAAGTAGTTTTAGCTGTACTTTTTTTCAGTAATTACTATTGTATGACCCGTACTCCTGCTCTTCTGATTAATATCAAGATAAAAAGTAACGTAATATTAATTTAGATTAGAAGTAACGTTTGAAACGATTACATACATATTCCACGGTCCAAAGCCTTCCCTCTAAGCTGGCTCTAAGTAATACCCCTTTTAATCCCTTCACGGTATCGCAAACATCTTTGCTCCGGAGACGCGGTGGAGTAGATAAGACCTTCTGCGATCAGAGCTGTCTTTGTTCGGGTCACAGGTTACTACCCCGCAGGGCCAACTAGATTACTTTTGACTAGATTATTTGTCTTTCCTACATGGTCAAAATTATTTCTTTGACTCTTAGATTAAAGAACTGACGCCATATTTTGACAGACTCTTAGATTAAAGAACTCATGCCATATTTCGACTGAATTTAATATTTCAGATACACAATCAATGTTTCTCCCAACTATCTGTTTATATTTAATACATAATAACTATTGTCATAATTACGTATCCGTACCCGATGTTAATGTAAGTTTTGCAAGCAACTCGTGCTCAGAACCCTGAAACACATAACTTATCGCATGGTTCACGGATCACTATAAATGTAAAAGTTTGTACAAGTTTTTTTGGAAATAAATATTTTTATTTATTATTATTATTATTTATAACTTTTGCATTTATTTACAGTATAGAGTGATTCATCAGTTTAACGCCCCTCCTTACGTAATCAGTTTTGCAAGCAACTCGTGCTCAGAACCCTGAAACACATACCTTCTCGCTTAGTTCAGGGATCACTATAATAATGTAAAAGTTTGTACAAGTTTTTTTGGAAATAAATATATTTATTTATTATTATTTGTAACTTTTGCATTTATTTACAGTATAGAGTGATTCATCAGTTTAACGCCCCTCCTTACGTAATCAGTTTTGCAAGCAACTCTTGCTCAGAACCCTGAAACACATACCTTATCGCATAGTTCAGGGATCACTACAAATGTAAAAGTTTGTACAAGTTTTTTTGGAAATAAATATATTTATTTATTATTATTATTATTTATAACTTTTGCATTTATTTACAGTATAGAGTGATTCATCAGTTTAACGCCCCTCCTTACTTTTGCAAGCAACTCGTGCTCAGAACCCTGAAACACAATATACCTTATCGCATAGTTCAGGAATCACTACAAATGTAAAAGTTTGTACAAGTTTTTTTGGATATAAATATATTTATTTATTATTATTTATAACTTTTGCAGTTATTTACAGTATAGAGTGATTCATCAGTTTAAAGCCCCTCCTTACGTAATCATACACTTTATAACCCCCTCTCGGTATCGCAAACATTTATTCCTCGGGGAGCCTGTGGTGTAAATAAGCGTACCTTCTGCGATCAGAGTTATCCTCGTTCGGGTCGCAGGTTATATCACCCCGCGGAGGAAACTAAATTACTTCAAACCTGATAACGAGTACTTATTTGATACGATATCAGCGACACGGTCTCTCTTACTACTGAAGGTGGCATGTTTATTTTTTATATTTCATTTAATTCGTTTATTTTATGTAATTTAATTAGTCTTTTAATTTAATTGTTTTAACCAATTTATTACCTTAAGTTTTTCTTTTATTAATGATATCCTTATTCGGGTTCCCCGCAGGATTACTTCTTCTATTACCTGATTATTTTTCTTTATTTTAATGTTTATTCGTTCGGTATTGCGCTCATAGCTTCAAAATGAGGTCCTAGTTTACTTTTAAGTTTAAAATTCTTAAAATCTTTGTTAGCAAGAGTAAACTACGGTTGTGTGTGTATATTATAATGGTATGTTCGTGTGATAGCGAAGTGAACGGTAGCTTGTCTAAGTTTTCTGAGCTTGTAAGCCCCGGAGAGGTTGATTCCAGAGAGATTAGACTGAGTTATATCGTGAAATGGAAACCAAGCATATTATTTGCCATAAATAAATAGACCTTTCATTTTCGTTTCGATTACCCTTTTAAATCCAACTCAAATAGACCGCATTTCTGCTTAACATCAGGTAGTGTGTAGTCAAACGCAAACCTATACGAAATAAAAAAAAATGTTGCACTTTTATTTGATACTACAATTTTGATAGTAAGTACTTAATGTGAATTTAGTTCTAATTTATTTTTTTTTGCGTTAAATAAATGGTCTGGCACAAAAAACTGTTTAGCATCACACTAGACAATCAACCCCGTGCATAATTTATAGGTTCTTAAGGTAGATGTGTATACATAGACCTAGTGTTACAGGTGCATACGTCCGCATCAGCATTCGGCATGCTAGAGTGAGCCCTACAATTCCCCACTCTCTAAGGCGCCCTAGCTGTTGTTCGCCTGATATATTGCTTTCATTCCGCGTCAGACGACTCGCATAATGCCTGAGAGATATTAAATACTCGCACATAGCGCGCTGGCAGATCAAACTACACAGATGCATCACACTAGACAATCAACCCTGTGAATGATTTGTATTCTTGCCCTTTGTGTATACATAAGACCTAGTGTTTTTTTTTACCTGTCTCGGCGCTTAGGCCGGGCTCGCGAGCTGTCCCTACTTTTGAATATGCATATATTTGGGTTTATTACCTTTTATTATTCTAAAATAATTTTTTTCAGAGGGTTTTTTTTTTTGTTTTTTTTTTTTTGTACCCAGTGTTACAGGTGCATACGTCAGTAGTCGGCATGCTATTCTCTAGGGCGGGCGCCCTAGCTGTTGTTCTCCTGATATATTACTTTCATTCTCCTCAGGTCAACTCGCATAATGCCTGGGAGATATGAAATACTCGCACATAGCGCGCTCGCAGATCAGAATACGTAGATACACAACTATGGCTAATCAACAGAATGCTTAAACATTAAAAATCTCCTCTTTTTATTGAATCTCCGAACACTATTCACTAAAATAAAGTAAATTATCGGTCCAGACGTCTGCGAGATATGATTTCAGTGAGTCAAACCAATACACAAACACTAGTAAAACCTATAACGCCCCTCGTTTTCGGTCGTGGGTTAAAATAGTTAAGGATATAATGGCTTTTTTAGTTATTACCAACACTTTCTTATGTAAGTGACAAAAAGATTTTATATTATAAATTGTTATACGCTTATACTTCATGCGAGTCATTATATTTAGCTTAATTTTGTTTTTAGTGATACAGCATTATTAATATTATTCCTACACTTCACTGATGCGTAATTGTGAAAATATTCTCACAAGAACTGCCATATTATGCATCTGTATGTATTTATTTGATTCCATAGTGCGGTTTTGTGGCAAGTACGGAAATGTTACATGAAGAATTTTTTTTGCAAAGCATTGTGTTACAATGCAGAATTTACGCTAACATTAACCAGGTTTGTTTTTCCCTACAAGGAAATAAAGTTCCATTACAATTGTGGCTAGAAATTGTACTCTCTAGAATGAACATTGTCATTATGGTTTTCCTTGATCTGGATGAAAGTCTTTTCCAAATAGTCTTAAACTCTTAACTGAGGTCTAAGGAGACTATGGTTGAAATGATGATGATGAATGACGGACACTACTAAGCTGTATTTCGATCTGTTAGAAAAGAAAACATTTATTTGCACTAAGCATGAGTGGAGTATGAGCATGAGTGGTAAGCGGAGCGTGGGTCGTCCGGCAGCAAGGTGGGTCGACGATATCGTCAACATCGCGGGTCGAACCTAGACACGATTGACAAAAGACCGAGGCATATAAGAGAGAGGCCTATACCCAGCATTGGGATAAAGAAGGCTGTGGATTATGATGATGATGAAGCATGAGTGTAAACATGCGTTAGTTGTTTGCGATTATTAATAGAGTGCCGCAAAGGAACTATACAAAATACATAGACTTATAAACACTTCTTTGCGACGAGTAGTCGGGTAAAAAATAATTCTATCAAACGTTAAATCTACAAAAATAAACCGCTTTTATAAAAGAAGCCTAGAAAAATACCAAATAGAACCACTTCAGTAAAAAGAACTGAAAATCACAGACAAATTATTAAATCGAGCTATCAAGAGCCTACTCGTCTATATTTATTACAATATCAAGTACATCCAGGTAAAACAAATACCGTTACGTCCTTAGTGCGCCCTTCAAACGTCTCCGCGACCCAGCCAGTCTAGGCTGGTAAGCAGAGACGGAGCTAGTATTAGAACCTTGGGCACAGAGAGACAGAGAGAGAAAGGGGGATTCGGGTTAAAACATGCTAATCTAGCAGCATAAAATACTTAGTTAATTTAGACACATTTGGTCCGTGAGGACTCGCGTAATTCTTTCTGCATTCAGTTTCATACAAAAGTATTTATTAACCGACTTTTTTCGTCTGTATGCATTTTTTTTGTTTATGTTTATCGATAATTTCGCCAAGTGTGAATCGAATCAAAAAAAACCTTTATTAATTCAAAAGGGTATACTCCCGAGGTGGTCCCATTTAAATTTTAAAGAAATCGGCTACTTATTACTTGAGTTTTTGAAAAATCAACAATGATGTAAACAATTCGAGCGAAATATTCGAATTTTGTACACGATGGAAGGCGGTTTTGTCATATTTTTGCGAAAAATAATTATTGTGTCACTAAATAAAAAATAATTATCGGGTTCAAGTAGGCCATAGGGCTAATATGATCCGACTAATTTTATAAATAGAATTATTCCATTCACGTGTAATGATTAGCCCTTACTAAGTAATGGCCCGCGCCCGGCCTGGTTACGTCCACCCTGCCTAGACCAGACGCTAACGTTGAAATACGATTCGGTGAACTAATTATAATTATCAGGCTTCGCGAGTTACCGGGGAGTTATTCGGGACCTAGAATACCTAGAACCGAGGAAGAGTAGTACATTTACATAGGACAAGCAACCTAACTTTGTACTTACATGGGTAAATTAGAATGTATTTAGATGTTGTACAAAATTACCGACATATCTCAGCGGATGAGATGGGTAACCGCGGTTGGCATTTTCCACTATTCGCTGAACTGAGCGCTACCGTGTAAACCTAGGTACTTTAATTATTTTATTCCGTAGCTTTATAGACCGCGCCACACAAGTTGGCGGTTGTGAAGTTAGCTACAAGCTGCGCAACATCCAATCCTGACTGAAGCTCACATAAAGCCGCACGTTGATTGGCTATTGCGCAGCTTGTAGCTATACTCCGTCCCATAACCGCTGAGAGTAGGGTCGTGACGACCTATGACGATTATAATTACCTTATAGATTTGTTTTAAAAATAACATTATACCTATTCTGGTAGTTTTTAGAAGATTCAATTTAATTCGTGCTGAAATTAGGTGATAATTATGTATTATTTTTACGACTTAAGCCAAATTTTTCAATAGATTTTCAACTGGTCCAATCTCAGCGGTTATGGAACGGCCTACAACCTCACAGCCACCAAGTTGTATGATGCGGCCTATACGTGAATTCTTTTTTTGTATTTATCTTTATGTTCTGTAACACGACTAACGTACGGCAAGCAAATCCACAGGATCCCATAGCCGTAATTGGCAACCGTTTTATTTTGTTTTTATCTTTATGTTCTGTAACACGGCTAACGTACGTCAAGCAAATCCACAGGATCCCATAGTAATTGGCAACCATTTTATTTTGTTTTTATCTTTATGTTCTGTAACACGGCTAACGTACGTCAAGCAAATCCACAGGATCCCATAGTAATTGGCAACCATTTTATTTAACAGTTGAGCGCGGGCGGGTCCTATTCGGAGGAAAAATTCAATTTTTCAATGAAAGCCTGGGGTAAGATGGGGGAAACAGGAGTGGCTTTATTTTACATCCGTGCAATTACACAACAGTGCGGCCTTATTTTAAGGTTTATTTACAGTGTACTGTACACCCCTGGATTGGAGCGAAAGGGGAGATAAAAACTTTATTGTAGAATTTTTACTTTTGATGTACTTTATACTGTAAGTAAAATCCTTTTGATTTTGTGTAAATGTAAGTGAGAGTAAGTATTTTGATTTTGTTTGTAGGTAAATAGAGTGAGCACAAATTAATCGAAACAAAATGTGCAGTATGCACATTGTATTATGAGAAAGCCTTAGTTCTGAATGGGTTAAAATTCAGGCATGCAAGTTTTTCCAAGCTTCATGTTTTATTTTTCAAACAATAGAATCCTGTCTAATATTATAAATACGAAAGTGTCTTTTTTGATTTATTTGTTATTTTTTCACGCAATAACGGAGCGTCGGATCGAATTGATTTTTTGCATGGATTAGGATATGTATAATTTATAATGATTGCTTTTCGCAAAAAATGGCAAAACCGCCTTCCATCGTGTACAAAATTCGAACATTTCGCTCGAATTGTTTACATTATTGCTGATTTTTCAGAATCGGCTCAGCCGATTTCTGTAAAATTTAAATGAGACAACCTCGGGAGTATACCCTTTCGAACGAATAAGGAATTTTTCGATTCGGTTCACAATTGGTGATATAGACGAACATAGAACCTCCTCCTTTTTGGAAGTCGGTTAAAAAGTCGGGGAGTGACGTAGGCTACTAAATCTTACTTATCCCGGAACAATAAAAGGTTCCTACGGGATATACAATAAAAAAAATATAACGCGGGTGAAACCGCGGGCAACAGCTAGTGCGATATTATATCTGTACTCTCTGTCAGTAGGAGAAAAGCCGCGGAAAGCAGTTTGTTACCAGCGAAACGTATTGCTCGAGTTCCCTTACGTTGCTTGTTTAAGCTCTTTATTACAGTGAAACGGGCGAATTTGCATCCGTAAACAGGGAACAAGGAACAAGAGGGCTCCGTTGTTAAATCGCGGCACGGAACGCTAATTTTAGCTCTACATATGAGTTTATTGTTGGTTCATGGGCAATTATAATCTTAATTGTGTACTAATGTTTGGAATTAGGTATTAGAGTTTTGAATGAGAAAGTTTGAGCTCGGAATAGAGTATGAATTTGACGTAGAAAGCGCTATGGATAACATACTGTGATACAAAATAATAGAGTTTTTTTATTCAGCGCTATGTCCGCTAAATAAAAAGCTAGGATATTTTTGTATTTGTCACCAACCAACCACCAGTTGACCAACTATTAAGGATTTGACACACTAGATGCGTTTTGCGGTCTGCGGCGTATCCGGTGTGCCAAACCCTTTAATATGGGACCAACAGACCAACAACCAAAAATAATTTATTGACTCTACAAAATGTACGGAACAGATGCCTTTTCTTTGCGATTTAAGGCATGTCCCAGTTAAAAGGTGTTCATAATGATGAGTTCAATAATAAAATAGTCCTATAACTTAAAATTAGAACATAATACCCGTCTCGTCTAGAGTAACACCTACGTACGTACCCTACAATAGTTCAAACAGGACGATAGGAATATTGTAATTCATTCAAAGAGAAAAGGTTTATTAGTTAGAAGTATTTGCAAAACTTATAAAACATTTCATAAACTTAACTATATATTACAACTACTATGCTATATGTATAAACCTAAAGAAATTACTTAATAAAAAAAAAACACTTGAGCTAAAAAAATGAGGATGTATAGATGACGATGAAAACCCTAAAAAAATAAAATTAGACATAGAGCAGAAAACTACCATAAATTAAAGAACTTAATAGACAAGAAAATCTATACATAACCGTCCAGTAACTTGTACCTAATTTCCCAACAATTTCTTCTACAAAACAGGTGCAGAAAGTTTCGGTAGAAATTCTCGAGAATTTCTGAGCTTATTATTTACGAAGTTCAAGACTTTGAGAGCAATTTAGAATTTCTACTTTAACCCGTCAAATGTCTTACGTACACAGCTATGTACGTAAGGAAAAATGGCACGACGTGCCTTACGTACACAGCTATGTACGTAAGATTTCTCCATTTTATTTTTCGTCTATGCATCTATCCACAGACTAATTCTCTTCACTCGTGGCTATATTCATGCATTACAATTCGAATGAACGCAACTTTAGCATCTGTCCAGAGACAATAATTTAAAAAAAATAATAAACCAAGATTTTTCGCTGACGCCCTTTTATTCCGCCATTTTGACACGGTGAAGTGTAGTTGTAAGTTCAAAGAAAATCAAGAAAAATGAACCAAAACAAGCGTAGGTAAGTAAAAAAGCTATCAAATTACTAAATAATGTGTAAGGAATCTATTTATGATAATAGTTTTTTGATTAATTGCAAGTTTATATGCAAAAAACCATTTCAACTTTCGTGGAGCCGTTTTCGTTTCTATGCGTCATGCATGTTTGGTTATGATTTTGTATATTTTTGTTGTAAATTGGTTGATTACTGCATGTAAGTTTGTAAATAATATATCTGTGAATATGTACTGCTAAATATATTTTCATTTTAGTGTGAAAATATTGGATAGAAATCATTTTTTTCCAAAAACAAGTGACTCGCCATTGTTTTCATTGCAGAAGTACCGATAGCATCAAAATTCATTGCCGTAATAGATTACGTGATTACGATTTTGTTTTTGTTTGAAAGGTGAATTATTCGGGAGTGTTGTTAGCTATGTTTGATGAAAAATTTTAAATGAAATTTTAAATTTATAATTAATTTTTTTTTAAAAATTTTTTTTAATTCATCAATGTTTTTGTTATTAGTTTGAAAGGTGAATTATTCGGGAGTGTTGTTAGCTATGTTTGATGAAAAATTTTAAATGAAATTTTAAATTTATAATTTAATTTTTTTTTAATTTTTTTTTAATTCATCAATATGGGTATCAAATGAAAGGGCTTGATAAGTAGAATACGATACACTAAGATAAGCATTTGTGTTCTAATTTTCCTTTTTTATTTTAGACTCGCAAGACTGCGCGCTTCGAGCGCGGACATAAGGTCGCAGTCGGTGACGCCGACCGGCTCCCGCTCAAGCACTCCGCAGCCCTCATCATCTCGGCGTGCTTTGATCACGCAGTTGATCAATGCCGCCGAGGAACGGGACATCGAAATGCCGCCGGAAGTGCAGCACCGCACCCCCAAGCAGTGAGCATTTTGTATATTTTATTACATTTTGAATATTACAAGTCATTACAAACTAAAGTACATGAGTTTACGGGACATTTTTACACATTATTTTTTTGTTTGTTTAGAATACGCGCCATGGTCGTAGATAACACGCCTGGTGGTACTCTGGGCGTTACCGGCGAGACTGTGACGCTGCAGAGTACCCCAGGCGGCCACATAAGGAGAGCCGTTGATACCGGGCCGTTGTCGTCACTTGCGTAAGTTTTTTTGCAATTTATTTTTCCATCTTTTTTTACTCGTACCTCGGATAAAAATAATAATGTTACATTTGCTCTCTTACAGAACCAGCGTCGAAGAGCGCGTAGAGGCGCTCGATGTGAGTGACGACGACGACGACGAGGTGGACGACGCGGAGGCGCGGCAGATATTGCGGTGGGTGCAGCAGGGTCCGGTATTCTTGACACCCAAGCCGCTTTCTTGTAGCTCGACTGCTACCGGAAACGTAGGCGATGCTTCGGGCAATAACAGTTCCCTATCTCAGGGAACTGTTATTCAGCCAGGGAGCGTTGCAGATGTTTCTGTAGCAGATGCCGGTGTTTTCCCTTCGACCTCGGGAGTAGGAAAAACACCAAGGTCCCGAGTTATAAGGAAGACTCACGAGGGCAGCGATTTTGATAGTGACTTCGACGACGAGTTCGACGTAGACATTATCTCAAACGCTGTCGCTGGAATGGGAAAAGAGATTCCAGATAACGATGAGTTAGACGAACGTGTGCAAAATATTGTAGCTTCTGTAGAGAGTGCGATGGATGAAGAAGCTGGTCGCTTGCCGGGTGTATCCGATAGTTACACGTGGGAAGAAAACTTTGAGTCGTTCCGCGGTGTTCCCGAAGTTTTTTCGGGTCCTACTGCAGGACCACTCAAAGATTACGATTCGCCCTATGATGCCTTTATTGATATCTGGGATAGAGACATCATGGAGCGAATTGCCCAGGAAACTAACAGGTACGCTCAGCAAACAATCAGTGGTCTGAGACTCGAAGAGGGATTGAAGCCATCCTCTCGTCTTCATCGGTGGACTGACACTGATGCCGACGAGCTGATGGTTCTTTTCGCGATATATATGTTCATGGGTATCGATCAGCGTACATCACAAAATGAATATTGGGAATCGGAAAATGTTCTTGAAATGCCTAGATTCAAGAACATTATGACGTTCAATCGCTATGTTTTGCTTAGCAAGTTTCTGCACTTTGTGGACAATTCTGATGCGAGTCGGGATTATCTACAATGTGAAGGGATTGAGCTATCACCGAAATTAGCAAAATTGGCACCCGTGATTTCACATCTCAACAAAAAATTTGCCTCCCTTTACAATTTGCATAGAGAAATTTCGATTGATGAGTCCTTGACCTTATTCAAAGGCCGCTTGTCCTGGGTTCAGGCAATAAGGTCAAAGGCTGCGCGGTTTGGAATTAAATCGTACGAGCTCTGTGAATCACATACGGGGTACCTATACAAGTTTCAAATTTACGCTGGAAAAGGTTCTTCTTCGGACGGTGTTGACGTCCCACCTGCTATTGACTTGGCTGGCAAGAGTACACAGGTTGTACTCGAGTTATTGAGAGGACTCGAAAATCGGGGGCACTCCGTTACGATGGATAATTTTTACAATTGTCCAGCGTTGGCGCGGTACCTCAAGAGTTTGGGTTACGATTGCTTGGGAACTTTGCGCACGAATCGTAGGAACGTGCCTAGTGAAATCGCGAAGGTACCGAAAAATGTGCCGAAGGGGTCCATCATCGCGCGCCATTCTGGTGATGTTTCCATCGTAACATGGAAAGATTCCAAACTGGTCACGATGATCTCCACCTACCACAATGCCGATACCTACGTCGGATCGAAGGCAGGTAAAACGTTAGTGAAGCCTATTAGCGTGAGGGACTACAACAATACTATGGGAGGGGTTGATCTGAAAGATCAAAAACTGTCAATGTATTTGTTGGAGCGCAAGAGATGTGTGAAATGGTATGTCAAGATGTTCAAGAGGTTGCTGAACGTGAGCATACACAATGCTTTCGTTATGTACGTCGCTTCTTTGAAACGACGTGACATGCCAGCTGTGACGCATCGTGATTTTCGCAAAAAGCTAGCAAACACTTTGTGGGAGCGACACCGCTCCGCTCCTGTGGAGATTTGCGAGCCTGATGGGAAAATCATGAGGTTGAGGCGGGATGTCGCGCACGTGCCACAGGTTCTGACGAAACAAGGTAACCGAAAACGTTGTGTTGTTCACCAACGGCTGTCAGAAACCAAATTGGTTCATACCAAGTGCATGACCTGTGGCGTATTTCTGTGCTTTGGTGCCGGAGACGCCATTCCGTCCGACAGCTGTTGGGCGCAATGGCATTCTTTGGTTGAACTCAAAGGACACGAAGTTCGTGGGCGGAAAAGGAAACGTGACTAGGTATTTACCAATTTGTGAGAGAACGATGTGTGTGATTGCGAGATTTGAATGCCTTATGATCTGTGATGCATATTTCTCAAGTAATTTCTTTCAATAGCCAGGACAATTGCTATCCTTTATTCAATTGTAAATACCGGATTTTACTTTTGGATTAGTAGTCAGTAGCAGGCATTTTTCATCTAGGCGGAGGGTTAGGGAGGTTGCAAGTAAGTTTGTAAGTATCACGTGAATATTCATCTTGATATGAACCTTCAAATCCATGAACATTATATATATGCCTTTTTCTTTTCGTTTCTTTTCCATCTGCACTCTGTGTCCCGGGCAAAATAGAAGTTATAATTTTTCGCCCAGGTGTGGCTAGTTCATCTAGATAAGTAGGTTAGGTTAGGTTAGTTTGTCGGTGGTCGGCTGACGGAATAACGTTGACTATGTACATTTTTACTGTGCAGACAGTTGAATTTATTTGTGTACTAGCCGATATATAATTAGTAATAATAACATTGACGATGTACGTTTTTGTTTATATCATTTACTTTGCAGACAGTTGAATTTATTTGTGTACTAGCCGACCAGCCGATATATAATTAGTAATAATAACATTGACGATGTACGTTTTTGTTTATATCATTTACTGTTTAGACAGTTGAATTTTTTTGTGTACTAGCCGATATATAATTAGTAATAATAAGTAGGAATATTTTTGTTTTTGTACGTTTTTGTTTATATCATTTACTTTGCAGACAGTTGAATTTATTTGTGTACTAGCCGATATATAATTAGTAATAATAAGTAGGAATAACATTTTTGTTTTTGTACGTTTTTGTTTATATCATTTACTGTTTAGACAGTTGAATTTATTTGTGTACTAGCCGATATATAATTAGTAATAATAAGTAGGAATAACATTGACGATGTACGTTTTTGTTTATATCATTTACTTTGCAGACAGTTGAATTTATTTGTGTACTAGCCGATACATAATTAGTAATAATAACATTGACGATGTACGTTTTTATTTATATCATTTACTGTTTAGGCAGTTGAATTTATTTGTGTACTAGTCTTAAGTTTTTTTCCTGTGCCCACCACTGTTTTACATAAAAAATATACAAAAAATATATAAAAAATATGTTTATTTTATTTTGTACCCTCATAGTAGGTACCCTAGGTAGGTAGGTGTTCCTAACAAAAGTTCCTAATCGGGTGATCGATATTGGCCGAAGTTGGTAAGTATGAAAGAATCTAGGGGTAACTAAGTAACTAATCTAGGAGTAACTAAGTAACTAATCTAGGAGTAACTAAGTACTCGTAAATATCACACAAAATTCAAAATTATCACAGTTTCTCTACTTCCTACTAATATGTATTATAAATGCTAAAGTTTGTAAGAACGTTTGGATGTATAAATGTTTGTTACTCTTTTACGCTCAAACGGCTAGACGGACTTTGATGAAATTTGGTATGGAGATAGCTTAGACCCTGGATCAATACATAGGCTACTTTTTATACCGGGTAAACGCGTGTAACACCGCAAGGGCGTAGCTAGTAATGAATATTTCAAGGTATTTTTTACACCTATAATATGTATATATAGTATTATATAATATATATATAACTATAATATAGCCTATGTTCACCGGGGACAGTGTAGATTCCCAACAGTGAAAGAATTTTTCAAATCGTTTCATAAATGACGGAGATACGGCATACGGCATATTTGGCTACGGCAAAACGGCTGGGCCGTAATCGCCGTAATAAGATTTTTCATCGAAAATCATATAACCGAAAATCAAAGATTACCTCATAAACGCCAAAATTCATGATAATTATCTGTATAGTTCATTTTATGTGTATATAAATAAATCTTTGATTTTTGTCTGAGAAATAAATGTATAAAAATTGTTGTTGAGCAATTGCGTTGCGAACGGTACTTCGTTCAGTCTTGTTTCCGCGGCGAAAAAACATGGCCGCACCATTTTTTTGCGTCGTAGTGTTATTGTGTTTTTTAGTGATTATATCGTGTTTCCGAGTAAACAAAAGCGTGAATTGTGTAGTAAAAAGGTGCAGGTATATATCCTAAGTGAGTGAATTGTGTAAAAATTAGTTATAACAGTGTGAGAACAAAATGTTTGTGGGGAGCCGGCGAAAAAAATCAAAACAAGATTTTCATCATCATATTTTTTATTATCAAGTAAGTCTAATAAATACTAAGATTACATTAAAACATTCTGCGTTTCAGTAGCTTTCTAGTAGTATATAACTCTTTCTAAATAAAACTAGTTACAATATCGAAATAAGCAATTTTGTCAAGCGCCTTGTCAAATTTTGATTTTTCGAAAATAACCTTGACATTACCAGCGACCTTCAAGTCGAGCGGGGGGCACCAGACGGGTTAAGGACCCAAGTTCGCCTCTAGCTCTTAAATCAACGACTTCACACATGGAGACATGCACCTGCAATGCACAGTGCAATTTGGGCTAATACATATGCATAAATTAGTCATATTATAAAAAAACAAATTTTAATTGTAGTTTAGTTAGGGTTTAAGCTTTTTAGTACGGGTTTAAAAGTAACTTCCAATTACAGTATCTAAGTGACATACCTACCTACGTGATATAACGGTAAATCGCTCGCGTGAGTGAGTTTCTCTCGAGCGAATCACTGAATAAGTCAGCATTTCAAATCGTAGTAAGTCCCATGGAAATTCACCAACATAAATTACAAATATCGGAAGAAATCCTATCCCGTCTGGACAGATGCGTAGGTATTGAGCTCCATCCATTAATGACACAGCAATAATGAAATCATGACTTTCACCAATCTAATCGACAGTAAATTACCCCTCACACATCACTTGTCTGAAATTCGCCATAATCATGCCATGGGGCCAAATGGCATGATATGCAGCCAAGCTCTGATCGTATTTCAGATTATGTCTCACGGGAAATAAAGAAAGCCTATGCATATATGATATTGTTAGATGTTAGTGTGTGTGTTGTGTCATGTCTATACCGCATCAAGTCGTTGTCTCTACTAGACCGCAGATGTTCATATTTTCGTCGCTACCTACTCAAATTCTGGTTTCAAGATGTTTCCACTGGAACCAAATTGGAGAATTTAAAAGTAATAGATAGAGGATTAGACATAACTGCTATTAAAAATTAAAGGAGCTCAAACAAATTATTAAATAAAAACTAAAATATCGATTAAAAAAAAAATGACGCTAGAATCAGATGCAATCTGCTATATGCTGAATCATACAACTTGGCGGCTGTGATGTAGCTACATGCTGCGAACAGCCCAATCGGCTAGCAGCTAGCTGCGCGAGGATTGGGTTATCCGCAGCTTATACTCGTAGCTAACGTCACAGACGCCAAGTTGTATGACTCGACCTAGGTAAACTAATAGCTCTTTTGTAGATTTTTAGGGTATGCCTACGTCCAACATTAGATTGACCTCACTATTGATATGGCGATGATAAGAATCATAGAGTTTCTATATTAGTAAAACGTCAACGAACAGTTTTAATCTAGTGCCATGGCGTGAAGGACGACATGTTTTATTTTATTACCGTAGTTAAAGAAAACTATTTTTACGAGTTAGAAAATAACTCGATTGGAACATTCTGGCTTTCAAGTTCAATTTTATATGGCAAGGCCATCGCATGCTCGGAAAATGTTTAATTCAGGCCGCTTTCAACCGGCCTTATTGGAAAACAAATAAGAGAGCCTATGTCCAGCAGTGGACGTCCTACGACTGATGGATAGATGGACTACTACTGCACTACTACTATTCTTAGTAATATTATAAATCCGGAAGTGTATTGTTGGTTTATTCTTTGTTACTCTTTTATTTAGCAACAGAGCAATATATTTTGATTGATTGATTTTTGGCATGGAGATGGTTCAAAGATCGGAAGGTGACATGGGCTACTTTTTATGCCGGAAAAATAAGTTTGTTATGGGATAGCACAAAAGTCAAAAAGTAACGCGGGCGAAGCCGCGGGTAAAAGGTAGTTATAATAATTAGAAACATTATTAAAAATAAAATATTCAATTTCTTTACAGATATAGAGACGTTTTATTCTGAATACAGTATCAATTTTCACGGAAATTCAAACTTAGGCAATAGTGAAGTGTCTGAAGAACTTGGCCATACAAAAACAATAAACTGTTATCTACCTCTAAATATTGCCCGATTTGAGTGATATTTCTTTCATGAAATCAGTACTTCAATCGCTGGGTTTATACGTCTTAGTTTTTACAGGTTTTTTAAATGAACTTAAAGTATTAAACCTCTAAAAGTCAAATTTTTACGCAAAACTTTGGCAGTGAAGTATGCAAAAACTAGAAAATTTCTGAAAAAATAAGATGTACGAGCGTACAATATTTCTTAATCAAGCGATTGACACAAAAATATAACATTTTGTTACTATTTACGGGGCGAAAAGAGTTTTCTCCTGAAACGAAAATTTTATCACAAATGTATCGCGGATTTTCTTACAGAAAACGCGAACACACTGGTCGATTCAGAATTCTCTTAAAACCGACTTATCCGCGCATACCATCGCTCCAAGGACTGTTAGAGAGAGGTTAGCCGCTTCCCACCGATCAGATAGTGGAAAAAACACGAAGCCATAACAGCTTCCTCCTCGAAATCCTTAATTTCGTGTATTACGTAAAGCCGGGGTCAGTGACACGAGGCCCGGCGAGCGCCGCCGCAGCGCCTGTTCGCCTCACGACAGAATTGTGTGGACAAGAACAAAATATTTATAATATTACTACAGTAGGCGCGCGAGTTGAATGCAGAGCTTAGGAATGCGAATGTCTCCCCCCGCTATCCGCACGCCCAACCCGCCCAGGCGCGTGAGGTGGGGCGTGCGGATAGCGGGGGGAGATGCTCCCGCTCTTTACCTCAGACCCCGACTGCATTCAACTCGCGCGCTATCTGTAGTTTTGCGTGAAATGTTGACTTTTGTGCTATCCTATAAGAACCTTTTATTTTCCGGGATAAACAGTAGCATTATGTCATTTATCAACCTTTGAACTATATCCAATATCCATACCAACAATCAAGTCTATCCGTTTTGCTCTGTTGCTGGGTGAAAAGGTACAAACCAATAAACACAGTTTCGGATTTATAATGCGTATTAGTAAGGAGTAAGGATTCTTATGCTACAGAATTAAACGCGCGTCAGGATACTGAGGTTTGGAGGATAATGAACTTTCACACTTTATTGAAATACAAAGTGTGCAAAAAATTCGGCCACCCTAGTGTGGGTTTCAGTGCACACCAACTGTTCGTAAAATAAGTGTAAGTTTTTAGAAATAAGTTTATTATTCATAATATAGTTTTTTTATAAAATCTAAAAATATCTTAGACTTATAAATTGTAAGTCATTTTTTTTTTAATATAGAACACTTCACCAGCGTTACAAAAAGATCACTGAAGATTCTAGATATATAACACATTCTATCTACTTCAGTAAAATATTGCATCATGAAACCACAGGAAACGTTAATTCAATGATTTTATTCGAATGAAAATACTCAACTTACGTCTTTATCATACAAATTACTTTTATATCACAAAAAATACAGCATCATCATTTTAAAACACAATGGCAATGACGTTGACAAAAAGTCTTATCGACACTTATCGATTGTAACAAGCTGACGTGAATGACGGGTCGCAAGCGGCCGACCGTCAGCTTTATCGAACTCGCAAAAAGCGACGTGGACCTTTTTTTTTGTCCGACAATGAAACATAATAACAAAAAAAAATCTACTTAAATTATTCTTGTAACTGCTACAATTATTATCAATATCTTGGAGCTGCTTCATAATTACTGATCCAAATTACATATATTTTTTTAAGGAATTGTTTCGCGAAATTCCTCGACAAATTGAAAAATGGAAGACGAAAATCAGCCCACAGTATAGAAACCGCATAACATTACCTATGTTAATTGTTGAAAAAATATAGATCAATTGAGAATCTTCTGCTTTTTGAAAGTCTTATCCACACTAATCAATCACGTAACCAGCTGACTCGAAAGACGGGTCGCACGCGGCCGACCGTCAGCTTGATCGAATTCGCAAAAACCAAAGGACGTGGACCTTTTTTGTACAACATTGATAAAGGAAATCATAATAATGATGGCAGTCCTAATTACTCTGGTCGCCGCAAAGTATGGTGTGAACCAATTATGGTGGTCCGACACCTGTTTATGTTTCACAAATTAAAATTACTTTTAATTTTAGACCTAAGGTCGAAATGTTTTTTTTACAGTTTCGGACGTTTTAATTGTGGTTTGTAAAATGGGTTGATATTGAAGGCAAAACTGACATCTGCTTCTCTATAAAAGTGATACGGTTTGAAGTATCTACTAACTACTTTATACTTTACTAGACGACCCGCCCCGGCTTCGCACAGGTGTATTATACATATAAACCATCCTCTTGAATCACTCTATCCATTAAAAAAAAACCGCATCAAAATCCGTTGCGTAGTTTTAAAGATTTAAGCATACAGACAAACAGACAAAAAATAGCAACTTTATTTTATACTATGTAAGGATGTAGATAGACTTTTTTACAATTATGTATATCAAAGAACTGACTGAATACCTGCTTAGACCAAAACAAAAAAAAACATTATGTCGACTGTAAATTTTCATTATAGAAAAAGTTTTAGTTACCTGTAGACAAAATCTATCGAACAGCTAATTTCTGTTTCGTGTTTGGTCCCATATTAAAAGTTGTTCATCTACTTGTTATGTATACGGTCGCTCTTAAGAACTTGTACATATGCTAACAGTAACCCAGAATAGTGTTGTTTTGAAATGCAGGCACTTTAACCTAACTTTTAATTATGATTTAATTATGTACGAGTATTATACTCATAATTATGGACAACTTTTACTATTGGATCAAGTACACCTCTGTTTGTCCCTGCAGTTTGTAATACAACGCCCACTATAAAACAAACAGCCAGAATGTGGAACGCTTTGCCTGGGTCTGTCTTCATGCTAAAATACAACGTGGGTGTCTTCAAATCCCGAGTAAATAGGTATCTTCTATGTAAACGTGCTACACCCTTTATGTAGTCAAACTCAAACCTATACGGAACAAAAAAAACAATAAAATAAATAAAACTTAGTACAAGACTCCTTTATAGGTAAGTAAGTTCGTATAGGCCGGGTGGCTAGCCCTGGTGTAAGTTTCTAAGCCGCCTGAAGGCCTCTGACATGGCTTTGGTTAATACAACCGGGGCCTACAATTTAACGTGTCATCCGAGCTACGGTAGCGCTCAGTTGTAAATGCCACCGACGGTCACCCATCTGAAGACTGACCGTGCCGAACGTTGCTGAACTTTGGTGATCGCTGACAGACACCTAATCAAACTACGCCAGCGGTTCGCAAAGTTTTTTTGGTGACGGAGCCCTTTTGCAAAGTGAAATATTTGACGGAACCCTAAAGTAAAAACATTTTAGTTTTTGTACTCTATTCTTCGGAAAAATGTATCAAAAAAGTGCGCATAAGTGAAATATTAGCCAAATTCTTCAAGTATAATTGTCGTCTTGAAACATTTCTGAGTAGCAAGAAGATTATTTTTGTTTTTTCTCATTTTTATCAGAATTTTTGTGGAGCTCCTACAGAGCCTTGGCGAAACCCTAGGGCTCTGCGGAGCACACTTTGAGAATGGCTGAACTACGCTATAGCTGCTTTATAGCTAGACAAGGTAGGTACAACCTAGTCTTACCAACTTGAAGTCTTTACTTCAACATCGATTTTTCACATTTCATTTAGCTCATAATGCCTATTCGCTCTGTGCTTAAACCAGGTCAGACGGCAACGTGTGTACGATATTTCACTAGGGTTACTGCGTGTGTTAGAATAATAATGTTATTATAATATTTAATTTAATAACGATTACAAGATGTATTAAGTAATATAAGACTTATTGGTAGCTAAATGGAACTGAGAAATATCATGACTTCCGAATGTCGGCCATTGTTGTTTACATATACCATTTATTTAATACTGTGATTTCATAATGTTATAGATGACTTGAAACGTATCAATAATTGTTCTAATAATTCTAATAGGTATGAAATACAGTTTAAGATGATTTTATGTTTAACAATTGTGTAAAATGGAGGCTACCACCGTGCCCGCCATCTTGCTCGTTCCCTATTGGTTGTTAGTTATGTTTACATCGAGCAGTGGTGGTAAGGCATGGTGGAAGCTTGTGAAAGGAATATAAAACAGTCTGTTGGCGCGGCTTCGTCTCCTAATATCTCTTAGTATCTTTGAATCTCTCTTAGTGTTCTCCCGGTATTCTGATAATAACGTTGGAGTCTTGCTTAGCTAGTTATGCTGAGTGTCGGTACTTTTATATTCGAAGCCAAGTCGAGTGGACGTCGACATGTTGCTAAAGTTAAGTACTTTGTGTAATATCTAAATAAAGGTGACTGATCAAAAGATTATACTGATGGCGTCTTGAGTTTCTTGCCACTTCTTCTCAAAACGTCTAGGGCCTTGCGAACGTGGCATAATTATTGCAATACATGGTGGTACCCTCGAGGGACCCATGAAGTATATGAATAAACAAATAATACTTACCTACTTGTTTACTTTACTAATTTAGAATCCTGAACATTAGACAAGTACCCTCACGAACATTTTAGGATCAGATTGAAGAGTTTCTTTGTTATTAAGTTAGAATCAGGGTTGCTGCATTAGTTTAAAGTAAGATTTCCATCCTAACAATGATATTTTGGTAGAAAATAGATAAAGTAACCGCCTTCTTTTAACCCTGATCTAACATCAGAAGTGGTGCCGAATGACCCACATTAATGCCGTTCATTGTATTTCAGAGAATCCCGACAAGCTTTTTGCATATCCATGCTGAGAGGCTGCCTGTGCAGCGGCTACTCGATTTCTTGGCAATGATTGCCTGAGAAATACTGCCGCGTGGCTCCAGGTCCCAGAACTACTGGGCTTCCTGGCCAAGTAAAGTGAATAAGTGAAATAGTGAAGTGTATCACTAAAATAGTGAAGTGAATACAGTGCTCTGACGATAAAGGAGGTAAGGGGCTGAGCCCTGTTATATATAATTAGAAAATGTTTTGCATAATTTGTCTATTTTGTAATGTGGGATCAGTTAACAAAACCAGAAGAATTTTGCTTAAAAAATATTGCAGAAAGTTTCTGTTCATTTTGTAATAATTTTTATCTAACGACATAAGACCATACATACTACACAAATATATATTTTGGGAAGTTTGAAAGACAACTGGTTATAAATGTGTCAGAATAACCGAGCGGTCTGAAAAAGACGTAAACCTTCAGTAAAACGAGAAAAGTGAAAAATAAAATGCAAACAATAGTTAGCTGATTCACATAGCTGCTTCATTATTGGGAAATCTGTTGACTACAATATTAAGAACACAGTGTCACAGTGGAATGAGAAATTGGAACGTTTGAAATGCTGGCTAAATATGAAATGGTCCTGTATGGCCGGAAAAAGTTTATGAAGGGTGAACTGTGTGTTACTTTGACTGAAATGACTTGACTAAGATCTCCTATTTAATGATGCAGAATTAGGTGTGTATCAGTTCATTTATTGACATTCTGAAAAATAACACATTATTTATATCTTGTCGAGATAATGGCAAACCTATTTTTAAAGGTGCAGAAAAAATATTGAGGGTACTTGAAATTAAGATCTTATTCTTTAAAATATAAACGAATAAAAGGCTTTGTTAACGGATCTTACAAATAATAAAATTGTTATTGATTTGTTAGATGTTCTCCACGTAATCATTGGATGGTTTGAGTGGGAGATACATTTGACATTGAAAATAAAATAAAAAAAATTGTGCGTGGAGTCCCTCCACGCGGAAGAAGTGAAACTTAGTAGTTAACTCTTAACTAGAGGTAGATGGCGTTGGCGTCAAGTTAGCCCGCGGTATTTACTTTCTCCGTCGATGGACGAGGTGTTTTGGTTTTTGTTTGATTAATCTAACTTATAACGCAACCTTGTTGGAAGTCGCATTAGAAGTTTCATCTCAATAGAATAGTAAAATATGATATGAAATAAATTAAAAAAAAACACAATAATATGTCATCAACAATACAATATGGTATTAAGTTTTATTGTAGTGTAATGGTGGAGATGAGGTTGTATGTACTTCGAGGACGAAGTACTGTCAGGCTGGCCGTGTTAGAATAATAATGTTATTATAATATTTAATTTAATAACGATTACAAGATGTATTAAGTAATATAAGACTTATTGGTAGCTAAATGGAACTGAGAAATATCATGACTTCCGAATGTCGGCCATTGTTGTTTACATATACCATTTATTTAATACTGTGATTTCATAATGTTATAGATGACTTGAAACGTATCAATAATTGTTCTAATAATTCTAATAGGTATGAAATACAGTTTAAGATGATTTTATGTTTAACAATTGTGTAAAATGGAGGCTACCACCGTGCCCGCCATCTTGCTCGTTCCCTATTGGTTGTTAGTTATGTTTACATCGAGCAGTGGTGGTAAGGCATGGTGGAAGCTTGTGAAAGGAATATAAAACAGTCTGTTGGCGCGGCTTCGTCTCCTAATATCTCCTAATATCTCTTAGTATCTTTGAATCTCTCTTAGTGTTCTCCCGGTATTCTGATAATAACGTTGGAGTCTTGCTTAGCTAGTTATGCTGAGTGTCGGTACTTTTATATTCGAAGCCAAGTCGAGTGGACGTCGACATGTTGCTAAAGTTAAGTACTTTGTGTAATATCTAAATTAAGGTGACTGATCAAAAGATTATACTGATGGCGTCTTGAGTTTCTTGCCACTTCTTCTCAAAACGTCTAGGGCCTTGCGAACGTGGCATAATTATTGCAATACATGGTGGTACCCTCGAGGGACCCATGAAGTATATGAATAAACAAATAATACTTACCTACTTGTTTACTTTACTAATTTAGAATCCTGAACATTAGACAAGTACCCTCACGAACATTTTAGGATCAGATTGAAGAGTTTCTTTGTTATTAAGTTAGAATCAGGGTTGCTGCATTAGTTTAAAGTAAGATTTCCATCCTAACAATGATATTTTGGTAGAAAATAGATAAAGTAACCGCCTTCTTTTAACCCTGATCTAACACGTGCTTGTGTACACTGTGTATCATTTACACTTCTCCGAGGTGGGTCAGAACAAGAATTAAATTTACGGGTTTTTAACTGACTTCAAAAGAGGAGGTTCTCGATTCGTCTGTTTTATTTTGCATGTTACGCGATTACTCCGCCAATTATGAACCGATTTGGAGAATTCTTTTTATATTATATTTATTTTTTTGTTTGATAGATCATACTTCAGAGGCTGTCCCATTAAAATTTTATCGAAATCAGAAGAGTCGTTTTTGAAAAACCAAGAATAATGTGAAAATCGACATAACTACATCGACGACTATTCGTATTCTGTACACGATTGAAGTCTGTTATGCCATTTTTGGCGAAAAATAATCATCCCGGGCATTTTAACTGAACGACAAAGCACGGATCGGACGGGGCTCGTTATAACGCGCCCCAACCTCAACTCCAATTTGCTCTCACAAAGGGTATTTGAAACGTTCCAGAGTAAAATATCCATTAATTAAGCTTTCATAACGTTCCGAGCTTTACGCAGAAAAGGTGGAATATTCCACTTTCCCGGCGATCCGTTAATGATCAGACTTATTGGAATAACACTGTGAAAATATCGATTCCACCGTAAATAAGCCTCTTTGTCAAAGTTACGAAATGCTTGATAGAATTAGAATATTCGGGAACATTCGAAAATACTTTTCTAATTTTGACCGACGAAACGGAGGAGGTACTTCTCAATTCGACGCGTTCATTTTTTTTTATGTATAATCACGCATAGTTTTTTACATAGTGGTCCGATTTTAATAGTTCTTTTTTTATTAGAAAGAGTAGGTATACTTCGAAATTGGTCCATTTTAATTTTTTCGAAAATGGCTGAGCCGATTTCGATAAAATGTAAAAATTTAAAATCAACATTAATGTGAGAAATGCTACATCGATCCGTACGAAATATTCGCGAATTCTATACACGGTTGAAGTCGGTCGTGCTATTTTTTGCAAAAAATAATTATTAAGTCTTGAATATCTTTAGTAAGGACTTGAAGCTGTTTCACCTGCTTTGACGTTGAATCCAATTGAGAACGTATTTTTTTTAATCCTCCTATATTTTATCTTGGAGGCAGCTGCTTACTTGTGCCCACCCCAAAAAAATATAATGGCACCAGCCCACTCGTACTTATTTTTAAAATCAATTGGTGTAATTTTTGTATGGTCTGTAAAACCTCAGCACTCTGATTACTATCAAATGTTATCTTAGCCATATGATCATATCAGATGCCTTCAGGCGGCTTAAAAACTCCGAGGCCAGGGCTAGCCCTTCAATCTATACCACCCATCAGCCATAGGACATTCACTGCTGGACATAGGGCTCCCGTAAAGATCTCTGAAAAGACCGGTTGGCAACGGCTTGCATCCAGTACGATCTTGCGGTTAATGAGGTCATCCGTCAACCTTGTGGGTGGGCGTCTTACGCTGCGCTTGCCGGAACGTGGTCCATATTCGAGGCTCCGGTTTATACGAACTTAGGCACTAAATAACATTAATATACGATTTTATTCGAAGTCAGTTGTAGTTTTGTACAAAGACCATTTTATGGAAAATTCCCACAACAAAAAATATTTTTTTTCCGTTACAAGGAGGTTAATCGCAGGCAGCCCTTGACATTACATAACCTGCATACATTGAACAATCGGCCCTCCCAGTACAGACAGCTCTTGAGAACTATTGATTCCAAGGTACTATCAATGAATAACCTAACCGCTATAGTCTGTGACGATATAATAGCAACGTACGTAGTGCTCAAAGCGTAGTTTGACTAAGTGTTTCTTAGCAATCACCGAAATTCAGCTTCAGCGCAGTGGCGGAAACACCCCAGGTTTTTAGTGGGTATGCCACCGACTAGCGATGGAGACTCCCACATAACCACCGGCCTCCCCAGGTTTGGTGGTATCCATAATGGATTTTCCTGGGTCAAAAAAAAAAAGGTCTGCGTGCTTCATCATCAACCACAACGTCGCTTACCATCAGGCGAGTTGGTGGTCAAGCGAGGACTTATTTGCGTTAAAAAAGAAAAGAAAAAATTAAGCCATGATAAAAAAAAATACTTCAAAAAAATAACTAGCCATTAACACGAGATGAATGAATGAAAACCGAAATTAAGCAACGTTCGGCACGGACATTCTGCGGATGGGTGACCGTAGGTGGCATTTACAACTGAGCGTAGCCGTGGCTCATTGTCACGTTAAATTGTGGAATCCGGTTGTTTTAACCGTTTAGCCATGTCAGAGGTGTTCTGATGACAAACTTGTGTCTATTATGGGACCAACCCTAAAATCGGTAAATAAAACAGCCACTACACAAAAATACGTCATTTGTCTAATATCCTAAGAGTGAATGTGTACATTCTAGACTATTTCCTAGGAACTTTAGGGGAGGTCTGTGTCGAGCACTAGACGTCCTACAGCTGATATGACGATAAATTTTACACTGAACGGATTCTATCAAACGAGATACGTATGTCCGAATCAGTAAAGGACAACAAAGTATATTGACGCCTACCATATCCCGCCGTTGGCCTTGAAAAGGCAATACCCGTAAAACACGGCATCGTTAAAGTACCATGTCACAATATGTCTCATCGTCTGACTCTCGAGCTTTAAAAGGGCAGTCATGGTTTTTCAGATTAATCTACAGACACTACTGAGTGTGTGTGAGGAGTGCTATGCGAGACGAGCCCGCGTGCTAGTACTCCAACCTTGAGAAAGATCGCCAAATACGATCGAAACTATAATAACAGTTTTCTACTAAAATTTAGCGTGGGTAACAACCTGTGCTTTACTTAATTAAAATGTGCGAAAACAGCGTGGTTTTCAGTTTCCATAGTGAAATATCTACCTATTAATTTTTATATTGAGGGCTACATAAATTCCAATTATCTGTGATATCGAAACCGGAATGAAGAAATCCCAAAGTCCAACGGATTGGCAAGTTGAAATGTAGCATTTAGTTAGAACAACGGAGGGCACATGGGATCGGTAAGTTCTCGTATGGGGGCCGTTCAAGTATTACGTAAGCAGATTTATTACAATGATTTACCCCCTCTTCCCCCTTGTCAGCAAAAGTAAGCAAAGCTCTTACCCCTCCCCCCCCATTCTTACGTAAACATTGATACCTGTATGCATTTTTCTTTTTTAATTGATTCATTAGCTGCAAATTTAATACTAGAAATAAGAAAATAGATATAGGATAGTGGACTTTAAAAACACACATATGCGTACCGACGTAATCACCATTTAGACCACCATTTAGTATTTTATTTACGAAACTCATGGTCTTTTACGCAATACGACCCAACAAGCTATTTGACTCTAAGTAGGTACTTACTTACCAATAATAAACACAAAGTCTGAGAGTACCCTATTAGTGATTTAACAGTGACAAAGTACAAACGTTAAAGCAATTAAATCTTATTATCATAGCTTCACGCCTAGCGTAAGTATGTAACATGGTAGGTAACATGTTACTTAGCCATAATAACAGTACGTGACGTAAGACGTTCAGCACGGTCAGTCAGTCTTCGGATGGGTGACCGCGGGTGGCATTTTCAACCGAGCGCTACCGTGGCTCGGATGCACCGTCGGATTGTATTAACAGTTTAGCTATGTCAGAGGCCTTCAGGCGGCTTAAAAACTCTGACACCAGGGCTAGTCACCCGGCCTAATACGAACTTACTTATTCACAGAGAGGCGCGAATAGCAAATACTGCTCGCAGTTTAATTAGCTTGTTGATCGCGTTTATTTTGGCTGAATGTTATCTAAATATAACAAATGGTGATTAAATTTCGTTAACAATAGTTCGTCATTGTTCGAGGAGAGATACGAGTATCAATGGTACAACATAACAGAAGCTTACTCCACAGATATAATTTTTAGTGAATATTATACAAACTTTTAATTATGAAAACAGAAACTTAGTTTTAGCAGGGGGTGCAGCAGCGCAGTTTAGGTATGTTCTTCGTGCGGGCGACAGTTACGATGTAGCGATATTTCGTGCTACACAACCACTAAAACTGGGAGAACACCACTTTGTCTCCCAATATCTCACATGTCCTTGAATAGTTTAAAGCCCCTGATCGACGTACATAAAACCGCGGTTTTATAGTTTTCTCTGTGGTTATACCGTCACAGTATACCTAATCACAGAGAAAACTTTAAAACCGCGGTTTTATTTTGTACGTCGATCAGGGACTTAACAGCTACTTTGACTCTCTCATATCCAAAAACTTATATCTCGGAGTCAATAAAATAATGGCCAGTGTAAAACTTCATAGCCGCCCACACACGGCATAAATCGTCCCGGGACAGCCCTAGGAAAGGCCTCCGGAGAAATATCGCTGGAAAAATAGTCCTTTACAGGCGGAAAAAGGCTAAATTACAAAACATATAGTATACAGAAGTCTAACTTCATACAGGTCGCGGCATATAAGTCTAGCGCTGAGCGAAGCCCACCCCTCCACAGTATCCTCAGCGCTAGACTTACGTGCCGCTACTTGTACCTGCAACGTGCACTCGTAGATGGCTAATCTCGTACCGTAAGTATAAGGCGCGCGTCACGTAAAAAGAACGCTGGAGTGTCAAGCTGCGCACAAGGAAATTTAACTCCTATTGCACATGGCATACGAGTTAAATCTACTTGCTGCAGTAAAAGCTGTGTACTAGGAGATTTAACTCCTATTGACTATGCAATAGGAGTTAAATTTCCACGTGCGCAGCTTGAAGCTCCTGCGTTCTTTTTACATGATGATGACCTGTAAAGGTACAATTCCATTGATGATTGCTCGATATAGCAGAAGACTAGTGTCGTCGGGCGACACATAATACCAGGCACTGCCTCACAAACTACTACTGCGTACTGCTGGCTACGGTATTCCCAGAAATACATGTATAGAAACCAGTAATATCGCGGTAACACTAGCTTGCTGCTGTAGCGTGCCGTCGCGTTGATAAGACATATTTTTGGATATTATATATAACTCGGCATCAAGCAGCGTCTATCTTAATTGTCCAAAATCGCATTCTCACCTTATTCGGGCACGTATCGCGACGAGATAACACCTCTGTAGAGCGCCTTGTGGTGCAGGGAAAGATTGAAGGTACAAGACCGCGCGGTAGATCTCCATTACGTTGGACCGACCAAATAAAGGCTGCACTAAACGGTTCCATCAATATGTGCACGAGAAAGGCGTCCATACGAGAGGAATGGCGACGCATTGTAAAGCGAGCCACCACCGGAACTGATGACCACGACCACTCTGTCAAGAGTGTGTATACGACTAAGAAGAAGAAGCTCCATCTCTACGATGGTCTTCCGGGGTTACGTTTACCATAGTGTGATCATAACCTGTTAAAAATCAACTTCACTTACGATCACTACATAAAGTCGGTCAAGATGTAAGCGAGCTGCAATGCGCTCTGTTAACTAAAACTATCCTTCTACACTCTAAATATTTCGTGGCCTAAAGTATACAGTATGGGCAAAAAGAGCCGTTATTCAATAGCCTACTGCCCGTTTGCGAGTTACCCTTGTTATGGAAACAACGGAACAAGAAGTAGGCGTCGGGGTGTTCTTTAGATATTTCTTTAGCGGAATCTTCGGAATGGATAACATTATTTAGCTAACACGGACTTTGCGTCTCTGAGCTGTTCTGAACCTTTATTTTTGAAAACTTTAGAAATACACTTTTATAATAGCATGTTATTTAAGCATAAACTTTAGGGTTAGTAGCTTAACTAGGCGATTATGTTTTGTAAGATAGATTTATCTTTTTTAGTAGCTGGTTATAAAAATGAACTCGACTTTATTTTTAATAACTAGTCATCAAACAGTGAAGACAATTTCCTTGTTCGTACCTAGTTAAGAAAAACAGTTATGAATATGGACCAAACCGATTTGTTGGGTAGATCTTGGGAACGAAAAAAAGGGGTCTCACAGTTTCGACTTTCCCACGTCTATATTAGTCCTCGATACGCCAGCGGGCTATCGGTTGAAAAATAAAAAATAGAGCCAACGTTATAAGTGTTTTTCCACTTAGCTAACTTGGCTATACAGCTTAGCATAGCTACTATACACAGAGGCAATGTATGGTAAATGTATATGAGATTCTCCTCGGTGATTAGGCTCCGAGACCAGAGTCGAGTATGCGTAGCTTACTAAGCAATTTATATGAATTTTTATAATTTTAGCATTATGTTATAAAACTTCAGTGCATGCAGTAATTCAGACTAACAAGCCGTAAAACCCAAGTTTCAGCATCGAGAGAATCCCTTAAACCGTTCACAAAGTTCAACCGAGGCCATTGACCTCTCACCCGTCACATTTATTTATAAATTCATAATCTGCAAAATAAATCGTCTGAAAAGAAAATATATGCAATGCTGATTATTAGCATGCAAAAGCATATTTTGCTTTGATATTTCCAACTGTAATAAAAAGCTATAGAGTGCAAAACAAGGTTTGGAATATAAACAAAACGAGTCGGAGACTTTAGATAAATACTAGACTTGTTAAGTATTTCCAAAATAGGATATGACGAACGTTCGCCGTAACGAACAAAAAGATAACAATAAAGTGTTGTACGAGTACTAACTGAGAAGTCTGAGAAGTAGTCATACATTATTTATGAACTATCCATAACAAGATAAAATAATGTGGAAACTTGACAAAGACTGTAGAATGCAGAAAAATGCTCTGTTAGCTTTTAACTACCTATAATATGAGTCAGGTATCAGTTATTTATAAGTGAGTTTGTATAGGCCGGATGGGTAGCCCTGGTGACAGAGTTTTTAAGCCGCCTAAAGGTCTCTGACACGCATGCCTAAGCAGAAATAACTGGCCAAGTGCGAGTTGGACTCGCGCACGAAGGTTTCCGTACCCTATGGGAACTCCCTTAGCCCCATTTCAAGCGTCTACCTGTTGCCGTTATTAATGTGGAGCAAAAAAAATACGTTTGATGTATGGGAGCTCCCCTTAAATATATAATGTATACTGTTTTTAGTATTTGTTGTTATAGCGGCAACAGAAATACATCATTTGTGACAATATCACCTGCCTAGCTATCACGGTTCATGAGATACAGCTTAGTGACAGACAGACAGCGGAGTCTTAGTAATAGGGTCCCGTTTTTATCCTTTGGGTACGGAACCCTAAAAAAAACCGGGACCCACAATTTAACGTGTCATTCGAGTCACTACAATGCAGCATTTTGTGGGACGCTTTATATGGTGGTTTTTATGGTGTACGTTACGCTATACTTGACACAAACGTTATTTTTTTTCAACCGACTCTCAAAAAGAAGGAGGTTCTCAATTCGGTTCTGTTTTTTAATGTTCAGAACTCCGTCTCTTACAAACCGATATAGAAAAGATTTTTTTATCTTAACGACATTTTTACTTTCGGTTTGGTCGTATAGGTATATATAACTACCTAAATACCATATTAAACAAGGTTAAACAAGTAATTAAAAAGTTTTTTCTTAAATTTGATTATTGATACAAAATATCTTATTATTATTTTAATTAAATGATTGTGTGATCGATTTCTATTTGGGCACATATGGCCATAACAGAAAATGATTTTATTTTAAGATATCGCGTGTTGTGGCCACATACGTGTCAAATTCATAACCTCCTTTAGAGTTGGTTTGATAAATGAAAATCCACATAACCAGCAAAGGTTAGTTCGTCACACAAAATAAGTGTATTATGTTATTTCAGCATTAAAACGCGATAAGAGATCTTAATGTGCTGCCGATAAGGGGCGATTTCGCGTCCTGGAAACGCTCACTGATAAGCTTCGTGATTCATTTCAATAACAATAATAAAATTATACTGACCACTATTGTGCGTATACGAGGGTCAAACTGAAAGTTCTTAGAACTGGCCACTTATAAACAATATAATAAAAAAATAATTCTATAATTTGAAAATAGAACTCTTTGCCAATATTACTGAGTATATACTTCATTCATTTGTCATTTGTTTTACGATTTGGCGGCAAATTGAAAATTGTCTGTGTCACGTCAACATGAATTTAACACGAGAAAATTTTCGTGCAATGATTTTTTATGACTTTCGATGTCATTTAAGTCAACAAGAAAGTTATGATAGACTACGATTGGCCTTTCACGATGAAGCCCCATCTCGTGCGACTGTTTACAACTGGTTTAATGAGTTTAAACGTGGTCGCACTAATCTCACTGATGATTTACGTGAGGGACGGCCTTCTACGGCGACGACTGAAGATAACATCTGTGTTGTGCGGCGTATGATAGAGACTGACAAAAGAGTGACCTATCAGCAGATTCGGACAAGCTTAGGCATCGGTATGAGTCAAGTGCACAAAATCCTACACGAACATTTAGCGGTCAGGAAGCTTTGCGCCCGGTGGATACCTCATAATTTGACTGAGGCTCAAAAACTCCATCGTGTGGATTGGTGCCGTAAAATGATTGAAAGATTTAACGGAGGTGACTCAAATGCTGTGTTCGACATACTAACAGGTGACGAAAGCTGGATTTACTGTTATGATCCTGAAACCAAAAGACAATCTGCTCAGTGGGTGTTTCCTTTCGAGGAGTTGCCAACTAAAGTGAAGAGAGATCGAAGTGCGGGGAAAAAAATGGTGGCCTCGTTCTTTGGAAGGATAGGTCATTTCGCGACAATTGTGTTAGAGGATCAAAAAACAGTTTCTGCAGAATGGTACACTACCAATTGTTTGCCACTTGTCTTGGAAAAAGTTCGAGAGAAACGACCTCGCAGTAGGATCCTCCTTCACCACGACAACGCCTCATCGCACACCGCCAAGCGAACGATCGACTATTTGGCGACATCAAACGTTGAATTACTGGGTCACCCGCCGTATAGCCCCGACCTCGCGCCTTGTGATTTTTATTTATTTTCAAAAATTAAAGAAAAACTTAAAGGAAAGCGGTTTATGAATGCTGAAGAAGCGGTGGCTGCGTATCGCGATGCCATTGAAGAGACCCCTAAGGACGAGTGGGCAAAGTGCTTTTCCCAGTGGTTCCATCGCATGCAGCGGTGTATTGACGTGAATGGACAATATTTTGAAAAGATATAATAAAACTAATAACTGGCTAATGTAATCAGTTTTTGATTTTCTAAGAACTTTCAGTTTGACCCTCGTAATAAAACAATCGATTTTATTGAAATACTAGCTGACCTGGCGAACTTCGTTTCACGTAATATTTTATAAACTATAGCATATGTGTTATTCTGATGTTTAAGCATTACTATCGCAAAGTTTCATCTGAATCCGTTCAGTAGTTTTTGCGTAAGAGGAACAAACATCTATTTCCCCATCCCGCTTTTTGAAATCGTCAGAGAATCTAAAACTTACTTTTCCACAACACAGAACCACTTTCTATGGTTCATCTTTTACAGTTGAAGCTGTTAGACTGTGGAATGAGTTGCCAGTGGAAATTAGACGTGCCCCATCGCTGAATATTTTTAAGAATCAAATTAAATCGCATTATCTGTCATCTTAGCTGTATAATAATGAAATAATATATATTTATGCATTATATATATTTATTTAAGTACAATAATATGTAATAATGTATGTAGGTTTATTATTATTTTATTTTAGATAGGTAATATGTAGTTTATATGTTATTTATGTATGTATCATTTATTGGTATGTGTGTTAAGTAGATTTAGGTATTATTTTTGTTAAGTGTTTGTTTATGAGTTAATTTCTTCTTTCTGTTAAGGCCACGTTTTTTGTAAACTTATAATTTCTATCCGTACTTGGTTGCCTGGAAGAAATCGCTTAAAGCGATAAGGCCGCCAGTTAGAAACCTAAATTGTATTGTTTTTGTCCTTGTAATTTATTCTTTATGTAATGTGGTTGTCTAATAAAGTGTTATTGTTTGTTTGTTTGTTTGTTTGTTACATACAAACTTTCGCGTTTATAATATTAGTAGGATAAAACTACTTGCTACTACTACTAACTTAGATAACCAAGTTGTTCTCGTAGTTTTATAGGCCTGTCTTTACCCGTATAGGCCGAATCATACAAGTCGGCGGATATGAAGTTAGTTACAAGCTGCGCAATATCCAATCCTGACTGAAGCTCACATAAAGCTGCGTTGGTTGGATATTGTGCACCTTGTAGCTAACTTCACATCCGCTGACTTGTATGATTCGGCCTATACCAGCCTTTTAACAGTCCACTGCAGGACGTAGGCATACCCATATCTACCACGTTGACCCAGTGCGATCTATAGACGTTAGATTCTCATACGCTATCGACTTCGGATCGGTTGCCTCACTATGTTTTCCTTCACCAAAAAGCCAGTGGTGTGAAGTCCGTAGGTAAGTAGGTATATAATAAGTTCCAAAGAACTCATTGGTACGGAACCGGGATTTTAACTGACGACCTGACTAATGACAGGTCAGTGTTACTACCACTAGACCACCCTAGGCCGGTTAGGCTATACAACATTTTATTAATTTACAATGGAAATTTTCGTGCCTAGCTCTCGCCTTTTTTTGCGCCGGCTATCAGACATCGATTCTGAGCAATCTAATGAACATTTATTAGACCAATATACTTCTAAATTGAGAATTGAGTCTGAATTGAACGGTATAACTGAGTCAATATTATAAGAGATTCTTTTGAATACATTGATACAGGAATCTAAGCAGCTGTAACACAGGGTTTCCTAGTACAGCTGCTTACGAGACGCTTAACAACACAACTTTAAAATTTAGATAAAAATGTTTATGTAGGTAAATGTACCTACATCGCCATCATCAAATCATTACAATACATCAAATCAAATCAAATCAAATTACATTACATCAAATGTGATGTAATGTAATTTGAATAAATTAAAATGTATTCAATGCAACTATGAAAGATGGACTGAACCGAACCAATGATAGTTTTTTTGTTCGAATAATTGATGTAATGATGGCGATTCTTGCTGCAATTTAATAAAATCTTTTGCTGGTGTCTTTAACTGACTTATAAATGTATTTTCTATGTATCTACATCTAATTCAGTACGTGAGAAAATCCTTGTAAATGTAAATCGAAAAGTACATTTGTTAATTCTTCACGTAGCAACTGTACTGTGCTAGCCTTTTTAATAGTCCACTGCAGGACGTAGGCTTACTCACGTAGCAACAACGGATCGACCATATTCCTTGCATGAAATACAGTTGAAGTGTCAGATTTTTTGTTAATTTACAATAATAATTTTAGATGTACAAGTTAATGCCTAGGCCCCAAGATTTGGGTTCTTTAGTGTACCCAGTTTGGGAAACAGTGTTTGAATTAACAATTTATTATTTTGAATTTATGACAATAAACAATTTTGCCGTTGTAAAGCCGTGGAATATTTAATATTTCTAGAGGTAGTGACATCCGCCTTACAATCGTAAGGTCGTGGGTTCAAATCCCGGTCCCGTACGAGTTCTTTGGAATTTATGTACGGAATTTCACATCACTGATTTTTTGGTGAAGGAAAACATCGTGAGGCAACCTGCATACGTCCGTAAAGAAATTCGTTGGCGTATGTGAATCCGCCAACCCGCACTGGGCCAGCGTGATGGATATGGCCCAATCATCCTTAGTGGGTAGGACTACGTCCTGCAGTGGACTATTAAAAAGGCTGGTCCAGTACAGTAAACAATTTGAATTTTACTCAAGAAATTGGATACTGAATATCTTTACAAAATTCGTGCGACCATTTCGACCGAATATGAACAACATCACATCCGTAGATTGAATTGAACACAATGACAAAGGCACACGGAAATTCCCAACCCCATCAAAGGGCAGTGAATAACAGGTAGTGTTGTCTCGCTCACTCTCCGCTAGGGGGAAAGGGATGGGGTGTTAGGGCTGCTATGTTAGAATAATATTGCTTTAGGCGTAATATCAACTACGATTCGATAAAATTGAGACACTTCAAGATAAGTACATGTACTGGCAAAAGTGGCAATATTATATTTGGATTTGATATGGTTTTATACTATAAAGCAGTTCATTTGTAGTAACAAGACAAGACAAAAACTCTTTATTTACAACCACAATTTAAACATAAAAATAATTTTACATATAGACAAAAAAGAAACAAATATGATTATAAATTGGCGGCCTTATCACCCATGGCGATATCAGTAACGATAATTATTAATTTATTTAATGACTTCAACTGTGTACAGAATTCAAATAGTTCGCACGGATCGATGTGGCACATCTATGTACCTATTTTTATTTTACAAAAAGTCGATTTCGATATAATTTAAATGAGACCCCTTTCTGACATATGTTCTACCAAACAAAAAAAGAATCACGCAAATCGGTTCATAATAATACAATACAATACAACAACACTTTATTGACACCAACAAGAAAACATAACAAAAGAAACAAAGACAGAAAAGGCACAAAAGACGGTCTTATCGCTAAAAGCTATTTCTTCCAGACAACCTCTGATGATATATATTAGAGGTTGTCTGGAAGAATCTGATAATTAGGTAAATACAAGAAAAAATATGCAATCGAATTAAGAACGTCCTTTTAGAAGTCGGTTAAACATTAAGACACTTCAAGTACTGCTAAAATTCTTAGTTACGCAATTTCTTGTTAGATAATAAACTTTTAGCTTATTGACTGCCTCGGTGGCTCAGTGGTTAGTGACCCTAACTACTGGATCAAAGAGGCGTGGGTTCGATCCCCACCCAGGGCAAGTATTTATGTGATGAACATAGGTGTTTGCTCTGTGTCTGGGTGTTATTTAGTTACTATCTATATAAGTATGTATTTAAAAATATGTATAAGTAGTTTGTCAGTCTCTGGCAGCCATATCACAAGCTTTGCTTAGTTTGGGGTCAGAGGCCGTGTGTAAGATGTCCCGAATTATTTATTTATTTATAGTTATTTCTTGCTATACTGCTTTATAGTATGAAGCAGGTCATTTGAAGCAACCAAAATCATAGTCGATAAGTAATTTCTGAATGCTTCGAGCAGATCGTGAGAAATTAGAGTCGGAGACTGGCGCCTGACATCTAATTTTGATTATAATTTTCTCTTAGAATATTAAAAATTACTTAGCAATATTATATTTTCGTGTTGTCGAAAGTCAATGAACTCTTGTAATGAAACAGCTTTAATGATTTCAGGGTCGGTCGTGTAGTAAAAATCGTTCATAACGATTAATATCACTACATAGTATAAAACAAAGTCGCTTCCCGCTGTCTGTCCCTATGTATGCTTATATCTTTAAAACTACGCAACGGATTGTGATGCGGTTTTATTTAATAGATAGATTGATTCAAAAGGAAGGTTTACATGTATAATACACCTGTGCAAAGCCGGAGCGGGTCGCGGGCGTAATCGTAGTTTATAATAGACTAGCTTTTGCCTGCTTCGCCCGAGTTTTTAGAAACCTTATATTTTTCCAGGTTAAAAAGTATACTCGGAATTTTAATTCGATTCCAGATTTGACAATTGAATCAATAGAGAAAAAAATTCAAATGAATGAAATTTTATGTCAAATCTGGAATCGAATTAAAATTCCGAGTATAGACTATGTCACTTTCCAACTATGAACAAGTAACATGGATATTATAGATCCATGCCAAAAAGCAAGTCTATTCGTTTCTCTGTTGCTGCGTGAAAGTAATAAACCAACACACTTAAACAACAAATCTAAGAAAAAATAGAAAAGCTAGATAAAGAAAAAATCCTGTCCTCTCACACGACTTGAAAAAAAAAAAAGCAAACCCAGACCGTTCAATAACACCTAATTCCCTGAACGTTACAAAAATACGATCGGCTTTCAACCCACATATTTTCTTTAGTAGGCAAACTCACTATCTCATATTTTCTTTTGGACCCAAATATAGTAGAGCGCTTTACGAGGCAGCCCTAGGGCGGGCCAGTTTATAATTTATCGGGCTCCTATGAAAAGGTTTCTAGGTGTTTCCAGATCATGAGCTTTTTATTCAACCTATGCTTTTCCACTAGGTATGTACCTACAGAGAAAAATTCTCCCCATTTTTTCCACTTTGTTCTATCCTACGATACATGAAATGTTTAGGAAAATTTACAGGGTTATTCAGAACTGGTGTAATAAACCGAAAGGAGGTGATTCAGACGATCATTATGTGCAGTTCAGTATTAGGCTACCTAGTCATTTAGAGATCTTAGCAATAAAATATGATACCTATTGCAAGATTTTTTACTAGTATTTTTGTGCTAGAAACCAAATTCTAAATTTTCTGACGTTTTTTATGTGAAGTTTTCTCTGAATTTAATATAACTGGCATTTGTTTTCTGTTATGTATCTACATATCACGTAGAATACATTCAATGGTGTGAGCATATGCCTACCCATGCTGAACATATGTTCAGCAGTGGCAACATATGTTCAACAGAACGCCAGTACAGTACACATATCTTTTAAAAATCGTTTAGTCTGGGGACAAGAGGCTGAAAAATTCTGACACCAGGTTCGGCCTATAGCTAAACAAACTTACAACGACTTATGAGCCAGCCCTACTATAGCGTGGTCGAGTTTATAATTTAGTATCGTGTGGTCCGATTCCTGTAAAAGCTTTCGAGGTTTTCCCTGAATGATATATTGCAACAGATATGGTTACGATAAACGGAAAATGGATTTATTGTAAGCGAATGTTTTGGAGAAAAAATTGGACTAAATATTTATTATATTATGATAACGTATAAGTAGCAGTTCATCATTTGTTACATAGGTAAACAGAAATGCACACCTATGGATGTAAAAATAAAACAAATTCATATTTCAACATAAGCTATAATATTCAAAATGAAATAATAGGCTAGATGAGTAAAAAAATATAATTATTTCGTCAGATAGATTGACAAAAGAAAAAATACGTGTCCAATATTATTTGATCATTTAACTATCGGACTAAGTCTGCCCTTGTTAGTACTCAGCAGAAAAATAAACAATATTTATCGTTCAGCAGTCTCTGACTAATGGGGTTTCCCCTGCTATCTAATAATACGGAGCTCAATTTTTTGATAGAAATTACTTTTCGCATACTCAACGCACCCGCTATCCCATTCACACTAACTTAGATTTTGATTGCTCTTTCTAAAGTTTCAATAATTGGGCTTCAGGCCATTATTATAGTCGAATCATAGTGGATTACTGATAATATATAGGTTACCTAGTTTCTGCTATCCGTCAACGTTTACGATTTGTCTTTTCCTGATTTCTAAATAAGCCTCATGGTAAAAGTTGTTCAGAACGTTCTGAATCACCTTCTTTCGCTTTTCCTGCTTTCGATTACTACACCTTTTCTATATTACGCTGTACATATTATGTAGGTAACCTAGTTTCTGTTATCCATCGATTCGCTTTTCAATTTTAATAAAATTGAACGCAAAACCAATTTCATGAGAAACTCGACTTCGCATTATATGAAAAGGCTATTTTGAAAACTGCAATATTACATTTTATGGGACGCATCGTATCAGCCTTTATGAACATAGGCCTGCCATTGAAGGGTGAATGGTCTCAAATATTGAAGGTATACAGAGTGTAAATTAAGAAGAAGCGCGATGGAGACATTCTAGAATATCATTTGAAAGCATATCTTTCTCTTGAATCACTCTATCATCTATTTAAAAAAAACGCATCAAAATCAGTTGCGTAGTTTTAATGATATAAGCATACATAGTTACAGACAGAGCGGGAAGCGACTTTGTTTTATAAATACTATGTAGTGATTGCAACTTGCTAAGACTAGAAGCAAGCCGTGATGCAAGAACTGATGTTTTTTGATGGCAATTCAGTATATCAAGCACGCTAACACAGTTGCGGGTTGCTGGATACACATACGTCGTCGAATTTCTTTTTCGGACGTGTGCCGGTTTCTTCAGGATTACATTGAAAATGTCTTTTTTATCTATTTATAGGTGGAGCAGTTTCTAAGAATAGGTACAGATGATAGTGATGAAATGTATCCGAATAGCATGCAAGTGTCGATTGCGCCACGTTGTGATATGTCCTCACACAAGGCCGAGTAGGTTTCAATAAAATCCCATGACCTTACCTAAAACCGGTCCAACTACTAATAGCAAGTCCACTCTTTTTATTAATAAAATTAGTAAAGAGTAAGACTAAAAGATTTTTGAGATCTCAGGTCGATCCTGCGGGTCTAAAACTGTCGCTTTGATCAAATTCATTTAATTGACAATCATTTATTTGTTTATAGGCGAGCAGTGTATACTGATGTGCCTATATCAAGCAGAGTCGAATAAAATTCTTTGTCAAGGATTTTTTTTCCTTATTTATCTAAAGTTCCAGTCAGTCAGTTAAATGTGTTTATAGTCCTTGCTGAGATTACATCCTCAGGCAACTTATTCCAATTGAATTGTAGACAACTCTATTGCAGAGGATTTGTGGTGTGCAGTGTTGGTTTGTGATAGGTACTATGCATTCGTGGCAGAAGAATTGAGTGAACATTTTATTAATTCTTTGCAATGTAAGTATGGATTTAGTAACACCAAGCACTGGCTTTTCGGTGAAGGAAAACTTTGTGAGGCAACCTACATATGTCCGTAAAATACATTCTATAATGCATGTGAATCCACCAACCTGCTCTGGACCAGGTTGGTGGAAATAGTCCAATCGCTCTACGGACTACGTCCGGCGGTGGACTATTAGAAAACCAGTACATAAAAATGCAGTACAGAAAAATATATCAAGATGAGTTAATTCGTGTGGGAAACAAGTGATACACGGACATACACGTTACACTTAAAACACCCCTCTCTTCAGGCGGTAGGTTAAAACTAAAAAGGAATGTTGTAACATTTCTGTAAGCACGAGCTAAAACATACTAATTGTATTATTCGTACAAAACATATTGTAAAGGTCCGCGTTTGATTCAATTAAAACTGGTAATTGGATTATTGTTGGTGCAGGCTGTCAGCGATCGATGCTCGAATGTGGAGAGGGTGACCATTTTGGAGTTTTCTTTGGTAAAATTGAGTTGGCTATAGATTAGTGTCCCACTGTTGAGCTCGAATCTTTCCGAGGCCGTCTGAAAGCCTCTGACATGGCTAAACGGTTAAAACAACCGGGGCCTACAATTTAACGTGTCATACGAGCCACGGTAGCGCTCAGTTGGAAAATGCCAACCGCGGTCACCCATCCAAATACTGACCGTGCAGAACGTTGCTTAATTTCGGTGATCGCTTACAATCACCTAGTTACGCTATGAGCGCTACATTTAGGAATGTAATACGTTTGTAATGTTTTTAGGCAAAGGCTTACTTTACTCAGTGATTCCCTATTTTTAACCCCCGACAAAAAAGAGGGGTGTTATAAGTTTGACGTGTCTGTGTGTCTGTCTGTCTGTCTGTCTGTGGCATCATAGCGCCCGAACCACTGAACCGATTTCAATTTAGTTTTTTTTGGATGAAAGGAGACTTAATCGAGAGTGTTCTTAGCAATGTTTTATAAAAATCGATTGAGCCGTTTAAGAGTTATGGTGGGTTAAAGTGGGGATGGATGAACCAAAATTCTACAAATGTGCCCAAAATGGTTGTCAATGTGTCGGGGGTTTTTTAAATTTTTAATTTATATTACTTGTCAACACGAAAGAGAAGCAAATCCGACAGTTTATCCTCCCTTTGAAAGTAAAAACTTCAGTTTCACAAAGTGGGATTGAATTAAGTCCGTGACATGTTCCTAGTGACCCAGTTGCGTCCATTCCTGAAAACCGTTTATTAATGGCTCGACATAGTTTGGAAAAAACCCCGACCGTTTATAGAGCTTTTATGCCATCGTGAAATCTACCGGGAACTAAAGGGGACCTTCTTTATATAAGTCCATCTTACAATATGTGAGTTTCCAAAAACCTTATTACAAGTAGCATTTGTTTATCATAAAATTACACAAGTTTGTAGTATTTTTAACCTACTTTAAAAAAGGGGGTTCTTAATTCGACTGTTTGTTTTTTTGTATGTATGTTACGCGATTTGTCTACTAATTTTTTTAAACCGATTTTGGCGATTCTTTTTTTTTGGTACATCATACTTCAGAGATCCCATCTGAATTTTAACGAAACTTGCGGTCGTTTTTAAAAAATAAAAAGGTTCTTACACTACTATAACATTAATATTAGTGTATTATTCATATACCATACCTATATTAGCTGTCTGTAGAATTGATCAGAAATGCTTTATTCGAAGGCCATTCATGACGAAATCTAAGTATGTAATGCTGCTGTCAAAAGGCGAAAGATTTATAAGCGAAGGTCACACCGAGTACCATAAGGGCCTTAGCAATACCGCTTAGCTTATTATAACTATGCTCAAACCCTTGTACAATAAGGTATTCTAAAATATACTGGGTTATCTGCTTTCCCTGTACTAAGCCAAAAGAAGGTGATTAAGACCGTCATTATGAACAACTTTTACTATTGGGCCAAGCCAAAATTAGTGAAAAAAAAAACTGTTGTTCCATACAAAATTGTAACTCGGTATCGACTAAATGTATGAAACAGCTTTTTTTTCGAATTTTGGGTTGGCCCCATAGTAAAAGTTGTTCGTAATGATGATGATATGAATCACCTCCTTTCGGCTTAGTACACTAGTTCTGGGTAACCCTGTATTGCACTCATCACAATATGACCAACATTTAATTATTTAAATTGAAGGCGTATGTAAATCCATATTGGGAGCGTGCGCCCAGGAATTACGCAATTTAGTCCCATCCGCCTCTTTCTTCTATCGTAAAACAAGACATGACGAGCTGGAGCTGGGCTGGCTCGGGTAGACGCTGGAGGGGGAAATGCACAAAACACCCCATGCGGGACGTCAGTGCAGGACTTATCGCCCCTACATCGAATAAGAATAAGAATAAGACATGACGAGACCAAAGCGCCACCCTTTTATGGTGGACATTCCGCACGCCAGAATCAAGCGTTCCGAATCCTTATTCCTCTTACGAGCTGCTAAAATATGAAACTAGAATATACCGTCGCAGCAAATATGCGGTCTAGATTCTCTAGACCGCTTATAGTACCTATCTGCTTAACATCAGGCAGTATGGTAGTCAAACGTGGGTCTCTTCAAATCCCGAGTAAATAGGTATCTTCTAGGTAAGCGTGCTACACCCTAGACCGCATATCTGCTTAACATCAGGTTACAACCTGTAGTCAAACGCAAACATATACGAAAAAAAACGCAAACCTATATTAAAAAAGCTTGCCATCCCAATGCAGCTGGGTCATTATGAAAGATCCTCTTCGCCCCTCCAATGTTTTTAACAATGGACCAATAAAAGACTGATACGATCAACACACTTCAAACGCCACATAACTATTTGCAGATTATCTTCGCAATATCAGATATAGGTCGATCAGATTTGCTTGCATCACAGAGCTCGCAGCGAGCCGTGCGTCAGGCAATCTAGCCAGATGGAAATATGCAGTTTCCCCGGGTCAGGTTTACTTCGGAAATATTGCCAAGTTGGCGTGTGGTTGTTGGCGCAGTCGAATATGAGACAAGGCCTTGACGCGTCGACGACTTGGGGAGTTAGTATTTCAAATAAATGCATTTATATGTCTTACGGCTCGGCCAAGAGTCGTAGCGGTAGCGGCGGCGGCGGGGTCTACGAGAGCTCGGAGCGGGATGGTGGCGTCTTTCGAACATTTTAGTACATTGATTTCTTACCGCTCGCCGCCTCGCTACCGCTTCACTCATTTATTTCGTGTCATTGGTACTTATCCTTTTTATTTATTTTTTTGTTTTTTTTTTTTATTTGTATTATTTGCATATATGGTAATTCTGACAGTTTATACAATATTTACAATAGTTTATGTGTTTTAGATATTTTGGACCAGAATCTGGCGACCTCTACCGCGTCCTCGGTAGCCACTAGTAGCCAGGTCATAGCGGCGAGCTCGTGGCCGAGCAGTTAAAGTGGAAACAAGCTGCTGATAAGTTCGTATATGCCAGTTGGCTAACCCTGGTGTTAGTTTTTAAACCGCCTGAAGGCCTTTGACATGGCTAAACTAATATTTTGATGAAAAAGTTGTTCATATAGATGAATTTTTAAAATAGGGGATAAACATTGATTTCGTTTGCGAAACAAGATATCTTCATTAAATTCAAATAGGTTCGCATTTGACCATACCTTGATGTGAAGCTTAAGTTGAATTTCAAGCAACGCTCTTATCTATAGGTATTACTATTAGTCACGAGTATATTTCTGAGAACACCAGTGCAATATCCATCTGCCTAGACTGTCATTAATTAGGGAATCACGGCGAAGTGTCATCTGCGGCTAACTTCTCATCCGTCGATTTGTGTGGCGCTTAGTATACTGAATTGTAGCAATGGACGTGTAGTACACCGAGCGTTACAGTATAAGCAACAGTTACTACAATATGGTACAGATTAATGATAGTGACTATGGTCCAGTCTAGCAGTCTGTCCTAGCGGTTGTTTGCTTTGACCCGCGGAGAATTGTGACAATGTTGAATAGAGGTTACCGGACCCCGGCCACCGCATTCACGGTACATTAGGGAAACTATTCGAAACGAAATCTAGAATGCTTGAAACTGTCGTTGTTAAATAACATTCTAAAGTTTAAAAACACTAGAAAAACACACTTTACGCCTTTCTCACAAGTGCAAACACGACTATGATACGATATTCCATCATGGAATGCTAGTGCCCATCTTCCAGCTTCATCATCAGAACTTGAAACCTAATCATGGTCAAAGTTCATTACAAGACTTTTCTAAGAAATCCAAAACAGTTATGATACGATTTTTCGTCATGAAGTTCCAGTTCATATCTTCCGGCTCCATCATCAGATCAGTTCGACAGTACCATATTATTGTATTGTCATCAGAACTACATACAGCTGCCAATTTTCATTACGCTACGACCCTTCGGAGATGGTTAAATTAGAATACCTTAGATTCCATTACATAGGTTACACGTTGACCTAATAAAAGCGCGTTAAAAAAGCAGTTGCATTTTACAGGTAGCTTCTTTTGTGCTGCAAGTTATACAAACTGTTATTTTTCAAACCTGCCATAGATTACGGCAGTGGCAGACTGGTAGATAAAACGAGTTATTCAGAAAGGCTGTACTAAGTCGAAAAGGGAAAATAGGATCATTAAGAACATTGAAAAACTTTTACTTATAGGGCCAAATCAGCGGTTCCAAACCAAATTGCGATTTGGAATCGACTAAATGTATGTTCTTTTTTAACGCGAATAAGTCCGCGCTTGACCACCAACTCGCTTGATGGTAAGCGACGTTGTGGTCGAAGACATTGTGCAATAAAGAAATAAAGATACCTACCTAATAGCTATTTTTTTTCTTGATTCCAGGTTAGCTCCAAAGTAAATGTTGTTCATATAGATTGTCTGAGTCGGCCATTTCCGGCTTAAAACACTCTGAATCTCTATGGGCTGGTTTTACATTAGCACCAACCGTAATATCTCGATAACTCGACTCTTCCCTACATTTCGTTCAAAGTCAAACATTTATGAATTAGAACAGAGCTGATTTTTTTTGGGATTTCAAGGAAGGTCTAAAGAACGGAGAGATGCATATTATCCAGTAGTTTGGACTATATAAAAATCTTCACGACGGTACAGGCCCCGAATAACAGTGCTCAAAGTGCACAAGTGCAAACGTTCAAAAAGCGTTACTAGCAATTGAAATCGGCGGACATGACATTCCCATTAGGCATGTCGTCACGCATCATAATATATATCTACATAAATTTTATATGAGTTCATTTGGAGTTCGGTAGAATTATAAACATTTTAGGGAATAATTTTACAGAAAAATCTGTGTAATAACATATTTTAAACAACCGAGCTCAATCGATCAAAGTGACATGGAACCAAAAAGCTATTAAAGTTGTGATTTCGCTATTCGATTTTCGATTCGAGCTCTGCTTCAAACTACCTACTGAAGCGAAGTGAATTACATTTTTATGAGACCGTTTCGCGCAATTCCTTTACAGATTGAAAACATGAATCGATTCACAAATACCGAAGGAATCACATTATTAAGGCATAACGTTATAACAAACACAACCGAATTAATAATCCCTTCTTCATTGAAACTAGTTGAAAAAAAAACACTAGAAACTAGAAATACGTACTAAAAAATAACTGTAAATAAACTGGATGGCTTTAGCAGTAGATACAGCAACTGTTGTGCTGTTGAGATGACATTACCCCTAAAATGTAGCTATCCAGATACTCAAGCATTCATTACAACATATCTAGTATCTGTCTGTATAGTTCAATACATAAGACCCTAAAATCATCTTCAGTTACAATGGGAACATTTCTCTACAGAACCCCGTCACACGACTCTACACGCAACAACGAATGATTTAAAGCCAACCGAAAATCACTTTAACTCTCTCAAAAAAGAAAATTACATAATCCTAATGAATCAAGTTTACGTTTCGTGAAGTGAAAAAAGCGAATAATTTGGAAAGGGAAGTCGCAGAGCGGGAGTTGCTGGCCGGCCGCCAGTCTGGCCCGAGCCCGCAGGCGGCCGACACAGACTAACCGTGCCTACGCTCAGAACAAACAACGGCAGAAACCCTACTATGTAGTGTTAGCCGCATAATCGACTCTCCGAGTCGATTAGTATCGGCACATCCCTAACGCGCGCCAAGAGAGGGCACAACACTAGCGACGCTACAGACTTAGACAGGAACGAGCAATGGCGCGCATTAGTATCTTTTGTAATATTGATAACGATGGGATTAAAAGTGTAATTGGTGCTATACCAGACTTTATAATACGCCCATGATCGACCACTAACAAAATAAGGGAAGTCAAGCGCATCCTTTATTAGTAGTAGAAACCTACAGTTAGATTTTTAATAATCATATCAGCTATTAGTTTGGCGGCTATTCGGTCGACATCAATAACCCTTGTGATAGAGCGCAGACCGCAGTGTGCTGTTACGCTCTCTATGTTTTAAAGCCGCCAAACTAAAGCGGGGCGGGAGACATGTGGCGCGGATGCGCCCCGATCGATGGGCCAGGAACGTCACGGAGTGGAGCTATAGAACGTCCACTGCTTCCCCTATACTGCCGTCAATAGCATAAATACAGTATGTTCATTGAGGAGTGATCTGAAAACTCAACCTTCTTCCTAGGGTCAAATGATTGGGTTTTCAGATCACGTCGCAATGAACACACTAAGCCCGATTACAGAGGCACCAGCGTAATTATAAAAGCTAAATAGCATAGTCCTGTTTCTTTTTCACTTTAGGCATTCGATAGAGAGAACACATTTTACGTGGCTATTAAATTTACGCTGGCGCCTCTGTAATCGGGCTTACTTTATGCTATTGACGATATTATAGATCTCCAATATGACTGGTTGCAATTGCGTGTGCATTGTACAAACATGCAACATCACAACAAATTGTCTTCGGCTTGCATCTGAGTCGTCCCTGCGGTCATAATGAGGTCGTTCACCTTGGCGGGTGAACGTCCTACGCTGCTCTTACTGGTACGTAGTTCTCCGTGCTAAGGGCCCTGCCCACTGCCTCTTCAACTTGCCAATCTGCTGGGCTATGTCTGTAACTTTAGTTCTACGGATTTCCTCATTTCTGATTCGATCTAGCTGAGACTTCAAGCATGGTCTTCTTCATAGCTCGTTAGGCTATACGATTACTAAAAAGATCCATAGTTAGAGACAACGCTTCAGAGCCGAAAGCCAAAAAAACCAAGCTATACATTTGATATGAAAGAAATAAATGGGTCCCTTTCCAACTCATACCGTAACAAATCAACGCATCTCTCTCAGTACATCTTGATGGAAGTTAAACTTCTGATTCCTCTGTGCTTGTTGCCAACACAGACAAACAAAATGCGTACGTACTCGAGTATTATATGTATGTGTGTGTTGATATTTCAGATACCGATCAGCTGACGACTGTTTGGATTACATTTTCCAGTTTGCGTTGATTTTGCAAAATATCACGAAAATCAAGAAAATCTTTACTAGGTACGTATATTATAAACCAACGTCGCCTTTCTTTGAGTCTATCTACGTATCCGCTTAGATCCAAACTACACAACAGACTACAATGCAGTTTTCAATATCATCATCATTCACAGCCTTGTAAATCCCAATGCTGGGTATAGGCCTCTCTCTTACTGTGCCATCTGCCTCGGTCCTGTGCCAATCTGGTCCAGGTTCGACCGGCGATTTCTACTATAATAATATCGTCGACCCATCTTCAATATAATTTAGAATATTTCTTCGGGAATAGCTTTAATAATTTATTCGTAGCCGGGAAGGTCAACTAGAACATAATTTCGTACAGCTCGTACAGCTGAGAAAGCGAGACGCAATTCCAATCGAGGCTCGCACTAAGCTCATAAATACGATAATAGAAATATAGACTGTCAATACTAGTGGTTCCCAAAGTAGTATGGGCCACGAGCGCCACGACCTATCTAAAACAAGTTCACAAACCCGGGATCCATTTCTAGCAAATTCTCTTACCAATACCAATAAAAGACTTTTCAATTAATTAGACCAAAAAAGTTATTTTAATAGGAAGTATGAAATTGTTTTCTATGTTTTTCATTACAGTTTTGACATCGATTTCAACTTGTTTAATTTACTTCGGTACTACGTTTTTCAATGTGGCGAAAATATTGAGTGGGCACTCAATATTCGCTCATCTATTCATAGTTTGGGAAACCCGTGAAAAAGTGACAGATACCATAACTCTTCAGACTTCACCAAAACTCGATCTCGTTCTGACACGTAGAAAAAAATTTTTTCGTGGTGCGTATACTAGCCCGGCTGGTCTATATTACTGTACTGTACCAGCCTTTTTAATAGTCCACTGCAGGACGCAGGCCTACCTACGAAGGGTTGGGCTATATCCACCACGCTGGCCCAGTGCGGGTTGGTGGATTCACACGCGCCATCGAATTTCTTCTACGGACGTAGGTATGCAGGTTGCCTCACGATGTTTTCCTTCACCGAAAAGCCAGTGGTGTGAAATTCCGTACATAAGTTCCACAGAAACTCATTGGTACGGGACCGGGATCGACCTCAAGAATGACAGGCCAGCGTTACAACCACTGGACCACCACGGCTTCTATATTATTTATTACGAATCAAGAAGGAGAATACTTTTGAATGTACCCTATACTATCCTCAACATTCATATCTCGAATATTCTCTACCCGAGAATACATACTCTCGTAGACGAGTACAAAGTCCGTCTCACGAGTTTCACAACGAATCATCTGGTTTGCCTCAGCTGGTGCGTTTACTCCGTCTAGTGTTATAGTTAGGTATACGTTTGTGTATTGTATGAGACTCACTCGATGCGACGTCCTTTGTCAAAGATTAGTTGTTCACAGAGCTGTATATGCTCAGTTTGTTGATTGAAATTATGAGTTTATGATATTGAAATGATACGCAGGACGTAAACAGTGGCTTAGCGTGGACAAAGTAGCATTAACGAAGCCCAATTTTTTTTCGTTCTCTAGTATACTCAATACGAGGAGTGATCCAATAGTAATGATAATCAGTTATTTCTACTGCACACAAAAATACAAAAAAAATATCAGTCACTTGCTCAATTACCAACTAGTTCAGGAAAAAAAATCATATAAATAGGCCACGATTCCCGGGAGCTACATTCATTTGAATACGGGCTGTCAAGGAGTGAACATCAAAATGGAAAAACACGAAATCAGAGCTGTCATTAAATACCTCTGCTTGAAAAAAATGTCTACCAAAGACATACATAGCGACTTGGTGGAAACATTAGGGGACTCTTCTCCTCCATATTCCACAGTTGCACGCTGGGCTAAGGAGTTTAAGCTGGGAAGAACATCGACGGAAGACGAACACCGCGAAGGACGCCCATCGACGTCCCTCACTGAAGAAAATGTGAAAAAAGTTGAAGAAGTTGTATTGGAAGATCGAAGAGTGACTATCAGGCATGTAGCTGAGGTCACAGGGATCTCATATGGCAGCATTCAAAGAATCCTTGCGAACGAATTGCATATGAGAAAGGTCTCCAGGCGTTGGGTACCGAAAATGTTAAACGACGAGCAAAAGAAGAAACGAGTCGACATGTCAAGAGCAAATCTCGAAAAGTTCCAGGCAGACAAGGATAATTTTTTGTCACGTTTTGTGACCATGGACGAGACCTGGATCCACCATTTTGATCCTGAAACAAAACAACAATCGATGACATGGAAACGATCCGATGAACCGACGCCGAAGAAATTCAAAGTGTCAAGCTCAGCAGGGAAGGTTATGGCGTCTGTTTTTTGGGACGCTGAAGGAATAATCATGGTAGACTACTTGGAAAAGGGGGCCACTATTACAGGCTCCTACTATGCAGAACAAATAAGAAGATTTCGGGAGGCTATTAAGGAGAAAAGGCGAGGCAAACTGCGGGCTGGAGTGCTGTTCCATCAAGACAACGCACCGGTTCACAAAGCTGCAATTGCCATGGCTGCCATTCAGGAAGCGGGCTTTGAGCTGGTGGATCACCCCCCCTATTCACCAGATCTAGCCCCCAGTGACTTTTATCTCTTTCCACGACTCAAGGAACATCTCCGAGGCAAGAAATTTGACGATGATAGCGACGTGATGGCCGCGGTTGAGGACTTTTTTGAGAGTCAAGATAAAGATTTTTTTTCTAAGGGAATTTTAGGTTTAGAAAAGAGATGGACTAAATGTATAGACTTGCTAGGAGACTATGTTGAGAAATAAATTTATTTTTTTATTTTATTCATTGTGTTTGTTATTGATTATCATTACTTTTGGATCACCCCTCGTAAATCAATTCTCCCAATATATCCGACCATTATTTTTTAAACGCTAATAAGTCCGCGCTTGACCACCTACTCGCCTGGTGGTAAGCGACGTTGTGGTCGAAGATGAAGCAAGCAGACCTAGAAGATACCTATTCACTCTGACCTTGAAAAGCTTTAGATTATATCTCTTAGGAAACAGGAAAGCAGAAAGACTGTTCCATTCCCTGGCGGTACGAATCAGAAATGTTGAGTCAAACCGCTTCGCACGTATCGAAGGAAAATCGACAGAGTAGGGGTGGTAATGTGGCGTCTTCCTACTTGTCCTGACTATTGAGAAGGAGGATACTTTTGATTGATTCCTATACAATCTCTACATTCATATCTCGAATAATCTCTACCCGAGGATACATACTCTCACATACGAGTTCAGTCTACAACGAATTATCTGGTTTGCAGCTGGTGCGTTTACTCCGTCTAGTGTTTATTAGGTATTAGCGAACCGTCCCGGCTTCGCACAGGTGTACCTATTTTACATATAAACCTTCCCTTGAATCACTCTATCTATTTAAAAAAACCGCATCAAAATCCGTTGCGTAGTTTGAAAGATATAAGCATAACTACATGGGGACAGACAGCGGGAAGCGACTTTGTTTTATACTATGTAGTGATAGTGATTATAAGCTTATTGTATGAGACTCACTCGATGCGACGTCCTTTGTCAAAGATTAGTTGTTCACAGCTGTGAGTACCTACTCCGTTTATTGTCTTAGAAAGATTAGGGACGTAAGAATTTATTGACGTATCATTGTTGATGACATTATGGGTTTATGACATTGAAAACACGACACGTTTAAAGACGTAATAAGGCTTTAACATTGTGAATTATAGTCTTTGATAAATAAAAAAAACGGAGATTACAATGTTTAGAAGAAAGATTTTGGCTATTATTGATCTTTGATCAAGATTCAACATGTTTGCTAAAATATTACTATATCTTTTTTTAGTAATTTTTATGAAACAATTTGCTTGAAAAGCTGATGGAGATCGAGATACAGCAACACGCTTACCTAGAATATATGTACCTATATGTACAATTGTATTTGTATTATGTAACCTTACGTCCGCACAACTATCTTTATAGGTAGGTACCTACTATAATACGAGGCTGTCAGCGCTTTAAAATTCTTCACAAATCTAACAAAAATTTCTTGAAAATTGCCAACACATTCAAAAAAAAATTTTTTTAATATATTTCTTATATTTAATAGCCTTCAGTCTAGAGTTCCATCTGCGCGCACAGTCTGTGGCCGGCGGCCAACACGCCACCCGCCACGTGACCGGTGACTCACGCGCGCATTCATTCAGCGATAACCGGCCGTGTCAGCTGTCTTATACGTGGCTGACTTGGCTGCACAAAACACAGAGAGGACAGAACTCTAATACTGAAGTATGACTACCTATACGATGCACAAACAGGGTTATCTGCTTGCCCTATTCTAAGCCGAAAGGGGGTGATTAAGATCATCATTATGAACAACTTTTACTACGGGCCCAACCAGAAATTCGAAAATAAAATTCAGCTGTTCCATACAAAATTGCTACTCGGAATCGACATAATGTATTCAGTTTTTTTTCACGAATTATGGGTTGGCTCCATAGTAAAATTTGTTCATAACGATAGTCTGTATCACCTCCTTTCGGTTTAGTACACTTGTTTTGGATAACCCTACACAAACAGCAAATCTTAAAGGAGTATAGAGAGCGATAAGGATGTGCACTGTGCTTTTTGAAGATCAGATTCGTGCATTTTAGGGTTTTAACGCCCGAGACATTCCTACATTGCGGTAGTTTAAAGGTTGGTCGCTTCGAGCAAATATCTATAGAGTCACAATCATGCAAAAAAAGTGCTCGAGCCAAAACCCTGCCCAAGCTATGTAGTGGGCAGGCATTTTAGTTAGTCGTAAGGCCAATAGCCTTACTACTTGCATTTGCAAATCGACTACAACGCAGCTCGATGCCAAAGTCGAGATTCGAGAAAACGGGACAATGTGAATTATTTAATGTAAATATCTAAGTCGGTATGTATGACGGCGCTCGGACATTTTTTACTACTTTCACTTAGGGACTGTGGCTCTGTAGATATATGCTCGAAGGTTGGTCGGTAAGTTAATCTATTTTCTTCAAGCAAACATAGTTCATGAATAGCTTTGCTTGAAAGCGTACTGTAGCGCTGTACTTCTGTGTTCTAGTTGTTTTAAGTTGGCGGGATGTTCGACTACGGGAAACGGTTGTAGGCGGCATTTGCACAACAGCTGAAGTAGTTGAAAGCGAGCTGCACGAAGTTATCCCTATCCGGCCCTATATTAAACCCTGTCTCAGTCCCACTGTTAAACACATACCGTCTCACCACAAAAGTTTTACGCACGCTTTAGACAAAGTTTAACAGTACAAATTGCACGGTTACACAGTGTTTAAAGCGTGTTTAAATCTTTTGTGGTAAGGCAGTTAGCCTCTACTATTACGTAGCGCTCCTAACTTGAAGTGTTAGCGATCACCAACATAATTATTTTTCGCAAAAAAACTGACAAAACCGCCTTCCATCGTGTACAAACTTGGAATATTTCGCATGAATTGTTGATTTTTATATCGCAATGATATCGCATTGTTGTTGATTTTTCAAAAACGGCGCCGTCGATTTCTATAAAATTTAAATGGGTCCATCTCGGGAGTGAATTTCGAACTAAAAATATTTTTTCGATTCGGTTCAGTATTAGCGAAATTGTCGATGAAAATACACAAAAAAAAAAAACATACAGACGAACATAGAACTTCCTCCTTTTTGGAAGTCGGTTAATTAAGCAAAGTTCGGCATGGTCAGTTCTCGGATATATTAGTATTTACAATTAAGCGCTGTGGTGATTCTGTGGTTGATTCAACCGTTTTGCCATGTCAGGCCTTTAGAGGGATTAAAAACTCTGACACCAGGGCTAGCCTATACGAACCCGGCCTATAGATTAGATTAGTAGTTAGAGCTAAATCCTTTGTAGCCGTAGAGAACAATTACCTGAGGGACCACAATGCGGAAATGCGGATTAGTAAACCTTACAATCTTATCGAGGTCTTAAACATGCAAGTAAATTTTTATGATGTTTTCTAATCATTAATTTCTAATCATAATCATCTTTTTTCATCGAGGTTTAATCAAAACAAGTCTAAAAAGTACGGATTACACATTGCGAGACATTACGCACACATACGAGTCAAGTAAAGTCGAGTAATACACGAGTGCATGAAAACAAATACATATTTACGTAAGATACTATGTAAGCAGATTCGCCCGCGTTGACTTTGATAAGAAACTGTTAGCATCATGCCTCGCGTTCATACTCATTGTTTATGTAACTTTTTGTTGTGAAACTGTACGTATACGGATTTACCTAGTTTTTTTGATTTGGAAGCGTGATAAAATACTACATATGTCAGTACAGATATGTCAGATAAAATTCTTACTATGTAAGTACAATTGTACATCTTTATAGAAGTGAAACTTCTAATGACTTCCAACAAGGTTGCGTTAAACGTTTAACGCCACCATGTATGAAAGCACTGTTGCGTCGAAGTTTCACTTCTACCGCGCGGAGATACTCGTACTTGCACGTTTTTCCTTACTAAATATTACAAATCCTAAAGTGTGTTTGTTGGTTTGTTCCTCTTTCACGCAGCAACGGAGCAACGGATTTGAATTTCAGCATGAACATACTTTAAAAGACGGAAAGTGACATAGGTTTTTTATTCCGAAAAAATAAAAAGTTCCGTTGGGATTGATTTTTGTGCTTACAAAAATCAAAATATCACCCGGGGGAAGACAGGGCTGTGGCTTTGTGTCTGTGATTTTGTTTGTACACGGCGAGGCGAAGTTTTGCCGGCCTCACTAGCATGTTTCTCAACATTCTGTCTTGATTTTTTTATTTGGTCTGAGCCCCTAAACTGTTAATTTTCTTTCAATACGTACGAAGTGATTTGACTTGACGTTTCTGACCCGTACGGCCAAGGAAAAGAACAGACTTTTCTGTTTCCCGAGACTGAAGCTTTTCAAAGTCAGAATGAGAATAGGTACGAGTATCTTCTAAGTCTGCGTGCTTCACCTTCGACACAACGTCGGTTACCATCATCGACTGCCTGGGTGGCCTAGTGGTTAGTGACCCTGACTCCTGGGCTTAAGAGGCGTGGGTTCGATTCCCACCCAGGGCAAATATTTATGTGATGAGCATAGGCGTTTGCTCTGTGTCTGGGTGTTATTATCTATATAAGAATGTATTTTAAAATGTCTATATACGAGGGGTGATCCAAAAGTAATGATAATCAATAACAAACACAATGAATAAAATAAAAAAATAAATTTATTTCTCAACATAGTCTCCTAGCAAGTCTATACATTTAGTCCATCTCTTTTCTAAACCTAAAATTCCCTTAGAAAAAAAATCTTTATCTTGACTCTCAAAAAAGTCCTCAACCGCGGCCATCACGTCGCTATCATCGTCAAATTTCTTGCCTCGGAGATGTTCCTTGAGTCGTGGAAAGAGATAAAAGTCACTGGGGGCTAGATCTGGTGAATAGGGGGGTGATCCACCAGCAGAAAGCCCGCTTCCTGAATGGCAGCCATGGCAATTGCAGCTTTGTGAACCGGTGCGTTGTCTTGATGGAACAGCACTCCAGCCCGCAGTTTGCCTCGCCTTTTCTCCTTAATAGCCTCCCGCAATCTTCTTATTTGTTCTGCATAGTAGGAGCCTGTAATAGTGGCCTCCTTTTCCAAGTAGTCTACCATGATTATTCCTTCAGCGTCCCAAAAAACAGACGCCATAACCTTCCCTGCTGAGCTTGACACTTTGAATTTCTTCGGCGTCGGTTCATCGGATCGTTTCCATGTCATCGATTGTTGTTTTGTTTCAGGATCAAAATGGTGGATCCAGGTCTCGTCCATGGTCACAAAACGTGACAAAAAATTATCCTTGTCTGCTGGAAATTTTCGAGATTTGCTCTTGACATGTCGACTCGTTTCTTCTTTTGCTCGTCGTTTAACATTTTCGGTACCCAACGCGCGGAGACCTTTCTCATATGCAATTCGTTCGCAAGGATTCTTTGAATGCTGCCATATGAGATCCCTGTGACCTCAGCTACATGCCTGATAGTCACTCTTCGATCTTCCAATACAACTTCTTCAACTTTTTTCACATTTTCTTCAGTGAGGGACGTCGATGGGCGTCCTTCGCGGTGTTCGTCTTCCGTCGATGTTCTTCCCAGCTTAAACTCCTTAGCCCAGCGTGCAACTGTAAAATATGGAGGAGAAGAGTCCCCTAATGTTTCCACCAAGTCGCTATGTATGTCTTTGGTAGACATTTTTTTCAAGCAGAGGTATTTAATGACAGCTCTGATTTCGTATTTTTCCATTTTGATGTTCACTCCTTGACAGCCCGTATTCAAATGAATGTAGCTCCCGGGAATCGTGGCCTATTTATATGATTTTTTTTTCCTGAACTAGTTGGTAATTGAGCAAGTGACTGATATTTTTTTTGTATTTTTGTGTGCAGTAGAAATAACTGATTATCATTACTTTTGGATCACCCCTCGTATACATATAATATAACAACACTTTATTGACACCAACACATAGGAAAACATAACATAAGAAACAAAGACAGAAAAGGCACAAAAGGCGGTCTTATCGCTAAAAGCGATTTCTTCCAGACAACCTCCTTCGGATAACGTATAGACGACAAAGACGGTGGTGTAAACGTAACAAAAAAATTAAAAATAAATACATATATCAGTATCTGGTAGCCATATCAGCTTTGCTTAGTTTGGGGTTAGAGAACTTAGAGACCGTGTGTAAGATGTCCTCTAATTTTTTTTTTATTAGGTAAGGTAAAACACCTAATGCCAGACACTGAACTAAAAGATGACACCTTCGAGAAAAATCCTTCCTCCTAAGAATAATAAACCTTAAATCTATTTGACTACTGATCTTATAGACGCCTAGCATCATCTATGACACATGGTTAAAAACTTATAACACCTTTCCTAGCGAAATTTTAAAATTGCGTCAGTTGCCAGCTAAAAACGCGGAAAAGTAGACACATGCTCTGTGATTCTTGAACATTTTCGTAAGGAGGTTGACATTGGGCAGGTAAGATTTTGTTATACATATTTACGATTTTTGTGGATTTAGTGTTGATTTTAGAAATATGAAAGATTTATTAGTAAACGAGGGCTATTGTTTTCATGTTTAGTTCAGTTTTTATAACAATTGTTGCTGTGTCTACTATTAGGTACCAAAATATGTGAAAACCTAAAAGATGACACAAGTGTCATCTAGTAGGTTGCATCAAAATGTTCAAAATTTGTACAAAACTAGCTTCTATTCCAAGTGTGTGAAATGCTGTATCAATTTTGTTACTTTTACTTTACTCTGCCCAATAGTAGACAGGATGTCAATTATTGGGTAAGGTATGTGTCAACTATTGGTTTCATCGATTTCAGATTTGATCGAGCGTGATGCAGCCCATAAAAAGTCAGATGTTAAGATACAGTGAAGCTGATAATATAATATGGAAGCTGCTATACCAGAATGCAGAAGAGGTGTCGCAACAGCTACTGTAGCAAGAAAATAAAAAGAGCCGAGAAAAAAAATGAATTAGAAAAAGAATAGAAGAATAGAGGAAAGAAAGAAAAAGAAAGAGCAAATTGAAGAGGAACGTAAACTAAACTAACGTAAAGCCTGCTAAGAAATTGGCTAAGAATACCATTAAGACTGTAAGAAAAAAGTTAAGACTGATGATTATAGTAGCGACTCAAGTTCTGAAGAAGAGTGGCAAGATTCTGGAGATAGTTTAGATGATATATCTGACGAAATTGAAAACGATGTATTAGAAATGGGAAATGCAGAAGAAAATAACGTTGAGAAAAGCAAGATCAAGTAGCATGACTATGTGATTGTCAATTTTCCTGGTATAAAGAAATATCACAGGTATCTCTGTATTGTCCAAAATATTAGCCAAGATGGTGAAATCGAAGTTATGGCAATGGTAAGCTGTGATCAAACCAAGACTAGTCAAGGAAAACGATAAAGATTATAAGAGAATGTCAAATCGCTGAAAGGGTCGACGCGCCAAAAATGATAATTGCTGGTGATAGAATTAACTATAAATTTCATTTTGCACTGCAGGTTGATGGATAAGCAGAAGTACCGATTAATAACTTCAACATAATTATATAAATGACGATTGTATTACAATAGGTGATAAGTAAATTTTGATAGATGGCCCAAAGACAGATTCTCTGTTTAAAGACAGAGTATTTCCTTAGTATTTTGATTTGAAAACTTACTTTAAATGTGATTTAAGCCATGTCTAGTAATAGTGCTAAGTGCTGTCTATTATTAGTGGTAACAATTTTTCGAGATGTCATCTATTGGTTAATATGACAAAGTTTAAAAAAATACAAACTTATAATTGAAATATGTTAATAATTACAATGTTTTATGTGAAATAATAGATCTAAGTATTGCTTTAGTAGATTAAAAAAGTTTCAACTGCAATGTGGTAACAAAATATATTAATATTGAATACTGAAACTTGTGTTGTCCTTAATGTGTCTAGCATTAGGTGTTTTACCTTAAGTTGTGGATAAGTTTATCAATGCTATAATTTATTTTATATTTTTTTACAAAGTCTGTGATCAACTTGGTCAATTCCGCTATTGCAAAATCTCCGGCAGGCATTATAAAGGTAAGTATTGTTAGCACAATGCCTACAATAAAAAGCTATAGCAAGCATAAAACACAATATCAATTGCCGTACCGTATACCAAAAGACAGAATAAATATTGTTTACCGTACAACACTGAAGGGAAAGAGGAAAACTACAATAAAGCAGGAAAAACTATTTTTACAGCTTAGTATGTGTACAGTGAACAAGAGGCACGTTTTGATAACACATCATCTTTGCTGCTATGTTTATTGCTCGACAAAGTTATGTACAGGAGCTGAATTATTCGGACGTTAAAAAACTACTTTTTTAATTGCATGTTATGCTATTCCGTTCATATTTAAAATATGTTAGAATATATAATATATTTTCAGTGCTCGCAACTATTTTAACTCAGGCTCGTAACCAATTACGTATACGTCCTATTAGCTACAAGCTATTAGTTCAAAAACAGAGTCCCTGTACACGCATTTTGTATCGTATAAGGTACAACTACTACTATTATTCTGTTCATCTTAAGAGAATTCGGAGAATGCGACGTCGTTTTGTGTTTATGTGTACGAGCCTTATGAGCTTCAGCCCTGCACGATAAACAATACCTTGTAGAAAAACGTAGTGTATAGAAAATAGTAGCGCTTTTCAAAAGCTATTTCAAACTAAAATCCACTCTCCAAAGCCGTAATTACAGGCTAATTCGCCTATTCGAAGAGCAAAACTCTACACAGCCAGCGGAGGACACAGGGCGGATATATTACGATAATTAAACGTATTTCAGATCCCGACTGGCGTTCCGCTCTGCTGCCTCCTGCCACCGGCTTTAGAGAAGCTCACAGGGTATAAGAGGCAGTTTGGAAACTTTCACTTTGATTTTCCTTAAGGAGTTTTTGTTGCTAGAACATTGTTAGTTCCCGAGTAGAATAAGCCGCGAAAAACAGGTCACAAAACGTGGGATAGCCTCAATACAGCCAGCGGAGTACGTAGGGCACATATTACAATAATTAAACGTATTTCGGATCCCTTTAGCGACTGGCATTCCGCTCTGCTGCCTTCAACTGCCACCGGCTTTAGACAAAGAGTTCACAGGGTACGAGAGGCAGTTTGCAAACTCCCAAAGAAAAAACCTAAGTGAAAACCTTTCACTTTTTTGTTTTTAGAACATTTTATAGAATTCCTGATAGAGATCATAGAATATCCTTGGCATAGCAGAGATCCAAGGGGCTAACAGGGTACGAGAGGCAGTTTGGAAACTTTCACTTTGGTTTTCTTTCGGAAAATGTTGTTTGTAGAAATTTTTATAGAGTTCCAGAGGAGAAAAAACCGTGATGGGAATCATTGGACACCGAAATCATGGGAAGATCTCGACACAGTCAACGGAAAGCGAAGGGCGAACATATTCTAGTTAATAAATAAATAGGGACATCTTACATACAGTTTCAGAACCCAAACCAAGCAAAGCTTGAAATATGGCTGCCAGAGACTGATATGGTACAAAATATATATTTATATTTTAATGTACAATTCAGCAGCCGACTGCCCGCAGCGGGAGACTAGAGGTAGTGTCTCCGGGATACTACTGGTTTCTGTGTAATTATATTTCTATTGAATACATCCCGTTGGTAGCGATGAGTAGTCTGCTGCATCGCTTGTCTACATATCGCCCGATGACACTGTTTATAGTCTGAAACATACAAGTCGGCGGATGTGAAGTTAGCTATATGCTGCGCAATATCCAATTCTCACTGAAGCTCACATAAAGCGACGCGTTGATTGGATATTGCGCAGCTTGTAGCTAACTTCACATCCGCCGACTTGTATGATTCGGCCTATAACTCATTCTAGCCCTTCAGATGACACGTTCAATTATATCCTACGGTTGTATTATTCGTTTAGCCATTTCAGAGGCTTTTAGGCGGCTTAAAAACTAGCAGCGCTAACCACTCCTATACGAACGTGCCTACTTTTTACCCTTCTTCCCCACCCTCTCTACCCTGTGACCTAACCAATCCCTGCTTTAATTAAGGCTTTACCTGTGTCCAGCAAAAACATTCCATTTGAACGGGCGCACCGAGGGAAAACGTGGAATTTAATATCCCGAGTGCCGCATTGTGATGACGTCCTCCCACGTAGTTTAAAACGTATGCTAGTAAAATGATAATTGTTTTCGTATGGTAATGTTTAACTAGTTTTTTTTCCGCGGCTTCGTTCGTGTAGTGAACCAAAAATGGGCTATATATCAGGGTTACTTAGAACTGGTGTACTAAGCCGAAAGGAGGAGATTCAGATCATCATTATGATCCACTTTTACTATGGGTCAAACAGGAACTCGAGATTTTTTTCTTCCGAGTTCAAATTGTGTATAGAACAGCAGATTTTTTTTTCTCGTATTTTGTCCCCATAGTATGCGTTGTTAAAAATGATGTATTAGGCAAGCAGATAATCTTTTAGAAAATTTGGGATATTTAGGTAAGTACGGAGAATTTCCTTTTTAGAGATAAAGGAGGCACCATTGGAGCTTTAGAATAGCTTCAAGATACCTTCGCTTTAGGGAAGATAGTCAAAAAGGGAGGGACCTTAAATGCTCTGCAGTGCTCTGAACCAAGCTGCCATTGACGATGATGGGTGTGCAAGGACTATAGATGGTTTCCATCGTTACAATACCGTGAGAAAGGTACCTACTACAGTAAAGCAAATCATTTTGAGGTTTCTGAAGACAAACACGCGTCGCGCGCCGCACAGTTATATTCACAATGCAACGCGGTGGCGGTGGTCGATACTGTGAAAACCTAAGCTTGTGTAAAAGGGACACTCCACACACGTATTAACAGTTTTCGAGATTACATCTGCCAAATTATTTTATTTAAATGAAATTGTACAGTATAGGCAAGTAAATACACGGTAGAGATAATTCATTACATTCAAATGTCCATGTAACCGACAGACTCGATCCAGACGACCTTTACAGAACACCAACGTCACGGCCCGTCTATTGCAGATAGTTCAGCGAGGTCCGCTGTGAACTGTCCATTAATGTTGCGAGCACCATGACGTCACGGTTTTATTTTTAAAGGATATAAATTGAGGCAATATAGTTATAGTCCTACATGTATAAAAGACTGAGTTAGAAATAAAAGAGTAACAGGACATCTTGGTACAGACTACGGACATGATGGGAAGGTAGGAAAAAACTAACTACATAAAAGAACTCTGTCATACGGTTGTTGCCATAGTTCAAGCGAGGTCCGCTACCCATTAAAGCCGATTCACACAGAGGCGGGAAGTGCGGGAAAGCGATCGCGATCTGGGACGGTAATTTTTTGTAATATTCGAATTTGTATGCCACCTGACACATAACAAGCGGGCGCGATCCGACGCTATTGCTTTGCACTGGACCGCTATCGGATTGCTTTCTCGCGGCTCCCGCCTCGTGTGTGATCCTGCCTATAATATTGCGTGCACGATGACGTCACGGATTAGTTTATTTATATGACAACTAGCTTTTGCTCGCAGTTTGGGCGGGGTGATATTTTAATTTTTGTGCTATCCCATGGGAACATCACTTTCCGTCTCTCAAACTATGTCCATTGTCCATGCCAACAATCAAGTCAATTTGTTGCTGCGTGAAAGAGAAGCAAACCAACAAACACTTTTGGATTCATAATATTAGTAAAGATTACATCTATTATCTAGACAGTTCTACTCGTATATTCAAATGCCCATGTAACCGACAGACTCGATCCAGACGACCTTTACAGAACACCAACGTCACGGCCCGTCTATTGCAGATAGTTCAGCGAGATCCGCTGTGAACTGTCCATTAGTATTGCGAGCGCCATGACGTCACGGATTTATTTATACATAAGTATTAACTGTCCATTGAATTATTGTACCAAAGTTTTTATTAAACATTAAAAGGCAAATGAAAATATCTGAATACTCATAACCGCAAACACGGTTAGGTTGCAAGTACAGGTACTTTCAGAGGTATATACAGTACCTACATATACACATCTATGTTCATCACTGTGAACAACTTTTACCATGGTACCTTGAAATCGCGAAAAAATGATTTTAAGTACTTTATTTCAGCAGTTTTGAAGTTATTCCAGAAAACTGCTGCGTCTAAAGAAATGGAATATCAAAATTGCTACTTTCACACTCGCTGCTAATGGCTTGAGGTCGTTGGTGGTTGAGGTTGGCAGCGGGCAGGGTACAAAGTTTGCAGAACGGGACCGTAGAGTTTTCAAATGGAGACCACGTACTGTTAACCGTAGCGTAGGTCGTCCCCCGTCAAGGTGGATCGATGATCTAATTAAAACAGCAGCAACACTCAGAATGCAAGCTGCTTCCAACCGGTCTTATTGGAAATCCATAGGGGAGGCCTATGTCAAGCAGTAGACCTGATGATGAAGTAAAGTGAACGAGCTTGACAGCGATTCATACGAACCAAGTGCATAAAATTTCATCATCATCATTATCAGTCGTAGAACGTCTATACCGTCATAACGTCATAGATCGTTACGAGCTTTAATAATACCTATTATACAGTGAGGTGGGTAGGCTTGTAGAAAATTATGGTAACGACGCCATTTTGGAAATGGAAGGAGAAAAGCCGATTTGACGCCCCTAATGGGGGGCTTACGAACGTCGCTTTGATATGGAGGCTCAGTTTGATTATAAACTTATCTAATATTATCAATTCTATTTGTTTTAATCTTAGAAACATTCGATGAACATTTTAGCTATAAACAAACTTTAATCGTATACAGGTTTGCATTTGACTACATACTTACTGCCTGATATTAATCAGACAGGATGTAACACGCTTACCTAGAAAATACCTATTTACTCGGGATTTGAAGACACATATGTCGTGCTCAAGTAACGTTATTTTTGTCATATGAAAAAATCAGCCAAGTGCGAGTCGGACGCGCACGCACGAAGTTCTGTGCCATGTTGGAGCCCTTTTAGCCCCATTTCTTTTGCCATTATTAATAGCGAGCAAAACAAAACTCCTAAAAAAACGTTTGTATTAAATTTTTAAATTTTTTATTATGTTTTTACTGTTTGTTGTTATATCGTCCATACATAATTTTAATTAAAATATGGCACAAGTGTTACTCACTCAGTACTAGCACGCGGGCTCATCTCGGGGTTGGGTAGCAAAAACTAGCACATGGGCTCATATCGGGGCAGGGTAGCAAAAACTAGCTCGCGGGCTCATCTCGGGGCTGGGTGGCAAAAACTAGCACGCAGGCTCATCTCGGGGCTGGGTAGCAAAAACTAGCACGCGGGCTCATCTCGGGGCTGGGTAGCAAAATTCAACAGCCTACTGGCTGGAAATACGAAAGAGTGAAGTGGCGAAAGGTGCTGTGCCGACCCCTCCTATAAGATGATTTTTTTAACGCGAATATGTCCGCGTTTGACCCGCAACTCGCCTGATTAGATGATAAGGTTTCGTTAAAACAAAGTATTCAAGATAATCACAAAAATCCCAAACAAAAGTTTAAAAATGCACGATTAAACCTGGATAACCTTTAATAAATTAGAAATGGTGGAAATGGTCTAGACCAAATAAAATTTGATATTTAATGTGCACAATTTCTACAGCTTATCACCTAGAATATCTAGACTCCAGATCATGGATTAGTCTAAACAAAAAACAAACAGGTCGAACCGGTATTTCTTTTTGAGAATAACAACATAGTATTAAAAAAAAATCTAGATAAGATGAGACGTTTTCTACATTAACATCATCATAACGCTTCTTTAGTCCTAGAAAGTCTGAAAGTCTACTCAGTTACATATTTGCATACACATTTATTTTACACATAGTCTGATTATAGACAGAATCAAACTTGTTGACGGCTGTGATGTTAGCTACAAGCTGCGGATAACCTAATTCTGACTGAAGGTCACTTAACAGCTGCGCGATGATTGTGTTATCCGCAGCTAGTATTTAACATCACAGCCGCCAATAATTAATTCAGCCTATACATTGAATTTCTAAAAACCTAATGTAACAATTTACCAAAAATAAAGTAAGTAAGTAAGTTCGTATAGGCCGGGTGGCTAGCCCTGGTGTCAGACTTTTTAGGCCGCCTGAAGGCCTCTGAAATGGCTAAACGGTTGAAACAACCGGGGCCTACAATTTAACGTGTCATCCGAGCCACGGTAGCGCTCAGTTGGAAAATGCCACCCGCGGTCACCCATCCAAGTACTGACCGTGCGGAGCGTTGCTTAATTTCGGAAATCGCTGACAATCACCTAGTCAAACTACGCTACGAGCGCTACTAAAAATAATACGTAGCGTAGGTATAACTTATTAAAGAAAATTATGTAGTGATAACGCGAGGGTCAAAAATCGTTTTAAATATTTATTATAGTACGAACGCGGGCGTCTAGTATACGCTGCTTTTAAAACAAGGTCACGCAATGTAAATTTAAGTCGATTATTGGACGAAATCGACAAATAAATCGAAAATTGAATTTCAGAGTAGGGACACAGTATAAGTTATAAGCACAATGTAGACCATAGGTTCTCAACGTTTGCGATAACGCCCTCTAGGGGGCTTTTGTGACTTAAGAAACTGAGGGGCGTTCAAATGGCATGTACTCAAGGATATGAAAAATATAGTCTATAAATATTACTACAGCAGGTACTTATGGACAAAATACTAAGATCATCGTCATTCTAAGCCTTCTTTATCCCTCTTCTCAGTACAGGCTTGTCTCTTAGTATGCCAAATGCCTCGGCCCGCGATTTCGACAATATTGACGACCCATCTAACTGCTGAACGACCGGGATGACCAACGCTTCCGACATTAAGATAACTGTTTCAAATCAGCAACAGGTGCTAAGGCCAAAGAAGATAATTATGTATAATGATACTACGTACTTAGGCTAAAATTTGAACTAACCCCTCTCCTTGTACAGTAGAATTCATACAATTGTAAATGTTCACTAAGAATGGACACGGATCATGGTGTCCTGTCGTTAAAAAAAAACAGCAACAGATATAAGTAGCTACCACAAAAGTTCGAGGGTTCCAGTAAGTAAAACAAAATCTCAAAGAGGGCGGAGGGCATAAGGTTTGAGAGTCTTATTACATAGACACTCTGATTTAATTTCGAGAATCGTCCATCAAACTGTGATACAAAGGGGAAGCTTTGACGTCTGTCTACTTGTAATATTTCTCCAACAGAACTTTAGTATTAATTTCCCTCTATTGAAATTATTATGAATGCCGTGATGAAGAATTGTTTTCGGGAGTTTAGGAAATCTATTTCTAATATTACTGGTATAGGCAGAATCAAATTCTTGGCCGATGTGATGTTAGTTACAAGATACGCAATCCCCGATCCTGATTGACAATTATTTTCGCGAGAATTTGGTTTCGCGCAGCTTTTAGCTGATTCCACAGCCGCCAAGAACAGGTGACAGTTTTTGACAAAGCATAGCAGATGGTCGACATCTAAGAAGAATTACAAGTAATAGAAGTATTGCTAAATTTTACTCAAATAAAAACTACGTTACAGCTGTCTTATTCATATCTGGTTATACAGCATACGCGAGAGCGAGTGGAACAAAAAAAAACGCAATGTCTGTCGCATACATCAAAATCACCAGTTGGAATGTCAAAATGGTTATAATTTGGTTACACTTGGTCATATGTCTTTTTCGGAAATTTGAACTCTCTCGTTCCACTAAGAAGGTTTAAATTTCATATTTAAAATAGGACAAAGTGATGTATATCTCTTGCTATTTTAGTACTGTTTCTATTACTTTAAATCTTATTCTATGGTCGACATAATCCTATGAGCGACCGTTTTGTACTAAATTACTAATGAATGTAAGTTCCCTCGAAGGGCGGTCGGGTTGTGGGTTCACACACGCCATAATTCAATGTTTGACTAGGTGTTCGTTAGCGATCATCGAAGTTAAGCAATGTTCAGCACGGTCAGTCTTCGGATGGGTGACCGCGGGTGGCATTTACAACTGAGCGCTAGCGTGGCTCGGATGACACGTTAAACCGTTTAGCCATGTTCAGAGGCCTTCAGGCGGCTTAAAAACTCTGACACCAGGGCTAGCCACCCGGCTTGTACGAACTTACTTATTCGATGGCAAAAGTAAGGAGATTTCCTTACGATATTTTCCTTCTCCGAAAACCCAGTTGTGAGAAAATCAGTTGTGTGATGAACTGTTTTACGTATCAGAATAAATTATTATTGAATTTATAGGTATTCCGACCATATTACATACGAACTAGTTTCTACTGATTCAGCCCTGCGCAACGGAAAAATAACTACAAGATTTGGACGGCGGAGATATCGCCAAACGAAAACAGGAAAAAAAGAACTTAAATACGAGTTCTAGACGTCAGAGATATATAATTATATTCTAGTAGGTACAATATAATACCTACTGATCAATTTGACTGACTTTTACTTATGTATCAATAATAATAACAACAAAATTATCATGAATAGGTACATACATGGACTAGTAGTCTATACCATGTATGATTATGTATAATTTTATTGTATTCAATGAATGGCTACTTCATTGGCTCAAAAAATGATGTATCGTGAAAAAAACTATGGTATTCAGAGCTAAATTTTTTCGCAACTTCGGGGTTGGTCCCATATTGAAAGTTGCTTACAATGATGAGTAGGTATAAATAAACAGTAGATAAGTCTATCTACTAGATAGATAATAGTCGATATAATTATACTCTCTAGATAGACGATAGTACTTAGATATAATTATTTTTTGGGAAAAATGGAATGACCGACTTCAACCACAAATAAAGCATTTTTCACATTATTGTTGATTTATCAAAAACGGCTCAGCCGATTTCGATAAAATTTAAACGGGAACAAATTTCGAAGTTTACTCTTTTTAATAAAAAAGAATGTAACTATGTAAAAAGCTATGCGTGGTTACTACATTAAAAAACATATACTCGTATACGCGTCGAATTGAGTACCTCCTCCGTTACGTAGCGTCGGTCGAAAAGAATCGATACGCTCCTTTTTAGAAGAATTCTATTGAAAATACAAAGTAGGAGTAATTTTCAGCAGCCGTTTTTATACATCAGCTATTCAGTGTCAGTGTATTCAGTGAGAAACAATGTAAAACGTACCAGATCTCGCCCATTATAGATCCCAAGCGATTTTTATCGCTGACGTCACGTACCTTCCATAAAAGAACCTTTATTTTAAACAGGGCGGTACCGGGAGATCAGCTTACGGTGGTGGTCTTAACGGACTTATCATATCGGCCACAGAGGCTTTCGTGTGAGTTAGCATAGTAAACAGAAAGCATTATCGTTTTCGCGTCACTTCATACATTTTTAGGGTTCCATACCCAAAGGGTAAAAACGGGACCCTATTACTCCGATGTCCGTCTGTCTGTCACCAGACTGTATTTCATGAACCGTAATAGCTAGAGAGTTGAAATTTCCACAGATGATGTATTTCGATTGCCGCTACAACAACAAATACTAAAAACAGGACAATATAAAAATATTCAATGCTGGCTCCAATACAACAAACGTGATTTTTTTGCGGAGAGGCTCCTACATGGTACGGAACCCTTCAAGCGCGAGTCCAACTCGTAATTGGCCGATTTCTGTTATTTCTTGTTTTCGCCAGAACAGTTGCTGTACAAAAATGTATGGAGCCAAACAGAAACTCCTGTAGTTTCCGTTGACATAATTAAACTCATACTAATGCCTCGGGCATCTCAGTTGCACATATGCAAGTTTGAGTCTCAAATCTACGTTTCTATTATACGGGGTATTTTCAAGGTAAGCGTGTCACATCCTAGACCACATAAGTATCTGTTTAACATCAGGCACTACGTAGTTAAACGCAAACCTATATTAAATTAGATCTACTCTGTCAAATTATGAGATTTTAAAACAAAAATACTGTAAAACGTAATTTTAATAAAAAGCAATGCGTAGATATGTTTTTTTTTTAAATACACAATATGTAATTTTTATTGTTATTAATGTGAAATTACGCGAGGGAGATTGAATTTGATGAATAAAATTCCCTTAAAACTGTGGTAAGAAAACCAGCGGTGCTTGACCCTTCCCAAACGCAACCTGACTAAATTCGATCGTTGTTGTTGTGTGTTGTTATTGTTGTCGTTGTTTCATTAACATCGTTTTTAGATGTTGAAACTGGAGTTTGGAAGTCTCCTCATCTTCTTGTTCTTACTCAGGGTTTTTAGAATCGGTGGTATTTTGTGAAAGGGGGCCGTTGTACATCTTTTATAAATAAATTACACTATGAGACCGAACCGAGCTTTTCCTTTTTTCGTCAAATATTGTTCTATAAAAAAGCCAACTTATTTTCGTGGGTTTAGGGTTAGTCCCACAATAAAAGCAATTAATGTGATGATCATGATGATCATTACTATGCGTCAATAAATATAATTTTTCAAGTGGAATTCCACATTGAATTTCATACAGGCGTTATTCATTCATTTCGTGTCAATGGCTAGACTTTTTTTTTACATATTTTATTAAGGTAATTCTGACAGTTTATACAATATTTACATGGGTTTATGGATTTATTAATTCGTCAATACTATAGTAAGTTCGTATAGGCTAGGTTAGGTTTTTAAGCCCCCTGAAGGCCTCTGACATGGCTAAACGGTTATTATAACCGGGGACTACAATTTAACGTGGCACCCGAGACACGGTAGCGCTCAGTTGTAATTGCCATCCGCGGTCTCCCATCCGAAGGCTGACCGTGACTACGCTATAAACGGTATAATACTATGAAGCGTTTTCTTATTTATTTTGTCCTATAAGTAATCCTTACTAACATTATAAATCTGAAAGTATAATAATATGTATTTATGGGTGTGTTATCTTATATTATTATCTTTATCTTATACGTCACAACGGATCTACTTCATTTTGGCATTCATTAAATGAGAGGCATGGGAAGGGCATGCCATAACCGTTCCGCAGAACCCTGTTATATGCTAAATCGGTATGAACGACGAAATATTCAGACGCAGTACCAATTCTTCGGAATGATTTTAGAATTGCGTGCATATCGGATTCTTACGCATTCGTGACGTATTCGCGGGCAAAGTCCGAATACGAATCGATCATTGAATTGCTTTATAGGCAACTCTAAATGTTAAAGATTTGCTATGATCAAAATTGTCATAACGGAAAATCATCAATTGATGCATAAAGATATACATACAGGGTGGAGAGCTGACGCCGCCGCCATTAAAAAACACATATTATTGGCATTTTATTTTAAAAAGCCTTCGACATATTTTGAATTTACTAAATAAAGGTATTTAGTTATGTACAATGTTCTAAAACTTCATTTTGGAGCAACCTGTATCTAAACAGCGATTCGAGAAATTTTGACATTTTTGTCAAAATAGCTAGCTATTTTTAACCGACTTCCAAAAAGGAGGAGGTTCTATGTTCGTCTGTATGTATTTTTTTTTGTGTATGTTCAACTACCTTTTCGCCAATTTTGCACCGAATCGAAGAATTCTTTTTTAGTTCGAAAAGGTATACTCATACTTCCATTTCAATTTTACAGAAATCGGCTGAACCGTTTTTGAAAAATCAACAATAATGTAAACAATTCGAGTGAAATATTCGAATTGTACGTGTACACGATGGAAGCCGGTTTTGCCATTTTTTTGCGAAAAATAATTACTTGTGATTCGTCGTACACAACATCGATGATACACCGATTCGTGAGAACTGTACAAGATTGAAGTCGGTTGTGGTTGTGCCATTTATGTATACTTTCTTCTCTCTTTCTATAGAACATACTATTATCCAGTTGTAACCAACTATTGTAGTTATTTATGCTATCGATATCCCGGATTGATTACAATCTGAACGGTAAACAAATCATGTAGAACGTCCCTCGGGACTAAATATTGATACAGGGTCGGAGTTCATAATATTATTTGTTTTATTTGGATTAAAATTTCGTGAAGTACTGTAAGTCTTTTTAATAGTTTTTAATAGTTGAACATAGGCCTGCTAACGAAGACCGATTGGACCATATCCACCGCACTGGCCTATATAATCATCTTCATTTACTCTTTATCTCTCCTCTGTATTTTGCTCTGCTAAATATTTACAAATGAATCGCTTATGACGTAACTAAGCCATGTATTCACTGAGCAACAACTGTTTATAAACTCTGTATCAGAAACAAAATCTACGTGTTTCCGAAACAAAAAATAATGTTTCAGATACAATTATTTTGTTTCTGTAATCATTACCGTGTGGAACATGGAAACAAATCAGTTCCTGGAAACATCTACGTGATGTTTCAGAAACTGTGCATCCGAAACATTGTTGCTCAGTGAATACATGGCTTTAATATAGCACCGCACCGAGGGAACTTACCGGAGTAATAAACTAATGAAGAAAGAAAGTAATGTCAATTTGTAAACTTCCTATTTTCCTATTAAAATACTGTCAAATTGAAAATTTTCTATTATCATATTAAAATGATTATTTTTCGCATAAAATAGCACCACCGACTTACATCGTGTACAGAATTCAAATAGTTTGCTTGCACGAATCGATGTGTCATTCACGTGCATTAATGTTGATTTATCAAAAACGGCTCAGCCAATTTCGATAAAATTTAAATGAGACCATTTCGGGAGTATACCCTTTCGAAATATTTTTTTTTAATAGGTTCACAATTGGCAAAATATCGATGAACATACACAAAAAACATAGAGACGAGCAAAGTACCTCCTCCTTTTTGGAAATCATATTGAATTGCTTCGCTCTTTTTAAATTCCGTAAAGTATTTCACCCCGTTCCATGGCTGTCTTCCTATTTGTCAATAAGAGGCCACATGGCGGGGTGAAGAGGGTCCCGATGCGCGAGATGACAAACCTAATCTAAATAGGGGTCGGACCCGAGTACGGCCCGTGGGGCGATTGCCGCAGACTTGAAATCGATACTGCATATTTATTTTTCGCAAAAAATGGCGCAACCGACTTCAATCTTGTACAAAATTCGAATATGTAGTTGTCGTTGATCGAATCGATGTACATATACAATTTTTACATTATTGTTGATTTATCAAAAACAGCTCAGCTGATTTCAAGATAAGATTTACTTAAATGAGACCACCTCGAACTCGACCTTTTGAACTAAAATAGATTTTTTTTAGATCGGTTCACAACTGGCGAAAATATCCATGAACATTTACTTGGAAGTCGATTAAAATGGCATTGAATATGCGCTTGCTACTTAGTGTCGCTTGCTAGGTTTACAAAACGGTCTAAGTATTATAAGCTGTACAAAAAATATAAAAACACGAGAGCTGCCAATTTTTTGTATTGTTAAAATAGTATACTATTTATAAGAGAGCACTGCTAAAATAAGAGAATGATCATCTATGCATCCAAGTCTGTGACGCGTCCGGCAAGGGATAGGTCCAGCGACCCTCGTCAAATAATGTTTCATTAATGCCGTGTACCTTTCATTATCGTACCGTTTATTACGTTAGCTTTGGCCACCTTTGGACCCTTGGTGTTAACTGTTAGTGCTTCTGTGATCCGGAGGCGCTAAGATCCAGCAGCGTAAGACGTCCACCCACGAGGTGGACGTCATTAAGACCATAGGATTGCGGTAAATTTTCTTTTCTGTTCATGTCAAGAAATAAACTTTCTTCCCGTCTTTCTTCTAATAAAACTACTAACTACGAGTACTAGCGCGCACGTAAACTTACTGTACTAGCCATAAAATTACCCTTACCCTTTTAGAATCATAGGTATGATATATTCTGAGACTAATATTTTATTTATAGTAAAAACGTATACTACAAAACTTTTAACTAATAAAATAAAACTAATTTAAAAGACCCGTGGCAGAGGGTAACGTGGCCAGAATGCTGGCGAAGTTGCCGCGCTGAATAGCTATTTTAATAGTTATAGTTTCTGAAATGTTTATTAAGTTTTGTTGGAATTAAGTAATAAATCACTACATAGTTTAAAACAAGTCGCTTCCCTGTTTGTCTGTCCCTATGTATGCTTATATCTTTAAAACTACGCGAAGGATTTGATGCGGATTTTTTAATAGATAGAGTAATTCAAGAGGAAGGTTTAATGTCTACATGATACACCTGTGCGAAGCCGGGGCGGGTCGCTAGTAGTTTTCTAATAATATAGGTAAGTATATGTATACTACTTGTTTGACCAAAACGAAATAAATAGAAATGTATACTAAATATGGTACCAGACGTTCCTATACATATTTGAATTACAAGAAAATGTTAATAGTATAATAAAGCCAAAGAACCAAAACAGATAAACTGTTCCCGGATTCGTATCTACTAAGTTATATCTGAACGCGTTTAGTGGTCTCCTCAGACTAAGCTACAATCAAATATTAATAACCTTATTTGGAATTTATGGTTGTTACACACATGTGCGGGCCGGCACAGACGATTCAGCACAATATTATGTCGAACGATAAAGCAGCTACTAACTACATACGCTTTGTAACGATCGGCACAGATGGGGAGGTTCCTCGGGTCCAATCGGCACAATTCGGCCGTCACGCGTCTTTCTTCGCGTCACTTAATTCATCTACACACACCACAGACACACACAGATCAGGGAACAATATGTAGAGGCACAGATTAGGGACCAACCTTGACCCTGATCTGTGCATCTACTTATACTTTCAGGTTTGCTGAAAACTTGCAGCCACCGCCCGACCGAGCGAAAGTTCATTTGGACATATTCGATTTTACCGCCCGGCAGTGTCGATCTAGACCGGCACGAATAAATGAGTAGCAAGATTTACAGGTCTCTCACTATGGGCCTTATTAGTAAGCTCCAAGTAGCCCAACGAGCTATGGAGAGGGCTATGCTCGGAGTCTCTCTGCGAGATCGAATCAGAAATGAGGAGATCCGTAGAAGAACCAAAGTTACCGACATAGCCCAACGGATTGGCAAGTTGAAATGGCAATGGGCAGGGCACATAGCGCGGAGGACTGATGACCGATGGGGTCGAAAAGTTCTCGAGTGGAGACCACGTACCGGCAAGCGCAGCGTAGGACGTCCATCCACAAGGTGGACGGATGACCTCATTAAGACCGCAGGATCGCGCTGGATGCAAGCCGCTTCCAACCGGTCTTATTGGAGATCCATAGGGGAGGCCTATGTCCAGCAGTGGACTTCTTATGGCTGATGGATGGATGGATGAAGATTTACAGGGGCCCTATTTTTGAACTTCAAACGCCTCGAAACGTATAGGAAACTTTGACAGATTGTACGGAGAATCTCTATGTTGTCTATGGAAATTAAGAGTGCTCCATTTTCACCACACTGCTCTAGGGTTACATTTTTCTTGCGTATTTTGTACGTGTATGTTTGTAAATTTATTCATTATCTTTAGTTTGGCGTAGTATGAGAAGACCTCGCTTCTATGGCATTTCTATCCGGCAGTCAGATAGACGGTAGTCGCACGGAATACTAATGAAAACATTTGTATTGGAACATTGCACAATTCTAACTTATTTGTAGATGTAGACAATGTAGACGCGACGGAATCAAGAACTAAGAACTATTCAATGGCAATCTAGTTATTTTTAGGAAAATACGACTGTGGCTCCCTTGCTCAATTGTGCAGATTATTTGATAGCATTGCATGCAACAGTTCGGTAATAAACCGACCGAAATTTAAGACGATGCGACGCTTCTAGTCTAAACTATCTGTTCGTATAGTGTGTAAAAATTTGAGACAATTGATTTTTAACAATACAATAAGTAATTTAAATAACATGATTATAAAAAGATGATGACGTTAATTTAGATCAATCAATCAATCGTGAGGTCGTGGGTTCAAATCCCGGTCCCGTACCAATGAATTCCTTGGAATTTATGTACGGAATATCACACCACTGGCTTTTCGGTGAAGGAAAACATCGTGAGGCAACCTGCATACGTCCGTAGAAGAAATTCGACGGCATATGTGAATCCACCAACCCGCACTGGGCCAGCGTGGTGGATATGGCCCAATCACCCTTCGTGGGTAGGCCTACGTCCTGCAGTGGACTATTGAAAGGCTGATACAGTACAGTACAGTACAGTTAATTTAGAAAATAATTAAAAGATTTTATACAAAAGGTTTCTCTTTGTTTCTCATATTTAAATTATAACAAATTAACACAAAGTTGAAGCAAGAAAAATTTTCTATCATCATATAGGAGAGAACTTTTCAATCAAATGAGATTAGTTAATTATTTTGTGGTATTTGTAATTTTATATTGGTACTCAATAGTAGGTATATTGTGACAATTAGTAATGTCACACAAATAAGATAGGTCATTAATACATAATGACTTAACAGTAAACAGTCAGAAATCCCTATGACGATTTTTAAGTGATTTTTAATCGTCAGGTATAAAAAACCGGCCAAGTGCGAGTCGGACTCGCGCACCGAGGGTTCCGTACAAACCTGCAAGGTTTACAAAGTTCGTTCATTACGACAAAAAAAGTAATAAGTTTATATTTATTAAAAAATATATATTTTGTAATGTAACTAAAATTTAAGGTTTTCGGAATTTTTCCTTTATGTGTGCTATAAAACGTTGCTTCATGCCAAATTTCAAGATTCTAGGTCGACTGGAAGTACCCTTTAGGTTTTGATTCCCTTGCGAGTACTTGCGAGTTTCAAAATTTGCGGCATAAACGGCTGTATCTTTTGATTGCGTTGGCTTAGAAGTTTGATTTTTTCACAGCTTCAAGGGACAGTAGACCTGAGTAATTGATATAAATTTCAGCTTCATACCTCCACGCGTTCCTGAGAAAAAGGGTCTTGACAGACGGACGGACGGACAGACGGACAACAAAGTGATCCTATAAGGGTTCCGTTTTTTACTTTTGAGGTACGGAACCCTAATAAATAAAGACAGATTATTCTGGGAACGACTCCTTAAAACTTAGTACCGAGAAAATCCGTGGCCAAAGAGCGGTTTCGAATAGAAATGGATGTTTTTAAGTTTACGGTCGAAATTAACATTTTGTTCGAGTTTAAAGTTGGACTGGTTTCAAGATATTACGCGTTAGAAATGTTAGAATTAAACTTGTGTTAGGTACCTAGCTGTTTAAAAAAAATGTTATTAGAATGTTTATTTAACTACATCTGTATTATATACAATGTACATCATTATATATCAACGCTTGAAAGACTAATTACACAAGATACGAATTGACCTCCAGAGTAACACAGGCTACCTTTTTTGAAAACACAAACTCTCTATAGGCCGGCGTCGGCGGATGTGAAGTTAGCTACAAGCTGCGCAATTTCCAATCTGACTGAAGCTCACATAAAGCTGCGCGTGAATTGGGTTTCGCGCAGCTTGTAGCTAGCTTCATATCCGCCGTCTTGTATGATTCGGTTTATACCTCAATAAAATCAAATATTTTTTTCCCATGACGACCCTCAAAAAAAAATCTCATCAAATTCTGAGAACAGAAAATCAATACAACAAAAAGGCAAAAATTTCTTCGAAACGGGAACGTCAATACACTCGGCGACTAATTTCCTGAAGCTTAAAAGCTTTAATCTGGGCCAGATGGCCCGGGAGACGCCAACTTGTTTCGCACAAAGTACCTTACCAGAAGTACCTATCAGAAATGAGAAAATTCTTAAGTTCGTATAGGCCAGCTAGCGCGACTACCAACTCACCTGATGGTATGCGACGTTGTGGTCGAAGATGAAGCACGAAGACCTAGAAGATACCTATTCACTCTGTCCTTGAAAAGCTTTAGATTATATCTCTTAGGAAACAGGAGAGCAGGAAGACTGTTACAGGAAGATTGTGATTGGGCCATATCCACCACGCTGGCCCAGTGCGGGTTGGTGGATTTACACACGCCATCGAATTTCTTCTACGGACGTACTCGTATGCAGGTTGCATCAGGATGTTTTCCTTCACCGAAAAGCCAGTGGTATGAAATTCCGTAAATAAATTCCAAAGAACTCATTGGTACGGGACTGGGATTTGAACTCACGATTGTAAGGCGGGAGTCACTATCTCTAGACCACCACGGCTTCCGCACCGGACTAGCTACTATAAACACGTTTTAATTTGGCTCTAACCAAATCGGAACGTGTACGAGGGAGCTTTTATTCAGCATACCCCCCACAGCGACAGGACACACAGGTCATCGCTCCACGGCACTCTATAAACAACTCTGTGTACAAATACTGACGTAATATGTTATCATGGCAAAAAACACCATACATTCGACATGGGAGTACTAAACTATAATGTCTATAACATAAAATACAACCTTGTCAGAGGAAATCTGTTGCCGTAAGCGTAGACAATCAATTAACGAGCCTCTAGTGGCGGCATAGCCAGGGCCGGATTAAGCGAAGGGCAACCGGGGCAACTGTCTCGGGTCTCCACAATATAGGGGCCTCACAAAAAATTTCGAAAAAAACTTTCAAATTACAACGAGTAAACACTAGCAAACAACTCTTTTCTTTGGATGTTTTTGACGTGACAACGTCTAGTAAATCGATGAACGCTGGCTGCACGCACGAAAAAGGATGACTCATTGTCCCGTACGCTCATTACATGAGCGAGTGAAAGGCACGATCGGCTTGAGCGTTCGGTTTAATGATTCCATCAATGTTTTGTTATGACGTTGTCATGTTAAACTATCGTCCGTAAACCTACTTTACAGACAACCATTTTTTTTGTTGTTCACTCTTAATCAGGCATTAAGTAAAATATCATAATTCCACATCGCCCTGATGAATTTACTACCCATCATGAAGGAGTACAATTACACTTTATTAGACAACCACATTACATAAAGAATAAATTACAGGGACAAAACAACACAATTTAGGTTTCTAACTGGCGGCCTTATCACTTTAAGCGATTTCTTCCAGGCAAATATACTAATCTCTCTATATTTTGTGACCAAGGGGCCTCCTCCGCTCTTTTGTTGCGCGAGTTCTCCACACCTCTAAATCCGGCCCTGGGCATAGCTATGTCATTCGCACATTTATGTAAGTATTTAGAGTAGGTATGACTTTACAAAAGTCGTATCGTATCGTGAATTTATGTACTGAGCAGCTAAATCGAAACTGGGCACAAAAAACACTACAACTTTGATTCTATAGGTAGACATTATTACGATATCTTTCACGAATAAAAGAAAATAGCAAAAAACAAATTTCACTACTTCTATGGTTTATCGCATCGATATCTAGCAGTAATTTTGAGAAACCTAAAAGTAAGTTCGTATAGGCCTGGTGGCTAGCCCTGGTGTCAGAGTATTTAGGCCGCCTGAAGGCCTCTGACTTACTTGGCTAAACGATTAAAATAACCGGGACCTACAAACTAACGTGTCATCCGAGCCGCGGTAGCGCTCAGTTGGAAAATGCCACCCGCGGTCACCCATCCAAATACTGACCGAGCGGAAAGTTGCTTAATTACGGTGATCGCTGACAAACACCTGCGGGTCAATTCTGTTAACCGATCTCGTTGCTGAGGTGACGCGTTCTTGAGCTTCTCTCGTTTTTTTGACAGCTTTGAGCTATCAAAACTGTCAGAAAAGCGAGAGGGTTTCGGAAGCGTATCACTTCGGTGACGAGATCGGTTGACAGAATTGCCCCGCTGGTCAAACTACGCTACGAGCGCTACTAGAAACCTAAATTTAACCTTATTCAAGATGACAGAAAATGCACATAGTAAATCTTGGTCGACAATTTGAAGGATCTCGCTATATAATATCCAAAATTGACTTCTCGGTTCAGATACCTTTCTAATCCGTTTTTACCGACGTAAGCATGCAGGTAAATAAATAATAATAATTGGTCTGGTAGATAAGCAGATGAAGTCGTCCATTGATTACAATAAGTTACTCAAACCATTACTGTCTCATTAGTTACTTTATGAAGATTAATTTATAAATCTTTATTTCATTATCGTAATTACAAGTCGCATTAAAATTAATCATTATAATAATAATTAGGTACATGTCGTAACAACATCGTCAACATCGCCGTTAGTTGTCCCATTACTAAGAAAAAAAAAAAAAAAAGAACGACTGATTTATATATTTAAACATAAATGCGTAGTCACATAAATAAACATGAAAGTTACATCTTGTACAATTATTTACTTTTTTAATAAAAACGTAACAACCTCGTTCATAAAATCGACCTCAAGTCGAAAATAGTGCGCGAAAGTAGAGAATATTTTATTCAATTTCTGTAAGCGCTGGATATTCGAGAATTTTCTGGAATTGTTTTAACTATTGAACCTTTGTACATTACATTTTTTTAAGGGAACATCTCATGTTTCTATGTTCTAGAGAGGGGTTAGTCCAGGTTTACACGTAAATTGAAACTACAGATGTTTCCGTATGGCTCCATACATTTCTGTACAGCGCCCCTGGCGGAGGAAGAACTAACCAAAATGTATGGAGCCACACGCGAACGCGAAAGTTTAAGTAAACTACGCAAAACCTGGACTAAGGGCTCAGATTGTAAAAAGAACTCGCCAAACGGCGCACAAACAAGGTGACATCAGAATTCTTAAAAAATGACAATATGACATCAGAATTATGAATTAATTAATTTAAAAAAACACAGCCGAATAAAAGAGCTGATCGATCAATGTGGCCCTAGTTGCGATAGAACCACCGCAATTTCTAACCCATTCGCAATTGTTCCCAAAGAAAAAGTTTTTCATAATAATGAGCATATATATTATAGACCTCTGAACTTTGCAATGCACATTACACCGTGTACATTTAAGTTTTTTTATAAATATAAATATTAGGGGACATCTTACACACGGTCTCTGACCCCAAACTAAGCAAAGCTTGTGATATGGCTGCCAGAGACTGATATACTAAGTACATATACATATTTTAAATACATAGTTTACTACGACAAGGTATCGAATTTTTTTGGCCTCACAACGTAGGTGCATGTAATCGGATAAATAAAAAATTTCATAGACAAGATAAACGAGTAGACGTGCGTTGACCCCAGCGATTCGCCAAACTTGATTCGCCGCGACAAGTGACGGACCGTGGGCCTCAAGGCCTTTCACACTACGATACGAGCATGTCCTATCCATCATTGCTTTCGCCGCTTCAAGCAAGATGTATGTATAGTAATCATTCATCTGTATTTAGGTAGTTAAAAATATAAACGGGAGTACGATTCTTTGAAATCATTAACGTTATTCTAAGTTTAAAGTACAATAGCGACCCGCCACAGCTTCGCACAGATTTCTTGTTAAGCCTTTACCATTGTGTAGATTTTGTTGACTATTCAAAAGTGTATCTCTGACACCCATTTGTCGAATTAAAGAACTATGAACTAGGTGTATTATGCATATAAACCTTCCTCTTGAATTACTCTATCATTAAAAAAAAACCGCGTCGAAATCCGTTGCGTAGTTTTAAAGATACATATAAGCATACATAGGGACAGACAGCGGGAAGCGACTTTGTTTTATACTATGTAGTGATAAGTAATTATTCCTTGACAACTGGTGCTAGTAGGCTCAGAACAATAACTAATAGCTATGTTATTGTTCTGAGCCAGTAGGCACCACAGCTATGTTTATTTGCGAATTATTTTGCAGTTTTGTGTGTACACACAGGATGTGAATTTTAATAGTATTTTTTATGAAAACGTAACAAGTAACAACCGATTGTTTATAATCGAACCCAAGCCGAAAACAGTGAGCGAAAGCATAATACCTATAGTGAGTTACTCGTATAATAATAATGATTTCTATAGGTGCTATAATTACCACCATTTTTGAATTCGTTTCTAAACTACAGAACCAAAGCAAATTAAATTTTTATGGGATCATCTCGCGATTTTCATTTTTAAAATGTAAAAAAAAACGTATTTCAGCCCATAAACAGCGAAGAAATGAAGTGAAAATTCTTTTCGTCCTAAGAAAAGTTTAATTTATTTTTTAATTCAATAGTTGTGAAGAAATTCTTGTAATAAAAAACTATCGCTCGCTGTTTTCGGCTTGATATCAATTGTATGTAGTCGATTAAAACGTATCTGTGAAAAAAAATATCATTAAGTACCTACTAAAATTCACATCAACTATGTATTTTACACAAAATTGCTAAATAATTTGCGAAAGAACTTAGCTGTGGCACTGGTACCACTTTAAGGTTTATAAAAAATGCACAACACGAAGGAAGGCCATCGTACTCATCATGACGAATTCATGGAAAAGAGACCAACCCCCGAGTTCGCAGAAAAATAATGCTGTTCTGCATAAAACAGCTTTTACTTAGGTACTTAAAGAGACATCAGACATGGCAAAAAAGTATGACGCCATGACCTCGTGCCGTACCTGAATATTAGCCTTTATTTATTTCGTGAAACGATTTGATTTCGCTATTTAGGTACTTAGGTACCTATGTGGATTTAAAAAAAATGCCGTTACGTCACTTTTTAAGCCGATTGAAGGCGTCTGACATGGTGGTTTAAAAGACTGGGACCCACAAATTTATTAGTTTTCCGAGTCACGGTTTAGCTCAGTTGTAAATGCCGCCAGCCACCCATCCAAAGACTGACAATGCCGAACACAAGCATTAGGGGTTAAAAAAGACGTATTTTAAAATAAATAACGTGGTATGTATAATCCCTCAAAGATATTAAAGTACTAACATTTCTTTTTGGTCATTACGACTACGAATTTAAATTGTCGCATGAGACATGATTCATATCTATGCGGTCAGACTAATGTGATAGTTAAGCACTTTGACGAGCGGTACTTTTGATACTGGCTATTTTCATCTTAGAAAACTAGTCAAAGAAAAACATTTTATATGCAGAAACTTTTATTCTTGAAATTCATGTTTCGAAAATGTTAAATTAATGTTAAAAACGTCTTATTTGTTACAAGGGTTTCAACATTTGTGTTCATTAATTCAATTATGATTTTTTTAAGTTACCGCGCCCTATGTAAGTAGTATATATGAGTAGGGGATACTCATTCTTATACACACAATAAATGTTTCGTACTACGGTACCCTAAAGTTTAGGGTACCATAGTATCTCGAGAATGCGACACTTTAGGTCCTAAAGTGTCGCATTTGGATGTTAAGATCGCTGTACGAGAACTTTGCGATTTTTACATCTAATTATCTCGAGAACGTGACTCTTTAGGGTATCATAGAACTGAACATCTATTGTTTGTATAAGTGTCCCCTACATTACTAATTCCATTGTGCGCGGAAACTTTGAAAAAAGAGATCATAATGGCGACGGGTGGACATGCCAGCTTCCATACAAAAATGTTCAAACCCCTTTATACATAAACTAGCTGACCCGGCAAATGTAAGAAAAAATCGGGAGAGGCCTACCTCAAGGTAAAAAAAAAATAGTCTATGTCCTATTTTCACTCCTGCCAAATGAGTCAATTATAAATCGGCCGCCCAGTTTCGAAGGAGTTCGGTAACAATAACAACCACTGTAACACGACATTTTTGTATATTAGATAATAATAACAACAAAGGCCAACTGGCAATGCAGATAGACCCATTGCAGGTAGAAATTGTAGATGAAACTAGCCTTTACAACAATGGTAGGTACAAGGAAAAGGAGCCCTTTACCCAGATGTTAAACAATAGAGGTTTTATGACGAAATAACAAAACCCATATCGTTAAAGCGGCTTAAAAACGTAAGGTCCTATGACGTTAAACAATTAGATCTGAGACAGACCGAACTACGCTCGGTACAAAGATAATAATTATTTTTCACCATAAAAATGGCCTAAGGCGTAACCTACTTCAACCGAGTACAGAATTCAAGTAGTTCGCACGGATCGTAGTAATTGTTTATTATCATCATTATTGTTGATTTATCAAAAATAGCTCAGCCGATTTTGATAAAATTTAAATGGAACCGCCTCTGATGTATGATCTACCAAACAATAAAATAATTATCGAAATCTGACTACTCTGTAAAAAGTAAGCGTGGTAATATATCTACAATATATCTACGCGTCTACTTGAGAACCACCTCCGTTGTTTCGTCGGTTAATAAACAGAAACGAAAGCCGCGTTATCTCCGAAATACCGCCTATACAGATAAACTAAGAAAGAAAAGCTTTTCTAATCCAAATTTCATAAAAAGCGAGCCGTTTTAAACATCCGAATATGATGAGTAAATTTATCTCGTAATTTCGTACGGGCTCGATTAGTCCCGTAGTATTTAATAATAATCCGATTATTTCATAAACAAATAATTATATTAGGCTTTGCTTGTTTTAAAGTATAGGATACAAAAAATAGGTTTCAAAGATATCGCGTAACAAAGTGATTAAATTAAGAACACCCAACTTTTTCAAAATCGGTAGAAAACACTCACAGAGATATAATTAAATGTAGTTATAATTAATAGCTAATAAGCTAAAACTGCGTGGACCCTAAGGACCTCACCTGACAATCAAAACCGCGCATTGCGTTGGATGCAAGCCGCTTCCAATCGATCTTATTGAAGGTAGATAGGAGACCTATGTCTAACAATGGACATCCTATGGCTGATGGATCGAAGCTAAGACTATTATACATATTCTTTCTCAAAAAAATTAGCTTATGTATTCGTTCATCTTTTGAAAGTTGCTTACAGTAAGTATCGACTCTGTTACTCTGTGGTCCCGTTGTGACGTCACTAATGACTTCATAAATCATGATCATTCAAGGATTACTGGTGCCAAATTGGAATCATTTCAGGCGATAAATTATATCGCGTGTAGGAGCTTAATTGGCCAACTGTAAAGTGGTAATTAGTTGCAGGGTTAATTATTGGGGTGTTAGATTCAAAAAGGGTTGTTCCCAAAACATGCGCTCTCTGAGAACAAAAACCTGACAAACTGAAAACTCTTGTAACCACAAATTATGTATGGGATCTTTGGGCAAGAACAATCAAAATTACTTTCGTCTCTTTCAGAATATCTCCATTGACAGTTATACTGCTGATTATAGGCCGAATCATACAAGTCGGCGGATGTGAAGTTAGCTACTAGGTGCGCAATATCCAATCCTGACCGAAGCTCACATAAAGCTGTGAGTTCATTGGGTTTCGCGCAGCTTCAACCTTCACATCCGCCAACTTGTATGATTCAGCATTTACCCTGTACACTTTCTGTAATCTTCAAAAGGGCAAAGTAAAACAAAAAGTAAAAGATAATAAAGGCACATGCCCTGCGATGGTGTATAACAAAAAAAAAAGTAGTGAACTTCTAATTTGCAATGGGAGTGACATGCCCTGCACTGACATTTCACTTGCAGGGTATTCATCCAAATATAATGACAAAACAAAATTCATCGTCCATATCAATTACAGATACTCCGATATGACCTAGAACATGTATGAAAGATATCATTTCCAATTTGTAAGCATCTAGAAACTTGCTCAAGACTATAAAATAAATAATTCAATAATGCTCATAAAGCCTGATTACAGAGGCGCCATCGTAATTATATTAGCTAAATAGCATAGTTCTGTTTCTTTTTAACCTTAGGCATTCGATAGAGAGAACCTCTGTAATCGGGCTTAATGTGAACTTTTCCTTTAGAAATATTTTCTACGGAAGTGCTAAATGATGAGGGTACACAGCAATATGTAGCGGATAAAGGATTGTCACACAATACTTATGTAATCTCCCTCCTGCATTCAATAAAACACCATTGACAGGATCAGAGTACAGAGATTGCAGTGTTAACAAATTTTCAAAGATTTTTAAAACAATTTTATCTTCTCGTCAAATCTAAGGAGGCAAGGTCAAGTAGGTTGACAATTACCGAAGAATATGTAGTAGGACGATCATCATTATTGTTTTGGAGATTTAAACTTATAGGTCGATTCATACATGTTGGCAGTACTTCAGTACTGCCAACATGTATGAATCGACTAACTTCAGTTCAGTTAACTAAACTAACTTCAGTTAGCTACAAGCTGTGCAATATCCAATCCTGACTAAAGTTCACATAACTTCACGTTGATTTTCTTTTGTACTGCTTGTAGATAACTTTAAAACCGCCTACTTGTTTCGACCTATACACCTCATTAATTAATTGTACAATTTTAAGTATTAAGTACTCAAAGAATTTTAATATTATAATTTCCCTAATCCAACCCATTTCAATAGTTTTAACAATGCTTGTAAAGATAATGCTTTTTAAGGATAATATAAAGGGCAAATTGTTGATTAGCACAGGAAACTCGTACATGATACAGTAGTCGTTCAACAGAGCGAGTTGTAGGGGTCATGACTTGTTTAATGCAACTTACATCCTGCACCATCACTGTAAACTACATCCTTAGCAACAGAGTGTTCTACAGTTGGGACAGGTTACCAGAGGCTGTAATCTCAGCAAGGATTATAATAACAGACTGGACCTTTTGATAAAGTAAAAAGAAATTGCATTGATAGATGAATTAATAATTTAGATTGACACTGCTTGATCTAACATACACTGCTCACCTACAAACAAGGCAATCTTTCCCTTCATCATCCAAAGGTCCAGTCTATTCTTAAATGTGTTTATAGTCCTTGCTGAGATTACATCCTCAGGCAACCTGTTCTGGACAAGCAAGCATGGGTGAGGTGTGCAGTGTTGAAGGAGGATGTAAGACTTTTTGACATATTTGATACATATTAACTTTTAAAGGGCATATTTAACCAAATATTCTGTGAATATTTGAAGCATTTACCTGTCAACATTATTAATATAAAGCGAAAAACGTCTAAAAATTCAGATTTGTTGTATGGGAGCACACCTTAACCATTATTTTTTTTCTATTTTTAGTATTTGTTGTTATAGCGGCAACAGAAATACGACATTAGGGAAAATTTCAACATTCTAGCTATAACGGTTCATGAGGTACAGCCTGGTGACAGACAGGCGAACAGCAGAGTCTTAGATAGGGTCTCGTTATTACCCTTTGGGTACGGAACCCCAAAAAGGAAAACTTAGGCATCAAACAACATTGAGGATATATAGATGAAATCATCAGCCAATTAACAGGAAAATAGGAACGAAATATGTTTAATAATAAAGTACTTATAGGTATTTAATTAATAAGTCGTAGGTAAGTGTGACCTTAAGGTATTACCAAAACAAAGATAAATTCATTTAGGTTTTTTAATAGATCTGGTTATCAATAACTTAATGAATAAATTTGATTTTTCATCAATAAAAATAATTTCATGGAACAGCATAGGCATGTTCTTCATAAAATATTGTGTTATGAAGTTAACAGTAGATGGAATAATTGTTTTTCTGTATATCTATGTAAATTAAAGTGTGTGTGATTTAGAAATAGTGGTAATTATTTGAAGATTTTAGTTAGAAAGCTTTGAATTAAAATTAAGTTGTGATCATATTCAGAGACGGAGCTGCCGGCGACTATTGTTTGTAAACAAATAACAGATGTTCTATCAACCGGCAATCTCTGATATTTACACCACATTTTGAACACATATTCGCCTTGCAGATATAAAAAAATCAGAATTTTCCAGAGTAAAATAAGGGAGAAATAAATTATTCAAGAAATACCACGATTCACCGGCTCACCGTGAAAACACCATGTGCGTTCACGCGCCAAAATTGACGTAAACTTTGAAGAATTCGCAAAAGTTTATTTCATGTTTGGGCAGGATAATTGGGCTAATTTTACGAGTAAATATACCCGAATTCAACGTTTTTCTATATTAAAAACTCGATATTACATCGCAAAACTATTATTTCATAGTAAATAATTACGCCCCTAGTGGCGGAAATAAGAAACAAAAACGTAATGGCCGCCGTTCTAGCCTCGATGACTTAACACCTAAATGCGCAAAATACTCACACTTTCCTCCTCTTTTTCCATTCCAGAGGGCATTTGAGGTACTGCACGGTTAATCGCCGAGTAGTCCGGAAGATCCGGGAGCTCCTCGGCGAGATATATGGGCATTGGCTTCGATGCATCCAGGGCCCTCGCCCTAAACGAGAGCTTCGACATTTTGTTGACAGAACAAAACACGCTAGCGTCGACACAAAAATGCACTAATAAAACACTTTATAGCTCCTCCAGGAGGTCCCAAAGGACCTTGAACTGCACTTCACACACTCTAGTTCGTTCCCATGGTTAATTTTTGCACGCACTCAGTCACAATTAATGAAAAACATTAACGAAACTTTACATATTGGGCGTACTTTACGGAAAGCCATCATGGCGGCTTTCCGTTTGTCGGACGACCATGACCAACTTCCACCTTGTTCGACGTGCGCGGGAAGGAAACACGCGGGAATGATTTTAGTAAATTATTAACACTTTATTTGACGGCACTAAAATATTTGATTGGTGATGTGTTAAAAACTTGCAATATTGATTTTATGAATATTAGTCAAAAAATGTTGGTCTGAAAAGTTCAAAAAAATAAATACATTATTAAAAATTCGAAAATGACGTTCGCCATTACTTAACTTTTGTACCATAAGCAAAAACGTTTCAATGAACGCAGAACTAACAACGCGTATTGTCTATGACCAGTGCAGTAATGTATTTTTCTACCGATCTTCTGAAATTCTGTTTTACTATTTAAATTCGCATACTACAAAATGTATAATCTATTAGTAAACGCATTTAACAATTTGTTAAAATAAAGCCAAATAACAATATTCATAGATCCTTATTACGTTGAACGAAATGAAAACATTTTATCGGTATCAAGCTGGTTGCCACTTTGTGGAAAATTCCCAATTATTAGGAAAAAACCAGTTATGATTAAATGTGTACTAAATTATTGTATTTTCTGGGTCTGTGAATGTTTCTACTGATTTTTGTATAGTAGTTAACTTAGCCTAGCTTAATAAAAAAAAATTGAAGATAATTTTTCAAGACATATTTTTATCTCATGCAGATTTTTAATAAATTACAAGTTAACGTGATTTTAATACGAAGGTAATAAAAAGATATTATTATTAATTTCCTTTTGTGTAAAGAATTACAATAATTATACAAAGTCAATCGCTATAGATTGCACACAAATTGTCGATCGATTATAATAATTGTTATAATAGTGTACATACACGTATAACCACAGAATATTACCAATCAGTATTTCATCATAGGTTTGTCGGCGATTACGAGCCCTGCTCTTGCATTACGAGCCCTACTCTTGCGTTAACGCCCAGGGTTGTCACTTTTAATTAAATATATACGTCGTATGATGATATACGAACTAGGTTTTTGTTAATTGATTTAATTACTACGACAAATAACTAAGTAAAATGGCCAGTGAGAGCAGGTTAATACTAGCGGGTGTGCTATGTACCAACAATACACTTGAACGCGCGCGATCACTCTCACGGTACGGCCAACACTGTCGCTACATGAGTGAGTCCCTTAAAGGTAATGACGATTAATATTATGCTAATATGCGTACACAGCGTCTAATGAGCACCCACACAAACAAATCGGTGGCGACCAATTTCTATGAAATTAACCTACCGTTTTTGGTGTACTGTGGTATAGTAGATACACCGGTTGTGACTACTGCCTTGCATAATGTATGTAATACCAAAAATATTATTTGAGTAAATGTCAAAGTTTAAAAATTTCTTTAAAAATAATATTTTAAATAATATAAAATTGTATATCATATCATAGGTACAATCACTAAAAATTTTTATTGTAAAAAATACACTAAGATGACCATAAACGGTGTATTACCCTAAAACCTCCGCCACGTATTTATACATACTACATTATAACCACTACCCTGGTACGTTTCTTCCTGAAGTAACTATGGCTCAGTTTCAATTATGATAAGGTTTCTTTTACTGGCTGATTCACTAAACGACAAACACAATTCGAAGATATCATTGTACTTATTATTACCTTTTGATTTTTATTCGGGCTATTCCCGAAATCTTAGAATATTTCTGTCGTGTAGAAAAGTATCCCGTAAATATAAATACCTAACTAAATCCCTAGACTGTAAATATGGCTCAAACTATATTTTTCTTCAACTTTGTAGAAAGTAACAGTAAAGTAGTGAAAATTAATCAGTTTTTTTCTATTGGTAGAGCTGGCTTTTTGTAGTTTTTGGAATATGTTTGATATAATTAATATGTTTGTATGTTGAGTATCTGGTTCAGGTTTCATAATTTTTTCAGGAAGTTTCAGCCCCATAATTTTCATGTCCCTCACATTACGTGATTTCTAGTTTAAGAACAGGGACGCTGTACTCTTGGAGGATTTAGCTACTAGAGAAGGATTCAGCGCGCGTACCCCTCTGTCATGGTATAAGAAAAATTGTACCTACGCGTAAATGAGACACCAGACATTTACACAAATTTTGACTTAATCGTTTAAGCAATTAAGATTAAAATGGATTATCAGCAACTAGGCTTCATTGTTCTCGCTCGCTCCGCTCCATAAACCCGTCACCGTTAACGTTATGACTTTATCCCCTTATGTTTTAGATCGAAATTTCAGTAAACACCTCCCCCGCGCCTCACGTAAAGCTGACAGAATGTAGTGAATGCGAAGTAGTGCGTTTCTAGTTCGGAGATAAAATGTCCAAGTGGTAATACCTAAAATGTACAAGTGGATTTATTTGAACTAGTTATTACATATACGAACTACTAACCGCCCTCCCGCTTGCTTATACAAAGATTTTATTGCTCGGTCTCTCTATCAGCAACATTAGCATTTACTTATACGTTCAGCCGTTCTAATGATTCAATTATTGTAGATTTCCTATTAAAATGAAGCCCAATGGTGGTGGTGGTGAACACGAGGTGAGTCGTTGCGCAGTGGCAAATGTATAGATCAACGGGGGTGCGCAACAGTATCCTGCGCAGCTTGTAGCTAACTTCAAACATACCATTTAATTTGACTCAACCTATCTCTAATTTAAAACACGATTTTAGAAATGTCTTCAAAATGAGGTAATTCTGATTTTTAGTATAACAACACTCCGAACACTTCTCAAATTATCTTTAATTCATCTTGGCGTCGCTGACTAATGCATTTGCTACAACTAAGAGTCCTTTATTTAGATCAGCGTGCGAAATTAAATTTTTCTTGTGTTATTTGCCATTTATAGCTAAACTAGGTTACAAAAACTAGTTTCGAAATCGCAACATGAATAGGTAGTGAAGACTAGGTATATCCACAAAAAAACAGCTGTCAATCTATGTACAAAACTGCATAAAACTGATTTTAGGTGGTTGCACTTCTGCACTCGTGGACTTCGGCGATTCTTTCTGGCTCTCTTCTAACTTTCTCCCAATTTATATTTCGCAACGGTAGAGAGCAACAAACGATAATAATAACTATAGAAAAATTCGCGGATTGATAATTTATTATGATTCAATATTTTTTTTATTAAAGCCGGTGGTCACAGAGATCCGGTGGTTGATTTTTTCGCAAAAAATTGCACAACTGACCTCATTCGTGTACAAAAGTTCGAATAGTTCGCTCAAATCGATGTACAATTTTTCTTAGCAATTTTTACATTATTGTTGATTGTTCAATAACGGCTCAGTTGATTTCGATAAAATTTAAAACACCCAAGTGTAAAAGTGTTAAAAGTTCAGTGGATTCACAGTTGGCGAAAATATCAATGAACATACAGTGCGACACAAAAGAGATGAAATTAATTATTCGGGAACTAAATTACTTATCACTTTTGCAGGAACCACAACTTGAGCTGTCAATTAACATCCTGGCATTTTTCTCGTTTTGTGCTATTTTGTGGATTGTGACCAGGGAAACAGTATCATTATTTGATTATTTTTTTTTCTTTACTTCCTGTAAATTCAAAATTGTTATTTTTCTTTTGATTATAATTATATTGATAATTTATGTTCATTAAGTTGCTGTCATCTGTTTGTTATCAATAAATAAACTTTGATTGATTGATTGATTATGCAAAAAATAATGCAAAATATGCTAACAAAGCGATAGTGGAGACCTCATTTATTTTCAAGTCTTTTATGTCGCACTGTACTTAGGTACAAACTTACACATAAAAAAGCCTAGGTACAGACGAACATAAGACCTCCTCCTTTTTGGAAGTCTGTTGAAAAAATACATATATGCGAGCTGTGAATCGCGTAACTTTGGCGTCATACCTACAAATAACGTCTTTACACAAAACAGCAGCTAACTAGATCTTCTCTCTCTTCTGTGGTCTTATGGCTAAGATTAATGATACCTAGTGTAGCGCAACCATTCATTAATCTAAGGTCTTATAGCTTATTTTGCATCACTGTGTAGCATTAACACAGATTCCCTGCATATACACAATTCCTACTGGTTCTTTTTTTGAAAACCGTAGTTTTTTTTGCTTACTATTGCGAATAAGTCCGTTTGAGCAGCATCAGGTCTGAAGGTCTGAAGGTATGTAAGCAACGATATAAAAACAAAACACGTAGAACTGGCACTAAAAAGAATTTGCATGATCTAGAATGCAGCTGATATAAATTCATAATTATATTACACTCTTTTGGCATTTTTTTCCTTATAATATAAATACTTAATTCAGACTAGAGTCAGTGCTAAAAGAGTAGCGTCGCGATCTCATCTAGGTCGCCCGTATGCCATTTTACTACAGTGCCACCAACACCTACTTAGCTGTTCAGGCGGGCAAAATTGGAACTACATGTGCGTCAGCCGCCATTTTGAAATCGTCATTTGAATTTGCGCCACTAGCGACGCCGTCAACTAAACGGCTAAGTTGGTGGCACTGTAATTTCGTTATGCTATGGCTACATCAGCGCCCTACGGCGAAGGTATCGTCACTGGGGGCTCATTCATCTAATTCAAACGGTAGTAATTGGTTGTTTACGATTTGAACTACTACCTGAAGCTGGGCACACACGCTGCGATGATTGCATCTATTCATCAGATCAGTCCAGCGAGGTCCTAATATATGTAGTTGCATTGCCAGTAGGTAGTTATTGAGAAATCAAAATGACACCACTATTTTAATCGAAAAATATTGATTTAACAAAAAAAAAAATTGGTATCAAAGTTGTAGAAAATCAAATTTTAAATAACTTTTGTTCCCATAACTTCTGCTGTAAAATTGAAATAACACAAGTTATTGAAGAAATGAAATGGTACAACCAACTATTTAAAAAAAATATCGATCCTACAAAAAGTTGATGAGAATCAAAGTTGTAGAAAATCAAATTCTAATCAACTTTCGTTCCCGTAACTTCTGCTGAAAAATTGAAATAACACAAGTTATTGAAGAAACAAAATGGTACAACCAACTAATTAAAAAAAACATTGATCCTACAAAAAGTTGATGGGAATCAAAGTTGTAGAAAATCAAATTTTAAACAACTTTTGTTCCCATAACTACTGCTGAAAAATTGAAATAACACAAGTTATTAAAGAAACAAAATGATCCAACCAACTAATTAAAAAAAATATCGATCCTACAAAAAGTTGATAGGAATCAAAGTTGTAGAAAATCAAATTTTAAACAACTTTTGTTTCCATAACTTCTGCTGTAAAATTGAAATAATACAAGTTATTGAAGAAATGAACTGGTACAACCAACTTTATAAAAAAATATCGATTCTACAAAAATTAATGGGAATCAAAGTTGTAGAAAATCAAATTTTAAACCACTTTTGTTCCCATCAACTTTTTGTAGGGTCGATATTTTTTTTAAATAGTTGTACCATTTCATTTCTTCAATAACTTGTGTTATTTCAATTTTATCAAGTTATCGAAACAAAAGTTGTTTAAAATTTGATTTTTCTACAACTTTGATTCCCATCAACTTTTTGCAGGATCGATATATTTTTTAAATAGTTGGTTGTACCATTTTGTTTCTTCAATAACTTGTGTTATTTCAATTTTTCAGCAGAAGTTATGGGAACAAAAGTTGTTTAAAATTTGATTTTCTGCAACTTTGATACCAATAATGTTTTTGTTAAATCAATATTTTTCGATTCAAATAGGGGTGTCATTTTGATTCCTCAATAACTACCTACTGGCAATGCAACTATATTAGGACCTCGCTGGACTGATCTGATGAATAGATGCGATCATCGCAGCGTGTGTCCAGCTTCAGGTAGTAGTTCAAATCGTGAACAACCAAGTACTACGGTTTGAATTAGATGAATGAGCCCCAGTGACGATAACTTCGCCGTAGGGGCAGATGTAGCCATAGCATTACGTTGACAACACTGCGCTGTCATTGCTAGTACAACTAAAAGTGGCCATACACGATGCGATGATTTGATCAAATTTTTGCTTCATTCCAACTGGGAGCTCATTCAGTTAATGAAAATGTAGGTATTGGTGGTTCACGATTTGAACCACTACCTGAAGCTGGGCTCACAAGAAACTATGATCGCATCTGTTCATCAGATCAGTGCAGCAGGGGCCATGTAGTATCACCATGTACTTAACCATTGCTGGTAGGTAGTTATTGAAGAAACCAAATGACACCACCATCTTATTCGAAAAATATGGATCCTACAAAGAGTTGATGGGAATAAAAGTTGTAGGAAATCAAATTTCAAACAACTTCGGCTCCGATAATATCTTATGAAAATTGAAATAACACCAGTTATTGAAGAAACAAAATGGCAAAACTATTTTATTAGAAAAATATCTATCCTAGAAAAAATTGATGGGAATCAAAATTGTAAAAAATATTATTTCAAACAACTTCGGCTCCGATAATGTCTCATGAAAATTTTAAATAACACAGTTATTAAAGAAATAAAATGGCACCACTATCTTATTAGAAAAATATCTATCCCAGAAAAAGTTATTGGGAACCAGAGTTGTAAGAAATCAAATTACAGACAATTTGAAATAACACCAGTTATTGAAGAAACAAAATGGCACCACTATCTTATTCGAAACATAGCGATCCTAGAAAAAGTTGCAAATGATACACCTACATCCTAACACTAATGGCGTGGCCACATTATCGCCCTACGGCGAATCTTCGTCTGCGGACGATAATGTGGCCGGGTACTTCGCGCCAACGCGAAGCTTCGCGGGAAGCTTCGGCTTGTCGCGACAATATTCGCTTGGGTGGCTACACTTGGGCTTCCCTGTCGCGCAGAGTCCAGTGTTGCCAGCAACATTTGTTTATTTATTTACCATTTTATTGCACACCATTTGTACTAAAGGAGGACTTAGCGCTAAAAACCCTTAGGTGTAAGACAATGGAATGTTAGCATGAACAAACGAGAATGATAAATTAACTAAGATCAACACAATATAAAATCTAAAACTAGTAGTTCTCCAAACAGTAGACTGCGCGGCACATTTTTTTAACTTAAAACTTCATAAGCCTATAATCTCGACCGATTTGGTTCATACTCGCAAATATTGTACTGCATGTAACTCTGCACTGCAAATGACAGAACTACTTCAGAGGATACCAAAGGTGCGATCTGGAGCAATCTGGGATGTAGAAATATATGAATTGGAAAACCTCTGCGCGCACCCAGAGTTCTCTAATTCGACTGACTGACTAACCTTGGCACTAAGGTCATCGACCTTGACACCAAAGTCATCGACCTTGACTCCGAGATCATCGACCTTCACTCCGAGATCATCGACCTTCACTCCGAGATCATCGACCTTGACTCTGAGACCATCGACCTTGACTCCGGGATCATCGACCTTGACTCCAAAATCATCGACCATGATTTATCTTGACTAAGCATCCAGCTTGACTGACCTTGATACCAAGATCGACCTTGACTTGACTTGGAATTTGTCATAGTCGATCTTATTCTACCACTCAAGCTCTTTCTTTTGATCCCATATTGAGGGAGATATGAAAAAACATCATGTAATTTACTATTCTGTGGCGGCCATCTTGGTTTTGAAATTAATTAGTTAACATTTACTGCAATTATTATGCTATTAGCTAAGCCTTATAATTTTAAACCCAATTACCCACATTGAGGAAGTTGTGAAAAAATATCATCATCATCATTATTATCTGCGGTAAGACGTCCACTGCTGGACATGGGCCTCCCCGATGGAATTTCAATAGGCCCGGTCGGAAACGGCTTGGATTCATAAGTCGGTGAATGTCCTACGCTGCGCGTGCTGGTGCGTGGTCTCCGTTAGAGAACTTTACAAACAAACGAAAATCGTAAATCAACTAAGATCAACACATGAAATCTAAAATAAAAACGAATACAAAATATCGTCATCATTTTATCAGCAATAGAACATCCACTGCTGGACATGGGCCTCTTCTATAGATTTTAAATTTTTAGGGGGGCGGTAATGTTTAATAATAAATAATAAAAATATTTAGTAAATATTTGAACCATTTATCGCAAATATTTTATATTTATAGCAATTTTTTAATATATTTTTATCGCAACTACAAATTCGTACCAATTAAAAGGAGCACGGAATTTTTCATTACTTATTTTGTGGCGAGGACGGGAAATTCTTTTTCTTTGAATGATATTTTGTAGCGACTGGCAACAACGTCTATGCTCGTTTTTAATTAGTTTGTGGTACCATTTCATATCTTCAATAATTTGTGTTATTTCAATTTTACAGCAGAAGTTATGGGAACAAAAGTTGTTTGAAATAAGATTTTCTACAACTTTGATTCCCATCAACTTTTTGTAGGATCGATATTTTTGTTAAATAGTTGGTGGTACCATTTCATTTTTTCAATAACTTGTGTTATTTCAATTTTACAGCAGAAGTTATGGGAACAAAAGTTGTTTGAAATTAGATTTTCTACAACTTTAATTCCCGTCAACTTTTTGTAGGATCGATATTTTTTTTTAAATAGTTGGTGGTACCATTTCATTTCTTCAATAACTTGTGTTATTTCAATTTTACAGCAGAAGTTATGGGAACAAAAGTTGTTCGAAATTAGATTTTCTACAACTTTGATTCCCGTCAACTTTTTGTAGGATCGATATTTTTTTTTATAGTTGGTGGTACCATTTCATTTCTTCAATAACTTGTGTTACTTCAATTTTTCATGAGAACTCACCGGAATCGAAGTTGTTTGAAATTTGATTTTGAATTGGGTTTTCGGGGTTGCCAATTACGAATCTGAAATTAGTTTTTCGATATCTTTTTTTTAAAAGATACTATAGGTAACTATGTACATACCTACTGACAATTACGAGTAAGTTTAAAAGTAAGGAGGTAAAACTAGATGCTTAGAAAATAATGAGTTAATGTACAGAATACAGTACCTATTATATTATTTCGTGTATAGGTATGTAAGTACCTACCTAGGTAAAAAATAATGTACATATAAATCAATTCACTTTTAGTTTTCTTATTTACTTCGCTACTCCTAGCATGTGTATCACATTTTAAAATTCGACATATTATGGCGTAGAGATAAGGAATTGAAAACTGCGTGAGGCAAAGTTTGTGCCTTTAAAGAAATCTTTTAAGGACACCTTCTTGAAAGACTTTGCTATTCTATGGGGAAGTTGAAAATCAATTTTTATCCACCTCTCAAGTAGCCTAACTGGCGATAAATTGGTAACACTGTACGTCGATTTGTGATCACGGCACTGCACAGTTTAAACAGTAGTTACAACTAGGGATGCAACATCGGTCATAATAAAACATCGAAAGCAGAGCATCGATAATTTTAAACAAAAAAACCTTGATATCGAAAGTCTCCATATTTATTAACGACTAGCTATTGCTCACAGCGTCACCTGTTTCTTTTTTTAAATTTTTATGTTATCCCATAGGAATATTTAATTTTGCGGTATTAATAGTAGCCTACCTATGTCATTTTCTAACACTTAAACTTAGGTATATCCATGACAAACATCCGTTGCTGCCTGAAAGAGTAACAAAGCAACAAACATACTTTTTCTCGATGTATCATTCACAAACATCGATGTTCATCAGCATGCTGAATGGATTGCGAAAGTTGTGGATTACGTCATATAATTACGGGTTTGATTTTCATGAGCAGGCTCCACTGGGATATCCTTCTGAAGAGTCATTCATCGCCTATCGCCTATCATAAGCTGCGCAATATCCAATCCCGACTGAAGCTCGCATAAAACCGCACGTTGATTGGCTATTGCGCAGCTTGTATCTAACTTCACATCCGCCAACTTGTGTGGCGCGGGCGATACCTATGTTTACAATATCGATGTATCGTTTCCATCTCTAGTTGCGACTGATTAGACGTTGGTTTGACGCAAATGAATTGAAGCAGAGAAATTGCGTCAAACCAACGTCAAACAAATTGAACACAGGTTATGATAAGTTACTGCGTTACAGACATGCCACATTGGCGACATCGGTCGCTGCGACGCCGCGGCGGCGTCGCGGCGACACAGCCGCGACCAGTGTTGCCTTAGACACTGATGACATCTAGACATTTAGCGAAAAAAAAAGATTTTAGGGATAACCGTGTTACCTTAAGCTGAAGATGAGTAAAATCTCTTAAATACATTCTGATTTTGTGTGATCCAACCGCGAAACCAGATCATATGTATCGTCAGCGCTCCAACTTTTTCCCCGCTAACTCTTACTATAATATTATAAATCAGAAAGTGTATTTGTTGGTTTTTCGTTTGATCACAGATATACTAGAGGAATACTGTGGTCACTCGATAAAATCTGAAAGAGATGCATTGATTTAATATGGCACATGTTAGAAAATGACATGAAAAATATCTCACAGCCCAATCGAGTATGGACTCGTGTGATTTGTCACGAGTGTCACACTAAAAGTGGCCATACACGATGCGATGATTTGATCAAATTTTTGCTTCATTCCAACTGGGAGCTCATTCAGTTAATGAAAAGGTAGGTATTGGTGGTTCACGATTTGAACCACTACCTGAAGCTGGGCTCACAAGAAACTATGATCGCATCTGTTCATCAGATCAGTGCAGCAGGGGCCATGTAGTATCACCATATACTTAACCATTGCTGGTAGGTAGTTATTGAAGAAACCAAATGACACCACCATCTTATTCGAAAAATATGGATCCTACAAAGAGTTGATGGGAATAAAAGTTGTAGGAAATCAAATTTCAAACAACTTCGGCTCCGATAAAATCTTATGACAATTGAAATAACACCAGTTATTGAAGAAACAAAATGGCAAAACTATTTTATTAGAAAAATATCTATCCTAGAAAAAATTGATGGGAATCAAAATTGTAAAAAATATAATTTCAAACAACTTCGGCTCCGATAATATCTCATGAAAATTTTAAATAACACAGTTATTAAAGAAATAAAATGGCACCACTATCTTATTAGAAAAATATCTATCCCAGAAAAAGTTATTGGGAACCAGAGTTGTAAGAAATCAAATTACAGACAATTTGAAATAACACCAGTTATTGAAGAAACAAAATGGCACCACTATCTTATTCGAAACATAGCGATCCTAGAAAAAGTTGCAAATGATACACCTACATCCTAACACTAACAATCTCAAGTCGCAACTCGATATAAGAATTACTTCCCAAGTCTGTGGGTTAGAAGATACAAAAGGGGGAATCCCGCAAAAACGGATGTAGGATGTTGCCAACTTTTAACCTCCAACCAGCTTTTAAACGGGAGAATCCCGCAAAAAAAGATGTTGCCGCTGCCTGCCGCCCGTTATGGGTCCACTATTGGAACTATTGTATTTATTTGTAAGAACATTGTGCTTGTTGTTATTGTTGCAATAAACGTTTTCTGATTTCTGGTTAGACCTGGGGAAAAAGTGATTGCTTTTTTGACTTTTGTCATTTTTAGGGTTCCGTACCAAAAGGGAAATACGGGACCCTATTACGAAGACTTCGATGTCCGTCTGTCTGTCCGTCTATCACCGGGCTGTATCTCATGAACCATGATAGCTAGACAAATGAAATTTTAACAGATGATGTATTTCTGTTGCCGCTATAACAACAAATACTAAAAATATAATAAAATAAGTATTTAAGGGGGGCTCCCATACAACAAACCTGTTTTTTTAGACGTTTTTCGAACTACATATATCATAATGGTAACTGGTACATGCTTGACATTTTCACAGAATATTTAGTTTTATATTCACTTCAATAATAAATAATAAAATTAAAATAAAATAAATATTTAAGGGGGGCTCCCATACAGTACGGAACCCTCCGTGTGCGAGTCCGACTCGTACTTGGCCGATTATTTATATGTTTTTGTTTCTCGGGAAGCACCAGATTAAGTGACATTGTGGATAACGTTTTATTATTTTTTGCGTACACACAATAAGCTGGAGGCCCCGTATCATAGATGCGGCTGATACGGCGGTAGCAACGCCTTTGAATTTGATAATGCAAAATTAACACTCAACAAACCGTTAAATACGGAATCATTTACTGATAGCGCGCGAGTTGAATGCAGTCGGGGTCTGAGGTAAAGAGCAGGAGCATCTCCTCGCCTGGGCGGGTTGGGCGTGCGGATAGCGGGGGGAGACATTCACATTCCTAAGCTCTGCATTCAACTCGCGCGCCTACTATAGGTAACTATGTACATACCTACTGACAATTACGAGTAAGTTTAAAAGTAAGGAGGTAAAACTAGATGCTTAGAAAATAATGAGTTAATGTACAGAATACAGTACCTATTATATTATTTCGTGTATAGGTATGTAAGTACCTACCTAGGTAAAAAATAATGTACATATAAATCAATTCACTTTTAGTTTTCTTATTTACTTCGCTACTCCTAGCATGTGTATCACATTTTAAAATTCGACATATTATGGCGTAGAGATAAGGAATTGAAAACTGCGTGAGGCAAAGTTTGTGCCTTTAAAGAAATATTTTAAGGACACCTTCTTGAAAGACTTTGCTATTCTATGGGGAAGTTGAAAATCAATTTTTATCCACCTCTCAAGTAGCCTAACTGGCGATAAATTGGTAACACTGTACGTCGATTTGTGATCACGGCACTGCACAGTTTAAACAGTAGTTACAACTAGGGATGCAACATCGGTCATAATAAAACATCGAAAGCAGAGCATCGATAATTTTAAACAAAAAAACCTTGATATCGAAAGTCTCCATATTTATTAACGACTAGCTATTGCTCGCAGCGTCACCTGTTTCTTTTTTTAAATTTTTATGTTATCCCATAGGAATATTTAATTTTGCGGTATTAATAGTAGCCTACCTATGTCATTTTCTAACACTTAAACTTAGGTATATCCATGACAAACATCCGTTGCTGCCTGAAAGAGTAACAAAGCAACAAACATACTTTTTCTCGATGTATCATTCACAAACATCGATGTTCATCAGCATGCTGAATGGATTGCGAAAGTTGTGGATTACTTCATATAATTACGGGTTTGATTTTCATGAGCAGGCTCCACTGGGATATCCTTCTGAAGAGTCATTCATCGCCTATCGCCTATCATAAGCTGCGCAATATCCAATCCCGACTGAAGCTCGCATAAAACCGCACGTTGATTGGCTATTGCGCAGCTTGTATCTAACTTCACATCCGCCAACTTGTGTGGCGCGGGCGATACCTATGTTTAAAATATCGATGTATCGTTTCCATCTCTAGTTGCGACTGATTAGACGTTGTATTGACGCAAATGAATTGAAGCAGAGAAATTGCGTCAAACCAACGTCAAACAAATTGAACACAGGTTATGATAAGTTACTGCGTTACAGACATGCCACATTGGCGACATCGGTCGCTGCGACGCCGCGGCGGCGTCGCGGCGACACAGCCGCGACCAGTGTTGCCTTAGACACTGATGACATCTAGACATTTAGCGAAAAAAAAAGATTTTAGGGATAACCGTGTTACCTTAAGATGAGTAAAATCTCTTAAATACATTCTGATTTTGTGTGATCCAACCGCGAAACCAGATCATATGTATCGTCAGCGCTCCAACTTTTTCCCCGCTAACTCTTACTATAATATTATAAATCAGAAAGTGTATTTGTTGGTTTTTCGTTACTTTGATCACAGATATACTAAAGGAATACTGTGGTCACTCGATAAAATCTGAAAGAGATGCATTGATTTAATATGGCACATGTTAGAAAATGACATGAAAAATATCTCACAGCCCAATCGAGTATGGACTCGTGTGATTTGTCACGAGTGTCACACTAACAGCTGTCCAAGTGACAGCTGTCAAACTTCAAAGTGATTTATCTCGGTTATTATCGTTACTAGACTACTGCGGTCTTCACAAAAGTTATAGATCTTAACGAGATCTACATTTCGGATGACAGCTGTCAAACTTCAAAGTGATTTATCTCGGTTATTATCGACTCTAGACTACTGCTGTCTTCACAAAAGTGATAGAGCTCAACGAGATCTACATTTCGGATGACAGCTGTCAAACTTCAAAGTGATTTAACTCGGTAATTATCGTTTCTAGACTACTGCTGTCTTTACAAAAGTTATAGAGCTTAACGAGATCTACATTTCGGATGACAGCTATCAAACTTCAACGTGATTTATCTCGGTCGTTTTCGATTCTAGACAATTGATGTCTTCACTACAGTGATAGAACTCGTCAAGATCTACCTCTACATTTCAGATGACATCTGTTAAAATGTATAAATATCTTGTCTTGTTGTCATTTGAGATATAGATCTCGTCGAGCTCTATAACTTTTGTGAAGACAGCAGTAGTCTAGAATTGATAAAAACCGAGATGAATCACTTTGAAGTTTGACAGCTGTCATCCGAAATGTAGATCTCGTCAAGCTCTATCACTTATGTGAAGACATCAGTAGTCTAGAATCGATAATAACCGAGATAAATCACTTTGAAGTTTGACAGCTGTCATCCGAAATGTAGATCTCGTCGAGCTCTATCACTTATGTGAAGACAACAGTAGTCTACAATCAATAATAACCGAGATAAATCACTTTGAAGTTTGACAGCTGTCATCCGAAATGTAGAAGCTCTGCATTCAACTCGCGCGCGTACAGTACACGTCATGATATCGTGGTAACTACATGAAATAATGGTCGATGTCATGCAGGAGCATCTCAGTAGGTACTGTATTAAAAATAAAATTGTACGAGTACCTGTAAACTTTTTGATATTAGGTTGGCGTACCTATATCAGTAGAGCTATTACAATTACAACCAGAGGGATAATGTGGTTGACATGAAAAATACCTATCTCATTTCAGTGACTGTTGCCGTATTTTTCTCCCGATAACCCTGTTTGCCGCCTACGCAAACGGGGCGTTATAGTTATAGAAGAAAGAAAATTGCACATCTAGATACCTTTTTCGTTTTATTTGAAAAATATCAATCATAGAAAAAGTTAATAGGAAACAAAAATGTAGGAAATCAAATTATAAGCAACTTTCGTTCTGACCATTTCTCGCGTAAAATTGAAATTACAAGAGTTAGCAACATTCAGGAAGTGGTTCAAATCGTGAACCACCAGTTCCTGCCTTTTCTTTAACTGAATGAGCTCCCACTTGGCATGAAGCGAAAATTTGATCAAATCATCGCATCGTGTATGGCCACTTTAAAAGTGTTTGATACTTGGTAGACACCAATTCTGTTTTCATCAGTAGAGTATCTACCAAGTATAGTCGGTACCTTGGCGGCTGATTAAATCTTATTGTTAGTTATCCGTAATGCCACGAGGGTTCTCTTTTTGCACAAACTCTACGATTGTATATTAGCTTGATTTAAAGAAATCTTAGACAGAAAATTATGAAATTGGCAAATAAAAAATGTTGTCCGCCATCGTGGGCCCTCCGCCATATTATGTTCCATAGTCTTTCTACCAAACACAACCATTTCAACAGCTAATTTTAAGTTTTTAGAGTGAGATGATTATAAATAAAACATAATTACAAATAATTTACTAACTTTATTTCAATTTGCATACATATACAATTTTTCTGTTTATTTGATATCAATTATTTCATGCATGAAAACTGGTACAGAATTTAAATTCTTGAGTCAATTAAAAAACAATAAATACGGACTTAATTTTAGTAAATTCGCTTAATAGTAAAATAGGATTTCTGAATCAAACAATGATTTGATGAGTACAATTCTTACTAGACATTATAGTTTTTTTTTCTATTTTCGTGAATATGCTCTAAATACAACTACTTCATTGATAGAAAAAAATGCAAATAATATGAAGTTAAAAACGCCATCAGATATAGTTAACAAAGAAATAGACATGGCTTGAATTAGAGTTTTTTTTACAAATAAAAATAGTTCATAATTTTCGAGCTCTAAACAAATGATAAAACAGTATATTAAAAAAACTCCTTTATATTGATCAGTTTAAAAAAATTGACTTCATAAACATACACTTACACAATTTAACACATACAACCATACAAACATAACAATCATACATAACATTGTTACTATAACTATTATTATTCTCTAATCTCATGGTGTTCAAGCTATATTTAGTCTTTATTATATATTTTTTTACTTAGTGCATATTATGATATAGTTTAGGTATTTTAGAATCAATATTGTGTGTATGAGTCATCCACCAACCCACACTGGGCGTGCGTGGCTCAATCGCTCCTCGTGAATAGGCCTATGTATGACATATGTAGGTCGCATTTTTTATTTGTAATAGGCATTATAACTAAAAAATATAATTTGTCCGTCAGATAGACCATCAAAAAATATTAGACACGTATTTTTTCTTTTGTTAATTAAACAAAAGTTGATGAAGATATAGCCCGTTAAAGTTCCGCGTGACGTCACAAGTGCCATACAAATGTATAGACTTCTGAAAGAGAGGTGACGTCACGACCCCCACTCCCAAACTTTGACAAGGTTTATCTTTGTCATTTGTTGTTTGACTGACAAAAGAAAAAATACGTGTCCAATATTTTTTGATTATCTAACTCACTTACTAATTATAATAATGATTTTTTTATGCAGTCATCATGTCTATTGAAAATATTTTTCTAAATATGTGTAGATAATTTAATTTCATAGGCAAAGCTCTTATAGTCAAACCGTTAAACTTAGACATCGCCTGCGCGGTACAGGGGCGCCGGGGGAGACGACACAGGGGACTGAGACAGGCGCGGGCAGCGGGTCCCCGGCGCCCGCACCTGTCTCAGTCCCCCTTTGTCGTCTACCCCCGCGCCCTTGTACCCGCGCAGGCGATGTCTGAGTTTAGCGGTTTGACTATAGTTTAATTCGTTTCTATAGCTATCCGTTGGTTTACCGAGTGATTTCTGAAATAGATAAATAAAGATGTCTGCCACCATAACGTAACATAACCATGACCGCGCTAGTAACGTATCAAGCAAAAACATTATTTGCATTATAAATCAGTCAAGCACGAGTTGGACTCGCGCATGAAGGGTTCCGTACCGTATGGGAGCCCCTCGGCAAAAAAACACGTTTGTTGTATGGGAGCCCCCCCTTAAACATTTATTTTATTCAGTTGTTATAACGGCAATTGAAATACATCATCTGTGAAAATTTCAATTCTCTAGCTATTACGGTTCATGAGATACAGCCTGGTGACACAGACGGACGGACAGCGAAGTCTTAGTAATAGGGTACGGAACCCTAAAAAAGTATGAGACTATGCCCACTAGAATATTGGTGGTATGCTAAGCGCCACACAAATCAGCGGATGAGAAGTTAGCCGCAGATGATACTTCGCCGTGATTCGCTAATTATTTCTTTATGATTTATTTTATAACTAGCGACCCGCCTCGGCTTCGCACAGGTGTATTATACATATAAACTTTCCTCTTGAATCACTCTATCCATTAAAAAAAACCACATCAAAATCCGTTGCGTAGTTTTAAAGATTTAAGCATACAGACAAACAAACAAACAAACAAACAAACGAAAATAGCGACTTTATTTTATACTATGTATATAAGGATACGTTGTACGTGGGCACAGTATAGCGTATCGTGTTGCTTTCCGTGCCTGGTACGTTTCTAGCACGGACATAGCATGGTATATTATAGTGAACAGACATCTTAAATGTAAATATTATATGTAGAATAAATGGAATATATAAAATGAGTCCATACAAGCTAATGTCATTCCTGTTATGAGCGCGTATTAAACAAAATTAAAATTATTATTTACAAATTAAAATGCATTATTTTTAACTACACAGGTCAAAATAACGAAATCGAACTCAATTTTTTAATGAATTAATATAATTTCATTATAAATATCGGGATATTCAGAACGGGTTTTTTAGCCAAAAGAGTTATCCAGACAGTCGAAATAAACAACTTTTATAACATATTTGCTCGTAAAGTGGCTGTAATTATACCAATTTCAATATCGTATTGTATTTTATTACGCACTTGTGCATTATTGTAATGTAAAACGCCCGCCATCACCGACTGCAGAACTCTGTGGTCTCGTTCCTCCTACTTTCACTCAAGAGTGTGAGACATTACGGCACTTGTGCGGTAATGTAATGTAAAACGCACGATGCTTCGACTGATGCTCGACTTTCACTCAAAGTCAGAGTTTTATTAATTTCCTCGCAAATATGTTATCTGCGGATAACCCAATCCTCGCGCAGCTGTTAAGTGAGCTTCAGTCTCAGGATTGGGCTATCCGCTTGTAGCTATAGTTCGGCCGTTCAGAGAATGCATTCCTGACACATCATCTTGAAAAAATGTTTATGACCGATATCTCGGAAACTATGTACTTAAGGTGGTTGCTTGCGGTTAGCTAGGCACATCAGTGCCAATAGATGGCGCTGATGGTCTAATTTGACGTATTTTATTTTTTTATAAATGAAAATGTACATATTATTTCATGGTAATATATTTGCCGGTAATAATTAATTATTTGCTATTTTCTCAGCTATATTTCAGTTGTGTTTTCGTTTTTTAAAGTACTGAATTTGTACCGGGCAATATTGCGGGCCGCGGCAGACTACTCACTCACACAAAGACAAGGCTCTTGTTGTGTTCGAACGTGGTTCCAACTATGCGCTAATTTCGACGCACTTTCCATTGCATAGTTTGGACCAGTGGTTAGGAGTCCCGGTATTTGATCCCGCGATATCGACTTCAAATCGTGCTTAGCATGTTTCTTTTTGCGATGTTTTTTGTCTTCTAAATAAAAATCAAATACTGTTACGTAGTAAGCACATAATTTGATAACGACAGGACCGACTTGTAATTTTTTTCTCCATGATATCGTTTCATTTGCGCACGAATTCGTTTGCGATTTTTCCTGGGACCAGAGTATTGGTGGTTTTTAGGGTTCCGTACCCAAAGGGAAAAACGGGACCCTAATACTAAGACGTCGATGTCCGTCTGTCTGTCTGTCTGTCCGTCTGTCACCGGGCTGTATCTCATGAACCATGATATAGCTATCATGAATACACAAGTAGCAATACAATTGTACTTATTCAACTCTTACGCAGCGGATTCACCGACGAGTAACTTTGGTTCCAGCGGGGATTTTCTGAAGGTACTAAAAAATCCTTCCTGCTAGGTACTTTTTTAGGGTTCCGTACCCAAAGGGTAAAACGGGACCTTATTACTAAGACTTCGATGTCCGTCTGTCTGTCTGTCACCGGGCTGTATCTCATGAACCATGATAGCTAGGCAGCTGAAATTTTCACAGATGATGTATTTCTGTTGCCGCTATGACAACAAATACTAAAAACAAAATAAAATAAATATTTAAGGGGGGCTCCCATACAACAAACCTGATTTTTTAGACGTTTTTCGATCTATATTAACAATGGTAACAGGTACATGCTTGAAATTTTCACAGAATATTTAGTTTTATATTCACTTCAATAATAAATAATAAAATTAAAATAAAATAAATATTTAAGGGGGGCTCCCATACAGTACGGAACCCTCCGTGCGCGAGTCCGACTCGTACTTGGCCGATTATTGTAATCTTTTTGCGAAGTACGTGGTGCCATGGTTTATTTTGGGTGACTGATTGCATGTATAAAACACCGATAAAATCTTTATAGAATGGCACTCTGATATAGGTATCATACAAACAAAACACTGAAAACAAGAATTCAAGAAAAACCGAATCGTTGTAAACGCGCGTACGTACGCAATCAGTGTTGCCAACGCCATGAGTTGAAATTATCCATGAAAATTATCGTATTTTCAAATAATGTTTTCCTTCTATCTTCCAAGCTTTCATTCCATAAAATCTAAGTCTCCTACTTATACTACCATTAAAAAAATTACCAAATCAGTTCAGATGTTCCCAAATGATGCGCTTACCAACGAACATTACTTGACGATTGACGTTTGTAAAAAAAAAAATGATAAATTGTATGTTGTAGGTATATTTTAATAATATTTACATAATAGTATTATAATTATTTATTGTTTGTAATATATTTTCCCTATAATTTATCCAAATTCTAATACTGCCAATACATTGTCCAATATTTTTCAATAGATGATTTTTGAGCTGAGCGAATTATGAGAAGACCGAAGACAGAAGAGCGGCAACAGCGCGTGACCCGCCTATGCTACGAGCTGGCAACGTCGCGCGTCGTCGCCGTACAATTACTATTATGTATTCTGTGCCGCTACTAAACAACTATAAATTGTAATGTAGGCACCGTACGACACTATCTGTGTTCACTCACACATTGACAAAATTGAACTAAAATTCGATGTTATTTCTACTATTAATCTACTGTTTTCATCAACTAAAGATGAAATGCCGCAAATAAAGACCAATTTAAAAGCCAACTATAGTCATTTCAGTGTAAAATTATACTCTCATCGCCCATGAATAGTCAAATAGATTAGTATGAAAATCGAACCACCTTAAGGGCAAAAAACATTAAGATCATTATTGTAGAAAATAAAATTTCGCATCTTTTGTTTCCAGCAAACTTTTTTGTAAAACTTAACGTTTATGATTTATGGTCCATTTAATGAAATTTCATTAAATGGACCTTAAAACATTAAATGGTCCATAAATCGTAAACGTTAAGTTTTACAAAAAAGTTTAATGAAAACAAAAGATGCGAAATTTTATTTTCTACAATAATGATCTTAATGTTTTTTGCCCTTAAGTACATAGTTTCCGAGATATCGGCCAAAAACATTTTTTCAAGATGACGTGTCAGGAACGCATTCTCTGAACGGCCGAACTATAACATCACAACCGCCAATAAGTTTGAATCGGTACATAGTCGCGTGAACCAAATAGTTATTTAGTACGAAAAAAAGACAAAAAAATAATAAAAAGAAATATAACCAACTTAAACCATAATTTATTAATTCAAATCAAATAGGACGTTTTAAAATACGATTTTTATATTCCACAATAACGCTGAGTATCTAACTTTATTATAATTTAAGGCGGCCCCGGACATGGGGACATTTTACACAGTTACTAGTTAAAATTCATTCATAAACATATAAATTTACTAGTTAACATTTTCGAAAATTACTAGTACAGGCTGCGCGCCACACAAGTTGGCGGATGTGAAGTTGGCTACAAGCTGCGCAATTTCCAATTCTCACTGAAGCTCACATAAAGCTGCGCGTTGATTGGATATTGCGCAGCTTGTAGCTAACTTCTCCACCGCCAACTTGTATGGCGCGGCCTATACATAACGATGAAATTTTAACTCTTACAACGACAATTTTAGAACCTTAATCATAATTATGATTTACATGAAATTTAATAGGAAAATAGTTTATGAAAATATTATTTAAAAAATCTTTATCTCAGACTTTTACAAGTTCAAATGTCGATTTAAAAATGATAAAACATGTACATAAATAGGATTTTGTAAGTAAGAACATGAACTAAATCGATATAGAAATAGTATCGAATTGAATTATATGATGCGATGACAGTATTCTATTTCAATTTTACAATCGTAAAAATGATCGTTAAAATCGTTCATGATACCAACTTAGATAATATTTCATTTCATCCAATTTTGACTAGTAGATTTATAAAAAATAGTAAAAAAAACTAGTAAATATGTATAAAAATGTCCCGATGTTCAGGGTAGCCACTGTTAAGGACATAGTTTCTATTACTAAATACATTTTAATTCATTACAAAAAAAAATATCACTGGATTTTAAATATGTATACACTTTGCTATAAATATCAATAAAGAAAAACATATTTTTTTACAAGATTTAGTTAATTTTATAAAAATGCGAAAACTTCATTTTTTTTATCACAATTTTCTTGATTTTGTATAACAAATTTGCGTCAAATTTTTAATATGCCTAATAAGTATTACGATTTAAAGATTGATTCACATTGCATAACACTTGTTTATCAGACTTGTGAAAAATGTTATCGCCAAAATTAATTTTGAATGTGAATATTACATCACAATTAAGTATTCGAGTAGACAAAATATTTCAATTAGTACATATTTTTTGTAAATTTATAATACATTGACAAGTAGATACTTTGAAAACACAATATTTCTTAAATGACTATTTGCTTCACTTTTAAAACAAGTCCTGCAGATTTTTTACCAGCACAAAAAGCCTCGAAATATGAATCAAGCTTTATAGATATGACATTTTTATACCGAATCGATGTAATGTTAATATTTTTTTAATGTCATTACATTGATTACATACTTATATTCCATGCACATGCAATTTTTATTCATGATATGAATATAGCAAAGTGCATAACTTTGCAGGCTGATTATGATAATGTCAAATACAATCGTGTCATGATGATAATTATATCGTAGCTTTAACTGTTTATAATTATGACAGATTATGTCATAAAAATGTTATGACATATGACATCAATGTTAAAAGCATAATATACAAGTTATGACATGGTATTGACTGACATATACGACACTAATGTTTTATAATATGACATATTCCTTTGTGACAGAATTTCGATGTCATGACATGACACATACTTTATTTCACGTTTGTACAAACGTTTCTCGTCACAATACATAGTTAACATATTGATGTTATATTGATTGCCAGATGTCATATCACACAGATGTCATAATATGTAAGAGACGTAATAATCTGATTTGTATACTATTGTATTGTCACCTATGTATTGTGACGGGATACAAAACGTTTGGCGTATTACATTCTGTGATTTTAAGCTATACTACGATTTCAAATAGACTATGAAAATTACAATGGTTAAGTCATTTATATTATGGTATGACATTGTTATGACATGTCATATGAAATGTTACCACATGACATTTTATAATGGTATGCCATTTATGTTATGACATGACATATCAAACGTAATCACACGACATATCTAAACTAATATAATAAAGAGGTACAGTTTGTGAGGTTGTAAGGGCTAATCTATGGAACTACTGAACCGATTTTGATAATTCTTTTACCAATAGAAAGTCACATTATTTGCAAGTGTCATAGGCTATAAAGAAAGCGCGGGTGAAGCCGCGGGCAAAGGCTAGTAATTTATATTATGCTTTACAATTGTTATGATATGACATATGGAATTGTTCATATGACATTTGTAATGATATGTCATTTAGGTATATAATGTTACGACATGACATAATATGAAACAATCAAATTACTCAACAAACGATTTTCCCTCCAACTTTTACGTCAAAATTTCCCTTCCAAGCTACGAGACAACAACCCCCCAACCAGATCGTACCAACACGATTGTATCCGACATGTGGCCAACCCCCCGCGTTACATGTGCCTTGTAAGTCGCGATCAGCTCTGGTCGATGGAGTCGTCGGATCGACGAGCGCTCTCGCAGTCGCCTTTCGGCGCGACTTTAGACGGCTTCGCGGTCTTTCCGACGAAGATTTCCACTTCCTGCGGGTAGAAAATAAAATAAATATTAGGGGACATCTTACACACGGTCTCTGACCCCAAACTAAGCAAAGCTTGTGATATGGCTGCCAGAGACTAGAGGGCAATGCTCGGAGTCTCTCTGCGAGATCGAATCAGGAATGAGGAGATCCGTAGAAGAATCAAAATTACCGATATAGCCCAGCGGATTGGCAAGTTGAAATGGCAGTGGGCGGGGCACTTAGCTCGGAGGACTGATGACCGATGGGGCCGAAAAGTTCTCGAGTGGAGACCACGTACCGGCAAGTATGAGTATGACGTTGAGATCTTCACGTCGCTGCCTTCGACCGGCGTATCGTCACCTAGTTCATGCAAGAATCGTTCACCGCAGCGTAATACTTGTATAGTCTAGTCTTTGGCCTGGCGGTGGACGTCCTACGTGTGATATGACGATGAGATCCTCACCAGGCTGCCTGCTATCAGCATATTATCTCCAATCTCGTAACGTTGCGAGAGCCCTGACCCCGAAGCGTGTACCGTACCGTAGTATAATACTTGTATAGTGTAGGGTCCGAGGGTGGACGTCCTACGTGTGATATGAGGATGAGATACCTGGCTGCCTTCCACCGGCGTGTCGTGTCCGGGCTCGTGCGAGGGTCCGGGCCGGGACGCGCGCGCCGCCATCGCTCGCTCGCGCGCCACTCGCCTATCAAACAAACAAATTACAAACATTTATTGGCTATTCAGTAATTTGGCAAGTAAGCATGAAGTCGCTCTCTCGTTTTGTAACGGCGGGTGAAACACATATTACAACTCTGTCGTTTTGACACGTCGATAAAATTATGTCATGGTATATATGCTAGCCCGTTAATACCTCATTTTGTAACGGCGGGTGAAACACATATTACAACTCTGTCGTTTTGACACGTCGATAAAATTATGTCATATAAAAATATGTCATAAAATTATGTATATATGCTAGCCCGTTAATACCTCAGGAGAATGACAAGTACTAGAAGTATTGCTTAATTTTACTCAAATAAAAACTACGTTACAGCTGTCTCATTCATATCTGTTTATACAGCATACGCGAGAGTGAGTGGAACAAAAAAAACGCAATATCTGTCGCATGGGTACGTCAAAATTACCAGTTGGAATGTCAAAATAGATAAAATTTGGTTCCACTTGGTCTTTTGTCTTTTTCGGAAATTTGGACCCTCTAGTTCCAGTAAGAAGGTTCAAATCTCTGACCATTTTACCTTCCTAGTTTTTACCATTTTGAATTTGGACACCCGAGATAGCTCAATGCTAGTTTGTGAAACTCTTCAAAATTACGTAAGTTCGGGTGTATGTGCATCTTTTTCTAACACCTTTTAAATTTCATATTTAAAATGGGACTAAGTGGATGCTATTTTAGTACGGTTTCTATTATTTTAGTTTTTATTCTATGGTTAGTACTTTATTCTCAAAATGTCACCTCCTATGTTCAAGCATGGCTTTCCTATCAGCTTCTCTCTTCTCCGCAGCGAGTCTGGCCTTCTCGTTCTTGACGGCGGGCGCGGCGCGCGCGCGGACGCGGGGCGAAGCGCCCGGGGCTGGCGCGGGCGCGGGCTCCGGCGGCGACAACTGGAACGAAATAATTACAAACTAGAATAAATTCTAATACATATACACGGTTCTTCTTCTTTTCAGCCATAGGACGTCCACTGCTGGACATAGCCCCCCCATAATCGCCATAAATTCCTCTTACAGCCTACACCATCACAAACCAACACTGCACACCACATCCTCTGCAATAGAGTTGTCTGCAATTGGAACAGGTTGCCTGAGGATGTAATCTCAGCAAGAATTATAAACACATTTAAGAATAGACTGGACCTTTGATAAAGAAGGAAAAAATTTCCTTGACAGATAAATACTAATATTATTCGACTCTGCTTGATATAGGCACATCAGTATACACTGCTCGCCTATAAATAAATAAATAAATTTAAAAAAAATAATGATTTCCAATAAGACCGGTTGGTAGCGGCTTGCATCCAGCGCGATCCTGCGGTCTTAATAAGATCATCCGTCCACCTTGTGGGTGGACGTCCTACGCTGCGCTTGCCGATACGAGGTCTCCACTCGAGAACTTTACGACCCCCTCGGTTCTCCGTGCTATGTGCCCTGCCCATTGCCATTTCAAGTTGCTAATCCGGTGGGCTATGTCGGTAACTTTGGTTCGTCTACGGATCTCCTCATTCCTGATTCAATCTCGCAGAGAGACTCAGAGTAAGTACAATATTGACTGTAACTAATTTTACCTGTTGCGTGTATGTACAACTTAATATTCAGTCCACTAGCTATCGCGGTAACAAAATACATGCGAGCAGCTGTATGGTCTTAATCACCCCCTTTTGGCTTAGTAAACCACTTTTGGATAACCCTGTAATTTAGGGTTTCTCATTTCCCGACTTTTTTTTTGATACCGAGACTTCTCGAGCACCATTTCGTGGGAATTCCCGAGAAGTCGGAAATTTGATTGACCTCAATAAAAATGTATGAAAAAGTTTTTATAATAAAATACATGTACACATTTTCATAATCAAAAATATGTTCATTTTAATCAGTCTTCGTCAGTTAACTAAAAATGTTATGCCAACTTGATATCCTTTATTGTATTCATGTCATATTAATGCTCACACATTATAAAACTTGCATGAGGCAATCTAATTGGCCTATTATTAATAAAACAGAAAACCGCGTAAGCAAATGTTCAGCTTGACAATGTCTCCGACTTATGTCGGGGGAAGTACAAGAGGAACAACATAAAAAAAAAAATATCCTTTAAAATCACAAAGTTTTAAAACGAGAATAATAAATATGTAAGTGAAATCTTAAAATTTAGCAAAATATCAATCAAAAACATTTATTTATTTTTTATAATTAGATATTTATGAACCAGATAAAGAGTTTACTCGTTAATTTTCAGTTGACGTAGGCTTCAGTCATAACGGCATCACATAGATTTTCTAGATTTGGCGTTCGTTTTCCGGTAGATTCATATAAATGAAATCCTTTTGTTTACTAGGCTTTTGGTTAACTGGGCTTCAGTAGTATTGGATTTTTGATTTTTTTGATTTGAGATTTGATACTTAGACCGTGTCTACGAATGTAGACACCCTCGATGAGAAACCCTACCCTGTATACATAATTAATTTATATAAATTTTGAATAGCTCCGTAAACATAATTAGTAAAGTCAATAAATAGTGCGTGAAAAACTATCGATAGTCGATAAAAGTATAATCCCACCAGTCAAAAATGTAACTATCGACAGTCGATGTATTTTTCATCGACTGTCGAATACTGTTGTTTATATTTTCATTTTTGCCCCAGACAGCAGGGTCCGTGTCCCTTATTAATTTTTATTTGGGTATTTATTTTTAAGTTCTCACCTCTCTCCATCCGTTTTCTTTCAGCCTGGCGATCTGTTCATACAGCGCGTCGACATTCCTGCACTGGAGACACACCATGTCCCAGAATCCTTGTAAATCCTCTACAGTCGTCGGGAATTGAACCTCTTCACCGTCGTTTATGTTGTTATAGCATAAACCTGGAAATTTAAAAGAAAACCTTTAGATTTCATTAATAAGCGTATTTCAGTTTCGAGGAGGGAGGAGGGTTTCTACGTGGGTAACACTGAAAGTGTTTAGAATCTCATTAATGGAACGAAGTAGAAACTATTTTACCGATTCATTATCTTGTATAATATATTACTTAGCAATCTTTACATCGTTGTATTCGATGGCGCCTCTGGGAGAGCCAGCAGGTTTATAAGGGTCTCCAGCGCGGCATTTTGTCGTTTAGCCAAATTATCGTGTACCTATCCAGCGCAGAGCTTCCTGCCAGCTAAACATTAACAAAAGATTTTTTGTATTTAACTCATAGCAATGCCACACCTTTTTCAAATCTTATAGTATATCAATTTCTTATCGGAATTTTTATGGGGCGCATAGCATTGATTTTATATTAGATGGTCAATGTTAACAGACACATTTGACGAGAACCATCACTGACATTACAATAATCATACCTTGATCCATTAAACTAGCCTGTAACAGTGATTAGAGACAGGACTTCAACTTTAAACAAAGTCTGTTTTAAGTTAGTCCGTCAGATACACTACCAAAAAATATTAGACACGTATTTTTTCTTATGTCAATTAAACAAAAAATAATGAAGATATAGCCCGTTAAAGTTCTGCGTCACGTCACAAGTGCCGTACAAATGTATTTACTTCTGTAAGAGAGGTGACGTCCCCCACTCCTAAACTTTGACAAGGTTAATCTTTGTCATTTGTTGTTTGATTGGCAAAAGAAAAAATACGTGTCCAATATTTTTTGATAATCTAACTCACGGACTAATTTTAATAATGGCTTTTTACCCAGTCGTCATGCCTATTATGAGTATCAAGGTTGGGTAGTAAAGAAAACAACGTGTTACCCTCAAACTGCTGCATTTTCTGCGTGGCCAGCAGTCTGGCCTTGCCGGAAGCGGCGCGCAGGAGCCCGAGGATCTCTTCGCTCACCTCTTTGTTATCCTGAAAATGTATACAGTGATGGTATTAGCTTTATTCATTTTATAAAAGCCTTCAAGCATCATCTATCAGGGGTTCGTAGTGGGAGAATAATGCTAGCCGTAAAAACGATCTCAATGGAAGATCACTATCACTACATAGTATAAAACAATGTCGCTTCCTGCTGTCTGTCCCCATGTATGCTTATATCTTTAAAACTACACAACGGATTTTGATGTGTTTTTTTTTTTAAGGGATAGAGTGATTCAAGAGGAAGGTTTACATGTATAATACACTTGTGCGAAGCTGAGGCAGGTCGCTAGTGTTAAAACCGTGAGTATAGGCCGCGCCACACAAGTTGGCGGAAATGAAGTTAGCTACAAGCTGCGCAATATCCAATCAACGCGCGGCTTTGTGTGAGCTTCAGTCAGGATTGGATATTGCCCAGCTTGTAGCTAACTTCATGTCCGCCAACTTGTGTGACGCGGCCTATACCTACTATTTTCATAAAAGGCATGATGTCTAGGTAAAAAACAACATATTTTAATTAGTTCGTGAAGAGGACAAATCTGAACTTTTTCTTCCGATGAGTTCCTTCATTTTAAAGGAACTAATGGGAAGAAAAAAATACCATTAGTTTCTTTGAAGGACTAGTAAGAAGGAACTACTGGGAATAAATGGAAATATCCGAATCGTTCGCGAGACGTCTACGGTCTCACAAACAAAATAATGATGATGATAGATAATAAGTAAGTTCATACAGCCTTGGTGTCAGAGTTTTCAAGCCGCCTGAAGGCCTCTGACATGGCTAAACTGTCATCCAAGCCACGGTAATGATCAGTTGTAAATACCACCCGCGGACCGTGTACTACAATTTAACTTGCCGTCCGAGCCACGGTAGCGCTCAGTTGTAAATACCATCCGAAGACTGACCGTAAATGATGATAGTAAACCACCAACAGCTGGTGAAAATATTCAAATATATTAGCTATTTACTAGTCTAGACATTGGGTAACCATTACCAGGTCAAGGGTGCAGTAACATTTAAACTCTATTTGCCCAAAATGTTTTTAAATGCTAATTCTGAGGTATCACTTGTCCAAACAGTTATCAAGGTTGGTCGAATGTCGTGTACATCGACGCGCATATTAATAAAGCATTGTTTCATGTGCAGTTGTTTCAGTAGCGTATTTTTGACAACTGCAACTGTCAACAGCACGTGCAGTACAGCAGCTGATAGAAACTAGTAGTGACTACCAATATGATTTAAAATGCAGTTTTTTTTTTGTTTTTAATAGGGCTATATTTGGCCACTAACTCGCCTGCTGGAAAGCGAAGTTGTAGCCGACGAGCAAATATCTTTAAGAGTCACAATCGTGAAAAAAAAGTGTCCGAGTCAAAACTCTGTCCAAGCTACGTAGTGGACAGGCATTTTAGTTAATCGTAATCGTAAGGCGATTGCTAGTGGACTACAACGCCGCGCAAAGTGCTCTAATTAGGGACATAACGTCGAGATTAGAGACAACTAGTATTGTGAATTATAAATGTAAATATTTAAGTGGGTATGTATGACGGCGGTCGGAAATTTTTTACTACTTTCATTTATGGACTGTGGCTCTGTAAATATGCTCGAAGCTAAATGGTCTATCATATACAACAAATCTTACAAAAGACAGCATCAAATGCTATAATGACCTGTGTAATTAATTTGTAAGACTCAATAACATTCAGACAACAATGGAAGAAGAACAATAGACAAGGAGCACTTGGTTCCAGTGTTTGGGCAAAATTCAAGGATTTTGTAAGATGTTTTCAAGGCTTCAATGAATATAGATTAGTACAGAGGGTTACTCAGAACTGCACGGGTAGCGAAAAGGGAGGGCAAAGGGAGAAAACCATTTTATCCACTTGTGTAATGTCAGTAATCATTGTCAATCCATACTTTATTTCCTCGTCAAGGGGACATAATGGTGGAAAAACAATTTGTCCCTTTGCCATGCTACCCAGTTTACTAAGCCGAAAGGAGGTACTGTACTGTACCAGCCTTTTTAATAGTCCACTGCGGGACGTAGGCCTGCCTACGAAGGGCTATTGGGCCATTGGAAAGGAGGTAATTCAGACTATCATTGAAAAAAAAAATTAACTGTTTCATACATTTTGTCGATTCCGAGTTTCAATTTTATTTTATGTAAGTAAACGCTGACATTTTTTTACTCGAATTCTGGGTCTTAGGAAAAGATAATAATATAAGTCTTGGGAAAGGAAAAAAAAACGATGCGATGGTCTGAATCACCTCCATTCGGTATAGTATACCAGTTCTGGATAGCCCTGTATAGTTTACTTCTCAATTTAGGTACATGAAAACTATTATTTTTCACTAAAATATTTTTGTGAAACAGATAAATTCTTAAGTTTACTTATTTTGTTTTTTACAAGATTTTTGTTACCAAGATATGATAAAAATTAATAGGAATTTAGTTATGACATTGTGTTAAATGTAATGATGAGAACCTATTGTCAAAACAAACCAAATCTTGGTTTTTAGACAATATTTAACGTAATCAATATTGTTTTAAGTTTTTGATTAGTCAAAAATAATAATTACAGTTTTTAAGACCTAAAACATGGCTAACGAGTTAAAACAAATAGTACTAAATAAAGTGTAAAAATGTAAGATGTCCAAATATTTATTTGGGGACATCTTACACACGGTATCACAAGCAAAGCTTGTGATATGGCTGCCAGAGACTGATACATATTTTTAAATACATACTTATATAGATAGTAACTAAATAACACCCGGACACAGAGCAAACACCTATGTTCATCACATCAATACTTGCCCTGGGAGGGGATCGAACCCACGCCTCTTTGACCCAGAAGTTAGGGTCACTAACCACTGAGCCACCGAGGCAGTCGAAATTTTATTGCCTTGCAGAGATTTTATTGCAAAGAGCTTATTTTCAAGGCGGTGACCGTGAACATAGATGATGTGACAGTTACTAAGCGATTGAGAGGCTATTTATGTTTTGGACAGATGTAGGTGGTGGTATTGAAAGTAAGTTTTTACACAGTGAGTCAAGTAATGCACTTGACTAAGTTCTAGTTTGGTGAATAGGCTAGCTTGACCATTGTTACTTATTGCAGCATTAGTGGCGTATTGTTATTATGAAAGAAATTGAAGGTAGGGCAAATGCATGGGTAAAAGTAGGGTACTCAAAGTCCAAAAGGACTTATCAACAGCCAGGCCACTATATAAGATTTCTGATATGTTTTACATCACGATGGAGACCATAATCATTTTATCCAAACAATCTTAAGGCGATTCTTATGATTGCAAACCCCATTGCTGTTGATTAGATATTTATAAAAATAATCGGGCAAGTACGAGTCGGACTCGCGCACGGAGGGTTCCGTACTGTATGGGAACCCCCCTTAGATATTTATTTGATTTTAATTTTATTATTTATTATTGAAGGGAATATAAAACTAAATATTCTGTGAACATTTCAAGCATCTACCTGGTACCATTATTAACATAGAGCGAAAAACGTCTAAAAACTCAGGTTAGTTGTATGGGAGCCCCCCTTAAATATTTATTTTATTTTGTTTTTAGTAATTGTTGTTGTAGCGGCAACCGGAATACATCATCTGTAAAAATTTCAGCTCCCTAGATATCATGGTTCATGAGATACAGCCCAGTGACAGACGGACAGACAGACAGACGGACATCGAAGTCTTAGTAATAGGGTCCCGTTTTTCCCTTTGGATACGGAACCCTAAAAATATAAATGTAACCTCACCTGTAAACTCTCCAACTCTTTCTCGGCCGTGGCAGACAGCGCCAGCAGCCTCTCAGTCTCTCTCTTCTCCACCTCCAAGAAATAATGTCCATCCTTCACCACCGCACTGTCACCGTTCACTACACTGTCCTTCACATCGTCAATCTTTATCACAGATACACCGTTCGACACCACCTTTATGTCCTCAGTCTTAGGGCTTGGAATGTCTTGCTTCTGCGGGGAGATATCGGCCTTTATCGTCTTCTTTGGTGAGAGGATGGGCAGTTGCGCGCGGAACTCTGGCCTCAAATGTCTTAACACTGGTAGGGACACGTCTGCTTCGCCGTTCGGACTAGGATACTCTTCTATACTCTCGTCAGAGTTTCGTGGAGTGAGGAAGATCTCGGGGCAGTTCAAGGATTTCTCTTGCAAGACTTTGGGATCATCCTCTTCGCTACCACTCTTCAGTTTATGCCGTTTTTGATTGAAGAATCCTTGAGCTAACGCTCCGGGACCGTACAGCCGTTCGACTCGCTGTTGGATGAAGCTTTTCATAGGACTTGTCAGTTTTTCACCATTTTCCTTGGTAATCTCAACTCGTTTTGATACTCCGTTCGAAGATATCGTGTAGGATTCCGAGCTGAAGCGCGATTCTCGGGATTCCTTTCCATTGCTGCTGACAGACTTTCTAAAGTTGGTTTCTGAGTAGCTGGATTTGAAAGTCATCTCTTTCGCGTTGTCGACTTCATCTTTATGCAGCATGGAGGTCGCGAAGTTCTTACTCTCGCTGGAGATGTAGGACCGCGTGGTCGTCATGCTCGGGCCTAGGAAGTCGTTCTTTAGTTGCTTATTTTCTGCCGCCATGTATACATGCAGCGGTGACGATGCTAGGTAAGGATCCGTGTGCGCCTTAGAAGGCGCTTTCGGTGTCAAATCAGTTCTAGTATCATGGGGACCGAAGGTCGGTACCAGCAGTTTGTTCGCGCTCACTGGGACCGGGACAAGAAGCGAGTTATTCTCGCTTTTGTACTGATAAGTGTGTGTTATAGGCCTTATAGGGGACGCTTCACGACTTTTATTGATATCTTGACGTAGCTTCGAGTCGTAAGTCGTTAGGTTTGTGTAGCCGTTAACAGAGCACGCGAGGTTTAGGTAGGAAGGTTTTTTATGAGGAAGGTCGTCGCGTTTTTTGTGGTGGCCGCGCGATCTGTGACTGATGGAATCTACGTGTATTTTAACGGGGGGTTTGAGGAGATTCTCGGATTTTCTGGGGGTGGGGGTGGCGTCTTCGGGTGTTCTGACGGGGGAGGCGATGGGGGTGGGGTGGTTGAGATAGGTAGGTACGGGGGGCCCGGCCCGCTCTTGGATGCGGGATGTGAACTCGCGGATGCGGCTGCCTGTTGACGATGGGGTCAGGATATTCAAGCTCCCAGATGTGGTATCTGGAATGAGAGAAAAAATATGATTAAAACAAATAATTTTCATGCAATTTTTTTATTGGGTTCCACTATTGTCCAATAAATGATGAAATACGAATCTACGATTATTCGATCGGAATTGCTTTATCATGGCAAAGAAGATATAATAAAACAGATCATGGGTTGCCCAGAACTATGAAGTTTTTAATTGTTAATTAGTAACATTGTGAAATGTCTACATTGTAACACATTCAGTAGGTACTGACTGACAGCACTGATTTATTTTGATTGAATTTTTTATTTTATACTCTTAAACATGAAATCGTAGGAAAAACGTAGGATAATTAACACAAATTAAGTTTTTATGCTCTCATAGAACTTTTTTTTTGTAAATGCATATTATTTCACATTATGGTTATTTTCAGAGAGAAAAAAATACTTGTATATTTAAAAAGATAACTAGGCGACCTCTTTGTACATCATAAGTAGAGCAAAGAATGTACTTAAACTACCTATACCTACATTAAGCAATTTAACTCTATTATGCTTGATAGAAAAATAACAACAAAACAACAGGATGGCAATGTTATCACAACATGTACTCGTATACAAATTCCATTATTTAATGTTTACCAGTTTTGAATGGAATGCCATCAAACCAGTTTTTCACAGCTGCACCGAGTTTCATTCATGGCAAAGATATTATCAATATACACAGATAGATGTGGTAACATTAATTAATAGTTGAGAAATCTTTTAATATATTTTGATATAATCTTGTCTTTTAGTAAAAATACTAGCAGTTCATATTCACTTACTAGATATTGTAAAAATCTATCTTAGGCCACACCTCTGCTTAAGATTAGGCAGGAACTAATCAAACGCAAAAATATGTGATTAAAATTTTAAAAAAAATAATTAAAAATCAATAGAATTTTACATTAGCAAAAACTTTTAAGATAAAGTTTTTATCACAATATCTTCAACCACATTCACAAACTCTCACATTTAAAACATTAGTGATTGAAGTAAACAAATATTTGGATCTAATATAAGTTATCATTTGGAGACACCAAACCAGCAATCGTAGCATAGGATGTCTATCAAAAAGTAAGTAGCTGATAGTCTAATCAAGACCACAGGATCATGAATCTACTTCTTTTTCTTATTGGAAATCTATAGGGGAGGCCTATGTCCATCAGCAGACGTCTTATAGCTGAGAAGAGAAGATACACATATTCATAAACATGCACATTTGCACAACTCTCACATTTAAATTGAATGAAACTTTACTGAATGAAGTACTCAAATATTTGACTATAACATAACAGACGCTACTATGACACTTAAAATCAGATAACAAATAATAGAGAGTACTCACAACAACCCAAGATAAGAAAATAATCACACATCATGCAAGACACCACTGATCACCAGAAAAATTGGCAAATTTACTAAAATAAATTCTACTACCAATCCATGGCAAGTTTACCAAAACTCTGCTATGAATACATGGTAACTTTGCCAAATTCTACTACGAGAACATGACTACTAAAAGTTCTACTATGAAAACATGGTTACTTTACCGATAGCCATGATGGAGTAACGCAGGTAGGTAACGGAACTGATTATGCAAAATGTTAGTGAGGGGGCGAGACATTCTTTCAAGAAAAAGCACAAGACACAGAAAAAGATAATTTTTCAAATCAATTTTATTAATGAGTTTTTTCATTTGAAGGAATAAGTCACTGTGATTAAATTGGATACATATAATTTAAATTTTATGTATTACTCTGTGTTAGTTGGAGTAGCATTCTGGCAGAGTCTGGCAAAGGTTAGGAGTTAAGTTAAAATAATCTATTTGCGAAATCATGCTTGATACAATTAATTAGATAAAATTAAAAAGTGGGAAAAAAGTAAAGACAAAAACAAGTTAAGTAAGTTGTCAAGAGAGTGTTGAGACATGCTATGGTAGGTTGGTGATAATGATGATAACATCTGATTTTTATGACACCATTAGATTTGATTATGGAAACTAGCATGATGTATGCACATTTTAATACAGCAGTGGCTCTCAGTAATGTACTCAAATCTTGAAAAAGATCGCCAAGCAATAAAAACTAGAATAATAGCAAGAAAGAATTACCTACTATCTAGTAAAATGCGTGAGAAACACCTGTGTTATATTATTAAAATACTTCATTAGAAAGTTGATTAGCATCATTGACAAAGATATCTGTTTCTAATGTCAATGACCTCTGAGCTGTGTGCAAGTTAAATAATTTTCATTTTCCTCAAAAAGCTATATTCTCATAGTAATCAAAAAAATCCATAGGGGAGGCCTATGTCCAGCAGTGGACTTCTAATGGCTGATGGATGGATGATGGAATCAAAAAAATTATAACAAAACTTTTTTTAACATAATCTATAAATACAGAAAGTTAGAGAATTCAAACATTTTTATTCTACCTCATATTACCCCATCACTATTCCAGTAGTAATCAACAAAATTACAAATATCAATGCAGATAAAAATGATATCAGAAAGGCCACTGCCACATGACGTAAAGCGTTTGTTGATCAGATATGAGTTTCATATTGTTTTTCTAATATTTATTGATGTGTATTGTTCATAGATTAGATGTTGCATTTGTGAGTAGATGCATCACTGGTTTATTTATTATGATATGATGATAGCGAGTTGTGTAAGCTGTTATGCTTGTATCTATTTCGAAACATTGGTAAACTAGTGACATACTGCAGCTTTGTTCAAATAAAACAATTACAGTTTGCGCAAAATCTTATTGAGGTCTTGAAAGTTAAGAGTTGCACTGCAAGCGCCTGGCAAGTTTTTTACAAAACTATCTAGTGCATGTGTGCATCCTGCCAGATCACAATATAAACATAATTAGATTTTACCCAAATCAAAACTATCAATACACAGCTCCGGGCCAAGCTCAATGTCTGTTAAAATATTGAATAAACTTCCAGTTGAAATTAAGAAAATTGAAGACCAAGTTGAATTTGCAAAAGTATTGAAGAACCTACTTGTCACAAAATGCTATTATACATTAAACAAGTATCTATTGGACGATCAATAGCAAACTGAAGTAAATAAATTGCTCCGCACAATATTGCAATACCCTAATAGGGTCATATTTATAACTTATACTAAACATGTTATTTAAGACCTGCATGTAAATTATTCTACATATGTTGTAATAAACGATTGACTATTGGCTGGAGGCCCATCACCTGAAATATGTATTCTGCGCATCTGATTTCCTAATTTCAGAGACATTCAAAAAGATTTACGGGTACTAATTTTATAGTATTTATATACATCAAATATCTAATTAGCATTGCATAATTATTTGGAGAAGAAAAACACCATGAGGAACCCATAATACATCATTTGAATTGAAATTTGAAGGCATACATGAATCATACTCACTCCGGGATATCCAGAAGCTATGAAAAGGCTAGCATAACTATTCACATTATTCTTATTGGAAAAAAAAATAATGATACAAAATTCACAAATAAAACTGATGTCAGCATTCATACAGAATGCAGTAAGGTAGCAAACATTGAACACTGATAGTCTACACTTTTTAATTTCTATCATCTAACCACCATAACATCATAACATTCAACATTAAATTGAATTGAATTTCTCAACATAATGCATGGATAATATTGCTTAGCATAATATCTTGGCACTTATGTCATTTGCAACAGCCAATTTCCTGGCATTTTTATCATAATTATTTTTAATTCTCAAACGTATTTTGCAAACAATTAAATGCTATTCAAGTCACATACATACATACAGCTTGTAGAAGAATAAGCAGTCTTCAAAAAGCAAGGAATGTAGACACAATAAGAAGAAACTAGCGACGAATAAAATCAATAAAAGGTCACTACACTCAACTTTAATGATTACCTACATGAAAAGGTCATGCAGGAAAATGTTTCATAACCAAAACTACTGTTAAAATATCATTAAATGACACCATATACTATCTAAGAGACACGAATAAGACTCGATTAGCACAAATAAAACACACAGTCATGCCAGAGAGGTGGTTCAAATAGAAATTCTAAGAAAATTAATCAAGTAAACTTGGCTTACCAAAATAAATTGATTACTCATCAGTTTGTTGGATAAAATCATGATAGAACTGTATTGGAAAGTTTCTTATGGATTTATTGTAGATATTAACGTTAGTTTTAGCGTAAAAAGTTAATTATTTTCATTAAAAACTGAAGGTAGATTACAACATAGAAATGAAAACTTTCAAAGAAATTTTGCAAGTGAATAAGTTACGATATTAAGATAGTATTGCTTTACAGGTAACAGAACGGAAAACACACTGTACTTACACTTTAATTCACACTATAACAAACTATTTTAATATTTAAAACACTTTAAATAATTTTACGACAAAACAAAATGACATGACATCACACCACAAAGGATGTAACGTCAAACTCAAACCTGTCCTGTGCGTCAAACTCAAACTTTTTTACTTTTTTTCCGTAGAGCAAAACGCATTGCCAGTCGTATGCCGCTACGTTCCGTTTCACGGTCTACGAGTTGCTAATTATTGCAAATTAATTCGACAAGCTATTACGTACGGGTTGAATTTTTACGTCTTTTATTTAAAAGTAGCGTCTAATATTTTGTGACCGTGCTTAATTCACGAGAGGTTTGACGGCAATGACCGAGCTGAGAGGCTAGCGTGGGTCGAAACGAGGCCGGCACATAGATTATCCATGCATGCTTATTTATCCATTTTGTTAGCGGCATGCATTTTGCAACATGCATTGTTTGCAGTTGGCACGACCTAGATTGATGAGATGTTTACTTAAATTATTCTGCATTATTAACTTATTTATTTGTAATTTTGTGCTTACACTTTGCCGGCTATATGACGAATAAAAAAATATAGATCTTTGATTGGATAAACGTGGTGTAGGTTGAACATTTCCACCTGCACATAGGTGTAAGATTTGAATCACGCTTTAAATATGTTTTTATGACACATAATTGTAACAAGGCCATTTGAACGGATATATTACTTTTATTTTTACCCAACTGTCGAAGGAAGGAGAGTAATGTTTTCGAAACCTACATATATGTAGGTAAATATTTAAGTACATTATATTGTTATGTTATTACTTACGGTCAAAACGACTGGGGCATTATTATTTACTTCCGCTTCCGTACGGCTTGGACCTATACGGAATTTTACGGATTCTCCGCATACAATCTGTCAGTTAGGAAGTCAAAAATAATGCCCCTGGTTCAAATGCAATAGCAGTACTTAAAAGTCTAAAATACAGTCAAGTTTTTTAAAATAAAAATATAAATAGGTATGTATTTATTTGTCATAGACTCATAGATAACCGTGGTGGTCTAGTGGTAATGACACCGGCCTTACAATCGTGAGGTCGTGGGTTCAAATTCAGGTCCCGTACTAATGAGTTCTTCGGAATGTATACATGGAATTTCACATCACTATCTTTTCGGTGAAGGAAAACATCGTGAGGCAACCTGCATACGTCCGTGATCCACCAACCTGCACTGGGCCAGCGTGATTTATATGGCCCAATCACCCTTCGTGGGTAGGCCTATGTCCTGCAGTGGACTATCAAAAAGGCTGGTACAGACTCATAGATAGACAGCATTTTTCTAACAAACATTAAAATATCGCGCCGCATACCTACTAAACTTAATAAAAGCCAATAAGCCAAGTAACTTCATTGTTGCTTTCCAAACGTCCGAAGTCACTCTAAAAATACTTAGCGCCCCATTTGGTTTGGATTTACGGCGGCGAGGCGTGGACACGGCCGGTGATATACGGCAGGCGATAGTCTGTTCGATCTGAGTGAGGGAAAACATATGCCAAGGCGAGAACCACTCTGCCCCATACATTTTACAGACTACTGTACCAGCCTTTTTAGTATTGTTTTTTAACGCGAATAAGTCCACGCTTGACCACCAACTCCCCTGATGGTAAGCGAAGCTGTGGTCGAAGATGAAGCACGCAGACCTAGAATATACCTATTCACTCTGAGCTTGAAAGCTTTAGATTATATCTCTTAGGAAACAGGAAAGCAGGAAGACTGTTCCATTACCTGGCGGTACGAATCAGAAATGTTGTTATTGAGGTTGCAATTTTATTGTAAAGGCGAAGGTATAGATTTTACAAGAAAACTTAGTCCATGGCGCATGAAAAGCTAATTACTAGTTACGTTACTGAATGAGAAGTAGATAAAATATAATGTAGTTAAATTTTCAAAATCGTGAGAAGTGAGAACTTAAATAGAGAGCTTAAATAGAATATGGACATCACAATAGTAAAGAATATGAAATAAGAACTAACACACAAGCAAACACTACTAAGGACGTGAAAGAAAACACAGATAATGAAATAAATGAAGAAAGTTTATTGAAATAAATGTAATTAAATATGGTAGACATTATTAAGTGCCATATAATTTAGAATCGATTTTGAAATAGCATATACTTTTGATAAAACAGTTATAAGTAAGTTATTAATACTTCCCCATTTGAAATAGGTTGAATTTTTTTCAAATGACTATCACATAAATATAAATTAATGCTTAATTGAAGAAACTTTCGCAAAAACTAAACTAACGATACAACTTTAACAAGCTATCTCAAAAAAGATTCCTATAAAATAACTTGTTTTCATAGTTGAAATCCCTGTAGATACCCCAATGATTTATTACCGTAATAAAAATAATACGGCTGCTTTTCTAAGGTTTCTTAAAAAGGGAGATAGGTCTTCACAGATTCAACTAATATCATAGAATAAGAAAACAATACAATCACACAAACAACGACAGAACTAAACATATAGAATACATGCTCAAAACGGAAGCTCAAACGTACACGTATTTACCTGAAAAATCCGTGCTCGCATCCACGTCTAAGGAACAACTCCCTATGGAATCTACTGACTTATCCATTACTTTCACTGTCAAGTCCTTAGCGCGTACTTTCAATAGGTCCGCCTCTTTCACTTCAATCTCATACGCCCCTATACTATCTAAATCTTCGTTAGATTTAGGCGATACAGTAGAACTAGGTAGCTTAATATCAGTCTCTTCAGTGTTAATAGTTAGTATAGATTGTTTGTTCTTGTCGAGTATTAAAGTGCTCTGACTTGTAAAGTTGCTCCTTATAGGCTCAATGTATTCCACGTCGTCATCGTCGATGAATACGTGATTGGTATGTCCGCTCGTGCCTTGTACGTCGGTGGCATCTTTAGGGACAGCGTCAACTACCGTTTGTGTCTTAGCTATACTTTTGTAGTAATGACTTTCTAGCTTCTCTAATTGTCTACGGGTCTCAGAGTGCTTCTTGCGCACTGAATCGATTATCACTGGTAAGTTCAACAAGTCTGGAGTCTTTTCTCTTTGGTTGTCCCGTCGGAATAGGGGCGAGTCATCGCTTTCGAGCTCGAAGCGCTTGTACTTTGACGAGCAGTAGTCATCTATGGAAGACGTATCGGACTTTTTGTCGAAAAACGTGTCTAGCGAGAAGAAAGATTTGCGTTTCTTCTTTGGCTGCGTAGCCTTGCTAAAATTTGGCTGGATGTACGGATCAGCTTTCGCTTGCTGGACGCAAAAATTACTCGTACCGACCAGGGATTTAGGGCGTTTTTCCTGCGGCACGCTTAGAACACGATTCGTTTCGACTTTTCTGGAATCTAAACTTAACGTTTTCCGAAATCGCTCATTCAAGTTGGATAGTAAAAAGTGTCTTCGCTCCGTTGATTTAGGGGTGATGTTGTAGCTTTGCTTGCTACTGGAAGGTTGTGATTCTGGAATGTGTTCTGAATATTTAAACTCTATATCGTTTTCCGAGTAGTCTTTATGTTCTGGTTTGTAAGATTCCGAGCTGTATGACTGGTTATCAGGTCTATGAAAAGAGAATGAGCCTCGGTTTGAGCTTTTTTTCCTATCGCAGATGCAATTTCCGACGCAATTGAGTTTAAGGCATCTCTTGTCATCTGGTTCTACTGATAGCTCATGGTCGTTGGAATAGTATCTGTCAGGTTTGCTCTTATGGACAAGGAGATCTTTCCTGATCTTCTCCAATCGTTCATCCCCGTGGTGTCCTCTCGTGTACTTCGATTTCGGAGGACGGAAGAACCTTATCGAGCCTGAAGTGTTGGGCTCGATGGATCTCCGTCTGACGTAGGGAGAATCGGAGATTTTGTTCACTCCTAGGAGCAGGACGGGTGATTTTTTGTCTTCTTCATCTGGCAGATCACTGGAAAGATGATAAAATATAACATCAATTCGCTGTACACAAATAGAAAATTGAAATGGTTAACTAGGCATTAAATTAAGTTAGAGAGCAACACACAAAGGCGATTCTCACACTGGCTCTGCTCAACGCAGTGCACGGCACGAAGTGAACACGCAGTGGCAGATATGTACACTATATCGGATAGATTTACACCTCTACAGGATGTTTTAGCATCTTCGGTGAAAAAGAGATATAGATATTTCACGTAGCTGAAAAAAATACACCGCTGCCTCAAAAAATATACTATATTGTGAGATAAGTTCATTGTAATTCATCCTTCAGCGTCATAGGACGTCTCCTGCCGGACATAGACCTCCCCTATGGATCTCCAATAAGACCGGTTGGAAGCAAACTTGGTGCTTCGCCACTTCTTTGGTCGGTTTGGTTGTGATGGCACATTTAACTATTATCTCTGCGATTCACTCCTATGCTTTGTACGTATTTTGGACACAAGGTGCGGTATTTAGGTTTAGTTTACCTTAGTTTTTATAGAAAATAAGTAATAATAACGCTACAAAACCTCTTCCAACACACTAGCGCAACGCAGTCCAGTGTAATAATCACCAAAAAGCAACAGTAAAACTACAATGAAAAACTACACAAGCCACAATTAAAAACGTAACTAATTAATCAAAACAAACAAGCTTATAACAAAACTAATAGCGTGTACAATACTCACATAAACACAAGAAAAACAAAATGTTAGTCACGATGAATTATTTCACTAAATACACATAAAATAAAACAAAACAACACACGTGTGAAAAGGTCCTGAAATATTTATAGCCTGAATAAATAGATAATTAACTTAAATAACATTGAAATGAATATTTATATGGTTTTATAGGCCGATTCAAACTTCTTGGCGGTTGTGAAGTTACCTACAGTTGCGCGAAACCCTATCTTCGCGCAGCTGTTAACGAGCTTCAGTCAGGATTGGGTTTTACGCAGCTTGTAGTTAGCTTCACAACCTCCAAGAACCAAGAACTTTGATTCGTCCTATACTTGGTATCAGGCTAATAAGTTGAATGGGTATACTAAGCGCCACACAAATCGGCGGATAAGAAGTTAGCCGCACCGCAGATGACACTTCGCCGTGATTCGCTAATTATTGCGCATGTGTGCACAATGCGTAGGGAGCGCGCGGGAGGCATGACGTTGGAGGGCGGGCGCGAGTCTCTCTGGCTCCCGCGCAAACCTATACCTATTTCGGCTTTTGCGCTGCGTTCTGCGCAAAACTTCCCATCCGCCGATTTGTGCTTAGTATACTTCTCATGCAATCTTTTTCTTTAACGATGTTACTGAACACATAATTATGTTGTTTTTTATAACTAAAAAGAACATTCGCATTAACTTTTGTCGTACAGTGTTTAAAATAATCTTGAGCAAAACAAGTGCCACCGCTTCGAAATATTTACTGATTGGACACTTTAAATTCAGAATCCTTATCGTTTAAGTATGGTGGTGACCGCGTGTAGCACGAGTAATATAATTATTGCGGGCAGGACAAAACGCGAAGCCCAACTTCACCACGCTTAATCAATAAGAGCCTTCGAAATCCAGTCGACAATCTCTACAGAAATCAAAAGTAAAAGTAAAAATTATCGTTCCACTTAACTCAAAATATAATAAGTACTAAATATTGTTTTATAACTTACTTAAGGTAATGATACTCGGGCGTACCTTAGCACCAGCTGGCACACCCTTTCACTAAATATATAATGTCTTTTATTTGAAAGCTGCACGCAACATTTTTTGGCATATGCACGACACGTTGCCATTTATTCAGCCGCGCTGCGCGTTACGCAATTTGTTTTTTTTTTCAAATATTTTTCAGGACTACACCTCTACGATTTAACGATTCCTTGTGTCAAGTGTGCCACGGGACACACAAAAAACAAGGACCACTAACATCCAGACTTAGGACATATTTAAATAGGGATGTTTACTGGGTATAAAAATCATTATTCTAATTAGTCTGTCAGTTAGATTATTAAAAAATATTGGACACGTATTTTTTCTTTTGTCAATCAAACAATTAGTGACAAAGATAAACCTTGTAGAAGTTTGAGAGTAGGGGCTCGTGACGGCACTAGCCGGTACATCGGTAGCGGTTAGTGACGTCACGTGGAACTTTAACGGGCTATATCTTCATCATTTTTTGTTAAATTGTCAAAAGAAAAAATACGTGTCTAATATTTTTTGACAATCTATTTGACGGACATTTTTTTAGTAAACAAGCCTATTCATCACACTAATATCCCTATCTTGTCTCTACCTGAAAGGAATCAAACTCGGGATCCTCGGCATCGTAGGCAGAGTTGCTAGCAACTGCTCCAAGAGCCAAGACAGTTATCACATTGAACAGACAGAAGACGGTTAAACGATTTAATTAGGGGCCGATCAAGTATTACGTAAGCAGATTTATTATAATTATTTACCCCCCCTCCCCCCTTGTCAGGAAAAGAAAGCAAAGCTCTTAAACATTCTTACGTAAACATTGGTACCTGTATGCATTTTTCTTTTTTTATTGATTCATGAGCAGCAGCTTTAATTCTAGAAATAAGAAAATAGATTAAGGATAGTGGACTTTAACACACATATGCTAAAAAAAATAACTATTGCTGACGTAATCACCATCTAGAAATGTCATCAAAAATAAGCAAAGGCCCCCTATAGTGTTTACGTAATACTTGAACGGGCCCGTATAGAGGTAAATGTATGCAATAAAATGCGGGTCATTTTAATCCTACTGGGGAAACATATGTCCGACGTACGTACGGCTAAAGTGATGATGATGATAATTTATTTACGTTTATAGTCATACGTATAAGGTAGGATTAATTATACTCCACTCTATTTTCAAAAAATATGGAAAAAAACTTTACGAGAATACATAAAACGGAACGTAACCATAGTGTTTGCTTGAATCGCACGAAATTGAATGTCGAATATCGATTTTTTGATATCACCCGATACGATAACATTGCAGATTGCAAAACCAATACCGATTTTATTATCATGTCTAATTAACTTTCTAAGCGCACTTAACAAGTTTCATTATTTTATTTTGCTACTTTCAGAGCAACGTTACTTTTTAATTCAGAATGGCAAATGAACTTTCTCACATTAAAAGTCACAAAACTCAAGTCATAATTTATAAGACTTTTTTTGTTAAAATCTATTATGGAGTGTCATTTTATTGGTAACTGCAATGAGCTTTCAAGTAGAAAATACGGTTCATTTGTACGCAATTTACAGCTACAGAATAAATGAATGAATGAACACTTTATTGTTAACACTAAAATACAATACAGAAGAAATACACAGAAAGGAAAAATAAGCGACTTAAAACTAGTGCAACAAAGGGCGGCCTTATTGCTTATAGCAATCTTCTCCAAGCAACCCTTTCATCTAGAAAGGAATGTATAAAAATAGAAAAAACGGAGTGAGTAGCAAAAGAGAGTAGACAAAAAAATCTTATTACATATAATAAATACTTCAAGCTAAAATTCTAATACGTTTAGTACCTGCATCCTAATACATATAATAAAAATAATATAAGATTCACTAATACATACAATATGACTATAGAATAGACATACTAAACTAACAGATAAAGACGTCAAACTTTTAACACCATTCTTTATGGGTCGGGGATTATTAAAAAAAAAATTGGTTGTCTAGTGCAAAGTCGGTTTACGGACGATAATTTTACGTGATAACGTCATAAGAAAACAACAACTGAAACAAGCCGAACGCTTAGACCGATCGTGCCTCTCTATCGCTTGTTTCGCGCTCTCGCTTGCACGGTCAACTCAGGCGGAACGTGACATTTTTTCCTACGTGCAGCTGGCGATTTATAAGACGTTATCACGTCAAAAAAGAGAAAATAAAAATGAATTTCTTTTATAATATTAGGCGTCAGTGCGTGGTCTCTCTAATAAAAAAGTTCACAACCCCATCAGTCATCAATTTTACGTTTTAGGTTCCCTGCACATTGCCACCATAACTTGCTAATCAGCTAGTTAGGCTATAACAAAGTAGATTTATCGATAAATCAATTGATAGACACATCGGAATTCCGTTATATTGTGCGTCGTAATAAGCCACGGTCTGCGAGTTAACACACTAGCACGAATAGCTGTAAACTCGATCGAGCGTGCTATAGTGATGACAGCCGGTAGTGATGGGACTTGTTAATTATCGATATCGATAAGTTTAGTAAAGAAAGCGGTTCGTGTCGCGACCGCGACTGAATTCAGAGACTAGAGATAAAGACCGCAACCGCCACTTGTTTAGGCTTTGTACAACCACTAGTTACTACTTGCGACTGAGACAATAGGCAAAGACCCGAAACAGACCTAGAGAAGGTTACTTTTGACGTGACAACGTCTTATAAATTGGTTTGCCGGGTGACACTTCAAGAAACTGCGTTACGCTCCGCTCACGTTATGCGCTCTCATTCGTCTCATTCGTCTCAAAGTCGTTGTCACGTAAAACTTTCGCCCGTATACCGACTTTACAGGCATCCAATTTTTTTTCTCTAGTTAGTACCTACCAGTTTTTTTGGATTTTCAGACTCAGAACAGAACAGAACAGAACACATCTTCACTGAAAGAATATACGGGCAGATTTAAATATACAGGGTTATTCCTAATCAATATTTCTATTCTATTCAATTAGCATCCTTTTAGGGGTTGATTGTGTACATCAAAACTAACAACTTTTGTTCTGCGACTTTTGTCTTAACACAGAAAAAAAAATGTTTGCTCCATATTCCATATTAAATATCGTTCACCTGCGGCAAAATGTATAGAACAGCTGTTTTTTTTTTTAAATTTGACAAAAGTTCGCAGAATAAAAGTTGTTAGTTTTGATGTACAGAATGAGCACCTAAAAGGATGCTAATTGAATAGGAATTACCCTGTATAATAGCTATTTAAAAAAAACTACTCTCCAAAAATAACCACGAAACATAAGATAAAACGCAGAGGTTCGTCTTGGTGCTAAGTGTTTTGCCATTAGTTTCAAAATTAATAGATACCATATTCCAGTTGGTTATAATTGACAGTGGCGGATTTGCGTATTTGCCGCCAGTAGGCTGTCTAAAACTAATTTTATATGTTGTTTTTTCTCTATATACTTTATAATGTTTAGGTATACAAATTAATCTTGTATTTTTGTCAATTATAAAATGAATGGTCCGAAATTTGCCGCTCCCTAAAATCTGTCGCCCTAGGCTTCAGCCTACTCAGCCTGTTGGTAAATCTGCCACTGATTGAGAGTTACTGTTATCGATAATTGAATTCCAGAATCCGTACATCACTAGACGTCCCGTTCACCAGTCGCACCGCAAATTGGTCTATTGCACGCAAAGTAGATTACCGCACGGACAAACGGACCGACCGACGACATGCGTTCGTTACATATGTATAAATAGACTTGAATTACGTTCCCCGTTTGATTGAGGCAAGGATCTTGTTAAGATGGGGGTCATAGAAATATGTCATTCAGAAGATCAAGACGCGATGAAATTTAAGTAAAATCTTCACCCAGCGTGCGAGACGCGTATACAGGGTTATTCAGGAAGGGTGTAGTAAGCCGAAATGGGTGATTCAAACAATAATTATCAACAACACATTCTTTCTGATTAATTTTGAATGTAGCTAATTTCTTTGTTTGAAAGCAGCGGGGCAATTCTGTTAGCCGATCTCTTTACGGAAGTGATACGTTATTGACCCTCTCTCGTTTTTCTGACAGTTCCGACAGCTCCAAACTGTCAGAAAAACGAGCCAGGTTCAAGAACGTGTCACCTTAGTAACGAGATCGGTTGACAGAATTGCCCCGCAGGTGTAATAAAGATAATTCTTAGATATACAGGGTTACTCCTATTCAATTAGCATCCTTTTAGGGGCTTATTCTGTACATCAGAACTAACAACTTTTGTCAAAACTCAAAAACAAAACTGTTGTTCCATAGAAAAATACCGTCCGACAATGTCCGACGTGTATGGAACAGCAGAATTTTTTTTGAGTTCTGACTAAAGTCCCTGAACAAAAGTTGTTAGTTTTGATGTACAGAATAAGCCCCTAAAAGGATGCTAATTGATTTAGAAATAACCCTGTATATCAGTAAAGTCTATGGTTCTTAAAAATCTAACAAGGACACTTACTTTTTGACCGACGAAACGGAGGAGGTACTCAATTCAACGCGTATTTATTTTTTTATGTATAACAACGTATAACTTTTTCTATAGTAGTCCGATTTCGATAATTCTTTTTTTATTGGAAAGAGTATAATTCGAAATTGCTCCCATTTAAATTTTATCGAAAACGGCTGTGCCATTTTTGATAAATCAGCAATAATGTGAAAGTAGATTTAGATCCGTGCGAACTATTGGAATTCTGTACACGGTTGAAGAAGGTTATGCCATTTTTGGGAAAAATAATTAATTATTTCGTTCACTTTTAGTGATAAGGCCGCCAGTTATTTCACTAATGTTTAAGCTTATATACCTATATTTTTGTATGTTATAATATCTGTGTGTAAATCAATAAGGAGTTAATCAATTAATCATCAAGGATAAGGGTAACTGTCTTATTTTCATCCTTGTTTCCCGTTTTTAGGGTTCCGTACCCAAAGGGTAAAAACGGGACCCTATTACTAAGACTCCGCTGTCCGTACGTCTGTCCGTCTGTCTGTCACCAGGCTGTATCTTATGAACCGTAATAGCCAGACAGTTGATTTGAGTTGATAGAATTTTCACAGATGCTGTATTTCTGTTGCCGCTATAACAACAAATACTAAAAACAAAAAAAAAAATATTTAAGTGGGGCTCCCATACAACAAACCTGAATTTTTAACCGTTTTTCGCTCGATATTAATAAAGATAACAGAAAGACGCTTGAAATATTCACAGAATATTTATGTAATTGATAAATTAATATAAAATAAATAGTATTTAAGGGGCGGCTCCCATACAGTACGTACGGAACCCTTCGTGCGCGAGTTTGACTCGCACTTAGCCGATTATTTTTTGATTTGGGTCCACTTAAAATTGTCGTGGATATAATGTGAGCTCCTTTCGATGCGCCACCCCCGTTCCACCTAACCTTCAATCCCCCAAATAAGTATGGAGCACTAAAATGTTGCATGTCAAACATTCCACCAACAATCGAGTAGAAAGCAACAATTTAACGGTCAGTTAAATCACAATCTATAATCGAATACAATGAGGAATCGATTTTTTTATCGATTGCGCAAATCTCTCGATACTTCCGAATCGATTGCGCAAGGCATGCCGTGTTTTAAGCAAATTAAGATATATTTGGAACTTATGTTTGTTACGGATATATTTACAACAAGGTAACAATTATGTTAAGAGCAAGTGAGTGCTTTACGCTCTCTCGAGCTCGCTCGTGTAATCTTTTTATGTTACTACATAGTATAAAACAAAGTCGCTTCCCGCTGTCTGTCCCTTCGTTTGCTTATATCTTTAAAACTACGCAACGGATTTTGATGCGGTTTTTTTTAATAGATAGAGTGATTCAAGAGGAAGGTTTATATGTATAAATGCGAAGCCGGAGCGGGTCGCAAGTATAATATAAATCCGAAAGTGTGTCTGTGATTCGTTACTCTTTCACCCAGCAACAGAGCTACGAATCGACTTGATTTTTGGTACAGATATAGTTAAGATGTTGGAAAGTGACATTTAGCCTACTTTTACCTGAAAAAGGTTATGAGATACCACAAAAGCTCTTCAGTATCTTCAGCAAAAAGTACTTTAGTACGGAGTGAAATCAAAAAGATGAAATCTTCATTTTATAAAGAACTAGCGACCCACCCCGGCTTCGCACAGGTTTATTATACATATAAACCTTCCTCTTGAATCACTCTATCTATTAAAAAAAAACGCATCAAAATCCGTTGTGTAGTTTTAAAGATATAAGCATACATGGGGTCATGGGGACAGCGGAAGCGACTTTGTTTTATACTATGTAGTGATTATTCAGAAAGGAAATACAAAGCCGACAGAAAGTGATCCAGGTCATTATTATGAACAATACTTACTATGGAATCACGTCGAGATCGAGAAAAAAAACAGCTGTTACATACAAAATTGCAACTCGGAATCGACAAAATGAATGAAACAGCCGCTTTTATTTTCTCGAATTCAGGGTTGCGCTAAGGTACCTAAAATTTATTCATAACGAATTGATGATGGTCTGAGTCTCCTTAGTCACCGCTTTTGGTTTAGTACACCCTTTTAGACAAACCCTGTAAAAACCCAGTGTGGCTGTGGGTAATGCGGTTTCCTCCTCTTAATCACAAAGATTAATTAATCGCAAAGACACCCATTTAATTCTTGTAATTTAATTTGGGACACATTTGACCAATTGAGTAAATTGAGCCAAGAATTATTATTAATTAGCCGTGTTATTCAGAATTTATGTACGGATTTACAGACCACTGGCATTTCGGTGAAGGAAAACATCGTGAGGCGTCCACCCACGGGATGGACCGACGACCTCATTAAATAAATATTAATAAATAAATATTAGGGGTCTCTCACTATGGATTGGAAAACCATAGAAAATACTACTCTGTTTAGGTTTGCATTTGACAACGTCGGTCTAGGCCTAGGGTGTAGCCGTTTAACACGCTTACCTAGAAGATGCCCATTTACTCGGGATTTGAAGACACCTACGTTGTACTTTAGCGGGAAGACAGACTCAGGCAAAGCGTTCCACATTCTGGCTGTTCGTTTGAGGAATGAATGGCCTATGTCCAGCAATGCACATTCTATAGCTGATGGATGGATGAAACACTTTACGTATCAACTTCTACCTATTCTGTAGCCGCACTTAACAAAACGGTACAGCGAGTACCGCTTTCCTCTAATACGCTTTTAAACGAAATAATACCATAATCTGGTAACGGTACGAAGCCACAGAGCAGTTGGGCTTTCCAACTAGTTCTCCAGAAATAGCAGTAAACCATTGAAATACCAGATCAGTGTTGCAACTTTCTTTACTCTGTGACTTTTTATTTTAGAAAACTCGACGCTATTGGAAAAGCCTTGACAATGTAACTGGTCATCATAAGATCAGTAGGGCAATTCTGTTAGCCGATCTCTTTACTGAAGTGATACGTTCTTGAACCTCTCTCGTTTTTCTGACAGTTCCGACAGCTCAAAACTGTCAGAAAAACGAGACAGGTTCAAGAACGTGTCAAGAACCTTAGTAACGAGATTGGTTGACAGAATTGCCCCGCTGCTGTAGCAGGCCCACTGCTGGACATAGTTTCCCTCGTTCATTCATCTCGTGTCTATGGCTGGACATTTTTTATTTTATTTTTAAAAATCCGAACGTGTTTTTGTTGGTTTGTTCCTTTTTCACGCAACGGCAAGCAACGGATTGACTTGATTTTTGGCATGGACATACTCGTAGTTTGAACGACGGAAAGTGACATAGGCTATTTATTATCCCAGAAAAATGAAATGCTCCCATGGGATAGCACAAAAATTATACGAGCGAAGTCGCGGGCAAAAGCTAGTAAGTACATCATTATGAAACTATACATCAGGTAATTATGAACCACTTTTACTGTTATTTTTTTTTTATTAGAATTTTTGGTATTACGTTGTCATGGTACCACGTACACCGATTTTCAGCTTTAAAAAGTAGTAGCAAGATACTCATTTTTAGGGTTCCCAACCCAAAGTGGACCCCTAAAAACGGGAGACCCTATTACTAAGACTCCGCTGTCCGTCTGTCTGTCTGTCTCCAGGCTGTATCTCATGAACCGTTATAGCTGGAAAGCTGAAATTTTCACAGATGATGTATTTCTATTGTCGCTAGAACAACAAATACTAAAAACCGAATAAAATTAATAATCAAGGTGGGCTCCCATACAACAAACCTGATTTTTTAGCCGTTTTTCGCTCTATATTAATAATGGTGACAGGTAGATGCTTTAAATTTTCACAGAATATTTCGTTTTATATTCACTTCAATATTAAATAATAAAATTAAAATAAAATAAATATTTGAGGGGGGCTCCCATACAGAACGGAACCTTCAGTGCGCGAGTCCGACTCGTACTTGGCCGATTATTTTTAAATTGAAACGGGCTCCCCTCCAATCGCTAAGCATCCCAGCTGACTGACTCCGGGGTACTGTTGTACACCACCATGACTACTGAATACCAAAAACAGCTTTTAGAAAGTAGTTGCATTTTTGCGCCTACTTCTCCCTCCTCGGCTATATTCAAGCCGGAAATCGCGAAAAAAAATCAGCTGTTACATTTTGTCGATTATCTTTTAACATTTTGGTCCCATTGTAAAAGCTGTTCATAATAATAATATAATCTTTATTGACATCAAAATACATGAGATATACAAAGATGTGTTAGCACTCGGACAAGAATTTCTGATTCCCGGATGCTAACGTCTTCCAACGTGCTAAATAATTTTGAAGTAAATGAAAACTGAAAAATAAAAATTAATTCTAAAAATACATTCATGTGATAAATACAATGCCAAGAGATTAATAATATTAAAGTTCATGTTCATAATGACGAGTACGGTGATATACTAGAGTACCTGGGTAATTTACTCAACCAGTAAGTGATGGTTATCATAGGAGTAAAATTTAACAATCATTTTTCGCAAAAAATGGCATCACCGACTTCCATCGTGTACAGAATTCGAATAGTTTGCACGAATCGATGTGACATCCATGTAAATTATTGTTGATATTTCAAAAACGGTTCAGCCGATTTTTATAAAATAGAAATGCCCCAGTTAAATTTTATCGAAATCGGCTACGCCTTTTTTTACCCTTACGAAATATAATCGGCCAAGTACGAGTCGGACTCGCGCACGGAGGGTTCCGTACTGTATGGGAGCCCCCCTTAAATATTTATTTTATTTTAATTTTATTATTTATTATTGAAGGGAATATAAAACTAAATATTCTGTGAAAATGTCAAGCATCTACCTGCGGGGCAATTCTGTTAACCGATCTCGTTGCTGAGGTGACGCGTTCTTGAGCTTCTCTCGTTTTTGTGACAGCTTTGAGCTATCATAACTGTCAGAAAAGCGAGAGGGGTTAGGGAGCGTATCACGTCAGTGACGAGATCGGTTGACAGAATTGCCCCGCTGGTACCATTATTAATACAGAGCGAAAAACGTCTAAAAATTCAGGTTTGTTTTATGGGAGCCCCCCTTAAATATTTATTTTATTTTGATTTAGTATTTGTTGTTATAGCGGCAACAGAAATACATCATCTGTGAAAATTTCAGCTGCCTAGCTATCATGGTTCATGAGATACAGCCCGGTGACAGACAGACAGACGGACAGACGGACATCGAAGTCTTAGTAATAGGGTCCCGTTTTTCCCTTTGGGTACGGAACCCTCAAAAAAGATATTTTTCAATCGGATCACGATAGGCGAAAATATCGATGAACATACACAAATAATACATACTCGTACATACGACAAATAATAGAATACAGACGAAAATAGTACCTCTTTTTTTGAAGTCGGTAAAAAAGTTAAAAAACTTCTAAAAATACATCTGTGAACATTCGCATTGAAAAACAATGAAAAATGTAGGTCATATTGCTTAAGAAATCAGCATTGACGTGTTAATTTTATAGCCTAATAATTTCATAACAAATAATGTCTGGATCAGACTATAAACAGAAAGCCAATTTGAAACCTATTTTCAATCTCATAAAGAATAAATTTGATCTAAAGACGAAATAAGATCTAAAATACAAAGCAAATAGTGAACAAAAGAATTTCGTTTCACACAAAGTCTATAATTTAGACTTTAAATTAAAATAATTGTGAGAAATGTTACGTGACAAAATAAGCAGGTTTTGTAACGGCAATTTTAATATGTTTGCTCGTTTACTTTCATAATTATTCACCTAGAAATAAATTAGAATATAATATAATATAAGAAAGACAATCGTATAATTAGATCAGAATGATACAAGATAGCAAATGTATGACTTGAATAACTAAATAGCCTGCCAAGTGCGAGTCGGACTCGCGTACGAAGGGTTCCGTACTTTCAGCCGCTTATGTCAGAGGAAACCTTTCCTTCATAATGCGGACCGCCAGGGATTGGAATGCCTCCGTCATTGTTTCCGGACAATTACAATTTGGATATCTTCAAGTGAAGAGTGAATAGGTATCATCAAGGTCTACATACTACATTTAAAAAAACCCTGAAGAACTTCGATCAGGGTTTTTTTTTATAATCTTTATTTATTGGGAACTTCAGTCGCTAGTCGCTACGCGACTAAGTCAGTTCCATTGTTACATTCTTAGATTTACTTTGCACTAGTTATATAATATCGCACAATAATTTGCAAAGTGTTCGATCAGGGTTTATTGCTGATCGAAGCTGAAGAATTTACAAAAGAAAAGTCGTAAATGCCACCCGCGGTCACCCATCCGAAGACAGACCGTGCCGAACCTAGTCAAACTACGCTAGCGTTGTTAAATATTGCGCCAAGATGAGTCGAAGATAAGTCCAAACTAATGATGACTTTGGGCCAATCCCCAACCTTGACCGGTTCAAAACCGGTAAGATTGGCTAAAAATCGCCGGATGCAAACAAAACTAGAGTTGGACTATTTGACAGCAACAAACAAGCATATAGTCGTATAATAATAATCGGCCAAGTACGAGTCGGACTCGCGCACGGAGGGTTCCGTACTGTATGGGAGACCCCTTAAATATTTATTTTATTTTTAATTTTATTATTTATTATTGAAGGGCATATAAAACTAAATATTCTGTGAAAATTTCAAGCATCTACCTGGTACCATTCTTAATATAGAGCGAAAAACGTCTAAAAATTCAGGTTTGTTGTATGGGAGCCCCCCTTAAATATTTATTTTATTTTGTTTTTAGTATTTGGTGTTATAGCGACAACCGAAATACATCATCTGTGAAAATTTCAGCTGCCTAGCTATCATGGTTCATGAGATACAGCCCGGTGACAGACGGACAGACAGACAGACTACAAATGTACGGACAGACGGACATCGAAGTCTAGTAATAGGGTCCCGTTTTTCCCTTTGGGTACGGAACCCTAAAAACTAAATGGGGCTAAGGAAAGTTAATCTCAGTGATAAAGATAATGACTTATGGTATTTTTTTTTTTTTTTATGTATGTTCGTCAGACTTCTCCAACACAAGTCGGAGACGTTAGCAACAAACACTTTTAGGGGCTTATTCTGTGCATCAAAACTAAAATTTGTTGATATATTTTTTCCGGAAAAAAAAGTAACCCAGCATTCTTCGACTTTTGAAAACAAGTAGATCTGTTGCTCTCTCTCTACGTGAAAGAGTAATAAACAAACCAAGGAACATGAATTCGGCTATATAATATTAGAAAGGATTTAGACAAACCATAAAATAATAGCACCGTATACCATTTGAAGATTTCTGCCTTGCCAAACATAATGAGACAAGGTTTATGATGGCCGAAACTTGGGACTCGAAACATGGAATGTTGAATTTTTACGACCAGGCAGTCTGACAGTTTATTTCGCACAAGTCTTGTTGAAAGTTCGTATAGGCCGGGTGGCTAGCCCTGGTGTCAGAGTTTATAAGTAGCCTGAAGGCCTCTGACATGGCTAAACTGTTAAATTGTTTTAACAGTTTAGCCATGTCAGAGGCTACAATAGGTATGATGACTAAAAAAATATAATTAGTCCGTTAGATAGATTATCAAAAAATATTGGACATATTTTTTCTTTTGTCAATTGACAAAAATTGATGAAGATATGGCCATTTTAAGTTCCGTGTAACGTCACTTCTACGTGAAAAGTATAGCACTTTTCTCGTAGAAGTGACGTCGCGAGCCCCCTCTCTCGAACTCTGACAAGGTTTAACTTTATGGTTTAAGAATATTTATTAATCTCAAAAGAATTTACAATAATTCGCTTACTGAGATTACACACTTTTTATAAGTACATTTTTGTTTCGAAGCGCCGAGTGCAGACTTATATAAAATCAAAAATAAATAAAAAGAAACTACAAAAACATCACGGAATTTCAGCAACACTATATATACCTATACCTAAATATTACCTAAAAATCAGTAGTTCAAAACATTATTTTTTTTTCATGTGAGGTAGTTTTACTGTTTACTAAAAAATTTAACTTTGTCATTTATTATTTGATTGACAGAAGAAAAAAATAAGTGTTCAGTATTTTTTGATAATCTAACTAACGGACTAATTAATAACATAATATTTTTTTTTTACTCAGTCATCATTTACCTATTTCATATGTAATTTCTTACAAATGTGGTAGGTACTCGTACTAGCATTAGAAACTAAGTTTGCACAAACTATAGAATGAAGTGAGGGCATCAAACTTGAATCTATTACAAAATCTACAGATGTCTCTAAGATAGCTATAGGTAGTATGCAAACTAGGTGGTTAGGACGAAAGGTCGCTTGTCAAACAACTTACCGACAAACAAGATGGGGACAAGATAGGCAAATAATAGTTTACGCTAATCCTTTTATCTCTGCCATCAAACTATGTATTAATATGCTAAAAGTAAGTTCGAGATGCACCTTCCGCTGGGTCGTTTAGGAATAAATTAAAATGTTGGCTACATGAGCAACTATTCTATGACGTAAATGACTTTTTAAAATTACCTCAATTGTATTAAGATTTAGTGACTGATTTGGTAATTGTCAAGTTCTTCTATTTTTATTTCGTGCTATATTTATAGTGCCCTAATGTAATGTTTACTTTTTGACTTGTAACAAATGGTGTTATGAATAAATGACTATTTATGACTGTATGTAATGCTGCTATAATTTGTATAGCATACAAAGAAAGACAGGATTTAGATGTTGTGTAGAAGTGTTCTGTTATAGTAGATACATATACCTATCAAAAACTATCAAAGAAAATATTATTATTGACATAAAATAAGGTACAGTGATTCGCAATGAAGCATACAGTTCCCTAACTAACCATGGGCTAAAGGTCAAATAAAAACTAGTAAGAGCAAGTAAAAGCATCTAGCATATATGTTGTCACGAAAATAGAAACGAAACATGTAATAAACTCGAAGCTCCATGTGACCTATATTAAAGTTTTACTGTTTAATATACAGTTATGTTAAAAACAAAGGAGTAATCTACGAAACAAACACTGTCTTGAACGTTGAAGAAAACGTAATTTCACTTATCCAGACATTCACCATCAATGAACCAATGAAAAGTGATTCATTATAGAACAACGCATACGCAAAAAACAACTCTGATCTTTGTACAATAGAGACTGCTTTGCATAAGCTCAAGGATATTCCTCGACTTAGTCATACAGACGGTTTCCAACTATAAACAAAAAAGAGTGTTTATGCTACGATCAATCTTCTACAAACAAAAAATATACTCACACATCTCACGCGTTTTCTCGACCTCGATCATTGAATCATTGTATCAAAAGAATTCCCATCGATATTAATCACAATTAAGACCAGAATCATGGGAACCTCTTGATTTCACTAAAGAAAGTGCATTAATTGATACAGTTTCACTTTTATATTAGTTGCAATAGCGAAAACACGATCACTTTAACGATAAGTATGAGAAAAATGTAGGTTCCAAAATGGTACCCTGCACGACACCCCAGTAATTTCTCCTTCAAATGAACGCAAGCGCACGTCCACCTTTTCGTGGGCGGTCTGACTGTATGACGTGGACTCGAAATCGAGTAACAGTACACTTTACTCACTTAAACTACCGCTAACGTCAACATCGACTCGATCCAATGCATCTTTAGAGTCCGATCTTAATTTGCTTTAGGAATTAAGCGAGCAATGGTTGTTGCGTTTTGAGTAGCGATCGCGTTGCGTTTTAATGGGAATCTAAGTGGTAGATGGTGCCTAGAGGGGGAATGGATGGCAGCCAGTGACTTTTACCGGTGCTTTTTGTTTATATTCCATGGTGTGCTTCACGGCACGTGCTATAGGCAGCAGCATGTGATGATTACACCTCAACAGATGTTCCGTACGGTGTTTTTGTTAGCATCTTTTTAGTAAGCTCTTTTTATTCAGTAGTAAACTTTTAATTAGGTTTTTATGTTGGACGCGGAGTCAAAGACCTTTTTTAATCAACTTGCCGGTAATGTCGAGATTATTGTGTTTTTTTCTTATTTAACGTTTGAGATTGATAAATAAACGCGGATATGCAATCGACGATTCCCACGGTTTTCCATTAGTTGTGTTTTGGAAAGGCGTTACGGTACTTTGTTATCTTGTTTTATCTTTATTAGGTTTTTAGCAAAGCTCTCGTGTTTTATTAAAGATCCATCCGTATGGCGAGATATCTAAATTTGTGTATCAGTACCATCAATCAAGGCAACCATTTATGGTTTAAATTGATTCCAAGAATTGAAGGCAATCAATTAATTTAGATGCCCAATGCCATGGCCATTGCCTGGCGATTAGAAAACATCACTATTAAAAATTTATAAGCCTTGGGCGTGGGAGTAATAATGGAGTCAATGGAGATGAAAAAAAATATGGCATCTTTTCTTTGGGTTTTTCTTCATTAAACTTGTACGATATCACTACATAGTATAAAACAAAGTCGCTTCCCGCTGTCTGACCCCATGTGTATGCTGCCCCATGTTATATATTTAAAACTACGCAATGGATTTTGATGCCGTTTTTTTTAAATAGATAGAGTGATTCAAGATGAAGGTTTGTATGTATAATACACCTGTGCGAAGCCGGGACGGGTCGCCAGTAACTGTATAATGATAAGTTTTTTTATTATAGGTTTGCGTTTGACTACATACTGCCTAATGTTAAGCAGATGTGCAATCTAAAGTGCAGCACGCTTACCTAGAACATACCTTTTTACTAGAGACTTTTACTTTAGTGGAAAGACAGACTCAGGTAAAGCGTTCCACATTCTCGCTGTTCTTATGAGAAAAGTGGATTCAAAACGCTTGGTTCTGACGTGCGTCGTGCGTACGTGAGTCTTTAAAGTCTTGCAAAGAAGGTTTTTGTTATTTTCCACTTATTTTCAACCTGTTGTATTGGTTTCTTCTATAATATTGTCTTTATCAAGCCATGGACGCTGCCACTGATAGTGTGATAACGATCAACATAGGCCTCATTTAAAGATTTCTAATAAGACCGGTTGGAACTGGCTTGCACCCAAAGTTGTCGAATGGATAGACAAGCACAGAGACTCTGGAAGATCAGGGGCTCTATAATTGAATCATTAGAACGGCTGAGCGTATGCGTAAATGGTCACGAGGTCGAATAAGAGCAAGCGCGAGCATTGAAAATCTATGCTTGTGCAAACGGGTGACGATAGCATGCGATCCTTTGTGAATGTTAGTTCAAATATAAACGAAATTATTATAACGTTTCAAAAATTGAGCTCTTGAAATACTCAGGATACAAACGAACAAATAACCTCTGAAATATATACTTCTTATTTGGATACGAAATCCTTAATCATAAGAGCCCGTGGCCGTGGTGATCTAGTGGTAGTAATAACCACCTCACAATCATGAGGTTGTGGGTACAAACCCTAGTCCCGTACCAATGAGTTTTTTGGAATTTATGTACATAATTTCACAAGACTGACTACGATGGAGGAAAACATCGAGAGGCAATTGGCGTACGTCCGTTGAAGAAATTCGATGACGAATGTGAATCAATCGTACTGGTCCTAGCGTGGTCGATATGGCCCAATCACCCTTCGTGGGTAGGCCTACGTCCTGCAGTGGACTATTAAAAAGGTTGGTACAAGTCGCGGCATATAAGTCTAGCGCTAAGCGAAGTGTGGAGGGGATGGCTGCGCATGAGTTTTTTTTTATCGCGAATAAGTCCGCGCTTGATTTCCAACTCGCCTGATGGTAAGCGACGTTGTGGTCGAAGATGAAGCACGCAGACCTAGAAGATACCTATTCGCTCTGACCTTGAAAGCTTTAGATTATATCTCTTACGAAACGGGAAAGCAGGAAGACTGTTCCATTCCCTGGCGGTACGAATCAGAAATGTTGAGTCAAACCGCTTCGTACGTATCGAAGGAAAATCGACAGTGTAGAGGTGGTAATGTGGTGTCATGAGTTTAGTATGGCGGTCACTATGCGCAGCCATCCCCTCCACAGTACCCTCAGCGCTAGACTTACGTGCCGCTACCTGTACTATAGTCAAACCGCTAAACTCAGACTTCGCCTGCGCGGTACAGGGGCGCCGGGGGAGACGACACAGGGGACTGAGACAGGCGCGGGCAGCGGGTCCCCGGCGCCCGCACCTGTCTCAGTCCTCTTTGTCGTCTACCCCCGCGCCCCCGTACCCGCGCAGGCGAAGTCTGAGTTTAGCGGTTTGACTATAGCTATATTATACCTAACTGTATGTATTATATTATTAACTTTAACTATATACATCCTATAACCTAACATCGTTATTATTCTAGTTCTGACAGACCCAACCTAAAAAGTAAAATTTATTGCGCTATCTCAAGTGTGTAATTCCATAAAAGTTTTATTGCATTAGAATCCTATAAGGCGCGGTTTAGTTTCCTATTTGCAGCTAATGCGGAACAAATTGAAGGGATAGAATACGAGTAAGATCGTATGGGCCGGGTGGCTAGCCCTGGTGTCAGAGTTTTTAGCCGGCTTCAAAAACGGAGATTCTCAATTCGACTGTATACGTTTTTTAACCGACTTCCAAAAAGGAGGAGGTTCTATGTTCGTCTATATGTATTTTTTTGTGTATGTATGTTCATCGATAATTCCGCCAATTGTGAACCGAATCGAAAATTTCTTTTTTAGTTCAAAAGAGTATACTCCCGAGGTGGTCCCATTAAAATTTTACAGAAATCGGCTGAGCCATTTTTGAAAAATCAACAATAATGTAAACAATTTGAGTGAAATATTCGAATTTTGTACACGATGGATGGCGGTTTTGCCATTTTTTTGCGAAAAATAATTATTTATACGTTTGTCACGCGATTACTCCGCCAATTTAAAACCGGAGTTTGATGACTTTTTTGTGTTTGGTAAATCATACTTTCGAGATGGTAACATTGAAATTTTATCAAAATCGGCTGAGTCATTTTTGAACAATCAATTATAGTGTGAAAATCACTACACCGATGTTACATCGATCCGCGCGAACTATTCGAATTTCGTACACGGATGAAGTCGGTTAAGTCGGTTATTTTGGCGCAAATAATAATTAAGTCGTCCCAAGGCCTCAAACAGCTTACAAACTGACACTAGGACCAGGCAGGGTTAAAAACAATTGGGCCCAACAAAAAGGCATGATGACTAAAAAAATATAGAATTAGTCCGTCACATAGACTATCAAAAAATATTACACGTATTTTTTCTTTGGTCAATTAAACAAAAATTGATGAAGATATAGCCCGTCAAAGTTCCGCGTAACGTCACATGTGCCATACAAATTTGTATAGACTTCTGTAAGAGAGGTAACGTCACGCACGACCCCCACTCCCAAACTTTGACAAGGTTTATCTTTGTCATTTGTTGTTTGATTGACAAAAGAAAAAATACGTGTCAAATATTTTTTGGTAATCTTACTCACGGACTAATTATATTATTGACTAGCTGCGCCCCGCGGTGTTACCCGCGTTAACCCGAGATAATAAGATTTTTTCTAAAATAAACGTAGCCTAAGTTACTCCTTATTACATCAGCTACCTGCCAATAAAGGTCCCGTCAAAATCGGTCCAGCCATTTCAGAGATTAGCCGGAACAAACAGACAGACAAAAATTGTAAAAAATAATATTTTGGTGTATGTACCGTATATATATTCATATACATGTAGTAAAAAACGGTTATTTCAATATTACAAACAGACACTCCAATTTTATTTATATGTACGTATGTATGTATAGATGTGTGTATAGATTGTATTATACTCATTCGAGTCTTAGCAGCGTTCAGTTGTAAACGCCAACGAAGGTTATTTCTAGGTATTCCAATAATTACACCAATGCCAACTGAAGCGTCACCATTACGATATTCAATGCATACTTAAGATTATGAATCTGTATTGATCTCATTAAAATGACTAACCAAGCCCATACGCAATAGCATAGCAATTTCCATAGAGATCTACAGAGATGCCTTTTCACTCAGTGTGATGTACACTGAAAAGACACCCAATAAAACAACAAATTACTTCAGTAAGTACTATATCACACAGGTGACGCCCGCACCGCTCGGCTGACCGATTAGGTGTGTGTGGCGTCCCATGATGTGCTATGAGTACATTTATTCAGATACTAGCGACCCGCCCCGGCTTCGCACAGGTGTATTCTACATTTAAACCTTCCTCTTGAATCACTCTATCTATTAAAAAAAACCGCATCAAAATCCGTTGTGTAGTTTTAAAGATAGAAGCATACATGGGGACATGGGGACAGCGGAAGCTACTTTGTTTTATACTATGTATGTAGTGACATTACATCCAGTATGACTAGATCCTTACATAGTATAAAACAAAGTCGCTATTTTGTCTGTTTGTTTGTCTGTATGCTTAAATCTTTAAAACTACGCAACGGATTTTGATGTGGTTTTTTTTAATGGATAGAGTGATTCAAGAGGAAGGTTTATATGTATAATACACCTGTGCGAAGCCGGGGCGGGTCGTCTAGTTTAGCATAATTCAAACATTGTAGCAATAGCAATTTTTAGCAGAAACTCATATTTTAAATATTTCACCTAATTATACCTATCTGTTTCATTCAACATCGCCTAAGTTTCATACCAATTTTTTTTGAAATCACGGTATTTATGATATAAAATAGAAAAAGCGCGAGGTCAAAGTCAGGGGCGGACTACTATAGTTTACAGGGTTCATCGGAAAGGGTGTACTAAGCCCAAAGAGAGTTATTCAGTCCATCATAATGAACAACTTTTGCCATGGGGCGAATTCGGAATTCAAGAAAAAGTACCAGCTGATCCATACAAAATCGCGACATGGAATCGACAAAATGTATGAAACAGCTGTGTTCTTTTTTCGAACTTCAGTTGGTCCATAACAAAAGTAGTTCACAAAATGATATGTACATCTGTGAAAGTCCCTACACTTTACAAGGCTTTTTATGCCCAATTATGAAGGCGCCATCGTACTCGTAAATTTAATAGCAACGTAAAAAGTGTTCTCTCTATCGAATGTCTAAAGTGAAAACGAAACAGAAATATGCTAATTAGATTTTATAATTACGATGGCGCCTTCGTAATTGGGCCTAGTACCCTGTAGGTATGTACATATAAAATACTTATACACTATACAAAATGCATGTTTACGAAACGTACATAGTGATTTGTGAGCGCGTGTGATCTGTACGCATATAAAAATGCTTTGTGAGTAATAATTAAGTTATCATTGGATTTACGTGAAGTTGTGTTGTAAACTAAGAATAACCTCTCCTTGAGTTTCGTACGAAAATAGATCTCCGCTAGATCGAAACGGCATGATATATCCCGCGAGTTCTATGGCTAAATCTCAATTGATCTCCGTAAGGACAATAGTCCATTGTATGAGTTATAAATTATAAAATACCTCCGATTCGCACAGCTATTTCATTATCCGATCATGTAGTACGTCATACGTTTATTACTGTTTGAAATCTTCATGTATTGTCTTTTTTAACCGACTCTAAAAAAGAGGGTTCCCCACTCGTAACATTCCTATGTTTGTAACATTAATAATAAATCATTTATTTCGTTGCCAAATCATGAACTAATTAATTACAAGTGATCTTAAATTTAACTTAAATAACAAAATGCATGCAGGGAAACACTTTATCACTAAATAGAATTAAATTAAAATTATGAAATCATCTAAAATATTCGAGTGTAGCCCTAGCTCCCGCAGTAGGATTCCCTGAGTTTGCGGGAGCTAGTCCTCTTCTGTTGTGCTTAATTTATGTTAAACTCGTGTCCATTGTGTCTCATGATTGCTGGGCAGTTACACGCAGTTCCAACCTCGTTAGAGTTGGGCTCGTGCAAGTGCCGATCATGTTAGGTAACTATATTATTAGTGTTAATTATAACATTGTCATTGTCATTTTTATCTTTTGTATAAGTCTATACCAGTCTCTAAACATGTGCTACTTATAAAAACAAGTATAAGTTATACGTATATTTTTATGTCTTTATGTTTGTCTACTCCACATAGCTCGACTATTCCAGAAAATTGATGAATTTTACGCGCCTACAAAATTACTGAACTGTAGGGATTAATTTACGGGACCTTTTCGTCTGTAGCCGGGTCAGTATACACGCACTTGTCACCACAATATAATTCTTTCGATATGTTAGAACGAGACACAGCGATAGTGAAGTATTTATGTGTCACTTTTTCATACGTCAACAAAACTATTTTCGTGGTCGTATGCTAAGCTAGCAGATTGTTAATAGAAATTTGCGAATCGGCCCAAAACAACAGATAGGTATATGAGGGAACATCGGAACAAAAAAAAAACTGAAGAATTGAAAACTTCCTCCTTTTTGGAAGTCGGTTAAAAAAGCTTGCAACGCCTTCGCTTCTCCTTTTTGTTGACTTATAGTACCGAATTTTATAATACCGGTATTTGTTTACACAATGCGGGCCCTACACGCGATGCTATCACATTTGTATGTACTAACTAGGTCCCGATTGTTTCAACTGTTTAGCCATGTCACTGGCCTTCAGGCGGCTTAGAACTGATACCAGGGCTAGCCACGGGGCCTTTATGAACTTACCTACTTACTTATCTACAAACTAACCGGTAGAGGTCTATTTGCACTACCTCTTGATAAATCCCTTCATAGAACCTAAACTAGTTGATAGTGAGATTACCTTGTGAGTAGATATGGTCAGATACGATGCCACAGACAGACAGGCACATAAGTTAAACTTTATAAAGCTTCATTTTTCCATTGGATGGTAAAGAAGATGTTTGCAGCACATTTGCCTCACATTTACATTGCGTCATAGTACCGGATTTCATAATACCGGTATTTATACTCGTATAAGCAATGCGGGCCCTCCATGCGATGCTATTAATGTAGCACATCAATTTTAGATACGAATCTAACAGGCACTTTCCGCTTGACATGTCGAGTACATGCAAATATGGACCAACTAACCGGTAGAGGTCCATTTGCACAACCTCTTGATAAAATCATTCATGGAGCCTAATCTAGTTGATAGTGGTTTGCCTTGTGAGCGAATTAATTTTTTGTAGGTACATTTTTATTAATTTTCCGTGAACTCTAGCTTAGATTTTACATTAGGTACCATTTTTTAATTCGCTCTGAGCTTAAACTAGTACTCGTATAATTTTAACTACACAGTGAAAAGGTACCAAGCTACTAAGACCTGCATGACATGATGCTTTGTAAAAAATATGGAGATGTGTAAAAACCACGTAAGTATTTTTTTTACCAATGTAGCGAATTGATCTCTGATTACTGTATGGGAGCCCCCCTTAAATATTTATATTAATTTAATTATTTATTATTAAAGTAAGCATGCAGGTAAATATTCTGTGAATATTTCAAGCATCCACCTTTTACCAATATTAATATCGAGCGAAAAACAGCTAAAAAATCCGGTTTGTTGTATGGGGGCGCTTAAATATTATTTTTATTCTATTTTTATTATTTGTTGTTATAGCGGCAACAGAAATACATCATCCTAATGATGAATGAATTTTATCTCCCAGTTAAATCTACCTGCTAGTCGTGAAACGCAGAATACCAATCGGCCTGTCGCACTCTATGATTTTCCAAACAATTAATCAACAAGTGATGCGTTAAATTGATGCAGTTTCCTTGTGGAAAAAGTCGGTTTGCTCTACATGAGGTTTTAATGGAGGAAAAAATTAGTAAAGCGGGTTTTCATTTACTGTACTGTGCCTGCCTTTTTAGTAGTCCACTGCAGGACGTAGTCCTACCCACGAAGGGTGATTAGGCCATATCTACCAAGCTGGCCCAGTGCGGGTTGGTGGATTCACATACGCCATTGAATTTCTTCTACGGACGTACACAGGTTGACTCATGGTGTTTTCCTTTACCGAAAAGCCAGTGATGTGAAGTTCCATACATAAATTCCAAGGAATTCATTGGTACGGGACCGGGATTTGAACTCACAACCTCACGATTGTAAGGCGGGTGTCATTACCACTAGACCACCAAGGCTTTCAACACAGATTTGCACGCTCGATAATTATTTGACTGCCTCGGTGGCTCAGTGGTTAGTGACCCTGACTTCTGGGCCAAAGAGGCGTGGGTTCGATCCCCACCCAGGGCAAACATTTGTGTGATGAACATAGGTGATTGCTCTGTGTCTGGGTGTTATTTAGGTACTATCTATATAAGTATATATTTAAAATATGTATATGTAGTATATCAGTCTCTGGCAGCCATATCACAAGCTATGCTTAGTTTGGGGTCAGAGACCGTGTGTAAGATGTCCCTAATATTTATTTATTATTTTATTTTTCGCAAAAAATGGCATGACCGACTTCAATCATGAACAGAATTCGCGAATACGAGTAGTTCGCACGGATCGACGTAAGCAATTTTCGCATCATTGTTAATTTATCAAAAATGGCTCAGCCGATTTCGATAAACTTTAATTGGGACCAATTTCGAAGTATACTCTTTCCAATAAAAAAATAATTATCGAAATCGTACCACTCTGTAAAAAGTTATGCGTAAATGACGTATACATAATGACATGACCTATTGTAAATTATCTTTTTACCGGTTCTTTTAATCTTCAAATTGTAAAAAGAAACTTGTGAATCAGCTCAAAATAATAGAGATAAGTAAATTACTTAAAAAAATACACAAGAATAGAGAACTTCCTCCGTTTTGAAAATCGATAGAAAATAATCTAAATAATTATTTTTCGCAAAAAATAGCATTACCGACTTCACTCGTGTACAGAATTCGCGAATATTTCGCACGGATCGATGTTACATTTTTCACATTATTGTTGATATATCAAAAATGGCTCAGCCGATTTCGATAAAATTTGAATGGGACTAATTTCGAAGTATACTCTTTCCAATCAAAAAATAATTATTGAAATTGGACGACTACAAAAAAAGTTATGCGTGATTCTACATAAAAAAAAATACGCGTCGAATGGAGTACCTCCTCCGGTTTGGTTCGTCGGTAAAAAATAAATTTAAAAAATATCGGCGTCGACTTGAGAACCTCCTCCGTTGTTTCGTCGGTCAAGAATAAAGAGCGCGTAGGCGACAGGCCTTTTTTTTTTTTTTTTTTTACCAGGGAAATCTTTTATAGATACCACCACACCTCGAGGGCAGGCGGGTGGTTATGTGGGAGTCCTGCCGACTGGACAGTATACCCACCAAAACCCCTGGGTGTTCCAAAACTGCGCCTGGTGTCGGGGCTACGGGCACGCTTGCGCGCTCCTCCGCGGCACCCGACAGCGCTGGCCCAACTTGGGCCCCACCACGGAGCTTCGGCTCCCGCCAGAATGAATGACGATGTGCCGAACACCAGGCACATCGCCACCCACCACCTGGGACCAACCAGCACTGGGCGTCAGGCCTGCAGTAGGTCATATTGCGAAACTTTTATTTTTCTACCCACATGCCGCAAAAGTGGTTACATTTACATGGTCAGTCACCATTAGGGTTACCAACTTTATTTTATCGTGATAACCCTAGGGAGTAATCGTTATGATTACTCCTAAGGGTTATTTGCCATGTTAAGAGATGCTCGATCTCTTAACATGGCAAAAGGATCTTAGAATTATTAAAGATAGTAGAAATACCCTAATGAAGTAAAACATTGTCAGAAATGATTACAGTAAGATGGCGTCAATCAATCAATTCTTGCTTGTAGCTGTGAAGGTGTTTCACAATATTGCCAATGTCTTGTGTTTCACTGCCATCAAACGTAGAGAATTTGAACGATTCCAAAATGATGTACTGTAAGATGGCGTCGAAGGCGCATAGAAACTGCTATGTATAACTTGACACGAGTGACGAACTTCTGATCAAATGCCATATTGGCGCTTCAGCAATATGGTGGACAACTGGACAAACTTCAAAGTCGTTCATCGCGGACCTCATACATATGAATGAAAATAGCAACAAGTAATGCCGATTCGGGCTAGTGATTCGAGAGAGACAGGTGAAGTTCACGTTCGTTCAAATGTAACTCTGATAATGCGATCTCATTTCTGACACCCAGAGGCTTTCAGGCGGCCTAAAAACTGTGACACCAGAGCTAGGCACCCGGCCTATACGAACTTACTTATTTCTGACACCCGCTCCACTCCTAGCACGTTTATGCCCAAGGGTTTAAATTATTTTATCCGCTTTTAATGTCAGTTGTCAATGTCAGTCGATACTTTGTTTCCTCTTCGAGGTTTCAACCGTCTAGCCATGTCAGAGGCCTTCGGGCGGCTTAAAAACTCCGGCACCAGGGCCAGCCACCCGGCCTATACGAACTACTACTATACTCCGCGCCACACAAGTTGATGGATGTGAAGTTAGCCACTAGCTGCGTAATAGCCAATCAACGTGCGGCTTCCACGTCACGTCTCGTCAGGATTGGCTATTGCGCAGCTAGTGGCTAACTTCACTTCCATCTACAGATAGCGCGCGAGTTCAATGCAGTCGGGGTCTGAGGTAAAGAGCGGGAGCATCTCCCCCCGTTTTCTGCACGCCACACCTCACGCGCCTGGGCGGGTTGGGCGTGCGGATAGCGGGGGGAGACATTCGCATTCCTAAGCTCTGCATTCAACTCGCGCGCCGACTGTACTTGTGTGGCGCGGAAGAACTAGCGGTATACGTATACCGCTAGTTCTTCGAATAAATTATATGTGTGAAAGTGCCAACCCTGTCCCCTGCCTGCACTTGTCAAGCCTTATTGGAATGATTTAAGACACTTAACTTTTTGCCTGTGGTAGATTTTTGGCCGTCGGCGTGTTGACAAAGTTAATTGGTAGAAATTGTCATTGTAATTTTTTTATTGACCGAAGCAAAGTGAAGGTCTCTGCTTTAACTCGATGATTTTGTTTTCGTCTCTCCGGATGGTGATTTTCCTCTACAGGTTGCATTTTTTAACGAATCTCACCATCACCAGGGTCTGATGATGGAGCTGGAAGGTCATAGGAACTCTGTAGTGAAACGACGCAATCCTATCGAGTTTCGGCTCGTTTGATTCGTCTTGGCGAGTTCAGTAAAAGCTTGTTTTAATAATTATTTTTCGCAAATAATGGTAAAACCGCCTTCCATCGTGTACAAAATTCGAATATTTCACTAGAATTGTTTACATTATTGTTGATTTTTTCAAAAACTGCTCAGCCGATTTTTGTAAAATTTAAATGGGACCACCTCGGGAGAGTACCCTTTCGAACTAAAAAAGAATTTTTCGATTCGGTTCACAATTGGCGTAAAAAAATCAATAATATAATTAGTCCGTGAGTTAGATTTTCAAAAAATATTGGACACGTATTTTTTCTTTTGTAACACAAACAACAAATGACAAAGATATACCTTGTCAAAGTTTGGGAGTGGGGCTCGTGATGTCACCTCCCTCACAGAAGTCTATACATTTGTATGGCACATGTGACGTCACGCGGAACTTTGACGGACTAGATCTACAGTCAAACCTGGCTAACTGAGAACTGGATAAGTGAGAAACCTCTATAAGTGAGAGAAATTGCCGGGTCCCGTCATTTTACCCCTCAAATAAATTTTTTGTGTTTCGTGGAAATAAGTAACATTGTTTTTGTATCGACTTTTTTGGAATGGCCACTCTATACTATACTGTTTGTTGAAATAGTGTTCTATTAAAAATTATTTTGTGTTTTTCATTTATCTACCTAACATTATTTTTGTATCACATTCTTTTGAAATAGCCACACGTGCGTTAGTACTTTTATAATGAATTAGTCAATCATCTATGTTCAATTCTAATCAACACATTCCGAACAATTATTACCTATATACTATTTATTTATGTATGTATAGGTAGATACATACAAACCAATGGACCAATGGACCAACGTACAAATTATACGTATTTTTTAACCTCTATAAGAGAGAGAAGCCACTTCTGAAACTGGATAAGTGAGAAACCTGGATAAGTGAAAAACCTCTATAAGCGAGAATTAGATGGCGGTCCCTTCCACTCTCTGTTATCCATGTATATCAATTTTTGTGTAATTGACCAAAGAAAAAATAAGTGTCTAATATTTTTTGATAGTCTATCTGACGGACTAATTATATTTTTTAAGTCATTATGCCTATTCTTACTTCGGCAGTCGGAAAAAAAAAGAAATTCAGGCCATAAAACTTTGGACGTTTCCAGCTGTCACGTTGTTATATAAAATTACACAATCCGGCCCAGTTTTAATTTCGGTAATAAAATAAAAATGATAAATATTTAAACGGCTAGCAGTTGGTTAACAACACGTGATCAGCAAAACAGTAAAATTGATGAGTTGAGCCATTAATGGTCGTAGAAGAGAGAATTACTGTGATTGTTGATAATTATACATTTTTGTTGAAACGGCTCAACCGATTTTTTCGAAATTTAAATTAGACCACCTCAAGAGTATACCGCTTTAAAATAAAAAATATTTTTTTCAATCGATTCACAATTGGCAAAAATATTGATGAACATACACAAAAAAAATACAGACGAACATAGTGCCTCCTCCTTTTTGGAAGTCGTTATTAAATATTATGTGACGGATACAGTACACATTTAAACGTTGATTTATTATTTCGACTTACATTGCTGGATGCAGGCCGCTTCCAATAGGTCTTATTGGACATCCATAGCGGGGAGGTCTATGTACAGCAGTGGGCGTCCTATGGCTGATGGATGGACGAATTATTTCTATAACGTTGTCCATAATAGGCATGATAACTAAAAAAATATAATGAGTCCGTCAGGTAGCTTGTCAAAAATTATTGGACATGTATATTCTTTTGTAAACTAAACTAAAATGATGCAGATATAGCCTGTTAAAGTTCCGCGTGACGTCACAAGTGCCATAAAATGTATAGATTTCTGTGAGAGAGGTGACGTCACGGAAAAAACAAACTTTGACAAGGTGTATCTTTGTCATTTGTTGTTTAATTGACAAAAGAAAAAAATATGTGTCCAATATTTTTTGATTATCTTACTCACGGACTAATTATAAAGATAAAGATAAAGATATCATTTATTGCTCTGAACTGTGTACATTAAGGTGTTACAAAATTATTTAGACACAACAGCTTATCCTAACGGACATGCAATAGGTATTTTTTTTTACTTACAATTTAAGGCTATGTAATTCCTTCTTACACTTAGATGAACCAAATTAGGTATTACGATATATATACTCATAATAATACTCGTAATAATGTTTTTTTTTTTACCCAGTCATCATGCCTGTAATACCAAGGTGAATGTGATACTGATGACGCATACAAAAAATTAAACTAAGTTAATTTACCAATGTATGAGTGTCTAAAAAGATTAATTTTATCAATTAAGTAAGATCTTATAGGCCGGGTGGCTAGCCCTGATGTCAGTTTTTAAGCCGCCTGAAGGCTAAGCGGTTAAAACAACCGGGGCCTACAATTTAAAGTGTCATCCGAGCCACGGTAGCGCTCAATTGTAAATACCACCCGCGGTCACCCATCCGAAGACTGACCGTGCTGAACGTTGCTTAACTTCGATGATCGCTAACGAACAAGATAATACGATTAATTTTATCAATTGTCTGACTCCAAGTTGCTGACCAAACGTATTTTAGAGATTATTAACCCTTTCACTGCTGAAAACACACACGTCTGTGTTTTCGATTCTCACGCCCCGCGGCTACTACACACACCAGCCGGGCTAGTATGCGCGCCACGAATTATTTCGTTCGTAGTGTTGGAACGAGACAGCGTTATGGCAAAGTATATGACTGTCACTTTTTCACACGTCGAAATGAGTTCTTTTCGTCGCGTTTCGTGGTCGCATGCTTTATAGCCAGGCGTGTGCGGTAGCGTCTTCCCGCGCCTTGCGTGTGCGTTTTAGAATTAGCAGGCACCTTAAAAAAAGTACCTCAGCAGTGAAAGGGTTAAATATAAGTTTTACTGTTGACCGTTTAAACCACGTTCAAATAAAACTGTTCGGACGGCAATTTTAAAAACTATTGTTTAGTTTTATGTTCTCTTGTGGCAATATTCCAACTGGAGCGCGCACTTGGCTGATCTGATGATCCCGAATACCTACTGTGACCTCATTGGTCCATTTAAGAGTTTGACTTACGAATCAAGCTTTTCGAATCCTCATTCTTCATACTTGGATGGGTGACCGCGGGTGGCATTTTCCAACTGAGCGCTACCGTGGCTCGGATGACACGTTAAATTGTAGGCCCCGGTTGTTTTAACCGTTTAGCCATGTCAGAGGCCTTCAGGCGGCCTAAAAACTCTGACACCAGGGCGAGCCACCCGGCCTATACGAACTTACTTACTTATTCTTCATACGAACAACCAGAATGTGGAACGCTTTGTATGGATCTTTTTCGTCGCTAAGGTACAACGTGGGGTCTTCAAATTCCGAGTAAATATTATGTATCTTCTAGGTAAGCGTGCTACACTGTAGACCACATATCTGCATCAGGCAGTATGTAGTCAAACGCAAACCTAAACGAAATGTAGACTGGGCAGAGTTTGATGGACTTGCCGGTACGTGGTCTCCACTCGAGAACTTTACAGCGCTATCGGCTATCTGTGCTTCGAACTTTGTGCCCTATCCACTGCTGCCTCAAATGGCTTTCCAGCACATTGCTAGGGCTCTATCAACTACGCTTTAAGTGACCCAGTTTTGGGCATCCCAAATGTGTAATAATCAGCCAAGTGCGAGCCGGACTCGCGCACGAAGGGTTCCGTACCGTATGCAAGCGCCCCTTAATTTATTTTATTTTATTCAATTATTTATTTTTGAAGTGAATATTTAACAAAATATTCTGTAAATATTTCAAGCATCTACCTGTCACCGTTAAAATATCGAGCGAAAAACGGCTAAAAATTCAGGTTTTTTGTATGGGAACCCCCCTTAATTTTTTTTTTTCTGTTTTTAACATTTGTTGTTATAGCGGCAATAGAAATACGTCATCTGTGCAAATTTAAACATTCTATCACGGTTCATGAGATACAGCCTGGAGACAGACAGACGGATAGTGGAGTCTTAGTGTCGGCTATCAACACTAATTTGGACATAGAATAGTTTAAATTACAGTTTCTAATAAGTTTAGAATAGTTTTTGGGTTCCGTACCCAAAGGGAAAAACGGGACCCTATTACTAAGACTTCGATGTCCGTCTGTCTGTCTGTAACCGGGCTGTATCTCATGAACCATGATAGCTAGGCAGCTGAAATTTTCACAGATGATGTATTTCTGTTGCCGCTATAACAACAAATATATACTAAAAAGAGAATAAAAGAAATTTTAACCCTTTTCTTGCCGTTCGATTGATTTCGATGCATCGAACATTCCGGAGAGGTGTCCAGAATCGTTCCGACAGATCGTAATCTACTCAGACCCTGACGAAAGAAGGGAAGGTTCTAGAACTTTCTGAGAGCTGATTGGTCGATAGGATTGTACTAGCTAGTCTAGTTGATTTAGTTTATAAGGATCAGTCTTAATTTGAAATTGAACAGTTAAAATGTACAATTCGATCTCGGAAAGTTAACCAGTAGTGAAAAGTGATTGTTCTGATTGTACAGGGTTATTTTGGAATAAAAAGGCTACTTAAAGCCAAGAAATAATTAAGATTCAGGAGTTTTACTTCGAGACCCTTGCACTTCGGCGGCAGATCAGCTACTTCAGGCATCTTCAAGTAGCAAATCCTTACACTTCAAACAGACAGCGTCCTAAGGGGCGAGTACACCAGCGCGTACCTAGGCAAGAGAGATACCCAACTCCACTTAGTTTCTCAGTAAGCTAGCGACTTGTATAAAGACTTGTCGCCTTCACTTAGTAATAGGGTCCCGTTTTTACCCTTTGGGTAAGGAACCCTAAAAATACCGGCGTAAGTAGATATTTCCTGTCTAATGAGCTCGCATCCTCATTATCCCGAAGCTATCATGGTTCTGTTGATTGACAAAAGATGAGGCATTTATACGCCGAATGAAACATCTCGACGGTTGTAAAATTAGCTGCAAGCTGCGCAAAATCCAATCCTGACTGAAGCTCTCATAACAGCTGCAAGAAAAAATCGCAACACCGACTTCCATCGAGTACAGAATTCGAATAGTTTGCACGAATCGATGTGACTATTGTATCAGCCAATTTCGATAAAATTTAAATGGAACCACCTCGGGAGTATATCTGCTCTTACCCTGCCCTCTGCCGAGGGGCTTTTAGACTAGGTTTTGTTATACAGGGCTATTTCTAATCAATTAGCATCCTTATAGGGGCTTATGCTGTACATCAAAAGTAACAACTTTTGTTCTGCGACTTTGGTCAAAACTATAAAAAAAAATCAGCTGTTCCATACATTCTGTCGAAGGTGAACGATATTCTTCTATGGAACAACAACTTTTTTTTGGGAATTAATAAAAGTTGCAGAACAAAAGTTGTTACTTTTGATGTACAGAATAAGCCCCTAAAAGGATGCTAATTGATTAGAAATAACCCTGTATTTTGTTATTTTTTAATTTCTTATCTGCTCTTGAATGAATGAATTAACACTTTATTGTGAACACTAAAATACAGTACAGAAGAAATACACAGAAAGGAAAAAGAAGCGACTTAAAACTAGTGCAACAAAGGGCGGCCTTATTGCTTACAGCAATCTCTTCCAGGCAACCTTTACATCTAGAGAGGAATTAATAAAAATAGAAAAAATGACTGACTTCACCCGTGTACAGAATTCGCGAATATTTCGCACGGACCGATGTTACATTTTTCACACTATTGTTAATTTATCAAAAATGGCTCAGCCGATTTCAATAAAATTTAAATGGAAGCAATTTCGAAGTATACTCTTTCCAATAAAAAAAGAATTATTGAAATCGGACTACTACGAAAAAAGTTATGCGTGGTTATACTTTAAAAAAAAAGTACGTGGTTATACATTAAATAAATATAATTGAGTACCTCCACCGGTTTGGTTCGTCGGTCAATAATAAAAAACCGGCCAAGTGCGAGTCGGACTCGCGCACCGAGGGTTCCGTACAAACCTGCAAGGTTTACAAAGTTCGTTCATTACGACAAAAAAAGTAATAAGTTTATATTTATTAAAAAATATATATTTTGTAATGTAACTAAAAATTTAAAGTTTTCGGAATTTTTCCTTTATGTGTGCTATAAAACGTTGCTTCATGCCAAATTTCAAGATTCTAGGTCGACTGGAAGTACCCTTTAGGTTTTGATTCCCTTGCGAGTACTTGCGAGTTTCAAAATTTGCGGCATAAACGGCTGTATCTTTTGATTGCGTTGGCTTAGAAGTTTGATTTTTTCACAGCTTCAAGGGACAGTAGACCTGAGTAATTGATATAAATTTCAGCTTCATACCTCCACGCGTTCCTGAGAAAAAGGGTCTTGACAGACGGACAGACGGACAACAAAGTGATCCTATAAGGGTTCCGTTTTTTCCTTTTGAGGTACGGAACCCTAATAAATGAAGATAATCTCGTCCTTATTGGGCAGTCGGGTAATACTCTACTAAGTGTAAAATCTAGGCGAGTCAAAATGCCGACATTCCGCGGCGACGCCCACGCAAACATTATCAAACGTAATCGGTCATACTCGCACAGGTAAACTTTGTTTACTGTACGATTTGCGTCCTGACAAGCAACAATCTGTGGGTACGGTAGTGGCCCGTATTAGTATAAAAATTGTAATTTATTTGATCGGATGATAGATGAAACTAGGGATGTAACGATTCCGATACCGATACCGATATATCGGCCGATTAATCGGCAGGACCGATATATCAGAATCGCCGATTATACACAGCTGATATCTAGAGTTTGGGAACCGCGCGAAACGAAAAACGCGCGCGTTGTGTATCATACAAAATGATTTGCGTAACAGATTATCTGCTATTGCAAAAAGTTAACTTTAATTGTTGACTGTATTTTACTTTTGTATTGGTTTACTTTACCACATTGTGTAACAATTACTTTCTTAATTAGCGCTTTGAATGCTTGATAATATTCTTGATTATTTATTTATTTCATATAAATAAATGTTTTTCTGAATTTTGATTTGACATTTTGGTTTTCAATATTTTCAAGGTTAAGACTATGATAAATGTTGGTACCTACTTGGTAGCTTAATCTATGCATAATTAAGAAAATTATTAATTATGTATTTGTTCCTTTATATGATATCGCCGATTATTTACTACAATAATCGGTATCGGTATCGTATCGGAAAAATTATGTATCGTTGCATCCCTAGATGAAACCATTCAGGAGTGAGTAAGGGCACATACGACAAACGTGATTTTTTGCCCGATATTAATATCGGCAACAGGTAGACCCATACGGTACGGAACCCTTCGTGCGCGAGTCATACTCGCCCTTGGTCGATCTTTTTTATTTATTTACCCACGACGGAACGGAGACGGTATTACCACGGTAATTAGATTTCATTACCGTGGTATTACGCGAGATGATGTTTGCTTGTACAAATCTATGTTGCCATTTTTTCCTAAAACTACTGGTCCAATTTTGATGCAGATTTCAGTTATGGGTTCAAGTTCGATTGGTGCATGTTCTTAGATAGACGTTACGGTGACACCTCACCAGGGGGCGCTGCAGCTAATATTGTTTGTGCAAAACCATGCTGCCATTTTTCTCCAAAACTACTAGTCCGATTTTGATGCAGTTTTCAGTTATCGCGAATAAGTTCGCGCTTGACCACCAACTCGCCTGATGTTAAGAGCAAAGTAAACAAACGATTTCAGCGACATGCTGGATGCAAGCCGCTTCCATGCGGTCCTATTGAGAACCTATATTAAGAAATGCTTAGTCCAGCCGGGCTAGGAGGCGCGCCACGAAATTTTTCTTTCATAGTGTCAGAACGAGACAGCGTTGTGGCAAAGTGTATTTCTGTCTCTTTTTCACACGTCGAAAAGAGTAGTTTTCGTGGCTTTTCATGGTCGCATGCTTGACTAGCTGCAGTGGAAAGTACGTTCCTTTAAGGTAAAGTTTTTCAAATATACTTAGTATTAATCTCTATTTCAGTAAGGATCTTTCGTTAGAAAACGTTATTTCCGTTTAGTTTAAGAAAATTTCAACAAAGTGTTTAAATTCAACTATCCTTTTTATAGACGACTGGATTTTACCCGCGGCTTCGCCCGCATGATTTTCGAGGCTCTACCTTACCACCCTTAATAAAGGAGGTGAAAAATAAAAAAAAACCTTTGACATTTGTTCGAATCGACAGTTCTTTTTTGACATTTCTTGGAGCGCACGCTAGAATAGCTCGCAGATGGCAGAATTTTTCCTACTTACCTAACACTTATTGTTATAATATGGAAAATTTACACAATATCATTATAATTTATAGCCTATGTGTTATTCTGATATATAAGCTATATAATTGCAAAGTTTTATCTTAATCCGTTCAGTAGTTTTTGCGTGAAAGAGTAACAAACATCCATCCTTACAAACTTTGACGTTTATAAATTAGTAGGATTTAGCAAAAGATCCTAAAAAAACCTGGAATCATGCCAGATATATTAGTAAAAACACACGCCAAAAATGTTGTTAACCTTTTGTTAATAACACAAAACCACATCCGATTGAAAAAAAACATCGTTTACCTCCGAATCCAACGAAAAAATCTGTTCCCAGCTTTCTTCCCGCTATTTTTCTTCTTCTTCCCCATTTTTCAAATTTAGTGCAGTCATAAAACACTTGAACGTTTGTCTTTTAAAAAACACAATCACTGTCTATGGTCACAAATAAACATTTAAATATAGAACGTGGCGTTCGATAGAACACTCAACACTAGATAGTTTGTCAGATAAGTTATTTGAAATTGGAATTTGGATTGTTTCTGGCCAGTACAGGACTCTACTTGGGCTCTAGAACAAGAGGTTAGATTTAAATTTCGAATAAGGCATCACACAGATTAGAAAAATAATTCGCTAGATGTTACCCACAAGAAGCAAGGAAAAGACGAGACTAAAGATGCGAAAACCAAAACATTATTTACAAATAAACTATACGTCCTAGTAATATTTACCAAAAAAAAGTCCATTAACAACGCAGAAAAACAAAAGAATAACTAGTCATTTGAAATTGGAATTCGAATTTGAATTCCGAATGAGGCGCACGACGGGCGCGCGCGCCGAGACTGGCGCGTGGCCACGTTCAAATTTAGAAGCTTTAAAAAAAAGAAACACGCTGGCTGGATGCACATTGCAAGAAATGCATGTGCCTATTTATGTCCGTATGTACTCATAAGTTGTCATATAGAATAGAGTGAATAGACATTACAATAGAAACCAAAGATAAAGAAGGTGTGATGCGTAAAATAATGATTGGTTTGCAGATAGATAATAATTAGAAAAATGTGACAACTGTTTAGCCAACGGAGGGAATAATATACGGACATTTTGAAGTAAATCATTAGATACAAATTAACTTGATTATAGGTAGGTACTTATAATTGGTTCACAGTTTACTAAAAAAAATATAATTAGTCCATCAAATAGATTATCAAAAAAATGTTAGACACGTATTTTTCTTTTGTCAATTTAACAAAATTGATGAAGATATAACTCGTTAATGTTCCGCGTGACGTCACTAACCTACTACAGATGTACCCGTACCGGTCTCGGCTAGTGACGTCACAGGCCCCACTCTAAAATTTGACAAGGTTTATATTTGTCATTAATTATTGTTTGATTGACAAAATAAATAAATCGGCCGAGTGCGAGTCGGACTCGCGCACGAAGGGTTCCGTACCGTATGGGAGCCCCATTCCTCTTGCCGTTATTAATAGCGAGCAAAAAACTCCTAATCACGTTTGTTGTATGGGAGCCCCCGTCAAATATTTATTTTATTCTGTTTTTAGTATTTGTTGTTATAGCGGCAACAGAAATACATCATCTGTGAAAATTTCAGCTGCCTAGCTATCATGGTTCATGAGATATAGCCCAGTGACAGACAGACAGACGGACATCGAAGTCTTCGTAATAGGGTCCCATTTTACCCTTTGGGTACGGAACCCTAAAAATACATGTCCAATATTTTTTTAATAATTTAATCTAACGGATTAATAACAATTATGATTTTAATACCCAGTTAACATGCCTATTAAAGGACGTCGGAACACAGTCACGATTGGCAAATGACCGAGGCAGATGGCACGCACTGCAAGAAAGAGGCAACCCAGCAGAGGAATAAAGAAGGCTGTAGATGACGATGGTGTCAATTGCAGTCTCTACGAAACCTGAAAATCTGTTAGATAATTATTTTTCGCAAATAATGGCAATTCCATCGTGTACAAAATTCGAATATTTTACTCGAATTGTTTACATTATTGTTGATTTTTCAAACACGGCTCAGCCGATTTCTGTAAAATTTAAATGGGTCCACCTCGGGAGTATACCCTTTCAAAATAAAAAAGAATTTTACGATTCGGTTCACAATTGGCGAAATAGTCGTTGAACATAAAAAAAACATACAAACGAACACAGAACCTACTCCTTTTTAAAAGTGGTTGAAAAAACCAAGAAAATTTAAAGCGTATAGGGTAGAATGGGTAGCCCTGGTGTCAGTTTTAAAACTGTCTGAAGGTTTTGACATGGCTAAATTTAAATAATAAATAAATAAAATAAATAAATATTATGGGACATCTTACACACGGTCTCTGACCCCAAACTAAGCATAGCTTGTGATATGGCTGCCAGAGACTGATATACTACATATACATATTTTAAATACATACTTATATAGATAGTACCTAGATAACACCCAGACACAGAGCAAACACCTATGTTCATCACACAAATGCTTGCCCTGGGTGAGCAAGCACGCCTCTTCTCTCGAACCCACGCCTCTTTGACACATAAGTCAGGGTCACTAACCACTGGTCCACCGAGGCAGTCATAATAGGCTAGGTTAGTTTAACCCTTATCTATGCGAAATATTTATTTAAAATCGTTAAAGCCGATTTTAGAGATCCAAATTCCAAAATATAGAGAAATAATATAAGCCACCCCATAGTTCAAGAACCTTCGAGAAAGAGTTTAGAATAAGTTTTATTTTTTCGCGATTTCAGGGTTACTCTCATCACGATTAAAAAGATATTCTTATCTTAAAATATGTTCCATGTCCATTATGTACATAGGTAATCTTAATGTACCTATATATAAATTACGCGTCACGTTGTTTGTCCGCGATGGACTCCAAAACTACTAAACCGATTTTAACCAAATTTTGCACACTATGTGCAGTTACGGTGAGGATCGAGAAACATCGTGAGGCAACCTGCATACGGCCATAGAAGAAATTCGATGCCGTATGCGAATCCACCAATCCGCACCGGGCCAGCGTGGTGGATATGGCCCAATTACCCTTCGTGGGTAGGCCTACGTCCTGCAGTGGACTATTAAAAAAAGGCTGGTACAGGTACAGTGCAGTTTGATACAACTTGGGAGATAGGTTAGTTTTAATATCTCAATTTATAATCGCATTTGTTAACTGTACTTTTAAAACCGTCCGTACCGGGGCGAAGCCTGGATGGGTAGCTAGTATTTTGTATAAAATTAAAAGTATTCTTGTAAAGGCAGTCCAAGATCATACGAGTACACTAGTTCGAAATCCCGAAGAAATAGAAAAACAAAAAGACAACGCAGACAGAGCAAATGAAACGAACGCACTATCTGACTCACGGGTTAAATCTGGACGGGAGGGTACTCAATGTTAATCTCAAGTTGAATCAACTTTGATGATCTTTAGGTATGGAGTAGAGAATACTTACATTTGCCAACATACCTATGCTAGTAATGAAAAACCTTTGCATTTTGTTAAAAATACTTATACCCGCAAAAATCAACTATGTATTCTGTTCTCTATGACGAAGGTGGTTGAACTTTTTTTGTAATAGAGTGAAGTGGCGAAAGGAAACGTGCTGTGCCAATCCCAACTAGTGAGATAAGGGCAAAAAGAAGACTTATAATACGAGGAAGTGAAGTTCGCAAGATATTCGGCGATTTCGAAGTGTGATCGAGAAAAAACAAAAGCAAATAATAAGAACAAAACTAAAGCACAAATACCTTGACCCCTAAAAACGTACTATTAGTAAATGAAGTGTAATTTTAAAACATAGCAGAAATCTAATTATAAGAAAAAAACGTGTCAAAAGTCCTAAACAAACTAAAGTAGAGAGAATTTTGACCTTTAGAGCAAGTAGAAAAAATAAATAAATCCACAAGCGCAGTTGGAACCAATTAAGAGATAAGTAAACAAACAAATGAAAAGAAGAGAAAGTTGACGCCTGATTGTATTTTTAATATTATAAATATATTAATATTGTAGTATTTTGAAGAGGATTTTGAACTCTAAAAGAGTGAAAGAATATTAAATGTAGTGGAACTCACAAACGAAGCTAGAATCTAATAAAAATAAAAAGTTCAATATAAAGTGCAAGGAACTTTGACCCCTAAAATAACACTGGAAACGTAAATGAAGTGTAATTTTAAACATAGGTACTAATTATTGAAAAAAAGTAGAATAAACAACGGGTTGCACTCCGGGAGTACCGGCAGAAGTGAAAACTTGAAGTCTTACGAATTTTCGATCAGATTACGTTTCCTGACGCGAGTTTAACATTTTTAACCATCCCAAAAACAGTTCAACGCCGCTAAAGAAGTTTTCAAGTACTAACAAACAAACAAACAAATAACTCTTTATTTTACACACAAAATAAAAACTTACAAAAAAAAATACACAGGTGAAATTCTTAAGGTAGTGCAACACTAGGCGGCCTTATCGCTGGAAGTGATCTCTTTAAAGTACCAGATTTTGACCTCTAATGCTATGCAGAAAAATTAAATGAATCCTCAAGCGCAGTTAGAGCCAATCACGCCTGAACTCAATCTCTGTACTGTACAGAGAATTCTGAACTCTAAAACAGTGAAAGAATGTGGAACTCCTAAACGCAGCTAAAATCTCATCAGCAGGAAAATTAAAGCAAATGAAAAAGAACAAAGAACTTTGACCCCTAAAACAATGGAGGTAAAGTAAATTAAGTGCAGCTAGAGCCTAATCAAAAGATAAACATAAACAAACGGCACCGCACGCGGCGATCCCGTGATGTAACTGATTATCTTGGCTCTAACCCAATCCACCTGGCCAGTGTTGCCAAAAATTAAAATGGTGGGAAACATCTAAACCACATCAAAAGAAACCAAAGTAACCGAACATATAAGGAAGATGCAAACTTTGGTAAAAACTTTACACAAATTGGGAAACTACAATCCAGAGAATTTTGTTTATCTAGAATACTCCGAACTCACGTAACGTGTAAACAAAATCTGAAAAGAACTCCGTGTTTCAAATCTTGCAATAATAAATAATTTATATAGTATTTTTTTTTTTATGAAATCTAGCAACACTAGCCAAATACGAAAGGTACAAAGATAGCGATATAAAAAGAACAAGGAAATGAAAGCAAAAATAAACGGCATTCGCGATGAAATCTTTTGATTAACATCTGAGGGAGTGAGAATCGTAAATAACTGCTTAATTTCGGGCTTAAAGTCGTTTTTGTCCATTAGCATTTGATAATAGAGCCGTTTTTGGTCGCAGTTATGTGAGATGTGGATTGGCAGGTTAAAATGGCAGTGGGCAGGGCACGTAGTTTGACAATGTGGCCGAAGGGGTTGCCGAAGGGGCCATAAAGTTCTCGAATGGAGATCACGTACTAATAAAGCGATGCGTAGGACGCCCACTGACTGAGTGGACTGACGATAATTATAATTCCAATCAGTGTTTCCGCATTTAGGAATTTCGATCTACTTTAGAGCGAAAGTGTAGGGGGTTATGTTTTATGTACTACCGAGGGCGTTTTTTTATTGAAACAGGGATTTAGGGATTTTAGGGTAAGATAACATCATGTCACAAATGCGGATTTTCAAGGTCAAAATTAATGCTGGAGCGGTAATTAGTGATTCAGACACTGCGCTGGCAGGCTGGCACTAATATTGATGATATTTCGATTGATACAATTCTTATTATAAATGAGAATACCAAATTGTGACATGAGGAACTAAATGAGGAAGTTTTCGATATTGATAAAAGCAATCATGAAATGTTTCACGAAAGTATAATAGGTATTTCAGAAACAGTGACAAGAAAGTACCTACATAGGGATAATTAGAGGAAAAAAGAGAGAAAAGGCTTATAACCAGATGTCTTAGTTCAAGATAATAAATATGATCGTAAATGGAGCATACGAAACATGTTAGAGAAACAATATCTAAATAAATAAAAGCTTACTCACAAGATAATCATATGAACATTGGAAAAAAGATAAACACAGTACAAAATAATACAGATACATTCATAAAATCAGATTAAAAAAAAAACAATCTAGTATTTAATAATCCCTTCTCTTTTTAAACACAGGCAAAAAGATAAACAAAAGCGAGACAAAACATCCTAATCCAAGACAATAACCTCCAGTAACGAGAGACAAGCAAACATAAAGATTCTAAAACTGTCCGCGAACGCAACTCCGGAATGCACACTAGTCCCTAAACTAACCACCAGTTAAGGAAGACCTACCCGCAAACTGAAGATTTAACAAACAAAAGGCAAATGCACCAATCACAGAGCTCACGACAGACTGGCTGGAGCCACTTTCGCTTTCGTCAGCGAAATGACACGTTTCAACACTTCCTGTTCCGTTTTTGAAATTTTGAAACACTGCAACCGCTAATCTATTTCGAAGGACAGGTGACAGTTTGAAAAAAGAACAACAATGCGCCAGCATAGACAATCTTTTTCACTTTTTTTTTAATTTTTTACCGTGATTTGTCGAGCGCGGGCTAAGAGTCCTGTAACGTCAGACGAAAGCACGTATAACGCGGCAACTGGCCCGAAATATGTATTCACACGAAAATACGCGCGTTTCGGGAAATAGCGGTGGTTTAATTATAGTACGGAGATGAAACGCTGGCGCAGTACATGGTAGATTCTCAGATACATTCGGGGATAAAAATAGAGATGTGATGTGAGTGTGACACATTAAGAGAATCGTTCGATTTGTCAATGGGAAAAATTAATGAGGCTCGCATGCGAATCGAAGAAGAATGGGTAAAATAAGAGAAAGAAAAGAACCAGCAGTGGACCGACATGCAACGTGGATATTGCGTCTGCGCCTGTACCAGCCTTTTAATAATCCAGTCCACTGCAGGACATAGGCCTACTCACATAGGGTGATTGGGCCATATCCACCACACTGGCCCAGTGCGGGTTGGTGGATTCACATACGCCATTGAAATTATTCTACGGACGTATGCAGGTTTCCTCACGATGGTTTTGCTTCACCGAAAAGCCAGTGATGTGAAATTCCGTTTATAATTTTGGTTGGTGCTGATCTATCATATGCATGTGCATCGCGTAACACCAGTAGGGCAATTCTGTTATCCGATCTTTTTACTGACGTGATACGTTCTTGAACCCCTCTCGTTTTTCTGACAGTTCCGACAGCTCAAAACTGTCAAAAAAACGAGATTGGTTCAAAAACGTGTCACCTTAGTAACGAGATCGGATGACAGAATTGCCCCGCAGGCGAGCGCATTGCTCGTTTTTTCACTTTATTGTATTAAAACTTTAAATTAAAGGATTTATCTATAATTTTTGATTATACTGTCTTATTAGTCATGGCTTCACACATACTCTGCCTAGGCGGGTTTGTACTTGGCACGTCATTGTGACGTTTTTGGCATAGCTGGACACTAATGTCACAGAGCGACATTACTAACTAGAGTGTGCAAAAGATAACTGCGCAGAAGTGGCGGCGTCACGTACGTTATACCGCCAGCATGTTGATCACCCTGGCAGCAGTGAATTAGTTCCCGATTTTGGCCGCGCGCAAAGTTATCTTGCGCGTACTTCTAGTGCATTTACGTACTATTGTTTGTTCTGTGTTGTTGCGTTATTTTGTAAACAATATTATTTGTGTGTAAACTAAACTTGACGTCTTACGTTTGAGATGATTAAAATTACGCATGCTTATGACAAGTCTGCACCATAGAATAAAAACTAAAGTAATATAAACAGTACTAAAATAGCAAGAGATATACATCATTTTGTCCCATTTTAAATATGAAATTTAAAAGGTGGTAGAAAAAGATGCACATACACCCGAACTTACGTCATTTCGAAGGGGTCACAAACTAGCATTGAGCTATCTCGGGTGCCCAAATTCAAAAAGGTAAAATGATCAGAGATTTGAACCTTCTTACTGGCACTATAGGGTTCAAATTTCCGAAAAAGACAAATGATTAAGTAAAACCAAATTTTAACCATTTTGACATTCCAACTGGTGATTTTGACGTATGCGACAGACATTGCGTTTTCTTTTGTTCCACTCGCTCCCGCGTATGCTGTATAACCAGATATGAATAAGACAGCTGTAACGTAGTTTTTATTTGAGTAAAATTTAGCAACACTTCTATTACTTGTAATTCTTCTGAGGTCTGCACTATCCAGAATTTTGCGTTATACTCGTACTATGGTCCGAATCAAACTTGTAGACGGTTGTGTGTTAGCTACACGCTGCGCATATCCCATCTCTTGCGCCTGAATGCTTCTGAGATAGCTAAACGGTTAAAACAACCGATCTACAATTTAACGGTTGGAAAAGTTCGTTTTAGCCATTTAATGTCACCACGATTAGGTACCTATCCAGATTCCAGACTGACCGTGCCGAAAGGTTGCTTAACTTTGGTGATTACTAAGAAACACAGTCTAACTGCACAATAAGAGCTACACACCGTAGTAATATTACAAAGTGCTTAAGGTATAAATCGCCAAAGGCAATATAGACCAAAGAAAATATTTACTCTGATATGGCCGCCCTTGTAGGTAGGTGCAGTTGCAGGTATGTATTGTGTAGCTTCTGTTATGTATTTCTGTAATTATGGTGTACAATTAAGATATATTCATTTACTAACTGCGCCCCACGGTGTTACCCGCATAAAAGTAGTTAAGTGTTTATGTTTATAAATATATTTTTTTTTAATTTATTTCCATAAAATTTACACTAGTTATAAACTTTAAAACACTATTAAACCTAGCTATATAAAATATGTTTAAATATGGTAATCCAAGGTTTAAACTACCTCCATGCCAAATTTCATCTAAATCGGTGCTGCCGTTTGTTCGTAAAAGAGTAACAAACATCCATAAATATTCACAAACTTTCGCGTTTATAATATTAGTAGGATTATTTTTCTATTCATGTGCATTTTTTAAAGTTTTAATATGCAATAATATGCCGCAAATTTTATGCATCTGAATATGAACCTGTGCTAGCGTGGCCGCAGCGAACCTGTTAACTTTACAGCGACATAAAATATACCGGCTAGATGTGAACCGCTTCTGCGGTTCTTTTACTGTGTTCTATTTCCGAACATGGGGTTCTCAACCTTTTACTCGGATAGTAGAGATCACAAAACGTAGTCTCTTGCTGTGGCTGTGGGCGTTATTAAATCTAGTTTATTTATTACTTGACGACCCGCCCCGGCTTCGCACAGGTGTATTATACATATAAACCTTCCTCTTGAATCACTCTATCCATTAAAAAAAACCGCATCAAAATCCGTTGCGTAGTTTTAAAGATTTAAGCATACAGACAAACAAACAGACAAATAGCGACTTTATTTTATACTATGTAGTGACTATATCGGCCCGCCCCGGCTTCGCACAGGTGTATTATAGATTTAAACCTTCCTCTTGAATCACTCTACTACTAAAAAAAACCGCATCAAAATCCGTTGTGTAGTTTTAAAGATATAAGCATACATGGGGCAGACAGCGGGAAGCGACTTTATTTTATACTATGTAGTGATAGTTATACGGGGTTATATCTAATTAATTAGCATCCTTTTAGGAGCTTATTCTGTACATCAAAACTAACAACTTTTGTTCTGCGATTTTGTCAAAACTTAAAAAAAATATATTGTTGTTTAATAGAAAAATATCGTTTAGGTACCCGCGACAAAATGTATGGACAAAATGTATGAAAATGTATGGCGGTCACCCATACAAATACTGACCGTGCATTATCTTTTATTTTAGTGAAAGAGATAGGTAATTACTACCTGGCTTGTGTGGTGTGTTGCCAGTGATGACTTATGGCACAAAAACATGGTCTCTCACTATGGGTCTTATTAGTAAGCTCCAAGTAGCCCAACGAGCTATGGAGAGGGCTACGCTCGGAGTCTCTCTCTGTGAAATCGAATCAGAAATGAGGAGATCCGTAGAAGAACCAAAGTTATCGACATAGTCTAGCAGATTGGCAAGTTGAAATGGCAGAGAGCAGGGCATAGCTAGGAGGATGGAATCAGTCTACCGGCGTGCTGTTTGGCTTATAGGTGATAAAAAGTTAGTTGTAAAAAAACTTCTTTGCCTGGAGCATCGCCGTAGGGTTGCCTGTCCATTAACTATAGGATTCATTTCGGAGGGTGTGCATCTGAGCTACACGACCTTATTCTACCATCCCCTTTTTACTGCAGGACAAGTAGAAAGACGCCACATTATCACCCCTACACTGTCGATATTCCTTCGATACGTACGAAGCGGTTTGACTCAACATTTCTGATTCGTGCCGCCAGGGAATGGAACAGTCTTCCTGCTTCCCGGTTTCCTAAGAGATATAATCTAAAGCTTTTCAAGATCAGCGGGGCAATTCTGTCTACCGATCTCGTTACTAAGGTGACATGTTCTTGAACCTGTCTCGTTTTTCTGACAGTTTAGAGCTGTCGGAACTGTCAGAAAAACGAGAGAGGTTCAAGAACGTATCACTTCAGTAAAGAGATCGGCTAACAGAATTGCCCCCCAGAGTGAATAGGTATCTTCTAGGTCTGCGTGCTTACAAGGAAGACAGATAATACAATATCATCAAGACAGCAGAATCGCGCTGGATGCAAGCGGGTTTCCACCCGGTCTTATTGGAGATCCATAGGGGAGGCCTATGTCCAGCAGTGGACGTCCTATGACCCATGGATGGATGGATGGAGTAGAGAGCATATCTACTGGGAAATAGATAGATAATTTCTTCACTTCTTAATTTCACACCAAAACTTAAATAAACTAGGAAAACTTTAACTAGGAACCTATAGCTAGTGTTCTAATCGGCGGCCTTATACGCTAAGCGCTAAAAAGCAAAAAATAAATAAATAAAACCAATAAACAATTATTTTTTGACAAAAACTGACTTGATACATTCGATAGCTATTAAAAAACGAAAGTATCGATTTTGGTATACGATTTCTGTAGGTAGGCGCTGGACTTTTCATCAACTTTCTGGAATTGATTCAAAACCACTGAACTAAAGTAAGTAAATTAACATTTTATCAAGAATATATCAAAGATATATATCACGCCGCGTGATCACATACAAAGCGTGAACATATTGTTACGAGATGGGTTCTTGGATAATCAGTTAAAACGCCGATTGTTCACTTTGCACTTTATTGCACAAAATCACAGTACACACGACACAACTGGTTCGCACAAACACGTCACACTGGCACTGAAATTCACACAACTAGTCACTTCACAATCACTGGTACCGCACTTGAACACGAGATGTTTTCGCTCCGGTATAAAACGCGATAACTGCCACAAACGAAAACCATCGCCCTATTTATATCGGAATAAGGGTTCTCTAGAAATCTGTAGAATATTCGGTGCCATTGTGACTGACAAAGTAAACAAGTGTAAAGTTCGAGAAACTCTATTGTTCCTAATTATTACGAAAACACCACAAAAAAATCTAACAAACAACAAACAATAGACGCGACACAAAGGCCGGTGCCGCCTGAGTCATAAAACCATAAATCTCGCGGTTAAGTGTAAACAACTAGCCGTCGTACCGCGCGCGGCCACAGATTAATAAATAGTTACTAACGGCGTGGCCTACTGCGTAACACCACCTCCTCCCAAGACATGCTCGTCCCGAGCATCGTTGCATCCGTGATATCGCGCCAATCGATCCACGTGAACTATTTTGGGGGCACCTCGAGGTCCTTTCTGTATGCGGAACGTCACGTCGTTGATCTTGGTCACCACTCGGTACGGTCCATCCCATTTGGCTTGTAGCTTTGGAGACTTTCCTTTGCTGCGTATGGGATTGTGCAGCCATACCATAGAGCCTTCCTCGAACCCAGGATTGTTAGCCCTTCTGTCGTATCGAGTCTTCATTCTTTCAGATGCTTGCTGGCCATGCTCTCTAATGTGCTCATAGATGTCGTTCATCTTGTTCCGGAGGTCACTGGCGTACTCAGTTATGGGTTGTGGGGAATCCGGTGGAATGCCAGTTATTAAGTCGGCTGGTAGCCGTAATTCACGTCCAAAATTGGCAAAAGCGGGAGTGACATTTGTGCTCTCATGAACAGCACTTCGGTATGACAACAAAAATGGCTGGATATGCTTGTCCCAATCTCGTTGTTTGCTTCCGACTACTTTTGCCAGGTACCTCTCCAGAGTTTGGTTGAATCGCTCCACCATTCCATCTGATTGCGGGTGGTAAGACGTTGTCCTTGTTTTGTGTGCACCCATTAACCGGCACGTCTCTTGAAACAGCTGAGATTCAAAATTTCTTCCTTGGTCACTGTGGATTTCCAATGGTACTCCAAATCGACAGAATACTTCATGCACCAATTTGTCTGCTATCGTCGATGCCTCTTGGTTCGGAATTGCGAAGACTTCCGGCCACTTGGTGAAGTAATCCATGACGACAAGGAAGTACTTGTTGCCACTTTCACTCACAGGAAATGGTCCGGCCACATCCAGTGCGATTCGCTCCCATGGTGCTCCAACATTATACAGCTTTAATGCTCCTCTGCTGCGGGTATGCGGACCTTTCACTGATGCACAGCTCGTACATTTCCGTACCCAGTCTTCTACGTCATCTCTGCAGTTGATCCAGTAAAACCTTTCTCGAATTTTCAAGAGTGTCCGTTTCACACCCAGATGTCCTCCCGAAAACCCTTCGTGGTACAGCTTCAAAACTTCAGGTATCTTTGCTCTGGGTACAACCATTTGGAGATGGCACTGATTGCCACGAGCATTTTCCCATTTTCGGCAAAGTACTCCCTCCTGAAGCACCAGACTATCCCATTGCGCCCAATAGCTCTTTGTCGTAACACTCATTGAAGCAATAGCACTCCAGTGTGGCTTAGGGGCATCTGATTCCATCCATTCAAGAATCGGCTTGATGTCGGCGTCTTCTTCTTGTGCAACCTGAAGGGTTTCTTTCCATTCGTCACCGATGTCAGCTTTGAGCATTCTGACGGGCACTGAATCTTTCGACTCATGTCTTGAGCAATGCTTGCAGTCCTCTGAGCATGGCTTTCTTGACAGTGCGTCCGCGTTGCCATGAGATTTTCCACTGCGATGCTCCGTGGTGAAGTCAAACTCTTGTAGTTGCTCAATCCATCTTGCCACTTGGCCTTCGGGATCCTTAAACTGTAGTAGCCACTTAAGAGCAGCGTGGTCGGTCCTCAGATGGAATTTTCGCCCGAGCAGGTACTTGCTAAAATGTCGCAATGTCTTCACCACTGCAAGTAACTCTTTTCTGGTCACACAGTAGTTCCTTTCCGGCTTGGACAGGGATTTGCTGAAATACGCAATCACCACTTCTTGGTCTCCTTTCCTTTGTGACAGTACTCCTCCAATGCCGGTGTTGCTGGCGTCAGTGTCCACGATGAACTCGTTCTCTGTGTCCGGGAAGCCAAGAATAGGCGTATTACAAAGTCGCTTCTTTAGCTCTTGAAAAGCTGCGTCGCAATTTTCATCCCAGAGGAAGGGTCGTTTTTCCTCCGTCAGTCTATGCAACGGCTTGGCTATGTCAGCAAAGTTCTTCACGAATCGCCTGTAGTAGGAGCATAAACCCAAGAATGCTCTAACTTCCGTCTTGTCTTTTGGCACAGGCCAATCCTTGACAGCACTGACTTTTCCTGGATCTGTCTGTACGCCAGCTTCGGAAATCACATGTCCCAGGAAATTCACTTGCCTCTTGAAGAAGGAACATTTCTTCGGACTCAGCTTGAGATTGGCTGCGCGAATCTTAGTCAATACTCGTTCCAGGTTTTGCAGATGGTCTTCGAAGGTTTTTCCCACAATTATGATGTCGTCCAAATAGACTAGGCATGCATCTCCAATCAGTCCCGCGAGCACTAACTCCATTAGTCTTTCGAACGTAGCGGGCGCGTTGCACAATCCAAACGGCATCACGTTGAATTGCCACAGGCCTTTTCCCGTCGAAAACGCGGTCTTCTCTTTATCTTTAGGATCTATTTCCACTTGCCAGTATCCGCTCTTCAAGTCCAGCATAGTGAACCACTTCATGCCTGTCAGTGTATCTAACGTGTCATCAATCCTCGGCAAAGGATAGCTGTCTTTCTTCGTTACGTCGTTGAGTCGTCGATAATCAACGCAGAACCGCATACTGCCATCCTTCTTTTTCACTAGAACCACTGGCGAGCACCACGGACTGGATGAAGGTTCTATCACACCATTGCGTGCCATGTCTTCGATCATTGACTCAACTTCTTTTTCTCGAGCCACTGGTATCCTTCTTGGCCGCTGTCGAATCGGTGACACGCTTCCTGTATTTATTGTGTGCTTCACTAATCCAGTCTTCCCGTTGACAGCATCATCGAGAGCAAATATGTCGGTGTAGCGCTGCAGCATCTTCTTTGCCATCAGAAGTTCTCTTTCGGCCAGGTCTTTACGGGAATCTTCCAATAGCGTTGAAACGTTGTAACTCCCAGCACAGTTATATTTCTTCTTTGGTTGTTCTTGGCATCTGCGCATCCAGTCTACTTCTTCGCATTTTCCAATCGAGGTTCCTCCTTTGATGAGTTGTTCTTCGTTACTTGTATTGAGCACACGCACCACAGCGGTATTACTAGTCCTCACTAGAGTCCGGGCCACTAACCATGGTTGATCACCTTCTGGCTGTTCTATTAGCACACATCGTCGTTGATGTCCCAACTTCGGTGGTAATCTAACTGCCACGATGGTTTCCGATCGAGGTGGTAGGGTCGTTCTCTGCAGACAATAGACATTTCCCGATATGGCGCCTTCCATGAAGATTTCCTCTCTTCCACACTTTAAAATTCCTTGGTTGACGTCAATCTCACAATGATGTTCCCGCATGAAGTCAAGACCCAGAATGCAATCGTCAACTATATCTGCCACAATGACTTTGTGATGGAAAGTTTTCTCACCCAACTGTAACTCCACCAGCTTTTCTCCTCGGACGGATATGTGCTGACCGGTCGCCGTCAAAAGTTGAACAGTTTTGCAGCTTTCGAAGTTCGTAAGAAAGCGCTTAGCCAGTCGGGAACTGATGACAGTGCGAGAAGCTCCAGTATCCAATGTCAGCTTGCAAGAAGTTCCATTGATGGCACCATTGATGATCAGGCTGTTCCCATCGTGAGCTTGTGAGACCAAAATTTTTGGGGCCTTTTCTAGACCGGCCAGCACCCGCCCCTTGGTCCTGGCGCTTACTCGTTTCCCTGCTGCTGTGTGGTTTCACGGTTTGTCAGTTCCTGTAGTGGTCGATCGTCCCTTGTTCGGCGTGGCTTCGGGCAACTCCGCCATAAGTGGCCTCTCTCTTCACAGTTGTAGCATCTTGGGCCAAACCTCGTACGATGTGACGCTTCTTTAACTTCCCTTATGTGTTGAACATCTCTCGCTGGATTTCGTACAGCTTCCACTTCCAAGGCTTGGGCCAAAGCCTCCTTAAGTGTTTTATGATGCCCGAGTTTCACTGCAGTTCTAACTTCGAAGTCTGCTATCCCGTTAGAAAATGCTTCCACCAAATGTTCGTCGTTGGGTAATGGTGCTGACTGATAAGCCTTCCGGAACAGTTTCTCCACTTCGACAGCCCACTGCTGAAGACTTTCGTTGCGACGTTGCACCCTGTTCTTTAACTGCGCTCTGTACACACGCTCTATGTGCTCATCGCCGTAGCGACTCTCCAACATTTCCATTAATTTATCGTAGGTCACTTCCTTGCCCACAGCATCAAGAATACTCAGAGCTTCATCGCGAAGGCTCATGATGAGGGCGTTCTTGGCTTGGTCCTTGTTCCATCCATTGGTTTGAACGGCAGCGTCAAATTGAATTTTGTAGGCTGACCATGATGATGTCCCGTCGAAAGGCGTCACTTTAAGCTTCTGTGAAGCTGGCGAGAAGATTGTTGGTGCAACGGTTCCGCCTCCAGACTTGATAACGTTCAAGGTCCTCCTCACATCGGCGATTTGTGTTTCCGCCTCGAAGATGCGAGATTCATGCTCCTCCATCTTTTTATTGTGCTCCTTTATGCTGGCGTCGTGCTGATCGACCGTTTCCTTGACCTCTTTTATCTCTTTGCCCAAGGTCGTCTGTAAGCTTGAAAGGAGTTCTTCTTTTTGGCGGGCCTGTTCTTCTCTGTTGCGGTCCAATTTTTCTTCGAGCTGACGAGTCTGTCTTTCATTGTTGCGGGCCTGTTCTTCCATTAGACGAGCCTGGTCTTCCAGTAGACGAGCCTGGTCTTCCAGTAGACGAGCCTGTTCTTCTTTGTTGCGATCAAACATCGACTGCATCATCGACATTATTGCAGCCATATCAAATGCTGCAGGGACAGCTGGTGATACAGCAGGTGCCACAGTAGGTGCCGCAGCAGGTGCTCTTGGATTTCTGGAGTCGTCGTTGGTTGCCTCGGACTCGCTGCCTTCCATTAACAGCGAATAGCTTCCGAAGCGTCGTGTATCGACCTCCTCCTGGCGGCGCTCCTGCTCCTCTAGTCGGCGCGCTTCCTCCTGTCGGCGCTGACTCCTTGTGCGCGGCGTCTCATCGTCGTATGGTGTTACCGGCATTTTCAATTATCGTCCCACTTCTGACACCAAATGTTACGAGATGGGTTCTTGGATAATCAGTTAAAACGCCGATTGTTCACTTTGCACTTTATTGCACAAAATCACAGTACACACGACACAACTGGTTCGCACAAACACGTCACACTGGCACTGAAATTCACACAACTAGTCACTTCACAATCACTGGTACCGCACTTGAACACGAGATGTTTTCGCTCCGGTATAAAACGCGATAACTGCCACAAACGAAAACCATCGCCCTATTTATATCGGAATAAGGGTTCTCTAGAAATCTGTAGAATATTCGGTGCCATTGTGACTGACAAAGTAAACAAGTGTAAAGTTCGAGAAACTCTATTGTTCCTAATTATTACGAAAACACCACAAAAAAATCTAACAAACAACAAACAATAGACGCGACACAAAGGCCGGTGCCGCCTGAGTCATAAAACCATAAATCTCGCGGTTAAGTGTAAACAACTAGCCGTCGTACCGCGCGCGGCCACAGATTAATAAATAGTTACTAACGGCGTGGCCTACTGCGTAACAATATATTAGGCCCATATATAAAGGCGCCATCGTAAAAATAGCAACGTAAAATGTGTTCTCTCTATCGAACGCCTTAAGTGAAAAAGAAACAGAAATATATTAGCTACTAGCTGCCCCGGTGAACTTCATCTCACCATCTGTCAACTGTCAATGACAACTTTTACATGCAGGAACATTTTGTATGGGAAAATTCAATGAATGTCTTTATTATTTTACTCACTATATTTTTATATTTTCTCACCGTTTAAACCTTCCCTTTCCACGGATATTTTAAGACCAAAATTAGCCCAATCGGTCCAGCCGTTCTCGAGTTTTAGCGAGACTAACGAACAGCAATTCATTTTTATATATTTAGATTATAATTACGATAGAGCCTTCATAATTGGGCCTATTCACGCGATATCTTTAAGGCAGACAGCATGTGCATGGTGATATTTTCAAATGACCTAAGGTTGAGAATCCCTATCAATTCGAGCTAAATCCATTACAAATTGCAGTAATAAAATACAGTCCAAATGTGTCACATTATGTATTGATATTAATTTTAACATAACAACGATTTATTTTATGACACGAGATGGTATAAATATATGAAATTAAGCAACGTTCCGCACGGTCAGTACTTGGATGGGTGACCGCGGGTGGTATTTACAACTGAGCACTACCGTGGCTAGGATGCATCCCCATCTCTATACATATATATGTAGAAAAAAAAATCTTAAAGGGTGACGGAAATAATTATTTTTCGCAAAACATGGCAAAACCGCCTTCCATCATGTACAAAATTCGAATATTTCGCTCGAATTCTTTACATTATTGTTGATTTATCAAAAACAGTTCAGCCGATATCTGTAAAATATAAATGGGACCATCTCGGGAGTATACCCTTTTGAACTAAAACAATTATTTTCGATTCGATTCACAATTGGCAAAATTATTGATGAACACACACACACAAAAAAAAAACATACACACGAACATAAAACCTCCTCCTTTTAGAAAGTCGGTTAAAAAAATCTTAAAGGGTGAAAGGATGACGGAAAAAGGAAGTTTAATGCCATTCAATCACTGGAACCTCCTTCGAAGACCTTCACAGAAGCCAGAAAACGAGGAAAGAATTGAACCTTCTTTGAAACTGACACAAGTAAAACAAAAACTATTTTATGGGCTAGATGAGACGGGCTGCATTTCGCGCGCTTGCATCCTGGCTGTCTGCCAAGTAGCCAAACAGCAAGGAGATCGTCGACCTATGTTCTTTTTTTTTATACACCCGAGATAGTAGCTGTTGTATCTTTGGCCAGTAGCTTTGGCGGATATATCTTTGATCGCAGTTAACAAAAATGTTTGTATTAGAGACCATTTCACGAAAGAAGTCTCGCAGATGCAGCAGCGCAATCGCATGGCCGATCTATCTGTTGTCGTTCTCTGATGTAATCCAATGTATTTTTTTTTTCTTTTTGTGAGGGTACATAAGAGTAAATAAAACTACTGTAATTGTTATGACGAGTCCATGGTAGAACCATTTATATATATTTTTTGTACGAATGTATAAATGATATAAGTACTATGACAATAAATTGTTAAAGTTTTTATTAAGTTAGCAGATGTATATGTTATGGTAACTAAATAAATTATTTATTATTATTCTATTCTATCAAAATCCGATTTTCTACGGTTTAAACTAGTTCTAATAATTTTCCGTGGGGCTTCTTTGATGAAAAGGACTTTATCTATGCTTGATGTTAAGAAAAGTTTCTGCAAACAGGTACCCTCATTCTCGTGGCACTCATAGCGCTGGATGCAAGCCGCTGCCAACCGGTCTTATTGGAGATCTATAGGGGAGGTCTATGTCCAGAAGTGGACGTCCTTGGGCTGAAACGACCGAACGAAAGAATTTAGCGTAGTTTGACTAGGTGTTTGTCAGCGATCACCGAAGTTAAGCAACTTTCGGCTCGGTAAGTCTTCGGATGGGTGACCGCGGGTGGCATCAACAGGTTTACAGCTGAGCACTACCGTAGCTTGGGTGACACGTTAAACGGGCAGTATTAACGTCAAGATTAGTTAAAAATGCGACCTGTCAAAATCCGGACAGACGAAAGCAAATTCGTCAAGTTAAAACCGAGATCTATCTTACTTCGGTCGCTCGGTCAATTATATTTATAGTTAGCGTTTTTTTTATTAGACTACAAAACAGTACCTACATAATATGTGTCAATTTCACAACAAACATTCATAGAGATAACTGACGAGGACATCTACACTTCACGAACGATGTAATCCTAACATACCTTGCAAATAAAAAAAACAACGGGTTGCTCTCCGGGAGTGTCGGCAGAAGTGAAAACTTGAACATATAAAGTATGTACTATCATTTAAGTGGTAAAATACAATATCACACACAGCCCTGCGTCTTACGAATTTTCGATAAGCCCTGCGTCTTACGAATTGCCCTGACGCGAGTTACAAAATAAAAACCTTATACAACTTTCACACTACTCAAAAACAATTGAAATTAAAACTGCAACTTCACCAAACATTAAACCAAACTAAATTACAGGCCAGAAACACTGCAACCTCACCAAACATCGAACCAAACTAAATTACAGGCCAGAAACAATCTAAATTAAAAAAAAGTATTATTGCACTTTTAAACTTTTCGAATTTCGAACGCGACGCTCGTTCCATTTCGCGGCTGTTACTGCGGCAAAATGGATGACGGAAAAACTATGGCGTCGAATCCTAATTTGTAAAAGGTAGCGCAATAAATATAGATCCAATTATAATTCTGTGCGAGTATTACTTCCAAATCGATATAGCTTCATAAATATAACTGTATAGTGTCGTAATAAGTCATTAGCTTCCGCACTATTATGACAATTTATGACATGTGCGAGTAGGGGACTAAAGTGAATTAACACCTAAAATAATAGTAGGTAGAGTTTGTGCAAAAAGAGAAGCGTCGTAGGTGAGGTCGCCCGTGTGTCATTTTCTTGTTTAACTAATTTTGTTACGTTGACAACACTGCTCTGTCATTGCTAGTACAACTAAAAGTGTTTGATACTTGGTAACTACACCAATTCGGTTTTCATCAGTACTCGCGTCTACCAAGTAGTCGGTACGGTACCTTGGCTACTGATTAAAAAAATCTTATTGTTAGTTCACCGTAACACCACGATGGTTCTCTTTTTGCACAATACAGCGCATTAGGTATATGTACATACATACGTCATCTAATGTGTCATCTAAGCATTATAAGCGTAGTTGTTAATGCCACTTGTGGTCACCCATCCGAAGACCGACCGTGACAAATGTTACTAACTTCAGTGATCACTATGAAACACCAGAGTCAAAATATGACCACTAAATAAATCCTTGAAGTAAGATATGTCCCAATTTAAATTTGTATTTGATGGCGAGTCTTGTGTTTCCTCTGCATTCAGCATTGCCATTGCCCAAATCCCTTATTCATAATGCAAAAATATATTTAGCTTAGGCCATTACCTTGTACTGTATTCAATTGTTTGCTTTATTTGGTTTTGAAATTTGATTTTCCTATTATTTTCTTTCATAACAATCTTCATTTAAAGTAATTTCATATTTTCGGATCTTATTATCTTTTGACATTGCATGTAAAATATGGCGGCGTGATGGCGGCCTTGAACAAAAATCAAATTAGAAAATATGAAATTCCATTCAAATTAAGCATTCAATGCGGTTGTTTTACTCTGCAATTTATTTACCATAGTTTAATGGATTTTTGAGCTGCTGTACGCATTCTGGCCCCACTTTGCAAAATCTTCTTTAATACCAAATTTCCCAAATCGAGGACAATAATTATCCTTGAAATGAGTTTTAATTTTATAGTGCATCCCACACTAGGTTTATCTCAAAGTTATTTTGGTGATAAACATTTCAAAAATTCGTCGCGAATGCAGGACTCGAACCGAACCGTCTTCTTGTCTTGCGTCTTTGGATCACTAGCCCGACGCTCTCCCAACTGAGCTAATTCGCAGTCCTGACTTTGTGTCGAATTTGTGAAGTGTTTATCATTTTAACCTACTTATAGCGTTGGCGGCGCCACCTGTGATACCCGTATTAGACAAGTTATCACTCAATTGAAGTTGTAAGAACTTCTGAATATTGACGAGAGAGTTCGGAGAGTTGGGATCAGTTGGCAGAGCATCGGGCTAGTGATCCGAAGACGCAAGGTTCGAGTCCTGCATTCGCGACGAACTTTTGAAATGTTTATCACAAAAATAACTCTTTGAAATAATTATCCTGATTCCTTACTAATAGTTTTTTATTTTTTTTTAGTGAAACAGGTTATTTTATGCTTATTTTCCAGGGTCTCAGTTCAATCTATCAATGTGCATTTCGATTTTTGTTGGATTATTTGTTTTCATAATTGGATTTTGATCTTTTATATTCCCTGCATTCTATCCCTTATGGAGGTAGAACTCCCCACAATTTGGGGAATTCCCCGCAAAATGACAACCCTGTTTGCATGTAATGTTTGTATGCACAAGCCTCAAAAGGAGCCATGATGTCAAGATGTACTACAAGGAACCAACACCTACACTATCTATTTATGGACACAATCGTTTAATAACTGGTTTTGTGAAAGCAAGTCTTACTGTAGCCAGGTTAATGTTTCTGATTTTTGTTATGGAATTGTACTGAGATTCTGAATATAATATTATTACTAGCAGATCTTCAAAGAGTAGACCTTGCATCTGTTTAACTGAGTTTTCATAAGAAATCTCTAATTGTTCTTAACCAATTTAATTCTAAATCACAAATCTAGGATTTAGGCATTGAACAATATTGGTAAATATTATCGAAATCGCCTGATAAATAGCTCGAAAGGTTTCCCCTCTTTTTGAGGGGGAAATTTTTTGAAATACCCCCCCTTCTATCAACTATTGCCGATGATCAAACAATCCAATAATATGTGTGGAGCATGTGTTTTTTGCTCACCAATTGTTTCATTCATTTATATAAGAATTTGATCTCAAAAATTTTTTTTTTGATAATGGTCTATTAAATTAAAGAAAGTAATGAAAAATGTTTTTTAATGTGTTGCTACAGTAAATCAATGATTCCATTACTAAACGAAAATTAAATTAGAATAATTAAGTTTTGCTAACAAATATTAATTTAACACAATTATTTTATTAGAAGAAAATATAACACAGGAATACCAGAAAAAGGTTAGAACTAAACTATCCAAAATCAGTCTTGCTGTCCGTTATATTATTATTTGTTATACTATATGTAATTGTATAATGAGGGACAGAAATACAAAAGTACACTGTAACTGTAGAGGACAATTTTGGGCCCATTTAGCCTCAAGTTCACCGAAGCTTGTTTAAGTTAAACGTGTGATTACTGTATTTAACCGACGGTTTTTGCTTGCTGAACAGCAAAACTTTGTTATAAAGCTGTTTAAGATTTAACTTACAATTGATAAACTAACATCTGTTGGTGAACTAGGGTCTAAAAGCTGAGTTAAATCATTGTTTGAATACAGTAATCGTACGTTTAACTTACTTAATCAAGTGTTGGTGAATTTGGGTCTTAGTATTTTTCCTTTCGGTAAGCTGTTGCACTGACTTGGCCTTGAATAAGTAATATAATTTAAGCTGTCTGGTTTACCCTGAGCTAAAGATTTAAACTTTATTAAGACTTTCGGTAAAGATTAATGGTTCAAAAAAATAAATTTATATACCTATTTACTGCCAGCGAGATTTATATGACTAAGATTTATAATATTACAGACCGGATTACCTATATGCATTTGCATATGCATTTGCATATTTAAGCCATTTTCAGCGGTAGTAGCATATTTTACCTAAGTTCTAGTTAGCACATATACTATTCATTTTTTTTAATGCACTGATGCTGCGTTCCAAAATGTGATAGATGTGACAATCAAAAACAAAATTTGACCACTGAACATTTGGAACAATACTAATTGATCGTTTTAGTTTATAAAAAGTTAATGTCATGTAATGTTAGGTACTGTACCTATTTATCACCTATTGATGGACATAATATACTGATTTTTAAATAAAAAAACAATAACATACTTTGCTATCTTTTTTGGGTTGCATATTCTGCTGATTTTCGTGCATACTTCAAGCATTTTTCGTGCATATTTGCATACTTAATTACAAGCATTTTATGTTCCAAATAATCTGGTCTTTATTTATAATAATTGAAAGGACTTACGCATACTATAAATCATGGTCATCAGTCCAAAGACTGTCCATCAAGTGTGTTGCATAGTGTGATCGATTACGAACAGTTACTACGCCACAAGAACAAATTAATGTATGAAAACATTTACATACTCAGAATATATAAATATAAATAACACTTACGGACATTTTACTTGCAAATGAGTACCAATGAAGTCTCTCGTAGGTCGTTTTTAATGGTTTTTACGAAGAATGTTTTGGGTCCACCCGAACCGACTATAATCTAAGATTCGAAATAATAACAAACAAATAATAGTAGCACCTTGGCAACAGAGTAAACAAAGGACAACGGAAAATAAATATGGAACATATGGACACATATGGAAACTACACAGCATTTGACGAATACAATAGCAGAACTGTTTTAATTAAGGATAATTTAAATTATCTTGAGGCTCTTACCTTACACGTTTGATGAATTCACCTTTCTGCGCACAAAATGTCTTAAAACAAGCATTTCACTACACACAATTTTTACAGGATTTTACGCCGAAATTTTTAATACGAAAAAGATATAAACGTTACATGTATGTATTACATAAAATTAAATAATTTTCAAACACACTCTGCAACACCGATCACGCGAATTTTGTCAATAGATTTAGAATTTATTTTGTTCGATTTTCATCGATTTCATTCATTATTTGACATATGACTATTATGACTTTGACAGTGACAGCTACTAGTTCTGTAGTTGTTATGTTGGCAAAACTGTTTTCACAGAGAATAAGCATCGAAAAACCGGTAACTTTTACCGATAAATCAATAATTTGAACGCGACCACAATGGATTTTGAATCAAAAAGTTCATTTCATTCATTCAAAGTTGTCAATTCCAAAATGACATGACGGCAATGATTTCGTGGCCAAATACGCTTTATTTATTGGTTTCATAGCGAAATTAACGCCCCCAGAACGTTTATATTTGTGCTAATACAAGGAAAAATACAGGTGCGCTTATATTTTTCTATTCATTACCCAAAACTACGCCAATTACTCTGTCCGTGACCAATTATTGACCTAACAAACTTGTTATTCTTTGTCGTCATTTGCTCTTGTAAATTAACGCTATTTGGTAATGTTTTTCAATGAGAGCCTTGCTAATTAGAATACTAGGTATCATAAACTCTCGATTACTGGCTAATTTCACCGTGGTATATGGCTTACGTGGCTGTTTCAGTTCTATTTTGTAGGTGACATTTCTTAATGTATGTTGTTCAGAATGCAATTCGGTTGTCTCGAAACTCCGTGTAAAATTGTAGAATTAATCCACACCCCACACCGGCTTAAAAAGACTACTTAATGAACAACTTCAGTAAACTATGGACAGGCGAATTACTACTTATTAGGACTAGAAAATACTGAATTTACTATATAATATATTCTGTTTGCAAAATAACTCTACTACGACTGAACTGTGGAAAAGGTCACAATTCAGTAAAGTAATAAAATCTACGACATAATACCCTGACTCTCCTGAAATACAGAAAAAAAACTTGAATTTCCTTCTATTTTTATTTAACTTGCATGGTAAACAAAAGCTTTATTTTATAAGCAAAGCAATTTAACTTTATTCTCGAACTCTACTAAATAACAATACAGAAAAGTTTTGGGACATCATTTGGTATATTTTTCTTATCATCTTATATATGTAGTAAATGGGTCGATGATTATATTTTATTTATTAGATAAATATTTATTTCTATTAGCCACCTTTTCTCTCTTTTATTAATTTTCCCTGTAAACAACCAAACCGCTATGGTTCAAACACTAATTGAAAACTTTTGTTAACATAAATTACATCATTGATAAGATAAAATAAAATGTTATAAAAAATAATCTCATGATAGGTTTCTTGTAAATCACAGTACAATAAAGTGTAAAACAAGTAATAGTGTACACAAAATACTATTGACATAAAACTTTAATTTTGTTTGGGTATTGAATGAATTTAAAAATTTCATTCTAATTTCAATAAAAAGTTAGTTTGTAATCATGCAACCTGCAATGCCACAGAACTTGCTCTACCGTTTCATTTTCCTGCAGGCAACCACGACAGAGTGGGCTGTCAGTGGCTCTCAGTTTATTCATATGACTATTTAAGTTGCAGCGACCAGTGTTGAGCCCTACCACGTATCTATTCTGTCTTCATACAAACGGTCGGAACGCGAATCATACCTACGCGCCTCGGAGTTCGATACACACGTATACAACAGTCTCCGCCGCGCCGTAGTGACAAACGAACGTGTGGGTTTGTAAGCGTATCAGTGAGCGTGTGATTTACCTACCAGACGGGAAGCCCTAGCGCGTGTTACGTACTGCGTGGTCACGCGGGGCTGTAGGTATTTAATTTTAGGACAAGGCCGAGCCGCAATAGTGCACAGATAGGTTAGATACCATTACTGTACTGTACCAGCCTTTTTAATAGTCCACTGCAGGACGTAGGCCTACCCACGAAGGGTGATTGGACTATATCCACCACGCTGGCCCAGTGCGGGTTGGTGGATTCACATACGCCATCGAATTTACAGACGTATGCAGGTTGCCTCACGATGTTTTCCTTCACCGATAAGCCAGTGGTGTGAAATTCCGTACATAAGTTCCAAAGCAACTCGTTGGTACGGGACCTTGATTGAACCCACGACCTCAAGAATAACAGGCCAGTGTTACAACCACTAGACCACCACGGCTGATACCATACCATTACCGTGTCCCTACCTACACTTCATGCTTGTTACCAATATGTTTCAGCCAGGACCATGGGAGTGGCGGTAAGCCGGTACTCGGAGCTGGGCTCCAACGAGCTGCTCACGCGGTTCTGTTCCACGGAAGCCATATCGCCAAACGACCCGTTCTGGAACCAGATGCTAGCCTACAATATCACACCACCCGCTACTTCGTAAGTAATCAAATGTTTTGGCATAATGGGAAAATAAAAATAAAATAAATAAAATAATTAAAATTTCACCTATTAAAAAAAATTGCGATTAAGTATAAAATTTAAATTGAGATAAACTTCCGGATATTCACGACTTGTGTACCTTGAAGGAAAATATGCGCGATAGCAGACGCCATAAATTTATCTTGAAGCCTACACCATCACAAACCAACACTGCATACCACATCCTCTGCAATAGAGTTGTCTACAATTGGAACAGGTTGCCTGAGGATGTAATCTCAACAAGAACTATAGACACATTTAAGAATAGACTGGACCTTTGGATAAAGAAGGAAAAAATTCTTGACAAATAAATACTAATTTTATTCGACTCTGCTTGATACAGATATATCAGTATACACTACTTGCCTATAAACAAATAAATAAACTATCCTATCTCTCAAGTAAGATCAAACTGCACGCAGTGCACAAAATTTGAATGTCTTAATTCTAAAACCTGATCGTCTACACAATCACAGGACACAATTTATTCGCACTAAACATTTCGCACTGACACTGATATTCACACATACTAGTCACTGAATACTGCCCTTAAACACTTAAGCTGCTTTCGTTTCGAAGGTAAACGAAACACTAAACTCGAAATATCGTATTACTGACTTTTTAGATGACAAAGAAATTACTAACAGTTGACATTACTTTTGACTTACTTATTTGAAATTATCACTACTCATTATTTTAATATTTGACATAATCTTAAATTCTGACATTAATACTTGACTATAATTTAATTTTTGTTGACATCTTATAATTCAGTAATATTTTTAAATTTTATTATTATTTTTGAAATTGTACATTCTCTTCTTAAATTTAATTGTGTGACATTTGTGCGCCACGATGGGCAAAAACATGCGTTCTCTATTATATTTACACCTGTTTACGACTTTGTATGTTTTACATGATTACCATGTTTTCACAAATAAATGATCTTGAATCTTGAGTGAAAGCTCGTCGCTCTATTTATATCCAACATCCCAGTCTCGAATCCTCAAGTCTATATGGTAACTAATAGACGCTATTGTGCTTTCAAAGTAAACATGATGAAAGTTCTCGAAACTCGTATCGTTATTTAATTTAAAAAAATACCAAACAAACATTTTCCAAAAAAACCTTTACAAAGAAGAATAAACGAAATAAAACTCGCCTTACAAGCATGAAGCTTGGATTCAAACCCCAATTGGACCGATAAGTTGTTTAGAATTTATTTAAGGATTAGCTTTTACCTGCGACCTTGTTCAAATGATATTTTGATTATTGTACTATCCCGTAGGTAGCTGGTACAATTATCCCTACCAAGCTATAATTATATGGTAGGGATACGTGCACTGACCATTTCTACTATTCATAATCATAATTATATAAGATAGAAATAAGATGAGATAATCATTTATTTCCACAAACACAAATTACAAAGGAATCTTAAGTATTTCAGACTTCAATTTTGTGACTTATAATTTTTGACAAATTATCAATAAAATGTTTATCTGTTTATCGCATGCAGACAAAATAAAAGAAAGCAAGAAAAATAATTCCTTATTACTATTTCCAGCGGTCCCACACTAGGCTCGAGGGCCCGTGTTGTGGAGACCAAAAATACGAAATATTCTAATTTTTTGATAAGTTTTGGAGGAATTTCGTAACATTAAAGCATAACCCTGACTTAACACAAAAATAGTTTTGGATATTCATTTTTAATTATTACTTATAAGTTATACAGCTAATATATATATATATGCCTATTACTAATCGAATACAATACTAGGGAACATTGGTTTTTGACCGACGAAACGGAGGAGGTACTCAATTCGACGGGTTTTTTTAATGTATAACCACGCATAACTTTTTACATAGTATTCTGATTTCGATAATTCTTTTTTTTACTCGAGTAGGATTCTTTTTTTTAACAGTATACCTCGAAATTAGTCCCATTTAAATTTTATCGAAATCGGCTGAGCCATTTTTGATAAACCAGCAATAATGTGAAAAATGCTACATCGATCTGTGCGAAATATTCGCGAATTTTGTTCACGGTTGAAGTCGGTTATGCCATTTTTAGCGAAAAATAATTATAATAGTTTTATTGAAAGAATAATTTGCTGAAATGATGAAGCGTAGGAATATAAGTAGTCTATGATATTCTCCAACATTTATACTATGTATTAATATTTGTTTCAGACAAGAACAGCTGATGTTCGACTCGGCGACCGAGACATTGCTACAAACATTCCTACAGAACAACCTGCAAACGGGAAACCTGGGCTCTCTACTGCGAGTGTTCATAACGAGAGCTTCGATACTCCTGGCATCGCCTAGCAGCGACAAGTCAGTATTTATTATCTACCTTATGTCATAGAACACTCAGATTGAAAGCTCGATTCTTGAAGTCGTTGACTCGTACATCTACCTAGGACAAGTAGTCCAGTTAGGTAGGTCCGACTTCAAGAAAGAGGCCAATCGCCGAATCCAACTCGGCTGGGCAGCGTTCGGAAAATTGCGTAGCGTCTTCTCGTCCGACATACCTCAGTGCCTCGAGTCGATAGTGTTCGACCAGTGTGTATAGCCAGTGATGACTTGTGGCACAGAAACGTGGTCTTTTACTATAATTATATTAGTAAGCTCCAAGTAGCCCAACAAGCTATGAAGAAGAAGAAGGCTATGCTCGGAGTCTCTCTGCGAGATCGAGTCAGGTATGAGGAGATTCGCAGAAGTACCAAAGTTACCGACATAGCCCAGCTGGTTGGCAAGTTGAAATAGCAGTGGGCGGGGCACGTAGCGCGGACCGATGGGATCGAAAAGTCCTCGAGTGGAGACCACGTACCAGGAAGCGCAGCGTATGACGTCCACCCACAAGGTGGACGGATGACCTCATTAAGACCGCAGGATCAATCTGGATGCAAGCCGCTACCAATCGGTCTTATTGGAGATCCATAGCCTATGTCCAGCAGTGGACGTCCTATGGCTGATGGATTATGTCATAGATAACTAATATAGACTGAATCAACGTTACCAGTACAAATCTAATAACGCGAGCTTCGATACTCCTGGCATCGCCTAGCAGCGACAAGTAAGTAGTTATAATCTACCTTATGTCATAGATAACTAATATAGACTGAATCAATGTTACCAATACAAATCTAATAACGCGAGCTTCGATACTCCTGGCATCGCCTAGCAGCGACAAGTCAGTAGTTATAATCTACCTTATGTCATAGATAACTAATATAGACTGAATCAATGTTACCAATACAAATCTAATAACGCGAGCTTCGATACTCCTGGCATCGCCTAGCAGCGACAAGTCAGTAGTTATAATCTACCTTATGTCATAGATAACTAATATAGACTGAATCAATGTTACCAATACAAATCTAATAACGCGAGCTTCGATATTCCTGGCATCGCCTAGCAGCGACAAGTCAGTAGTTATAATCTACCTTATGTCATAGATAACTAATATAGACTGAATCAATGTTACCAATACAAATCTAATAACGCGAGCTTCGATACTCCTGGCATCGCCTAGCAGCGACAAGTCAGTAGTTATAATCTACCTTATGTCATAGATAACTAATATAGACTGAATCAATGTTACCAATACAAATCTAATAACGCGAGCTTCGATACTCCTGGCATCGCCTAGCAGCGACAAGTCAGTAGTTATAATCTACCTTATGTCATAGATAACTAATATAGACTGAATCAATGTTACCAATACAAATCTAATAACGCGAGCTTCGATACTCCTGGCATCGCCTAGCAGCGACAAGTCAGTAGTTATAATCTACCTTATGTCATAGATAACTAATATAGACTGAATCAATGTTACCAATACAAATCTAATAACGCGAGCTTCGATACTCCTGGCATCGCCTAGCAGCGACAAGTCAGTAGTTATAATCTACCTTATGTCATAGATAACTAATATAGACTGAATCAATGTTACCAATACAAATCTAATAACGCGAGCTTCGATACTCCTGGCATCGCCTAGCAGCGACAAGTCAGTAGTTATAATCTACCTTATGTCATAGATAACTAATATAGACTGAATCAATGTTACCAATACAAATCTAATAACGCGAGCTTCGATACTCCTGGCATCGCCTAGCAGCGACAAGTCAGTAGTTATAATCTACCTTATGTCATAGATAACTAATATAGACTGAATCAATGTTACCAATACAAATCTAATAACGCGAGCTTCGATACTCCTGGCATCGCCTAGCAGCGACAAGTCAGTAGTTATAATCTACCTTATGTCATAGATAACTAATATAGACTGAATCAATGTTACCAATACAAATCTAATAACTCGAGCTTCTATTATACTCCAGTCCTCGCCTGATAGTGACAAGTTAATTAATAGGTTTGTTTCATTGAAGTGTCATCTGCGGCTAACTTCTCATCCGCCGACTTTTGTGGCGATATAGTCCAGCAGCCCTCTCCTGTGATCTACTATTATCTAGTATCTACTATCTAACACCGCAATCGACTGAAATTAGCAGATTGAGGTGTTCCAAAAAAACACAACAAACATTAATTGGGGCGAGTCACATAGCGGAAAGTAAGACCGCTTTTGTAAGCACAGCACACAGTTGAACAATAAAGTTTATATCTATTAATTTACAAGTTACACCACGTTGGGTGTTTTCAAAAACTGTTTCGTTTACCGAACGTTATTTTATTTCGACTCATTGACGAGCAATATTTCGACCCATCTAACAAAATGGAACAGGCGCCTCCGCGTTTTAACCACGTACAACGCCATCTAGGTTAGGAACCGTTCAACTATTACGTGATTGAGACGTGAGATTTATTACAACTATTTACCCCCCTCCCCCCTTGTCAGGAAAAGTAAGCAAATCTCTAAACCCCCCTCCTCTCTATTCTTACGTAAACATTGGTACCTGTATTTCTTTTTTAGGGTTCCGTACCCAAAGGGAAAAACGGGACCCTATTATTAAGACTTCGATGTCCGTCTGTCTGTCTGTCTGTCACCGGGCTGTATCTCATGAACTATGATAGCTAGGCAACTGCAATTTTTAATCATTCAGCTTTAGTAATTTCATGGAGTGTATTTACATCGCCAATCAACTAAAAATAGCAGATTGGGCCGTTTTCAATACTTAGAAGTCGACGGCCTCTGACAGAATCGAAGTTCAGTATCGATACTATGGATAGTATAGACCGCGCCACACAAGTCGGCGGATGTGAAGTTAGCTACAAGCTGCGCAATATCCAATCCTGACTGAAGCTTACATTAAACCGCACGTTGATTGGCTATTGCGTAGCTTGTAAGCTAACTTCACTTCCGCCAACTTGTGTGGCGCGGTCTATACTATCCATAGTATCGATATTGTCAATACTAATATTATCGATAGTATCGCTAATATTGACATTTGGCAATATTATTATAAGATTTCAAAAATCGATACCGATAGTATCGATACTATCGATCCATCCATCCATCAGCCGTAAGACGTCCACTGCTGGACATAGACCTCCCCAATGAATTTCCAATAAGGCCGGTTGGAAGCGGCCTGCATCCAGCGCGTTTCTGCGATCTTTATTATATCGTCAGTCCACCTAGTCGGTGGACGTCCTACGCTGCGCTTGCTGGTCCGTGGTCTCCATTCGAGAACTTTACTGCCCCATCGGCCATCCGTTCTCCGTACTATGTGCCCTACCCATTGCCACTTTAATTTGCTAATCCGCTGGGCTATGTCGGTAACTTTGGTTCGTCTGCAGATCTCCTCATTTCTGATACTTTTCATTCATTTCTGATTTCATACTATCGATAGTATCGTCAAAAGTACGATACCGTCGATAGGCTTATATCACTGTCGTAATAACTCTACTCTATTTATAATCCGACCGTTTAACTTAGTCCTCGCCTGCGCGGTACAGGGGCGAGGGGGTAGACGACAAAGGGGACTGAGACAGGTACGGACGGTGAGGACCCGCCGCCAGGCCAGGACCAGACGAAGACTGAGTTAAGCTGTAGGATTATATATCTGTAGTTATTCCCCGTGAAATAGCTGTGGACACGGAGGAAGATTCTAGTGTACAACCCGGTCACAATATCTGTGCACCTGACTTCGTGACGTCATATCGAATTATCGGGACGTATATACATTACCGGACGTCTAGTATACCGTCCGGACGTAAATTATTATCGGGACGTGTATCGGCAACGAAGATGCTAACCGTACTGTCGCACCGGGGAGTGCGCGGAGAGGTGACAGGGGAAGCGGAAGAGGCGCCGCATTCCAGCGAGGTGCACAGATATTCTGACCAGGTTATACAGATGGTCACAGTCCGCTAACAGCTCATGCAGACTGACCCAGTTCGTCACAGACCACAACAACGCCGTCGTGGAGTAGCTTCCTGCTCAGCACGGGAACCATGGCAAAGGGACTAATAGTCTTTCCACCATTATATCCCCTCGAAGAGGAAATAAAGTATGGATTGACAATGACATCTGACATTAAGAGTGGATAAAATGGTTTTCTCCCCTTGCCGTGCTACCCGGGCTGACTAGGAAATGTCACTAGCGGCACAACAAATCCCAGGGGTTATGACCTCTGGCGCCCAGCCTTGGCAAAGGGGAGTATTCCCTGAGGCCAATTCTCACCACTCCTAAGGAAGGGGTGGAAGGACCAGATGATGATCAAAATCAAAATTAGCTTTATTCTTTAGACATATAGAAATGCGCTTAGAATCGTCTTTTTTACAAAGGTTTTCGATAACATACTTTAATTATAATAGGTAGGTGCAAATTTATGTACTTATTCACCAAATTACTAATAACAATAAAAATAACGTAAAATAATTTACACAAATTAGAACACTTAACACCTAGGTAACTTAAAATAATCTGAAAAATTAAAAACAACATAGTAGGTAATGTATCTGCAATAGCATCGTCATAAAAAGTCAAAAATAAATAAAATTAAAACATAATGCAGTCAAATTACAATATTTAAATTAACTTAACCTAAATAATCGGCCAAGTACGAGTCGGACTCGCGCACGAAGGGTTCCGTACTGTATGGGAGCCCCCCTTAAATATTTATTTTATTTTTATTATTTATTATTGAAGGGAATATAAAATTAAATATTCTGTGAAAATTTCAAGCATCTACCTGGTACCATTATTAAGATAGAGCGAAAAACGTCTAAAAATTCAGGTTTGTTGTATGGGCCCCCCTTAAATATTTATTTTATTTTGTTTTTAGTATTGTTGTTATAGCGGCAACCGAAATACATCATCTGTGAAAATTTCAGCTGCCTAGTTATCATGGTTTATGAGATACAGCCCGGTGACAGACAGACAGACAGACGGACATCGAAGTCTTAGTAATAGGGTCCCGTTTTTCCCTTTGGGTACGGAACCCTAAAAAGATGATGATTATAGTTAAGCGTAGCGATACCAATAATTAATCTAAGATTGTTTCATTGTCACAGTGTAATGCTGGCGTGGCAGACGTACAACGCGCTGCATGTGATCCGCTGCGTCACCAAGTACCTGGTGGAAATGGTCCCGGAACACGAGCTGTGTCGACATCTGGACGTGCAGCCCGACCGTCGGCCGCCGCACGCGAGCGAGGAGTCAATCGAACTTATTGTAAGTGTATCTCTATTGTTCACAATAAGGTGTCTAATGTGGAGTCATTTTGATAGGTAACATTTGACAGTTCATTTATGCAAAGAAAAATATACCTTACGCTAAAGGAATAAAACTCCAAGCCGTCTTCGAGAACACTTATCGGTCGTCGTCAATATTGTTGTCATGAGTTTTATTCCTTTAGTGTAAGGTATATTTTTCTTTGCATAAATGAACTGTCAAATGTTACCTATTAAAATGACTCCACCGTAGTAGAAATGGTCCCGAAACACGAGCTGTATCGACATTGGCGGGGCAATTCTGTTAACCGATCTCGTTGCTGAGGTGACGAGTTCTTGAGCCTCTCTCGTTTTTTTGACAGCTTTGAGCTATCAAAACTGTCAGAAAAGCGAGAGGGGTTCGGGAGCGTATCACTTCAGTGACGAGATCGGTTGACAGAATTGCCCCGCTGGACATGCAGCTCGATCGTCGAAAGCCGCATGAGAGCGAATCTATTAAAATTATTGTAAGTAGAAATCATCATGTTGTCCTTATCCCACTATTAGTGGGGTCGGCACAGCACGTTTCCTTTCCCCACTTCACTCTATCAATTGATACGTCATCTCATCATCAACTCGTTTCTCTCGCATACCTAGCATCTACCTGTTACCATTATTAATACAGAGCGAAAAACGGCAAAAAAATCTGATTTGTTGTATGGGAGCCCCCCTTAATTAATAATATTATTCTGTTTTTAGTATTTGTTGTTATAGCGGCAACAGAAATACATCATCTGTGAAAATTTCAGCTTTCTAGCTATAACGGTTCATGAGATACAGCCTGGAGACAGACGGATAGCGGAGTCTTAGTAATAGGGTCCCGTTTTTACCCTTTGGGTACGGAACCCTAAAAAAATATCAAGTCAAAACGATTTAAAAAAAAGTTACAAGTCAAATAATAACATTTTATCTAAAGGAGGATTATTTTGTTTGGGCACAAATAAGGAGATTGGATTGATCTGAAAACTATAACAAGCAATAGTATTCAGCGCACGCGATAGATGGCGTTGAACGGCGCTAACACGCGCAAGTGGTTTGTTTAACCTCAGCTGAGCAGGCTTTACTACAATGTTTAGTTGTTAACGAAGCCAAACCACTGGAAAGTGGAAACCACAGAAAAGCCATTTTTTTTTTAGACACCCGATCCTGAATACCAGGAAATCGCGGTGTAGGAAAGGTTGATTTTTCATAATAATATCGTGAATTTATTAATAAAGAGATAATAATTGAAAATGTTTACCTAACTAAATGAACTATTCAATTACAACTAATTTGTTTAGGTAAATATAGAAAAATTAAAAAAAAATACGTCAAATCAGGACGATTTAAAAATAAAATGAATTACAAGGCAAATAATAAATATTTATCTGACTTGTAATTGATTAAGGAGGATTATTTTAATTATTATTACGTTCCATTATTAGAACATATTTTATTCTCTTGAAGTATTCATTAAATAATATATTATAGAATTCTAGACCACCGGACATCTAAGTGCTTGTTTGTTTCTTTTCAGTTTTTTTTGTAGATACGTGTAGTTTGGTTCACGTTTTAAAAAGTCGGGGTTTTTGATTTTTAAATTTTTTGAATTGACGTTGACAGAGCGAAGTGCGTTAAGCACAAGAAGATGATGATTGCCGCTCTAAGCTGTGCTATACTTACTTAACCTAATGACAAATCCGCTACCTGTTGGGCTAGCATACGCACCACGACATAGTTTTATCGAACGAGATAGAGGCCCGTATTTCATTTATGCTAATCGATTCGTGTCTATTTTAAGTGATGAGGTTTCTTCATGTTTTTTTTGCGGTTATTTCAAAGCTAGCATTTGACCACAACTTAGGTAATTTGTGTAATTTTTGACCGACGAACCAACAGGAGGAGGTACTAAATGCAACGCGTATACATATATTTTTTATGTATAACCACGCATAACTTTTTTCGTAATAGTCCGATTTCAATAATTCTTTTTTATTGGAAAGAGTATACTAAATTGGTCCCATTAAAATTTTATTGAAATCGGCTGAGCCATTTTTGATAAATCAACAATAATGTGACAGATGTAACATCGATCCGTGCGAAATATTCCCGAATTCTGTACACGGGTGAAGTTCGTTATGCTGTTTTTTGCGAAAAATAATAATAAACCATGAAAATGGTTTTTGGGTGTTAAATAAGTTCGTATAGCCCGAGTAGTCCTGCTGGGCTAGCATACCCACCACGACATAATTTATCGACTTGTCAAAACGAGACAGAGCTATGGTTTGGTTTATCCTTTTTGTTAACGCATTGATAGAGGAGCTCAGCAGCACACTTGTCGGCTGTCATATTGACAGAGTCAGTGTCAATATGACGCAGAAGCAGTAAATCGTAAACGGTAAGTTTTACAAAAAAGTTTACAGGAAACAAAAGATGCGAAATTTTATTTCCTACAATAATGATCTTAATGTTTTTTGCCCTTAAGTACATAGTTTCCGAGATATCGGCCAAAAACATTTTTTCAAGATGACGTGTCAGGAACGCATTCTCTGAACGGCCGAATTACAGTGTAAATTAATATTTTTAATGATTGTAATATTTTATGCTATGGTCTAATGTGTGATCGAAATAAATAGTTATTTATTTATTTATGGTGAAATATTTATCAGTCACTTTTTCACACGTTGACAAAATTTTTTCATGGTGCGTATGCTGGGCTAGCTGGACAAAGGTGTAACGTAAAATATTGTATTACAGGATGCGCCACAAGCGCAGGACTCACCACCAGTTTCGCAAGACCCCTCGCCTTGCTCCTCGGCACATGAAGCGATGTACAGCAGCGCGGGTCAGAAAATACTGGGCGCAGAGAGTCGCGTCGAAATGCTCACTGATGCACTAATCAGCCTTATTATTGATGTTCCTGTCACGTAAGTATAGTATTTTGATTAAAAAGCTTATTTGATAGGTCTCCAATAGAACTCTTAGATGTTTTAAGAATCGTTTTGCCTTATATTATACGATAAAATCATCTTGTAGAGTTGTAACTTGTACTGGTTGAATCGGTGCGGAAAAACCTCGGTAACCTAGTTTCGCATGCGATAAGATAGATGGCGCTAGTAACAATACAATACAATATAATTTTATTGTACAACAACTTAACAACTTTATTGTAACAAAAACAGTTTAAATAACAAAGTATTGACAATAATCCCTATTACAGAGGCGCCAGCATAAATTTAACAGCAACGTAAAAAGCGTTCTCTCTATCGAATGCCTAAAGTGAAAAAGAAACAGAACTATGCTATTTAGTTAGTATAATTACGATGGCGCCTCTGTAATCGGGCTTAATACATATCTTAAAATTAAGTGGTACAAGGACGACCTTATCGCCTTGAACGATATATTTTAGGCTACCTTTGGATGGACAGAAATCAGAGTACAAAAAAATGCAGTCAACAAATGTAGGAAAAAAAATATCGTTTAAACTAAATACAAACCTGCGTATCTGGAGAAGAATCTAGATAGTTAACTTTCGGAAGCGCGAGAGAATGTTTCTTAAAAACTAGAAATAAAACTAAGTTGTTGCCGATGCGAAGGCACTATAATTAATGAATAAAATACACTGATACATCTTACAAGATAACTTAGGCATCTAGGTGGTCTTATTCGCAGACGCATAGTCAGCTCTACTGATAAGACCAGTGCTCGGTTTGTTTCTGCGAACCGGCCGCTTATCTCTAGTATTAAGTTACGTGGGAACATACATCGAAATACATCGCTTAGAATACTAGAGGTGGTGCTGTTCGATGAGAGAACATAACGTCTCCCTCCCTAAGCGAAAAATTATCGGAGCACTCGATTTTAGAGGGATTCCGATAATTTTGAATGAAAGGATTAATTTCGGTGTACGAAACATAAAAATAATCAAAAGTATACTTAATACTACTAATCCTAATGCTATAACACTAATTATAGAGTCCGTTTCTTTGCTATTACCGAAAATTTCACTGTTCTTCAAAGCAATGGCCATGTATTTAACTTCGTCAAGTGCAATCTCTCGTATATTGAGTGCATGTGCACTGGATATTTCCTCGACCGCGCGTAATTTTGGTAAGTTGATGATGAGTAGTGGGGTCCCTGGGTCCACTTCGGTGTAAAGACGGTGGTGCCGGATGGTCGTCCCGTTGACAGTGACATCCAGGGTCTGTTCAGCGTCACAACGTGCGTTCCGCATATCTGCTGCTTCGAAGCCTCTTTGCCGCAGGTCTCTGTGAGGGTTGTTTCCGATCTGGTGAATAGTATACAGTTGTTTCTATCTATTTTCTGCAGCTTCACATTCTCGAAGTGAATGGGGTGCTGCTTGCAGATGCCAGTGACGTCCTCGTATCTCATTAGTTTTTCCTAGCAGGAGGGTCCGCTGTATGGGGCGCGGTTGTCATCGTCGCAGAAAAACTCGTCTCCAGCAGCGAGTGAGCGGCACGGCTTTACGATCGGCTGATATTTCAGCCCTTTCGCCAATAGGAATGGGTACTTAGGAAATACAGCAACGGTTAGGTTTTCAGGTTTGAGGAGGATGGGTAATGTGTACAATTTAAAATAGTTATATGTAACATTATCGGTCAGAGGGATTTCCAATATAAAGGTAATTTGGTCCTTTTTGATAAAAGATTTAACATCAATAGTTTCCTCAATCTTAATGAAATTAAATTCATTGGATACATATACCAGGTTTCTAGATTCTGCTATCAAGTTCAAATGGTATAGCAGTTTGGTGGAATTAATTATAGACTGGTGTAGTATGGAGCTCTTGCTTAGAGCTAGAGCGGTTTCAATTTCGCTTAATCTAATGAATAAAGTCCTAAAACTATTTATGAATAAACTATACACATATAGTTCTAACGCATAAGATGATATCCCTCAATATTTTTTTATCGGATAACAGTCTCTTTAAGGGTCCCGTTAAGCAAGCAAAAGTTACAATAACATTTCTGAAAGTAACATCAACGAGCTTGTAACTTACAAATATAAGGTTGCAACGTTCATGCAAGCTTACAGCGAGCTTGAAACGAAGCCCTAACGGCCACGCCGTAGATAAACCCTGTAACTTGTACAAAGCTGATCTCCTAAACCTTTTTAAAACTTTAAAACGTGAAGTTCCAGTAACATTACACATGAAATATATCTGAAAGTTGTAAAGTTAACTTTCCGCAAGTATAACGTTTAACATTTCCACAACTTTAAATTTGAAAGGTAATAGTAACTTGTTTTATCTATCTTGCTAAAAGGTTACAAAATATTACAAATGAAACTTGCACATGGCTTGCATTTATTTAGTTTTGCAATGCCTGCATTTATTTAGTTGTCGCAAAGTTACATTTCTAGGTTTTCAGTTTCTAAAAAATAATTTGTTTTTCTCAATTTTGTTGAGGCTATAGTTTTAAGTACATGTCCTAGAGGCAGGTGTGTGGGAGATCTTTCCGCTGTAAGGAATGTTATAATCAAATTTACAAATGGGAATACCAATTTCTGCAAACACAACGCCAACGCGATGCAGAATTTCAATGTGCGATGCTAACGCCATCTAGTTTTTCAATGTTAAGTAAGAAACTCTACAGTAACATTTGTTAACTTTCGAAAATTAAGTTCCAGCAACATTACTTACATAGGTTAGGTAAATAAAAAGAACAATTCGTAATGTTGTAGGAAAGTTGATAAAAAATATAACAATAGACCTATTGTCGCAATGTTATACTATAACATTTCAGAAACTTTCATTTGTAAAGTACAGGCAATGCCAGACAGTGAAATTAGAAAAATTACATTGCAGCAACGTTTTATTTTGTAACGTCCCAATCACATTTTTGCAACAATGTTAATTACTTATAATTTAGGTATGTTTGGGAGGCTATATCCCTGCAAAGTTGAAACGTAATCTTTCATGCGAAATATAATAGTAACATAATAAAATAATTTTTAATAAGTTTCAACATAACAATAAGATCTATGTAAGTGACATGTTCCTGCAAGATGATGTTTGAAATTCACAAATGTGCCATATACAAACTTACTACAACTTATTGCAAGTTTCATGCTTAGTGGGGTACTTGTATTCGAAGTCGTTTGAATGGTCATATTTGTATAGTCCGTACATGTCGTTTTTGTGAGTATAAGGGTAAGTATCATCAGGGTAAAAATTTTGTTCATCGTCGTCACCGGTTATCTTGTTAAGCTTAAATCCAATAGAACGGGCGGTCCTTAAGGATACGTCGCCGGATTGCAAGTGTGGCGGGTTAACTTGTTGAGGTTGTTCATAGGGTGGCTTGTACCCAAATTGGGGTGGCTTGTACCCGAATTGGGGTGGTTTGTACCCAAAGTGTGGTGGCCTATAACCTAGCTGAGGGGACGTCCCTAATCAGGATCTGAACCCTTGCTGCGGTCTTGATTGTGGGCCTAATTTACCAAACTGAGGTGCGGAGCCTAGCTGCGGGCAGTAGCCAAATCGAAGCTGTGCGAACCTTGGAACCGGTGGTCTATTTAAATTTTGGTTCCCAGGTATACCGAACTGGAATTGAGGCGCGGAAATCGCGGATCTCATGGTATTCTGGCTACTAGGCATTGAAAACTGAGATCTTAGTAAATTTGACTTCATCCCTGTTCCTTGTTCCTTGAAGTTTACTTCTTCCAGCACAACTTTTAGAGCATCTTTTTTTGGGATTTCCGTTTGTGCAAGAGTAGCAGCTCTATGTTCTTGCGCCATTTCTAATTAATTTTATTTAAATATAACTAAAACAAAATAATTCAAACCTAATTTAGAGTCTCGGTAGAGTTTATACCGACACTATTACTTAATATTAAATGTTATATCCTTAATTAGCAAAATTTTATCGATTTGAGACAAAATTATCTAATACTATTACTATTATTAAATATCTATCCTTAACTAACACAATTTAATCGATTTGAGACTAAAAGTTCCGATACTATTACTTACTTTTATTAAATATCCTTAATTAAAACAATTCAATCGATTTGAGATTAAATGTTCCTATACTATTACTTACTTTTATTAAATATCCTTAATTAAAACAATTTAATCGATTTGAGACTAAATGTTCCTATACTATTACTTACTTTGATTAAATATCCTTAATTAAAACAATTCAATCGATTTGAGATTAAATGTTCCGATACTATTACTATTATTACCTAAATATCCATTAATTAACACAATTCGATCGATTTGAGACCAAATTGTCTAATTATACAATTAACACAAGCAAATCTGACCGATGACCAAGGTCAAAATTTACAATATTCGAGGAATATGGGGGTGGAAGGTTAAGGAAGGCGAAAAAGGCTTACTCACCAACCGACCTGCATCTTCTGCGCCCGTAGATAACTTATTTGTTTGGTTCGTGTGGATAGCCGGAACGGATACAACTGAATTCAGTATTAACACCGTTTACTTAATACTGCACAACGCGGGGGAAATTCACCGAATTTAAGAGCGAACTTTTCGCGCTGGCAGCAGCCGACTATCCTACCGGCTGCGCCAGTTAACTTTCGGAAGCGCGAGAGAATGTTTCTTAAAAACTAGAAATAAAACTAAGTTGTTGCCGATGCGAAGGCACTATAATTAATGAATAAAATACACTGATACATCTTACAAGATAACTTAGGCATCTAGGTGGTCTTATTCGCAGACGCATAGTCAGCTCTACTGATAAGACCAGTGCTCGGTTTGTTTCTGCGAACCGGCCGCTTATCTCTAGTATTAAGTTACGTGGGAACATACATCGAAATACATCGCTTAGAATACTAGAGGTGGTGCTGTTCGATGAGAGAACATAACGAGATTGTTTACTGTTTGTAGTGTATTTATTATGTTCAAATGCTTTTTAATTAGATTTTCAGTAAGAATTGAGACATTTTAATCATCGTTCTGAGCTAGTTTTACAATAGGATCAAATTATAGCGCTGTAACTTGTAAGGCGTGGAAAGTTTCGCTTGCACGATCCAAGCGTCGGTGTTAGTTTCGTATGCGATATGATAGATGGCGCTAGCAGCTTGCGTTTTGTTTGGATGAGAAACTAGTTGGCGTAGTGTTATATTTTTATTCATTAGCTTTTCAGTAAGACTTGTGATATTTTAACAATCGTTTTGAGTAAACATTACGATAAAATCAAATTATAGAGTAGTAATTTATACTGGTTTAATCGACGCGGAAAATTTCGCTTGCACTATCTAAGAGTCAGTGTTAGTTTCGCATGCGACTGGATAGATGACGCCGTATGTAGCAAAGTTGTTCTCTACCTATTCCTAACATACTGTCCATACCTAAAATAGACAAAAACATTAGTTTTGCATCCGACTGGATAGATGGCGCCGTATACAGCAAAGTTGTTCTCTACCTATTCGTAATATACTGAAACATACCTGAAATAGACAAAAACAATTGTAATTTTTTTAGCCCGTATAAGTGAGGCATGTGTTCGAAAACCCGGGAAAATAAGGATAAAGAAAACAGCTTCCCCCGCAGAGAAAATAGCTACGCCTGTACATATTCTACCTAAAAAACTACTTTTTAGGGTTCCGTACCCAAAGGGTAAAAACGGGACCCCATTACTAAGACTTCGATGTCCGTCTGTCTGTCTGTCCGTCTGTCTGTTTGTCCGTCTGTCTGTCTGTCACCGGGCTGTATCTCATGAACGATGATAGCTAGGCAGCTGAAATTTTCACAGATGATGTATTTCTGTTGCCGTTATAACAACAAATACTAAAAACAGAATAAAATAACTATTTGAGGGCGGCTGCCATACAACAAACGTGATTTTTAGGAGTTTTTTTGCTCGCCATTAATAACGGCAAGAGGAATGGGGCTCCCACACGGTACGGAACCTTTCGCGTGCGAGTCCGACTCGCACTTGGCCGATTTTATTTCTTTTACTTTTTCCTTTCAGCCACTGCTTTTGAAGTTCTTACAAGGTTTTAACGAGATTTTTTTTCAATTTGCAGAGACAACACATACTACCTCCACTTGGAGTGCATCAACACAATTTTGGTGCTGATGTCGGTCTACATGTTCGCTGGAGTCCACGGACAGACCAGGCTTATTGAAAGCTCGCTTATTTACAGGTAAGTTTTTAACCGACTTCAAGAAGAAGGTTCTCAATTCGACTGTATATTTTTTATGTATGTTACGCTAAAACTCCGCCGATTATGGATCGATTTTGATGATTCTTTTCGAAGTGAAAACTTCTACAGCGGAGTGCACTTTTTGGGATAGGTAAAAAATGTCAAATTCGAGTCACGACAATACGCAGGCTGATCGAAAATTCGTAAGAGGGTTAAGTGAATACTTGCTTGCGCGAGTGTGCGTGTGTGGTATTGTATCTCATCAAAAACAAATGTGAAATGGGAGCCAAAGTGTCGCCACCAAAAGAATTGAGATCTAACACGGGGGCCAAGTGTTCTGTAGAAAATCCTAAAGTTTAAGCTACAAGATCATACCTACTAGTCTAGTCTAGTTAATCATAATATATTATATTACTATCACAAATGGCATGGTTCATCTATCGAAAATCTCAGTGCCTCGCGACGCTACCGCCATTTATTGGAGTATTGGTTAGGTAAATTTTACAATTACTTTGTTAATAGTACTAATTATCAATAATTTTCAGTTTTTAATTTTTCCTTTATTTATGCCCGATAGTCTACCTTGGTGCCAAATATCAAAATTCTAGGTCATCTGGAAGTGGGCTAGGTTTTTAATCTATAAGTCGGTGAGTGAATCAGTCAATGAAACACGAGTTTTTAAACGTTAATATATCAATAACTGAATGAGCAAAATTTATGAAATTTTGGATCCTTGATAAGCTAAAAGACTTTAGTAAATGTGCCAAATTTCATGTATGTAGGCTAAATAGTTTTTGAGTTGTGAGGGGGTCAAAAGTAGCTCCAAATGGTTCGTGTAATATTACACACGGCCGCTGCGTCGCCAGTTTTCTGTAGAACACTTTGGCTGGACACGCTGCGGCGTGTCTAGATACCAAATGGTTCGTGTAATATTACACACGGCCGCTGCGTCGCCAGTTTTCTGTAGAACACTTTGGCTGGACACGCTGCGGCGTGTCTAGATACCAAATGGTTCGTGTAATATTACACACGGCCGCTGCGTCGCCAGTTTTCTGTAGAACACTTTGGCTGGACACGCTGCGGCGTGTCTAGATACCAAATGGTTCGTGTAATATTACACACGGCCGCTGCGTCGCCAGTTTTCTGTAGAACACTTTGGCTGGACACGCTGCGGCGTGTCTAGATACCAAATGGTTCGTGTAATATTACACACGGCCGCTGCGTCGCCAGTTTTCTGTAGAACACTTTGGCTGGACACGCTGCGGCGTGTCTAGATACCAAATGGTTCGTGTAATATTACACACGGCCGCTGCGTCGCCAGTTTTCTGTAGAACACTTTGGCTGGACACGCTGCGGCGTGTCTAGATACCAAATGGTTCGTGTAATATTACACACGGCCGCTGCGTCGCCAGTTTTCTGTAGAACACTTTGGCTGGACACGCTGCGGCGTGTCTAGATACCAAATGGTTCGTGTAATATTACACACGGCCGCTGCGTCGCCAGTTTTCTGTAGAACACTTTGGCTGGACACGCTGCGGCGTGTCTAGATACCAAATGGTTCGTGTAATATTACACACGGCCGCTGCGTCGCCAGTTTTCTGTAGAACACTTTGGCTGGACACGCTGCGGCGTGTCTAGATACCAAATGGTTCGTGTAATATTACACACGGCCGCTGCGTCGCCAGTTTTCTGTAGAACACTTTGGCTGGACACGCTGCGGCGTGTCTAGATACCAAATGGTTCGTGTAATATTACACACGGCCGCTGCGTCGCCAGTTTTCTGTAGAACACTTTGGCTGGACACGCTGCGGCGTGTCTAGATACCAAATGGTTCGTGTAATATTACACACGGCCGCTGCGTCGCCAGTTTTCTGTAGAACACTTTGGCTGGACACGCTGCGGCGTGTCTAGATACCAAATGGTTCGTGTAATATTACACACGGCCGCTGCGTCGCCAGTTTTCTGTAGAACACTTTGGCTGGACACGCTGCGGCGTGTCTAGATACCAAATGGTTCGTGTAATATTACACACGGCCGCTGCGTCGCCAGTTTTCTGTAGAACACTTTGGCTGGACACGCTGCCGCGTGTCTAGATACCAAATGGTTCGTGTAATATTACACACGGCCGCTGCGTCGCCAGTTTTCTGTAGAACACTTTGGCTGGACACGCTGCGGCGTGTCTAGATACCAAATGGTTCGTGTAATATTACACACGGCCGCTGCGTCGCCAGTTTTCTGTAGAACACTTTGGCTGGACACGCTGCGGCGTGTCTAGATACCAAATGGTTCGTGTAATATTACACACGGCCGCTGCGTCGCCAGTTTTCTGTAGAACACTTTGGCTGGACACGCTGCGGCGTGTCTAGATACCAAATGGTTCGTGTAATATTACACACGGCCGCTGCGTCGCCAGTTTTCTGTAGAACACTTTGGCTGGACACGCTGCGGCGTGTCTAGATACCAAATGGTTCGTGTAATATTACACACGGCCGCTGCGTCGCCAGTTTTCTGTAGAACACTTTGGCTGGACACGCTGCGGCGTGTCTAGATACCAAATGGTTCGTGTAATATTACACACGGCCGCTGCGTCGCCAGTTTTCTGTAGAACACTTTGGCTGGACACGCTGCCGCGTGTCTAGATACCAAATGGTTCGTGTAATATTACACACGGCCGCTGCGTCGCCAGTTTTCTGTAGAACACTTTGGCTGGACACGCTGCGGCGTGTCTAGATACCAAATGGTTCGTGTAATATTACACACGGCCGCTGCGTCGCCAGTTTTCTGTAGAACACTTTGGCTGGACACGCTGCGGCGTGTCTAGATACCAAATGGTTCGTGTAATATTACACACGGCCGCTGCGTCGCCAGTTTTCTGTAGAACACTTTGGCTGGACACGCTGCGGCGTGTCTAGATACCAAATGGTTCGTGTAATATTACACACGGCCGCTGCGTCGCCAGTTTTCTGTAGAACACTTTGGCTGGACACGCTGCGGCGTGTCTAGATACCAAATGGTTCGTGTAATATTACACACGGCCGCTGCGTCGCCAGTTTTCTGTAGAACACTTTGGCTGGACACGCTGCGGCGTGTCTAGATACCAAATGGTTCGTGTAATATTACACACGGCCGCTGCGTCGCCAGTTTTCTGTAGAACACTTTGGCTGGACACGCTGCGGCGTGTCTAGATACCAAATGGTTCGTGTAATATTACACACGGCCGCTGCGTCGCCAGTTTTCTGTAGAACACTTTGGCTGGACACGCTGCGGCGTGTCTAGATACCAAATGGTTCGTGTAATATTACACACGGCCGCTGCGTCGCCAGTTTTCTGTAGAACACTTTGGCTGGACACGCTGCGGCGTGTCTAGATACCAAATGGTTCGTGTAATATTACACACGGCCGCTGCGTCGCCAGTTTTCTGTAGAACACTTTGGCTGGACACGCTGCGGCGTGTCTAGATACCAAATGGTTCGTGTAATATTACACACGGCCGCTGCGTCGCCAGTTTTCTGTAGAACACTTTGGCTGGACACGCTGCGGCGTGTCTAGATACCAAATGGTTCGTGTAATATTACACACGGCCGCTGCGTCGCCAGTTTTCTGTAGAACACTTTGGCTGGACACGCTGCGGCGTGTCTAGATACCAAATGGTTCGTGTAATATTACACACGGCCGCTGCGTCGCCAGTTTTCTGTAGAACACTTTGGCTGGACACGCTGCGGCGTGTCTAGATACCAAATGGTTCGTGTAATATTACACACGGCCGCTGCGTCGCCAGTTTTCTGTAGAACACTTTGGCTGGACACGCTGCCGCGTGTCTAGATACCAAATGGTTCGTGTAATATTACACACGGCCGCTGCGTCGCCAGGTTTCTGTAGAACACTTTGGCTGGACACGCTGCGGCGTGTCTAGATACCAAATGGTTCGTGTAATATTACACACGGCCGCTGCGTCGCCAGTCTTCTGTAGAACACTTTGGCTGGACACGCTGCCGCGTGTCTAGATACCAAATGGTTCGTGTAATATTACACACGGCCGCTGCGTCGCCAGTCTTCTGTAGAACACTTTGGCTGGACACGCTGCCGCGTGTCTAGATTTTACCTCATAAATGATGGTACTTTTATAATGGTTAATAAAGCAAGTCGTTTGGTTCGGCCTTTAGTAAATATAGATTCAGCCATAGAATTTAATTTCCAATCCCTCCTTTAAATCTGACTTTGACTTCCAGGACACTATTCCAAGGAAGATACGGCATGCACGCGCCTCTCCTAGTGAAGACTTTGCTGATCAATCTGTCGAGCATGCTCCCCGCTCCAGCGAGCATGTTCGGCGCTCGCGCTCCCGGCGGCAGCCTGCTCATCGGACTCGCTTGTGAGTCATAGTCTAGTCATAATATAGTTGTAATGTTCGGTGTTCGTGCTCCCGGCGGCAGCCTGCTCATCGGACTCGCTTATGAGTCATACTCATAGTCTAATCATCATCATAATATAGTTGTAATGTTCGGTGTTCGTGCTCCCGGCGGCAGCCTGCTCATCGGACTCGCTTATGAGTCATACTCATAGTCTAATCATCATCATAATATAGTTGTAATGTTCGGTGTTCGTGCTCCCGGCGGCAGCCTGCTCATCGGACTCGCTTATGAGTCATACTCATTGTTGAAAACCAAGGTCGCGCACCTTGTATCGTTTTATTATTATATATAGTTTTGTTTGTGGTTGAGGTAGCGGGCGAATCGGTCGGGAGCTCTCGGCTCCGTTCGGGAATAACTAATGCCATCGCAGCATACGCGAGCCGGGAGAGGGAGCAGGCGACCGACGTTCGCTACCGGGAGTGTGTTTATTTTTTTAGCTGCGCGCGCCCGTGCGCCTGCGAACGGCAGACGCGGCCGTTTCGCCTTGTATTCGTAAAATAATTGTGTCATCTTTAAGTTCTCTGTGCTAATAAAACCAAGTGAAAAGACTGTATGTGTATTATTCCAAGAAAACACCCGCCCGGCGGCGCCCGAAGCGCCTAGTTGTAACAAATTCGAGCCGGATCCCACAGCGCTCCGCCGAGGCCATGGAACGAAAATACACAACGAGGAGCAAGGCCCACGCTCTGGCTGGGGCTGGAGAAGACCTGAATACAACGTGTGACACTGTCGTCCCGCTGTGCAGTGAAGCGTCCGCGTTGAAGTCACAGTCCAGCATGTCAAACCGCTCGAGCCGCGAGGCCGCCCGTCTGCGCGCTGAATACGAAGCTGAGAAGGAGATAGCCAATGTGAGGGAACAACTCATCAAAAAGAAATTGGCCATGGAGATCGCAGAAATAGAAGACGAATTCGATAAGGACGAGGCGCGGAGCACGAAGAGTGAGGTGGAAAGAGTGACGCAATGGCTGGATAAAGAGTCCACCCATCAGCACGTTGTAGAAGAACCGCCGGCCGACGGCGAGGCAACGTGCCCGAGAATACGCCCTTCCGCCCCCTGCGTCCCCGCTCCAGCCTGTACCTCGCACAACGTGAAAATCCAAAACGCGAGATCGAATGACGCCCGCGACATTACATCGGCGCCACCCGTGACAAAGTCAGACATCAGACACCTTGCTGACGTAATACTAGCAACGTCCAGACAAAATCATGATTTACCAGAGTTTAGCGGCAATCCCGTCGAGTGGCTGGCGTACAGGCGAGCGTACGAAAACACCGCGGTACATCATACTTCTCACCAAAACACCGTGAGAATACACAAGTCGTTACGCGGGCTGGCTAGACGCTCCGTCGAAGACTTACTACACTCTGGATGTGCGCCTGACGACGTGATTGAGGCCCTCGAGGAAGAATTCGGCCACCCTAACTTACTCTTAGAAAGTGCCATAAATAAAATACGTAACCTACCCCGAGTGACAGACGGCGGTTCTGAACTCCGACATATGACATCAGTAGTGAGAAATTGTGTACACATTTTAACAAATATAAGAGCGGACGGATATGTAAATAACCCACAGATTACGCATGAAGTTCTGGGAAAGTTAACACCGATCCAGAGAGCGCAGTATGGAGAGTTCGTAACAAGAATGGACAGCTCCAGACGTGAAGACCTCCGCATTTCACCCAACCTGAATGTCGCCCTAGAATTTCTAGTACATCTAACTAGAACAACATCATATTATACACCGCTTAACATCAACGATAGAAATGTATCCCGTGTTCCCGCTATTCCACGAAACTCGCGCAGCGATCGCCGCGATTTGCGTGATCTACACCGCGTAAATACCACCGCGGACATGTCGCCGGACATATCGATGACTACGAGTACTTCACCGTCACAAGATCATGTAACAGTGGACAATCAGTGCGTGTTATGTTATAAAAGTCATTCATTACCAGAATGCCGCATTTTCATCGCGAAAAGTAATGACGAAAAATGGGACATAGTGAAAAATCATAAGTTGTGCTTTAAATGTTTAGTAAAACAGCATTCGCGATATCAGTGTCGGGCTAAGCGTTGTACACGTTGTCGTGCACCGCACCATGAACTACTACATTTCAAACCAAATTTATCCTCGGACATGTCGACGAGAACGGGACATCGCGTGTACCCCGCGTGTGCCGATAGCAACGCAGGCGAGAGATCACGCCACCGCCCGCGCCCCGAGCCCGTTTGCGCGAGCGCCCCGCCCGACGCCACGTGGCCTGCGCCGCCCGGCAACGCAGGCCCCCCTCTTCAGCCCGCCACCCGCGCGAACCCTCCGCGCTGGAGTGCCGCGCCCGCTACGCGCCCTGCACCCGCGCCGGCCCCGGAGCCCCGCGTGTGGCACGCCGCTGCCGCCGTGGAGCGCCCGCCGCCTGGGCCGAGTTACACCGAATCGGTAACCAGCTTAAGTGGTGAGCGACTTTCAAAATCACTTTTAAAAATCTTACCTGTGATTATTAAATTGAACGATATCGATCGTGCGTGTTACGCGTTATTAGATGACGGAGCGACCGTCTCTCTTATAGACAGTAGAATGTGTTGTGATGTATTAGGTGTAAAAACGCCATTACAAATTGTAAGCGCGAGCGGACATATTGTAACTGATAAAGAATCGTGTAGGGTCGCCGCGGTAATCATTGGCCCTAGCGGTATACCTCACAAAATTGGGTTACGTTCAATGCGGGACATTAATCTGCCGTCACAGACCATACCCGCTAGAATTTTAGAACAAAATTCACATTTACAGGACTTAGGTTGCCGCCCTATGTCAGGAGCTAAACCCATGATATTAATAGGACAGGATAACTGGGAGTTAATCGTGAACCAAGAGATACGGCGAGGCAAGTCGGGACAACCCGTAGCGTCACTGACCATGTTAGGCTGGGTTGTACATGGGCCGTTAGGTATTTCTGAGTCGTCCATCGAATCAGTAAATTTTGTTGCCGATAAAACGGATGAGTTGTACGATTTAGTAAAACAACAATTTGAGCTTGAGTCTTTAGGCATATTAGAGACGTCACGAAAAAATATTGAACACGAACGAGCGTACGAAATTTTAGAACGTACTAGCCGCCGGGTAGACGGTGGCTGGGAAGTCGGGTTATTATGGTCACGTGATCAGGTAAACCTACCGGATAATTATGATTCGGCCTTAAAGCGCTTAGTAGCAATAGAAAATAAAATAGACAAAAATCCTGAGTACGCGGCGGCGTACGAGCGACAAATTGACAGATTAGTACAAGAAAAATATGCTAGGTTGGTCAAAGAACCGTTGAACGTAAGTCCAATATGGTGGCTGCCCCATTTTGGGGTGACCAATCCTAATAAACCAGGTAAATTGAGATTGGTATTTGACGCTGCCGCGAAATGTCAAAATACCTGTTTGAACGATAACTTACTTACAGGGCCGGACTTACTGAATTCGCTATTAGGAGTTCTGTGTAAATTTCGTGTTGGGCCTATCGCATTCACTGCGGACATCGCCGATTGTTTTATGCGAATTAAAATAAGAGACCAAGATCAAGGCGCGCAGCTGTTTTTGTGGAGAGGTAAGGAACGTTCTCGTGAACCTGACTCGTACGTTATGGACTCCATGATCTTCGGAGCGAAATCGTCCCCGACCTCAGCGAACTTCATTTTACGAAAAAATGCTAGCGAATTTAGTAAGTCTCATCCGGAGGCGGTTGCGGCAATTAATAACAAGCATTATATGGATGACTATTTAGACAGTACGCAGTCTGTGGATGTAGCACGTCAACTGATACGAGACGTGTCTATGATTCACGCCGCGGGAGGTTTCGACATACGGGGGTGGGCGACCAACTCACCTGAATTACGTTGCGAATTACCAGCTGCCGTGCCTGGAGCAATCAATCTCGACAAGTCGCCGAGTAGCAATGAACGAACTTTAGGTATGATATGGGTTCCTGAATCGGATGTATTAGGGTTTGATTTGTCTTTCAAAAAGTTGCCAACTGACATTGTTGAAGGTAGAGTGATTCCTACGAAGCGCGAGTTTTTAAAATTCGTTATGAGTATCTTTGATCCGCTTGGTTTATTACAGCCGTACTCGATTAAAAGCCGTATTCAGCTTCAGTCGATCTGGAGGTCAGAAATAGGATGGGACGACCCGTTAAAAGAAAGCGATTTCAAACAGTGGCAAAAGTGGTTATTAGACATAAAGCAACTGCCAAATTTGCGTGTTCCGCGTTGGTACGGAATAATCCCCTCCAGTTTAGAACTACATGTATTTGGAGACGCTAGCGAGCTAGCGTATGCGGCCGTGGCATACCTTGTTGGCGAAGATACATCCGGAAAACGCAAGTCAGCGATCGTGGTTGGTAAAGCTCGTGTTGCGCCGTTAAAGGTCGTATCCGTACCACGATTAGAATTGCAAGCGGCTGTATTAGCTTGTAGGTTGGCATGCTCGGTCGAAAAAGAGCTAGGTTTGCCGATAGCGCATAGGTATCTATGGTCCGATTCAAAAACTGTATTGAAGTGGATACATTCTGATCCTCGAGATTATCAGAAGTTCGTGTCATATAGGTTAGCTGAAATTGATAGGAAGTCTCGCGTGAATGAGTGGCGCTGGTGCCCGACTGCGGAGAACCCGGCTGATGAGGCCACAAAGCTGTACTGGCCTACGAGATGTAAACTATGGTTTGTAGGCCCCTCCTTCTTATGCATGGCCGAAGATCGCTGGCCGGAGAACGAATTCGAGGACGCAGCAGATGTCGACACTGAACGCGTAGAAAAGGTTAGTGTAATCAGTCAACCTGAACCTTTAATCGATGTCAGCCGATTTTCCTCTTGGGTCCGAGCAGTAAGGACTGCTGCACGAGTCTTCGCGTTTGTAGGTATGTGTCGTAAAAAACAATCAGAATCGTTAACGAGTGAGAACATTCGAGAGGCGGAGTCGTTCTTAATCAGACAGGCACAGGCTGCGAATTACTCCGAGGAGCTGAGAACGCTGAAATCCGGGAGTATCCTGTCCCACAAAAGTAAGATACGTGATCTGAACCCGTTTATCTCACAGGACGATAACTTAATGAGAGTGAGAGGACGCTTGAGTAACGCACCAGATTTGACTTTTGACGAGAAGCACCCAATCATATTAGACAGCCGCAATTATACCGCGCAACTTATTGTACTTGATTATCACAAACGTATGCATCACGCGAATCGTGAGACAGTGATAAATTGCATTCGAGAAAGATTTTGGATAACGCAGCTTCGTCGAACCGTGAAATCGGTCACGGCTTCATGTCAACTGTGCCGTATCCGACGCGCCGAACCAATACCTCCAAAAATGGCCGATCTGCCGGTCGTGAGACTTAGTAACACTAGAAGAGCATTTGTGAATTGCGGTTTAGACTATTTCGGGCCAGTGGAAGTAGCTATTGGTAGGCGCCGCGAGAAAAGGTGGGGAGTAATCTTCACTTGTTTAGCAACTAGAGGCGTTCATTTAGAATTAGCTGCGTCTCTGACGGCAGACTCTGCCATAATGGCTATTCGCCGGTTTGTTGCGCGGAGAGGAGAGCCGTCAGCCATATTCAGTGATAGGGGTACCAACTTTGTTCGGGCTGATATAGAACTAAAAGCAGCACTCCGTAGTCTGGATCACGACAAGATTCGTGACTTTGTTACGACGAAAGGGATTACATGGAGGTTTAACAGTCCAGCTTCACCCCATATGGGTGGAAGCTGGGAACGGCTTATAAGAACAGTCAAATTAGCGCTTAAGACGGTACTGACGGAGAGAACGCCGCGAGAAGAAATTTTGCTTACCTTGCTGGCGGAGGTAGAAATGACGCTGAACAGTAGACCTCTCACGTACGTAAATGCTGACCCTGACGAGCCAATAGCTTTAACACCAAATCACTTACTATTAGGAACTGCGTCCGGTACATCCACGTTAGGGTCCTTTGATGCGACAGATTTGATAGGTAGGAAGGCCTGGAGAAAAGCACAGGCCTTAGCGGATATGTTCTGGCGACGGTGGCTTAAAGAATATATCCCAACACTACAGAAACGCCAAATATGGCAGAACGAAACGTATCCTATAAAAGTAGGCGATATAGTCTTAATTTTAGATGAAAACCAGCCACGCAACTTGTGGCCTAGGGGCAGAGTTACCGCGGTGCACCCAGGCCGTGACGGCCAAGTACGAATTGCTACGATTAAGACCATCAGGGGCGTCCTGACTAGACCTACCGTTAAACTGGTGGTCCTACCTGTCGACGGATGTTTAGGTTAGTGTTAACGTTTTGTACCAAAGCGTAATCTTGGTTTTCCACTGACGATGTTGTTTGATAAACAGGGGGTGGGAATGTTGAAAACCAAGGTCGCGCACCTTGTATCGTTTTATTATTATATATAGTTTTGTTTGTGGTTGAGGTAGCGGGCGAATCGGTCGGGAGCTCTCGGCTCCGTTCGGGAATAACTAATGCCATCGCAGCATACGCGAGCCGGGAGAGGGAGCAGGCGACCGACGTTCGCTACCGGGAGTGTGTTTATTTTTTTAGCTGCGCGCGCCCGTGCGCCTGCGAACGGCAGACGCGGCCGTTTCGCCTTGTATTCGTAAAATAATTGTGTCATCTTTAAGTTCTCTGTGCTAATAAAACCAAGTGAAAAGACTGTATGTGTATTATTCCAAGAAAACACCCGCCCGGCGGCGCCCGAAGCGCCTAGTTGTAACACTCATAGTCTAATCATCATCATAATATAGTTGTAATGTTCGGTGTTCGTGCTCCCGGCGGCAGCCTGCTCATCGGACTCGCTTATGAGTCATACTCATAGTCTAATCATCATCATAATATAGTTGTAATGTTCGGTGTTCGTGCTCCCGGCGGCAGCCTGCTCATCGGACTCGCTTATGAGTCATACTCATAGTCTAATCATCATCATAATATAGTTGTAATGTTCGGTGTTCGTGCTCCCGGCGGCAGCCTGCTCATCGGACTCGCTTATGAGTCATACTCATAGTCTAATCATCATCATAATATAGTTGTAATGTTCGGTGTTCGTGCTCCCGGCGGCAGCCTGCTCATCGGACTCGCTTATGAGTCATACTCATAGTCTAATCATCATCATAATATAGTTGTAATGTTCGGTGTTCGTGCTCCCGGCGGCAGCCTGCTCATCGGACTCGCTTATGAGTCATACTCATAGTCTAATCATCATCATAATATAGTTGTAATGTTCGGTGTTCGTGCTCCCGGCGGCAGCCTGCTCATCGGACTCGCTTATGAGTCATACTCATAGTCTAATCATCATCATAATATAGTTGTAATGTTCGGTGTTCGTGCTCCCGGCGGCAGCCTGCTCATCGGACTCGCTTATGAGTCATACTCATAGTCTAATCATCATCATAATATAGTTGTAATGTTCGGTGTTCGTGCTCCCGGCGGCAGCCTGCTCATCGGACTCGCTTATGAGTCATACTCATAGTCTAATCATCATCATAATATAGTTGTAATGTTCGGTGTTCGTGCTCCCTGCGGCAGCCTGCTCATCGGACTCGCTTATGTGTCATACTCATGTCTAGTCATAATCATAATATAGTCATAATGTTCGGTGTTCGTGCTCCCGGTGGCAGCCTGCTCATCGGACTGGCTTGCGAGTCATACTCATAATGTAGTCATAATGTAGTCATGATCATAATTTAGTCATAGTAATAATAAAGTCATAATGTTCGGCGTTCGCGCTCCCAGCGGCAGCCTGCTCATCGACTTTCTTGTGAGTTATACTTATAATGTAGTCATAATATGATCATAATTTGGTATTATAACTTATCACATAACATTTTGATAAAATTTAATTGGGAACAACTTTGAAGTAGGTATACCCTAAGCAATAAAATAAAGAATTATAGAATTCATTTCTCTGTAAAAAACTATGTGAGGTCAAACGTTACAATATGCGAGCAAATAATCAAACATCTCGTTTAACAACCCGTAGGGATGGATTTTTTTTCTAAATTTAATTGGGTCCAAATTCAAAGTATATTTTTTACAAAAAAATCCGACTCTCCATTATCAGATCAGCTCCATGGTACCATATTATTGCATTGTCACGCGATAAATATATGCGTGCAAAATTTCAACTCAATCGGAATCCTGGAGTGTTGGTCTTTGGACTATGAGGTCGTCCACACGATGATGACGTAGCTATGATAGCTATCCGACAGTGTAACATTTGGTCTTAGTATGGTTCGGCCGTCGCTGAATATTTCGTTTGCGCGATGCAGGCTTCGGCTTCTGATTGGCTGAGGCGCGGTGATACGCCCCTGTGATTGGCGGGCGGAAGAATTCGTGGCTTAGCTAGCGCCATCTTGTAGCGAATGTAGCGAAGTTGGTCGCTACAGGTCAAATTGCAAGATTCCACCCGAACTTGCATACATACGAGTAGGTACATTATCTACATCCATTGAAAGTTAAATAAAAGCATGTGAATTTCTTTTACAGCGAGCGTGTGGAACATGATATCATTCGCGTCGCCAGCCCAACGGACGATATTCTCTCACCCGCCTGAAGATAGGCACGAATTGCTAGACCGATTGAAGAACGAACACCCTGTGGCTAATCAGTCGTGCCTTCTCCTTCTAACGCTGGCCAATCATTGTATAAATGATGATAATTTGTATAGAAAAGCGTTATTATCCTGTGAAGACAATGCAGGTTAGTATCTTAAAATATGACTATGTTACCGTACGTTAGGTAGTTAGAAGATGTTACATGTTGTTAGATTTATGTTACAGGTAGTTAGAGTATGTTACAGATTATTAGTTTATGTTAGAGGTTGTTGGATACTGTTAATCTGTCTCATAGTATTAAATGTCATGTGTTGATATGCTAGAATCAGAATTAACATTTTATTTTTTACCATCTAATAATATTTAGTTATTATGAAAGTCACAATTTGTTAGACCGTCGTGCCGCTAACCAGTCGTGCCTTCTCCTTCTAACGCTGGCCAATCATTGTATAAATGATGATAATTTGTATAGAAAAGCGCTGTTGTCCTGTGAAGATAATGCAGGTAAGTGTTTTTTATTATAGCTTGTTAGATTTATGTTTAAGGTTGTTAGATTTATGTTTAAGGTTGTTAGATTTATGTTATGGGTTGTCAAATTTTATGTTACATGTGGTTACATTATGTTAGAGATCATTAGTTTATGTTCGAGGTTGTTAGAGTATGTTAGAGGTTGGTAGATACTGTTAGTCTATCTCATAGTGTTATATGTCATGTTTTGATATGCTAGGATCAGACTTAATATATCATTTTTAACCATCTAATAATATTTTATATAATTACTATGAGTGTCACAAATTATTGGACTGACTGAAAAAAGAACCTGTAGCTAACCAATCATTGTATAAACGACGGTAATTTGTATAGAAAAGCGCGGTTGGTAGTAAAATGATGAACACTTCACTAACAGGCATTAGGTGATAGAACCTGTCAAGATAGTTGTATTGTGGAAAATAAATAAACTAAAATAATTTGGCGGGTTCGTAGTACAGCGTTCTAGCTTAATTTGGACAAATCATCTGGGCCGGAATCCCAGAGAGATGCGAAATGCGAATGCCGGAATCCCAGAGGTTCAAATCCTGCGAACGCGTCAATGTTCGAAGTGTTTATCACAAAAAGAACATTTTCTATAAACCTAGTGTGTGAAGCACGATAAAATCATCTAATTGATTATATTATCGTTGTTTTTGTTACAGAAACATCAGCTACGACCCCGTCGAGAGATTCAAGCGCCTCGGGTTCTTTGCAAATAACACCTCCTAGGATAGACATGGCAGCCGTAAGCTATAATACTTTTAGTAAATAATAATTACTGTACTAGCCTTTTTAATAGTCTACTGCAGGACGTAGGCCTACCCACGAAGAGTGATTGGGACATATCCACCACGCTGGCCCAGTGCGGGTTGGTGGATTCACATACGCCATCGAATTTCTTCTACGGACGTATACAGGTTGCCTCACGATGTTTTCCTTCACAGAAAAGCCAGTGGTGTGAAATTCCGCACGTAAACTCTAAGGCATTCATTGGTACGGGGCCGGATTTGAACCCACGACCTCACGGTTGTAAGGCCGGTGTCATTACCACTAGACCACCACGGCTTCTTAAATAATATTTGTTTTCTGAAAAAAATCTAAGCACATAATTCGAATAACTCGGATGTACCGGTTTTAGCCATTTCATGTCAAAATTATTGCATAAATAAACAATAAAATAAATATTAGGGGACATTTTACACACGACCTCTGACCCCAAACTAAGCAAAGCTTGTGATATGGCTGCCAGACACTGATATACTACTCATACATATTTTTTAATACATACGTATATAGATAGTACCTAAATAACACCCAGACACAGAGCAAACACCTATGTACATCACACAAATGCTTGCCCTGGGTGGGGATCGAACCCACGCCTCTTTGACCCCGAAGTCAGGTTCACTATTTGAGTCAATAAATTATATTTTTTTTAATTTTGACTATCCACTGAGCCACCGAGGCAGTCGATAAATAGTAATAAATAGATTATAGGTAAACAAATGTAGCACTATACATATTGTGTAGGTAAATATTGAAGTTTGAAAATTATTTAAAAATATTATTTTAACATTAAGATTGTCTACTTTACACCATTGGTTCGCAAAGTTCAAATATTCAGTTCAAAGGCCCGCAATCTATCTACATCACTACATAGTATAAAACAGTCGCTTCCTGCTGTCTGTCCCCATGTATGATTATATCTTTAAAACTACGCAACGGAATTTGATGCGGTTTTTTTTAATAGATAGAGTAATTCAAGAGGAAAGTTTATATATGTATGTAGAATACACCTGTGCGAAGCCGCGGCGGGTCGCTAGTCTATCATAAATAATTCGCTCGAATATATGTATAGGTGTTGATTTTTCAAAAACCGCTCGGAAATCCAAATAATTTTATTCTTAATCTAATAGACTGGTACAATGCCTGTTTTTTAGTTTTTTTTATACTGTTTTTGTCTTCCAGTTGCATACAGCGTTGTGTGCCACGGCGGGATGTGAACATTCGACCCTGCTGCTATATCTGATGCTACATTCATGCCGAGCGTATAAACGACACGTCACTACCGTCACACACATTGAAAACTTGGTGAGTTTATAAACTAACTAGCTTTTACCAGAAGATTCCGCGATAAAAAGTTGTTAATCACACCCTCCGTCCAATAAAAAATCAGCTGTCTCATACAAAAGTAGTCTATAACACCCTGCATCCAATAAAAAATCAGCTGTCTCATGCAAAAGTAGTCTATAACACCCTCCGTCCAATAAAAAATCAGCTGTCTCATACAAATGTAGTTTATCACACCCTGCGTTCAAAAAAAAAACAGCTGTCTCATACAAAAGCAGTTTATCACACGCTGCGTTAAAAAAAACAGTTGTCTCATACAAAAGCAGTTTATCACACGCTGCGTTCAAAAAAAAAACAGCTGCCTCATACAAAAGCAGTTTATCACACGCTGCGTTCAAAAAAAAACAGCTGCCTCATACAAAAGCAGTTTATCACACGCTGCGTTCAAAAAAAAACAGCTGCCTCATACAAAAGCAGTTTATCACACGCTGCGTTCAAAAAAAAAAACAGCTGCCTCATACAAAAGCAGTTTATCACACGCTGCGTTCAAAAGAAAACAGCTGTCTCATACAAAAGCAGTTTATCACACGCTGCGTTAAAAAAAAACAGCTGCCTCATACAAAAGCAGTTTATCACACGCTGCGTTCAACAAAAAAACAGCTGCCTCATACAAAAGCAGTTTATCACACGCTGCGTTCAAAAAAAACAACTGCCTCATACAAAAGCAGTTTATCACACGCTGCGTTAAAAAAAAAACAGCTGCCTCATACAAAAGCAGTTTATCACACGCTGCGTTCAAAAAAAAACAGCTGCCTCATACAAAAGCAGTTTATCACACGCTGCGTTCAAAAAAAAACAGCTGCCTCATACAAAAGCAGTTTATCACACGCTGCGTTCAAAAAAAAACAGCTGCCTCATACAAAAGCAGTTTATCACACGCTGCGTTCAAAAAAAAACAGCTGCCTCATACAAAAGCAGTTTATCACACGCTGCGTTCAAAAAAAAAACAGCTGCCTCATACAAAAGCAGTTTATCACACGCTGCGTTCAAAAAAAAACAGCTGCCTCATACAAAAGCAGTTTATCACACGCTGCGTTCAAAAAAAAACAGCTGCCTCATACAAAAGCAGTTTATCACACGCTGCGTTCAAAAAAAACAGCTGCCTCATACAAAAGCAGTTTATCACACTCTCCGTTCAAAAAAAACAGCTGCCTCATACAAAAGTAGTCTATCACACGCTGCGTTAAAAAAAAACAGCTGCCTCATACAAAAGCAGTTTATCACACTCTCCGTTCAAAAAAAAACAGCTGCCTCATACAAAAGCAGTTTATCACACTATCCGTTCAAAAAAAACAGCTGCCTCATACAAAAGCAGTTTATCACACTATCCGTTCAAAAAAAACAGCTGCCTCATACAAAAGTAGTCTATCACACGCTGCGTTAAAAAAAAAACAGCTGCCTCATACAAAAGCAGTTTATCACACTCTCCGTTCAAAAAAAACAGCTGCCTCATACAAAAGCAGTTTATCACACTCTCCGTTCAAAAAAAACAGCTGCCTCATACAAAAGTAGTCTATCACACCCTCCGTCAAACAACCAATTTTTAATTTGTTTTTTCGGGAGTTCTGAAAGGAATTTTTTTTGCAGATAGTGCCGATCTTACAAGTGCTATACAACGCTCCGGACAGCAGCTCTCACCACATATACATGTCGTTAATAGTCATACTTATACTCACTGAGGACGACTCACTTATAAAAAGTGTTCATACTATTGTAAGTATTATTATAATTAAACACTAGTTTTATCTAGCTTAGAGCTGTTACCAGCGCCATTGCCCTCGTGATTTTTTGGTTTTTATACCATCTTCTTCTTCGTCGAGTCGAGTTTTTTTTATAATAATAAATTTATTTAATTGAAACCAAAAATGTACAACACATATTTGGATTCCCTGAGTTTGTGGGAGTTAGTCCTCTTCTTAGTGCTAAGCTAAACAGTGCGTGCCAATTTATCTGTTTGGTGTTTCAGAGAAAGTTAGGATATGTGTACTTATATTTTGTTGAGTTGGTGATGTGGCACGAGTTTAGTATGAATGATAATGTATGTATTTGTAAATGTTTGTGTTATATATATTTCTGTTACATTTTATTATTTTTCAATTCTAATTATTTATTACATAATTATTTATTAATTCTAATTAATTACATTGCGGGCACATAAGTAGTTTTATACCATTGTAGAGATGCATTTTTGGGTTCTATACAACGGTTTGCAAGTGTTATACAACGCCCCGGACAGCAGCTCTCACCATATATGTGCACTTTTGATGTTCTATGTCTACTTCTGTTTTTCTTTTTTACCTAACCTAACCATAGCCGAATCATGATACAGTTGATCATGATTAATTACTAATCTTGTTTGTGATTTAATTTGGTTGGTTGAGTGGTACCCTTAAATTATGTATATGCCTGGGACAGAGCGGAAATACACTAAATATTTTATTAATTTAAAACAAGGATTTGAAGATGAACTTCCGCAAAGTGACGCCTGATTCAATAAACTACTTCTGTCACCTTATCGAAAAGCCATGGAAATGGACACATAGGATTAAAACCCCATCCGTAGTCTAAAATTAAAACCTAGCTACCATTATGGCTTCTCGACAGTGACAGATAACATGTGAAGTAATCAACATTAATTGAGTACTTTGTATTTTTGACCGACGAAACGGAAGAGGTTCTCAATTCGACGCGGATATATTTTTTTTAATTTTTATTTTTTATGTATAACCACGCATAACTTTTTATGTGGTAGTTCGATTTCGATAATATTTTTTTATTGGAAAGAGTATACTTCGAAATTGGTCCCATTTAAATTTTATCGAAATCGGCTCAGCCATTTTTGATAAATCAACAATAATGTGAAAAATGCTACATCGATCCGTGCGAAATATTCGCGAATTCTGTACACGGTTGAAGTCGGTCGTGCTATATTTTGCAAAAAAAAATTACCTATATTTAATGGTTTTTAATATGCAATAAAGTTATAATATGTTGTATTTTTTTTAGATGTTAAAAAACCTGACGTGGTATACAGAACGCGCCATATCAGAAATTTCACTCGGTGGTCTGATGGTTTTGGTGATCATTCGCGCGCTACAATACAACATGGCGCGTGGACGCGATAAATACCTACACACCAATTGCGCTGCCGCTATAGCCAATATGAGCTGTAAGTATATACTTTAGAACACAACTGAGCTGCCGCTATAGCCAATATGAGCTGTAAGTATATACTTTAGAACACAACTAAGCTGCCGCTATAGCCAAAATGAGCTGTAAGTATATACTTTAGAACACAACTGAGCTGCCGCTATAGCCAATATGAGCTGTAAGTATATACTTTAGAACACAACTAAGCTGCCGCTATAGCCAAAATGAGCTGTAAGTATATACTTTACAATACAACTGAGCTGCCGCTATAGCCAATATGAGCGGTAAGTATATACTTTACAAAACAACTAAGCTGCCGCTATAGCCAATATGAGCTGTAAGTATATACTTTACAATACAACTAAGCTGCCGCTATAGCCAATATGAGCTGTAAGTATATACTTTACAAAACAACTAAGCTGCCGCTATAGCCAATATGAGCTGTAAGTATATACTTTACAAAACAACTAAGCTGCCGCTATAGCCAATATGAGCTGTAAGTATATACTTTACAATACAACTAAGCTGCCGCTATAGCCAAAATGAGCTGTAAGTATATACTTTACAAAACAACTAAGCTGCCGCTATAGCCAATATGAGCTGTAAGTATATACTTTACAATACAACTAAGCTGCCGCTATAGCCAATATGAGCTGTAAGTATATACTTTACAAAACAACTAAGCTGCCGCTATAGCCAATATGAGCTGTAAGTATATACTTTACAAAACAACTAAGCTGCCGCTATAGCCAATATGAGCTGTAAGTATATACTTTACAAAACAACTAAGCTGCCGCTATAGCCAATATGAGCTGTAAGTATATACTTTACAAAACAACTAAGCTGCCGCTATAGCCAATATGAGCTGTAAGTAAATACTTTACAATAAAATTGAGCTGCCGCTATAGCCAATATGAGCTGTAAGTCTATATTAATAAGGGTCTTTTTTGAACGACATACAGGGTTACTGGTAATCAATAAGCATCCTTTTAGGGGCTTATTCTATACATCAAATAACTTTTATACTACACCTGCTCGGAAAGTACCTTGATCTCTTCTTCTTCTTCCTGGCTGTATTCCCATTTTATTTGGGGTCCGCCCTCCTAGTATTTTTGCGCCACTCCGCACGGTTGTGGGTTGTCTGTTCATTGGTATTTGTAATTTTCATGTCATTGTTAACGGTTTGCATCCAGGTCATTGGTGGACGTCCACGGCCTCTTCTTCTCTCTTCTATGTTCATTACTCTCTTTGTCACATGGTCATCATCTCTTCTCATCACATGTCCGTACCAGCGCAGGCGGTTTTCTCTAAGCTTTTCCTGTATCTGGGCGACTTTGAAAGTGCCACGGATATATTCATTTCTTATTTTATCCGTTCTAGAGACCCCCCCTGCCCAGCGTAACATTTTCATTTCTGTAACATGGACTTTTTGTTCATCAGACTTTCTCATAGGCCAGCACTCAGATCCATAGAGTAAAGCTGGTCTTACTGCCCTTTTGTATACATTGCCTTTGATTTTAATCGGCATACGAGAGTCGCATAGGATACCAGACAGTGACCTCCACTTCAGCCAGGCTGTCTGTACTCTATTTTGGATATCCTTTTCTACACAATTTTTGGGCGCTATGATGGACCCGAGGTACTTAAATTCTTCAACTCTGTTGAGTGGTCTATTATCAATAGATGGACATGGGATGACGCCTGCATTGCTACCAGAGAAGTCGCAATACATGTATTCAGTTTTCTGTCTACTGACTCTCAGTCCTCTCCTCTCCAATGACTCCCGCCACATAGTCAGATCCGATTGTGCTTCTGCTAACGATTCGGCTATAAGAACTACGTCATCGGCATACAGTAGTGACCACGGTGCTGGTTTTTGTATGTCTGCCGTGATATAGTCCATTACCAGGTTAAACAGTAGAGGACTCAGAGTCGAACCTTGATGAACCCCCACTCGGACCTCAAATGGTTCACTTGTTCCCGCAGGACTTAGCACTCTTGTGGTTACATTGTAGTAGAGATCTTTAAGAAGCTCAATATAGTGCTCCTGGACCAGTTGTGCTCTCAGTGCTTGCCAGATAAGTTCTCTCGGGACTCGGTCGAACGCTTTTTCAAGGTCGATGAAAACAAAGTGAAGATCTTGTTTACGAGATTTGTACTTTTCTATTAGTATTTTCACCGAGTGAATCGCATCTGTGGTGCCTACGCCGCTAGTGAATCCGCACTGGTTTGATGTAATGTTTGTAATGAGTGTTAACCTTTTTACGAGGACGCGTTCCCAGATCTTAAGGGTGTGAGAGGTTAGTTTAATTCCCCTGTAGTTTCCACAGTCTGCAACATCGCCTTTGTTTTTAAAGAAAGGTACTAGATTACTTGATCTCCACATATTTGGTATTTTAGTAGTTTTAAGTATTTCATTAAATAATTTTGCTAGCCATAATACGCCGATATTGCCTACTTTTTTCCACAGCTCTGCTGGAATTTCGTCAGGTCCAGTGGCTTTGCAGTTTTTCATTTTATGAATAGCTGTTTTGACTTCCTGCGGTAGGATTGCATCGACTGGTCCTTCGGCACATGGCAAAATTTTAAGTGGCTCCTGTGGAAACTCCTCGTTAAGAAGTGCTTGGTAGTATTCTTGCCACCTCTTACTTATTTCTTTGTCAGTGGTCAACAGTTTGCCGGATGAGTCCCTAATGTATTTATTACGTTTAATATCTTTTGTTTGGTTATTACGAAGTTTTGCTAATTTAAATATATCTGCATCAGTTTTTGCATTTTCTAACTGTTTGTAGAGATCATCGTTGGATAAAGCTTTTGTTACTGCAACGCATTTCTTAGCTCTCTTTTTTATTTCGTTGTATTCCAAGCGATCACGATCATCTTTTGTTTCCTGCCATTTCTTGAAAGATTTCTTCTTCTCCTTGAGATAAGTTTTGACATCTTCATTCCACCAAGATGGATCTTTATTAATACTGAGTTTGCCTTTTGTGACACCTAGCGTTGATTTGGCAGTGTCCAGGCAAAACTTATGAAAGTTATTCCATAAAGTGTCACTGTCTTCTTGGTTTTGAAGGGTCTCTTTCAGGTATTTATCTACCAGTGCAGTAAATTTTTCTCCCTCTGGCTTATTCAAATTATACCACTTTATACGAGGTTCACATTTCCGCTGTTTTTGTTTCTGGTTCCAATTTGGTAATGTCAGACAGGCCACGAGCAGCCTGTGTTGAGTGGTTAGTGGTTCACCAGGTATAACTTTGCAGTCTCTGAAATTGCGTAATATCGATCTGTCACAGAGAAAGTAGTCGATCTGAGAGGTCGAACCCCCGCTTTTGTATGTTATAAGATGCTCTTCCTTTTTTTGAAAATAGGTGTTAACAATTGGTAGATTAAATTGTGTTGCTATATTGATTATGTCAAGACCCTGGCTGTTGGGATTGCCATACCCAAAATTTCCATGTATCACTGAGTTCTGCGGCGCTCTCATACCTACGTGTCCATTTAAATCTCCTGCTATTAATTTTCTCTCTTCCTCCGGTATGTTCTGGAGATAGTCCTCCAAGTTTCCCCAGAACATATCTTTTTCTTCTTTGTCGCACCCGCTCTGGGGGGCATATACTGATATTATATTTAAGGTTGGTTGATTATCTAAAGCTAGTTTTATGCACATGATTCTATCGCTAATTCTATCTACTTTGATTATTCTTTGTTTTAGTGTTTCGTCGAGAATGATGCCAATTCCGTTCCTTGTTGTTGATATGCCGTTATATAGTAGTTGATAGTTTTTACCAATGTCCCTGGACTTTGACCCCTTCCATTTCAGTTCTTGAACACAACATATATTGATGTTTCGTCTATGTAAGATGTTAGCCAATTCTTGACTGCGCCCGGTCAGCGAACCAATGTTCCATGTGGCTATGCGCATGTTATTTGCGCTGCGTCTTGAGTCGTCGCTTGCAGGGGACGCCTTAACATTTTTCGCATCTTTCGCATTTAATCTCATCTGACCGTCGCTTGAGGGGTACGCCCTAGCCGTTATCGTTCTCTTTCTGTGTTGTGCTTTCATACTAGGAGAAGTGTTTGTTTTGGCGATTTGTTTTTACAGCCGGTTGCCACCTGACGCTAAGACTGTCCCCGGGTGGCGGGTGTGAGCGACGCCGTTGACCCTGTAAGAGTTCTTCCGCCGTCAACTCTTCTGGAGTGCTCCAGCCTAAGCACCCAGCACTGCATGCGACCTCTGCTCCAAATATGTCGGAGAAGCCCGCAGCAGGGGTTTGTTGACGAAGTTTCCTTCTCCGACCGGAAAGTACCTTGATACTTTATCAAATTTACTCGTACGGTAGAAAGTACGTCATTGCATATCGAACAAATATGCGGGGAGAAAACGCATCTGAGCGGGAGAGAAAAGTGTATGAAAATCCATTTCTTACGTGGTTTTTCTTTTTTAATTTTGGGTAAGACTATGCGCTGGTAACCTAAATATCAAAAGCCAAAAAGTTTTTACAGTGAGTTTTTATCTCCAAGTTCGCAAAATGACACTGGCCACTATAGGCGGACCGTTTATCTGAGACGTCGCCTGCGCGGGTACAGGGGCGCGCGGGTAGACGACAAAGGGGGACTGAGACCGGTGCGGGCGGCAGGGACCCGCCGCCCGCACCGGTCTCAGTCCCCTGTGTCGTCTCCCCCGGCGCCCCTGTACCGCGCAGGCGACGTCTCAGATAAACGGTCCGCCTATAGCTGTGTGTTGGATGGTGTCAAACAATTTGAAAAAAGAACATGTGAAAATTGCAGACGCCATTGGCGCCATTTTCAAGTGTTACATTAAGCTTCACTAACTGCAACAATTTAAATATAAATTTCAATTAGTAAAGATTTAGTTTTTTATTTTCCTCGTAGGTGTAGTATAAAGCACTATGTATCACTCGAGAGAAAGTGCGATTCCCGATCTCGGGTGTTTTAAAGCCCTCGCCTACGGCTCGGGCTTCAAACGACACCCTCGACGGTAATCGGTCACTTTCTCCTCTCGGTGAACAATGTACTATTGTTCTGCGACTATTGTCAAAACCAAATAAAAAAACAGCTTTTCTACACATTTTGTCAAAGGTTAAGGATATTTTTCTATGGGACAGCTTTTTTATTGAGATTTGATAAAAGTCGTTAAACAAAAGTTGTTAGTTTTGATGTACATAATAAGTCCCTAAAAGGATGCTAACTGACTACCAATAACTCTGTATATTCTACAATACAATAGTAATCATCAATATTGTTGTTGGTTTCGATCGTTGACGAGCGTTTGGACAGTAATTGTAAAGAAAACGCATGAAAATTTGACATTGGACCTTAAAAAAACACCCATTATTTTTTTAAAGAATGATGTATACATTTTTTTTGTTCAGGTGAATTCCGAAATCTCCACCCGTACGTGGCGCAGAGGCTAATATCATTATTCGAAACGTTGACCAAAAGAAGAAATAGACTCTGTGCACAGATAGAAGGTAACATTTAGAAATCTATTTATCACTACATCTGTCATACTTATCAATACTATCAGCGGGGCAACGCGGCTGGTTTGATTTGGGGGGCGACGTTTGGGAGAGGGCCAAGTGTCTGTGGACTGTATGTTTCGTCTGTAAAAAGTGTATAAGTTTTATGTCATAATAAAATTACAACTTGTAATTTTATAATATTTATGACATATATCGGATATCTGAATTGTATACTGTTTGTCCGAGTCTGGACCAATCACATACAGTAATCTAAGGTCAACTCTTATTGGCCAGTAAACCAAAATCAAGCCAATCAGAGTAATGGTTAAATATGGTTAAATCTTACTAAAGCAACTCGTATTTATGCAAAAATCCTAACTTTTTTCAGTAAGATTAAAAATATCAAGCCAATGTCTAATTATCCGTGTTTTTGCAAAATTCCTAGGATTTTTACAAAAAAAACGGTTTATCAAATCTTGCTACGATGTATATAAAGAAGATTAAGGACATCTTTCACAGGGTCTCTGACCCCAAACTAAGCAATGCTTGTGGTATGGCTGCCAGAGACTGATATACTACATAGTGATAAGTTTAAATTCACACTTGTGTTTTGGTTATCTGCTTGTCCTATAACTTGTCCTATACTCAGCCGAAAGAGTCTGATTGAGACCACTATTATGATTTTTTTACTATGGGGCCAACCCGGAAAAATTAGAATTGTTCATAATGATGGTCTGAATCACCTCCTTTCGGTATAGTATACCAGTTTTGGATAACCGTGAATTTAATCATGTTTTGACAAGCATTTAGCGATGCTAGTGAATCGGCTCACAAATGGTGAAAAAATCTTATATGGCTGTGTAGCTTCGAGCACATTTATCTACAGAGCCACAGTCCCTAAGTGAAAGTAGTAAAAAAATGTCCGAGCGCCGTCATACATACCGCCTTAGATATGTACATTTAATAATTCACAATTTTCTTGAATCTCAACGTTATGTCACCTAATGAGTGCTTGTCAACGCGCGGCGTTGTAGTCGGCTTGCAATCGCCTTACGACTAACTAAAACCCTGCCCGCTACGTAGCTTCGGCAGAGTTTTGGCTCGGACACATTTTTTGCACGATTGTGACTCTATAGATATTTGCTCGAAGCTGTGTAGCTATAAAATTGAGAAAAAAACAGGCGTATTGTTAAAATCAACTTTTCGTTATTTTCCAGGGGGTGATATAAATCAAGTAGAGTTACCGCATCAACAGGAAGAGAAAACTGAAGAAATTGTGAGTACATACTAAGCCCGATTACAGAGGCGCCATCGTAATTATATTAGCTAAATATCATAGTTCTGTTTCTTTTTTACTTTAGGCATTCGATAGAGAGAACGCTTTTTACGTTGCTATTAAATTTACGCTGGCGCCTCTGCAATCGGGCTTACTGTATTAATATAAGTTTCGTATAGGCCGGGTGGCTAGCCCTGGCGTCAGAATTTTTGAGCCGCCTGAAGGCCCCTGACATGGCTAAACTGTTAAAGTAACCAGGAATAAAATAAATAGAAAATAATTGACTGCCTCGGTGGCGCAGTGGTTAGTGACCCTGACTCCTGGATCAAAGAGGCGTGGGTTCGATCCCCACCCAGGGCAAGGATTTATGTGTTTGCTCTGTGTCTGGGTGTTATTTAGGTACTATCTATATAAGTATGTATTTAAAATATGTATATGTAGTACTCGTATATCAGTCTCTGGCAGCCATATCAAAAGCTTTGCTTAGTTTGGGGTCAGAGACCGTTTGTAAGTCCCCTAATGTTTATTATTTATTTAATAAAAAAGATGTACGATTCCCGTAAAGGTTCAGAGCTTGTTCACATACGCCAATTTGTATGATTCGGCCTAGTAACTATTGTATTTTTTAGGGTTCCGTACCCAAAGGGTAAAAACGGGACCCTATTACTAAGACTCCGATGTCCGTCTGACCGTCTGTCTGTCTGTCTCTAGGCTGTATCTCATGAACCGTGATAGGTAGACAGCTGAAATACTACAAATACTAAAAACTGAATAAAATAAGTATTTAAGGAGGGCTCCCATACAACAAACAATTTTTAGAAGTTTTTTGCTTGCTATTAATAATGGCAAGAGAGATGGGGCTCAGGGGGCTCCAACACAGTACGGAACCCTACGTGCGCGAGTCCGTCTCGCACTTGACCGATTTTTTATGGTTTAATTTTAAATATGATATGTAACTATTGTTATCAATAAATAAGCATGAGTATAAGTAAGCAAAGAACTTCTAGGGTGGGCTCTTTGGCTATGGCCACTATAACATTGTCGTTCTTGGGTAGTCGGTTATTTTTTTTTCCTTTTTAGGGTTCCGTACCCAAAGGGAAAAACGGGACCCTATTACTAAGACTTCGATGTCCGTCTGTCCGTCTGTCTGTCCGTCTGTCACCGGGCTGCATCTCATGAATCATGATAGCTAGGCAGCTGAAATTTTCACAGATGATGTATTTCGGTTGCCGCTATAACAACAAATACTAAAAACAAAATAAAATAAATATTTAAGGGGGGCTCCCATCCAACAAACCTAAATTTTTTGACGTTTTTCGCTCTATATTAATAATGGTACCAGGTAGATGCTTGAAATTTTCACAGAATAATTAGTTTTATATATTCCATTCAATAATAAATAATAAAATCAAAATAAAATAAATATTTAACGGGGGCTCCCATACAGTACGGAACCCTCCGTGCGCGAGTCTGACTCGTACTTGGCCGATTATTTCAGATGGACCACATAGCTGTATTGGACGAAGTGATCAGAATGTTGCTGGAAATCATCAACTCGTGCTTAACACATCAACTGCCGCAAAACCTTAACGTAGTTTACGCGCTGCTGCATAAGAGGAAGCTGTTCTCAGATCCGAGACACCAGCCGCAAGCGCAGAATATTGAGATGGTAAGCGTATGAACAATTAATCATTTATGTATGGCAGTAATCATTTATCTATCATATATTTTTTATCTATCAGTCATCATTTATTTGTGGCAATCACAAACTATGGCAATAATTTTGTGATAACAAGCGTATTATCGTGTATTTATCCATAGCAGTTAATCATTTATATATGACGCTCTTCATTTATTTATTCATTTATTTAACTAATAGGAGGATCAACAGCATCAAAAACATAAACATAACAAAAATACAGAGCGCTAATTATAGATCCTCACGTTTAGAATTAATTTAGTAACAATGTGGGAACATAAACTTAAAAAACATAGTATTGTTTGTGACAATCGTCATATATCTATGGAAATAATCTTCTAAGGTACTCGTAATTACCATCCTACTAATATTATAAACGTAAAAGTTTGTAAGGATGGATGGATGGATGTTTGTTACTCTTTCACGCAAAAACTACTGAACGGATTGAGATGAAACTTTGCAACTATATAGCTTATACATCAGAATAACACATCCTTACATAGTATAAAATAAAGTCGCTATTTTTGTTTGTTTGTCTGTATGCTTAAATCTTTAAAACTACGCAACGGATTTTGATGCGGTTTTTTAATGGATAGAGTGATTCAAGAGGAAGGTTTATATGTATAATAATACACCTATGCGAAGCCGGGGCGGATCGTCTAGTAGGCTATAAATTATAGTGATATTGCGTAAATTTTCCATATTATAACAATACTCGTAAGTGTTGAGTAAGTAGGAAAAATTCTGCCATCATTCCAGCGTGCGCTCCAAGAAATGTCAAAAAAGAACTGTCAAATCAAACAAATGTCAAATCGATTTTTTTTTATTTTTTATATTCCACCTCGCATGGAAAAAGGTAAATACTATGGAGATGTGCAACCTGAAATCCCCCATAAACCCTGGTTTAGTAAATATCCAAATTCGGACAAAAGAACCACATCCGTAATTTGTCGCCTCCGTCTTAACCATGCTTGCACCCCAGTATTCCTGGCCAAACTCAGGATTAGGGATCACTCCCAGTGTGAGTGCGGCCTCGATGAAGGAAACGTGGACCACATATTTTTCAGCTGCCCCTTAACACAGTACTCTTTGTATGATGCCATCCCCCCAGAAATCCCTCGTCCCACCTCCTTCAAATCCTTACTTTCCCTTGTACATACCCCATTTGTAAATATATTATGTAAATATATTAAAAATAATAATATTAAGTTGTAAATAGTATTAACCATTAATTATATAGCAGTTTAGTATATTGTGTGTTTGTGTTCGTCCTATGTGTTTATAGATTATACTGTGTTTGTTCCGGTAGTGGTGAATGGTATAAAATCCAAAAACTGTTGCCTACCCAATACAGGTAACACATCAAACATCGTACAAATTCTCTACGTTTGATGGCAGTACCTCACAAGACATTGGCAAAATTGTGAAACACCTTCGCAGAAGCCACAAATCAAGAATTGATTGATTATATTCCACCTCCTTTATTAAGGGTGGTAAGGTAGGGCCTCGAAATATCATGCGGGCGAAGCCGCGGGCAAAATCTAGTTTATCTATATAGCAGTAATCATTCATTTATCTATAGCAATCCTCAAATATCTATGGCAATAATGATCAGTGGAAATAATTTGTCTATAGCGGTAATCATTTGTCTGTGGCGGTCATTATTTATTTGTGGCAGTCACCATCTATCTCCCTCCTCCAGTCGATTTCCTCATGTCTGAGGGTCGTGACCACCACCTTCCACCAATTTCTCCCGGATGATTTTCTTCCACTCTTTCCGGTCCTCGGCGACATGCAGCGCGTCGTACACTGAGGAGTCCAATGTGGTGCTGATCTGGTCGGACCAACGCATCTGACTGCGGCCTCGAAGACGTTTCCCCTCTACCTTGCCAGTAACCATTAGCTTCTCTAGGTTATCACCGTCTTTTCTAGCAATATGGCCAAAGTATTCAAGGACGCGTTTAAGGCATAGTCTTGACTTTAAGCCGTTTCAATATTGATGCGTTGGTACGATGTGCTGCCAAGGAATTCTTAGCATTCTTCTCCAGCACCACATTTCGAATGCGTCGATTCGCCCGCGATCTGCTGCCTTGAGCGTCCATGTCTCAGCCCCGTATAGAAAAATTGAAAAAACCAGGGTTCGAACTAGTCTTATTTTCGTATTTAGCTTAATTCCTCTGTTCTTCCATATCTTCTGAAGCTGAGACATTGCTCCTTTAGCCATCCCAATGCGGCGTCGTATATCAGCTTCACAGGAGCCATTATTGCTTATATTAGAGCCGAGATAAATGAATTCGTCAACAGTCTCAAGATTCAGCACACCAGTGAAATGCAGTATCTTCGAGCGGTCAACTACCATGATCTTAGTTTTGGCTTTATTGAGGGAAAGGCCCAAACTGTTGCTAATCTGTTCCATTTTGTTGAGAAACAAATACATTTCTGCTTCGCTGGCCGCTATTAAAGTTGTATCATCGGCATATCTGAGATTTGTGACTTTTACTCCGCCAACGCTCACACCTCCATCCCACCCGTCGCAGGTTTGTCTCATTATGAATTCGCCATAAGAGTTAAATAAGATTGGCGAAGCAATACAGCCTTGGCGAACGCCTTTTTCGAACCGAAACGGTCTTGAGACAGTTCTCTCAATCCTGACTACTCCTTCACTCATATGTAGTAATAGTCTTCTATTACTCATTTGTTGACCGACGAAACAGAGGAGGTTTTCAATTCGACGCGTATATTTTTTTTTAATGTATAACAACGCATAACTTTTTACATAGTGGTCCGATTTTGATAATTCTTTTTTTATAGGAAAGAGTATACTTTGAAATTGGTCCCGTTTAAATTTTATCGAAATCGGCTGAGCCATTTTTGATAAATCAACAATAATGTAAAAAATGCTACATCGATCCGTGCGAAATATTCGCGAATTTTGTACACGGTTGAAGTCGGTCATGCTACTTTTTGGGAAAAATAATTATGCCAGTAAAAGTTTAACTTTCACCGTGGTTTCATAAAACCAATCAATCATTTTTTTTTCTTAGCTGTGTTTGTGTTGTTCTCAGGTGATAGGATATTTCTCGAGTCGTCTCCAGCGAGTGCAGGGGGGCGCGGGCGGGGAACTGGGAGTCACAGAAGTCCTCGCCTGCATCAAGAAAGGCGCCGAGCAGTGGTCCAGCGATCGGCTCAAGGTAAATATCGTTCTTAGGGTTCCGTACCCAAAGGGTAAAAACGGGACCCTATTACTAAGACTCCGCTGTCCGTCTGTTAAAGCTAGAAAACTGAAATTTTCACACATGATGCATTTCTGTTGCCGCTATAACAACAAATACTAAAAACAGAATAAAATTGATATTTAAGGGGGGCTCCCATACAACAAATCTGAATTTTTAGCTGTTTTTTCTCGATATTAATAGCGGTGATAGGTAGATGCTTGAAATATTCAAAGATTATTTGTTTAAATATGCACTTTAACAATAAATAAATTAATATAGAATAAATATTCAAGAGCCCTTCTTGAATCCCATACAGGTAACGTGTTTTTTTTTGCTAGATATTAATAATGGCAACAGGAAGATGCTTCAAATATTTAGTGGTATATTCCTTGCAAAAATAATGAATACGTTAAGATAAATTATCTTAAGGAGGGCTTCCACATGGTGCGGAACCTTTCGTGCGCGAGTCCGACTCGCGCTTGGCCTATTATTAGCAATGTAGCGATCGATTTTGCCCCAAATTGCGCCATCTATCCTATCACCAGTGAATCGCTTATTGAGGCTTTTATCGTGTAACGAAATATTTTACGCCAAAATAACTAATACGCGCGTTTCCCTTAAACCTGTAACGAATAAAACAGGGTAACACAGAAGTTCAATCAATTGAATCCGATGGATTTTTTTGTTGCCACTGTACCTGTACTAGCCTTTTTTTAATAGTCCACTGCAGGACGTAGGCCTACCCACAATAGGGTGATTGGACCATATCCACCACGCTGGCCCAGTGCGGGTTGGTGGATTCACATACTCCATCAAATTCCTTCTACGGACGTATGCAGGTTGCCTCACGATGTTTTCCTTCACCGAAAAGCGAGTGGTGTGAAATTCCGTACATAAATTCCAAGGAATTCATTACGGCTGACTACTGCCGATGTTGCCACTGTAGTCTATTGTAATAAAAAAAAGTATATTTACTATTTATCATAATGGAAACTTGTAAAAATTGTCTTGTTTTACAGAAATTCCCCGACCTAAAATTCAAATACGTAGAAGAGGAGAGGCCCGAAGAATTCTTCACGCCGTACGTTTGGGCGCTCAGCAGCAGCTGTGGAGGAGTGCACTGGGCCAGCGAGGGGGGTGCGCGCGCACTACACCACCTGCTGGCCGTATGATACCAGGACAACCTCGACGTGGGACAATATGGTGCGCTGGGGCTCTGTGTGGGCCTCTCCACTCAAGTGTAGCATTGTTAACCAGGATAAAAGACAGATTTAGATTAAATTGTGCAGTTATTGTGTAAAATGGTGCAGTTTCTTTTTAGAATTGTGCAGTTTCTGTGTAAAACTGTGCAGTTTCTATATAAAATTGTGCAGTTTCTTTGTAAAATTGTGCAGTTTCTCAACTACCGTTCTGCGCATTTAAGTAGTATAGTAATTGAAATCCCATTCGAATTGCAATTACAATCCTATTTAAATGCTACTAGCCCCATATTAAAATGACAAGTGAGACAATCGCGATTAGGCGCTCAGCAGTAGCTGTGGAGGCGTGCACTGGGCCAGCGAGGGGGGTGCGCGCGCACTACACCACCTGCTGGCCGTATGATACCAGGACAACCTCGATGTGGGACAATATGGTGCGCTGGGGCTCTGTGTGGGCCTCTCCACTCAAGTGTAGCATTGTTAACCAGGATAAAAGACAGATTTAGATTAAATTGTGCAGTTATTGTGTAAAATGGTGCAGTTTCTTTTTAAAATTGTGCAGTTTCTGTGTAAAACTGTGCAGTTTCTATATAAAATTGTGCAGTTTCTTTGTAAAATTGTGCAGTTTCTCGACTACCATTCTGCGCATTTAAGTAGTATAGTAATTAAAATCCCATTCAAATTGCATTTACAATCCTATTTAAGTGCTACTAGCCCCATAATAAAATGACAAGTGAGACAATCGCGATTGCCCAATTGCTGAGCGCCCGCTCAGCAGTAGCTGTGGAAGCGTGCACTGGGCCAGTGAGGAGGTGCGCGCGCACTACACCACCTGCTGGCCGTATGATACCAGGACAAACTGGACGTAGGACAATATGGTGCGCTGGACCTCTGTCTGGGCCTCTCCACTCAAGTGTAGCACAGTTAGCATTGTTGACCAAGTTAAAAGACACTTTTCGATAGCTTTTCGGTGAAATGGTGCAGTTTTTGTGTAAAATTGTGCAGTTCATATGTAACATTGTGCAGTTTCTGTTTTATTGTGCAGTTTCTGTTCATTGTGTAAAATTACAGTTTTTCAACTACCATTCTACGCATTTAAGCAGTTTCTGAGTAGGTTATCCAGTTCCCGTTATTCTTAGTTACTTACATAATGCTGTCCAAAAAATCTAAATGACAGTCGTGTCCAATGTTATGCCCTACTATCCAAGTCTACGAGAGTTTTTTCTGACAAAATTGTGCAGTTTTTGTGTAAATCCGTGTAGTTGATGTCACTCTGTGCAGTTCATTTTGAACCTGTGCAACTTCTACGAAAAACTGGGCAGTTTCTACATAAAACTGTCTATTTAAAAAAACAATCCATTTTTGTGTTAAACTGTGCAACTTTTGTGTTCTTCTGATTTCCTACCTACCATTAAGCAGTATTCAAATATGATTATAGCCGTTTTTTCCTTCTTTTTATTGTGTCGTCTTTGTGCAGTCCTAAAATAAATGTGTTTTATTTCAGTTTGTATACCTTTTGACTTTATATACAGGGTAAATATTATTTTTATTGTATTCATTCCTATGTATAATGGGATCTATAAGTTATATCTGATTTAGTTTACTTACATTACTTCAAGTAGAGACATTTTTACTTTACTGTACTGTACTGTATCAGCGTTTTAATAGTCCACTGCAGGACGTAGGCCTACCCACGAAGGGTGATTGGGCCATATATACCACGCTGGCCCAGTGCAGGCCCATTTTACTTTAATGTTTTATATAACATTCAATATTTTACCTGTGCTTCAAAAACTTCGGTTTGGTTCAATTATATTTTTTTTTTTTACATTCATTATTATCTTTTTCATTTATTTAGTCATATTTGTGGAAAAGCTTTAGTGTGATAAGTCATATAATGTAAAACACTGAACCACATTAATTGAGGCGTAATAATTATTGTCCTGCCCCTTCTATCGTACGGCTAGACAGACGCGACCAAAGCGCCACCCTTTTATGGTGGACATCCCGCGCATTAGAACCAAGCGTTTCGAGTCCACATTCCTCATACGAACTGCCAGAATGTGGAACGCTTTGCCTGGGTCTGTCTTCCCGCTAGAGTACAATGTAGGTGTCTTCAAATCCCGAGTAAATAGGTATCTTCTAGGTAAGCGTGTTACATCCTAGACCGCATATCTGCTTAACATCAGGTAGTGTGTAGTCAAACGCAAACCTATTCAAAATAAAAAAAAAAAAAACATTATTTGTAAATTGTACAGTTTACGAGTAACGTGCAGTTTTTGATATAATATAGCAATCTAATGTAAAACTGTGCAATTCATCGTGCAGTTATAAAACTAATAGTTTCAAATTCGTAATTAAAACTGTGCAGTTATTTATATTTTGTAGCAAAGACGGATTGTCTGTATAAAGCAAAGACAGTTTCAAAAAAAATCGGCCAAGTGCGAGTCGGGTTCGCGCACCAAGGGTTCCGTATTTTATAGAAGCCCCCCTTAATATATTTTATTTTCATTTAATTATTTATTTTTGAAGAAACATACCACTTAATATTCTTTAAATATTACCTGTCACCATTATTAATATCGAGCGAAAAAGGGCTAAAAAATCAGATTTGTAGTATAGGGAGCCTCCTTTAAATATATTTTTTTTCTGTTTTTAGTTCGACAGAAATATATCATTTGTCTGTAAAATTTTCAACGTTATAGCTATCACGGTTAATGAGATACAGCCTGGTGACAGGCAGACAGACAGACAGACATCTGAGTCTTAGTAATAGGGTCCCGTTTTAACCCTTTGGGTACGGAACCCTAAAAAGGGAAGACGAGTGACATTCAAACATAATACCCATTAAGTATGGTCCTGTTGTGGTTCGGGTCAGCCCGGCCTACGATGTCACCTCCCCGAATGACAAGGATAGAGATAGGCGCCAACACATGCAGTGCAAGCGAAACAAGTACAAAGCGAATGAGTCCACTGGACTGCCTGGATCCAGTTGAATAGAGACAGATGTTGCAACCGAGTCACTTATCTTCCCTTTTTTGAAACTATCAATGCTTTATACTTACTTTAGGCAGTTTTTAGGGTTCCGTACCCAAAGGGAAAAACGGGACCCTATTACTAAGACTTCGATGTCCGTCTGTCCGCCTGTCCGTCTGGCTGTCTGTCTGTCACCGGGCTGTATATCATGAACCATGATAGCTAGGCAGCTGAAATTTTTACAGATGATGTATTTCTGTTGCCGCTATAACATATAAAATACTAAAAGGAGAATTAAATAAATATTTAAGGGGGGCTCCTATACAACAAACCTGAATTTTTAGACGTTTTTCGCTCTATATTAATAATGGTAACAGGTAGATGCTTGAAATTTTCACAGAATATTTAGTTTTATATTCCCTTCAATAATAAGTAATAAAATTAAAATAAAATAAATATTTAAGGAGGGCTCCTATACAGTACGGAACCCTCCGTGCGCGAGTCCGACTCGTACTTGGCCGATTATTTGAAACTGTCAATGCTTTATACTTACTAGGCAGTTTTTTCAATATGAGAGAGACAGTTGAAATAATTATTATTTATTTTTTAATTTAAAATGTGCAGTTTTAATATGTCTAGATTGTCTATGTTTTTATATGATTGATAAATTCGCGCTTGACGATGAAGTAAGCTTAGAATATGCCAAATTATGAAGGCGTCATCGTAAATTTAATAGCAACGTAAAAAGTGTTCTCTCCATCGAATGCCTAAAGTGAAAACGAAACAGAAATATGCTAATTAGCTTTTATAATAACGATGGCGCGTTCATAATTGGGCATTTTATTATACCAATTAATTATGTTATTCTCCTATTAGTTTTGTAATAAATTGAGGCAAGTTCTAGTTTGAATTATTTAATAAAAATCATAAACCAAGTCCGGTTTGACAAATCAGCATCACATTTTTTTATTTATGCTTATTTTACGAAGCTGAGCGCTGCCGTGGTGCGGTTGACACGTTAAATAATGGTTCCCGGTTGTTTTAACCGCTTAGCTATGTCAAGAAGCTTAGACGGCTTAGAAACTCTGACACCAGGGCTACCCATGTTTTTTATACGAACTTATTTTATTATGAAGCTTGTCTCAGGCGCAATAGCGGCACTCGCTGTTCGAAATACAGGGTTATTTCTAATCAATTAGCATCCTTTTAGGGGCTTATTCTGTACATTAAAACTAACAACTTTTGTTCTTCGACTTTTGACAAAACTCAACAAAAAAAACAGGTGTTCCATACATTTAGGCGCGGGTGAACGATTTTTTTCTATGAAACAACCTTTTTTTTTATAATTTTGACAAAAGTCGCAGAACAAAAGTTTTTAGTTTTGATGTACAGAATAAGCCCCTAAAAGGATGCTAATTCATTAGAAATAACCCTGTATAGTATATACAGATGCGCAGAAAGTGCCAACATGGTTTCTGTTATAATTTATCGCGAACTGTAGCTAATTCCTTTCTTAATAAAGTACCTACTGAGTATATTATGTCTACTGAATATTTCTGAATAAATATCATTATGTACGTATTGTATAATAATAATAAATAATTGATAATTAGAAAATGGTGAAAGGTCTCGTAAGAATTTTCATTTGAAAAAATGTGGGCCTAAGTCACAAGTCTCTGAGACTAATTAATATAAATATACTTAAACTAAAATTATTACATTATAGGTATAAGTACTTGTTGCAAATCACGAGGGCGCGTGGTCTTTAACCAATAGGGTATTTTACTATGGACGAGAAAAAATCTGTAAATGTATTTTTGAGATAGCTTAGGCAAAAAGCAATCGGAAAATGTTTGTTTTAGATCACAAAACATCAAAATAAATGTTAAAAATCAATACAAAATATTCCGTTTTTTTAAATCTGTACATAAAATAGGCGCAGCTATGTGATGACGTCATGATGCTATGTAAACATTGAAAACTATAGAATGGCAGTGTCAATGTCAGCTGTCAAAGACACTGTCGTGAGAAATATTTACGCGCATTGTTTACATAGCATCGTGACGTTATTCGTAACCACAGAGTAAAATATTGACATCAATCGTTTTCGTAAATTACGCGCGAAATTTTGAAACTGTAAAATTAAAATGCAGTTTTAAAGCAGAAGCCAGATTTTTTTTTTGTTTTTTTTTTAGTGGTTTATTAGCCCTACAGAATCTAATTGAGATACTTTTCAAAAATGACTATAATACCCTATTGTTAAATCGAATATCTTGGCAGCTGTGATATTTATTAACAAGATGTGGTTAACCCAATCCTGACTGTAGCTCACTTAACAGCTGCGCGAGGATCCGCAGCTTGTAGCTGTCATCACAGCCGCCTAGATCATTGATTCGGCCCGTACAACTGATAACTTATCCAGGCACTCACAATATGCCTAATGCGTATGCCACGGTATTCGTGCAAACCAAAACAAGTGCCAAAGCAAATGGGGGTGATTCAATTACAATTTGGATATCTTTAAGGCAAGAGTGAATAGGTATCTTCTAGGTCTACATACTACATCTTCGGCTACAACTTCGCTTTCCATCAGGCGAGCTGGTGGCCAAATGTAGCCCTATTCTACATAAAAAATCAGATCATTGTAATAAACAATTTTTACTATGGGTCCAATCCGAAATAAGATAAAAAATCAGCTGATTCAAATATTTTTGTTAAATCACGGTTGCAAATTGTACCAACGCCATATCGACTGCCTCGGTGGCTCAGTGGTTAGTGACCCTGACTTCTGAGTCAAAGAGGCGTGGGTTCGATCCCCACCCCGGGCAAACATTTGTGTGATGAACATAGATGTTTGCTCTGTGTCTGGGTGTCATTTAGGTACTATCTATGTAAGTATGTATTTAAAACATGTATATGTAGTATATCAGTCTCTGGCAGCCATATGACAAGCTTTGCTTTGTTTGGGGTCAGAGACCGTGTGTAAGATGTCGCCTAATATTTATTTATCTGTTTTTCTTTATTTCTTTAACCCTATACACATGTGTGTACGACTGATCGCTCCACCAGGCACACACACAAACGCAATTTGCATATTATGCATATCGCGGTACTCGCGGTGCGTTCGTGGTTTGCAACAACTATAAATTGTCTAGACATATTATTATGTATGAAAAAGAAATTCATAGTTTTCTCTCTTCAATTTTGCTGCCCATTTCAGTGAAAACCAAATCAAAATGTCTTTAGGCAATCATTTAGTTTAGTATGTTTCACATTGTATAATGAAATCGACATAATTATCTGGCAGAATATTGTATAGTATAGACTTAGAGTATATAAATATGTCGATTTTAACAGAATTATATGAATATTTCAAGGTATTGTTTTGCAAAGTGCAGGTAGTTTTTTCTATGGGAGATCTACCTGTACTAAAAAAGTAGGTAAGTAAATGTTAATACATATGATTTTCTTTGACTTCAAGATCAATTACGGGCAAAAAGGGGCTAAAGCCCTGAAAATATGTCACCGCAATATTAGTAGGACCACGGACCACTAAGATTGCTTGGTAGGAAAACATTTCTTGCCCGTGGGCCTACTAGTAGTACATCTGGTAGGACCTCGGCCATGGGCATCAAACGACTTCGTCTATGTATGGGACCAACTTTGAAATCACAAAAAAAAAGTCGGCAGTCTCAGATTTTCTCGAGTCGAAATGTTTTTTATAGAATAGTTTTTTTTTTTGCTATTTCGGGGTGGGTCTCGTAGTAAAAGTTCTTTGTCTTGATGTACTAAAATTAGTATGAAGCCATGGTGGTCTAGAGGTAGTGACACCCGCCTTACAATCGTGAGGTCGTGGGTTCAATCCCAGTCCCGTACCAATGAGTTCTTTGGAATTTATGTACGGAATTTCACACCACTGGCTTTTCGGTGAAGGAAAACATCGTGAGGCAACCTGCATACGTCCGTAGAAGAAATTCGATGGCGTATGTGAATCCACCAACCCGCACTGGGCCAGCGTGGTGGATATGGCCCAATCACCCTTCGTGGGTAGGCCTACGTCCTGCAGTGGACTATTAAAAAGGCTGGTACAGTACAGTACAGTACAGTACTAAAATTAGACTAAAAAGGTTATTCCTACACTTTGCGAAACAATGGCCTTGTATAACCATTATTTAAATTATCACCTGATTGTAATATTTATTGTATTGTATCCTTTATTTCAAAGGCTAGCATGTTTTAATAAATGAAGTTACAAAACTAGATTTGAGTATTTATTTGTTCCCATTTGGTTTGTTCCTAAAAGATCATTAACGTACTATAGAGTATATAAGGTGTTACGTGTAAGTATTGAAATTGTATTATTGCTTTTTGGATACGTTTGAAATGATCTTCATACTACACCTGCTCGGAAAGTACCTTGATACTTTATCAAATTTACGGTAGAAAGTACGTCCTTGCATATCGTACAAATATGCGGGGAGAAAACGCATCTGAGCGGGAGAGAAAAGTGTATGAAAATCCATTTCTTACGTGGTTTTTCTTTTTTAATTTTGGGTAAGACTATGCGCTGGTAACCTAAATATCAAAAGCCAAAAAGTTTTTACAGTGAGTTTTTATCTCCAAGTTCGCAAAATGACACTGGCCACTAAGTAGCTGTGTGTTGGATGGTGTCAAACAATTTGAAAAGAGAACATGTGAAAATTGCAGACGCCATTGGCGCCATTTTCAAGTGTTACATTAAGCTTCACTAACTGCAACAATTTCAATATAAATTTCAATTAGTAAAGATTTAGTTTTTTATTTTCCTCGTAGGTGTAGTATAAAGCACTATGTATCACTCGAAAGAAAGTACGATTCCCGATCTCGGGTGTTTTAAAGCCCTCGCCTACGGCTCGGGCTTCAAACGACACCCTCGACGGTAATCGGTCACTTTCTCCTCTCGGTGAACAATGTACTATTCTATCCCGGGCCGACGAACCAGAGGCAGACCGAAGACAAAATGGAGGGATGTAGTACTGAGGGACATGAGAGAGTGCAGTGTTTCCGAAGACGATGTCGAAGATCGAGCCAAGTGGAGGAGGAAAGTGACTTTTTTTGCACGATTGTAACTCACATATTTGCTCGAAGACAAGTATGTAAAAAATTAAAGCAGATCTCACGGCGCGCGGCGGCGCGTTGTAAATCCTAGAGTTAGGCTAAGAACTCACGGAGCGGTTTTATTTCGGTTTTAAAAATTAAAACAGATCTCACGGCGGCGCGTTGTAAATCCTAGAGTTAGGCTAAGAACTCACGGAGCGGTTTTATTTCGGTTTAAAAAATTAAAGCAGATCTCATGGCGGCGCGTTGTAAATCCTAGCGTTAGGCTAAGAACTCACGGAGCGGTTTTATTTCGGTTTTAAAAATTAAAACAGATCTCACGGCGGCGCGTTGTAAATCCTAGCGTTAGGCTAAGAACTCACGGAGCGGTTAAATTTCGGTTTAAAAAATTAAAACAGATCTCACGGCGGCGCGTTGTAAATCCTAGCGTTAGGCTAAGAACTCACGGAGCGGTTTTATTTCGGTTTAAAAAATTAAAGCAGATCTCACGGTGCGCGGCGGCGCGTTGTAAATCCTAGCGTTAGGCTAAGAACTCACGGAGCGGTTTTATTTCGGTTTTAAAAATTAAAGCAGATCTCACGGTGCGCGGCGGCGCGTTGTAAATCCTAAAGTTAGGCTAAGAACTCACGGAGCGGTTTTATTTCGGTTTAAAAAATTAAAGCAGATCTCATTGCGGCGCGTTGTAAATCCTAGCGTTAGGCTAAGAACTCACGGAGCGGTTTTATTTCGGTTTTAAAAATTAAAGCAGATCTCACGGCGCGCGGCGGCGCGTTGTAAATCCTAGAGTTAGGCTAAGAACTCACGGAGCGGTTTTATTTCGGTTTTAAAAATTGAAACAGATCTCACGGCGGCGCGTTGTAAATCCTAGCGTTAGGCTAAGAACTCACGGAGCGGTTTTATTTCGGTTTTAAAAATTAAAACAGATCTCACGGCGGCGCGTTGTAAATCCTAGAGTTAGGCTAAGAACTCACGGAGCGGTTTTATTTCGGTTTAAAAAATTAAAGCAGATCTCATGGCGGCGCGTTGTAAATCCTAGCGTTAGGCTAAGAACTCACGGAGCGGTTTTATTTCGGTTTTAAAAATTAAAACAGATCTCACGGCGGCGCGTTGTAAATCCTAGCGTTAGGCTAAGAACTCACGGAGCGGTTAAATTTCGGTTTAAAAAATTAAAACAGATCTCACGGCGGCGCGTTGTAAATCCTAGCGTTAGGCTAAGAACTCACGGAGCGGTTTTATTTCGGTTTTAAAAATTAAAACAGATCTCACGGCGGCGCGTTGTAAATCCTAGCGTTAGGCTAAGAACTCACGGAGCGGTTTTATTTCGGTTTTAAAAATTTAAACAGATCTCACGGCGGCGCGTTGTAGGTAAATCCTAGCGTTAGGCTAAGAACACACCGCGGTTTTATTTCTGTACTCACGCTCACCGGTTATTTGTGCGGTTACGCGGCCGTCGTCAGAGCGCGCGGTTGCAAACTGCCGAGGTTGACCGCGGCCCGAGCGAGCGGGAGCCGAACATCACTGCGGACGTCTGCTTTATTTTTTAGGGTTCCGTACCCAAAGGGTAAAAACGGGACCCTATTACTAAGACTTCGATGTCCGTCTGTCTGTCTGTCACCGGGCTGACCGGCTGACAATCATGAACCGTGATTGCTAGGCAGCTGAAATTTTCACAGATGATGAAATTCTGTTGCCGCAATAACAACAAATACTAATAATAGAATAAAATAAATATTTAAGGGGGTCTGCCATACAACAAACGTGATTTTTAGGAGTTTTTTTGCTCGCAATTAATAACGGCAAGAGGAATGGGGCTCCCATACGGTACGGAACCCTTCGTGCGCGAGTCCGACTCGCACTTGGCCGATTATTATATATATCTGCATTCTACAGAAGCTCTACAGGGGCCCGCCCCTGAGCGGCGGGCACGGCTGTAAAGCGAAAAACGGCAAAAAAATCAGGTTTGTTGTATGTGAGCCCCCCTTAATTTTTTTCTGGTATTTGCTGATTGCTGTTATGCAACAGCAATACGTCATCTGTGATAATTATTTTTAACATTCTAGCTATCACCGTTCATCGGATTTACCACTTCGGAGTAGACCTCGGTTACAGACAGACGGACAGCGGAGTCTTATATAGCAATAGGGTACGGGTAGGGTACGTCCTTTGGGTACGGAACCCTAAAAACTAGGGTAGGTTATAGGTAGCGCCACACAAGTCGGCGGATGGGAAGTAAGGCGCAGAACGCTGAGCAAAGGGCAAAATATAGGTATGCGCGGGAGCCAGAGAGACTCGCGCCAGGGGACACCCGCCCGCCAACCTCATGTCACTCGCGCGCTCCATACGCCTGTGCTCGCTACTTCGCCACTTGCGTAGGCATTGTGCACACATGCGCAATAATTAGCGAATCACGGCGAAGTTGTATCTGCTGCTAACTTCTCATGCGCCGACTTGTGTAGCGCGGATTATAACTCAATACTTAACACTGGCAAATACATGATTTATATAACGCCAAGAAGAGAAAAATTAATTAGGCTTCTCTGACGTAATGACATTTATATTTATTATCTTCATCACTCATTTCACAGATTAAAATCTCTGCAATCCATTTCGATGTAGTGTGACCAGAATCAGTCAGTAGTTTACATAGAAAAGTATGTCTAGAATCCCCGATTGCGTATAGGGTGTAAGAAAAAAGGTGTGCTATACATGCTTAGATAGCTATGTATACGTTGTTATGATTTTATCATATTTAGACTCTAGATAATAGTGAAAACCTGCAAAACACTAATAGAAGTGATAGAAAATAGATAATAGTTCATAAATGTGTTGATTTACTTAAGCATCTCATCAAAAATTCAACAGTAGTTTTTGGCGCGAAATGTTATCTGACTATTACGCCTAGGCCGTGCGTAGTAGTCAGGCAAAAAAACGTATACGCAGATAGAGACAAAAGATATTAGTTTCGTCCTGTTCACACTTTAATACTTGCACATCTCGCCCTCTCTTACTTTTGTAATTATTATTATTGAACGCCCTGTCTAGTTAATACTTGACTATGGTAGTTTATTACTGTTTCAGTCACAGACTTTTAAATACAGAAGTTAATTCTGTGGTTTCAGTTAACTGTTTTGACTATTTTGAATATCAGTAATTTCCGGAGGTCCATACTTTTGAGTGTATTTTGGATACCTATTTTTTTTATAATAAGGTATTTTTGAGAACATTTTGCATACATTTTTTGCATAACAATAAGAATATTTTTATTGTAAAGACGTGTAGATTTCGGTAAAAAAATATGGTGTTTCAGAGTTTTTAGTCTAGTAGCGACAAACTTCGCTACAAGATGGCGCCAGCTACGTGCGCCGTCCGTCTGCCAATCACAAGCCGGAGTCTGCATTGCGCAAACGGCCGAACCATACTAAGATCCAATGTTACACTGTTTGATAGCTATCCCCGGGCACAACAACTCGCCTGGTGGAGTACTCCTTTGTGAGATGTTATCCTATCATCATCATCATCTCCACATGGACGACCACCAAGTCCATGGTCTGAACAGCCTGCCCATTCGGGCGTACATTAATAATATGATTAGTTTACACTAATAACTATATTAATTTATCATAACAAATAATAATAATAATAAAAAAAAGCCTTAATTCAAACATAATTTACAAAATATAAAAAATTTTACAATTATTTATCAATTTAATTATCACTATCAATTCATTTCTTTCTGACAATTATCTATAAGTCGACGCCAATGTCTGTTTGTCTTTTCTTGGCAAAAGCCTCCACAAGTTGTCTCCATATTGTGTCTCTTTTGTTACCTGTTTTTAACCATTCACTGCCTGCTACAGCTCTTATTTCGTCCACCCATCTTCTCGGTGGTCTTTCGCGTTTTTGTTTTTTGTGACTCGTGAACCAGTGCATTACTGACTTTGACCACTTTTCTTTTCCCCTAATTATATGACCTGCCCATTTCCATTTCAACTTTCTTATAGCGACAGTAAGCCCGATTACAGAGGCGCCAGCGTAATTATATTAGCTAAATAGCATAGTTCAGTTTCTTTTTCACTCTTGGCATTCGATAGAGAGAACGCTTTTTACGTTGCTATTTAGTTTACGCTGGCGCCTCTGTAATCGGACTTTATAACATCTTTTTTTTTCTTGTGTGTTTCTTTATGGTTGTAGTTTTTACTCTACCCGACAGTTTCTTTCCCACCGTGCTTCTTTCCATAGCGTAACTGACCCCACTTCTAAAGACATAAACAGACGTAAAGGAAATGCATGGAAACAATACTGGAGTGTAAAAGAGAAAATGAAAATTAAGGAGATTAATATGGCCATCTAAAGAAAGCTCTTCGATACCTGTGGACTACCGGTTCTAACTTCTAACATATGGCTGCCAAACCTGGGCACTCAATAAAGTCCATAATAAAAAAACTTGAATTTTGTCAAAACGCTATGGAAACAAGCATGATGGGAATACCTTTTAGAGTAAAAACTGAAACCATAATTATCTATAAATATATTTATGGTACAAAGATGAATGTTTGGTTTGACTGTATGTCCTATATAGAATCGTAAACTATGTATTTGATCATGTGATGATCTTTAGCAAAGTTGTAATTGTTGTGCATGAGCCAAAGAAGGTTTCTATTGCGTGAAACAAAGTTCGCCGAATCAGCTCGTAATAAATAATAGTTTAGTTTAAAAGAAACCCTGATATTTGTTAAATAGGTTAGGTAATTTTATGGAGATTTTTTTCGAAAGTATTCATACAAAACAATTGTTTTGAAAAAAAATCGCTCAAAAACCTTACATCAGCGGCGGCAAACCGAAAAGCGTTTGTTCACGTTTGGTCGCACTGCACTTTTTTTTTTTAACTGGCTTTATTATTTTCAACAAATTACAACACAACTTTATATGCTAAAACTAGTAGGTAGTTTTAGCATATATTATAAAGTTGTGTAGCATATAAACTACTACTACATAAAAAGCATTGGATCATCCACAAACCCTTGAAGGTCTAAAGATAATCCAAATGCTCAATCCCACTTTTTTTGCACTGAGTATTTCGAACTGAAGATACTTTTGTTGAAATCTACGTGCTGGGAGGATTTGCGATTTTAGCGAGAAACTTTCGGTGAAAAATACGGATATTTTTCACTTAACTGTTTTTTCGGTTATTTGTGACATTAAATCTGGTCACACTATTTCGTTCAGTCATTCTCTTTTCGTTTGTGAATTTTGGTTTGAAAACTTTGCAAAATCAGCGAAATGTTTTTCTTTCTTTGATTTGATTCGAGCATGTTTCTTGTAAATTGAAAAAGAAAACTCATTTTTCTAATGTGATAAACACACCAAAACACAAAATGGACGAGTCCTACCGAGTTGAGGTGCTGCACATTGTGAATCCTCATCTGATTTTCGTAGAATCACAAGGTCAGAACGGCGTGCCGGTAATTCAACAAGTCGGCATTTTCGGAGTCCTACCCGTGTATAAAACTATCGATATAGACGGAGAAATTATAGCGGAGAGGTGTGAAAACTGGCCGGTGGCTGCTAACACTATATTGAGAGAGTTTCTAGCCAAACATAAGAACTATGTGCACTTTCTGCCTATGCACGTTGACGAAAGGTAAGTTAGCTTTGTCTCAGTGCTATCTCTGTAAGTATTTAATTAATTGACAGTCTCCAAAATCATCCCTAAACCTATGAAACCACCACCCTGTACTCGTCGCGTCATATAAGTCTAGCTTTGAGCGAAGTGTCAGTATTGTTCCAAGTAAATTTTAGAGTGCCGTATGCCAACCTCAAAAAAGCCGTATTTTAGTGAAAATGTATGGAGAAAATTAATAAAAAGACCGTATTTTATACGGCAGATAGGGGCAGCCGAGCCGTATTTGCCTTTTTTCGGAGCCTGAAAGCCGTATCATACGGCAATTGCCGTATCAGGAACATCACTGCGAAGTGTAGAGGGGTGGCTGCGCATGTTGACTGCCATACTATAGGCAAACCATTTAACTCGCGGAACGCCCGCGGGTTAAGAAGGGAGCGGGGGGAGATGTTATCGGGTGGGTAAGAGGGGTGAGACGTGCGCTCTCTGCTCCGCGTACCCGTGTCACCCACCCGGTAACATCTTACCCCGCGGGCGTTCCGCGAGTTAAATGGTTTGCCTATAACTCATGCTCATATGCTCATCCCCTCCACAGTACCCTCAGCGCTAGACTTACGAGCCGCTACTTGTACAATATTGTGTGGAGTTATAGGAATCGGTAATTATTCAGTAACGGTAATTATTCGGTATTCCAACAGAGTCATGGGAACTACTGTAGTTTGCATATAAACTCATACTACCTAATCCCTCAGGTCTAGACTATTGTTCTTGAGACATCGGCATCTGACAAGATACAAAATGCAGTTCTTTTTTACTTGACTAGATAGGCTAGTGTAGGCCGAATCATTACAACTAGGTTGTGATGTTAGCTACAAAGTGACATTGAGCTGCGGATAACCCAATCCTGACTGGAGCCCACATAACAGCTGTACGACAATTTGGTTATCCGCAGCTTGTAGCTAACATGGCAGCCACCAAGTTATATGATTTGACCTATATGTGTAATTTCAGTGACATGTAACACTGCAACACCTATATAGTTTTAGCTTAATAAATGAAATTTACAGAATCTACCTACTAGAAAATCAAGCCACAGAAACTATTCTCCATCAACTAATATTCATTCACACATTTCTCTATTACAGGAGCACCATATTTGACGAAAACATTCACCAATTTGGTGATATCATCATCAAAAACAGAACACCAATATCAATAACCAACCACCTCATAGAACTAGCGGTAGCCGTTAAAGATGAACCCACATTCCACCAGAAACTCTCTTCTGGCAGCTTAAAGCTAAAACTGAACACTGCACGAGCTGAAGAAGTCTTAGCATCTATAGAAAAGTATTACAAAAAGCAGAGAAAAGTGGACCATGATTGGCAAAAGACGATCGAAAAGCAAACCTCTTTGCATCAGGAGACTAAGAAGATTACTGCATTGACAGAGGAGAACCTCAAAAAGCTGGAAAGGAGTTCTCGCATGCAAGATGGTAAGGAACCTAAATGTTACTGTAGCCATAGGACATCCACTGCTGGACATATGCCTCCCCTAGAGATCTCTAATGATACCTGTTTGAACCAGCCTGCATCCAGCACAATCCTGCAGTCTCAGACCAAATAAAAAAATCAAGACAGAATGTTGAGAAACAAACAAGTGAAGCCGGCAAAACTACGCCTTGCCTTGTCAGTCAAACTATGGCGGCGCAACACCCACTCATTCACCACATGTATAAAAAACCGGCCTCACTTGTACAACAACATTCTTGATTTTTTTTATTTGCTCTGAGCCTGCAGTCATAGGTTGATGGATGACCTCATTAGGCTCATAATCCTACTTTGATTTTAACTTGATGGTATGTGGTCTCCACTGGAGAACATTTTTTCATTGGTCATCAATATCAATTGAAATTGACTTTGCCAGCAGATTACGGATTTTTTACTCAGTTACGCCACTCACGACGAGCCTTTGTGTGCTGTGCCATGATCGGCGTTTACTAGTAGTGTAGCTGTATTATTTAGCTACACACTCAGGCGATTCATTTACAAAGCAATGAAGCGGGGCGGGGGAGAGGAGGCTCGGCGATCCGCGATCGGCGATAGCTTACGCAGTGCGCGGTTACGTAGTAAAGTTTAAATTTTTTGCAGAACGGTGCCTTTTTGATTTCAATTTTTTAAATGAATAAGACATGAATATTGTTTGTTATGTTTTTAATAATTAAAATATTATGTTACTCTAACATGTACAAAAAGAATTAAATGCATTACTATTATAGTTAGTTTTCTATAGAATTTACATTAATGACGAAAATGGCCGGCGCACAGGGAGAAGCTGGGAAATAAAATGCCCGGCTGGCAAAGTGTTAATCCTAATATTTTCCCATAAATCAGATGTCCCATAAATTGATTGCAAAAAACTTGTATATTAAAGATGTTAAAACTAGGCGAGATTTCCAGATTTCTATCCTTTTCAAGTGGTACTAAGGACTAAGACTTTCTAAAATAACAGGTAGGTAAAGAGGTATAGTCCGTTCCATAACCACTGAGATTAGACCAGTTGAAATTTATTGAAGCATTTGCCACAACTCGTAAAAATAATACATAATTATTACATAGTTTCAACACACATTATCATTATCTTTTAAAAACTACCACAACTGAGTGATATTTTTAAAGCTAATCTATTAGATACTTTTAATTTTAATTTTAATTTTTTAATTTTAGAAAATACTAACTGGCTAAAATAAATGAATTAAAATTAAAATTTTACAGAAACATGACCTTCACCTGAAACTGCCCACACGCACACACACACTCACACACACACACACATATTTCGCTGTGTTACCTTTCGTTGATCATGAAATTTGTAATCGCGTAGTCCAAATTAATAGTACAAGTTCTCTACCATATTCAAGTAATCGGCCTCAGTTTCCCGCGATACAGGCTAGCCCTAGTGCGGGGACTATTGTTAATCTGGATCTGTACATATTTTATGGTAAAATAAATATTTTTGTATTTTTTTGTATTTTGTACTTATATTCGTCAAAGGTCATCGCGACCCTAGTTCTCAGCGGTTATGAGACGGACTATAGCACAGAGCAGAAATGAGTGGAAGGAATTGGGGACACCTTTGCCCAGCAGTGGGACAGTACAGCTATAAAAAAAAAATTTTTGTTAAATTTGTTTGTTATTTTTATTTTAGCAAAATATGTGATGAAAACTATGGAACAAAAGGAGAAAGATTTAAACCTTTGCAAGGATGCGGATTTGGTATCCCTCGGCCGCGCCTCAAAGCGTAGCAACAGCAATCATACCACTGAAACACCAAACCTTAAAAACAATGACAACAAACCATATGAAATGTTCACAAACTTGAAACAATATCTCGTAACCCATGGGAAACAGAAAGACAATAACAGTGACAGTTTCAAGCCTAAAACTAGAGATGTTGCAAAGCACTCAACCCCTAAAAAAGACTGCGATGAACAAGTAAACAAAAAAATTAACCTTTCTTATGAAGAAGAAACAAAAAATTCTCATAAGAAACAAATGAACAATTCTGACAACAAAGAAATGAACAATTCTCGCGAGAGACAAGTGAACAGTTCTTACAAAACACAAAATATGGTCATGAAAAAGGTCAATCCTTTGGATAGTGATGATGAGTGGAACACCATTGACGATTACTCAAAAAGTAACTCGGAATTTGAACAAAGTAAACAATATTTAACTGAGGAAGGGAATAAGACGTCTAAAACTATTTTGAGCTCTCAGAACAGAGGCAGTAATGATCAAAATACTCCACATAACTATCAGAAAAAGAAGGTTAATACTGTCTCAAGTGAAGGAAGTTCCGAGCAGAACTTATCAAAACATGGAAAAGGAAAAGGTACGTAATCCTTACTAATAATATAAATCTGAAAGTATGTTTGTTTGTTACTTTCACACAGCTACAGAGGGAGGTCTCGATTTAATTTTTAATAATATTCACAGAATATTTAATTGTACATTCACTTAAATAATAAATAGTTAAATTAAAATAAAAGTAATATTTAAGGGGGGCTTGTGGGAGTCCCCCTAAAAAAACATGTTTCTTGTATGGACAAGAAACGTTTTTTTTTTTGCTTTATATTAATAACGACAACATGCAGATGCTTCAAATATTCGTAGAATAAGTATTTAGTGAGATCTATATTGTGAGAACTTCTCAACCTATTTTAAAAATAGGTAGAATAAAACTTAATGGCGTTTGTAAAGTTAGCTGCAAGCATAGGGGCGGTGTTTGAAATGACATAGCATTATTGCCATGATGATAAAGTTCAAAATAAAAGCCCTACCTAGGAGACGTTTGAAGTTTTTCCACCATCTTTGTGAAATCAAATTTGACATTTGATCAGCAGTACAAGTGTCATTTGTGTCTAGATTACATAGCAGTTTCTATAGATTTTCGACGCCATGTTTGTGGAATCATGCATCACAACTTTTTTACTTTATGTCACTTCTACTGTTTTTCCTTATTCTGAGGCTGCAAGCTACGCCAAACCACGATGACATAATATGAAGTTTAGTTGTAAATTCACTTCAAAAATAAATAATTCAAATAAAATATGTTTAATAAAGGGGGCTGCCGTACGGTACGGAACCCATCGTGCGCGAGTCTACTCTCACTTGGCCGATTTTATTCCATTATTTTTACAGTGTGCTCTTAGATTTGTGACCGAAAATGTAAATAATTATTTTTCGCGAGAAATAGCATGACCGACTTCAACCGTGTACAGAATTCGCCATATTTCGTTGATTTATCAATAATGGCTCAGCCGATTTCGATAAAATTTAACTGGGACCAATCTCGAAGTATACACTTTCCAATAAAAAAAGAATTATCAAAATCTGAACACAACGTAAAAAGTTATGCGCGGCTATACATAAAAAATAATAATAATAATATACGCGTCGAATTGAGTACCTCCTCCGTTTCGTCGGTCAAAAAATATTCACAATGACTAGCTTCGCTCTAAGGTTTAATCAGTAAGTTCCCGGTGTTGTAGGATATCACTGAGATAACATTGTAGGTCCGGTTTTTTAGGGTTCCGTACCCAAAGGGAAAAACGGGACCCTATTACTAAGACTTCGATGTCCGTCTGTCACTGGGCTGTATCTCATGAACCATGATAGCTAGGCAGCTGAAATTTTCACAGATGACGTATTTCGGTTGCCGCTATAACAACAAATACTAAAAACAAAATAAAATAAATATTTAAGGGGGGCTCCCGTACAACAAACCTGAATTTTTAGACGTTTTTCGCTCTATATTAATAATGGTACCTGGTAGATACTTGAAATTTTCACAGAATATTTAGTTTTATATTCCCTTCAATTATAAATAATAAAATTGAAATAAAATAAATGTTTAAGGGGGGCTCCCATACATAAATGTTTAAGGGGGGTTCATTATGCTTTCACGCAGCAACAGAGTATCGGATAGACTTAATTTTTGGCATGAATATAGTTACTGCTCAAAGGCTGGAAAGTGCACAAAAATCAAGATAAACGCGGGCGGAGTCGCTGGAAAAAGCTAGTATATATATATATATATATATATATTTATTTCAGAACAAGTCCATAAAATTTACAATTCAATAATACAATAATAGTATAATTAAATCATAAAGCTTCTGTTTTCATTTCCAGTTACACAAAACAATATGAACAACATCACTACGGGTGTTCTTAAGCCAAAAGAACGTCGCCTGGTCTACTGTCCTGACATGGAAATGAACACATCAAATCTCAAGAATTTCGTGACCATCACCGTCACTGAAGACAGCAAGAAAAACTACGCAAATACTGTAGAAGAAGGTACCAAAATTGATTCTGACGATGAAAATTTCAATTCAGGTAAAAACATTGTTGATCATAGTACTTTTGAAGATGATCTCGGTAATGTATGTAACAAAATAGACAAACCTATGCCAAATCAAACAGATAATCAAGAATCTCACATTGTAATGAATGCTCAAACTGACAAAGTAAAAAATACAGCGGGTAGGTTAAATTTAACACTTCTTGAACGAAAACTACAGGCTCTGAAAAGCGTGCAAAAGGATGATGAAAATAATTCGGTTTCATCAAACTCTGAGGTAAGTTGTAATAAAAAAAGTGTGCAAGATCATCCTGAAACGAAACTTGAAAGTTTTGAACCTAAAAATGATGACAAAACTGAAACTTATACCGTTCCCCGACCTGAAATTCGAAACGTAAAACCAAGTAGGATATTATCAAGCTCTAGTCTACAGAAAAAATTGAAAGCTCTCGAACTTGCGCAGAAAATGAAAGAGAATTCGTCATCCACCTCGGACACAAGCGTTAAAGACACTAGTTCCTCCGCGGAACAGTCAAAAATTGGTCCTGATGAACCAGATCAGGCCAATGTCCAACCAGTACAAATCCAAACGAAATTGGAACAACCAATAATCCAATCAGAAATTGTCAAAGTTGAACCGCCAAAACTCGTTGAAAATATTTCCAAAGTCAAACTAGCTGAAAACGTTGCTAAAGTCGAACGAAACGTAAACCCTTTCAAAAATTTAGACGGTAGCAAATCGGTGTTTGTCGAAAAACTAATCACTCCCGTGTTGATGGTTCACACTAAAAATAACAACTTGATTATGCCTCGATGTGAAATTCGCGATGTTCCGTTCAAAGATGACATACGCATGATGTTACAAAGCATGCGAATTCAAAAGCCAAAAAGACTGCAAACTGTTACTTGGGCTTATATTCTGAGAGGGCATAGCATGTTTATAGTAGGGCCGGCTGGGAACGGAAAGACTGTAGGCTATGTCCCAGCTGTTTGCAATCTTGTGATTGAGTCTCCGACGAAATTGGATGGCGTAGGTCCTATCTGCATAATAGTTTGCGCTACTGCGCTATCCATCTCTGAAGTGGAAAGCCATTGCAAAAGGTTTTTAGGTGTCGAAGAGCGAATAGTGACTTATTACCCCGGAATAGATCTGACTAAAACATTGACTACTTTGCTAAACGGCTGCCACGTGCTCATCTGCACTGCTCCGGCGCTTGTAACTTTACTGGAAACTGATATAGGTGTAGATTTGCGGCGTCTATCAACTTTGGTTTTCGACGATTGCGAGCGCCTGTCTCAAGTTTACGCAACAGAACTGAGCATAATCGTTCAAAGAGTGAGAAAGATGCTCAAAAATCGAGCAGACAAAGCATTAAAGGTTCAGTACATAGTCGCGTCGAGGCAGTGGTGCGATTTCATGACGCCTCTAGCTAAAAAGGCTCCCGATACCGTTATTGCTATTGGGGCTTCTCAAGAATGCGTTTTGTACTCTAAAACGAAGACTACAGTCAATTTTGTAAAAAGCCAAGAGAACAAGGTGAACGCAGTCGTTGAATTTCTCGGTGAAATCGATCGAACTAAAAAGATTGTCATAGTCTGTCGAGAGGACGATGAAGTCACCTTACTGGAGAATACTTTGACAGCGCAGAAGCATGTAGTATTTGCTTCCAACAATACGATGACTTTACATGACTTGTGCAGACTAAACGAAGCCTGGGCTGGCTACGAAGAACCGCTTTTAGGGCCAATTTTGGTCTGCTGCGATGGTAATCTCACCCATCTGAATATAACAAATGCGAACTATCTCGTCCATTTCTCATTGCCGCCGCTGTTCTCGCTATTTTGCAAACGATTTTCGGTTCTGAATGAAAATTACGCGTCGATTTTCGAGCCCGCAAAAGACGATGTCAAAATCAAGATATTTCTCGATGAGACGAACGTGGAGCAACTGCCGAAAATACTGCATTTCGTCAAGCGTTGTACGAACGAAGCGTTCCCTCATCTAGACAATGTCATGCGAGAAGTCTTGGAAGCCAAAGACTTGAAGAAAGCAGAAAACTTAAACCCGATTTGCAATAATTTGTTGATGCTTGGAGAGTGCGCTGACGTGTGGAGTTGCGCAGACCGACACACGGTCTTCAAAGAGTACGACAAACCTAAAGACTGGATGCCGAAGCAAGGGCTCATTACGTTCAGAATCACTCACTACGATTCCGCGGTCACTTACTCTGCACGAGTACTCTCAAATAATACCAATAATGGACCCATCAAATACCCCAATAACTACAAGACGCTGTCTTTAAAAATGGGAATGTATTACAGCAAAGAGTCTAATAGGAAACTGCATGGTCTCCCAAAAGTGGGCGACATTTGCGCCGTGGCTCTGAAACCTAACTTCTTTGAAAGATGCAAAGTAATGAAAGTGATCCCTAGTGATAGACGGAACTCGTATCACGTCCTGGTAAATTTGATAGACGAAGAGCAAATGACAGTTGTTTCTGATGTTCTTCTTTACTATTTGCCAAAAGATCTTAAAGCGATAGAAACTCACGTTGTCAAAGTCAGATTGGCAAATATTCAGCCTAAAGACAGAGACGTCACCTTTTCTCTGGCGGCAAAAGAACATCTTCAGCGATTGACAGATCGCGAATATGATCACGGGCTATACATGAGAGGACAAGTGGTCATGACATTGGGAAACACGATTTTTGTCGATACAGCGGAAGCTTGCGTCGATCTTTCATCGTTAGGTGAAAGGGTGCTAAAGAGAAATTTCAAAGAAGAGTTGCTAGAAAGCCACGCTGAACCCAATCCCGATCATATTGGGAAACTGAAAAAAATCAGCGGCGTGATCAGTACAATCGATGTAAATGAACCGAAAGTTGCACCAAAAGTTCAGAAATGTTCAAAATGGGCGCATCTTGATAAAGACGAATTCTCAACTGTGATTTTAGCCGCAGTCATCGATGCCGGAACGATATTTTTGCGTCACGTGAAATTCCAAAAAGTAATAGACTTGCTGCTAAAAGATATAAAAGAATACGTTGGAAAGACACCGGCAATAGATCAAGGAGAGATATATGTGGGTAACTTTGTGCTGGCAGAATTCCCTGATGATGCGACCTATGAGCGGGCACGTATCGATGAAATCGTCAATGAAAACACTGTGAAATGCTTCTTTGTGGATAATGGGGATTGGAGACAGGTTTCAGTCAATAAATTGAAGCCCATTTCAGAGAATATCATGCACCGCATACCATTCCAAGCAATCGAGTGCCGGTTAGTCGGTGTCCGGCCTCCAGGCAACGCAGACGCCTGGCCAGAGTTCAGCACATGTTGGCTTGACGAAAACTGTTTCGAAGACAAGGATGGCAATCAGAAACAACTATTTGTAAAGTACTTCACGAAAGAGACAGCGACATTGACAGGAGGGAACAAATATGGAGTCGTACTTTTCGACACAAATACAGATGAGGATGTTGTCATTAATCAAATGATGATAGAGTTGAATTTGGCTAAAGTAATCGAGAGCGAAGAGAAATATATCAATGAACCGCTGGAAACAAAGCTTGTGAAAGTTACCGACAGTTCATCAGATATTAGTGATGAAGATATCGCAGAAAAACCTAATACAACGAATAACGAAACTTCGAATATTAGAGATCTCATGCCTGTCCAGGCTAAAAAAAGCGAGAGTACAGAGACTAGTGAAATACCTCTTCACATTTTGCTTGGAAAGCCAATCAGATCTGTGCCTCTAATCAATAGTGATAGCGAGTCTGATATATCTGACAAGTGGGATGTGAACGTTAATAAGGACTTGCTGGGTATGTTTAGCCAGCCTTCTAAAGCAAACAAAACTGAAAAGTTGACTAATGTGGACAAAATTCCATCGCAAAAAGCTAAAACAGACGAACATTTCGAAAGACTGAGGGGAACTGATACTACCCAGAAAAAGACTAAGGAATCTAGTACAGATAGCAGTATCCTTAGCAACAATTCCACTAAAAATACTGATAGAAACATTCAAGTAAAGTCTCCATCTCTCGATTCCGACGACATTGACATTAGCAACGAAAGGATCAAAGCACTAGACGTGTTAAGACGCAATATGTCCAAGGAAGACGCTTTCGAAAACCAGAAACCAAAAGACGTTAATATAAAAGATAAAAATGACACATTAGACTCGGACGACCTCTCATACGTGACAAACGAAGAATCCTTTTCTAAAGTAACTACAGAAATCGATCCGCCTAGGAAACCGAAATTAGTTTGGCGTCAAAACAAAACCACGGTAGCTATGAAAATAAACCTAATAGGTGTAGAAGCGTACACTTTAGAAATTAAAGAGAAGAACTTGAAATTCCTGACATGGCATAACGATACGAATTATGAGTTTGATTTTGAACTTTACGGAGTAGTTGTTCCATCAAAATGTGTACATGCGAATAAAGGTCAATATATTCACGTAAGGCTGATCAAAATGCTGCCACGCAATTGGTTGAATTTAACAAAAGATTTTGCTACTAAAAAGTGGATCGTATATGATGTAGATGCCATTGAATTTAGTTCTGATGAAGGTGAAGATGATAATGATGCAGTTCGGAATGCTATAAAGCAGAATCACAGAAATGCAGACTCGTCCAGTGAAGATGATTTTGATGATGATGCCAATTTTAAATATAAAAAGCGTAGATAGGCTTACTATCACCTGTACCAGCCTTTTTAATAGTCCACTGCTGAACATAGGTCTCTCACAAAGAGTGATTGGGCCATATCCACCACGCTGGCCCTGTACGAGTTGGTGGATTCACATACGCCATCGAATTTCTTTTACGGACGTACGCAGGTTGTCTCACGATAGTTTTTTTCACCAAAAAGCCAGTGAAAATGTTTATTATGTTTTATTGTAAGATATACGTAATAACCGTTACTTAGTCGTTGAGTCGTACGTCTACCTAGGACAAGTAGTCAAGTTAGGTAGGTCCGTAGGCCCTACTTCAAGAAAGAGGTCAATCGCCGAATCCAACTCGGTTGGGCAGCGTTCGGCAATTTACGTAGTCTTCTCGTCAGACATACCTAAGTGCCTCAAGTCGGAAAGTTCAACTAGTGTGTTTTATTTTATTTCATATAGGTTTGCGTTTGACTATACACTGTCTGATGTTAAGCAGATATGCGATCTAGGGTGTAACATGCAGTGTGTGTGTGTGTGTTGCCAGTTATGACTTTAGGCACTGAAACATGGTCTCTTACTATGGACCTTGTTAATAAGCTCTAAGTAGCCCAAATAACTATGGAGAGGGCTATGTTCGGAGTTTCTTTGCGAGATCGAATCAGAAATAAGGAGATCCGTAGAAGAAACAATGTTACCGACATAGCCCGGCGGATTGGCAAGTTGAAATGGCAATGGGCACGGCCCATACCACGGAGGACGATGGAGTCGAAAAGTTCTTAAGAAGTAGACCACGTACCGGCAAGCGAAGCGTAGGACATCCACCCACCAGGTGGACGGAATACCTCATTAAGATCGTAGGATCACGCTGGATGCAAGCTGCTACCAACCTCTATTGTTACTTGTTGTTGCGGGCCTTTTCCACAATTAAGCCCTCCATGGGCCCGTGTTATGTGGTCACCCAGCTGCAGCTAGTTCAGCCACCCGGTGTCCTCCAGGAAGTCCAGCAGCTCGCCAACGCCGGCGCAGGCCTCCCGGAGTGTACTCGGTGCCTCGAGAATTTTTTTGCGTTGTTCCGCTACACTGCTGTACCAACCGCTCTTAATGGAGATCTATTGGGGAGGCCTATGTCCAGCAAATGTGGTACAGAAACGTAGTCTCTCACTATGGGTCTTTTTAGTAAGCTCCAAGTAGCCCAACGAGCTATGGAGAGGGCTAAGCTCGGAGTCTCTCTTCGGGATCGAATCAGAAATGAGGAGATCCGTAGAAGAACTAAAGTTACCGAAATAGCCCAACGGATTGGCAAGTTGAAATGGCAGTGGTTAGGGCCTATAGCTCGGAGAACTGATGACCGATGGGGTCGAAAAGTTCTCGAGAAGTAGACCACGTAATCGGCAACCGTCCACCGTCCGTCCACCCACAAGGTGGACGGAACACCTCACTAAGACCGCAGGATCACGCTGGATGCAAGCTGCTACTAACCGCTCTTAATGGAGATCTATTGGGGAGGCCTATGTCCAGCAAAGGATGTCTTATGGCTGATGGATAAATGAAACGTAATAACCGACTCTAATAACAAAAAAAACGTGATAATCGAGCCCGAGTACTTCTATATGACACCCAAAGATTTAGAGAGTGGGCTTGTACTTAATAATATGTATTTTTACCGACATTTCTACTACGACTTTTGAAAATTCGCAAAAAAAACATCGCTTTTCCATACATTTAACAAAATTTTTGTATGAAAAAGCTGATTTTTTTCTTCGTGATTTTTCAAAAGTCCTAGAACAAAAGTTGTTTGTATAGATGTACTAGACCCGCCCTTAAAAGGTTTTGCGTTTAATACCTATGACCCTGTATAATAATGAATCGTGGTTGTTAGTCTCTCTAAAACTCGATAATGGCTGGACCGATTTGGCTAATTTTGATCTTGAAATAACTGTGGAAGTTAAGAGAAGGTTTAAACGGTGAGAAAATTTAAAAAGTTGCGAGAACAATAATAAAAATATCGATTTAATTTTCTACATGTACTGTACCAGCCTTTTTAATAGTCCACTATAGGACCTAGGCCTACCCGTAAAGTTGCCGTATCTGGTCGTTGGTGGCGCTAAACGCCATCGAAATCAGTATGACAAATTGTGATATGAAGTTCACCGAGTCAGTTATTATTATAGGAGTTCTTTAGAAATATTTTTAAGAATTTGTTGCCATATCTAGGAGATCAAATCTCTTTTTAAGGTTTTCGTTTCTAAGTATTAGAAGAAACTACTATTTTTTAATGTTTACTCGTTCGTATAAGAGGCAAAGATTTTATTTTTTTATGAAAATGTAAGAACCGACTTCTAGAAATGTATTTAATTACTTACATAGTCGGCAAAGAGTCGACAGGACCGAGGCACAATACTGGGTAATACCATTACCGTGGTAAGACCAATCTGGAAGAATACCTTTTCAAACAAGAAAGTTCCAAATCGGTTCATTGATAAATCGTGGCGTTTTAAGTTAAATAAAATTGTTAGTAAGTAGGTAGTAAAAGTCATCATCATCCGGGTTCTTCTCCCCCCGTGTTTGGCGGGAGTGAGGATTCCGACTCGGGCTTGCGCTCTTTTCGGAGGCTGGACGCCTCAGCTATCGAGCTGAGGGGCAATGTTGGGAGGGTGCGAGTACCCTTCCCGTCCGAGCTCAGCACCCTCGCTAGCCACTTGTAGCCACATCTTGGCTTGGTAAAGTGATAGTAAAAGTGATTTTGAGATGCGTACAGGTCGCGGCATATAAGTGTAGCGCTGAGCGAAGTGTGGAAGGGATGGCAGCGCATGGATTTAGTATGGCGGTCACCATGCGCAGCTATCTCCTCTCCACACTACCCTCAGCGCTAGACTTTCGTACCGCTGTATATGATCTTTATTTTTAAACTTTCGCGATTTGAACACATTATTCTTATATACCTACTACGGGACTAATCGCGCACTGAAATCACGTAAGTAAGAAGGAAGATCGTATAGGTCGGGTGGCTAGCCCTGGTGTCAGAGTTTTTAGGCCGCCTGAAGGCCTCTGACATGGCTAAACGGTTAAAACAACCGGGGCCTACAATTTAACGTGTCATCCGAGCCACGGTAGCGCTCAGTCACGTGACCACGGTCGATGCAACTCTGTCGAAACATCGGGATAATGAGGTATTTTATATACTACTAGACGACCCGCCCCGGCTTCGCACAGGTGTATTATACATATAAACCTTCCTCTTGAATCACTCTATCCATTAAAAAAAACCGCATCAAAATCCGTTGCGTAGTTTTAAAGATTTAAGCATACAGACAAACAAACAAACGAAAATAGCGACTTTATTTTATACTATGTAAGGATCTCGTGATTTTAGTGCGCGATTAATCCGGTAGTACCTATAAGGAATAATGTGTAAACACATGTGATATTATGAACAACTTTTATTATGGGACCAACACATTTTGTCTAGAGTCGAACTTTTTTTGTATGGAATAGCTGTTTTTTTCTTTCACGCTTTTATTTCCTTTACAAAAGTTGTTCATAAATGAACATTATATGCCTCTAAAAGTTCTTGCATTTCGGAACACAAACTTGTTATAAAATGTAACAGAAAGAAAAACCTCCTGTTTTGGAAGTCGGTTGCAAAGATGTTGCATCTCACTTTGGTCTGAATTTTAAGTAAATAATTTCATTACATGGATTAAAAATTAAAAAAGCTATGGGGTAAAGTTGGCATATCAACCAGAACATATATGGAAAAATTTAAATTCAGTTCAAGTCAAGTTTTCTTTTATCTATTACGCTGATTTGCCCTACAAAATGACCCATCGTTAATTTAAGCTCAAATGTTTTTGTTTAATAGTAAGTAAGTTAGTATAGGCCCGGCTAGACCTAATGTCAGAGTTTTTAAGCCACCTCAAGGCCTCTGACAAGGCTAAACGGTTAAAGCAACCGAGGCTTACAATTTAACATGTCATTCAAGCCATGTTAGCGCTCTGTTTTAAATGCCACCCGCGGTCACTCAGCCAATGACTGACCGTAGTTAACTTCTGCATTTATGTTGTTACTAAAAATTGTCTAAGTGTAAGTTGCAAACGAACGTTTCTGTACAGACAAAAAACGCCGCGACTCACATTTTTCATATTAATACAAAATATTAAAATGTATGTATTATTTGCATGCGGTTCTTAACATGTTTTGTATAGTTATGCATATTTTTAAAAAAAAAATTAAAAGCATTAAAAAAAAAAAAAAAAACGAGGACGTGTACCCATGTGTATGTCAGGGTATTCGATATCGTTTATTTGGCAATTAGCTGAATATATTTTGATGTCATAGAATTTGTGACTTGCTAAGTTAGACTTTGGTTCTACGAGTTTGTGTCATTATTGCGATCTAAATATTTGAGATTTATTCGACGTTTCATTAAAGAATCAGGAGGCTTTTTGACTATTTTTTAAGGTGGGCTTATACGAGCAACTAAAATTGCTCAATTCCAGTCCATACTCGTCAACTATGACGTCACGACTACATCAAGCAAATTACGGCAACGGCAACAAGCATCAATGCTGCGCAATACAATATTGAGCGATATGGCGCAACTTCACCGCAACTTCGCGCTATCCTACTTCCACCCAACCTCTCGCTCTCCCCGCGGAAGCAAGACGGCAAGCCGCAAAACAAACAAGTGCGAATGAGATATATACAAAAAATGCTAGTAATTTCCAAGCCCATTCGATATTCGTCAATTCGTTTCTGCGACATTGAGCGATATAAAATATCTGGAGCAATTAGAAGCAATATCGCCGAAATAATTGCCGCAATTTATTGAAATTGCTCCATTAATTGCTCCAGATCGGTCCATTCGTGTCGCCGAGCAAATATTGCCCTCGTGTAAGCGCACCTTTATGAATAAATTGTAGGAAGGTACCGCACACGTTTTCAGTGGCAGCTTTTTCTAGCGTATTTGACTGTACAGATACGCTCGTCTGCGATCAACCTAATACTATATACGAAAAATATACGTTTTTTTTGTCAACTTTGCACTAAGTTTCCGATCCAAATTTATTTTTAAATTAGATTTATGATCACTTACTGAGCATAAAATTTCAAAATGCTGACAGATCCAGGTGGAGCTTCATGCGCCATCTTGAAAAAACGTTTTTGGCCGATATCTCGGAAACTATGCAATTAAGGGCAAAAGCCATTAAGAGTATTATTGTAGAGAAAAAAAATCGCATCTTTTGTTTTCAGTAAACTTTTTTGTACATCTTACCGTTTACGATTTATGGCCCATTTAATGAAATTTCATTCATTCATTAAATGAGCCATAAATCGTAAACGGTTAATTTCCGATCGGAATTTATCGGATCGGAAATTGAGTGCAAAGTTAAATTCTTTTTTTCCTGTACTGTACTGTTACAAGCTTTTTTTTTAGAAAGGATGTTACTAAGTAGGTATATTGTAAAAGACTGTTACTTGTATAGAATATATTATAATAAGTACAGTCCGTTTACAGTTATTTTACATCTGGCATTTGTCGCTGTGTCTCTGTCTAACCTGTGTTGGTGTGTAATGAATAAAGAGAGATAGCGACAAATGTCAAGAGGTAAAATAAATGTGAACGAACTATAGTTTTGTTTTTATGTTATTTTTTTACTTTCATACTTAAATTACATACATACTTTAAGCTACTACTACATAAGAAGTGCAAGTGGAGTCCCTCCGCGCGGAAGAAGTGAAACTTCGACGCAACAGTGCTTTCATACCTCCCCCATGGTAGCGTTAAACGTTTAACGCAATCTTGTTGGATGTCGCATTAGAAGTTTCACTTCAATAAGCATTTGGTGATCCAATTGCCACAACCATGCCATTAGGCAGTGTGCCCAGCATGCTGGCAGCATGCAACACAGAATGGCAATGCTTATCAGTGTGGTCGGAATCAATACACGTATTTTAATACTTTTTCGGTACATTTTATTTACTTTTTCGAATGCCGTTATGTTTGCCGAGTTCGAATAATTTTTGAGTATATTGTTACGAGATGGGTTCTTGGATAATCAGTTAAAACGCCGATTGTTCACTTTGCACTTTATTTCACAAAATCACAGTCCACACGACACAACTGGTTTGCACAAACACGTCATACTGGCACTGAAATTCACACAACTAGTCACTTCACAATCACTGGTACCGCACTTGAACACGAGATGTTTTCGCTCCGGTATAAAACGCGATAACTGCCACGAACCAAAACCATCGCCCTATTTATATCGGAATAAAGGTTCTCTAGAAATCTGTATAATATTCGGTGCCATTGTGACTGACAAAGTAAACAAGTGTAAAGTTCGAGAATCCCTATTGTTACAAAGTTATCAAAACAAAGACAAAAAAATCTCACAAAAGGGCGGACACAAAGACCGATACCGCCTGAGTCATAAAACCATAAATCTCGCGATTAGGTAAACAACTCGCCGCCCGTAATTACCGCGCGCGGCCTACTGCATAACAATATTTTGGATAAAAAATTTGTACAAAATATTTTTGAGTTATATTTCGTTAATTTAAGGTACTGATGGTGAAATCTGGCTCCACGCTGGGACCAGGGCCTGATTTAGAGGTCAGGCCGCCGTAGGCTAACTTTGAGGAAGCGCCCCCGCCAGGTGCGTGTGTTACGGTCGGCCTAAAAGTAGGCACCATATACCATAGGTATATAAATATTAGTTTTGTCTTTGTATACTAGTGTGAAAATGTTAACATGGTTCAAATTAAATTGTTGCCTATAAAAGTTTTCAGATCGATCAGCAAGCAAAACTAACATAAGTCATCAAGTTGTAGTAGGTAGTTAGTTGACGGAAATTACGCGGCTCTAGTTTTTTTCGACGCGACGCGAATTTTTTTTACGTTTTTCTATTAAATCGTTTTGATTCAATATTTTATATACTTATTTAATATGAGGAAAATAAACCGAATACTTTTCGAGAAAACACGAGCGAAGCGAGCACGAAAATTTCCCAATTTTTACTGAATTTTTTAAAAGAAACTTTAAGAACTGAGCCCTTAGTCCAGGTTTTGTGTAGTATACTTAAACTTTCGCGTTCGCGTGTGGCTCCACACATTTTGGTTAGTTCTTCCTGGTTTCCGCCAGGGGCGCTGTACAGAAATGTATGGAGCCATACGGAAACATCAGTTTCAATTTACGTGTAAACCTGGACTAACCCCTCATCTCATCGATAATATGGGCGACCGTAGTGAGCGCGAAATTTATTCGTTTTTTTCAATAATTTTAAAACAGATACAAGTAACACAAATAACCGATATTCATCCAATTTCGGAATTTTTAACGACTTTAAAATTGATACGAGCAAAACAGAGCACTGTCCTGCTAATAAGTGCGAACATTTGTAATTTTTTTCAGTATTTTCTAACGAATAATGAGCAAGGTAGACCAATATAGTGCTATTTATCATACGCGAGCGCAGCGAGTACGAAAATTTGTTATTTTATCAAAACTTTCAAAACACTGTACCGCAGTGCTACAATGCGCGAGCGCAGCGAGCGCGAAAAAACACGTTTTACTTGTTTTCAATAACTTCAAAATGCTCTATTGGATGGATGCTCTATTTTATGGAATGTTCTACAGCCTATTGCGCTATAATTTAATACGCGAGTATACAGAATGCGAAAAATTATCAGTTCTTACAATAATTTCAAAAAGTGTGCATAACGCAGGACAATCTATTCTATTATTTGCGAGCGTAGCGAGCGCAATAATTAAAAGCCTTATTCAGTAATTTAAAAAAGAAATGAGGAAAAGAGCCATTGCTTAATTATTTTAATAATTTTAAGGCTTTTTCAGTAACTTTAAAAAAGACATGAAGAAAAGAGAGCCCACAGCGCTGCTAATATATAAACTATAGGTATATATAAACTTTTCAAATAGAGTAGCAAGTGCTAATTTTCGCTTACTACTCTAGCATCTGAAAAATCTAAATGTAGGACGTTGATCTGAGCAAAAACCACCATCTGACCAAAGAACAACATGGTCATAATATAGTTAATAAGTGAAGTAGTAAACATTGCATAACCATGACCCCACGTTGCCTTTTAAGCACTAGAGCAATGAGCTCGATTTTTTTCCAAAGTTTAGATAGTGAAAGTGACATCAGATTTGAACAAAGAAAACAGAACATCGAACTAGCGCGAGCGAAGCGAGCGCGAAGAATTTTTTGCTTATGTTTCAACAAAGAGTCCATTTTAAGTGAAGAAAATGCAGAGACCTGAAAAATCGACATGGGACAAAAATCGATTGGTTGGCCCAGGGTGGGGCAAGCGCCACCCGCACAACCCACGCTGTCTACGCCCATGCTATTGGAATTTGATACTATCGGGACAAAAACACGACAACTAGCCACTGAATCGAGATATTTTTAATGTCTCTTTTTACTCATGCTATACTAAATCAACGCATCTCTTTCTTTCTTTTATCGATCAACCAATTTTCCCTCTGGTATCTCTGTGGAATTTCACAGAGCGATGTATCTCTGTGGTGCATTTAGTTTGTGTTTTGTCTCGGTCTAGTTGAAATATTATGTAGGTATGTCGTCGATGTAGGATAGATGCAATGATTGCGAAGTCACGACTTTAGCGCGCCGCGCCCCCCCGAGCCTCGCGCCCTAGGCTGTAGCTTAATTAGCCTAAGGGTAAATCAGGCCCTGGCTGGGACCCCAAGCATTTGCGTTTTTTGTCAAAAGCTTTTGATGGAAAATACGGAAATATACCGATTTAGTATTTTTAAGGGACTTCGGTATTTTTGTGAAATTTAATGTGATCACACTGATGCTTACACGTTGAGCCAAATAATGTTAACTTTTTTTAAAGATCTTTCTTATTTTCTTAGGTTAAAATGTGTCCCATTAGGTATATGTAATTGTTAGAGCCTGTTCAAGGGTCTGTGGATGATCAAATTGCTTTTTATGTACTAGTATTTTAAGTATGTAGATTAAGCATAGGTAAGGAAGTATTCATATGGTAGTTTGTTTTAAGTTAATAAAGGACCTACAGAGATAGTAAAAGTTGGTCATAATGACAAGTTAAATGATATCCTTGAATATATCTGTCTGTTGTCTTTAAAATACTCCCTGTATTTTGGCTCTCTGAAACTGCTCTAACACAAATTTGGATCTAAAAAATAGGATCATATACCTATTAAGATTATATTTTAAGTTTAAGTACCTCTAAAAGGTGAAGAAGCTGAAAAAACGCAAATTTTGTTTTCTCTTTCTCATTAGTGTAAAGCTGCTGATGAGCGACCCGACGAAAAACCTGGTTTTACGGCTCGTCGATAAGGTTCGCATGTCGATCACTGCAAAAACCGCGGTTTTAAAACCGACGAGCCTGGCTCGCGGCTCGTGAAAACACTGACATGACAACATTTTACGTATCCATTAGGCCCAATTTTATAGGTGCCATCGTAATTTGAATAGCAATTTATATCATTGTTCTCTCTTTCAAATTGCATATAATGAAAGAAAAAATCGGCCAAGTGCGAGTCGAACTCGCGCACGAAGGGTTCCGTACTGTATGGGAGCCCCCCCTGAACTATTTATTTTATTTTAATTTATTGAAGTAAACATAGGATTAAATATTCTGTGAATATTTCAAGCTTCTACCCGTTACCATTATTAATATCGAGCGAAAAACAGCTAGAAATTCAGGTTTTTTGTATGGGGGGCTCCCATACAAAAAACCTGAATTTCTTAAATATTTCTTTTATTTGATTTTTAGTAAGTATTTGTTGTTATAGCGGCAACATAAATACATCTTCTGTGAAAATTTCAACGTTCTAGCTATTATGGTTCATGAGATACAGCCTGGTGACAGACAGTTAGACAGACGGACGGACAGCGGAGTCTTAGTAATAGGGTCCCGTTTTTACCCTTTGGGTACGGAACCCTAAAAAACAGGAACATATTAAATTGCTATTTAAATTACGATGGTGCTTTTAAAATTGGGCCTAATGTCACGAGTGTTTGGCTCGCCATAGTCGACCTGCGTCAACGAGCCAAAATCGTGGATGTTTTAATACTACAGGAAAAATAGACGTATACAACCCGGTCAGAATATCAGTGCACCTCGCTGGAATGCGGCGCCCCTCCCGCTTCCCCTGTCACCTCTCCGCGCACTCCCCGGTGCGACAGTACGGTTAGCATCTTCGTTGCCGATACACGTCCCGATAATAATTTACGTCCGGACGGTATACTAGACGTCCGGTAATGTATATACGTCCCGATAATTCGATATGACGTCACGAAGTCAGGTGCACAGATATTGTGACCGGGTTGTATTTTTTGGTAACTTTGCACTAAACCGATCCAAATTTATTTTTTGGATCTGTCAGCATTTTGTAATTTCATGATCAGTAAGTGATCCTAAGCCTGATAAAAAAATAAAATTGTGAAATTTAGTGCAAAGTCAAATTCATGTTTTACTGTAGTATAAAACCGAGTTTTAAAGGTTGTATGTCTATCAGCGGCGTAATGAAACGCAAATTATAAACTGTTCGTTGTAAGTTGAAAAGGTGGGAAAATAACTTTATTTTACATATTTTAAACGATATTAAACGGGACTCACTCACGTGTTCGTATAGTCATAACACGACTATAGTTTCGATCGCGTTCGGCGACCTTTCTGAAGTTGGCGAGTGCTAACACGCGGAGCCGTCTCGCAATGCACTCAATTTATTTTACATCATAAAATTATAAATCTAATAAAGGCTTTTCATTTTGCCGTTGACTTAAGTCTCGTCATGAGAATACCATATCATAAAGAATCATGATTTTATGGGGTCGAAAAGTTCTCTAATGGAGAGCACGTATCAGTAAGCGCAGCGTAAGACGTCCTACAAATAGGTCGTATAACCTCATCAAGACAGCAAGATGGCTGGACGTGAGAATATCATAATTATCATAATGAATAACAATATTTTGTGGGGTCGAAAAGTTATATAGTGGAGACCAGTAGGGCAATATGGACGGATGGCCACAAGATTGCAGGACCTCGCTGAATGCAACCGGTCTTAATGCGCTTCCAACCGGTCTTATTGGAGGTCCATAAGGAAGGCCTATGACCGGCAATGGACGTCCTATGGCTGAAACAAATCTTACCCGGGACAAAAAAACTCAAAACTTGGACAGGCGTGTCATCATCTGCGGCAGCGCCACCAGCTAAAACTAAATCAATATTACCTTAAAATGATGTACATTAGACGTACATGATGTACGTTAGGTACTGAAAAAATAGACATCAATTGTGGCTCTGCTGCGGAGCATGCTCTCCAGCAGAGCCATTCCGAACATGTACTCGGGAAAGACAAACGCGCCTGTTTTATGATGGAAACTGTTGTACCTACGGTTAGTGTTGCGTACGTGTTAAAACATTACTATAATGACAGTGATTTCACTTAATTATACTTCACTCAAATTTTCGTTGAAGCGCCTGATTGTTTTATGTCAGCAAAAGAAAGTCTGGATATTTTTTCGGGATAATAATATTTCCTGCATTAAGGAACGTAGTATACTCTTCATCCATACATAAAAAAACATCCAAACTTCCTTTTGCTGACATAAAATAATCAGGCGCTTCTACGATAATTTGAGTGAAGTATTACTAAGTGAAATCATTATCATTATAGTCGCATTAAGCACTAATCGTACAACAGTTTTCATCACAAAACAGTCGCATTTATATTTCCCTAATACAAGTTCGGAGCGGCTCTGCTGGAGAGTAGGTATGCTCCGCAGCAGAGCCACAATTGATGTCTATTTTGTCAGTACCTAATGGACGTACAGCAATTATATTATACGTACATCATGTACGTCTAAAGTACATCATTTTAAGGTAATATTGATTTATTTCTAGCTGGTGGCGCTGCCGCAGAGGATGAGGCGGACAGGCGGCTAGTAGGCCCAATTTTCAAGGCGCCATCGTAATTTTATTAGCAATTTAAAATTTTCCTGTTTCTTTTTCACTATATGCATTTGAAAGAGAGAAGACTATTATAAGTTGCTATTAAATTTACGATGGGGCCTTTAAAATTTCGCCTAGTATTTCAATAAAACAATGATATACATTTTACATTGATTTATTAAGTGATTACAAGGTACATTGATAATAACATAAATAACAATACTTAACAATTTCGATTCATATCAACAAATAAAATAGAGTCAAAATACTAAAAATCATACTGATTATAACATAACATGGAAATAGAGTTTATATACAATTTTCTTAATAGCACTACAATTACATTAAAATAACAAGAATGTGCATTTAAATGCTTATAATAATTATTATTTTCAAAGCTGCGCCTCATATATAATTATGTTATAACATGCGCATATTTTCATGTTATTAGGTATAATTTATCTACGATTAAATATTAAGATAAAGGTTCCTTTCTTTTCATGAAATCTACATTTCTTTCCCATCTTATATTAGGTGATACCTTCCTTCCCTCATCTATGTTTTGTAAATACGACACAATAAATACTGTTATTTTCTCAAAAATTCAAAGTTGCTCATATAATGTAGTGAATGTTCTGGTATATTACAGCTTACACCAAGTAACTGAAAAAAGATGGTACGTTCTGCGTACCTATAGTATACTAAGCGCCACACAAATCAGCGGATGAGAAGTTAGCCGCAGATGACACTTCGCCGTGATTCGCTAATTATTGCGCATGTGTCCACAATGCGTAGGGAGCGCGCGGGAGGCATGAGGTTGGCGGGCGGGCGTGCTCCGGCGCGAGTCTCTCTGGCTCCCGCGCATACCTATATTTCGGCCTTTGCGCAGCGTTCTGCGCATAACTTCACATCCGTCGATTTGTGTGGCGCTTAGTATACCTACATACAAATAACAGGGCGCGCAACAACACCACAGCACAGTACAGCAATCGTAGCTTCCTCAAAGAAGTTGTAAAAATTTACTTTACCGCAAATCTTACTTTGTGGCTTGTACCTACTGATTTTGTGTTGTAATTTTACTGATTTTGTGTTGCAATATTACTGATTTTGTGTTGATACATTACTAACTTTGGGTTACAATATTAATGATTATATCTTGCAATATTACTGACTCTGTGTCGGAAATTACTAACTTTGTGTTGCAATATTACCGATTCCATCTAGCAACATTACTGATTTTATGTAGCAATATTACTAATTCTTTGTTGGAACATTACTGAACGCGCGTAACTATTTTAACTGTATAACTGTAACTGTGTTGTTGTTGCTGATTTTTGCGTTGCAACCGTACTGATTTTCTGTTGCAATATTGCTGATTTCCTGTTGCACCATACTGATTTTGTATTGGAATATTACAGATGTCGAATGGCCTTATGTTATTAGACATTGAACCTACTTTCCAAACCACTTCACGCAGCAAGTCTGCGACTTATTTATTCTGAAACTATCTCGGTCGGTGTTATGTGGTCTTATTTTTAACAAGAACTTTGATACAAGAAATTGATAAGGTCATTAACGATAGAATATTATTGTGTTGCTGACTTTTACGTTGCAATCGTACTGATTTTCTGTTGGAATATTACTGATTTCGTGTTGCACCAAACTGATTTTGTGTTGTAACATTATTGATTCGGATGGTGTAATGCTATTAAACATTGAACCTAGTTTCGGAACCGTCAGCCAACATCAACGTGACGGAGCGCGAGTTAGTCCAGACGAGCCTGGCCAGCCGGGCTGGATTGAGACGTGACACGTCCGCCATTGGAGCTGTACTGTAGCACTTCACACAGCGAGTCTGCGCAGCGCCCAGCCCGAACATACCTGGAAATTTACGATAATAATTATCATACATTTGTTTAATCAGAAGTAAAGATGTGGCGATACAGTGGTAGTAACGCTAGCCTCACAATCGTGGGATCGAGGGTTCAAATCCTGGTCCCGTACGAACTTTTTTGGAACTTCTATCGGTAATTATTTATCGCAAAAAATGGAACCACCGTGTACAGAGCCTTTAGTATAGGTTTTGCATAGTTAGTTCTTCGTTTTGGCCAGAGGCGCTGTTCAAAAATGTATAGGGACACACGGAAACCACTGTAGTTTCAATTTGCGTGTAAACCTGTACTAACCCCTCAAAATTCGAATAGTTTGCATGGAGCGATACGACATCCATATAAATTATTTTTGATTTATCAAAAACGGCTCAGCCGATTGCAATAAAATTAAGATGGGCAGTAATGGGCACCCTTTCCAATTAAAAAACATTTTTTAAATTGGTGCAGAATTGGCGAAAATATCGATGAACATGTACAAAAAAAATACATACAGTCGAACATAGTACTTCCACCTTTTTGGAAGTAGGTAAAAACAGATCTTCACATAATTGACTTTTCGGTGAAAGAAAACAGTGCAGTGGAGCTAAATTTACAGTTATCTATAGATGTAGCGAACAACTCTTCTTCATCTTACACACGGTATCCATTTTACCGTAAAAAAAAAAACTAATGGAATCTATCAAATTAAACATTGTGCGCAGGTTAAACCAGTACAAAGCATGGACTAGGAAAGCATGACAATCGAAGAGCTCTTCAGATGTTCTACTTCCGAAGTACCACATTTAATGGCAGAGGTAAGGCGATTACCTACTTCCTCAGATGTGCTGCTTCCCTGGTACCATTTCTAGTGGCAACGGCGACTCACCGGCGGTACTCGGCCAGAAGGAGAGCCTGTTGTCGGCCGTAGCGTTGGACACCAGCACGGGAAGCATAGCAAGAGGACAAATTGTCTTTCCACCGTTATATCCCCTCGAAGAGGAAATAAAGTATGGATTGACAATGACAACTAACATTATAAGTGGATAAAATGGTTTTCTCCCCTAGCCGTGCTACCCGGGCTGGCAGTAACTATAGCTAGATATAAAGTTAGTTACTTTAACCGTTGTTTAAAGACGTAGCTACCGATTTATTTACCTGTGGCTCCATCTATCCTACAAATTTAGCTACACCTAGAGCCATTTATTTTACTGTACAGGAAAAAAACGCCATCTATCTTCCCACTTATGAAACTAACGCCAAAATCTGCATCGCGTTGCAGCCTGCATCGTTGAACCAGTACAACGAATGGACTGGGAACACAGGACATAATTATGAGGAGATCTATATTAAAGACCTCAGACGTCCATCTTTCCTAGTATAGTCCGTCACACAACTTGACGACTGTAATGTTATTAGCTACAAGCTGCGGATAACCCCATCCTCACGCAGCTGTTAATTGAGCTTCAGTCAGGATTGGGTTATCCGCAGCCGCCAAGTTGTATGATTCGGACTATACCGTAATTAATGGCAAAGGTAAGGCGACTCACCAGCGGTGCTCTTCCAGAAGGAGAGCCTGTTGTCGGCCGTAGCGTAGGACACCGAATACCGTCCGTCCGGGCTGAATGCACACGCCGTGACTGGGCCATTGTGAGCCGCTAACTACTGACCTAAGGATCACAGGACATATGAGGAGTTCTATATTGTAGACCTCCTCAGATATCCTGGTTTCCTAGTACCACCTCTAATGGCAAAACTACTGTAAACTACTTTATCTGTAGTAAAACTACCATCTCTAGTGGCAAAAATGACTTACCAGCGGTGCTCTGCCAGAAGGAGAGTCTGTTGTCGGCCGTAGCGTAGGACACCAAATACCGTCCGTCCGGGCTGAATGCACACGCCGTGACTGGGCCATTGTGAGCCGCTAACTACTGACCTAAGGATCACAGGACATATGAGGAGTTCTATATTGTAGACCTCCTCAGATATCCTGGTTTCCTAGTACCACCTCTAATGATAAAACTACCATCTGTACCTAGTAAAACTACTTGTGGCAAAAGTGACTTACCAGCGATGCTCTGCCAGAAGGAGAGTCTGTTGTCGGCCATAGCGTAGGACACCGAATACCGTCCGTCCGGGCTGAATGCACACGCCGTGACTGGGCCATTGTGAGCCGCTAACTACTGACCTAAGGATCACAGGACATATGAGGAGTTCTATATTGTAGACCTCCTCAGATATCCTGGTTTCCTAGTACCACCTCTAACAACAAAACTACTATCTGTACCTAGTAAAACTACTATCTCTAGTGGCAAAAGTGACTTACCAGCGGTGCTCAGCCAGAAGGAGAGTCTGTTGTCGGCCGTAGCGTAGGACACCAGGTAGCGTTCGTCCGGGCTGAATGCACACGCTGTGACTGGCCCGTTGTGAGCCGCTAACTACTGACCTAAGGATCACAGGACATATGAGGAGTTCTATATTGTAGACCTCCTCAGATGTCTTGGTTTCCTAGTACCACCTCTAATGGCAAAACTACTATCTATAGTAAACCATCTCTAGTGGCAAAAGTGACTTACCAGCGGTGCTCTGCCAGAAGGAGAGTCTGTTGTCGGCCGTAGCGTAGGACACCAAATACCGTCCGTCTGGGCTGAACGCACACGCCGTGACTGGGCCGTTGTGAGCTGCGAGCGACTGACAGCGGCCAGCGCGGAGCTCATACATGGCCAGTTGGCCGGTGTGACTGCCCACTTAAAAAAAGATAATATAACGTGAAAAAAATACTATAAATATTTTTAAGGAAAATAACGTTACGAAAAGTTCTCCAGCGGGACCACGTACCGGCAAGCGTAGCGTAGGACGTCTTCCCGCAAGGTGGACGGATAACCTCATTAAAATGCGAATACATTCAGATACACAAACACGTACGTACACAAAACTTCTTTAAATATTTTTTTTTCCTTTTTGTGTACAATAAAGTTTTAATTATTATTGTATTGTACGTAATTATCCTCTTTTTGACCGACGAAACGGAGGAGGTACTCAATTCGACGCGTATATATGTAATTTTTTTATGTATTAACCTCTCATAACTTTTTTTACATATAGTCCGATTTCGATAATTTTTTTTTTTTATTGTAAAGAGTATACTTTGCAATTGGTCCCATTTAAATTTTATCGAAATCGGCTGAGACATTTTTGATAAATAAACAATAATGTAAAAAAATACTATACGGTTAAAGTCGGTTAAGACGGCGAAAGGTAAAATGAGAATCATACCGGCTATCCTTCTTGTAGCAGGGCAGTGCGAGACCTGGTTATAACGGCATATCGCGGGGAACACCTCGTTCAGACCCTTGCTCTTCAAGTGCGACTGGTCTACGCAGTGCAGGATTATGTCCATCACCTGGAAATACATACACAGAATCTTAAAACACATTATTTGTACCCTCGATGTGTGTGTGTTTAAGGATATGGTTCGCTTAACTTGTGTTTTTTTATGATACCATAGTGGTAAAAAAAGGATTTTATAAAAAGAAGAACTTGCAAAGTAGGCCCACACTTGTACAGTAAAGTAAGTACAGCTACAAACTAAGTCTTAAGTGCGATTGTTGCCTGTTGGTAAACTAGATGGTGCTAGTACTTGCTGGCGGTGCTATCTATGAGTAATCCAGGTTGCTCACCTCGAACTAAAATTTCATGTAGTTCACTGCGCATCCTGTCTATAAGCAGCTCGATAGAACAGTAGGCGGGCGAGGAAAGGCTATATACCACGCAAGCTTTACAATTGTAGCTCACCATTTGTAAACTAGATGGCGCCACGAATACCTTCACTCTTGAAAATAGATAGCGTTGCCAGTAGGTTGACATACCTCAATTAATAGTCCAAGAAGTTCACTATGTATCCTGTCTTATAAGCAGCTCGATTCCTCTAAGAACCTCCGCCCTCCCCCTTTGCAGCGCGTGGTAGGCGGGCGAGGGTTGTCGCTTTGTTATATCATGCTTATTTACCTTTCTTATGAAGCTGATTGATAGATGGATAGATGTATAAACGGATGGATAGATGGAGTGCTTTAACACACACGCTTCTCAATCGTAGTTCACCGTTTGTAAACTAGATGGCGCTAACAGTTAGTACTAGTTTACAAATATATGGCGCCACCAGTAGGTTCACTCACCTCAACCAAAAGTTCATGAAGTTCACTGTGCATCCTGTCTATAAGCAGCTCGATTCCTCTAAGAACCTCCGCCCTCCCCCGTTGCAGCGCGTGGTAGGCGGGCGAGGGTTGTCCGCTTTGTGCGGCGGCGGCGCAGCGCGCCACTTCACGCGCCATCGTCGTTATAAACGCCGCCGGCCTGTATCACAACGAGAAAAAGGTTAGATTTCTATTATGACGTAAGATTATCGTCCGTAAAGCGACTTTACAGACAAGACAACCAATTTAGTTTTTTTTTTGCTTCGAGTTTTGTATCGAGATTGATTTTAGTTAAGAATTCGATTCGACTGATTGAAGCGATTGGTTCGAGTGAAGCTCGGTAACTCACCTAGCCGTAGCAATGAGGGTAAGTGCGTGTCGCGCCGTGCGGCACGAGTCAGCTTGCGGAGTCAGAGGTAGACCGTAAGTCATGGATGGCACCAGTTTGTCGGCGTCCGAGCACATCTCCAGCAAACCTGTACGAAGAGGTGTTTTTAAACACAAATAACACTTCAGATATTCACACAAATCAGATTTGTACTTCTTATTAGCCCATGGTTAGATAGTTATTTTTTAAGGGTACATGGGCGTTTCTTAAACAAACACTTCTATGCAAATAGGCTAGACGACAAAAAATATAATAGGTATGTTTACTGAGTACTTAAAGGCTAATCATAGGTTTACTGGGTATAAAAATCATTATTATAATTAGTCCGTTAGTTAGGTTATTAAAAAATATTGGACACGTACCTGCCTATTTTTTTTTGTTTTGTCAATCAAACAAGTAATGACTAAGATTAACATTTTCAAAGTTTGAAAGTGTGGCTCGTGACGTCACTAGTGCATAACATTTGTAGCACACTAGTGACGTCAAGCAAAAATTTAACGAGCTATGTCTTTATCAATTTTTGTTAAATTGATAAAAGAAAACATACGCGTCTATATATTTAATAATGTATTTGACGGACGAATTAATAAACAAGCTACAGGTACAGGTTACTCCAAAATGATGTTTTAGAAAATTGTAATTAATTAATCAAATAGCTTTAGGTATTTATTGGAGTCGAAAGCTTTAAAACAGAAGGCCAAATATGTCATTTCATTTATTGTCGGTATCCAATCTCCACCCTGTATATTCTTACCCAATAACACGTGGCTAACGTCCAAATACGGCTCCCACACGGTGAATCCCCGGCCTAACAGGTCGACGGCCGCGCGGCGGAGCGGCGTGTGCGCGGGGAGCCGCGCGCAGCCCGGGGACAGCAGGAGATGTGTTAACGCCAGGGCCGTCAGCCGGGCCAGGTTGTTGGACGAGCTTAGCGTGAACCCTGGAAAGATAATTATATTTCTGACGTGATAACGTCTACCACAAAAGAAGAATGAGACACTCCGTAAGGTTATATGTGTTTATTCCGCAATTGAAAATCGCAAAAGAGGACAGGCTGGCTGGCTGGCTGGCATTTATACGCTCCCCTCCATCTGCTACGACCGCATGGTGACCGCAAGGCATGGCGTGAGGGGGCGTGTCGGGCTGGCTCAGCTGGCTGGCACGGCGCTAGTAGTCGCTTTCGTTACACGTCTTTTAAATCTACCCGGCTCACTCCGGTCACCGGCTGTACGCAAGAAAAAATATCAAGAACGTGGGACGAGCGATAGAGAGGCACGATCGGCCTATGCGTTCGGCTTGTTTCAGTTGTTGATTCAACTTTGTTTTCTTATGACGTTATCACGTAAGATTATCGTCCGGAAACAGACTTACAGACAACCAATTATTTTTTTGATAAAAACCAGCACAAACATCTCTTAATTTTCCTTTACAGATTGAATAAAACAACACAAATCGAATCACAAACAATGGGGAAATTAAGAAATTAATCATTTAATTGGCTGATAAATGTATAATAATGAAAATTTCGTTGAAAAGGTAAGTTACCTTCGACAACTGAGCTCTTCCTGCTGTCGCCATCCTTGCGCCGTTTGTTGCCCGCCGCTGCCGAACAAAATATTATACTTGAATATCACGCGTGACCAAAATGCTGGTGTTTATTTGGCTCAACGCATAAGCATTGCCATTCAGCGTGGCAATGCTGCCAGCATGCTGGGCACGCTGCCAACTGGCAGTGGGTGCGAGCATTTGGATTATCTTTAGACCTTCAAAGGTCTGAGGATGATCTAATGCTTTTTATGTACTAGTAGTGTAGGTAGTTTAAGCATATAAAGTAGTACGAGTATTGTATTTTGTTGTAGTTAATAAAGGCACATTTGCCCGTAAAAAAAATCATTTATTCCATTTCGAACTTCCGCTTCCGTCATTGCTTTTCAAACTATTCTACGAGCGCTACTTTTTAACCTACTTCCAAAAAGGAGGAGGTTCTAAAATATTTTTTTAGTTCGAAGGGATATACTCCCGAGGTGGTCCCATTTAAATTTTATCGAAATCGGCCAAGCGGTTTTTGAAAAATCACCAATAATGTAAAAACTACTACATCGTGAATAGTTTGCTTGAATCGTCGAGCGAGCTATTCGAATTATGTTCACGATGGAAGTCAGTTTTGGGAAAAATAATTATATTATTTATAATAGTGATGTGCTACAATTCACTTACTCTCGCTCGTGATGTCCTGCCCGAATTCGGCCCCGATGACTCCCAGTAGGACGACAGCCGTGGTTTGTTTTCGTTTCAGCTCCGCAATAGACGAAGGTTTGCGGATTATCTCTTCTTCTTCCTCTTCAAACTCTTCTTCTTGCTACAGAAGTAAAGATTTTAAACAGTGATCCTTAGTAATTCTTACAAATATTATAAATACAAAAGTGCAACAGAGCAAGAGAGAATAGATTTCATTTTTACCATGGATACATAATAAAGGCCACTTTTTATCCCGGAAAAATAAAAAAATTTCTATGAGACAGTACAAAAATCTAAATACCTACCACGCAGGCGAAGCCACGGGCAAAAGCTAGTTTTTATATAAATCATACAGAATTAAAATACATTTAAATAGGTACCGCTCAATCAATGATTTATAGCCTAGTGTTTTATGTTTTATGTCGCCCTCTAAATATATGCATATTATGCAGATTATATTTCTGACTATTATTTCTCGGGTAGTATTTAATCGATGGCCTATTAATTTGAACCGAGCATAAATTGATTCGAATTAAAGGTATAGGTACGGAAATACTGAATGGGCGACAAAAAGCGAGCGAAATCAAATGCCTAAATCAGCGTTGAGATACTAAGTGTTCCACTTGTTACATTGTGACTGCAGGATCACATTGGATGCAAGCCGCTTCCAATCGGTCTTATTGGAAATCTATAGGGGAGGCCTATGAACAGCCGCACGTCCTATTGCTGATAATAATGATGATTACTTTTTGTTTCAAACTACATAACCGATTAGCTTCTGGCGATGTTTGTCATATTCTAACCTAACCTATTTTTTGTTTCACTCCTAATTTTTAATATGACGATATTCGACAAAACTTTATTCGTATAATAGGTCTTTGGCCTAGTGAAAGAATTGACAAATGATAAATGTTCGAAATGTTTTTTGTTATTATAATAATCAATCATTCTACCAAATGAAACGTAATTTTATTCACAAAATTTTTGATATAAAATTTGTTAATCGTTGGTGGTCAAAGTAAAACATAGGTAAAACGTTAGTTGGCAAGTGACTCTCGGCCAAACAATTTTCTCGAAAAGGCAGAAAACAGTATGTAACAATATTATTCCCGCAGCTCATAAAACGCTGCTCTTATGTCCAGCTCAAATCCGACAAATAGTCATACACTTGAAAGTCACCCACATGATAGTCGCCCACCTATAATATTTTTCACCCGGTTTTTATTATCCTTATAAATAAATAAATATTAGGGAGCATCTTACACACGGTCTCTGACCCCAAACTAAGCAAAGCTTGTGATATGGTTGCCAGAGACTGTTAAACTACATATACATATTTTAAACACATACTTATATAGATAATTAATACCTAAATAACACCCAGATACAGAGCAAACACCTATGTTTATCACATAAATATTTGCCCTGGATGGGGATCGAACCCACGCCTCTTTGACCCAGTAGTTAGGGTCATATTTCCTAATTTAGCCTTATTTCTCTGAGATTTATTTCTGACCAAACGGTATATGCCACAGTGTATATGTGTGTGTAAGTGCGCGTGTGTGAGAATGTAGGTATGATTAGACTGTTAGTTTACCTTTTCGACGGGTTCCTTAGTGGCCGCGTGTGGGTTGATACTCTCTGTGTGAGTGTAGAGCGGTAGAAACTGTGCCCAGTTGTCCACCAGCGTCTTACGACCTTTCGGACCCAGCCTGAATAAGAAACAACAAAAAATATATCGTAGTCTTCGCTTCAAACATTTATTTATATATAGTATGTGACAAAATAGATTATAAAATGGCGGCCTTATCATCCATGGCGATATCTTCCAGGCAACCAAGTGTCTTTAAAAGGGTTCGTTGGAATTTGTGTAGGTACAGATTAACGCATAGGTATCGTTGACTTTTCTATGAAGGAAAACACGGGAGGAAATCTGCAAACATCATTAAAAAAATCGATTGTGTATGTGAATCCATGAAACCACACTCCACCAGGGTAGAGGTCAAAACCCAATCGTCCTTTGTAGGTAGGCCAACGTTCAGTGGTGAAGGACAGTACAGTTTTTTTTATAACCTACTTTAGGTTTTCATGGCAAGATAGTTCCCGAAATGACAATTATCCGTATTAACGAAGGAAACACAAACAAATAAAAGAAGATAACAACTACAGGGTTATCCAGATCTGGTGTAGGTACTAAGCCGAAAACAGATGATTCAGACCATAATTTATGAACAACTTTTACTATGGGACCAACCCAGAATTCGAGAAAAAAAAACAGCTGTTTCATACATTTTGTCTATTATGAGTTGTATGGAAGTATCCCGGGTTGGTCCCATAGTAATAGTTGTTTATAATGATGGTCTGAAACACCCCCTTTCAGCTTAGTATAGGGCAAACAGATAAACCCTGTAGTAATAAAAAACTACTGGCAAAAGTTACTGTCAGTAATGCCAGCGCCATCTAGTTAGTCACGTGTAAATTACCTGCCCAGTTCAGCCAGTAGCAGCGCCTGCGCAGAATCTCGAACTTCGAGGCAGTGGTGCTGCCATCTACGTGCTAACATCTCAACCTGGGGACGCTTGAAGCTCTTGGCGCCTGGAATATGCAGATTTTAGTAAAATATCGACGTAAATTGAGTTACTACATTATATTTGCATTTTTTGAACAATTTTAACATCATTATTTACTGTTACATTAACTACATATTATAAAATAAAGTCGCCTTTTGTGAGTTTGTCTTTGTACCCATTGAGATCTTCCAAACTACATAACACATTGCAGTGCGGTTTTCTTATCGTTTTTTGTTTTCATTTCAGTTGTGACAGTTGTTTTACTAAGACGTAGTGCAACATTGGCAGGGCATAATCAACCTTCTTTTTTGCCACAGTCTCTTTTGTGCGGTGGTGGACCAGTCTCATCCAGCCTCACATAAAAACACCGCCTTCTGTACCTAACCTAGATTGAGTTGAATGACATGATCGAGAATCAGGACTCGCCGGGTGAAAACCTACCTACCTTCCTTTTTACGACGGTCTCTTTCTTGTGGTAGTGGACAAGTATCGTCCAGTACTAGATAAGAACGTTGTCTTACTACTTTGTGATCGAGTAGCATGCAAGAGCTATTTGATTGCAACACAGCTCTCGTCCTCCTGTTTCTCATCATCATCATCATCATGCCCTTATCCCACTAGGTGGGGTCGGCACAGCACGTTTCCTTTCGCCACTTCACTTTGTTTTTATGCTGACGAAACAGTATACTACGCTTTGCGACGCTAACTGGGTGGAATATCGTGAGAAGAATTCCAATTTGTTATCTATCTATCTATTCAGCCTATTCCACTCATTGTTAGGTATAGGGCTCCTCTCTTTCTCGCCATTCTTTCCATATAGGGGAAAATATGTCACAATAGACTTACCGCAAGCGACAACCTTATCCGGCAACAGTACACAGTGAAGTGTGGCCAGCAGCGACCAGCCCTGCTTGATGTGGGCTTGCTGCGCGGCGAGCTGCTCCTCCCGCTCCTCGTCCCCCGCCCAAGAGGACGAACTTCGCGTCGATGGCCTGGATAACAAATCATCATGTAAAGTAAGTTCACAGAGTTTTCAAGCCGCCTGAAGGCCTCTGACATGGTTAAACGGTTCAAACAATCGGGGATTTAACGTGTCATCCGAGTCACGGTAGCGCTCCCAATTGACAGCAGGTGGTTGGTAGTAAGAGTGGTGCTCAGCTCCCAGTGAAGTTTCGACAAAAACATTCTAAAAAAATACAATTACAAAATGATGTGATTTTTATTTTAGAGTGCTTTCCACACTAGATTTTATCTCAAAGAGTTATTTTTGAAATGCTTATCACAAAGATAACTCTTTGAGATTTACAAAATGTTTTATTTAGCAGAAGATTACAGCGATACAAAAATACCAGTGGACCCTGCACTAGGATGACCTGTATCGCAGGGCCCGACTCAGGGGTGCTTACATTTCAAATACTATCTGGTGTTTGTATGGTGCGGCTAATAAAAATTATAACAAAATATTTTGATAAGTATATAGAATTTTAAAATTGGAAAAATAACTAACACGTATGTGTGTGTGTGTGTAGTCTAGAAAGGGATCTTCTCTATATGCGGCTCAAACCTGTCGTCTCCTGGCTTGTTCCACGTCTGGCTTAGCTATATAGCTTTGAACAGGACAATCTGGGTAGAAATGTAGTCTATATATTATATGACACTCTGACCTGTGCAGCTTCTTAGCTTGTCCCTGTTTTATCTTATACTAGCGACCCGCCCCAGCTTCGCACAGGTGTATTTTACATATAAACCTTCCTCTTGAAACACTCTATCTATTAAAAAAGCCGCATCAAAATCCATTGTGTTGTTTAAAGATATAAGCATACACGGGGACAGACAGCGGGAAGCGACTTTGTTTTATACTGTAATTATTATAAAGAGATCTTTATCCATTGCTTTGACCTGTGTAATCTTCTGGCTTGTTCCTGCAGCTTTCTTTAGGCATAGCTTTGAAGAGAAATAGAACAATACCTTGTCTATACGATGTTCTAACATGTGCAATCCCCTGGCTTGCTCTTGTTCATGCACGATGCTGGCATTGTCCATCGACATAAGAATGTTGGTCAGGATCCTGTGTAGCACCGAGAATTCTCAAAAAAGGGATCGTGTACATACGAGTACAATGCTCTGACTTGTGTAGTTTCCTGGCTTTTTCCTGTATCATCCTCCAGAGCTTTGACGATCAAACCAGTAGAAAATCGTCATTGTGTTTCGGATTGAAACATAATGTTTCGAAACAGGGCAAATAAGATTTTCTTATCTAAGAATGGCGAGGGCATTGTTGTGTTGTGACTTGTGACGGACAGAGTTTTGCATTCAAAATTCTGAGTTTATTTATGACCTAGTCTTTTACCTGTGCAATCTTCTGGCTTGCTCTTGTTCCGGCACGAAGCTGGCGTTGCTCATCGACATCAGAGTGTTGGCCAGCGCCACAATCGACAGCAGATGGTTGGTGGTGAGAGTGGTGCTCAGCTCCCAGTGAAGCTTTGACGAGAACAATCTGAAAATCCAAATTGTTACTAGATTTTTTAAGTGTAACGGCAAATGTAAGAAGACACCCACCGTCTTACTACAAAAGTTTTACGCACGCTTTATACAATCAACTTTGGAATGCTTTGCCTGTGCCGATCAGGCTTTCTCCATCACTTGCCGTGTTCAAAGAACAGGTTAAAAATCATTACTTGCAATTGTCCGCTCGTTGATAAACGACTTTTTTTTATGTAAGTAGTTATATAATTTCATTTTTTTTTTGTTTTGTTATTATAAGTATATTTAGATAAGTATGGTAGGTCATTTTATGTAAGTATTTATTAGTATGTATATGTATGTTTTATAAGTACGAACTATTTTTGTTAACGCACACCCTCGTCTTTACTTGTTCTATACTACTGCCACTGCCGTGCGAACTAATCTATCAGGTGGCTCTTTTCACGCACAACCATTTAGAATTATTTGAGAGGAAAGGTACCTATTTAAGATTAAATTTAAGAAGCAATGCTAGGAAAAACCAACTGGTGACTCCTTCTCATAAGCTGGCGAAATCGGAGAGGTCTGTATATATTGGTGGGCCCGCTATATACAACCGAATACCCGTAGAAGTTCGGGATGCACCTTCCGCTGGGTCGTTTAGGAATAAATTAAAATGTTGGCTACATGAGCAACTATTTTATGACGTAAATGACTTTTTAAAATTACCTGAATTGTATTAAGATTTAGTGACTAATTTGAAAATTGTCAAGTATTATCTATTTTTATTTCGTGCTATATTGTATAGTGCCCTAATGTAATGTTTACTTTTTGACTTGTAACAAATGGTGTTATGAATAAATGACTATATGACTATATATTCCTATTCCATCCAAAGGTTGCCTGGCAGAGATCGCTTTTAGCGATAAGGCCGCCTCTTGTTACACGCTATACTTACAATGTTTTTGTTATCTGTGTTACTTGTGCTCTTTGTGTTAACAATAAAGAATATCTATCTATCTATCTACAATGTTTAACAGTACTAATTGCATGGATAAACAGTGTTTAAAGCGTGTTTAAAACTTTTGTGGTAAGCCGGCCAATCTATAGGAACTTACGAGCTAAAACAGTCGTGGTAGTGGAGAGGCGTGCAGTTTTAGACTGAAATACCTCTCTGTAGCTTCATTCAAAATACCTAATCCAAGTTGCTTTCGAGTTCAACAGGCTTGATGACTAAAAAATATTATTAGTCCAAATACAAAAAAAAACGTGTCCATACGTGTTGTCTTGTTCCCCTTTCACGCAGCAACGGAGCAACGAATTGACTTGATTTTTGGCATGAACATACACGATGGAAAGTGACATAGGCTACTTTTTAGGGTTCCGTACTCAAAGGGAAAAACGGGACCCTATTACTAAGACTTCGATGTCCGTCTGTCCGTCTGTCTGTCTGACACCGGGCTGTATCTCATGAACGATGATAGCTAGGCAGCTGAAATTTTCACAGATGATGTATTTCCGTTGCCGCTATAACAACAAATACTAAAAACAAAATCAAACAAATATTTAAGGGGGTTTCCATACAACAAACCTGAATTTTTATACGTTTTTTGCTCTATATTAATAACGGCATCAGGTAGATGCTTGAAATTTTCACAGAATATTTAGTTTTATATCCACTTCAACAAAAAATAATAAAATTCATATAAAATAAATATTTAAGGGGGGCTCCCATACAGTACGGAACCCTCCGTGCGCGAGTCCGACTCATACTTGGCCGATTATTATCCCACATGAGTCTGCACATGAAAGTGTGTTTATTGGTTTGATCCTCTTTCACGAAGCACCGGATTGACTTAATTTTTGGCATAGCAATAATTTAATCGACAGACAGTAGGCTACTTTTTTCCAAGAAAAATAAAATCTCCCATCGGATAGCACAAAAATTAAAATACCACGCCGGCGGAGCTGCGGGCAAAAGCTAGTTAGATATAATTACGTAATAAATTAGTGTTAATTTTTAATTTTTTTTATTTGAATTATTACACTCCACAGACTCCAGGATCTGTGCTTTTTAAGATTTACATACTTTTTTTTTTAAAATGACATTTGAACAATATTGTTTATAACTAAAGGCTTTACAAGAGGACACTAAAATAAATCTAAATCTAATTAAATTTTGAAAATACGATTTTAAACTACGATTAAATTATTCATTTATTATTTTCCAAATAACTACTTATACCGCTCAGGGCCTCCATCACCGCCGCGTTTCGGTCTTTAATATAGTGTTAATTTCTAAGTGTGTGAGTGCTATGCGGGACGAGCCCGCGCGCTAGTACTCCAAACTTGAAAAAGATCGCCAAATGCGGTCGAAACACGAGTAGTATCTTGCATTTACTCAGAAAAACGTGAGTAATAACTACATACATATTTTATTTACGAAGTTCTAACATGTTATTGAAATAAATTACGCCAAAAACCACACGTCACGTTTTTTCCTTGTATTTGACTTATTTTTTAGTAATTTTCCTTTCATATTATATTATTAGAATCATAATAGTGGTGCAGTTGGACAAAGAGCATTGTTTCATCATTAGATTGCAAATATAAATTTATATATTTGTCCAATACAAATATTATAAATACAGCGACATTAATTAAATTATATAATCCAATCTTCTATATGGCTTATAAAACATCAATAACAAGAGGTTGTAAAAAAAACAATTTGATTTTATGTGTTCATTTCTTCAGTGTTCTTTTTCTAACTTATATTCTTTATTGTGGTACCAATGAAGTGTAGTAAAAGGTGGTGAATATTATAAGTAATATATTATATTTACGAAAAACTCCACGAGTGAAATTATTAGACAAAATAATTGTGTTACTGTACGATTAATTTATAATGGACCTATCTATACAAAACATGAAATAAAATCACTTCTCGCTTCTGTACGAGTACGCCCAGATCTTAAACTACGCCACGGATTTTGATGCGGTTTTCATCTATAGACAGAGTGATACAAGAGGGATGTGTGTATGTATAAAGAATGCATATTGTTGTAGGGAAAAGACGACAATTTCAAAGATTTGTTGTTCAGTCCGGACGAAGTAAGGACTTGGAACAGGCTAACAGTGAAGGATGATTTTTTAAAACCACTAGGTATAGAAGACCAACAGAGCTACTCAGTTAAATGGGTTGCAAAAAATCAAAGCAACTGTAGTGACAACTGAAAACTGACAGAGAATAAAGTGCCTAGTGCAGAAGAATCTTTCCGAGACAACAAATATACAAGTGATGAAACGACGCAATAAAGTGCGATACTGGTCGCAAAAACTCATATAGTCCTCGGTTCATTGCAAACTTACTCATACTGTCTCTCTCTGACGCGTAATTCTGTCACTGTCTGGCACCGACACATTGTAGGTGTCGCCCAATAAAACGTACCCAAAATGCGGAGTGACACCCTCTGATACCGAAGAGATAGATCCAAGACATATCGTAGGTGTCGCCCGCTCGAACGTAGGTACCTATCTACCTTAACTGCGGAGAGACACCTCCCCTGATACTGATAAGAAAGATCCAAAACACATCGTAGGTATCGCCCACCGAACGTGGCTAAACTGCGGAGTGAGACTTCCTGATAATGAGAAGAAAGATCCAAAACACATCGTACGTGTCGCCCGACCGAACGTAGCTAAACTACGGAGTGACACCCCTTGATACTGGCAAGAAAGATCCAAAAGACATCGTAGGTGTCGCCCACCGAACGTACCTTAACTGCGGAGAGACACCTCCCTAAACCCTACTGAAAAGAAAGATCCACAAGAAAGAAACAAGACAAGATAGATCCACATAAAGAAGGTGTCGCCCTCTTGAACGAACCTAAAATGCAGAGTGACACTGAAAAGAGAGATCCAATAAGAAAATCAAGGCGCCAAGAACTTAAAGACAATCTGGATATTTAAGTATACGCCAACGATCATGATTATCAAAAATGCAAACGACACAATTGATGGAAACAGTTCAACAATAATTGTCACGAACGAAACTGTGGGACTTGTATCTCGTCCAATATACATCTACCTTGTGGCGCAACTATATTTTGCTGCGATTTTTTCTATACTGACATGTGTGTTAGCTATAACTTCTTGGATCAAGATACGAAAATGGCGCAAAATTAAGAACTTTATACACGTAAATTTGATATTTTGTTACACAACATATTATGTACTTCATATAGTATTTATGTTTGTACAATATTTAGAGAGAATGCCAATTTTTCAGTGTATACATGACATGATAGAGAGCGCATTCATATATTGGTTGTTTCTCGCATCACTCGATTCATATATGGATATTGTGCAAATTTTTTCCGTAAATATTTCACGAAAAATGTTAAAGTGCAGCTTTTTTGCTTGGGGTATACCGACATCAATCGGTTTCATAAGATATTGTCTATACCAATACTCGGACGAAATTAAAATCATTGCTGCATGTTTCTTAGTCGTGTTACTATTTTGTAACCTAATTATATATATCAGAGTGTTATACAGCCTGTATCAAGTAAACATTGTACGAATGGAAAGATATAGATTAATTAAAGTAGCGACTTTTACGTTTTTCATGAGCGGAACAATGATTTTAGTCCCGACCATTTTGCTTATAATTGCATTTACAAAACAAGATACTTCAATCACAAATACGTCTTTAGTAATTTACTTTGTATTAACATCACAAACGATATTAATCAACATCTTCTTTTATATATTAAAACCAAACATTAAAATTTGGCGCGAATATTTTTGTAATAAAAGAGAAAGCGTAAATCTGGAATTGTAAATTTTCACGAAATTATTGTAAAACTTGATTTTATTCTTATCCTAGCTACAATCAGTGTACACAATAATTATTAAGTGTTAATACGTAAGTAGTAAATGTTTTTTATTAAAACACAATGCAACATTTAAAAAAAAAAACATTTTAACAAGTTAAGGTCATAATAAACACTAATGTGCCGTAAGTTGGAACTACTATCTTTAATTCTTTTATTTTTTAGTTTAAATGTATTTCATTGTTATAACGTAGCACTCGTAGCGTAGTTTGATTAGGTGTTGTTGATTGTCAGCGATCACCGAAATTAAGCAACGTTTCGCACGGTCAGTATTTGGATGGGTGACCGCGGGTGACATTTTCCAACTGAGCGCTACCATGGCTCATTGTAGGTCCCGGTTGTTTTAACCGTTAAGCCATATCAGAGGCCTTCAGGCGGCCTAAAAACTCTGAAACCAGGGCAGCCACCCGGCCTATGTATACGAATTTACTTTATTGTAATATTACTAAGTATATGTTAGCAGAAGTATGTATAGCACAAAATTGTACTTTTGACCGAGCGAGCTAAGTGAGCGAAGCATCCAATGTATGAAGCCAGCGATGTTTTTACTTGACGATTTCGCTTTCGTCGGTCCAGATGTTGATTCTCGTCAACAAGTAGCATTTATGAATAAAAGATACAAATATGAAAGATAAAGATACAAATGGTATATTATTCAGAGAAAAATCTAACCAAGATGATATATGCATCATTTGAAAGCTTGCTTTATAGGCTTCTTAAAAATATTTAATTTATATTTTTTCATCTCTCCATTTTTAGGGTTCCGTACCCAAAGGGAAAAACGGGACCCTATTACTAAGACTTCGATGTCCGTCTATCCGTCTGTTTGTCTGTCACCGGGCTGTATCTCATGAACCATGATAGCTAGGCAGCTGAAATTTTCACAGATGATGTATTTCGGTTGCCGCTATAACAACAAATAATAAAAACAAAATAAAATAAATATTTAATATTAACAAAATAAAATAAATATCTTAACATAATAAAATAAATATAATTTTAAATACCCATACAACAAACCTGAATTTTTAGACGTTTTTCGCTCTATTTTAATAATGGTACCAGGTAGATGCTTAAAATTTTCACAGAATATTTAATTTTATATTCCCTTCAATAATAAATAATAAAATTAAAATAAATATTTAAGGGGGGCTCCCATACAGTACGGAACCCTCCGTGCGTGAGTCCGACTCGTACTTGGCCGATTATTATTTTTAATGATAAAAATAAACTGTATGGAAAATGGAAATACAGTTCACATTTGTTTTCTGTTTTAGCCATATTCATGTGCTCCTGTCGTTCTTTTCCGCATTATTGCCTGATTCATCCATATTTACAAATGTCATATTTTGTTAAAATTATAGAATTCATAAAAATAATTAAAACCAAACATTAAAATTTGGCGCGAATATTTTTGTAATAAAAGAGAAAGCGAAAATATGGAATTGTAAATTCTCACGAAATTATTGTAAAATGTGTTTTTAGCTACAAGCCCCGTAAAAACTTTACTCATTTAATTTTGATACGTAAATAAGTACTTAGTTAATATCTTACAAAAACGAGTATGTCACATTTAAAATACTTTACTATGAGTCGTAAAAAATCTCTACACTTGGGGCTATTTTTTAATTTTTAAATATTTATCATAAATTTTAAATATTTTAGGTTACTCTCAGCTTAGATTCAAACTTCATATCCGCTGACTTGAGTGTTTCCTTGTTTATAAAATCATTAGTACTTATTAGTTTCATAGTAGTCGTGCAGTTCAGCGACGAGCAAACCAGATATATTTGTAAACTAGCTTTTGCCCGCGGCTTCGCCCGCATGATAATTCGAGGCCCTACCTTATTAGGAAAATAAAAACACAATAAATTCGATTTGACTTTTTTTGTTCGATTCGACAGTTCTTTTTGACATTTCTTGGAGCGCACGCTGCGCTAGAATAGCTCGCAGATGGCAGAATTTTTCCTACTTAATTAACACTTATTGTTATAATATGGAAAATTTACGCAATATCAATATAATTTATAGCCTATGTGTTGTTCTGATATGCTATATAATTGCAAAGTTTCATCTCAATCCGTTCAGTAGTATTTGCGTGAAAGAGTAACAAACATCCATCCATCAATCCTTACAAAAGTTTCACGTTTATAATATTACCTATATAAGTAGGATTAAATATATTGGAGACTACGCTGTACCATCGTACTATTTTAATTTAGTCTGTCATATCATGGGGGCAAAATGTGCTGTTGTGATATAATCATACATTTGGAAAAACGTACACGAGAAATAACTAAGACCCGAGTTCATCAACAGATGTTTACCTTAAAACCGTTCGTTTAGTCTTTTTTAAACGGCTTGTTAACGAAATGTTGCTGTTCATCAAGCACTAACTGATGTTTAAATACATTAATCGCACGTTTAACTTAAACGACGTCGTTAACCTTGTTTTACCAATGGTTACCCATTGCATCACCGGCATTTGCCATAAAAATCAAAGACGCGATGAATTTTATCTTTGGAGAAAATAGTATTGAAGGTTTTGAGAATATTGAGCAAATTCTACGTGCACCCCGTATATTTAAAACGCGGCGCAATTACTTTGTACCAATAAAATACTTAACCATTTCTACATTTTCTTACATTTCTACTAATTCTTTTTTTTTTGTTCACGGCTTGGCACACAGAGCTATAACAACTAAAGAGATAGCGCTGTTATCGCTTGAGGCAATTCTCAACCACAAAAATGTATGGAAAATCTGGCTGTCAAAACTGTTAAATATGAATTGGAATTTGACACCACTGAGAGAAAATCACGGCAACTAGCCACTGAATCGAGATATTTTTCATGTCTCTTTTTAACTCATGTCATATTAAATCATTGCATCTCTTTCTTTTCACGATCGACCACATTATCCCTCTGGTATCTCTGTGGCTTGGCAGGTTCCAATGATTGACATTGACAAAATAAGAAAGGATACCAAGTTACATACATATAAGTGACACGAAACGCTTATCACACTAGCCTAACAAGGGTTACATTTTGTAGGATAATAATAGTACTCGACAGTTTTTGAAAGCGTTTGGGTGAAAGCAAATGTAGATATCCGGACGGAATGTCATTTTTCATAGTAGTATAATACCATTCATTCATTTACGGGTCAATCGTTCAAAAACGTTTGATTACTTATCTAAGCCCCGGTTATCTGCAAATGATGAACACCAAAAAAGCAAAGCTTGTTTAACCAATCGTTAATTTTTAACCGAGCGTTTGTGTAACCATCGGTTATGTTGCATTTGATGAACTCCAGCCTTAGTAATGTAGATATGTATTTTTTCTTAATCGGGCAAAAGAGCATTTATTAACTACAACAAAATGCAATACTACTTTACATGCTAAAGCTACCTACACTACTACTACTACTACATAAAAAGCTATGTCTTTGTATTAATATTATAAAATGTATAGTATCACTACATAGTATAAAACAAAGTCGCTTCCGCTGTCCCATGTCCCCATGTATGCTTATATCATTAAAACTACACAACGGATTTTGATGCGGTTTTTTTTAATAGATAGAGTGATTCAAGAGGAAGGTTCATAATTATGTATTACAAACTTGTGCGAAGTCGGTGCGGGTCGCTAGTTAAGAATAGAATAGAATTAAACGTTATTATTAAATACATTTTCCTTAATTTTGTTTTGAACATTATAAATCACGTCATTGCGTGGCTATTTTGGAATCGACTTTACAGATCATTTGCAGTTTCTTCTTCATACGACGATTTCCTTGTTCAGGGAATCATTTCATAGATTTCATAGAGCCGGTACAGTTCAACGAAGAGCATTGTTATATTTTAAATAGATTTTCCTTTTGAAATTTATTTTGAAAATTTTGAAAACACCAGTTTACCGATTCCAATTCAGTCCGTCATGGTGATAAAAACATGGACAACATTAGTAAATAAAAATCACCTAATACAAAACCAATATCATCACCCTTACTGCCATACCAGTGTTTTCTGTTCCATTACTTCGTTCTTTGTTGTGGTTAACAAAGTGACTGGTATTAAAATGTGAAATGTGTGAATATAAATCTAAAATTAGCGAAGAAATACACGAGATATGACTAAGAAAAATGCATAAGAAGTAATTGTATCACTGCATATTTGTAATACGCCGCAATACCCTGAATTTGAAGCGTCACTTTTAAAACGATTATTGAAGACCAAACAATTGACGCAGTTGAAGAAAGAAATAAAAATACAGCTGACAAGCAGTGACAATGTAAGATGAAGAATTGATGAGAGAGATCCAAGAACAAAATCTGTAATTCCTTTGATTTTTTTTAATTACATTTGTTTTTTCAAAAAATATTTAAAACACATTATAATTTTTTGTAACGTATATATACATACTGAAAGCAGTTTTTTTCGCCTATTCGTATAATTATTGTGTCACTTTGTTCTTATTTATTTTCGTTTTACAGATATTGTATTGATGTACTCAGTGATGGTGTTGTTTAAGTAAATAAAACAACAATAAAAATAAAGAACGAGAATAAAAATAACTTAGTTTTTTAACGCCAGTGCTCATTATGACTGTCAATAATATAAGGCTGATGGCAGACCTTTTGCCGACAACGAATCAAAGCGATTTTTTTAAATTTATATTAAACTTGTTTGTGTTGTTTATATTTCATTTAAATATATTTTTTTCTTTACTGACATGTGTGTTGTCACTAACTTCCTGGATTAAGCTACGAAAATGGCGTACATTTAAAAACTTTACACATGTCAATCTCATAATTTCTTCTACAATATTTTACATGTCAATGGTGTTTATAACTTATTCAACAGAGTACGACACAGTTTGCTTGTACATATTTAAAACATCAATTATTGCATTAGTAAATTGGGCATTTGTGGCATCAATTGATTCGTACATGGATCTTGTGAAAATTTTTCCTGTAAATATTTCACGAAAAAAGTTAATATGTAGCCTCTTTGCTTGGGGTGTACCTTTATTCACGAATTTAATGAGGTTTTGTCTTATTAAATTAAACAGTACAGATAATATTATTACAGTGATTGAAGTTATTTTCTTTTTCGTGTTACTTATTTGTAACTTACTTATTTATATCAGAGTTTTGTGCAGTCTGTGCACAGTGAACGCTATGGTTATGGACAGATATAAAATTGTTAAAGTGGCAACTTTTACGTTTTTTCTGAGCGGCTTGATGATGTTGCCACCATTACTAATTGTGCATGTTGATAATGAAGAAAATTTTTTCAGCAATATTTTTATAAATATATCGGTAATAACACAAGTAATAATAATACATATTGGCTTTTATATACTGAAACCTAACATTAAAATATGGCGTGAATATTTTTGTAAGAGAAATGAAAACGAAAATATTGAATTGTAAAATCTCACTAAATTAATTTTAACTTGGCAATAATACTTTTTTATAAAATGAAATGAAGTAAAATGAAATATCTTTAAACATATGTAGTATCATTCAGACCCAGAGAATTTTTGTTTGGTGGTGGTCCATTCATTGGGCGTCGTAATAAATGACAATAATTGTGTAGTTTTCGTGATCCTCTTTATTTGCTTTAGTTATAAGTATTTTACACAATCTAGACACGCGGCAGCGTGTCCAGCCAAAGTGTTCTACAGAAAACTGGCGACGCAGCGGCCGTGTGTAATATTACACGAACCATTTGGAGCTACTTTTGACCCCCTCACAACTCAAAAACTATTTAGCCTACATACATGAAATTTGGCACATTTACTAAAGTCTTTTAGTTTATCAAGAATCCAAAATTTCATAAATTTTGCTCAGTCAGTTATTGATATATTAACGTTTAAAAACTCGTGTTGACTGATTCACTCACTGACTCACACACTGACTTATAAATCAAAAACCTAACCCACTTCCAGATGACCTAAAGTTACAACAAGTTACTACAAGAATATACCTACAACATTTAAAAGAAATTTACCTATGTAATTCAAGCTCAAGATTTGATTTGGCTAGTTTACACGTACAGACAAATGCTTATTTGCACTGTACTTATTCTTAAACTAGCCAAGTCAAATCACGAGCTTGAATTACATAAGTAAATCTCTTTAGAATGTTGTAGGTATGACATTGTAGCTGAAATTTTAGGATTTTCTACAGAACACTTGGCCCCCGTGTTAGATCTCAATTCTTTTGGTGGCGACACTTTGGCTCCCATTTCACATTTATGTTTTTGATGAGATACATTTTACATGATGCCTTTACAATCACACGCTTGCACACCGAAAGTACTATCATTGACAATGACAGCTCTGACTTTTTTTTTTAAATAATTTATTCATGACCATGGATACAGAGTCCTTCAGTCGAAGTCTTAAATAATAAAAAATTTACAAACATAGAAGAGAAATAAAAAATTAAACTTAACTAAATCTTTTCAACAGTATTTAAAATATACTTATAAATAGGTTTGTAAAAAACTTCACTTTTTAGTAAATCCTCAATACGGCGGGGAACACTAATTGAGTTACGAGCTGCTATGTCACTAATGTCACTGGCTAAAATTAATCGTTGTAAATGGAATTGGGGACATTGAAAAATTATATGGTTTATATCAGCATGCGGTCGGGAACAATACGTACAGTTATCTTCTGGGACTATATTAATTTTGTGTAAATGAGCTGGAACCAAGCAATGTCCAAATCTCAGGCGATTTATAACTGTTATAAACTTTCTGCCACAATATTCAAATTTGTTGTACCAAGGAGTAGTAGGTAAGTCTTTCTGTATTTCTGCATACCACCTTCCCTTATATTCTGTTGTAACGTGCCAATATTCTTTCCAAATTCTGAGTAAATCCTTATTAATTGCACAATAGTAATCTGTGAAAGGTACTTTTAATATATCTGTGTGATCTAGATCATGCTCTTGTCGAGTAGCCAAATCTACTGTTTCATTGCCATGTATGCCACAATGTGAAGGAACCCATACCAATTCTACATGTTTTGATTTACTAATCATTTCTATAAGTTCTCTAATACTATATATAATATAATTTAACTTATATGAGAAATTACTGTTGTTTAAAACAGACAGAACACTTTTAGAATCACTTACTATTAGTATATTTACATTTTTTACAGAGTTATTTACAAATGTTAAAGCGGTTAAAATTGCATACGCTTCTGCAGTAAACACACTGCAATTATTATCTAACTTTATACAGTGGGTTTTATTCATTTGTGGATCATAATATGCGGCTTTAACCCCTTCATCACTTTTAGAACCATCTGTATATAAAATATAAAAGTCTGGTTTATTCTCTATAAATTCTAGAAAATCAAATTTGTTATTTATTACATCTAAATGACAATCTATACTTAAGCAATTAATCAAGGCATTATATGGACATTTATATGTTGGCCAGATATCATGAGAACAAATGTTTTTACTGATATTTTTTGAAAATGACATTATTGTTGTGATTTCAGGCAAAACTCCCGAAACAAGAGATGTGGCTGATAAGCTAGATGTTTGAACTGATTGTGATATCTGTGGATGACATAAAACATTATTCAGCACTATAACATTATTGGAAGTCAACTCTTTCAAACAGAATCTATCAGCCAAAAGTAAACGTCTCAGGATTAATGGAGGTATACAGTTTTCAATTTCCATAGAATTAATAGGAGTGGAACGCATAGCTCCGCTAATAATTCTTAAAGCCATATTTTGTATTACATCGAGTTTTCGTAATAAGGTGCTACTTGCATTCATATAAGCTAAACTACTATAATCAAAATGACTTCTTACTATACTTTTATACAGCATGATCAAGGTTTTAGGATCAGAGCCCCAAAAAGTACCAGCTAAACATCTTAAAACATTAATACTTTTCATTGCATTGCTGCAGATATACTTAATATGCTCTTCAAATTTTAACTTGTTATCTATTATTACTCCTAAAAATTTATGTTGATTACTTACAGGAATGATTTCATTATTGTATTTAATTTTAACAAAAGATTGTGCAAAAGGATCTTTACTAAAAACAATAACAGAACTTTTATCAGAACTAATATCTAATTTTAATACATTGTTGTAATAATGGTGTAGCTGCAGCAGTGCAGAATTCAAGTGATTTACAGCCATATTTAAATTTTGACTTTCAGAGTATAAAAGTAAGTCATCGGCAAATTGTAAAATTTTAACATGTGATGTGTTAACATACTTTAAAATTTGAGATGTATATAGAATATACAAGAGAGAAGATAAGATAGCTCCTTGCATAGTTCCTTTACTGACGGATTTTGGTCCATGTAGCTTATTATTAAATTTAACATACAAGGTTCTGTTATTCAGAAAATTAAATATCCATTTCAATAATTTTGTTGGCAGACCTAACTCATTCAAAACTAGAAGAAGGCTCTTAATGTTGACATTATCGAAAGCACCTTTTACATCAAGAAAGACGCAGATTACATTAGAGTGGCTGAGCTTTGCTTTTTTTAATGTTGAGATTAATGATACAAAACTTTCAGAGCAACTTTTACCCTTTCTGAATCCAAATTGTGTGTTAGGTATTTTAGAGTTGGTTTCAACAAAATAATCTAAACGTAATTTTAACATGTTTTCAAAAAGTTTACCCAGACAGGATGACAAAGATATGGGTCTGTACGATGACGGATTATTTGCAGGCTTATTAGGTTTTAAAATTGGTATTACACATTGAGTCTTCCAAGATTCAGGAATAACTGATGCATTCCAAAGTCTGTTATAAATTGCCAATAAAATGTTCAGAGCATTTGAATGTAAATTTTTAATAAGTTTATATGGAATGTTATCCATACCTGGTGTAGTATCTCTACGACTATCTAAAGAAATGCGAAGCTCATTCAGTGTATAAGGCTCATTTAAGAAGGAAACGCTATTGTCAGACCTGTCTAAAATATTTAAAGTGGTAAAATCGGTTGATGTTGAATCTGCTAATTTTTCTAGAAAACTTGGTACCCATTCGTCATTTAGAGTTTTGTTACTACAATTACTGTTAATCCTTTTAAATTTTTTAACATAATTCCATATTCTAGTAACTGGTGTCATTCTGTTGAAAGAAGTACACAATTCATGCCATGATTTTCCCCGTTCCTCAATTAATATCTTTTTCTTTTTAGCATCAAGACGCTTGTAATTAATAAAATTGGAAATTGTTGGAGAGTGATGATATGTCTTAAGAGCTTCTTTCGACTTTTGAACTGCATCCTCACATAGTGTGTTCCACCATGGAGCTGGTTTTCTCAGAATTTTTGGAGTGTGATTAGATTTCTGCTTAGGAATACATTCATCTCTGATTTGATACAAGATATTTATAAAACTATTGTATAATTCATCTAGATCTGTATTTTCCAAATCTAATTGCGAAAAGCAGGTTTCAGATAAAGTTTTAAATTTAGACCAGTCTGATTTGTTGTACAAATATTTTTCTTCTACAGGACGAACATCATACACCGATGGCTTCACATTTACATCCAGTAGAGTCGGAAAATGATAACTACCCATTGCATCATCATGGACTTGCCATTCACAGAGAGGAGCTAACGAGCAACTAACTAAGGCTAAATCAATTGCTGAAGAATTCTTGTTTGGATATTTAATTGTAGTATGATTACCATCATTTAAAACACACAAGTCAAACTCATCTATGAGATTGTACAAAGAATTACCTCTACTATTATTTTTTAGACAACCAAATAAAATGTGATGGGCATTGAAATCTCCCATTATGAGACATGGCTTAGGAGTTTCAGTGAATACTTTCTTTAATTTATTAGTATTAAATTTAGTAAATTCGCTGTTTGGGGGACAATAAATACACAACACATGTAATTTACCTAATGATGTATCAAGTGCAATGCAAATGTTCTGAATTGATTCGTAATATGAGGTATGAACAACTTCATATTTAAAATTTTGTTTAATTAATATAGCTACCCCATTATGTTCGTTTACAGACAGTTTGTGAATCAAATTATAGGATGGAAAATTTGGAATTTTACTGTTTTTCTTAAGCCACGTTTCATTTAGTAAACATATATCTACATTTTGTTCAGTTAAAAACTTTAACAATAGCGTTTTTTTACTATGTAAACTTTGAATATTGAATTGTGCTATACGAATATATGTGTCCATATAATTAAATTAAATTAAATTTGACAACAAAATTTCTTTAATTCTTTTATTTGTAATGGGTTCATTCTTGCTATTTGCAAGGGCAACAATGGACTTCACAAGGGCATTTATAATTACATCGTTATCAACAATTTCTTTGGCATTGAGATCTTGGAAGGTTTTTTGTCTCGGCTTTGGTGTTAGAGCTGGGAAGGATGTTCTATCAGAGATTTGTGGCAGACTTACCGCATTGGCATAAGACATTTTTTGTTGTTGTTTAATTTTCTTCTCTTCTATTTTTTTCTGCTTAACAGGGCAGTCTTTCGACACGGCAAGGTGAGGGCCAGAGCAATTGACACACATTATTTCTTCCACATCACATTCCTTGTAGGAATGCCGTCCTGCACAGGATGAACACATCTGCTCTGCTCTGCAGTTCTTAGCTGAGTGGTTGAATCGGAGGCAACGGTAGCATTGCATGAGTGGTGGAAAGTATTTATGAACCTGGTATCTGAATAGCTTGATGTATACATACTGAGGTAATGTGGTGGCTGCAAAAGACAGCCACTGTTCCAAGAGGAGTCAAATTTCCGTCTACTTTTCGCATAAAGCGTTTGATTGAGACAACATCAGCATCACAAGTAATATTTTTGTAAATTTCTTCATTAGACATTGTCAGCGGAATATGCCTGATGACTCCTATAACTTCAGTCATGTAAGCAGGAATGAAAGCTTTCAGCTTATATCTGTTCAGGAAGCTATCCATCTTTAAAAAATTGTTAGCTGGAGCTGGCTTTTTGAAAGTGACGCCAACCTTATAGGCATTTATTCGGTGGACACCTACAATGCCTTTAACATTTTCAATGAAAAGATTTGTCAATATTATGGGGTTTTTATTACCAACCTTTTCTTCTTCTGTGGATTCAACGTAAACCACGCAGTCCCCACTGTGATTTTCGGGGAATAGCCTCTTGTAGAGGGGCTTCTGAAATACTTTGTAGCCATCATTGTTCGTTGAGGATTTTGCAAGTTTTCTCTTCTTTCTCTCTGCTGTAATGACGGGGTCCTCCCCGTCACTAGCAACGCTCATGACGTTATTGTTGCGCCGCAACACCCAACACAAATCTCAGAGAATTGCAAAATTAAAATTTATGAATAATTGAATATTAAAAACGCCCGCTTCTTTCGACTTCCCGCCAAAAAGTCCACAGCTCTGACTCTTGATCCAGGGTTACCAGGTTTTTTGTTGCCAACTATAACAACCCATAAACAGAGAAAACATCTACCTATGTTCATCACATAAATGCTTGCCTTGGGTGAGAATCAACCTGAGCAGGTTCACTTACCACTGGATAACTGATATTATGTGAATATTTTTATCCCAATTATTTTAAAAAACATGTTTTCTTTAACACAAACAAGCTACCACAATAAATCACGCATTTCGTCGCTGTTTCTAGATATAGATCTATTAGATCGTGTACCTATAGTTACAACTACACTCGGTGGCATTATCCTGTTCCTTGATTCATTTTACTAGTTCAACAGTACTGATTACTGGAGCTACTCGTTGAGGAGTACACTAGATACATAAATTCATCAAATATTTAATAAAATTTGTTTAAGACAATGTCCAAGCACAGTTGATAAAAAGTGGAGTTTCTATTAAATAAAATCAAGTTTACGAAGACATACCTACATAAAGAAAAAAAGAATTGCATGGACTTGACTGAAGCTTATTGAAGACTAAACAAGCTATTAGCGTCAGCGTGAAAATGATTGTCGCAAATGCAAGCGATAACCTTCTTGAAAATGAAAACAGTTCACCGGAGATGGAACAGTTCATAGTGATTGAATGTATATTAGAGATGCTTGTAGAATATCTACTAATTATTATATTTCCAACCGTTTATTTTCTTTTTGACAGCACCAATAGAACGTAACTGCGTCATGTTACGCAAAAGTTCACTTTTAAATGCGAGGCTATGCAAGCATTAAGATAGCCATAGAAAGTAAATTTTTAAAAACGTTTGTTATTTTATGTAATTTATAATTAAACTACTGCACTTATGGACTCAATTTGTCAAATATGAAACTCGCTGCGCTCGTTTCATAAACTCACACTCGTGTTTTAATACCCTTTATTATATGACAGTTGCATAAACTACTATTAAGTTTCAAAATTAGCTACAAACTCAGTTACATGATTTTTGCAAGATTAAATATAGATCGACAAGTAAATATCAAGAATATTTTTTAATATGGCATTAAACTATATTGTAACGCAAAAACATACAACGGTTTTCCAGATATTGTATAGAGATAATCATTTGCAGTATAGGCCGAATCATACAAGCGGGATGTGAAGTTAGTTCCAAGCTGCGCAATATCCAATCCTGACTGAAGCTCACATAAAGCTGCGCGTTGATTGGGGTTCGCGCAGCTTGTAGCTAGCTTCATATCCGCCGACTTGAATGATTCGGCATAGTGTTTCCTTGTTTATAAAATCATTAGTGCTTATTAGTTTCATAGTACCCACTTACTTTTATACAACTTAATTATCTATATAAGTCGCTATTACTATACTATGCGCCACACAAATAGGCGGATGAGAAGTTAGCCGCAGATGACACTTTGCCGTGATTCGCTAATTATTGCGCATGTTGGCGGGCGGGTGTGCCCCGGCGCGGCGTCTTGTCTCTCTGGCCACGGTAATTAGATATCATTACCGTGCCCTGGCTCCCACGTATACCTACATATATTTCGGCTTTTGCGCAGCGTTCTGCGCATAACTTCCCATGTGCCGATTTGTGTGGCGCTTAGTATACAAAGATTTGTTTCTTGAAAGAATATACATTTTTAGTATTATATTTTAGTCTAAATTAACTTACGTACATTACTTTTATTTTGTTTTTGGCATGCATCATTATAATTTTATTTCAATCTGTTTTATTATTGATAGTAAACAGGGTCACTGCAATATACGCATCAACTTATTCAGAGCAACTTTAGTAGATACAAGTGTACAGCTTTTCCTATAGGACTAACCAGCTAAATTAAAAAAAAAAAAAATACGCTGTTCGATTTCGATTGTCATTGAATTTTCTCTATGGAACAGCTGATTTCGGGGTGGTCCCATAGTAAAAATTGTTTAATTTTATGTACTAAACTAGCCTTTAAGATTAAGAGCTTGTTCGTTAATTACCAGTGATTCTAAACTATTCATGTAATTATAAAAGCTTAGGGTTTGATGCACAGAGATACCAAAAGGATAATGTGGTTGGCCGAGAAGATCTGAAAGAGATGCATTGATATAACAGGTATGGCACGAGTTTAAAAAGAGACAATATATCACGAGTCCGTGGCTATTGACGAGTTTTTCTCCAAGGAACGTCAAATTCTTTTCAAATTCAAATACATATTTTGAGAGTGACAAAATCTCAGAGAAATTCTCTATAATTATATTTTTGTGGTTGAGAATGATCTCTTAGGTATCTCTGTGGTTTGATGAGACTGACAGGATGTTAATCAGTCAATGTTCAGACTCGAAAAAAATGTGCCTAACCATAAGGTAAATTTTTGGATTTGTTCTTTATCCTTCGTAATATAATTATGTATTTGTGGTAATATTATAACATGTCTAATATTATTGAAATGAATACATACTCATCAGAATTATTGATTAATATTAAATTAATTTTCCTTAATTTTGTTTTGAATATTATAAATCACGTCATTGCATGGCTTCGCTATTTTGTGTGGAGTGGACTTTACAGAAAATTTGCAGTTTCTTCTTCATACGACGATTTTCCTTGTTCAGAGAATCATTTTATTAGTTTCATTGAGCTAGTACAGTTTAATGAAGAGCACTGTTAAATTCCAAATAGTTTTTCACTAAATAATTTAAAAATACGACAGTTAAACAATTCTAATTTAGTCTGTCAAATGGTGGTAAAACATGGACAACAACAGTAAATAAAAATCGCATAATACATAACAAAAAATAACACCTTTAGTGCCATTTCAGTGTTTTTTGTTCCTTTACGGAGTTCTTAATTGTGCTTAATAAAGTGAGTCGTGTTAATGTCACTGTGGAATGTCTGAATATTATAAATTTACGAAGATATGACTAAGAAAAATACATAAGAAGTAATTGCATCACTGCATATTTGAAATGAACTTGAAGCATCACTATTAACACGATTATTGAAGACTGAACGATCGACGCAGTTGAAGAAAGAAATAAAAATATAGTTGAAAAACAGCGACGACGTTAGAACTGATGAGTGATCCAAGAACAAAATAAAAGTTTTCTCTTTTGATATTACATTTATTTTTTCAAATATTATTCCAATGGTTAATTTATTTACATACAAGGCAATACAAGGCAATACAAGGGTATATACAAGGCTTAGACTCGAGAGTAAAGTTTGTTAAATATTATTTAAAATTTCACATTGTTATTTTGTTGTAACGTATATACATACTCAGAGCAGTTGTCTTCGCCTATAATTATCGTATCACTTGACTCATATCTGTTTTCATTTTTGGATATTAAGCCCGATTACAGAGGCGCCAGCGTAAATTTATTAGCAACGTAAAAAGCGTCCTCTCTATCGAATGCTTAAAGTGAAAAAGAAACAGAACTATGTTATTTAGCTAACATAATTACGATGGCGCCTCTGTAATCGGGCCTATTGTATTGTGTACTCAGGTATGGTGTTGTTTTAGTAAATAAAATAACAATACAAGAACTTAATTTTAAAACGCCAGCGCTCATTATGACTGTCAATAATATAAGGGTGATAGCAGCCAGTTTGCGGTCAATGACACTGGGCGCTTATTTAATATTTATACTAAGCTTACTTTCTATACTTCTAGTTTTTTTTTCTTTACTGACATGTATATTGTCACTTACTTCCTGGATAAAGCTACGAAAATGGCGTACATTTAAAAACTTTACGCATGTCAATCTCATATTTTCTTCTACAATATTTTATATGTTAATGTTCTTTCTACACTATTTACCAAATTGCAGGTATTGCAAGTACATATTTATAACATCATATATTGCATTAGGAAATTGGGCGTTTGTAGCATCAGTTGATTCGTATATGGATCTTGTGAGAATTTTTCCTGTAAATATTCCGCGAAAAAAGATATTAGGTATAGTCTTTGCTTGGGGTGTACCTTTATTCATGGATTTAGTGATATGTTGTCTCATTCAATTAAACAGCAGTGTATTTTATATTAAAGTGATTCTAAAGTATTTCGTTATCATGTTACTTTCATGTAACTTACTTATTTATATCAGAGTTTTGTGCAGTCTGTGCACAGTGAATGCTATGGTTATGGACAGATATAAAATTGTTAAAGTGGCAACTTTTACGTTTTTCATGAGCGGTTCGATGATGTTGCCACCATATCTCATGTTGGAAATTGAAGATTCGGACAATTATTCCGATACATATATGTATATTGTGGCAATGTTGATATTATTACAGATAACATTTATCCATATTTGCTTTTATATATTGAAACCTAACATAAAAATATGGCGTGAATATTTTTGTAAGAGAAATGAAAACGAAAACATTGAATTGTAAAATCTGACGACAGTTATTTTAATTTGGAAACTTTTTTTTTTTGTTTAAAATAAAAAGTTACCATATTTTTTATCATGAGGTATATTTTATTACTCCTAATTCCATAACGACTGAAAGGTGTTGCTTTGCGCAACACAAGGACTTACTAAAGTAAAGTCATGGGTATAGTCATGTATATACATACAAGTACATATATAATGTGTTTGTCTACCGGAGCCTTAAGCTGTGACATATATGGCAAATTTTGAATAACTTTTACAGTGGGGTCAACTCTGAAAACGCAAAAAAACAGCTTTTCCATACTTTTTGTCGAAATTCTATAAAAAATCGTATGGAACAGCAGTTTTTTTTACCATTTCACAGTTGCTCCCATAGAAAAAGTTGTTCAAAATTTGCCATAGTTGTCACCGTTTAAGGCTCCGACACCGGTGACACCGGTAGACAAACACATTGTTTATGTATATACATATATATAAGGTAGCCAAAAGAAATGTTAGGAAATACAAAAATTAGAAGTTAAAATTTGCTAGGCAATCTTGTACAGATATATTCTAAGCTTCGTAATGTATCTAAAAAACAAGTGAATGAAAGGTTTTGTCAAAAAATAATAAAACTTTTTTCAATCAAAAATACTGGAAGTCACATTTCGCAAGCCAACCTGCGGGGCAATTCTGTCTACCAATCTCGTTACTAAGGTGACACGTTCTTGAACCTGGCTCGTTTTTCTGAAAGTTTTGAGCTGTCGGAACTGTCAGAAAAACGAGATAGGGTCAAGAACGTATCACTTTAGTAAAGAGATCGGCTAACAGAATTGCCCCGCTGGTGTATATGTATTCTCCTATTCAATAATTGTGTGTTTTATTGAGATAGCTATAATACACTTTAATATTACTGTTCAAGCGATTTGTATTGCAAACCAATTTTAGTTTTAACTTATGATAAGAGATGGCGCCACTGTACAGTTTAAAACGCGCAAACGTTTGTTGTTCGACAAATCGAGGGAGTTTTTGTTAACGGTCGAATAAATGGAGCTTGTACCACTGGCTTGAAAGTTTTATTACTATTTCCCTGAGGACACCTACTAAGCTAACTTGCGTACCTAGTAGCGAACTTGTACAATTACTGAAGCATTTTCTTCTAAGTCGTCGATTGTTAACTTGAGAATAGTAGGGATAGGCATCATTGTTCCGGTAATGAGAAATGTAAATGTCGACACTTTAACTAGTTTATATCTTTCCATGATTGTAGAATCCCCTGTATACAATATTTTAAGACTAGTATAGTTGGCCGTGGAGTCCCGCAGAGTAGAATAGCACCCCCCCTCTTGTATCAGGTGTCGTTAGGGCCGACTGAGGTACTACGGAACCGATAGATGGCAGTATATCCATCCAATCTGGCGTAGCCCTAAATAGGCCAGTGTCGGGGAGCAGACTAGTGCGAAGAGCTACGTCCTGCGATCGCTAACACGCTAGCCCAGCGCGGCGATTATGGGCAATTTCCCCTCATGGATATAAACGTGGTCTTTTAATGTGGGCCTTATGAATAAGCCCAAGATAGCCCAACGTGTTATGGGGAGTATTGGAGAGGGCCATGCTCGGTGTCTCTCTGCGGGATCGAATCAGAAATGAAGAGATCCGCAGACAAACAAAAGTTACTGACATAGCCCAGCGGATTAGCAAATTAAAGTGGCAATGGGCAGGGCACATAGTTCGAAGAACGGATGGCCAATGGGGCCGTCAAGTTCTCGAATGAAGACCACGGATTAGCAAGCGCAGCGTAGGACATCCACCGACTAGGTGGACTGGCGCTATAATAAAGATCGCAGGAACGCGCTGGATGCAGGCCGCTTCCAACCGGCCTTTGCGGAAATCCATGGAGGCTTATGTCCAGCAGTGGACGTCCTACGGCTGATGGATGGATGTATGGAATAAAATTAATTAAGTTGTATAAAATTAACACGAAAACTTTCGGAAACAGTCTTAAGTGCCCACCTTACACGATGCGATGAACTGATCAGTTTTTCGCATTACTCAGACTGGGAGGTCACGATTTGAACTACTACCTGAATCTGGGCACATGCGATGCATCAGTTCATCAGATCAGTCCAGCGGGAATAGTTGGTGGTTTACCATTAGTTTGCCGGTAGGTAGTAATTGAACAAACAAAATGACACCCCCTATCTTATTCGAAAAATATTGATCCTACAAAAGTTGCTCGGAACCATAGTTGTAAGAAATAAAATTTCAAAAAACTTTGGTTCCGATAATTCCTCAAGAAAAATTGAAATACTTAACACAAGTTATTGAAGAAACGAAAAAACACCCCTGTCTTATTTGAAATATGTATATCGATCCTACAAAAAGTTGATGGGAATCAAAGTAGTAGGAAATCAAATTTCAAACAACTTTGGTTCCGATAATTTCTCATGAAAAATTGAAATAACACGAGTTATTGAAGAAACAAAATGATAGCTCTAAGAAATAAAATGACACGCCTATCTTATTAAAAAAATATCGATCCTACAAAAAGTTGATGAAACACAAAACTGTAGGAAATCCAATTTTAAACAATTTTGGTTCCGACCATTTCACGTGTAAAATTGAAATTACGCGAGTTACTGAAGATTCAGTTCATCATTGACGTGGTCTAAACGAGCGACCCATGAGCGACCCATCACAGTACCTTTCGGCAATGGTTAACTACCCCCTATCCCCGTTGGACTGAGGGATTAGTTCAGGTTTACACGTAAATTGGTTAGTTTACGAGAAATTCCCCCACGCTAGGAAAGAACAATTTTACACGTCATCACGTGGGTATTTTGAACTTCACAAATAATTTGCAATTTCTTCTGAATACGACGATTTTCCTTGTTCAGAGAATCATTTTATTAGTTTCATGGAGCCGGTATATGCAGTTCAACGAAGAGCATTTAAATTTCAAATATAATTTACCACAAACATTTGTAAACTACGCCAGTTTACCGATTGCATTTCAGTGTGTCACATCGACTTGGCTTTACCGATTGCATTTCAGTGTGTCACATCGACTTGGCATTTTTTCTGGTCTGTCATAATATGGTGATTAAACATGGACAACATCTGTAAATTAAAATTGGTTAATTCGAAGCCAAAAATATAATATTTTGTGCCATTACAGTGCATTCTGTTCCGTTGCTTCGTTCTTTAAGTGACTTAAATTAAAATATGAAATGTGTAAATATAAATATCAAATTTATTAGAAAATACACGAGAAATGACTAAGGAAAATGCATAAGAAGTAATAGTGTTACTGCAAATTTGTAATGAATTTGAAGCATCACTTTTAAAACTATTATTGAAGACTGTACAATCGACGCAGTTGAAGAAAGAAATAAAAATATATTTGAAAAGCAGCGATGATGTAAGATCAAGAACTGATAAGAGTGATCTAGGACCAAAATTAATGTTTGTTATTATGATGTTATATTTATTTTTTCAAGTATTATTTAAAATTTCTATATTGTAATTTTATTGTGACGTTGATACTCAAAGCGAGCTGTCTTTGCTTTAAAATCAGCCTGACGTGGCTCTTATTCTCACTCATTTTTAGGGTTCCGTACCCAAAGGGAAAAACGGGACCCTATTACTAAGACTTCGATGTCCGTCTGTCTGTCTGTCTGTCACCGGGCTGTATCTCATGAACCATGATAGCTAGGCAGCTGAAATTTTCACAGATGATGTATATCTGTTGCCGCTATAACAACAAATACTAAAAAGAGAATTAAATAAATATTTAAGGGGGGCTCCCATACAACAAACCTGAATTTTTAGACGTTTTTCGCTCAATATTAATAATGGTAACAGGTATATGCTTGAAATTCTCACAGAATATTTAGTTTTATATTCACTTCAATAATAAATAATAAAATTAAAATAAAATAAATATTTAAGGGGGGCTCCCATACAGTACGGAACCCTCCGTGCGCGAGTCCGACTCGTACTTGGCCGATTATTCAGATATTGTATTGGTATACACAGTGATGGTGTTGTTTAATTAAATAACAATAACAATTAAAGAACGAGAATCAAAATAACTTAGTTTTTGAACGCTAGCGCTCAATATGACTGTCAATTATTATCTAAGTATAAGGCTGATGGCAGACATTTCGCAGTCAATGAAACTGAGCGACTTTCTTTTATCGATATTAAACTTACTTCTTACATTTCTACTTTATTTTACTGTATTTTTTTCTTTACTGACATGTGTATTGTCACTCACTTCCTGGATCAAACTACACAAATGGCGTACATTTAAAAACTTTATACATGTCAATCTCATAATTTCTTTTACAATATTTTTTTTAACAGTACTGTTGCCAATAGATTTAACAGAGTACGAGACAGTTTGCATGTACATAAGTGACACATCAAATTTTGCTGTAGTAAATTGGGCATTTGTGGCATCTATTGATTCGTACATGGATCTTGTGAAAATTTTTCCTGTAAATATCTCACGAAAAAAGTTACTATGTAGCCTCTTTGCTTGGGGTGTACCTTTATTCACGAATTTAATGAGGTTTTGTCTTATTAAATTAAACAGTACAGATAATATTATTACAGTGATTGAAGTTATTTTCTTTTACGTGTTACTTATTTGTAACTTACTTATTTATATCAGAGTTTTGTGCAGTCTGTGCACAGTGAACGCTATGGTTATGGACAAATATAAAATTGCTAAAGTGGCAACTTTAACGTTTTTTATGAGCGGTTTGATGATGTTGCCACCATATCTCATGGACCTAATTATTGATAAAGATACAGAAATGTTTTTTACCTATATTGCCTTTATTTTGTTATTAACACAAACAATATTAATCCATATTTGCTTTTATTTACTGAAACCTAACATTAAAATATGGCGTGAATATTTTTGTAAGAGAAATCAAAACGAACAAATTGAATTGTAAAATCTGACGAAATTAATTTTAACTTGGAAATTAATACTTTTTTGTAAAATAAAATAGGTAGGTCGGCACATTTTACTACATATTATGGTGTTGCTATGCACAATGATCACTCCCGAATAATTTTAACTCGTTTTATATTTGCAATTTTTCGTTTGATTGACATAAAATAATCCAATATTTTTCTTATTATCTAATCGATAGACCAATTATAATGATATGTAGTTTATCCTGTCGGAATGTCTACTGTACAATATTGTAGCCCCCATCTTCAATGATGTTGAGTATTGTAGAGAAACACAATGCAAATTAGAAGTAGAGTATAAATCTAGATAAGTATTACATTAAGTGTGTACTGTAGGCCGAATCATACTACTTATTCATATTACTTTATTTATAGGAGTTTTCTTTGTTAATCTCTAGTTAAGGCCAATTATTTGTTCTTGTCAGTTCATATTCGTGCAAGGTTGCCTGGAAGAAATCGCCATGGGTGATAAGGCCGCCAATTTATAATCATATTTTTTTGTCGTATATGTGAAAATAATGTTTATTTTTAAATTGTGGTTGTAAATAAAGAGTTTTGTCTGTCTGTCTGTCTGTCTGTACTACTTGGCGGCTGTGGACGCGAGGCGAGTGGCTCTACAGTAGGACATGCGTCAGTCAGCGGCGCGAGAGGCTGGGATGTACAGCCTGTAGCTAACTTCACACACGCCAAGAACTTTGATTCAGTCTATACATAACTTTAATAATAATAATAAAAATTTAAGAAAATAAATGAATATGTGTATAATAATAATAAAGCCTTTTATTTCCTCTGTCCATCTGTCTGTTGGTCACTAGGCTGTACCTATCTCATGAACCGTAACAGCTAAACAGTTAAAATTTGCACAGATGATGTTTTTCTGTTTCCATTATAACAACAAATACTTACTAAAAATAGAATGAAATAAATATCGACTTCAACTGTGTACAAAATTCGCGCGGATCGATGTAGCATTTTCACATTATTGTTGATTTATGAAAAATGGCTCAGCCGATTTCAATAAAATTTAAATGGGACCAACTTTGACGTTTACCCTTTCCAATAAAAAAAAATATACGCGTCGAATTGCGTACCTCCTCCGTTTCATCGGTCAAAAAATAGAATAAAATAAATATTTATTCATACCATACAACAGATGTGAGTTTTTGCGCGATAATTATTAATAATCACAACAGGTAGACGCTTGAAATATTCTCAGAGTATTTAGTAATATAATTTTTCAATTTAAAAAAACAAATGATTGAATTGAAATACATAATTGGCTACCATACGTTACGAACCCTTTCAAGCGCGAGTCCATATTTATTTTAGTCTGTAGAAGAACTATGTAAGATATTTCCATAAAAAATAATTAACTTAAAATTAGAAAGTAGTAATTTCAGTCAAGATATATAATGTAAACTGCAACGCCTACAGAAATTAAATAGCCTAATTGCTACTTTTACTCCCTACTTTGGGTTCAAGATCAATGAATATGATATGATGTTAGTTGGGTACATATTATGTTTTTGTCAAACAATAATAAAATAATTTGAAAGAAAATAAATAAGCCTATAAAGAAAAAATAACCTATATCACAAATAATGTAGCTTCCTAATGGCAGAAAAATAAATAATCATTGGCAGGATTATTTTTGTTTTCTTTCTGCCATACCTACTAGAAAACCAGATTATACGTAGGATACACGTAAGATAGCTCTACGTACGGCCTAAATCAGGAACAAATTCTATGCTGCCAGGAAATTCAGAATGCTAGTGATATAACGTACGTGGCGCTACGACTCGCGCGCAGAGTTATCTTGTGCGCACTCTACGTAATAATTATCATATTTTGCTACAATTCAAAATAAAGTATCGGTCAGCCACGCTGGTTCTTTGAGGCGCGGGCGGGGTGCGGAGCCAGTTCGTGCGCAGTACGCACACAAATACAATTTCATCACCACACACATTGAAGCTCCCTGGCTTGGGCGCATCGCGACGGCAATAGTTTGGTCCAAATACCTATTTCTCAATTTCTTCGTCACTAGGAGACGCTCTTAATAACGGCAAGAGGAATGGGACTCCCATACGGTACGGAACCCTTAGTGCGCTACTCGGCTCGCAATTGGCCGATTTTTTAAAATTTAATTTAGTAAATTATTTATTGACGAAAATCCATGACATTTTAATTGACCCACTTCTATAATCTATGATATTTACATTGTACATTGATATTTTATATTTTTTCTGACATTATTTAATTTAATATTCAATTGCCTCTCTACAGCATTTAATCTAATCGTTGAAGTAGATAGATATTTACTTTAATCATTGTTTAAATTCGTTGCTATTATGTATTGTGAAATGACGAGATATATTTTGCGGTACTTTATATTATTGTACAAACTGTTGTATATATATAATTTTAGCACTAAGCTCAATACTTACATCAATAAACGATTCTAATTCTAATTCAATTTTGTACGGAACAGCAGATTTTTTTACTCCGCATTGGCCCCATAGTAAAAGTTGTTAATAATGATGGCCTTAGTCACCCCCTTTCGGGTCAGTACACCAGTTCTGGATAACCCTGTATGTGTGTGTTGCCAGTGATGATTTATGGCACTGAAACGTGGTCTCTTACTATGGGCCTTATTTTTTATTTATTGACGTGACAACGTCTTATAAATTGGTTTGCCGGGTGACACTTCAAGAAACTGCGTTACGCTCCGCTCACACTTTTCTCGAACTACCCCCTACTTAAGATTTAATCAGTTATTGTCAATAATAATTACTAACACCTAATAATTACAAACAACGAGACGAATGAGACGTCTCAAAGTCGTTGTCACGTAAAACTTTCGCCCGTATACCGACTTTACAGGCAACAGTTTTTTTTTATTTTTTTTTTAATTTTTTTATTAATACGAGTAAGCTCCAAGTAGCACAACGAGCTATGGCGAGGGCTATGCTCGGAGTCTCTCTGCGAGATAAAATCAGGAATGAGGAGATTCGCAGAAGAACCAAAGTTACCGACATAGCCCAGCGGATTGGCAAGTTGAAATGGCAGTGGGCAGGGCACATAGCGCGGAGGACTGATGACCGATGGGGTCGAAAAGTTCTCGAGTGGAGACCACGTACCGGCAAGCGCAGCGTAGGACGTCCACCCACAAGGTGGACGGATGACCTCATTAAGACCGCAGGATCGCGCTGGATGCAAGCCGCTACCAACCGGTCTTATTGGAGATCTATAGGGGAGGCCTATGTTCAGCAGTGGACGTCCTATGGCTGATGGATGGATGGATTAACCCTGTATAAGTGATTACAATCGTATGTTCTAACTTAGCTCTAGGTACTTTCCTTCTTGGTCGGTCGTATAAAATAATAACTTATATTATATTGAAATAAGTAGGTAACAGGTCATCCACGACTTTTATTTAATTTTAACAAGGAAATAGCTCGAAATTATCCCGGTTTTGTATCGATTACATTTCACAATTAGTTTTAATTAGTCGTTGTGACGAGAGTGTTGCTTTAACTCAAATATATTTGTCTAAAAGGAATTACCTAGTTTCTTCAATATATTGTTTGAAAAAATATACAATATTACATAATAAATAGTCATCTTCTAAGTTTACGTGCTTAATTTTCAAAGTTGATGGTGCAGTGGATTTGTTTGCGATTAAAAAGTACGAAATAGAAGAGCATTGTCTATCAAATCATAATTATTAATGTATAATAACACAGGAGTGTCTCGAAGACCTATGTAAGTGAACTTATCCTAATTGAAAATGTTCAAGATCCTAACTCAGTTACTGAATGAAATGAGATAAATGCTATTATGAAATATGTTACAGATTACATTTCATCGTAATTATTTGATCACACGAAAAAGAAAACAGACTTAGTAAAGGGAACATACTAGAAATAATTATTTTTTCCAAAAAATGGCAAACCGCCATCCATCGTGAACAATTTTCGAAAATTTCGCTCGAATTGTTTACATTTTTTTTTGATTTTTCAAAAACGGCTCAGACGATTTCTGTAAAGTTTAAATGGGACTACTTGGGGAGTCTACCCTTTCAAACTAAAAAACATTTTTTCGATTCGGTTTCGGATTTGTTACACGATGGATGGCGGTTTTGCTATTTTTTGCGAAAATTAAATAAATTATTCAGTTTATATATCATTATTAATTGCACAATTCACTAATCCTAATAATATTAACTAATTCAATACCAGTCAACTGTACTGTATCAGCCTTTTTTTAATAGTCCACTGCAGGACGTAGGCCTACCCACGAAGGGTGATTGGGCCATATCCACCACGCTGGCCCAGTGCGGGTTGGTGGATTCACATACGCCATCGAATTTCTTCTACGGACATATGCAGGTTGCCTCACGATGTTTTCCTTCACCGAAAAGCCAGTGGTGTGAAATTCCGTACATAAATTCCAAAGAACTCATTGGTACGGGACTGGGATTGAACCCACGACCTCACGATTGTAAGGCGGGCGTCACTACCTCTAGACCACCACGGCTTCTTCACACCAGTCAACTACCCTATTCTAACTATTTCTATAGCAATGCTAACAATGTTTTAACAATCTAACACACCGATGTGGATAGGGATATTGTTATTTCGATACTTATCTCAATTATCTTATATTTTTCGGCTATTTTATCGTTAGTAGCTACCAAATGAAAAAAATGAAGACAGAATGTTGAGAAACAAACAAGTGAAGCCGGCAAAGCTACGTCTCGCCGTGTACAGACACGAATACACACACACACGTACAAGGAAACTACGCCTTGGCTTGACAGTCGAACAATGGCGGCGCAACACCGACGCACTCACCACATGTTTAAAAAACCGGCCTCACTTGTCTGTTCAGGACGTTCTCTCTTGATTTTTAGGGTTCCGTACCCAAAGGGAAAAACGGGACCCTATTACTAAGACTTCGATGTCCGTCTGTCTGTCTGTCTGTCCGTCTGTCACCGGTCTGTATCTCATGAACCATGATAGCTAGGCAGCTGAAATTTTCACAGATGATGTATATCTGTTACCGCTATAACAACAAATACTAAAAACAAAATAAAATAAATATTTAAGGGGGGCTCCCATACAACAAACCTGAATTTTTAGACGTTTTTCGCTCTATATTAATAATGGTAACAGGTAGATCCTTGAAATTTTCACAGAAGATTTAGTTTTATATTCACTTCAATAATAAATAATAAAATTAAAATAAAATAAATATTTAAGGGGGGCTCCCATACAGTACGGAACCCTCCGTGCGCGAGTCCGACTCGTACTTGGCCGATTATTTTATTTGCTTTGAGCTTGTAGTTAACTTCACATCCGTCGACTTGTATGATTCGGCCTATAATATAATCATTTACGTGTAGATATGATTATTATCGCTAAGGCCAGGTCACGCACGGCACCCCAAAGATAAGCTTCGATAAGCTGTACAGAGTATAGGTTGATAGGTCAAAACAAATTACCAGGAGCGAAACGGAACTCTGCAGAAGATTCCGTATAAAAAAACTTTTTTAGGGTCCCGTACCCAAAGGGTAGCAACGGGACCCTATTACTAAGACTCCGCTGTCCACCCGTCTGTCACCAGGCTGTATGAACTGTTATAGCTAGGCAGCTGAAATTTTCACAGATGATGTATTTCTGTTGCCACTATAACAACAAATACTAAAAACAGAATAAAATAAATATTTAAGGGGGGTCCCATACAACAAACGTATTATTTTTCCGTTTTTTGCTCCATATTAATAATGGCAACATGTAGACGCTTGAAATGGGGCTAAGGGGGTTCCCATAGGGTACGGAACCCTTCGTGCGCGAGTCCAACTCGCACTTGACTATTTTTTTACCCACCTTGACGGACAATACAGATTGTTGCTTTGAAAGAAAGGATTTATAGATTTTTATTTACTCACTCATTTTCATGAACATCATTCACTGTGGAACCAACCACGATAAAAAAAAAATATAAGTCGTTCCATACAAAAAAGAACACTGACCACAATATATAAATAGACTGTTTCCATAGTAAAACTTGTTCAAAATATTTAATATATCACAACATAGTATAAAACAAAGTCGCTTTCCGCTGTCTGTCTGTCCCTATCTATGCTTATATCTTTAAAACTACGCAACGGATTTTGATGTCATTTTTTTTTATAGATAGAGTGATTCAAGAGGAAGGTTTATATGTATAATACACCTGTGCGAAGCTGAGGCGGGTCGCTATAGTTTATTATAATATATTATGTAACAGTTATAACGAGTTTTTAGATAAAGGCTTTTTCCCTAGTTACGTCGCGTTGTTCCTAAAAGAGTCAGTTATCATCATTATCTTTCGCAAAAAATGGCAAAACCGCCTTCCATCGTGTACAAAATTCGAATATTTCGCTCGAATTGTTTACATTATTCTTGATTTATCAAAAACAGCTCAGCCTATTTTTGTAAAATTTAAATGGGACCACCTCGGGAGTATACCCTTTCGAACTAAAAAATAATTTTTCGATTCGGTTCACAATTGGCGGAATTATCGATGAACATACACACTAAAGAAAATACATACAGACGATCATTGAACCTCCTCCTTTTTGGAAGTCGGTTAAAAATCTAAAAGTTCCATTTCGGATTTGTAACATGAGATTCCGAGTGTACTATTAGATAAGGGTTTTGTAGTATTGCGGAACCCTAATATCTTAAAATGATTCCCTTATTCCGTACGATATTTTAGAACAAATAAAAAGAAACATGTTATATTTACTGGTGACTAATTTATATTGAGCAAAGAACCCAAAATTATTCTGGCTCTATAACTGATAATATCAAAATCATTTTGTTTATTTTTTTTTCAGATATAACGTTTCCATCATCATATTATCAGTTTGACGGAGACTACAAAACAAACTAATTTCTGTAAGTGACCACGTTTTATTTTTGCGGTGAATAATTTTTCGTGCCAATCGACGATGAACCATAGATGGCAATAAGAACAGAGGAAAAGAGGTGAATATTGTACACAGCAAATCGAACGTCGTCACTAAGATAAATATTGAATCGAAAGAAAATGTTAATAAAGCAACAGTGCCTCTTTTATAAAAAAGTACTACGCAAAGTAACGCGTCGTCGTAAATTACTTTTTCATTGATTGTAACATAACTTGGAAACATACATGCAACAATTGTGCGTTTATTTTCACTGGATCTAAAGCGAGGTAAAATTAAAACTTAACACAAGTGATGCAAAGAGGTCATGAACAAAAAACAGGAATTTAATTTGACAGATTTTTATCGTCATTATTAATACTGTTCGACACAATAGCGCAATCAGTTATTGTCCCAGAAGACAGGAAATAAATAAAAGATGAATTTCACATTAGTATTCTTAAACTTTTCTACGTTCCCTCCATCAAAAGAAAAATACCAAATAGTGATACTGATACCATTACAACTCAATATTCAAGCAAATAACGAACCACCAAGAATTGAAGACACTGAAGAGGATTGGCAAAAATTTACGTTGATATTTATGTCAACTTTATTATATTTTTCAGCTATTTTATCGTTAGTAACATGTGTGGCGGTTTTTTATTCCTGGATCAAGATAAGAAAATGGCGAAAATTTAAGAACTATATTCACGTTAACCTCATAGTTTGTTATACATCGATTTATATAACAATGTTTGTTGATCATATCATGACAGATATTGAAATATATTCTATGCCACTTTTTCACTTTTTTGTAGAATCATTAGTCTGCTGGCTATTTCTCGCTTCAATAAATTCGTATATGAGTATTGTTAAAATTTTTCCTGTTGGTATTACGCGTAAAATGTTGAAATGTAACATATTTGCTTGGGGTGTTCCAATGTTAACTACTATATTGTATTCTATTGCTATTTGTAAGCAGTCGAAAAAATATGTATTTTATTTAACTTTAACAGAAATGTGTTCCTTGGTCGTTTTAATTCTTCTTAACTTTTGTATTTATATCAGACTTTGTGGAACGACTTTGATGAATAAACAAAAATATAAACATAAACTTACTGTGGCAACTTCTACATTTTTTATGAGCGGAACAATAATGTTGATTCCGATACTAATTCCAATATGCTATGCGTTAGGACTGGATCTTTCTAAAGTAACATTTAAGATTATTACATTCTTGTTATTGACATCACAAACAGTATTAATAAACTTTTGCTTTTTTATGTTGAAATCTAATTGTAAAATGTGGTGTGAATATTATTGTAACAGAACCTAAAATGAATTGTTAAATCTCACGAAATAAAAAGTTACTTAACTCATATACTACTAGTTATTTTTTTGTCTCTTAGTTTCGAAACAAACATTGATAAATCTAACAGGTGGGCTGAAAAGTTCGTAGACTAGCATAGTTTTTTTTTTTATAGAACTTGATTTTATTATACCGGGTGTTTGGTAGAGGGTCCAACAAACCTAATGGACGTGTTCGGGACCCATTTGAAAAATACAAGTTGGCCAAAAAAAATCCCTGACCCCCTATTTTTTTAAAGATTGTTTTGTTGTTATAATAAATAAATAAATTTTATTTCAAAGTTGAGCTTTGATGTAAAATTTGTTTCGTTTTTTCACTCTATGAGCTCAACATCAGCTAGTTAGCTCTGATTTTTATCTAATTTTACTTTACGTGGCCTAAAGATATATCATCAGAGACCAAACTTAAGTACAAACATTCTGTGTAAAACAGATTTTTCAAATGTTATGAAGGTAAATAGGTCCAATTACGGTGAGAGCCGGAAAATTAACAAAAAAAAAATGTTGGTCAGGGATTTTTTTTTGGCCAACTTGTATTCTCCAAATCTGTCCCCGAACACGCCTATTTGGTTTGTCGGACCCTCTACAAAACATCCTATATAGTATAGTTCTCTTTGAGAGCAATACTACGATTATATCGACCGATAATTCTTCTATCGCGGTCGATAACTCTTGAAATATTAACAGCATTACTTATTTGTAACATATTAATTAATGTTGAAGTATTATATAGCTTGTGTAGAGTTAATTCGATGAGCAACATAAGATACAAACAAAAAGTAAAAATCGCGACTTTTACGTTTCTCATGAGCGGCACAATGATGATACTTCCCATATTCATTTTTACCCTTAATTTATTTATGTTTTTAACACTTATATATATTAGTATTTTCACATCATTGATTGTATTACAAACAATTTTTGTAAATATTTGCTTCTGTATGTTAAAGTCGAACTGTAAAATATGGCGCGAGATGTTTTGTAACAGAGCCGAAACTGAAATCATAGCATTGTAAAATCTTAAGAATTTACAATACCGTTTGGTGCCTAGGTAAAATTGTAGCATTGTAAAATCTTAATAATTTACAATACGTATGGTGCCTCGGTAAAATTATAGCATTGTAAAATCTTAAGAATTTACAATACCGTTTGGTGCCTCGGTAAAATTATACCATTGTAAAATCTTAAGAATTTACAATACCGTTTGGTGCCTCGGTAAAATTATAGCATTGTAAGATTTCACGGAATCACACAGGCAAGGCTTCATAGGCTTCTGTAAAAATATTATTTTTATTATTTGTTTATTAACGAAGGATATGTTTCTACCTATATATTTTTTGGATATTTAACTGACGGAATCATATGATTTTTAAGACATCTATTATATTATATACTTAGAGGTTTTCATTTTCTTGAGTTCTTGACGATAACAACGATTGGCTTACATTTTACAGAAATATGTAAAAAAAATGATTTACTGATAATGTTGCCTACAAATATTTGGTTCTGTATGTTAAAGCCTAACCGTAAAAGATGGTGTGAATAATTTTGTAAAACTGTTGAAAATGAAGACGCTGCATTGTAAAATCTTACGAAATTACAGTTGAAAAGGAAAAGGTTAAACGGTTTTCTGTTTTAGTATATTGGCGATGGATTAAGAATTCGGAAATAAAAGTCCAGTTATTCTTTCTAATTCCGTGTTGGCCTCATAGTAAAAGTTGTTCATAATACTGGTCTGAATCACTTTCGTATTATTACATATATTTTTGCAGTAGGTGCCTATTAAGGAATACAGTTACCGCCATAAATAATTTGATTAAATACCATGGTTCAGATTACAATAATTTACACTTACCTGGTGAGTTTCTCTTGCCGGAGCAGTTCTGGCGGTAGACCAGACGTGCGGAGGAGCGGGTCGTCGGGGGCGGCGGCGCAGGCCTCCGCCCATCCGCCCAGCCACGTGGGCAGCTGCACCGACATGTGCCCGTGACGGGACACCACCCCGAAGCAGATCGGCACCTGGAATACAGGATGGAGAGGGTTTTAGATATGTACTAGAGAAGCATTAATACAGCCATAAAAATCCTTAATTGGAAAGTCGAGATAAGTTCGTTTAGGCCGAGTGGCTAGCCCTGGTGTTAGTTGTTCAAGCCGCCTGAAGGCCTCTGACATGGCTAAACGGTTAATACAACCGGGGCTTACAATATTACGGTCACTCTGTGACGAATCAGGGTCCAGTTCACATGGATGTAGCAGCGAGATCAGGATCTGGGCTATCTCCATGGTATGTGGAGGTTTGGCTAGCGACATATTGACACTGGTCATCCGAGTAAGCCTTGCCAATGGTAGCGGTGTCGGCGAAAGCATCTTACCATAGGTCTGAGGAGTTCAAGTTTGGTCTCGCAGACTCAGTCGAGATCAGGGTCCAGTTCACATGCATGTAGCAGCGAGATCAGGATCTGGGCTATCTCCATGCTATGTGGAGGTTGGCTAGCGACATATTGACACTGGTCATCCGAGTAAGCCTTGCCAATGGTAGCGGTGTCGGCGAAAGCATCTTACCATAGGTCTGAGGAGTTCAAGTTTGGTCTCGCAGACTCAGTCGAGATCAGGGTCCAGTTCACATGCATGTAGCAGCGAGATCAGGATCTGGGCTATCTCCATGCTATGTGGAGGTTTGGCTAGCGACATATTGACACTGGTCATCCGAGTAAGCCTTGCCAATGATAGCGGTGTCAGCGAAAGCATCTTACCATAGGTCTGAGGAGTTCAAGTTTGGTCTCGCAGACTCAGTCGAGATCAGGGTCCAGTTCACATGCATGTAGCAGCGAGATCAGGATCTGGGCTATCTCCATAGTATGTGGAGATTCAGCTAGCGACATATCGACACTGATCTTTCTAAATAAGTCTGGCTATTAGTTCCTGTGTCAGCGAAATCATCTTACCATGGGTCTAAGGAGTCCCAGTTTGGACTCGCAGACGCGGTCGAGATCAGGGTCCAGACCCCAGGCGTGGAGTAAGGAGATCAGGATCTGGGCTATCTCCATGGTGTGAGGAGGCTCTGCCAGCGACATGTCGCGAGGGCGGCTGCGCTTCGACTGGTTCGGGTCATCTGGAAGAAGGAGACGATATGTCATTAGTATTGGTTGCATCGAAAACATACTGTCTCGTACTATATTATCTTTTTATTAGGTACTAGCTTTTGCCCGTGGCTTCACTTGCGTTTTTTGATTTTTATGCTATCAGATAAAACAGATAAACCGATTTATTGGTAATTTGGTTTTAAAAATTACATGTCATTCAAATCTTAATTAAACCATTTAGATAATTCGTTTGTTAAGGAGTATCCCATTTAAACCTCTTACTTTTCAGGGATAATAGTAAAAATTTGCCTATGTCACGTTCTAATGTGCAGTTCAAAGGTTGTAAAGTGACATAAAATGTATAGGCTACATTTTAACTCGAAAAAAAAACATATGGGATAGCATAAAAATGCCAATCCATGCCAAAAATCAAGTTTATCCGTAGCTCTGTTGCTGGGTAAAAGAGCAAAACAACAAATTCAATTTGCAATTTATAATATACTAGCAGCGCCCCGCGGTTTTACCCGCGTTGTGCCCGTTCCCGTGGGAATTTCGGGAATTTTTATACATATAAACCTTCCTCTTGAATCACTCTATCCATTAAAAAAAACCGCATCAAAATCCGTTGCGTAGTTTTAAAGATTTAAGCATAGAGACAAACATAGAGACAAGCATAAAGGCAAAAAACATTTAGATCATTATTGTAGAAAACTTACAGTTTACGATTTATGGATTTTTATTGTAATGTGAATTGTTTTGTTGAAGCTCTGTTTTCCTGTCTTCTTCTGTCTAGCGAATACAACGTTCTAGTCACGACATTGCTATGTGACGGTATCGATATCATAGGAAACCAGAGCAACCACACAGACTAAAAAAAGTAAGTACTTTTTAAATGGAACTGAATTAAAATCCATACATAGGTATACGGTTGGCATTTGAAAAATATATAAATATTGGGGGACATCTTACACACAGTATCTTACCCCAAACTAAGCAAAGCTTGTGATATGGCTGCCAGAGACTGGTATACTACATATACATATTTTAAATACATAGGTACTTTAGATAGTACCTCTATAACACCCAGACACAGCAAACAGCTATGTTCATCATATTATATTGTTATTATTTTATTATTATTATTTATTGTTATTATTTTATTATTAATGTTATTATTTTAAAATAATAATGATAGAAAAAAAAATAACAATGCATTAAATTGTACTTCTTCTTATATTTTTTTTGACAATGCCCTTTTACAGCTGACTCGTTTAAATCTATAGGATTTATGTACGTAGGCGTAGCATGCTGCGAATGTTTGGCAACCGCCGACATTTAACATTTCAATTTCGATGACATGCAAACAATATTTTATATACATAACACTTTATTTTTTTGTCCTAATCTCTCTACCTAAGATTAGAAAAACAATAGAACTACTGTAAGTAATGACGAGTCCATAATAGAACCATTTATACTCCTTTTCCTCATATGAGAATGTGTAAATGTAATATTATGTCAATAAATGATTTTCTTTCTTTCTTTCTTTCTTTCTAAATGCTAGCCCTGGTTGGGGATCGAACCCACGCCTCTTTGATCCAGAAGTCAGGTCCACCAACCACCGAGGCAGTCAAAAGCCTTCAATTATTACTTTTAGGTTCAGCTATAACGTTTTTCTATAGCAATAATACTACAAGTGTTATTACACTAATAAAGATCATATAGATATAACGCCTGTTAAATTTAGCACCTAACATCCGTGCGAAATTAACTATTGCGGTGATAGATCTATGAAGATATAGATTTTCGATCAAAACTCAACAGATGCTCGATGGTACAATCTAAAATCAAATTAAATAAATGTGTTTTATTCCTTATCTATCCTATCTAGATCGGATTGCGTCGGGTTACGTCCTGTCCGATCTTACGTAAAACGCTAGTCTAGATTTCTAAAATATTTACTTATAAAAATTTCGTGTGACGTTATTTGTCCGCGATGAACTCCTTAACTGCTGAACCGATTTTAACCAAATTTTGTACACTGTGTGCGGTTTAATCCAACTTGAGAAATAGGATAGTTTATAATATCTCAATTTATAATCGCATTTTTTATTGGTGATGTTTTTTTAACATTATTATGCCAAAACAACGTTTGACGGGTCAGCTAATATTATATATTATAGCCTAAGAGCCGCTGAAGATCAATCTTCACCCACGTGATAACCAGATGAGACGTATTTTTATAAATGACTAGCTGCGCCCTGCGGTGTTACCCGCGTTAACCCGAGATAAAAAGAATTTTACTAAAATAAACGTAATCTAAGTTACTCCTTATTACATCAGCTTCCTGCCAATAAAAATCCCGTCAAAATCGGTCCGGCCATTTCAGAGATTAGCCGGAACAAACAGACAGACAGACAAAAATTGTAAAAAATGTTATTTTGGTATAAATACATATATATTCATATAAATGTAGTAAAAAACGTTTATTTCAATATTACAAACAGACACTCCAATTTTATTTATATGTATAGATTATTTATTCTATATCTAGAAAAATAAATAAATTGAGCGTAGTGGCAAAATAAAATTGTCTTCCAGACATAGTGGTTGGTTGTATTTTCGTGATTTTTTTACCGACGAGAAACGGAGGAGGTTTTCATGTCGATCTATATGTATGTATGTTTTTTTTTTTATTTTTAACCACGCATAACTTTTTACAGAGTAGTTAGTCCAATTTTATTGGTACTTTTTTTGTTTGGTAGATCATACTTCACGGGTAGTCCCGTTTAAATTTTATCGAAATCGGCTGAGCAATTTTTGATAAATCAACAATAATGTGAAAATTACTACATCGATTCGTGCACGAACTATTCGAATTCTGTCCACGGTCCATTTTTAGTGAAAAATAATTATTCTCAAGACTTTGTTGATCTATGAGTTTATATATCTTCGTTTTATTGCAGTTATAAATATCTATGTTGGTTTTATTTATTGGTAAACGTGTTAAAATTGCTATAAAACTGAGATTTTACTATTTAATCGATTACTTTAATGTACTGTAAAATACAATATGATATTGTTTGTACAAATACGTCTATACTATACAAGGTTTTAGGTAGGTATTAAACGCAAAGAGCGGGTCTGGTACATCTAGACATACAACTTTTAATCTAGGACGTTCTTTATTTATGCAAACATTATACACATGAACAATTAGAGCTTAAATCTAATACATACTATTCAGAGGTGTACATGTGAACCCTGTTTAATAGGGCATAGCATAATTATTATCTAATGTAATGGGTACTTAATAATACTTACTTATCATGCGAATCCTAAGTTAAATAATTAAATATTGGAAAGTCACGAAGAAAATATCAGCTTTTTCATACAAAAAGTTCGTCAAAGCGCGGCAAAATGTATGTAGAGGTGAGATATTTTTTTTATGCGAATTTCAAAACTCGTAGTACATAAGTTGTTTATCTAGATGTACTAGACCCGCCCTTAAAAGGTTTTGCGTTTAATACCTATGTCCCTGTATTATCTAACATAATATTTATTTTGCAACGACTTATTTTCAAAAATGTGGAGGTTTTCAGTTTTTTCGGTTTGTTCATATGTATACAAAAATTGACAAACCGTTTTTGTACGGAATAGGTATATCTTTTAACGTGACAACGTCTTATAATTCGATAGAGCACCGGCTGCACGCACGAAAAAACACGACTCATGCGGCGTTACCTCGCTCTGAGGCGTTCCATGTAGTTTTCTTTTGAAAAATGCTACCATTCCATCAGTATTTTCTTAAGACGTCACGTTCAACTATCGTCAGTAATCCGACTTTACAGACAACCAATTTTTTTTGCTGTTTCGCCTATTTAATTGATTGCACTATCATATCATGGTTTTTATGTTTTTAACAAAAAAAAATATAATTTTTTATAAATATTATATCATCACATTAATTTCAAAATAAATTATCAACTACGTGTTAATTAAATAAAAGTAATTAAAATGATTAAGATAGCAGGAACAAGCCTCTTTGATGATACCAAACTGGTTTTTTTTTTAAACAAATTAATGGCTTCCCGCTTCCTTATTTACGGATGTATCTATTTTGATTGCATACAGGTTAAATAGATATCATCGCACTCATCAATGTAAAAACAAAAATAAATGTAACTGCTTAACATAGAATAAAATTACATTTTAAAAATTCCTGACATCCTGGTAACGTTGCATATGAGCCCCAAGATACAAGCTTGTGCTTAGTTTGGGGCTCGTCTAGCTTTTTATTGAAACCATCTCTGATCTGTACTTGAGTATTTGTAATCCTTGTAAAACTATAGGTACTTGCTTTGTATTAGTTTTAAACTTTTTTGATGTACTACTTTTGTTGTGTATTTCTTTTTGGTAATAAACTTATATTATTATTATATTTAAAACTGCTACTCTAAAACTCTAAAATTTTTAAGAATACTGACAAAAGTCGCAGAACAAAAGTTCTTATTTTGATGTACAGAATAAGCCCCTAATAGAATAAGCCCCTGTAATCAGATATATGGATAGATCCATATATCTGATTACATGGAGAGACGAGTTTTTCAACGTTGTAGCCCCAAACGTTTAGGCAGCAATGCGGAAGCAATTGCATATTACATTTATTAGTAGCATTACATTAAAGCTGTATTTGACTTTTTCGTATTATTTACCAAATAGTGACCAAACTTCGCTCGGACAATCTGACGAAACAATAATAGAATTATACTTCGCAAAAATGGCTCAGCCGATTTAAATAAAATTGAACGGGGCCACTTTTGATGATCTACTAAAAAAAAAAGAATTATTCAAATCGGACAACTCTGTAAAAAGTTATGCGTGGTCATGCATAAAAAATATATACGCGTCGACTTTTAAGCCTTTTCGGTTTCGTCGGGTAAAAATATATACGCGTCGACTTGTAAGCCTTTTCGGTTTCGTCGGGTAAAAATTAAAAAATATATACGCGTCGACTTGTAAGCCTTTTCGGTTTCGTCGGGTAAAAATTAAAAAATATATACGCGTCGACTTGTAAGCCTTTTCGGTTTCGTCGGGTAAAAATTAAAAAAATTATATGCGTCGACTTGTAAGCCTTATCGGTTTCGTCGGGTAAAAATATATACGCGTCGACTTGTAAGCCTTTTCGGTTTCGTCGGGTAAAAATTAAAAAATATATACGCGTCGACTTGTAAGCCTTTTCGGTTTCGTCGGGTAAAAATTAAAAAAATATATACGCGTCGACTTGTAAGCCTTTTCGGTTTCGTCGGGTAAAAATTAAAAATATATACGCGTCGACTTGTAAGCCTTTTCGGTAAAAATTAATAAATATATACGCGTCGACTTGTACTCGTAAGCCTTCTCGGTTTCGTCGGGTAAAAATTAAAAAGTCAGTCAGTCGGTAAGTTTTCAGATGGGTGACCGCGAGTGGAATTTAAAACAGAGCGATGACACGTTAAATAGCAGGTCCCGGTTGTATTAACCGAGGCCTTAATTTAATCCATCCATCAGCCATAGGACGACCAATGCTGGACATGGATCTCCCCTATATCTCCAATAAGACCGGTTGGAAGCGGCTTGCATCCATCGCGATCCTGCGGTCTTAATGAGGTCATGTCATCTGTCCACCTTGTGGGTGGACATCCTACGCTGCGCTTGCCGGTGCGTGGTCTCCACTCGAGAACTTTTCGACCTCATCGGTAATCAGTCCTCTGCGCTATGAGCCCTGCCCATTGCCAATCCGTTGGGCTATGTCGGTAACTTTGGTTCTTCTACGTATCTCCTCATTCCTGATTCGATCCCGCAGAGAGACTCCGAGCATAGCCCTCTCCATAGCTCGTTGTGCTACTTTGTTGATCCATTGTTTTAATCTTTCATCCACGTCAGATTCCTTTAGGCGGCTAACTCTGACACCAGCTGGCCTAGCATACGCACCACGACATAATTTTTGTCGACGTGTGAATGAGTAACAAATAAATATACTATAACTCCGTCTCGTTTAGACACGTCGATAAAATTATGTCGTAGTGTGTATGCTAGCCCGGCAGAGCTACTCTACAAACTTATTTAAAACTCAACAACCAATTTCATGCTTTAAAATTACACAAATTACGTAAGTTGTAGTCAAATGGTAGCTTTGAAAAAAGCGCAAAAAATCATGAAGAAATCGTAAATAGACGCGAACCGATTAGCATAAATGAAATACGGGCAGTCCATATGCATTTCTAATTAAACGAAAACCCACATCAACTAAAATTGCACAAAAAACCGGCCAAGTGCGTGTCAGGTTCGAACGCTGCTTAGAGTTCCGTACGTACAAAGAGCCAATTTGAAACGTTTCATACTTAGCATCATATCGCAATCATCGTCATACTGGAACACACACTGCTAAAATAGCTCAACGATCTCTTTGTAAATAAGTACCTAAATTAAAATTATAGGCAAACCATTTAACTCGCGGAACGCCCGCGGGTAAAGAAGGGAGCGGGGGGAGATGTTATCGGGTGGGTAAGAGGGGTGAGACGTGCGCTCTCTGCTCCGCGTACCCCTGTCACCCACCCGGTAACATCTCCCCCCGCTCCCTTCTTCCTCGCGGGCGTTCCGCGAGTTAAATGGTTTGCCTATAGCAACAAGATTAGGGAGCTATCAATTTACGTGTTTAACCCTTTCACTGCTGAGGTACTTTTTTTAAGGTGCCTGCTAATTCTAAAACGCACACGCAAGGCGCGGGAAGACGCTACCGCACACGCCTGGTGTGTGTAGTAGCCGCGGGGCGTGAGAATCGAAAACACAGACGTGTGTGTTTTCAGCAGTGAAAGGGTTAAGTTAATTACATTGTACTTCCTGATACGGCTTTATCCGTTTTGTACGGTTTTCAGGCCCTCTATAAACCCAAAATAAAAAGCCGTAGGCCTTTGAAAGCTGTATTTTTGTACATTTTTTTCTTTTGAAACTGACGTGTATTTAACAATACGGCCTTTTTATCAAATTTTCCCCTATATTATCACAAAAATACGGTTTAAGGTATTTTTTAGAGTTTTTTTAAACAATTTTGGGGTGGCCGTTTTTACAACTGAAATTGACTTGGATCAACACTGGTTTATTTTAAACTCTCTCTTTTTAACATCGAACATTTCCAAGGAACAGTTTCCTATTAAACTACGTTTTGAGCGGTATACACAAAAAATACATACTCATATTTATACAAACTTGTATACCTTCGTCAAAAATGTATCTACAACGGAGAATTATATAAGAGTCAAACTTATATGAAACACGTTTTAAACAAAATTATAGACAAAATACGTTATAAAAATCACAATAAATTTATTTTTCTTTACTTGTTTGTAAAGGTACATACACTTTGGTTAATTAATATAATATATATGTATTTCTTTTGCCCACATGTGGCACGGAACCCTAAAACAATTAGCGAGCTAGCGTTTTAGGAAGCAAACAACAGTTGAACAATCGCTCGGCCTACGCATTCTTCGTGCGGTCAAGGCGTGGCTTAATTACTTTTGATAAGGTTGTCTCAAGGTGTAGTAGCAATTTCAGAGAACAAAGAATGGTGGCTATGATGTCTATCTATAACATTCTATTGTATAGGCTGAATCTAACTTATCTATTTTTCAATATTTTGCTAGAAGCATCAACATCTCAGTCCTCGCCCCCACTGACATATGAATTTGTTACTGCGCAACAAGTCGCCTTGTCTTCATGGACGCCTTTAGGTTTGAATCACTCTATACTGTATTGTTCTGGTCTTTTAATAGCCCACTGCAGAACATAGGCCTACTGATGAAGACCAGTGCGTGTTGGTGGATTCATATTCGCCATAGAATTTCTTCTACGGACGTATGCAGGTTGCCTCACGATGTTTTCCTTCACCGAAAAGCCAGTAGTGCGATAATCAGTAAATAAGTTCCAAAGAACCCATTGGTATTGTGATTTGGATCCATGACCTCTTAATTACAAGGAGAACGTTACTACAACTAGACCACAATTGCTTATATAGTTGTGCAATAAATAGGTATGATGTCTACCCGTGACCACGATCGATGTAACTCTGTCGAAACGTCGGGATGATGAGGTACGAGTATTTATTTATCTCGTAATTTTAGTGCGCGATTAGTCCCGTAGTATATAGTAATAATAAGGTATGATGACTGGGTAAAAATCATTTTTATAATCCATCCATCCATCAGCCATAAGAAGTCCACTTCAAATCTTTGTTTTGAATTAATATTTTGAGTATTTCCGCTATGTTGTTGTAGGCAAATAAGTTTAAGAGCCCTATTCGATACATAAGGTGAGCATTTCAAAATAATAATATCAGTGATATACACACGTACACACTTATATACTAACAATCTATACATTCCTGCGAATACTGCAGCACTTGCGTACAATACTCTTCCGAACAAATATACTATTTTTTTTTACAACGAGTATCATAACTTATTCTGCGCATGTAGTTCCCTGAAGGTAAACAGTACCTACAATACAAGCTTTTGCTTGAGAGCTGAATGTGGTGTATCGTCTTGTTTTGTGTTGATACCAAAACTCCGTAAATTCCTCTAGTGAAGTCTCCAAGCACTGCTTTACTGAGGTATGACTTGGACAATGCCTGGATGACCGCGACTTTTTTCGACTATGCCGTGACTATTTTGATAAAATATCAAATAAAAATATGTAAAACTTATCTTCGACACTGGCAAATGCAAAAACCATGCGACGTCAAAATATAAAAGAAGATGATAAGTATAAACAAATTTGAAAGTAGCTGCACTTTGCAAAGCAATACAGTATAGGAAAGGCCTATGTCCAAGCCTTAGACGTTCTACGGCTGACATGTCGATGATGTCAAAGTCTAGTAATTCGAGATAGAACAAGCCAGAAAACAGGATACGTTCGGTAACTAGGTGTAATTATATCTGGCGCCGGAGTGGGGCAAGGCGACGGCGAAATGACAGGCTGTCACCGGATATGAGCCCCGCTAGTGATGGGAAAACATCGATAAATATCACAAGATGTCGACAAATGTCTATAACCTGCAATCTACCTATAAATCATATCATATCTATATGCAATACTATTCACAAAGGTACATACAGGTACATACTCATCGTTATGAAAAATTTTTAGTTATGATTCAATCTTTAAAACGTAAAAATTATCTTACGGGGAGATAATCCTAGTGTCAGAGTTTATAAGCCGGAAAAACGGTAAAAAAAGTCGAGGCCTTTATGAAAATGAAAATGGAAATATTTTTGTTTAACAACTTAGATTACTTATAATAAATTAATGTCGATTGCCCTACTAGGCTGAACCTGTATCAGGGCAATCTGTAAACCTGATTACAAATGTCATATAGACTCCGTTTACAAGACAGTCCTTTTATGACAGTTTTACACAGCTTACAAACTAAAACGGTTTTATACTAGGTAGGTATCTATGTTCTGAGTATTCAAATTAAAAATTCTAATGTAATTTCTTAACAATATCCTCCGTGAAATGTTTTTAGCGATCACCGCAGTTAAGCAACTAGTCTTCGGATGGGTGACTATACGAACTTTTTCAATAATTGATAGTATCGTACGAGCCAAACTAGCGCTAACTTGTAAATGCCACTCTTGGTGACCCATTCCAAAACTTACCGCACTGAACCTCAGTTCACTTCGGTGATCACTAAAGAGAAGATATTTCAATTCACAACTTGAAGCGCTACGAAATCATCGACAAAATTAATAATATGCTACCGTGTCCCATAACTAGTAACCAGTAGCTCAAGCACGAACTTCCAGCGCTTTCGTATCGTTAACGTATCGAAGGCTCGATACGATTCCGGACGATGACGATAGCCGGCAGCACGAAGCGGTATCGACGGACATTCGAGTGCTCGATACGATTCCGTTAGTGACGTCATCCTATCGTAAGCAAGGAGGTGCGTGTTTCGTTCAAAAACAAAATCGGATATTACCGGTTTTATTATATTGGACATAGAAATGTATTTATCATGAATTAAAATCAATTTTTATAGGAAGATAATTCATAAAACATACACAAAAAAGAAATGCTTACTCTACTCCTAAAAAGTCGAATTTATTTTAACCAAGTGTTTGTATTAACGTTAGCTTTGACGGTTTTTGAACGAAGTGATTCCATTGGCACTTGACGCCAAACTAAATATTGAGGTCAAGTTTGTTTACAATACGACGTACGAAGACTTAAAAATATTTTTAAATGATTCCTGTCGCATTCAATAATATTATAATTGAGGAACTAGCCATATTCAGTACAAAATGATAGTGAAAGTTTGTTGGAAAGTAAGTTTTAAAGGTTTTACTTAAATCTTTTCTTATGTGCTGTTTTGTATTTTCGTGATGTGAAGTGGAAACTAATTAGATCCATTCTTTCAGAAATGGATATTTGTCGAAGCCTCGTGGTGGCCCACGAAGTCGACGTTTTGCGCAATCAAATGGAAAAAGCTTGCTAATAAATAGTGATGGCACAGGAGACCATAAGTCGGAGGAGAAATGGTGCAAGGTATGTTGTCTCAATTGCATTTTTTGCTGTTTGGGGCACTTGACATACCGCCTCTACCTTCTCGGTACTTCATACTTTTATAATTTGCTTGGCTAAGGGTCCATGAAAATAGGGTTATGCAGATAATTGGAGTGAGAGCAGCAATGGGTAAAGTGATAGAAGAAGCTTGGTTAAACGGGTTAGAATGGTGTGCATTTAGTATATACAGATGTATAACAGCTAGTTTAATAACTTATTTATTATTATTCCAGGGCATGCTGTCTGTGGTAGAAGAAAAGCCTGTCAAAGCAACAGGAAGCTCTCAAGAACTTGTACCATATGAGCCAGTTAGTAGTAACATCCAGCCAGTAGTTGCATCCAATTTTTATGTAAAAGGTACTTATCACAGTTCATTTTTCAATTATTCTTATTATGATATATCACACTATGTTCAAACAATGACATTAAACAAGTCTCAGCTCAAAGCCAAAGGATCTGTAATTTCAATCTAAATGGTGGTTATCATACATAAATTATGTTATTATTTTTTATTCCATATAGGTTTGCGTTTGACTACATACTGCCTGATGTTGAGCAGATATGCGGTCTAGGATGTAGCACGCTTACCTAGAAGATACCTATTTACTCGGGATTTGAAGACACCCACGTCGTACTTTAGCGGGAAGACAGACCCAGGCAAAGCGTTCCACATTCTCATACAAAATAAACCTTCGATAGTTAACTACGATTTAGTTTTTACTGCCTCGATGGCCCAGTAGTTAGCAACTCTGGCCAATGTGTTAAGTGGTGAGGGTTCGAGTCCCTCCTAGGGGATTAATATAGGTATTTGCCCTGTGTCTGGACATAATCATCTAGAGGGACAAGTATGTATTTCAAAATATAATGATTATAATGATGTCCCTACTATTTCAATTTCTAGGAGGCTTTGTTCATAATACAAGTTTAGATTACACAGAGGCCATGTAAATGATGTCTCTGATGTATTTCTTATTCATTTGGGCCCTTTTTCAGATTCGAATACTCCAGGAACGAGCACTCCGCCTCCACCACCGGTCACCTTTAAAAGAGGAGGTTCCTCTTTTATCCCCAGAAGCTACAAGAAAGAGTACGACGTAGAGATATAGAGCTCCAATTGCAAGGTGCATGGATAGAATATTGAAATAGGCTATAAATATTTTTGTATGGCTTATGGAAAAGTCTTAGGTATATTTATCTATAAACATTAAAATAAATCTTCTTGTTGAATTTAAATAAAAACTTTTTATTTATGTGTCTATATAGTCTGTTATTTCTATCCACTAATATATTTTTCAAAGCTCTTCCTCTAATAAGGTCATCTCCTGTATTATTGTCATAAATATCATCTTCAGAAAATAATGACTGTTGAGGTACCACATATGAGGTAAACATAATGAACACGAACCTAGAAAAAACAACGAAAACAACTGTTTTTCTAGGTTCATGACAATAATCAACTTTATGATACCAATCAGGAATTTGAGAAAATATAAGGTTCTAGACAAAAACAGTCTGGAATTCCATGTTGGTCCCATAATGAAAGTTGCTCATTAAAATTTAACTCATGTGTGTTCACAGAATTACCCACTATCTACACCTTTCTTAAACACGTTGTATAATAAAGAATTATGTGAAAATACTAGTGGTATTTGCATTTTTAGCATTCCGTTGATTTTACTAATATCCGAAAGTATCTAAAACTACTCAATATTGTAAAATAAGAGCGTAAAAAAACAATTTTATACAACTCGATACTTACTCGATACCAACTCACCGACAAATTCTAAGTGAGACAACTTCCGATAGCCAGCCTTCGAAATCCTCGATACGATACGTCAAAATGCGGTTCGTGCTCGCAATTTTGTTTACAAGTATTACGTTTCACGAGCTTCTCGATACCAACTCGATACGTTACCGATACGAAAGTTTATTTATTTAGTTCGTGCTTCGAAATTTAGTTCCTTTTCCGTACGATAGGGGCGCTGTTCATTTTTCATACATTTCTTTCTCGATAACGATACGAATATTTTTTCGCAAGGAGTTCGTGCTCGAGCTACAGTGCACAAGACCTTGCTCTTTAGGAAAGTTGTCCACACCTAGCTCCCACGAAGCGAGACCTCAAAGCGCAATTATAGGTACTGGTCAATGAAGTATAGGTACTGTCTCAGATGTACAGGGTGTTCGGGAAACATGACATCATCTCTGCCCAGGAAATCCACCCTGAATAGGAGTATTGATTTCAAGGTTTATAATATTCAGTAAACACAAGTTGGTTGCGTCTTGAATGTAGAATATTCTTGTATTTTTATCGTCTGTCCACCTTGGCTGCTTGGTAGTTCAAATGTCTACTTGAACACGCCACCAACGCCACTATTATAACAGAATAGATAATACAGCTTGGTACTCATGAATTGAACAATAGTATCAAACAAAAACCAAATTGTGTAAAAGTGGAAGTGTAGCCTTTTAAAGACTGTTTCAGCTAGCCTGTCTACAAGTTTTATGCAAATAAAAGATGTGGTGAATCGTGAACGTATTCATATTTTAGCATAAAAAGTGTAAATTACATATGCTAATTCTCAAATCGTCAATATCTCTATAACTTTCAACCACATTTCAACTGAAGACAGAACTAACTACACGGAACTTTTATACTAAGGCCCGTCTCTCATTACGCTACACACATATATAATATGTATACTCTACTATATTCTCGGAGACTAGTTGCCGCGAAGCATCTCACATATTATATTAGCAACTAATCTCTGCGACTAAGAGTCGTATGTGCGTATTGTAATGAGAGAGGCTGGCTTAGACCCTGGCCTAAGCCAGCTTAATAAAAACGTTCGACCTGTTTACCGAACACCCTGTATAGCCGTTAATGTCAGTTCACCTTTGTTGGCTGGAATTTTGTCAAGGTTAGGTTGGAACGGAGGAAAATTATATCACATTTTTGTGACGTCATTATTCGAGCTTTTGATGTTGACGAAGTTTAAAACTATTTGCGCTGATTTAGGTAAAGGAATAATACGTAATATCTCAAAGTTGATGGTTTTTACCCACCGCAAAATTCTCGAATGAAGACCACGTATCACTTGCTGGATGCAAGCCGCTTCCAACCGGGCTTAATGAAAATCGATAGAAGAGACCTATGTCCGATATTGCACGTCATACGGCTGGTAAATGATAATGATGACCATGTAACGGCAAGCGCAGCGTAGGATGTCCAGCGACAAGGTGAGGATGCCGATTTCGACCTATTTTATCCAATTTCTAAAAAGAAACGCCTATCTTTGAGAAACGACTATGTCCAGTAGTGGACGTCATACAGGTGGTAAGATAATAATGATGGTCACGTAACGGCAAGCGCAGCGTAAGATGTCCAGCGACAAGGTTTTTCGGTAGGACCACTGTTTGCGCTCCAGTAACTTCGGATAGGTAACCGAGGGTGGAATTTTGAACAGAGCGCTACCGTGCGCGTAGCGGTCGGATGACACGTTAAATTGTAGGTCTCGGTTGTTTTAACCGTTGAGTCTTGCCACAAGCATCACGCAGCTTAAAAATCCTGACGAATCCTTAATCGAATCCGAAATCCTTAAGAATCCACCCGGACTATACAAACTTTAGAAATAAGTACCTACATCTCAAAGAGATATCTTTGTGATAAGCATTTCAAAAATCTGAAACGAACGCAGGATTTGAACCTGCCCCTTCGGATCACTAGCCCGACGCTCTAACCAACTGAGCCAGCTCGCCTCCTACGCAAGCGCCAAACTTTTTGAAGTGCTTATCATTACCATCAACTTATAGCGTTGGCGTTGAGATAAAATCTAGTGTGGAAAGCACTCTAAAATAAAAATCAAATCAAGTACCTACATATTAGACATAAGAATTTAATTACGAATAAGCTAAAGATTTCTTAAGCGACTGATTGGAAGCGGCATGCTTCCAGCGTGTTCTTGCTGTTTTCATCAGTAGGTAAGTTACAACCGTATTTAAACATAAATATCTACGATTTATGTGCATTTTATTACTCGAAATATAAAGCAGCGTGTACACACACATTGTACAATTTTGCTGTTTATTTTCATTGCAAGTGAAATACGAGTAAATTAAATAATTAAACGATTACATTATGTCTAGCACCAACTGTAAGCGTCGCGTAGCCAGAGCAAAATAGGTAAATAGTGTTGTTAATAAATGTTTGAAAATAATTAATCAAATTAATAAATAATTTAGTTAAGTTAGATTGAACGGATTACTAATGCTCACGAAATAAATGGTTAGATAGATAGATATTTTTTATTGTTAACACAAAGAGCACAAGTAACATAGAAAATAAAGAAACATTAAAACTATAGCGTGTAACAAGAGGTGGCCTTATCGCTAAAAGCTATCTCTGCCAGGCAGGATGGAATAGGAATATAGAACAAGTAAAGACGGGAGTGTGCGTTAACAAAAATAATTCGTACTTATGAAACATACACACACATACATACTAATAAATACATACACATAAAAATACCTACAATTTCTAAAAATTGTAATTATTTTTAGAATTTCAAGTTAACCAATCACCGTAACTTTATTGATATAATTATTTCTTCAAAGATTCCTTCTTATTGCAAATAATATTTCACCTCTTGTGCACACAGGCTAAGTCATGCGAAGTTCAAGCTAGGGTCGTGTGAGTATTCACCACTCCAGTTCACACAGTCACTGGTGTTGTAATATACACGCTTAAACCCGGGGAATCTTCATTACGTTAACTAACTTCGTATGGGTCTGGTGCCGCCTAGTTACGGAGTTTTTACGGCACAACTAATATTGTACTACTAGTTGCAATACAATATTAGTTGCGGCGTAAACTGCAACTAATATGGCGCTGCAACGAATCTTACATTGCAAATAATATGGCATAGTAACAAATCTTGCACTGCTACTAATATGATACTGTAACTAATCTTGCATTGCAAATAATTTGGCACTGCAACTAATCTTGTATTGCAATTAATATGTCTTTGCATCTAATCTGACATTCCAACTAATATGTCGCTGCACAAATCTTGCGCTGCAACTAATGATATTGTAACTAATATGGCACTCACTATGGAAACTAACGTGGTTTTCGTACATTTTAATTAAGTATTTCGCCAAATGCGATCGAAACTATAGTTGTATCCTGCTAAAATCATACGTGAGCAACACCTGTGTTTTACTTAATCATAATATGGAACTGCAGCTATCCTTGCATTGTAACTAATATGACACTGACACAAATATGTGTAGTGTAAGATGTCCCCTAATATTTATTTATTTTATTTATTATTCTTGCATTGTAACTAATATGACACTGCAACCAATAAGGTACAGCAACGAATATTATTGCACTATAACTAGTTTTACAATGCAGCGAATGTGGCACTGCAACTAATTTAACACTGCAACGGGTCTTGCACTGCAAATAATTATTCACCTCTTGTGCACACAGGCTAAGTCACGCGAAGTTCAAGTTAGGGTCGTGTGAGTATTCACCACTCCAGTTCACACAGTCACTGGTGTTGTAATATACACGCTTAAACCCGGGGAATCTTCATTACGTTAACTAACTTCGTATGGGTCTGGTGCCGCCTAGTTACGGAGTTTTTACGGCACAACTAATATTGTACTACTAGTTGCAATACAATATTAGTTGCGGCGTAAACTGCAACTAATATGGCGCTGCAACGAATCTTGCATTGCAACTAATATGGCATAGTAACAAATCTTGCACTGCTACTAATATGATACTGTAATTAATCTTGCATTGCAAATAATTTGGCACTGCAACTAATCTTGTGTTGCAATTAATATGTCATTGCATCTAATCTGGCATTCCAACTAATACGAGTATGTCGCTGCACAAATCTTGCGCTGTAACTAATGATATTGTAACTAATATGGCACTCACTATGGAAACTAACGTGGTTTTCGTACATTTTAATTAAGTTTGACTAGGGGTTTGTCAGCGATCACCGAAATTAAGCAACGTTCCGCACGGTTAGTACTTGGATGGGTGACCGCGGGTGGCATTTTCCAACTGAGCGCTACCGTGGCTCGGATGACACGTTAAATTGTAGGCCCCGGTTGTTTCAACCGTTTAGCCATGTCAGAGGCCTTCAGGCGGCCTAAAAACTCTGACACCAGGGCTAGCCACCCGGCCTATACGAACTTACTTTACTTAATTAAGTATTTCGCCAAATGCGATCGAAACTATAGTAGTATCCTTCTAAAATCAAACGTGAGTAACACCTGTTTTTTACTTAATTATAATATGGCACTGCAGCTATCCTTGCATTGTAACTAATACGAAACTGCAGCTATTCTTGCATTGTAACTAATATGACACTGCAACGAATATGGTACAGCAACGAATATTGCACTATAACTAGCTTTACAATGCAGCGAATGTGGCACTGCAACGAATTTAACACTGCAACGGGTCTTGCACCTCGTGTGTACACGGGCCAAGTCATGCGAAGTTCAAGCTAAGGTCGTGTGAGTATTCACCACTCCAGTTCACACAGCCGTCTTGTGTTGTAATGAGGTACGCGTAAACTCAGGGAATCTTCTTGATAAACCTTCGACTATACATCATAAAACCATAGACTTGATTTTTTTTAGCCAGCGATCTACAATAAATCATTCGAAATGCGTTTGACAAAATGCACGAACAATGTTTCAAAGTTTACTTGCGTTTTCTGGTTTGGTTCTTTGGTAGAAATTCTTCATATGACGAGTATGATATTCTAGAATCTAGAATATACCTATCGTCTCAAAATACACCCTGAATTTCAATAAAATCTAGGGAACGTACCAATACTTCCGGACTTTTTCACAAGAGATTTTCCTAGGCTAGGATTTTCCTTTTTTTATAGTGGGCAAAAGTGCCTTTATTAGCTACAATAAGATACAATACTACTTTACATGCTAAAACTACCTACACTACTACTACATAGAAAGCAATCGGATCATTCACAGACCCTTGAAGATCTATAGATAATCCAAATGCTCGCGTCCACTGCCAGTTGGCAGCGTGCCCAGCATGCTGGCTGCATTGCCACGCTGAATGGCAATGCTTATGCGTTGAGCCAAATAAACACCAGCATTTTGGTCACGAGTCGCGTCCACCAGACGCCCAGAAAGACATTCCTAATACTTTGATATGTACGATAACTAGTGATTAATAGGGGAAGAAACTGACTGCTGCAACACAGCTAACGCTAAAGCAACATGCAGGGTTTCTATTATAACCGTGTTACGTGTACGGTGTATCATAAACAATATAATAGGTAGTAGATTATGTACCAAGAGAACCAAATAGTGTCTTATGTCACGGGCGACAATTGGACCCTGAGCGCAGCGAGGGTGTTCTAAGTTCTAAGTAAGTCCTGAGTGAAACGAGGGGTTCAAGTTGCCCAAGACGAAGACAAACTTGTTTCTAGAGGTCCACATTATACTTTTCATACATCCTGCGAGAAAATATAACCCCAAGAATATGAGTAATACTTACGTCATAAATTCACTAAGTGTAGATTAGACTCATTAAGCGACTCGGTATTGTTCACAATAAATAAAAACAAATTATGATGTACCCACGAACTTTCATAGAATCGCACACTATTTATAATAAAACAGAGAATGTAAATACTAAGTACATCAAAAAAATAAGACCATGGCCTAGCACGGGCAAAGAGGTTTTATTCTATAAAATCGATCTGATATGGGCACTAAAGAGGTTTTAATCTGTGAGTCGAGTCTCCTTACAATACCAGTTGCCGTGCATTGTATAGAGGTTATATTCGATTTTGCAAAATGAAACCTCTTTACGATGTCCTTAAATGTTTTAAGTTGAGAAATTTTCATACGAATTAGACGTTCCAAATTTAAATCACTTTCCTCCCTATGGAGTTTCTTACAATATTATTGCCCTGCCATAGCTCTCGAGATTGTGTTAAGATTAATGACTCGTTTTACGTTGAGATTCTACGACACATAATGGGTCATTTTCGAGCAGGTGGTAAGAAAATTATTTTTTATTACATTTGTGAGATGTCGGATGACAAAATTAAGCAGATCCGCCGCACAAGGCTAGTTTAGTATTACAATCTCTAACATATTATCGTCATGTCTACACAAAAACTTAAAGATCATAATCTGCTGCCGTATTAGCACACTGACTATTAAATCTTTATTTGGTAGCTTAAGTAAGCGACTGTGTGAGAATAATAAGTAATACGAGTAGGCATTGAGACTATTGCAGTATGTCTGAACTAAGAGATCGTACATAATGTACTCGTATATGTATTGCGTTTGTAGCGTATGTATATGTACGCTACAAACAAACAATAACAACACTTTATTAGACAACCACATTACATAAAAAAAAACAGATTATAATATATACATATATCAATAGTTTGACAGCCTCGGTGGCTCAGTGGTTAGTGACCCTAACTTCTGGGTCAGAGGCGTGGGTTCGATCCCCGCCCAGGGCAAATATGTGATGAACATAAGTGTTTGCTCTGTGTCTGGGTGTTATATGTACTGTACTGTACTGTATCAGCCTTTTTAATAGTCCACTGCAGGACGTAGGCCTACCCACGAAGGGTGGGTAGGGTTATATAGTTACTATCTATATAAGTATGTATTTAAAAATAAGTATATGTAGTATATCAGTCTCTGGCAGCCATATCACAAGCTATGCTTAGTTTGGGGTCAGAGGCCGTGTGTAAGATGTCCCCTAATATTTATTTATTTATTTATATACGCTACAAACAAACAACAACAACACTTTATTAGACAACCACATGACATAAAAAAAACAGATTTTAAGGACAAAAAGCAATAGGTCTCTAATTAGCGCTACATGACCCATTAAAATTTTCAGAAACAACATATACCAATAATCGGCCAAGTACGAGTCGGACTCGCGCACGGAGGGTTCTGTACTGTATGGGAGCCCTCTTTAAATTCGAAAACAGCTAAAAATCAGGTTTGTTGTATGGGAGCCCCCCTTAATTATTAATTTTATTCTGTTTTTAGTATTTGTTGTTATATCGGCAAAAGAAATACATCATCTGTAAAAATTTCAGCTTTCTAGCTATATAGTTCTTGAGATATAGCCTGGAGACAGACGGACAGCGGAGTCTTAGTAATAGGGTCCCGTTTTTACCCTTTGGGTACGGAACTCTAAAAAGTAAAGATTGTATAGGCCGGGTGGACTCCTATAGCTTGGCGTAGTCTAAGGCTTCGTATTGTGAGTACATTTTCCGTTTTGTGAGTATATTGATTTATAAGTTCAATCCCTTTCATCGATGCATGTAGTTAGTATTTCACAAATTACAAGGCGTATCCTCTTTTCTCCCCTTACCGGGGACGATGGCACTTGATTTGTGTCATCTGGCCCGGTAAGTATATCACCGGGCCAGATAAAATTTTCTTTCCCATGTGGCCCGGCGCCGGGCCAAGTCACCGGGCCAGATGGGATACACTCGCTATCGCTGGTGTCAGAGTTTTTAGGCCGCCTGAAGGCCTCTGACATGGCTAAACGGTTAAAACAACAACTGATACTTAAAATAAACCTTTTTTCTGGTATTTGTGCTCGCCGCGTGACGCTATATTTAGGCACATTATAATAATTATCATTTAAACTGATCAGTTAAAAGGTTAAAGACTTTTATCTGACCGTGTATGACCCGTAAAATTCCTGAAAACAAAACTTGAGGCACGTAACGCGCGTATTGTACTGCAGTGCATTATTTCGTCCATCCATCCATCAGCCATAGGACGTCCACTGCTGGACATAGGGCTCCCCTAAAGATTTTCAATAAGACAGCTTGGTAGCGGCTTGCATTCAGCGCGATCCTGCGGTCTTAATAATGTCGTCCCATCCATCCACCTTGTGGGTGGACGTCCTACGCTGCGCTTGCCGATACGCGGTCTCCACTCGAGAGCTTTTCGTCTTCATCGGTCATCAGTCCTCCGAGCTATGAGCCCTGCCCACTGCCACTTTAACTTGTCAACCCGCTGGGCTATGTCGGTAACTTTGGTTCTCCTACGGATCTCCTCATTTCTGACTAGCACAGAGACTCCGAGCATAGTCCTCTCCATAGCTCGATGGGCTAATTGGAGCTCACTAATAAAGCCCAGTGAGTGACCACGTGAAATGACCGTGTTTGATCCGTAAAATTCTTGAAAACAAAACTTGTGGCACGTAACACGCATGTTGTATTGCAGTGCACGATTACTTACACGAGTACTTTTTATATCAGTTAAGGGCAAAAAGAGCAGAACCCTGCGTGGTATGATTTGCAATAGGTGTAGCTCGAATAAGCGCAAGATTTCCCTAGGGACTATAAATTATAACGAAGATTGCTCCCCTCCCTCTCTCAGTCTCTCAGTATAAACAAACTATCTACTTAAATGTCAAATATCACAAGCCAATTGCAAAATTACAAGTTATTACAAATGTCACCCCGAATCCGTTAGCTTAACCAAGTTAGTTATTCAAGGCCACGACATTAAAATTAAATAAAAATAAAAAATATATTCTAACCAACATAATATTAATCATAATCACAGCAAGTTAATAGTGAGTGGACTAAGTATAGGCTTCAAGCAAAAACTCTGTGTTCCGCGCGAGGTCGCGAATTATATCACTGTCCGGTGCGGACTGGAATGTAGGGGGTAGGGGGTGGGCATAAGCATAGGAGGAAGCGAGAGCGGATCACATAGGTAGACATAAGAAAAAAAAAATTAAGTGTCACTGATTTTCTTAACTTTGAGATTATATGTATGTATACCGGAAGAGCACAACGTAAGAAAAGCCGGAAAACCTATACCTGTGTTGCTTACGATCAACGTGAACATGTCGATCGTAAGCAACACGTTAGTGCAAAACAGAACACGGTCATAGCAACACTAAATTATTTGCAGGCGGAGAATTTGATTCTAAGGTGACAGCTATAATAAATATAAGAGAGTGAGTAAAGAAGGGAGTGAGTGGTCTAAGTATAGGCTGAGAGGAAAAACTCTGTGTCCCGCGCGAGGTCGCGAATTATATCACTGTCCGGTGCGGACTGGAATGTAGGGGGTAGGGGGTGGGTGTGGTCATAGGAGGCAGCGAGAGCGGGACACGTGCCACAAGCCACAACAAGACCAATCGTTGTCAGCATCGGCAAAGACACTTTCCCAGGCGTACAAATTGATTCTCAGGATATAATCGATAGTCAGATTATTCATTGCAATTTTGTAGCCCAGCAACGTTTTATAAACAGAAACAACACAAGTACATAACCAAATTGAGCCCTTTAACGAAGATTGAAAAACGCTCTCGACGCCGCTAATTCACCAATACTCACTCCAACCAAGTGAACGGCTAAAGCATTGCAATTCTGAAGCATATTGAGACCCTACAACTGAGACTCTAGATTAATGAAAATAGGGTAGAAAAACCAACGCTCTCTCTGTCGCTTATCCCCTACACAACCGTACTTTTTGATGAAGGGGGGAATTCACTTAAGCTACCGCTTATCCCCTAGACCGGTAAGAAAGCTGTATGAACGACAATCGAATTGAATCTCTCGTGCTTTTTTTAAATAAACGCTTCCGCTACTTGTTGCTTGCTTGTCTACCGTACATATTACCTGCAAGTGAACGGCCAAAGGCGTGACGCTACGTCCACCTGTCTACAGATGTAGCATTACTAGATCTAGGCGATAGCCTTACAATTCTGTAGCCTAACAATAGCAATACAATTGAACCTCTAGATCCTTGAAAATAGGGTTGAAAAACCAACGCTCTCTCTGTCGCTTATCCCCTACAACGGCAAAAAGGACACAATCATGCTTGTTGATGGTCGTTTGATGAAGGTGGAAAAACGTTTCCGCTGCCGCTTATAACTTGCACCGAAAACAAAGCTGTATAAATGGTAATCGAATTGAAACTCTTGTGCTTTATTGATGGTTAAAAAACGCTGTCGCTACGGCTTGTCTACCGTACACAATACCTGTAAGTGAACGGCCAGAGGCGTGACAATACGTCCACCTATCTACAGATGGCTGTATTACTAGATCTAGGCGATAGCCAGACAATGCATTGCAATTCTGTAGCCTAATGCTTTAACAATGTTTCGAAATAAGCTAAAGCTTTTAAGGTAGCCGAGCGAAAGGTAGAGCATAATTGTATGATTATAAAAGTCCCCTAGAGGGGAATATCAAGCGGTAGGTACAAACAGTCAAGTAGAACAACTATATTTTTTTTAGAAAACTGTCTACAAACTGCAGGGGCATTCAGAGCTATAGTACTTACAATACCGGAACAACAACCGACATTGAGAAAAAAGAATCAGCAGTTATATACCTACCTACATTTTGTACATGTTCACTACATTGAACTCTTTTCATGGAATAGCTTAAGTAATGACATACCTATGTAAGATTTAACTGAACTGACATTACAATGTATTCAACATGAGGGTACGAATTCAAATATAATGTGTTTTTAGGGTTCCGTACCCAAAGGGAAAAACGGGACCCTATTACTAAGACTTCGATGTCCTCTGTCTGTCACCGGGCTGTATCTCATGAACCATGATAGCTAGGCAGCTGAAATTTTTACAGATGACGTATTTCAGTTGCCGCTATAACAACAAATACTAAAAACAAAATAAAATAAATATTTAAGGGGGGGCTCCCATACAACAAACCTGAATTTTTAGACGTTTTTCGCTCTATATTAATAATGGTACTAGGTAGATGCTTGAAATTTTCACAGAGTATTTAGTTTTATATTCCCTTCAATAATAAAATTAAAATAAAATAAATATTTAAGGGGGGCTCCCATACAGTACGGAACCCTCCGTGCGCGAGTCAAACTCGTACTTGGCCAATTATTTAATGTTTATTTCGGTCAATGTTGTTAATAGTTTTTCATTTCATCATGTTCCGTGGATCAAAACACGCTGGATGCAAGCCGCTTCCAAAAGGTCTTAATGCAAAGGAGATATTGCAAATATGCATAGAAATTGGGCCACTAAAGGGTACAGTATTTCATAATTTGCTTTGTTTCTTTCGGAAAATTATTTTCCCGTTATTTTTACAATAACAGTGTCGATTAAAAGTAATTTCGTGTATTCGGGTATTAAGGTTACATGTGACCAAAATGACAGTAATTCAATGACTGAACAAAAATCAAATTGGAAAGTGTGAAATTACTCATAAATTAAGCATTTGTTGCGGTTGTTTTACTCTGCGCATTTATTTATCATAGTTTAACGGATTTTTTGAGCTACTGTACCTAGTCTGAGCCCATTTTGCATTATCTCCTTTATAGGTAAGGCTTCTTCAGGGGACGTCATACGGTTGATAATAACGACGATGATGAACAAATTGTACGAATGTATGGCTCGATCTATTAAAATATATAGCTCTACTTAGCTTTTCACCGGGGTTTCACGCGCGTGACATTTTGGTTTTTTTCCATCCCACAGAAACTTTTTATATTTCTGGGACAAAAATTAACCTATCTACAGGGTTACTTGCTTACCCTATACTAAGCCGAAAGGGTAATAAAAACCATAATTTTGAACAAATTTTATTATTGGGCCAACCCTAAATTCGAGAAAAAAAAATGTTCCATACACAATCTATCTCTGAATCGATGTAATATATCAAAAAGCAGATTTTTTTTCAAGAATTTTGGGTTGGCCCAATAATAAAAGTTGTTTATAATGATAGTCTTAATCATAGGCTTATGGCTTAGTATAGAGTAAGCAGATAACCCTGTATAACACTCGCCTATGAACTAAATTCAAGCCAAAAATCAATAATTATTTTTTGCAAAAAAATAGCACGACCGACTTCAACCGTGAACAGAGTTCGCAATATTTCGCTCGGATCGATGTAACAATTTTCATATTATTGTTGATTTATCGAAAATGGCTCAGCCGATTTCGATAAAATTTAAATGGGACCAATTTCGAAGTATACACTTTACAAAAAAAAAAATTATCAAAATCGGATCGAAGATTACATACATTAAAAAAAAAAACAAAAAAAATATACGCGTAGAATTGAGTACCTCCTCGTTTCGTCGGTCAAAAATTGCTCTACTGCTGCGTGAATATACAAACACACTTTCAGTTTTATAACATTAGTAAGAAAGCATGAAAATCCCTTGGATATAATCTTTATGAAAGAAAACCTTACTTATTTGTGTTTGCTTTCAAGTACAATCTTGCGCAAGTCGAACTTGCACTTGAGCTGGTGACGCAATCTGAAGTTGTATGGTTATGTAGTTCTCTTTTTAAGATTATCACCTGATTGCGTGCACGCACGTTTGTTGCGTTTTACTTTTGTTCCAGTGTAATCATTTGTTTTTGATGTGCAATTCAATGAAATTGCCATTTTTAGGGTTCCGTACTCAAAGGGAAAAACGGGACCCTATAACTTATACTTCGATGTCCGTCTGTCTGTCTGTCCGTCTGTCACCGGGCTGTATCTCATGAACCATGATAGCTAGGCAGCTGAAATTTTCACAGATGATGTATTTCGGTTGCCGCTATAACAACAAATACTAAAAATAAAATAAAAATTTAAGGGGGGCTCCCATACAACAAACCTGAATTTTTAGACGTTTTTCGCTCTATATTAATAATAGTACCAGGTAGAGGCTTGAAATTTTCACAGAATATTTAGTTTTATATTCCCTTCAATAATAAATAATAAAATTAAAATAAAATAAATATTTCAGGGGGGCTCCCATACAGTACGGAACCCTCCGTGCGCGAGTCCGACTCGTACTTGGCCGACTATTTGTTATTTAGCCATACTTCAGTCAATTCTTTTAAATAGTGATTTTATTAAAGAAATAGGAAAAATAATAATTCATTTGGTCGGGGGACAGACTCCAATGTTGAGGAGTGAAATAATGTCGGTCTGTCCCCCGATGATCAACCGGGGGACAGACAAGAATTTTTTCTTCCATTCTGTCCCCCGGGGGACAGATCCGGGGGACAGACGGAATAATCCAATCCTTCAACGACCGAGACAAAAAAACCATATCTACGCTCAAACTTAACATCATCACTATCACTGCATATTTAAAGCAAAGTCGCTATTTCCGTGTGTCTGTCTGCCCGTCTGTGTATTCGCTTATATCTCTAAACTAAACAAGATGCGAATGGGGGTTTCGATATATTTAAGATTGTTTTAACGAGATGGTTTGCTATAGCAAAAATATAATCGTACCAGGGCGAAGCTGGGACGGGTAGCCAGTAATTTATATAACCGAATAAAAAAGACAATGTTTCCCTTAAACATCTCGTTAATAGTAATGGTACCTAGTATAAACTATAGGCAAGCCCAGCCCGGGTAGCACGGCAAGGGGAGAAAACCATTTTATCCACTCTTAATGTCAGATGTCATTGTCAATCCATACTTTATTTCCTCTTCGAGGGGATATAATGGTGGAAAGACTATTAGTCCCTTTGCCATGCTTCCCGTGCTGGTGGAAGTTTCTAAAGCCTTCGGAAAGCCTCTGACGAAGCCAAAAGGTTTAGCTAAAATTAATCGTGCCTACTAGGAGACGGCAGCGCTCAGCTACTACAATAATTATTTTTTGCAAAAAACAGCATGACCGACTTCTACCGTACTTACAGAATTCACAAATATTTCGCACGGATCGATATAGCATTTTTCACATTATTTTTGATTTATCAAAAATGGCTCAGCCGATTTCGATAAAATTTAAATGGGACCAATTTCGAAGTATACTCTTTCCAATAAAAAAAAAAATATATCAAAATCGGCGAAATCTACCATGTAAAAAGTTATGCGTAGTTAAACATAAAAAAAATTACGCGTCGAATTGAGTACCTCCTCCGTTACGTCGGTCAAAAAATAACGTAATAAAGTGACAGTTAATAACAACTAGCATATTATAAGGAAGTAGGCATACATTGTAGGCATATATTAATAAGATCCGTCGTCTCAAGGCCGTTGGAAAGCGAATAGGTATTTACGTAGGTATGAGATCGATTACACCCGTGAGCGACAGACGTGACTGTCGACATGTGAAGCAACGAAACAAATTCCGTAGGATTGTAATATCTCACTAAAAATAAAATTTAACTTTGCAAAACATTTCCGATGCATTTTTTTTGCAAGGCTTAGGATCACTTACTGAGCATAAAATCACAAAATGCTGACAGACCCAGGTGGAGCTTCAAGCGCCATCTTGAAAAAACGTTTTTGGTCGATATCTCGGAAACTATGCACTTTAGGGCAAAATTCATGGAGATCATTATTTCGATATTCAAGGTGGATACGCTTGACCCGCAGAATACAAGATATCTATGGGGGAGGCCTATGTCCAGCAATATTCAGTAAGACATCCTATGGCTGACATCATGATGACAGAGTTTTCAAATATCTTAATATTTGTCGGACTATTCAAAAATGGAGGTTTTTTGAGAGCTAAGTACTCTCTCTCCTACTTCAAGCAGTCAGCTAAAAAATAAAAATCAGCCAAGTGCGAGTCGGACTCGCGCACGAAGGATTCCGTACCGTATGTGAGCCTCATTCCTCTTGCCGTTATTAATAGTGAGCAAAACACTCCTAAAAATCAAGTTTGTTGCATGGGAGCCCCCTTCAATATTTTTGTTGTTATAGCGGCAACAGAAATACATCATCTGTGAAAATTTCAGCTTTCTAGCTACCACGGTTCATGAGATACAGCCCTATTGACTATTGACCCTTTGGGTACGGAACCCTAAAAACACTTGTTGTACCATGATAAATGACAAACAAACGCACCTCTCGAGCATCAATCATATACAATGCCTAATGTACTCCTCGTGTATCTGTTTCCATTTTAATTCATCAAGGGTGTGATTGAAAACGATCAGCAACTAAGTCATCTATCAATATTTGCTAAAGCATTTTTTATCTAGTACCTCACCACTACTAGCAACGAATTTGGTTTAGGGCCCGAACGATACGTACAGGGCACGGAGGGAACACTACACGAAACGTATGAAACGTGCGCCGTCCTTGCTTCTTCCAGGCTGTCCCGTACACGACCCGTTCTAATATAAATGACTAGCTTTTGCCCGCGGCTCCACCCGCGTGGTATTTTGACGTTGGTGCCATCCCTCAGGAACCTTTTATTTCTTCGGGATAAAAAGTAGCTTATGTCATTTTCCGGTCCTTCAACTCTCTCTATCCATGCCAAAAATCAAGTCAATCCGTTGCTGCTTGAAAAAGGTTCCAAGCCAACAAACTTTTCGGATTTATAATATTAGTATGAAGGATGATCCTTTAGGCCTCTTGTAATCGAGACGGTTTCTACCGGATCCGGCGGTAGGCCGGGTGCCGGCTAAGCTTGTTGATGAGCACGATTTAATTTCATTTGTTCTATTTTTAATTTGTTGTATTTTGATAATTTTTAGGTGTGTTTTGAAATGAATTTTAATTTTTAAGAAATAATTCTATAATCATAATATAATTAAAAGCATTGTAATCGGACGTTTTCAAGAACATGTAATGTGTCTACGAAATAAAGAGAATTTGACTTTGACTTTGACTTTGTACCCGGCTTGCTTTGCACCACGAGCTCGCGCTGTTGCTAGCGCTGGCTTCGTTAACAGACATCCATAGTGTTCCATAAATAACTGACGACTGGACGTACGCTCGGTTTAAAACCGGCGCAAAAACCGTCTCGTTAACAAGCGCCCTTATGTTATGAAGTGAGCAGAAATAAGCTGCCAACGAAGATCATCTTTTCTGGTGACGTCATGGTTTATTGGTTGCTATAAAAAGGACCTACTTTCATTCGATTTCGATTTGGAAAAAAAATATTTTAACTCGGTATAAAGTTACAATGGACTTTCTGACTAATCGTCTCAATTCATATTAACCAAATGATTAATATGATGATTGAGAATATGAAATGGAAAAAACAATGTTCATACAAAATTGTACAGCTACAGACAATCAAAACATAGAGCTACTCAAACGACGGCTAAACTATTTTGCTGTCCAAAATACATTAATAGCTGACCATTTCAACAATCTTCCTTTTTTCAATACTATTTAATTAACCCCGTTAAAAATCACCTGTCACACGAAACAAAGTATAATAATATAACATGTATAAGTATAACAAAGTATAACCAGAGTACGAGTTTAACATTAAGAAGGCAACACGGTTTTAATCGCTGTGTTGTGAAAGCGGCCCTGACAGACAGATTATACGTCACGGATGGATGGTCATCATCATTTCAGCCGTAGGATGTAAGCTGTAGGACACAGGCTTCTCCAATAGTTTCAAAATAGATAGTCCTAAGTGGCTCTCGTCCTATTCCTACTGTCTTGAATAAAAACATTTTTTTTTAAATTTACCACCTTACCGCAATAGATTTAAACACGCTTTAAACACTGTTTAACCTTGCAATTTGTACTGTTAAACATTTTCTAAAGCGTGCGTAAATTTTTTTGGTAAGAGGGATTGCTTTTACTCGTATAATGCAATGCACTAATGCTATACCGAATTTAAAAGCTTGCACTTTGCACTAACACAGAATTTAATTTGCACTGCTCTGAATGTATAGAGTATAGACATCTGAAGATCCCTGTAATTTAGAGAGAAAAAAACCATAACTAAGCCCTGTTGAGTCTTTAAGTAAGTAAGTTCGTATACATGCCGGGAGGCTAGCCCTGGTGTCAGTTTTGAAGGCCTCTGACTTGGCTAAACGGTTAAAACAACCGTATCCTACAATTTAACGTGTCATCCAAGCCACGGTAGTGCTCAGTTGGAAAATGCTACTCGCGGTCACCCATCCAAATACTGACCGTGCGGAACGTTGCTTAATTTCGGTGATCGCTGACAAACATCTAGTCAAACTACGCTACGAGCGCTATAGATCTCGTTGAGACTTGAATACTTGAATAAAATGATTACCTATACCAGCTTATTTAATAGTCCACTGCAGGACGTAGACCCACGAAGGGTGATTGGGCCATATCTATCACGCCACGCTGGCCCAGTGCAGGTTGGTGGATTCACATACGCCATCGAATTTCTTCTGCGGACGTATGCAGGTTGCCTCACGATGTTTTCCTTCACCGAAAAGCCAATGGTGTGAGAAACCGTACAAAGAACTCATTGGTACAGGATCAAGATTTAAACCCACGACCTCACGATTGTAAAGCAGGTGTCATTATCACTAGACCACCACGGCTATACTCAATTGACTGACTCCGATGTATTGTTGTACACCACTATGACAACGCAATACCAAAAAATTCAGGTCTTAGAAAGTATGTACCTAGTTGCATTTTTTGTGCTTACCTCCCGGGCTATAAGATAAGATATAAAGATAATATTTATTGTCATCAAGTATATCTCTTATTACATAATTAAATATAATAACGATTACTATAATGTACTCGTCAGTTAATACATTTGAGAAAATACTAAATCTAGTAACTTTATAGAAATGTAGTGTATATATATTCCCGTGCATAATTTTGTGAGCACCTCAATGTCTATGAACAATACATATCAAAATTGAATCAATAATAAAATTAATATATGCAGGTTGAAAATGATTATTGATTTTATTTAGTGTTATTTAGTGACTATCTATATAAGTATGTATTTAAAAATATGTTGTAGTATATCAGTCTCTGGCAGCCATATGACAAGCTTTGCTTAGTTTGGGGTCAGGGACCGTGTGTAAGATGTCCCCAAATACTTATTTATTTTATTTATTTAAGTAAGCCGTTTACCCGTGCGGCTAAATCGCCAAACGCGGTAGCTCCCTTAGAATTTGCAATAGTTCTAAATACGCCAAATGAGATTATTAATAGCTCCAGTTGGCAGACCAGTTGGGTAACTGCTCGGCTGACCGGTCGACCCTTGCGAGCAGGAAGTGCCTCTAGGACCTTTCTACTGCTATTGTGGCGCTCATAATGTTAGTAAGTTCGTATAGGCCGGGTGGCTAGCCCAGGGCCCTATTTTATAAAGCTACAAGTTACAATTCTACAGGCAAATTGACATTAATGACGCAGTCTCGACCAATCACGAATGCGGATTCCGTCAATGTTGCCAGTTTTTTACTACAAGTACAAGACTTGTAGCTTTATAAAATAAGGCCCTGGTGTCAGAGTTTTTAAGCCGCCTGAAGGCCTCTGACATAGCTAAACGGTTACAACAATCAAGGCCTACAATTTAACGTGACATCCGAGCCAAGGTGGAACTCACGCTTTGCCTGAGTCTGTCTACCCGCTAAAGTGCAATGTAGGTGCCTTCAAAACTCGAGTAAATAGGTATCTTCTAGGTAAGGGTGTTACATTCTAGACCGCATATCTGCTTAACATCAGGCAGTGTGTAGTCAAACGTAAACCTATCCGAAATAATAAAAAAGGTAGCGCTCAATTGTAAATGTCACCCACGGTCACTCATCCGAAGACTTACCGCGTTGAATGAAAAAAAAAAAAAAAAACTTTACGCCCTATTTAAAAAAACTGCTTAACTTCGATGATATTTAACGATAACGAACACCTTGATGATATAATTAAGAGCGCAGGAACGCGCTGGATGCAGGCCGCTTCCAACCGGGAACCTTATCAGCAATTCGTAGGGGAGGCCTATATGCAGCAGTGATAGATAGATAGCTAAACTCTTTACTGATTCACACACAAATGTCGCTTCCCGCTGTCTGTCCCCATGTATGCTTATATTTTTAAAACTATGCAACGGATTTTGATGCGGGTTTTTTTGATAGATAGAGTGATTCAGTAGGAAGGATTGTATGTATTATACACCTGTGCGAAGCCAGGGCGGGTCGCTAGTGTCATAATAAAATTGCTATACACTAATAGGGTCATATGTACCTATAACTATACAAAACATGTTAACTAAGAACCGCATGTAAATTTCATATGTTTCATTTGAGTTGAGTTGAAAAATAAAAATAGAAATGAAGAAAATAGATGCTAAAATGCAAGTGATGTCTTCCAGGCAACCGCTTACTAGTTGACGTCCCAAGGCTGCAGATAAACGACGCGACAAATTTCTTGCGGCCGCCGCGCGGCGACCGCGCGGTGACCTCGTACTAACAGTTCAGTCATAGCAAATTTGTGTTTTATAAACTAGGACTTAACGTTGAAATTCTTTGTGAATAACTAACTGCGCGGCGTCCGCTCCTCGATCACACGCCGGCCGCGCGGCCGTGACATTCCGTGTCATATAAACGCGCCCTAAGGCTGACATTGATGATGACGGATAAGGATTTATTTTAGGGTTGTTTCAACTGTTTAGCCATGTCAGAGGTTTACAGGCGGCCCAATATCTCTGACACCAGGGCTAGCCAGCTAGCCACCCGGCCTATATGAACTGACTTACTTTAGGATTTATAAACACAAGTGAAAAGTGAAGTGTGGCAAATACGCGGAATGCGGAGCCGGTACGCACAAATAGTGCTCTAGATCGGACCATTTCGTTAACTATGCTATCATTGTGACGGACATTCCGCTTTGCGTAGTAGGTATTGCGTAGTTTACTAGTTTCATTAAAGATTTATTAACTGGCCCTGAATACGCATGCGTATGCGCTATTTTTCGTAAATTTCCCGATGTTAACTATACATGTTATCTGGTTTAAGATATTTATTTTCTCAAAGAATTACATAACATTCACTTTTGATAAGAATATACATACTAGATTAGTGCAAGATTAAATAGCAAGTGTAAAAACACCACTTATTATAATATAGGCTGAACTATTTATTTTTTACAAAAATACGGAACTCACAAAACGTAACGACTAAACAACAACCGCCTTACCACAAAAGATTTAAACACGCTTTAAACACAGTTTAACCGTGCAAATTGTATTGCTAAACAATGTCTAATGCGTGCGTAAAACTTTTGTGGTAAGACGGTAATATTTTATACAGTCATGAGTAGGTATTTAAAAGCAATTAATATTACCAAAGTAGTTTTATAGACTAAGGTTGGCAAATAAACTGCCATGTGTGGTGTAGTTTACTATGTTATTGGCCGAGGGAGAGGAGCGCAAAAATTGTTAAAATTAACAGTAGTTTATGCAACTGTCATATAATGAATGTTTTAATACCCGTGTTATATGCAGTTGCATACACTACTTTATCTTCACTAATAAAAATAAAAATAAACATATTGCGAAACATTAAATTCACGCGTACGTGTATTGTCACAGTGAGCTTGGCGCCATTAAAATCTAACCAATGAGAGCGCAGCTGCGCGCGCAGCGCCAATCAGGAGCGAGCGCGCGATGTTATAATGAGATTTTACGATATCGATGTGGATATTATAACATCATGTGAAATTGCTTAAATTGAGTGTTTTGTTGTCTGCGCTATAACAGTAGTCATTATAAGTCAAGTATTGGAAACATAAGTAGAATGTTACAACATTAGTGTAGATAAAATATTTAACGGTATTGCCAAATATTATGAAAATCGTCTGATCAATAACGCTACAGCAAATTTCCCTTCTTTTGAGGGAAATACGCCTCCAATCAAAATTGGCTGACAACAGATAAATCTAACAATGTACAGGATCATAGTAATCAAACGCAAATCCTTTTAAGGGCGGGTCTAGTACATCTAGACAAACCATTTTTGTATTACGACTTTTGAAAATTCGCAAAAAAAATCGCTTCTCCATACATTTTGCCGCGCGTTGATGAACTTTTTGTATGAAAAACCTGATTTTTTTCTTCGTGATTTTCCAAACGTCCTAGATCAAAAGTTGTTTGTCTAGATGTACTAGACCCGCCCTTAAAAGGTTTTGCGTTTAATACCTATGACCCTGTATATGGCTATGACTGCCGCGATACTGCAGTGCATCGGGAATGTTTGCGGAAGCGCACATAAGAGTTATTTTAATACTGACAATATTTGCGAGCATGTACCAAATCGGTCAAGAACGAGTCGAGATATAGGATTATGAATATTCAGTTAAAGAGATGTGCAACGAGGTCTGCTGTTCGGATAGCTACTATTTATAATCTGATCAAAATGTTGAGAATATAAAGTGTATATTTTATTTATCGCGAATAAGCTCGCGCTTACCACCACCACCAACTCGCCAAATGGTAAACGACGTTGTGGTCATAGATAAAGTACGCAGCTCTAGAAGATACCTTTTCACTCTGATCTTGTCGTTTGGTTGTTTTAACAGTTAAACCAAGTCAGAGGCCTTTAGGCGGCCTAAAAACTCTGACACCAGGGCTAGCCACCCGGCCTATACGAACTTACTTACTCTGATTTTGAAAAGCTTTAGATTATATCTCTAAGGAAACAGGAAAGCAGGAAGATTGTTCCATTCCCTGGCGGTACGAATCAGAAATATTGATACAAACCGCTTCGTACGTATCGAAAGGAAATCGACAGTGTAGGGGTGGTAGTGAGGCATCTTTCTACTTGTCCTGTAGTAGTAGTTCTACTTATCTGTAGTTATGTATCTCGTATTTTCAGTTTACTATACAAACTTATTTTCAAGTCTCTAGCTTTGTTATTAACCTAATAATTTAAGTTAACCCGCGCTAGGCAGCATTCAAATATCACTCGTAAAGGTCAAGACAAAGTGGTAGTTAGACGTCGGAGAACCGTTATTAGTGTGCGGTAACCTTTACAGCTGAGTGCTACTTGTTTGCTGGCTAATCTAAAGTCGGTTATTTTTGACCGCCGAAACGGAGGAGGTACTCAATTCGACGCGTATATTTTTTTTAATGTATAACCACGCATAACTTTTTACGTAGTGGTCCGATTTCGATAGTTCTTTTTTTTATTGGAAAGAGTATACTTCGAAGTTGGTCCCATTTAAATTTTATCGAAATCGGCTGAGCCATTTTCGATAAATCAACAATAATGTAAAAAATGCCACATCGATCCGTACGAAATATTCGCGAATTCTGTACGCGGTTGAAGTCGGTCGTGCTATTTTTAGCAAAAAATAATTATGCTGTACTACGAGTAGCTGCGCCCCGCGGTGTTACCCGCGTTAGCCCGAGATAAAAAGTTGCCTACGTATATGTTATTCCAAGGTCTAAGCTTCCTTCATACCGAATTAATCCAAATCGGTTCAGCCGTTTGTGCGTTTACGCACAAACTGCAGAGTTACAAACATCCATCCATCTATCCATACTTGCAAACTTTCGCGTTTATAATATTAGTAGGATTCTTCTTTTAATTTGGTATTCTATCCACAGATACGACAAGTCTCACCTAGTTTTCAACAAATACAACGTTTGTGCTTCAAGATTGACAAATATTTTTGTCATCTGATCGGATGTTGGTTCTCCTCTACATCCTCTACATTTTTCAGGAAATTTCGACGTCTACTAGGACACAGATCGAGGTGATGGTTGTAACCCGATCCGGTATCAATGAGATTATGTTCGGTTGCTCACACCACCACCGCTCTGCCACTCAATTATGAACCGATTTTGACGATTCTTTTTTTGTTTGGTAAATAATACTTCATAGGTCATTTAAATTTTATGGCAATTGGCTGAGTTGTTTTTGAAAAATCAACAGTAAATAGATAAGTAATCGAAAAATTGTATACAGGGTTATTTCTAATCAATTAGCATCCTTTCAGGGGTTTATTCTGTACGTCAAAACTAGCAACTTTTGTTCTGCGACTTTTATTAATTCTCAAAAAAAAAGTTGTTGTTCCATAGAAAAATATCGTTCACCCTCGACAAAATGTATGGAACAGCTGATTTTTTTTTTAGTTTTGACAAAAGTTGCAGAACAAAAGTTGTTAGATTTGATATACAGAATAAGCCCCTGAAAGGATGCTAATTGATTAGAAATATATCGATTCGAGCGCACTATTCTAGTTTTGTACACGATTAATGTCAGTTGTGCCATTTTTGTCGAAAAATAACAATAAATTATTATTTATACAAGGTTATTTAGGCAGTTTTTTTCTATTTAAACCTACAACATTATCTAGATAGCATAAAAACGAAATGATGGCATACAATGAAACGCAACATGAGAAAAATTTCATAATTTGAACCGAAATTCTTTGCGACAAGTTTCAAAATAGTTTAAAAGTGAAACAATGCTAGGTATTATGTGATAGTTGCATTATTATTACCAGTAAGTACGACCAACATATTTTTGAATTGGGAAAATACGAGAACTGTTCGTTTTCTTAGAAATCTTTGATGGTTTTGACTAGAAAATACGACTGCAGCGACACCCTCGTCAATTGTATAAATAATATTGTCGGATGTTATATCACACGACAAATAATAGTATTACCCCACAGGTTCTCAACGTAGGTTCATAAGGCACTATAGGGTTTTTGAAATTTCCATGGGTATAAAAAATAATTATTTTTCGCTAAAAATGGCAAAACCGACTTTCATCGTGTACAAAATTCTAATAGTTCGCTCAAATTGATATTTGCAATTTATCCGTTCACAATTGGCGAAAATATCGACGAATACACACAAAAAAATACATACAGACTAACCTCCTCCTTTTTGGAAGTCGGTTAAAAAATTAGACGGCGTAGAAATGGCTTACATAATATGAGCATACGAGCAGGTACATATCTTGGCTAGATTTAAAAAATAACTGCTAAGACAAAAACATATAATAAGCTCCAATTACCCAACGAGCTATGTTCGGAGACTCTCTACGATATCTAATCGGATATGAGGAGATCTTAGAAGTAGACGAACCAAAGTTACTGACATAGCCCAGCTACTTGGCCAGTTGCAATGGCTGTGGGCAGGGCACATAGCACGAAGGATGACGACTAATGACCGAAGGGGTCGACTCGAGACTAGTTTTCGAGAGGAACCGTACCAGCAAGCACAGCGTAGAATGTCCACCCACAAGGTGGACCAATGACTTCATTTGGACCACAGAATTGCGCTGGATGCAAGCAAGAAGTCCGTAGGGGAGGCCTATGTCCAGCAGTGGACATCGTATGGCTGTTGTATAAATAAATAAATGTTTGGGTACATCTTACACACGGTCTCTGACCCCAAACTAAGCAAAGCTTGTGATATGGCTGCCAGAGACTGAAATACTACATATACATATTTTTAAATACATACTTTTATAGATGGTAACTGAATAACACCCAGACTCAGAGCAAACACCTATGTTCATGACATAAATACTTGCCCTGGGTGGGGATCGAATCCACGCCTCTTTGACCCAGAAGTTAGGGTCACTAACCACTGACCCACCGAGGCAGTCATTGTTTAGATGGGATGAAGAAAAAAACTAATTAAACGGCGGATAAACTAAAGGTTGACAACCTGTGTGCTAGCCCTACATAAAATAGGGCTCGAAACAGGTTGGGAATGGCACAATGAAGTAAGATTAGGTCGTCGGCGCTGTTGCGTGGCCAGTCTAGAATCTAACTGGGCTAGTAGTGAGCCGGTCACGCTGGGAGCACCTACTTGATACCTGATATGCTGAACGGATGAAAAAACCAGCAAGCACTACTAGGCTGCCATTTTGCAGTTAAACTGACGAGGCGTTTATAGCGTAGTTGGCTCTACCAAGATGTGAGGAGTGGGGCAGATCCCACGCCATAAAATGAAACAGTCCACTGTGCCCCGGCTTGGTGAGGCAAAGTGGAAGAATTTGGTAGTTTTACTAGGTGTATCTCAGCGACCATCGAAGTTAAGCAACGGTCGGCTGTCATTATTTGGATGGGGGACCACTGGTTGCATTTACAACTGAGTGCTGCCGTAGCTGGCAGGTGGCGATAGGTCTTGTGCTGACGTCCCGTATGAGATGTTTTGAGTATATCCCCCTACAGCGTCTACTCAGCTCCTTTAAATAGCGGAGCGTATAACTGGGCTTCTGACACAAATGCTCCAGAGGCTTGGCCGTGAGTCTCTAGGCTACAGAATGACACAAGTAAGATTAGGTCGTCGACACTGTTGCGTGGCTAGTCTAGATAACTAACTGGGCTATGGAGAAGCTAGCAAGCACTTAGGCTTACATTTTGGGATAAACTGAAGATGCGTTCATAGCGTAATATGCTCTACCAAGATGTGATGAGTGGGGCAGATCCCACGCCAAAAAATGAAACAGTCCACTGTGCCCCGGCTTGGTGGGGCAAATTGGAAGTATTCGGTAGATACCTGATTCCAATGAAGAGATGGAGAAACATTTAGTTAGGACTTCATCATTTCTGATTCGATCTCGTAGAGAGCTCTCTCCCATAGCTTATTGGGCTACTTGTAGCTAAATAAGTATTCCATTTAAAAAAACTTTTTTTTAAAACAAGCTTTTACTGTACAAGTACTCAACTAATCAACCGAGTCGAAACTCGATAGGGTTGCGTCGTTTCATTTCAGAGTTCCTATGACCACCTTCCAGCTCCATCATCAGACCCTGGTTACCATTGAAAGACAAACTACTCGCCAAGACCACTCAAATGAACACAAATTCGATGAGGTTGTGTCGTTTAATTGCTAAGTTCCTTTGGCCACCTTCTAGCTCCATCACCAGATCAGCACCATGTCATCATAACATTGTGTGTGTGGCGAAGTGGAATTTAACTTGCAAGATTTGATTACAGAACGACAGACAACGGGACAGGTGAAACTAAATAAAAGCTTGTAAATAATAAGGCCCAAAGTAAGCAACGTGCTGAGCTTTTCCATCGATTTTGCATTGACTACGACATCGTAAGCAAACCGAAGGTGAAGTATAAAGAATATGGAATTAAAGCGCTTCGTTTAATCGCGAAAAAGATCCACTATATAAAGAGCCCCACTGACCATCAGGCCAAATGGATGACATCCATTCAATCTTACGAGTTTGCGACTTCGTCGTTAGAAATGGCGACTTTACAATGGTTTCGCGAGCGCTTTAGCTTCAAAAATAGTTAGTATAAAGGGCCCCACTGACCATCATGCCAAATGGATGACATCCATTCAATGTTACGAGTTTGCGACTTCGTCGTTAGAAATGGCGACTTTACAATGGTTTCGCGAGCGCTTTAGCTTCAAAAATAGTTAGTATAAAGGGCCCCACTGACCATCACGCCAAATGGATGACATCCATTCAATGTTACGAGTTTGCGACTTCGTCGTTAGAAATGGAGACTTATCATTGGTTTAGCGAGCGCTTTAGCGTCGAAAATAGTTTAGCAACTTGTCTGATTACCTTCAAACTAAATCATCTGTGGATATGTACATTGTATTTACGGTTACCTATATCTTTAATGTTTCTGTAAAAAATGAAGTCTGAACTTAAATACACTAAATTGGCAACATTAGCCACATTCATTTGGATGTCATCCATTGTCGTGATGGTCAATGGGACCTGTAAGGGTGGCACATTATTTGGTAAAAAAATTTCATGTTAAGCAAGGCCACGGATCCTAATACCCGTATTACTTGCGTCAACGAATTGAACATGTGAAGATTCGTTTCCTCTTGCTCACACTCATTTAGTTATGGAAGTGAGAGGACATGAGCCCTAGGGTGGAGTGAAAAACACTTTTTTTAAATTTTAAAACTCCTGTATTTCCTATCATTACCCTATATGTTTAGGAGTATTTGTGCAACATGTAAGCTTTCTAAGTTAATATCCTAAGGTGGCGCGTTGAACTTGAAGTTTGAAAAAATGTTACTTTTTGGCACATTCCCAGAACCTAATTTCTGTTAACATTATCACATAATTCACATTAAATACTCATATGTGACTATATAAAACAAACATTAAATAATTATAAATTTATCTTTTAATTAACGAAATTAGAAATTACACCACCTTGATTTTGACCGACTTACGAAAATTTGATGTTATATGACAGGATAACCCTCGAAAGGTTATTTCCTGAATTCAATGAAAATGTATCTTCTATTTGGTCTAAAAACACATATAAACCTCTGCTATAAGACTTTTGAACACTTTTATTTTTTCCAAACACTATTATTTTTTCAAACTTCAAGTTCAACGCGCCACCTTAGGATAAAAACTTAGAAAGCTTAAATTTTGCACAAATACTCCTAAACATATAGGTCAATGATTGGAAACACAGGAGTCTTAAAATTTTAAAAAAAGTGTTTTTCATTCCACCCTAATGAGCCCCCCAAATGTTTTTTTTACTAACGCAAGCTTTAAACGGCCAGCTACCGACGCGCATTTAAAAAAATAATAATATAGGATTGCGTTTCACTACATACTGCCTGATATTAAGCAGATATGCGGTCTTGGGTGTGCGAAGCCTTCAACAGCATTTTAGGGTTCCGACCCAAAAGGAAAAACGGGACCCTATTACTAAGACTTCGATGTCCGTCTGTCCGTCTGTCTGTCACCGGGCTGTATCTCATGAACCATGATAGCTAGGCAGCTGAAATTTTCAGAGATGATGTATTTCTGTTGCCGCTATAACAACAAATACTAAAAACAGAACAAAATAAATATTTAAGGGGGGCTCCCATACAACAAACGTGATTTTTAGGAGTTTTTTGCTCGCTATTAATAACGGCTAGACGAATGGGGCTCCCATATGGTACGGAACCCTTTGTGCGCGAGTCCGACTCGCACTTGGCCGATTTTTGAAACACGCCTAGACACTTCACTGAGAGTAATAATGTAGGTATCTAATTATGTAGTAACAAACAGAAACTTAGCACTTAATTATAAAATTATCGTTGTTGCAAAACACAATATTTTTTAATTATGCATTTATTTGCTCTAGTTACGATGTAAACAGGCTTCATGTATAATTTAGCTACCCCGAAATATTACTAGTTATAATAAAGAAATATGTGCCTAGAGCTTGAATGTACATACGTCACGTAGGCTCCGGTTACTAGTATAATTATTTTTCGTAAAAAATGGCAAAACCGCCTTCGATCGCGTACAAAATTCGAATATTTCGCTTGAATTGTTTACATTATTGTTGATTTATCAAAAACGGCTCAGCCGATTTCTGTAAAATTTAAATGGGACTATGTTGGAAGTATACACTTTGGAATGTTTGAAAAAAGAATGTTTCAATTCGATTCACAATTGGCGAAATTATCAATGTTCATCGTGTACAAAATTCGAATATTTCGCTTGAATTGTTTACATTATTATTGATTTATCAAAAACGGCTCAGCCGATTTCTGTAAAATTTAAATGGGACCACTTTGGAAGTATACCCTTTCGAACTAAAAAAAAATTTTGCGATTCGGTTCACAATGGGCGAAATTATCGATGAACATACACAAAAAAAAAGATATGTATCTTTTTGACACACGAACATAGAACCTCCTCCTTTTTGGAAGTCGGTTAAAAATGATTTTTTTTTTTTTTGAAATTTAGTCATTGATTTCAATCCTCTAACACCGATAGAGTTATCTAATGAGCTACGTCCTGCAGTGGACTATTAAACGTACCCACGTGTGATAATGATTAGTTCATAATACGGAAATCCGACGAAGGGCGAATGTCACAGATGTTGGAAACCGTATACGTCGCGTCACGTAAAAACTACTGAATGGATTGAGATGAAACTTCGCAATTGTAATGCTTACACATCAGAAGAACATATCTATCAAGATATTGTGTGAAACGAAGTTCGCCGAGTCCGCCAGCATGAATATATTGCTACTGCGGAACAACTCGCGTCGTGTTCACAAACGCCAAGAAATGTTATTCGGCCTACACCTACCTACCTCGTTCGTTCGTTTCAGCCATAGGACGTCCACTGCAGGACATAGGCCTCCCCTCAAAATCTCCAATAAGACCGGTTGATAGCGGCTTGCATCCAGCGCGATCCTGCGGTCTTAATGAGGTCATCCGTCCACCAAAAGGGTGGACGTCCTACGCTGCGCTTGCCGGTACTTGGTCTCCACTCGAGAACTTTTTGACCTCATCGGTCATCATTCTTCCGCGCTATGTGCCCTGCCCACTGGCATTTCAACCTGCCAATCCGCTGGGCTATGTCGGTAACTTTGGTTCTTCTACGGATCTCCTCATTTCTGATTCGATCTCGCAGAGAAACTCTGAGCATAGCCCTCTCCATGGCTCGTTGGGCTACTTGGAACTTATCTTCTAACTAGCGACCCGCCCCGGCTTCGCACAGGCAGGTGTATTATACATATAAACCTTCCTCTTGAATCACTCTATTAAAAAACCGCATTAAAATCCGTTGCGTAGTTTTAAAGATTTAAGCATACATAGGGATATAGGGACAGAGAAAGCGACATTGTTTTATACTATGTAGTGATAGTGATAAGGCCCATAGATAAATAAATAAATATTAGGGGACATCTTACACACGGTCTCTGACCCCAAACTAAGCAAAGCTTGTGATATGGCTGCCAGAGACTGATATACTAAATAACACCCAGACACAGAGCAAACACCAATGTTCATCACACAAATGTTTGCCCTGGGTGGAGATCGAACCCACGCCTCTTTGACCCAGCAGTCAGGGTCACTAACCACTGAGCCACCGAGGCAGTCACCTATCTATATTACACCTACCTATCTATATATGAGATATACCTACTTACTTTAAACATATTTGTCCTTTCTTTTTTTGTCTCCCAACGCTTAGCGCATTTAGCCAGTTTTTATGTCTGATCATGCATCACGCAGCGGCCAGGGAAGGTCGTGTAAACAATTATTATATTGTCTATGGCATTTCTCATGTTTCGTGACCGCTTCCCACGGAATAACTTGGAGATTATTATGATAGTGTCAGTGATGTCTTAGTTATTTGCTGTTGCCTTGTTATTATTTTTGACCGACGAACCAAACCGGAGGAGGTACTCAATTCGACTGCCTCGGTGGCTCAGTGGTTAGTGACCCTGACTTCTGGGTCAAAGAGGCGTGGGTTCGATCCCCACCCAGGGCAAGCATTTGTGTGATGAACATAGGTGTTTGCTTTGTGTCTGGGTGTTATTTAGGTACTATCTATATAAATATGTATTTAAAATGTGTATATGTAGTATATCAGTGTCCGGCAGCCATATCACAATCTTTGCTTAGTTTGGGGTCAGAGACCGTACGTAAGATGTCCCCCAATATTTATTTATTTAAATGTATATAACCACGCATAACTTGTTTTGTTGTAGTCCGATTTCAATAATTCTTTTTTTTCAGGAAAGAGTATACTTCAAAATTGGCCCCATTAAAATTTTATTGAAATCGGCTGAGCCGTTTTTGATAAATCAACAATAATGTGAAAAATGTAACATCGATTCGTGCGAAATATTCGCGAATTCTGTACACGGGTGAAGTCGGTCATGCTATTTTTTGCGAAAACTAATTATTAAATGCTTGCTGCATTGATAGCTTGTCTCTCTTGTTCATATAATTTTTAAGATAAAAATTAATTCTTTGCCAAAAAACATGCACATTATAGGGTCATATTTGTTATTCTTATGTTAACAAGTTTGTACCGAACAGAGTGCAAATTTGAGAGGTGATTTGCTCGAATTACATTTTAGCTGTGTGTTTTGTTATTCTTTCACGACATTACTATGAACAACATTTACTAAGGAACCACTAGCAAAATAGCAAAAAAAAAATCAAGTGTTTGATCCAAAAAAAGGAATCAAAAGCTTTAAAAAGGGACACGTAAATATGAGTACGTTCCTTAAAATAGATTTATTATTTTCATTAATATTAAAAACGAATACAACAATCACTACATGGTATAAAACCAAGTAGCTTCTCGCTGTCTGTCCCCATGTTTGCTTATATCCTTAAAACTACGCAACGGATTTTGATGCGGTTTTTTTAAATAGATAGAGTGATTCAAGAGGAAGGTTTATATGTATAATACACCTGTGCGAAGCCGGGGCGTGTCGCTAGTAAATAATAAAACAGCTCTACTCGACCACGCCGTCTCAACTACAGGATATGATAGTCTAAGAGCGATATATAAGCCTATTTGTAAAAAAAGACACACTTTCTACAAGTGAACGTGTTTCGTCGAGAAAAGCGATAATGGCGCCATCGCCAAATCATTAGTTAAATTGATCGGATCGGATGTCAGAACAGAGGCTTTATGAGCTAAGCGCGATGGCATTGGCCTTTATCAAGTGTTGACGTTCCATTTTTTACTCCACAGAGAATTTTTGGGATTTCAGAGTCGATCCTACAGCAATGCTGTATTTAATGGCAATGGCAGTTGTTTTTTTTTTATGATAAATATATTAACTACTTCTGTAAATTAGGCAAGAATACCAATCTAGGTAAGTAACTAAGTACGGATGGGCAGATGAACACTTTACTGTCAGCAATAGTTAAAATAACAATACAGATGAAGAAAACAGGTTTATTAATTTTATTTCGCATCTACTAACTGTGGATAGATTATTGTAATTGTTTTTTTCGATATGTAGAGGAAAAACATCCTGGTGAGCTGGCCCTATCAGTACATAATTAATTTACTTTGGTTTTGTAGTTTTGAAACCGTTCTAGAAAAATTAACGAACACTGCAGCGTTTGCCAAAACGCAGAGCAAATTATGTTTGCTATTTTTCTGATTTTTCGCGATGCGGTTTGGGAAGGCTTCTATGAATTCGGTTGTAATATTTTTATCAAAAAATAATTTATTTATCATCATTAATAACTAACCTTTTCGCAAACGGATGTCATACCGGTGTCCATCACGATCAAAATTAGCCGATAAGACGCCTTGTCGATCTTAATTGATTTTTTATCTGTGCAACATCAATCAATCTTTTTATTAATAAGATTACAATTCTCTTAGTAGATTATATCTAGAGCGCCCGCAGTGTAGTTCACTCTTTATAGATCACTGAAGTTAAGCAACTTTTGATACGGTCAGCCTTTTTTGGATGACCACGAGTGGCATTTATGATTGAAATGAAAGGTTCGGTTGACATTCTGTTATTGGTCATGGTTACTGGATATACATGGTTACTGGTTATACTTATCACTACATAGTATAAAACAAAATCGCTTCCCGCTCTGTCTGTCCCTATGTATGCTTATATCTGTAAAATATAACAAACGCAACGGATTTGGACGCGTTTTTTTTTAATAGATAGAATGATTTAAGAGCAAGTTTTATATGTAATACACTTGTGCGAAGCCGGGGCGGATCGCTAGTCTACGATAATTTTATTGTAAGCAAACAAATATGGAATGAAAGATAAAAAAACAGGTCGATGATGCAAGCGACTTCTAATAGGTCTTAATGTAGGTACCTAAATCGTATCGTTATACTTCCTGCACTAGAAATATGTTTAGGAACATAGAACCGAATAATTAGTTTTCGCAAAAAATGGCAAAACCGCACACCATCGTGTACAAAATTCGAATATTTCGCTCGAATTGTTTGCATTAATGTTGATTTTTCAAAAACGGCTCAGCCGATTTCTGTAATATTTAAATGGGACCACCTTGGGAGTATACCCTTTCGAAATAAAAACGATTTTTATGATTCGGTTCACAATTGGCAAAATTATCGATGAACATACTCAAAAAAAAACATAGAGACGAACATAGAACCGCCTCCTTTTTGGAAGTCGGTTAAAAATATATCACTGACTCAATATTAGGGTTTTCTTGGAGATCAAAAAACGCCCCTATACAACTAGGTCAACTTTTACATTTTTTACTTATAGCCAGTGCAGTGATTGCCAGAAAAACTAAATAAAATTTGGAGCATGTTAACACAGGGTTTAAAGTCGAAATCAACGTTGTCTTTTTTCATCGCAATATTGGATTTGCTAGTTGACGTCGGCCGAAAAGCCGCTAAACTAAAGTGGGACTGGGCGGGACATGTGGCGCGGATGCACCCCGATCGATGGGCCAGGATCGTCACGGAGTGGGTGCCTGACGGACGACGCAGCCAGGGAAGGCCCAAGAAGCGCTGGCGTGACGATCTTGACTCATTCGAGAGGGGTTGGCAGGAAGTTGCGATGGATCGCGACTCCTGGAAGGAAATGGGGGAGACCTTTGCCCAGGAGTGGGACAGTATAGGTTTAAAAAAAATAGTAATAATAATAATAAAATTGGATTTGCTACATACGAGTCGCTAAAAGGTTGAAGCCTATTTCTAAGCCAAATTTAGGAAAAATGCAGCCACCGCTTTTTACTAAAAAAAAGCCTAGAAACTCTCGTCAAATAAATTATTATAAAATATTATTGAAAATACAAGCTTTTGTGACACTGGATATCATTTAGCAGCAGAGTGCCAGACAAGACAAGTAAAACGAGCCCAAACACCAGCGGGTATATCTTGTTTAGCACAGCCCGGGTAGCACGGCAAGGGGAGAAAACCATTTTATCCACTCGTAATGTCAGATATGTCATTGTCAATCCATACATATTATATCCTCTTCGAGGGGATATAATGGTGGAAACACTATTAGTCCCTTTGCCATGCTTCCCGTGCTGGAGTTCCTATGGCCACCATATGTTATTGCATTGAGATATATATGCGTGCAAAATGTCAGCTTAATCGGAAACCGGGAAGTTGGTCAAATTTAACTTGCAAGATTCCACCCGAACTTACCTTCATAGGTACTCGTACGTAAATGGCAAGTTAAATAAAAGCTTGTAAAAAAATTTGATACGTGCGTTAACACAGCACATAACACGGAGGACTGATGGCCGATGGGGTCGAAGAGTTCTCGAAGGAAGACAGCGTACCGTCAAGCGCTTTTCCTCCCACGAGGCTGTCCACCTCGTAGGTATATATATCTATATCTTCAAGATAGCAAGATCGCTGAGTTGAGCCGCTTCCAACCGGTCTTATTGGAGATACAGAAGGGAGGTCTATGTTCAACAGTGAACGTCCGATGGCTGATGGATGGAAGGATGTTAACATGCGCATGACTCCAAAATGAAAACAATAATGACTTAAATTTTTCATAGAATAATTCGTAACGATGGTTCTATACTAGAAATTATAATTAAATGTTCTCACACAGTTATAAATAATCGGTATAAGAATGTCATACCTACGTAAGAATGTACGCCTACTTTGTATTCCAAAAGAAAAACGTCAATCCGACCACGCAACAACCGCCAACATAAAGGAAAAATGCGGCGTCATCCATTTGCCAGAAAAGCTTTAAAAAGTACTCGTTTAAATTTTAACTGACGCAACCTTCCAAAGAAAAATCAATGATTGTTTACATTTTTCATTGAACTACGCATTACTAAGTAATTATGATAGACTAGCTGACCCGGCGAATTTTGTTTCACGTGATATCTTTATAAATTATAGCCTATGTGTTATTCTAATGTATAAGCATTATTTTTGCAAAGTTTCATCCCAATCCGTTCGGTAGTTTGTGCGTGAAAGAGTAACCAACATCTATACATACTCACAAACTTTCGCGTTTATAATATTAGTAGGATTGATCGTTAAACAGCTTATTAAGCTTTTTACTTATTCCAAAAGAAAAACCAAGCACCGACCGCCAACATGTAGGAAGAATGCAGCCGCCGCCCATTGCCAGAAAAGCCCGCGACCCCGCGTCAAAAAATTCAAATTTGGAACACGTCAAAATCCGCGGGCTTCCTGCCACCCTTCCCGCCCTTGAGCGCGACCGCTTACTTTTTTCTTGCGTTCCGTTTCTCGCAGCACCAGTATAAAAACCGTGCGCCGCAAAATGAGAGCAATCAGTAGCCTTCGAGCAGTCTAACAGAAGTGCACGATGAGAGTTCTGGTTAGTTGAACTATTATTACAACTAACAATGGATAGTCTATCTGTGTGTGATCTGTGGCACAATACGTGAGCGTGCATAGCCAATTAAAAATTTGTGTTCGTTTTTTAATTGTTCGCGGCGTGAAGTACCAGTGTTTTTTACTTAGAGTGATTTGTGCATCGAATTTTCGGTTTAAATATTGGATCACGAACGAAATTTTATTCTGGATTTGAATACGCGTCAAAATGGCGTCGTCAATTTTTCGTTCGACAATTTTATTGTCATGCCCTATTTTTTCCTTTGCTATCGGAAGTGAAATTAAATATACTATCATTTTGACCCATTTTTTTCTGACCAGAGCAGACTTTAAAGAAATGTGTGAATAAATTACGAAAATTTATTTACACAAGTCACCATCATAATAATTTGAACTTGAAATTTCCTCATCGGGCAAATACTTTGTATTCTCTTTTTCGATATAAATAATTAATCCTAACGAAAAAGTAACGGAGTTTCCGAAGTTCCACTAACAAAAAAATACTTCCTGAAATTACTCATTAATAATATTACTTTAAAAAAATCGTTAATGATGCAAACACTGACTAGTACTTCAATGAATGACGAATCATAAGCGTTTCTTATAGTGCTATTTATCTCCTATATTATAGACTAAAAGACATGACCTGCTATTAAAAAACCAACAAAATCTAATTCATAAAGTATAACAAATAAAGTCATTACAAAATCAACAACCCACCGATCAAAAATATACCCTTATGCACAACTAATAGAGTCGCTTCTCCCGCAGATTGTAGCCGCCGCCGTCCTCGCCTGTGCCGCCGCCGCGCCCTCCGGAGCGCTGCTGGCTGGCCCCTACGGCCACGGTCTTGCCTTAGGCCATGGCCTAGGCGTAGCCCACGCTCCCCTGGCCTACTCCGCCCCAGTAGTAGCCGCCCACGGACCCGCCCTCCCCACCATCTCCCCCGGAGACATCCAAGGCGCCGCCATCGATGCCCACGTGGACGCCTCTGACCACGCCCGCGCCTCCGTCGACGCCGCCCGCGAGTACCACGACCAAGCCTCCGAGCTCCAGGGACAGGCCATCAACGCCGCCGAAGACCACTCCTGGCAGGCCGTAGACGCCGTCAAGACCGCTGAGGCTCAGCTCGATGGCGCCGCCGCTGGTGTCGCCCCCGTTCTCGCTAAGCAGTTGGCCGGACACGTAGCGCCTGTCGCCTACGCCGCTCCCCTTGCCCACGCCGCGCCCGTCGTTGCCCACGCTGGCCTCGGCTACGCCGCCCCCGCGATCGCCGCTAGCAAGACCGTCGTCTCCCAATCCCTCTCCCAGACCCACCCCGGCGTGGTTGCCCACGCTGCCTACGCCGCGCCCGTCGGACTCGGCTACGCTGGCCACGGTCTTGGCTACGCTAGCCACGGTGTCGGCTACGCTGGCCACGGTGTCGGCTACGCCAGCCACGGTCTCGGTTACGCCGGCCACGGTCTCGCGCACGCATGGTAAACTGTGATAGCAATTTAGAACCAAAAAGTCAATACTCAATTTTGGAATTGTAAATAAATAAATTATAAAAAAAATGTATACAGACAACAGAGGCGAGGATGTGTGTGAATAAATGAAAATGGTATTTATTGTGGTCGTTTTCGTTGCCTTACAGGTAACTCCCTTATCATCGACTTATCTGTTAGTCATTTTGAAATACCTAAGTATATTTCATTTTACATTTTTCTAACCAATTTTAAACAAATGTTTTTTAGCATTCCTAAATCTCAGCAACATAATATAATTTACGAATTTCGTATTATTCAAAAATATGTGTTTTACACATTCACCAATTTCAATTAAACGTATATGTCGTATGATATAGACATTATAGACAATTTTATGCACTTAACTTATAGATAACGTCTTATTAGGAACAGTCTATTTTATGACGCCCAATCATAAGAAACTTACGAATGTTTTACATTTTTTATGATATTCAGCCCTATTTTATATTTCTACCAGACTTTATCATCAGATTCTAAGTTACGAGTTCCATTTTGATATCTCAATCAATATGCTTTTCTCGGCATATTTTAGTCCAAAAATCATATTATTCAATAGGATTATCCCTTGACTTTTCCTTTTGGTATTATTAATAGCTATTTCTTTACATAACAATTTGTCTTTTTATCCCATTTTATATTGTCATATTGTCCGCCTTTTAGTAGTAATTTTCTGGACAATATTTTTGTATCTAATAGGTAATTTTGACGATCTATGTCGCAATGCATCCTGCTGTGCCTTTCGCAACGTCTTGCGCGAGCGCAAATTCACATGTACTATAATATTATCATTATGTACCGTGGGTCTGACCTCATTACGAATAACCACGCATTCTGGACTTTATGGCATGGTAATAAAGCTTTTATAATAATAAGAAGATTTATTAGGATATCCGTAGAAGAAACTAAGTTATCGAAGTAGCCAAAATTGGCAAGTTGAAATGGCAGTGGGTAGGGCATATCGCACGGAGAGCTGATGAGGTCTAAATGTTCTTAGTGAAGCAAGCGTTGGACGTCCAACCACAAGGTGGAGAGATGACTTCATCAAGGAGGCAGGATCACGCTGAATGCAAGCCGCTTTGCCTTCCTGTAAAACCAAACGGTTTTACAGGAAGGCAATAGGGAAAGTCTATGTCCAACAGTGGACGTCCTAAAGCTGATGGGTGGACGGATGAATAGTCAGAGTTTAGGTCGACCTATTTTTTTAATTTTTCATTGAGCTTATAGCTTATCTAACACGAACAATGGTTTCTAAGTCTATTTATTAATCTATAGACATTTACTTATATAGTAGTATAATAAACCTAAGTAAAACAACTATTTTGCAGGCAATCGGGCTATATCTTAGTTCCACGTATGTGTAATCTGGGTGGTGAGAATAAAATAACGAAAAAAACGGCTTACACAAATATTGTATATATAGAAAATATCAGAATAGACAAAACGTTTAGCTAACAATAATAATCTACAAACCACATTGTAACCACTATTTCGTTAAGTGCACATAATTTCAAACGCGTTAAGTAGGTACTCAAATGGGGAGCACGCACCGGCCAGCGTAGCGTAAAACAGACAGACAATCGTAAAACCACAGGTCAGGTCTTGTTGGAAATCTAGGGATCGGTGGACGTTCTACGGCTGATATGATGATGATGATGACTTAAAAATCAATGTATTAATATATTTTTTGTATAGTTGGCTAACAAGATGTACCTGCATTTAATCCCAGAGAGCGGCCTTTAAACCTATATATTTTCCAAACATTTTTGTACTTAAAAACAAAACTTACAGTACACAAACACAGACATTGTTATTTAGAATTCAACAATGAAATTAATATTCACTAATTATAGTCGAACAAAAACTAAAGTACGTACAGAAATACTCATTACGCGTTTAACAAAGTATTTCCAAGCGATTTCCGTGTGAGTGTAAGGTCAAAACTAGTTGTATAAATGTGGTATAAAGGCACAAGGTGCCGCGGCCAAGTTCAATTGAAATTAGGTGGGTCACATAACTACACCTTTTTTCTTTTCTTTTTTTTTCAGGCAAAATCCTTTATGGATACCACCCCACTACGAGGGAGGCAGGAAGGTTATGTGGGAGTCCCACATGCGGTGTACCCACTAAAAACCCAGGGGTGTTCCTTCTTTGCGTATGTGCATTGACTGCCTAGATGGCTCAGTGGTTAGTGACCCTAGCTTCAAAGAGGCGTGGGTTCGATCCCCACCCAGGGCAAGTATTTATGTGATGAACTTAGGTGTTTGCTCTGTGTCTGGGTGTTGTTTAGTTACTGTCTATATAAGTATTTAAAAGCAATAAAAATGCAAGTGGAGTCCCTCCGCGCGGAAGAAGTGAAACTTCGACACAACAGTGCTTTCATGCCCCCTCCATGGTTACGTTAAACGTTTAACGCAACCTTGTTGGAAGTCGCATTAGAAGTTTCACTTCAATATGTGTATGTAGTATATCAGTATCTGGCAGCCATATCACAAGCTTTGCTTAGATTTGTGTCAGAGGCCGTGTGTAAGATGTCCCCAAAATATTTATTTATTACTATATTTATTTATTAATTATTTATTCTGCATTGGTATTGCGGGAACGCTTGCGCACACTTCCTAACTAACACATAACTACACCAGCCGTTACATGTACTGTACTGAGGGGTTAGTACAGGTTTACATGTAAATTGAAACTACAGTAGTTTGCGTATGGCTCTATACATTTTTGTATAGCACCCCTAGCAAAAACGAGGTAAAACTAACAAAAATGTATGGAGCCACGCAAACGCGCAAGTTCAGGTCAACTATGCAAAACCTGTACTGAAGGCTCTGTATAGTCCGGATTATTTGTGAAGAGATTTTATGATTATTATGACAATAATTTATGATTATTGTTATTTTCATTACATTTTAAACGATGACTTCGCGATATTTAATAACATTTTTTAGAATATTATGTAAATAGTAAATTAAATTATTTCCTTTTTTAGGGTTCCGTACCAAAAGGGTAAAAACGGGACCCTATTACTAAGACTCCGCTGTCCATCTGTCTGTCTATCTGTCTCCAGGCTATATCTCATGAACTGTTATAGCTAGAAAGCTGAAATTTTCACAGATGATGTATTGCTGTTGCCGCTATAACAACTAAAAACAGAATAAAATTGATAATTAAGGGGGGCTCCGATAAAACAAACCTGATTTATTTGTCGTTTTTCGCTCTATATTAATAATGGTAACAAGTAGATGCTTGAAATTTTCAATAAAATAAATATTTAAGGTACAGTAAGCTTCCATACAGTACGGAACCCTCCGTATGCGAGTCCGACTCGTACTTAGCAGATTATTCTCAATATGACGTCAATCAATTATCACTATCACCACATAGTTTAAAACAAAGTCGCTTTCCGCTGTCTGTCCCCATGTATGGTTATATCTTTAAAACTACGCAATGGATTTAATGCGGTTTTTTAATAGATAAAGTGATTTAAGAGGAAGGTTTATATGTTTAATACACCTGTGCGAAGCCGGGGCGGGTCGCTAGTCCTTACATAGTATAAAATAAAGTCGCTATTTTCGTTTGTTTGTCTGTATGCTTAAATCTTTAAAACTACGCAACGGATTTTGATGCGGTTTTTTTTAATGGATAGAGTGATTCAAGGGGAAGGTTTATATGTATAAAAATTCCCGAAATTCCCACGGGAACGGGCACAACGCAGGTAAAACCGCGGGGCGCTGCAAGTAATATATAAAGCCAATTTTATAAGAAGAGCACGGTTTTCCGAGACACAAGCTTAAAGCTTATTCGGCAACCCGTGGCTCATAAATATAGTAGCTAATAAATTAAGTTCATTTAAGTTATTTATTATGAAAAAATCTATACATTTTATGTTGATTAGCAAATTGTTAATTTATTTGTGCCAATTATTGTCATTTATTTATAAACTTTTTGGCGGCGGTGAAGTTAAGTTAGCTGCGGATTACCCAATCCCCTCGCAGCTGTTAAGTGAGCTTCAGTCAAGATTGGGCTATCCGCAGTTTGTAGCTAACATGACACCCGCCAATAACTTTGATTGGGCCTATGCCAGCCTTTTAATAGGCCACTGCTGAACGTAGGGGCGGGCAGTGCGGATTGGCGAATTTACATACGCGATCGAATTTCTTCTGCAGATATATGCACTAGACAGGTCGCCTCACGATGTTTTCCTTCACCGAAAACCCAATGCTGGAAAATTCCGCAAGTTAATTTAAAAAAAACTTATTTTACGGCACCGGGATCCTCAGGAGATTATCAGAATCTCGGGAGTCCTTCGGCTTCAAGATTTCCAGGCGAGCGATTCTACCACGGCCACCAAATTAAGTAGCAATAATAAAATAAGCTTTTAGGGTTCCGTACCCAAAGGGTCAACGGGATCCTATTGCTAAGACTCCGCTGTCCGTCTGTCTCCAGGCTGTATCTCATAAACCGTTATAGCTAGAAAGCTGAATTTTTCACAGATGATGTATTTCTGTTGCCGCTATAACAAAAAATAATAAAAACAGAATAAAATTATTATTTAAGGCATACTTAAGGCATCTCCCATACAACAAACCTAAATTTTTAACCGTTTTCGCTCGATAATAATAATGGGAACAGATAGATGCTTGAAATATTCACAGAATGTTTAATTGTATACACAATTCAATGATACTAATTAAATTAAAATAAAATAAATATTTAAGGGGCCTCCCATACAGTACGGAACCCTGCGAGCGCGAGTCCTACTCGTGCTTGGCCTGGATTTTATTTAAATAAATTAGTGTACCGTAAACTAAAAAGCACATATGGTCTAAAAAAGAGCTCTACCTTCTAGGAAACTGTAATACCTACTATGATATACTCGTAATATTGCCAAACATATAAAATATAATGACATAAACGTAATTACTCGTAACATAATTGAAATACGGATTGGAATAAAGTACTAATAAAAACCGCCTATCAATGAAAACATTTAAACAATAAAATCGCTTGGGTCGCTTTGTGGCGAGCAGTTGGTGAGTGGCGACACCGCGAACCCTGAGTCCCTGAGGCTAAATGAGACCCTAAACTTCTTTTGCCTCAACCGTCCTCCTCCTGCCTTAGCCGGCCGGTTAGGAGTGGTAACCACAAGAGCTTAGAACCTAAGCTCCAGGGTGGAAGTGTTAAAGGGCAATATAACGCCGCGAGTAGCGTCTAGTGAAATAGCAGGACACCTCTAGACACCCCAAGCCGTCCACACCAATATTGCCCCTCCGGCGTCAATATGCGGTAGCAATTATGGGGGCCCATTTAGTGGATGGCAAGTCACCACCCGCCACGACATTTGAAATGAGGCAATAGCGGGTGTTGTTTTTCATCCCATAACAACAGACACACCCGCAAACATACATTCACTCACTCACCAACATGCGCCCTACACACACATTACGCAATCGAAAAATGGAAACTACCTGTGCTTGTATTTAAGCAAATTACTAATTAGGCGAATTATAAGATGTCTTATTTAAAAGCGGAAGAGACTAAATCTCACAACACAGGACCACCCTAGTGTGAGATTTAGGGTTCCACTCTGGAAGTTTGTAAATTTAATCTAAGTACCTACTAACACTACTTTAAGAATTATCAACATTTACTAACTCCAAACCATGTATTTTTTATGAGCAAATAAACGTTATTATTATTATTATTAACAAATTTTGTAAAACATTAAGTAGTTCATCACAATAGCCCAAAGTTTTGTTAACTCATCAATCATTATGGAGAGTGAGAGTTCTTTTTAGAATTGCTTTTAATAACCAGAATTTTTTCCCAACTCATGTTTGCGGGTCTTTCGATAGCTTCTTCTTCGCCAATCAATAGAACCGTACTCTAGGAAAATACTCAATACTTTACTAAAAACAAGTAAGTAAGTAGATACTTTACTAGAACACAGAGATCTAGAAATAGGCCTTTTTAGGGTTACGTGCTCAAAGGGTAAAAACGGGACCCTAATGCTAAGACTCCGTTATCCGTCTGGAACGCGTCAAATTCCTGCTAACCCTTGAGAGCGACCACTCCAATTCAATTATTTATTGCAACATATGCAATTTTCCCATGCGGTTCATAGATAACATGTTATAATATTGACAAATACATATGACCCTTTAAGGGTATGGCAAATTATTAATTACATTGGGAAGGCTCTCAAAAACAAATCATCATCACAAAATTAATTACTTAATTTTTTCTTGTTCCGTTGTCCGTCTGGAACATGTCAAATTCCTGCCACCCTTGAGCGCGACCGCTTACTTTTTTCTTGCGTTCCGTTTCTCGCAGCACCAGTATAAAAACCGTGCGCCGCAAAATGAGAGCAATCAGTAGCCTTCGAGCAGTCTAACAGAAGTGCACGATGAGAGTTCTGGTTAGTTGAACTATTATTACAACTAACAATCAAATGTATAGTATATCTGTGTGTGATTTGTGACACAATGCGTGAGCGTGCATGGCCCAATAAAAATTGTGTTTGTTTTGTGATATTTTTTTTACTAAGAGTGTTTTGTGCATCGAATGTTCGGTTTAAAATTGGATCACGATTGAAAATTTACTCTGGATTTGAATACACTATTCAAAATAACGGCTTCGTTTAAAAATTGTCATGTCCAATTTTTTTGCAACTGGAAGTGAAATACAATCATTCAGACCTATTTTTTTTGACCATAGTAGAATTTAAAAAATGTGTGAATGAAAAGTTACTTACATACACAAGTCATAATAATTTGAATTTAAATTTCCTCACGGGGCGAAGACCTTATACGAGTACAATACATCCCGTTTCCGATCTAAAAAATTAATCTTAACAAAAAATGGATTCTCCGAAATTAATAATTAAGAAAAATCATACAAAAATACCTTCAATATAAATATTAACTAGAACTTTTAGGAAAAACGAATCATAAAACGTTTCTTATCGAGCTACTTCTCTGCCATATTGTAGAAACCAAAAGTCAGCCTACTATTCAAAAATCAACAAAATCCACACAGCATAAACTAAAAGTCGTCTAACCCAAAACCCATCAATCAAATATAAGCCACGACACCCAACTAATAAAGTCGCTTCTCCCTCAGATTGTAGCCGCCGCCGTCCTCGCCTGTGCCGCCGCCGCGCCCTCCGGAGCGCTGCTGGCTGGCCCCTACGCCCACGGTCTTGGCTTAGGCCATGGCCTAGGCGTAGCCCATGCTCCCTTGGCCTACTCCGCCCCAGTAGTAGCCGCCCACGGACCCGCCCTCCCCACCATCTCCCCCGGAGACATCCAAGGCGCCGCCATCGATGCCCACGTGGACGCCTCTGACCACGCCCGCGCCTCCGTCGACGCCGCCCGCGAGTACCACGACCAAGCCTCCGAGCTCCAGGGACAGGCCATCAACGCCGCCGAAGACCACTCCTGGCAGGCCGTAGACGCCGTCAAGACCGCTGAGGCTCAGCTCGATGGCGCCGCCGCTGGTGTCGCCCCCGTTCTCGCTAAGCAGTTGGCCGGACACGTAGCGCCTGTCGCCTACGCCGCTCCCCTTGCCCACGCCGCGCCCGTCGTTGCCCACGCTGGCCTCGGCTACGCCGCCCCCGCGATTGCCGCTAGCAAGACCGTCGTCTCCCAGTCCCTCTCCCAGACCCACCCCGGCGTGGTTGCCCACGCTGCCTACGCCGCGCCCGTCGGTCTCGGCTACGCTGGCCACGGTCTTGGCTACGCCAGCCACGGTGTCGGCTACGCTGGCCACGGTCTTGGCTACGCTAGCCACGGTGTCGGCTACGCCAGCCACGGTCTCGGTTACGCCAGCCACGGTGTCGGCTACGCCGGCCACGGTCTCGGTTACGCCGGTCACGGTCTCGCGCACGCATGGTAAACTGTGATAGCAATTTAGAACCAAATAGTCAATATTCAATTTTGGAATTGTAAATAAATAAATTATAAAAAAAATGAATCCAGACAACAGAGGCGAGGATGTGTGTGAATAAATGAAAATAATATTTACTATGGTCATTTTCGTTCCCTTATATGCCAATTCTCTTTTCATCGACTTTATATAATATCGTTAAGATATTTTTAGATACCTATTTTATTTTCTAACTAATTTTATAGCAGTTATTTTCTTGGTTACCATTTTTTCTCAGTAACATATGATTTGACGAATTTAGTACAATTCGAATACGTATTTTAAACCATTCAATTGAATATTTTTCTATGGTGATAGGATTACACCATCTACAGGAAAAAACATACAACTCAGCTACAAGTTTTAATAAGCTACCGGATCTCTTCTATCGGATACCCCATCGTAACACATTTATTTAATATCTTTATTATTTTCAACAGTATTTCATATCTCTGCCAGACTTAAAATGTGGAGAGTTATGAACATGACGAAAATGTCACATAACAACCAAATTATGATGACTTGATGTCTCAATGAATTGGATTTTCATGTATCTACAAATTTTATTCAGAAGGATTTTCTGTTGACTTTTTTTTCCTTTACTGTACTGTACCAGCCTTTTTAATAGTCCACTGCAGGACGTAGGCCTACCCACGAAGGGTGATTGGGCCGTATCCACCACGCTGGCCCAGTGCGAGTTGGTGGTGGTTGCTGGTTTATTTCCTTTAGGTATGTACTAATAGCTATTTTTTTTCTTAACTATTTGTCTTGTTATTCAATTTTCTTGTCAATTTGTTTGTTTTGGTAGTAATTCTCTTGACAATATTTTTGTATCTAATAGGTAATTTTGATGATCTATGTCGCAATGCATCCTGTTGTGCTTTTCGCAACGTCTTGCGCGAACGTAAATTCACATGTAAAATAATATTATTATTATGCACCGTGGGCCTGACCTCATTACGAATAACCATGCATTTTGGACTTTATGGAACCGTAATAAAGCTTTTATTAAGAAGATTTATGAGAAGATCCGTAGAAGAACCTAAGTTATCGATGTAGACCAGCGGATTGGCAAGTTCGAATGGCAGTGGGCAGGGCATATAGCACGGCTGATGACTGATGGGATAGAAAAGTTCTCAAATGGAGAGCACGTACCGGCAAGCGCAATTTTGTGCAAATTTGACTTTGCACTAAATTTCCGATCCATTTTTATAAGGTTTAAGATCAATTACTGAGCAAAAAATCACAAAATGCTGACAGGTCCTGGTGGAGCTCTAAGCGCCATTTTGAAAAAACGTTCTTGGCCGATATCTCGGAGACTATGCACGTTCCAAGCATGTTTTAAAAAGTTCCAAAGAAGTTATTGGTACGGGATTGGGATTTGAGCCAATGACATCATGATTATAAGAATTTGCAGAAGATACAGAATTGTGTAAAAAAGTTCTAAAAAAGAGCTCTACCTAACTGTAATATTATGATATAATGTTACCAAAAACATGAAATATAATTACATAAACGTAATTAACACAACTAAAATCCGGATTCGTATTAAGTACCAGTATGTAAAAACCGCCAATCAATATAAGGCTAATAATAATAAAAAGACACAAGGCCGTACTCGTACTCTACGAAAATACTCGATATTTTACTAGAACATAGATATTTAGAGAGAGGTCTTCTCTTCAGTCGTTTAATGTATTAATATTATTTTGTTTTTATTCGTTTAACATCTCACAGGTTGCCCCGGAACTTTGAAAGGCTTTGGTGGGACTGAAACCATTATCAAGAGGACCTTTTACAAACAAAAAAAATCATATTATAATACAGTTTTTGGGTGGTAGGAAGAGGAAAACTATTGTAAAGACGGGGAATTTGTACAGTTTTTAAGCTATTGGAATAAATTATTACGCGATTGTTTGCTGGTCTATGAAATGAGGTGCGGCACCCGCCCAGTAATGTCTCATCTCAAAATATTAAGGCGGGTGGTGACTTGCCATCCACTAATTGGGCCCTCCATAAAGGCTACCGTAAGCTGGCATCGGAGGGGGACATTGGTGTGGACAGCTTAGGGTGTCGAGAGGTGTGCTGCGCGTTCACTAATAGCTACTAGCTACTAGGAGCTTAGGTTCTTAGCTCTTGCGATTTCTAGTCCAAGCTGTTTAGTTTTGTTTTTATTATTATTAACGTTGTTCACACATAATGCGGGCTGCGTTCAATTTGAACTGACTTCAGAACGCATCCAGTGTGCCAAATCGTTTAACGTTTAAAATATGATATTACACGTGGTTGGTCCTTACTAGATCGATGCGACATGTCCCATCTCACGCGATCTGTGTACTAGAAAACAATTTGCCATTGATTAAATTACAACTCAGTTCTCGTGATATGTGAGTAGTTGTCCGCCCTGAGCTGCTACTCGTGGCTATTTTCATTCGACTTTCAGAAGACCAAATTCAGGACTCGATTTTGCGACATTGAACATTTTGGCGTCCTCCTCAAGGTGGGCAGATTACTTTATAAAGATACTAGACGACTCGCCCCGGCTTCGCACAGGTGTATTATACATATAAACCTTCCTCTTGAATCACTCTATCCATTAAAAAAACCGCATCAAAATCCGTTGCGTAGTTTTAAAGATTTAAGCATACAGACAAACAAACAAACAAAAATAGCGACTTTATTTTATACTATGTAAGGATATAGTAGGATCGTGCTAGATGCAGGCTGCTTCCAACCAGACTTATCGGAGATCTATAAAGGAAGCCTATGTCCCGCAGTGAAGGGCACAGTGAACAGCAGTGTCCCATGGCTGAAACATTTGAAAATCTCTCTTCATGGCTGAAGTTAGTGTAGTAACAATTATTTTTCGCAAAAAGTTTTAGCACTGACTTCCTCCGTGTACAGAATTCGAATAATATGCACGATTCGATGTGCATGTCACATCGAATCGTGCATATTATTCGTACATTTTTGTTGATTTATCAAAAACTTTAAATGGGACCACCTTGGAAGTATACTATTTTAAAACTAATTTTTTTTTAAATCGAAAATAGGCGAAAATATCGATTGAAATACACAAAAAAAATACATACAGACGAACATAGTAGGTGCTTCCTCCTTTTTGGAAGTCGGTAAAAAACCGCATATTTATTTAGACACTCTCGCGGGACTTTAAACTATTTCGTTACAGTTAATTATAAGTTTTTAGTGACCTATTTATTACCTTTTCCGATAGGTAAGTGAAAAGTTTGATATTTTCAGAGCAAAAGGACTACAAAGGACTACAGATCCGCGTATTCGGTGTAACATCTTTTTAAGTAAATGATTTCTAAAATAGCGGTTTATTAATTTCAACTCGATGCCTTCACGCGGGATTTGAGATAGAATGTTTTGACAAACAGATGTACGGACAGATGGGTAACATAGTGATGCTATAAGGGTCCCGTTTTGCCTTCTGAGGTACGGAATCCTAAAAAAACAGTGGTATAAAACGCCAAGCAAGTCTAGCAACAATGCGTAGCGCAGCGAATTTTCAAATTCGATACTTTTTGTCCTTTATCCTAAGTCCTCAGCAAGCCTTCGAATCCGTGATCGATGTTTTTCTCGATATTCGTCCAAGGCCACGATATCGGGTCTACTTCCGCTTGTCGCGGTGATTAATCGAGTTTTTCTATCGACTCGATGTATGATTCGATTGTCGATAGGTTAATGTCGTTTAGTTGCTAAGTAATAATAATAAGAGTTATAAGTACAAGATGTAAGTATTATTTCAAGAGTTTTAGTTAAAAATAATCGGCCAAGTACGAGTCGGACTCGCGCACGGAGGGTTCCGTACTGTATGGGAGCCCCCCTTGAATATTTATTTTATTTTTATTATTGAAGTATATATAAAACTAAATATTCTGTGAAAAATTCAAGCATCTACCTGTTACCATTATTAATATAGAGCGAAAAACGTCGAAAAATTCAGGTTTGTTGTATGGGAGCCCCCTTAAAAATTTATTTTATTTTGTTTTTAGTATTTGTTGTTATAGCGGCAACAGAAATACATCATCTTTAAAAATTTCAGCTGCCTAGTTATCATGGTTCATGAGATACAGCCCGGTGACAGACAGACGGACAGACGGACATCGAAGTCTTAGTAATAGGGTCCCGTTTTTCCCCTTGGGTACGGAACCCTAAAAATGGCTGTAACGTGTGTAATGGAAACATAGCGTGGAGCGTCTCTAAGGTCGATGATACTCGTATTCTTAAAATCGTGGTTCCAACCAGGACAATAAGCCCAATTATGCAGGCACCATCGTAAATTTAATAGCAATATAAAAAGTGATCTCTCTATCGAATGCCTAAAGTGAAAGAAAAAACAGAAATACTCTAAATTGTTAATATAACTACGATTGCGCCATCATAAATGGGCCTATTATTGGATTTATTTGTCATAATGACCGAAAGGATCTCGTGCACGTGGACGATTAGGTATTTCTAAATTTACTAAATTCGGCATATTCTATTTTACATATTGAATTATTTGATAGTTTTTATAGCTGACTGTTTATAAAATCACAATCGTACGAGTTGACAAATAAGTACAAAAATGGCACAGAAAAGAGTCGACTGCCAAACGAGAAGAGGCCTATGCCAGTCGGCGATTACAGGCTGAAAATAGATACGAGTACGTGGTAGATATCTATCACCCTTCAAGTGTAGGCCGGCCGATGTCCAACAGTTGGCTAGCAAAGGTTGATACTACACTACATTAATACGACGTAAAAACTACCGATTTACGAGTTTACGTCTGCACATGTCTAGTTTTTAAGTTGTTCCGGAACTTATGTTTGTACTCGTAAACACGTATTTTTATCGAAACTTAGTATCAATATGCAAAAAACTAAATATCAACACGTACTTCCTTACTACCAACAAATACCTGTGGCAAATAGATAACGTTTAATTTTAAACTAGCTTTTACTCTTGGATTTGCCCGCGTGATAATTTAATTTCTTGTGGTATTCCATGGGTAACTTTTATTTTTCCGGGATAACAAAGTCTTTTTAAAAAAAAAGTCAATGAAATAATTATTTTTCGCACTAAATCACAGCACCGACTTCCACAATGTACAGAATTTGAATAATTTGCACGAATCGATGTGACATCCATGTCATTTTTGTTGATTTATCAGGAACGGCTCAGCCGAATTCGACAAAATTTAAATGGGTCCACCTCGGAAGTATAATCTTTCGAACAGAATAAGTTTTTTTTAACTCGGTTCACAATTGGCGAAAATATCGATGAACATACAGACGAACATAGAACCTCCTTTTTGGAAGCCGGTAAAAAATGAAGTCGATCCCTCCTTCTGTTGCTGCGTGAAAGAGTAACAAACAAACCAACAAACACATTTTTACATTTATAATATTAGTGGAATGGCGTGATACTTATTTTTATTAGGGTGTGTAGATAATTATCGAATAATAACTATTATGAAAATGTAACATAATAATAACTTTATAAAGCAAAAAGATATTAAGTATACGTTTTAATAGATCTGGTTTCTTAAAACTTTATTCTAAGTATCTAAATCACATTAAAAGATTTATCAGTTGAATGAAACAGCTTAATTTAACAAGTTTTTTTATACAATTTAGTTTTAAGTTTTAGTTTTTTTCTGATTATTTATAACAAGATAATGAAAATGAAAGAACTTTTAACGATTTTGTGCTGTTTCAGCACAATCAAATGGTTTTCTTTTACAAACGCCTAGTGTTTATCTATCTACTAGCGACCCGCCCCGGCTTCGCACAGGTTTATTATTCATATAAACCTTCTTCTTGAATCACTCTACCTATTAAAAAAACCGTATCAAAATCTGTTGTCTAGTTTTAAAGATATATGCATACATGGGGACATGGGGACAGCGGAAGCGACTTTGTTTTATACTATGCAGTGATAGTGATGTGAATGGCAATCTTAAAAGTACTGTGAATCGACTACTGTTTTCGTGTTAAAGGTATTAAGCTCGACGTTTAATTTAAAGTACATTTTTTGTTAGAATTCCCCTTTCACCCCTTAAATTTTAGGTATATGTATGTATTAACGAAATTATTTGTTTTCGTATCAATCGCTCTACTAAGATACATTGCACACTCTCGTCTTATTTTTTATTCCAGAAAAGTTTATTTCTGTATAATAAGTTGATACTTCTCAGCCAAACTGTCGCGTATTTTTTTTTATTTCAAAGTCATTGAAAAAACTGTAAAAACTAAGACGTTTAACCCTAGCAATTGAAATGTAGAACACATGAACAATAAAAATATGCAAGTGGAATCCCTCCGCGCGGAAGAAGTGAAACTTCGACGCAACAGTGCTTTCATACCTCCTCCATGGTAGCGTTAAATGTTTAGCGCTACCTTGTTGGAAGTAGCATTACAAGTTTCACTTCAAAAATCACTCAAATCGGATAATATTAGAGTTTATTGTTTTTATATGGCCGAGTTGGCGGTTCACAATTGCCTTAAATAACATCATAGCAATGTTACGAGGGCTTGACCTATTATTCTTCTTACAGGCAAACATTTTTTTTTAACGCGAATAAGTCCGCGGTTCACCATTAACTCGCTTGATGGTAAGCGACGTTGTGGTCGAAGATGAAGCACGCAGACCTAGAAGATACCTATTCACTCTGATCTTGAAAAGCTTTAGATTATATCTCTTAGGTAACAGGAAAGCAGGAAGACTGTTCCATTCCCTGGCGGCACGAATCAGGAATGTTGAGTCAAACCGCTTTGTAAGTATCGAAGAAAAATCGACAGTGTAGGGGTGGTAATGTGGCGAATCAATTAAATCAAAGCGCCTGTAAGAATTATAAGATCTAAGGCCTAATGTTATTGCCGTAATGTAAAGAACTCGCTATTCTAGTACGCCGAGAAATGTTGAAGGCGCTTAGTTCAAACACAAATGTATAAACTTATACGTCTTTTTTTCTGATATACACCTAGTGTAATGATAAAAACATCGTCCAATGTGTGTGTGTGTCCAATTTGTGGGTACAATTTAACGTGTCATCCGAGCCACTGTAGCGCTAGTGCGCTACAGCTGAGCCGAGTATTCGGATGTGTGATCGTCGCTCATTTACAACTGATTGTAAAAATGCCACCCGCGGTCACCCATCCAAAGACTGAATGTTTAACATTATACAGAACTATGACAAACTTGAGCCTGTTTATAGTAAAACACAAAGATTAGGTCAGTATACAGACGTTTATGACGTCAACTTTGCACTAAATTTCCATTTTTTTATAAAGTTTAGGATCACTTACTAAGCATAAAATCACAAAATGCTGACAGAGCCAGGTGGAGCTTCAAGCGCCATCTTGAAAAAACTTTTTTGGCCGATATTTCGAAAACTATGTACTTTGGGGCAAAAGTCATATATTATTATTGTAGAGAACAAAATTTGACAACTTTTGTTTCTTGTAAACTTTTTTGTAAAACTTACCATTTACGATTTACGGCTCATTTAATGAACCGGTTTTTATTGATAATCCTAATTATTTTAAGAGTTATCACTCGCGATAGAAAAACCGGTTCATTAAATGAGCCTTAAATCGTAAACGGTAAGTTTTACAAAAAAGTTTACAAGAAACAAAAGATGCGAAATTTTATTCTTTACAATAATGGTCTCCGTGACTTTTGCCCTAAAATTTTGTGATTTTATGCTCAGTAAGTGATCCTGAACCTTATAAAAAAAAATGGATCGCAAATTGAGTGCAACGTTAAATTCTATTTTTACTGAGCTAGATAAACATTCCACAACTACTGCAAAAATGCAATGAAAGTAATCAAACCTGCACCCGACTCCCCAAAGCTTTAAAACTTAACCGCTAAGCCTTTAAAACCATCCGAACGGAAAGGTCGACGCCCTAGCATCCGTAAGTTCAAGTTCAGTTAAAAGTAAGAGTTAATTAAAGGCCGGCGCACACGTGGTGCTCTTTGCAGTGGCGATCGGCGATTAAGTAGCTTAGAAAATTCCATACTTCTACCGAGTTTTAAAATACACATATATTTATCGCTGAACGAATGTTTGTGTTGAACAATTCAACGATTTTTAAATTGTTTATCGCAAAAAAAAACATGAAATTTATTGTAAAATCGCTACAAAAATGATGATACATTATTATTTTCTACAAATAATAATAATTCAATCATAATTGAACTTATTTAAAAAAAAAAATTGGTTGCCTGTAAAGTCGGTATACGGGCGAAAGTTTTACGTGACAACGACTTTGAGACGAATGAGACGAATGAGAGCGCATAACGTGAGCGGAGCGTAACGCAGTTTCTTGAAGTGTCACCCGGCAAACCAATTTATAAGACGTTGTCACGTCAAAAGTCGAGACCAGTCAATTTTTATGTCATAATTCTTTTCCAGAACACAATTTTTCCACAAGCAACTATAAAGCTAACTAACTATAAGCTGTGCATTGTTAGGACTAATTTTTGAAATAAATTAATTTTCTACTGTAATGTCTCTCAAAACAGACTGCAGGGTCATTTTTAAACAATTAGTCAGTAGTAATCTATTGATTTATTTGGTTTCCAATGGCTATTATAGTTTTTTATTTATCAAACCGCTCTAATTGATATGAGCAGCAATTTTCCACACAAACGTAACAAGCAGCAAAAAACGTAATGCGTACGCACAATAGCAACGGAACGTGTTACGTGTGCGCTGGCCCTTAAAAGTAATTAACCTGATCCAGCCGATCGTTAAGAGTAAAACATGGACAATAAGAGTAAACGGCATAAAATGAGGTTTTTACTTTAACGACTTATAAGTGAGCTGCGGGTGTTTAACTGGAAAACTGTATCAGAAAAAAACTACAAGATATTGGAGCTGTAAGTTTTAAAATATATGAAGACTAATATTTTTAGCTTATAAAATGCTAGGTTTCATAATGCGCACGTCGTATAATTTTAAGGATGCACGAGCACCAATGGCGCTTTATTCGGCTTACGTACGTAGTAAACTCGAGTATAACGCTGCTATTTGGGATCCCCACGAAAAGAAGTCATGCCTCATGATTGAGAGAATTCAGCGCAAATTTGCACGATATTTGTATAAAAAAGTCTATGGTTTTTACCCTTACTTGTATCCTTCCTTATTTGTCTCCGGAATGGTAGGGTTAAGTACCCTGGAATTACGGCGTAAGATGCAATTAATTATTCATTATTATCTTCTTCTCCACAACAAAGTCGATAATCCTAATGCGATAAGTGAGCTACGCTTGCTTGCACCTGACGGCTACGTGCGCGCGTGTGAGCGAGCGTTTATAAATAGAGAATTACTCTATAAATTAAAAAAACGCATCAAAATCCGTTTTGTAGTTTTAAAGATATAAGCATACATGGGGACAGACAGCGGGAAGCGACTTTGTTTTATACTGTAGTGACAAGTGCGAGTCGGACTCACGCACGAAGGGTTCCGTGCCGTGTTGGCATTGCCCCCTTAGACTCATTCCTCTTGTTGTTATTAATAGCGAGCAAATATCACGCTTGTTGTAGGGGAGCCCCCCTTAAATATTTATTTTATTCTGTTTTTAGTATTTGTTGTTATAGCGGCATCAGAAATACATCATCTGTGTAAATTTCAGCTGTGTAGGTGTCTATCACGGTTCATAAGTTATAGCCTGGTAACAGACGGATAAAAGGACATCGGAGTCTTAGTAATAGGGTCCCGTTATTACCTTTTGGGTGCGGAACCCTAAAAACGCCTCTGAAAGCCTTCCTGACTCATTGCAAGACCTTGTGCTAAAAATCGTATACATAAAGTCGGTAAAGCTTTTGTCAAAAACATTTATTTCTATTATTTAAATTAAATAGTAATTAGATTAGATAATTTAAATAGTTATAGTAAGTACGCACGTAGGTGAACCAGTGTACTAAACCAGAATTCAATGTAAATACATTCAAATATTCGTAATGACATTTTGGCGAAACTATAACAACGTTAAAAAAATCAACTTGATCTGGTGTGCGCTTAGGCTCTGCTGCTGCTAGGAGGCAGGCTTGAACGGTATTTGATTTGTCGTCCACAGTCTCCATCGTAAGTATCGGAAAACGAATTGCCGCAAATATTTTAGTGACCGTACGGGTAAAATGTTTAACAAAATTAAGCAAAATTAAAAATTTTGAAAAAAACCCAGGACTACAAATCTCATCGAAAATGAATAAAAGACGTAATTTTTATTTTTTGGGAACATGCATTAAGCTACCACGTACACATTGCTGAAAACAGAATTGTAATCGGACATTTCGTTTTGATTATATTGCAACATTGTTTTCCACTAATATTGTGGCGCCCCCTAGTGAGTTACAGTCATGACTAAGTCCTGTCTAAGAACATGAACTCATCAAACACAAACCCGTTATTGAAAACCGCATCAAAATCGGATCATTAGTTTAGAAGAAAGGTGGGAACATTACTTTGCACAAACGCACACACAATCAAACATCTCTCACCCTAAACGCATATACCTGCTCCGTTCCGTCGTGGGTAAAAAATTTAATCTGACAATTCTAATTAAAATATACCACATGTGATACTCACGCTGTTATTTAAATCGAATTCGAAGTAAAATCAGACATTTATCTCTTATGGATGGGTCTATTATGATGGTTAGAATAAAGTAAGTACCTAAAGGCTGTCCTAGACGCATAAGAGGGGCTCACAAATACGATGGAGGTAGGTACTCTTATTTCTTCCAATTTTGGAGCATACCCAGCAGGGGACGTCCTTTGACTGGTGGGTGCATGGAGGGGCATTTAGGTATTATTATTTTAGCCGTTCCCTTGGAAGGCTTCCCTTCCAATGCAGTGGGAATCAAGCTCGTGTCGGCAGGCCCAATAAAAGATGGCGTCTTTTTTGGGCCTACCGAGGGGTCTCTTGATGATGGGTGTCCACATTGTACAGGTTTTAGACCACTGTATATGCGGAAGATGTGTCCGGCCCAATTCCATTTCAGACTTCCAGCCTTCTCCCGACTTCTTAGCTACATTAACACATTTTTATTTCATCAATTTTGGTCTTAGTCGGGAGTGCAAAGACGCACCCCCCTTGACATTTATCGATTTATGGCGACCACAAAGAGAGTACGAGTATGTGCACGTACTTGAAATTTACATAAATCGACGATAACTATATTGAAAGTGAAAAGAATTATCATTCTGTGTTTTTGTACATGAAAAAAGATCAATCTTTTATGTCGAGGTGGACATATGTCCTGATATGACAGACAGACAGACAGGCAAAACTCTTTATTTACAACCACAAATTAAAATTAAACACTTTTCACACATATACGACAAAAAATATGATTACAAAAGTAGCGGCCTTATCACCCATGGCGATTTCTTCCAGGTTATGGATGGTAGAAACTCGTTGGATGCAAGCCGCTTCTGACCCCTTTTGATCTAAAAATATTTTTTATAACCAATACAATAACATCGTAAAGACCACAGAGGGATAATGTGGTCCGTCGAGATAATTTGAAAGAGATGCATTGATTTAATACAGCACGAGTTAGACATAGACATGAACAATGATCTCAATCTGGGTGAGGCCAGATTTTTCAGGGAAAAACAATAAATTTTTTTTTGATAATTTTTATAATTGTTGACCGAAAAGTTCTTACATTGTTGTGGTGAGAATAGCCCTTAACCGATAATAATATCACGCTTCACGCTTTAGGATTCTGTAAATGATAATGAGGTAGTAATATTTCACCTATGGGGTAATTACATTGCTAAACAAATTCCGCCCTACCACAAAAGATTTAAACACGCTTTAAACACCAAGCAATTTGTACTGTTAAACAATGTCTAAAGCGTGTGTAAAATTTTTGTGGTAAGACGGATTACGTTTAGCGAATTTTTGCGCGCCTAACTTCTTTATATTTGACAGTCACAAAACATTCTAAGAAATACAACAAAGTACAGCCTTTACACCTACTACCTAAATAAACATAACTAGCTTAAACAAGCGTCTATAGATGTTCAAGTTATGTCATTGTTTTCATGCAACACAGGAAAAAAACCTACATGAATTGCAATTGAGTGACAGCGTAAAAGAACTGTCATCCAGGCAGCCATTTTGGAATTTAGACATTTGAGTGACAGTTTCATTTGTTCAAAACCTACCTATTGTTGCCAATTTGAATAATAACGCGTTGGTAACCCCAAACTCAGCGCACTCGCATAATCATTTTCTAAAAAGGTAGTGTCCAAAGTAGTATAACCTCTTTTGTAACACAGTGACGGATTCTAATACTAAAATTCAAAAATCGAACTCGTAATTCTTGAATCGAAAACGCGTGAGACCAAAGAACTTCACTAGTTTAATATTAAATGACGCAACGTAAAGAAGCATTACACTTGTCGAAATTACAAAACCCATCAAATATGGCGCCAATGGTTCATGCGTCAAAATGCGCGCGCTTCCTGCATTCTTCCCGCCATCTAGGCTCGACTTTTTCTTTTTTCTTTTTTTTATTCCGCGTCCACCCAGTTTGCTCTATATACAATGTAGATGAGGAATCCAAGGTATAAATACGGTTCGTTGGATGATGAGAGCAATCAGTAGCCATCGGGACCATCGAGGTAGCAAGATGAGATTTCTGGTCAGTTTTTTTGACATTCGATTTTTAAATCTATTGAAGTTCTATTTTTAAACTATTATTTGTGTTGCCAGTGTGATTTAAAGAAAAATTTGGATCTTTATTGATGATACGTGTTTTAATTTGCGAGTGATTTTGTGAAGAATTCTTAAATAGTGCTTGTGTTTATTGTTTCTTTGTGTTATTGTGCCTAAAGCGATTTACTGGATTACTATATATGTCCTGGACATGAAACTGTTTTACATAGACCTCGATACATTATTTAAGTCATAAAGAAACGCAAACCTGCATTCTTAATTACAAAACTTGGACAATTTAATAAGATAGATGCTTTTGTTTATAAAAGATTTATTACTACACGACTGCCCGAAAAGGATAAAATTATTACTAATTTTTTTTAAAATGAATTTAGTTGTTTTAACCGTTTAGCCATGTCAGAGGCCTTCAGGCGGCTTAAAAACTCTGACACCAGGGCTAGCCACTCGGCCAATTCAAACTTACTTGATTTATTGAGAGGTCTATTGTAGCAGTGGACTGATGATGATGATGCTAGATGAACGTATTTAATTCTCTGTACTTTTCGTTTAATAAAAAACACATATCAAAATATTTCGCGTTTAAACAACTACTTAAATAAACTAGGAAAACAAGTTTAGTGGAACTTATAGATTGTGTTACAACCGGCAGCCTTATCGCTAAAGAGCAGTTTCTTCCAGGCAACCGTTACTTGTAAAGGATAGCAAAATAAACAGATTTTACATGGCTCTGTCAAAAAAAAAAAAGAAAAAAATTTATAATTCAACAATCAATTAATAAGTCATGTGAAGTAGTTCAACATCAACTTTAAACCCATAATACGGAAGAAAATACTAAAACAATTGAAAACAAAACATTGAATTCCCAAAATACGAAAAAAAAAAACAATTAAGTACATAAAAGTGTCCAAAAAAATCTGCAAAAAAATCATACGAACACAACCGCAGTCTACAATGCTAGCTCTAAACAAAGATCTAGAATGCTGGACCAATTATTATAAAGCTTTACATAATAAATATGCAATTATCATGTTGTTCACCTTTAGTACAAGTCATTTGTTCAATTTATTGCTTCTGAGAACTATGATACGCATATTTCAGGCAAGTTTGTATAGTATAAAATTCTTGACACCATTCTTGACACCAATTTTACAATTTGAAATAGCAATAGGCAGGGCACATGACCGAAGGACTGATGACCGATGGGGTCAAAAAATTCTCGAGTGGTGATCACGTACGCTCGTACACGTATCGCTCTGGATGCAAGCCGCTTCCAACCTGTCTTATTGGAGATACATAGAGGCCTATATCCTATGGCTGATGGATGGATGGATGAAAATAACTGTGGCCTACAATTTATTATGTCATTAATTAGTAGTAGTGATTTTTTTTTTTTAACCTGTACTGTCCCACTTCTGGGCAAAGGTCTCCCCCAATTCCTTAATTAATTAATGAAAAAAATAGCTCGAGAAAAGCCATTTTTTCTTTGTAATTTTTGACCAAAGGTTTCCATCTACTAATTGATTAAAGCTAAAGACCTAGTAGCAGAGCATACATATAGACACATAATTGGTTGTCTGTAAAGTCGGTTTACGTACGATAATTTTAGTTGATAACGTCATAAGATAACATTGTTGAATCAACAACAGAAACAAGCCGAACGAACACTTAGGCAGATCGTGCCTCTCTATAGCTAGTTCGCTAGTTCTCGGGTCAGGCGGAACGTGACACATTTTCGTGCGTGCAGCCGGCGGTCATCGATTTATAAGACGTTATCACGTCAAATGTACATAAAACTGTCTTAACGAATAACCGCACCGAGGGCGAATGGATTCACCATAGTATTTACATTGTATAATAACATAAAACAACATTTTACTGACAGCAGGAATAGGAAAAAATAACAAGGGAAACAAATTCAAATTTGCAGACAAAAGGCGGTCTTATAGCTAAGAGCGAATCTCTTTGTGACAACCTTTGCCCTATATACTAACTTTAGTGGATTTTCTACAAATGACAAGATGACTTAAGCCCCATCCTAAAATAACCATCTATTTCTTCATCAGATCGTTTCAGCTTTCCTGGCGTGCGCGGCGGCCGCCCCCTCCCACCTGCTGGCGCCAGTAGCCGTGTCAGCCCCCATCGTTCCAGTAGCTGGAGTGGCCGCCGTTCCAGTTGCCTACTCCGCCGCCATCCCCACCATTTCACCAGGTATAGCATACTGAGTGGCACTCATACCCTCTCTCACTTACTGGCGCCGTTCCAGTAGCTGGAGTGACCGCCTTGCCAGTTGCTTACTCCGCCGTTATCACCACTATTTTACCAGGTATGCCTCCCTCCCTGCTAGCGCCAGTGGCTCAACCGGCGGTCGTTCTAGTAGCTGGAGTGGCCGCCGTGCCTGTTGTTTACTCCGCCGCCATCCCCACCATTTCAACAGGTGTACCACACTGAGTGGCAGTCAAACCCCCTCCCATCTGCTGGTGCCAGTGGCCGTGCCAGCGTATTTCCAGTAGCTGGAGTGGCCGCCGTTCCAGTTGGCTACTCCGCCGCCATCCCCATCATTCCAACAGGTATGCTGGTAGACCAAAGGTGAAAATCATTCATGCTTTCTTACTGCCCAAATGATAAAACAAGAAACACTTGTAAACGATCACACCAGTCAAAGGAGCCATAGCCTAAGTCGAAGTAAGTAGAGATCAGTGGCAGAGTCCAGACAATAGAGTTTTGGACAAGTGGAAGATAACAGACCTTGTAATTGAAAGACCTTGAAGCTGCTGAAACGACTAAATCATCGTAGGATAATACGAGTGTCAACTACCTCACCGTGCTCAATATTAACGGTTTCTCCTTTACCAAATTGAAATACTTTCTGTTAATATCAACCTCCTGCTCTATTTCCAATTATCTGAAGTCTCCATTAATTTCTGTCACCTGTCATACTCTAGACTTTCTTTTGTTAATCTTCAAAAAAATTCCCCTATCAGGTGACGTCCAAGCCGCCGCCATCGACGCCCAAGTACAGGCCCAAGATCAGGCCATCGCTGCCGCCGACAAGGCCCGTGAACTCAACGACCTCGCCGCCGAAAACATTAAACAAACTTCAGAAGACCTGACGGCCAAAGCCGTCGTCGGAGTCGACGCCGTTAAGGAAAACCACGAGGAAGCATTCTGGGCTGTACAGGACAAGCAATGGCAGGTTCTGGATGCTCTTAAAACTGCTGAGGCTCAGTTAGACGGAGCTATAGCTAGAGACGCTCCCGTCTTGGCCAAATCTGCCGTTGTTGGCATTGCTCCTGTAGGTACCTACATCGCTGGCATTGGCCCTGTAGCTCCTGTAGTCTACACCCCCGGTGTCGTGGCTCCTGTTGTCAAATCCGTGGAAGTCAAACCTGAGGAAGCCAAGCCTGTAGAGGAACCCAAGCCGGGAGAAAAGACCGAGGCTCTTGTCAAGTCTGCGGAGGAGAAGGTCGATGCGAAAGACTCCGTGGCGATCGAGGCTTCGACTAAGAATCTTGAGGCCAAGCCCCAGTTGCAGCCCCTGATCACTCCTTTGTCCATCCAGCCGTATTACAACCAGAGATACCCCATTGTGGCGCCCGTTGGCGTCGGCCCTGTAGCTTGGGCGTCCCCCCTGGCGTACAGCACCTTCCCTCAGGTCGGTTTGACGCCCACGATTGTAAAGACTGCCTGGTAAAATGTGATCGTCTGAATAAATTTAATTTTCGGTACGATTTTTGTTATTTTATTCATTTTATTTATCCCAACATGGCCAATGTACATATGACCATTTGACTAAATCGCCATTATAGAGTAGGCTTAAGATAAGCAGCAAACCGTTTAAGACAAGATACATCTAATTCTACCTATATATTACGAGTATTAACAAATTATATAAATTATAAACAGATGATACTCTAGCTTTGAACTACTCTAGGGTTAATTTATGTCTTTGAGAAATTCGGAAATAAAAGTCACTGTAGCAAAAACACATTAAAACCTATTTATATAGTGGAAATAACTCAAGTAAACGTGCTACTCGTCCCTAGACCGCTGCTTAAGAGGAGTCTGAATCGACCAAAGTTTTCGCTTTTCTGTAGAACATCGAACGAATTTTCATTACATTTTTGATAAAATTTACGTTCCGGGAGAAAACTCTTTTCACCCTTTGAATTGTAAAATATGGTAGAAATATTTTTTGTGTCAATCGCTTGAGTAAGAAACATATATATATTTCAGCCAAGTTTTTGCGTAAAATATGACTTTTTGGAGGATTATAACTTTAAGGTCAATTAAAAATTGTAAAAATTAGTACGTTTAATCCAAGAAAACAGCTTATTGTTTTTGTATGGAGTTCGCAGTTCACACCAGCCACAAGATTTAGCAAAACACGGTCGCGCGATATCTAGAGAAATAAAAATTCAAAGGACATACAGAAGAATACAAATATTGACTTTACATATTTTATAATTGAGAAATTAGAGATAGACATAATTATTTTTCGCAAAAAATGGCAAAACCGTTTCCATCCTCCATCGTGTACAAAATTCGAATATTTCGCTTGAATTGTTTACAATATTGTTGATTTATCAATAACGGATCAGCCGATTTCTGTAAAAATTAAATGGGACCTCGAGAGTATATACTTTCGACTTAAAAAAATCGATTCGGTTCACGATTGGCGAATTTGGAAGTCGGTTAAAAAGAAAGAGTGAAGAGCTGTATCGACAGAAGTACCTACTCTACAAATCTTGAGAATATTATCAATGAAGCTAGGAAGTCCTCTGCTAGACACGTATGTGATCCAAACCGGTACACGTTGGACATACGTGTACCAACATCCTTTTTCTTAAGGTGGGCATACACGATGCGATGATTTGATCAAATTTTCGCTTCATTCCAACTGGGAGCTCATTCAATTAATTCAAAGGTCCTCAATAACTACTAACCAGCTATAGTTAACTACCTATATTTGGCCTCCACTGGACTGATTTGATGAATTGATGCGATCATCGCGTTCTGTGCGCCCAGTTTCAGGTAGTAGTACAAATCAAATTCTTGTTTTGAATAAATATTTAGTGTATTTCCGCTCTGTCGTAGTCATATAAGTTAAGGGTACTATTCAAAATCCAAATTAAATCACAAACAAAATTAGTAATTAATCATCAAACTGTATCATGGTTCGACTATGGTTAGGTCAGGTTAGAAAAGTTAGGCTTAGGTATGTTTACAAAATATGAATGAACCTGAAACAAAATTTTTTAATTAATCCGTTTAAAATAATAAAAAATAATTAAACCTGTAACAAAAATAGTGATAAGTAATCTTTTTAAAAAATGTAGTAAACCTGAAAATAATATTTAATTAATATGTTAAAATTACAAATATAATTTATTTATAAAAAATGGTATAAAATAATTGAAAAAATACTTAGTCAATAAATAGCACCCCTATTCTTACTGTACTCTATTCGACACGTGTTTCGCCTCTAAACGAGGCATCTTCAGGACGTGTTGACTCTTCGAGCTCACTCGCAAAGCGAGATTAATTACTAATTTTGTTTGTGATTTAATTTGGATTTTGAATAGTACCCTTAACTTATATGACTACGACAGAGCGGAAATACACTAAATATTTATTCAAAACAAGAATTTGAAGATGAACTTCCGCAAAGTAACGCCTGATTCAATAAACTATAGTAGTACAAATCGTTAACTACCAATTCCTACCTTTGATTTAACTGAATGAGCTCCCAGTTGGCATGACCTTTAGAGATTATATCGATTTAATATCTTTTTAACCGACATCCAAAGAGGAGGACGTTCTATGTTCGTCCGCATGTATTTTTTTATGTATGTTCATCGACAATTCCACCAATTGTGAACAGAATCAAAAAAACACTTTTTTAGTTCGAAAGGGTTGTACTCCTGAGGTGGTCCCATTTAAATTTTACAGAAATCGGCACAGCCGTTTTTGGAAAATCAACAATAATGTAAACAATTCGAGCGAAATATTCGAATTTTGTACACGATGGAAGGCCGTTTTGCCATTTTTTGTGAAAAATAATTATATTACAAAGATTGCTTTTTCTTATAGGTAATAATAATAGATGAGTATTTTCTTATAATAATTAATTCAACTGAATTTTAAATCGCGCTTTTTCTCCCTATCTATCTCGAAGCAATCAACAAAACAATCTCAAAAATCTGACGCTTTTTTAGGGTTCCGTACCCAAAGGGAAAAACGGGACCCTATTACTAAGACTTCGATGTCCGTCTGTCTGTCTGTCTGTTACCGGGCTGTATCTCATGAACCATGATAGCTAAGCAGCTGAAATTTTCACAGATGATGTATTTCTGTTGCCGCTATAACAACCAATACTAAAAAGAAAAGAAAATAAATATTTAAGGGGGGCTCCCATACAACAAACCTGATTTTTAGACGTTTTTAGCTCTATATTAATAATGGTACCAGGTAGATGCTTGAAATTTTCACAGAATATTTAGTTTTATATTCACTTCAATAATAAATAATAAAATAAAAATAAAATAAATATTTAAGGGGGGCAGTTTTCCATACAGAACGGAACCCTCCGTGCGCGAGTCCGACTCGTACTTGGCCGATTATTATTTTTCACAAAAACTAAAGTTTACGTTTAACATTTTGCTTTTTTCTATTTTTAGTATTAAATCAAAGTTAATAAAATATTTCACGGCGACAGCAGTTAACATTTTCAAGTTTAAATTCCAATGGCAAGTTTTTTACGACCCCAATGGAATGTTACACTAGGTAATTACTTTAAGAAACCAATTCAATTTATTTTGCACAAGTCATAAGCTGTTATCAAACTCATTACACAAAGAGGTCTTAAGATAGGCCATGTCTTTTTGGCATGCGAAACACTTATAAGTAGAAAATACTCGTTTTAATATGAATAATCGGCTAAGTGCGAGTCGGACTCGCGCACGAAGGGTTCCGTACTGTATGAGAGCCCCCATTAAATATTTATTTTAATTAATTATTATTGAATTGTATATACAACTAAACATTCTGTGAATATTTCAAGCATCTATCTGTTACCATTATTAATATCGAGCAAAAAACGGTTAAAAATTCGGGTTTGTTGTATGGAAGCCCCTTTTAAATATTAACTTTATTATTTTTTTAGTATTTGTTGTTATAGCGGCAACAGAAATACATAATCTGTGAAAAGTTCAGCTCTCTAGCTATAACGGTGCATGAGATACAGCTTGGAGATAGACAGACAGACGGACAGCGGAGTCTTAGTAATAGGGCCCCGTTTTTACCCTTTGTGTACGGAACCCTAAAAAGTAGCATCTATATACTCACTCACTTGCTTACGAAACATAAATAATAATGCAGAATAATATGTTGTGTGAGAACATTTGGATAAATAATTTGATTTGAGTAACAATTGTGTATACACAGGGTTATAAGCTTACCATGTACTAAACCAAAAGAAGATGACAAAGACTATCATTATGAACAACACGGATTGGTCCAATAGTAAAAGTTACTATGAGACCAGCCCGAAATTCGTAAAAATAATCGGCCAGGTACGAGTAGGACTCGAGCACGGAGGGTTCCGTACTGTATGGGAGCCCCCCTTAAATATTTATTTTATTTTAATTTTATTATTGAAGGGTATATAAAATTAAATATTCTGTGAAAATTTCAAGCATCTACCTGGTACCATTATTAATATAGTGCGAAAAACGTCTAAAAATTCAGGTTTGTTGTATGGGAGCCCCCCTTAAATATTTATTATATTTTGTTTTTAGTATTTGTTGTTATAGCGGCAACCGAAATACATTATCTGTGAAAATTTCAGCTGCCTAGCTACCATGGTTTATGAGATACAGCCCGGTGACAGACGGACAGTCAGACAGACAGACGGACATCGAAGTCTTAGTAATAGGGTCCCGTTTTTCCCTTTGGGTACGGAACCCTAAAAAACCCACTGACACTCAAATCACACACAATCGGTGCTGAATAAATATATATTGGCGTTGTCTCTATCACGGCCGATAACATTTTAAATATTAGATAAATCAATTAAAACTTCAGTTCATTAAATTTGCCATAAATCGTAAACGGTAAGTTTTATAAAAATGCTTCCAAGAAACAAAAAGATGCGAAATTTTGTTCTCTACAATAACAGTCTTCATGATGTTTGCCCTTAAGTGCATAGTTTCCGAGACATCGGCCAAAAAGTTTTTTGAAGATGGCGCGCTTAAAGCTCCACCAGGAACTGTCAGCATTTTGTGATTGTATGCTCAGAAAGTGATCCAAAACCTAATAGAAAAAAATTGGATCGGAAATTAAGTGCAAAGTTAAATTATATTTTTAACCCCCGACGCAAAAGAGGGGTGTTATAAGTTTGACGTGTCTGTTTGTCTGTCTGTGTGTCTGTCTGTCTGTCTGTCTGTCTGTGGCATCATAGCGCCCGAACCACTGAACCGATTTCAGTTTAGTTTTTTTTGGATGAAAGGAGACTTAATCGAGAATGTTCTTAGCTATGTTTTATAAAAATCGATTGAGCCGTTTAAGAGTTTTGGTGGGTTAAAGTGGGGATGGAAGAACCAAAATTGTACAAATGTGCCCAAAATGGTTGTCAATGTGTCGGGGGTTTTTTAAATTTTTATTTTATATTAGTTATTACTGAGCTATTAGACGTAATTGTGATTTAGAGTAAGATAATTTCGTGTGAAATTTAGTCCCCGCTAGATCGAATCATGTTCAATATCACGACATCTGTGGCCTTACACAAAAAGCAAGGCGCCGAGATCATACCGAATTCTTTAATGACATAAACAGACAGACAAAAAGTTGTCCTATCTCGTCACATAAACATATCGAAATATGTATTAAGAGATTTAGTTAGTCGTTCTTAGAGGTTAATTTATTTATGACGTGATAACGTATTTTAAATCGATGAACGCCGGCTGCACGCACGAAAAAGCATGACTCATTGTCACGGTACGCCTGAGCCGAGCGTGCAAGCGAGAGCGCGGAACAAGCGATAGAGAGGCACAATCGGCCTAAGCGTTCGACGCATATGACTTTATCGCGTAAAATCATCAGATATTACAGACAACCGATGTTTTTAAACAGATAAATAGATATGTAAACTTTTCATGCAAATGTGAAAAATAAACTCGTACCTAAGAATTACCTTAAACGATTTAACGCGGGTGGCACTTCGAGCAAATATCTACAAAGCCACAGCCCCTAAGTGAAAGTAGTAAAAAAATGTCCGAGCGCCGTCATACATACCAACTTAGATATTTACATTAAATAATTCACAATGACCCGTTTTCTCGAATCTCGACGTCATGTCACCTAATAATTGCTTGTATCCGAGCACTTTCGTTGTAGTCGGCTTGCCATCGCCTTACGACTAACTAAAAAACCTGCCCACTACGTAGTTTGGGCAGAGTTTTGAATCGGACACTTTTTTTGCACGATTGTGACTCTATAGAAATTTGCTCGAAGGGGTGGCATTTAGAACTGAGCGCTGCCGCGGCTCGGATGACACTATAGGCCCCAGATTGTTTCCACCGTTCCTCCTTGACATTGGTCTTCAAGGGGCTTAAAAGCCAGGGCTAGCTATACGAAATTACTTACTACCTCAACTTATCACTTCGTTCGTTTGGTTTGCTTGGTCAAGTTACAACTCTACAGATACGTAAAATTTATAACATCCTTCTTTTTGGGTCGTAGGTAAATAGACAGGGAGAGACAAAAATCGCAAAACAAGTATGTTTTATACGTAATTATTGCAGTTAAAAGGCTCCATAACAAGTATTATATTTAAAAAAAAAAAACCTTTTTTTATTATAAAATAAGCCTTTACTGAACAAGTACTCGCCAAGACGAATCAAACGAGCCAAATGATATCTATATAGATATCATTACCGTGCTATCGAGTTTCGATAGGGTTTGTCGATAGGGTTGCGTCGTTTCATTACAAAGTTCCTATGACTACCTTCCAGCTCCATTATCAGATCAGGACCATGTCATCATAACATTGCATTGTCACGCGATTTACACATGTATGCAAAATTTCAGCTCAATCGGTAACCGGAAAGTGAATCAAATTTAACTTGCAAGATTTGATTACAGACCGACAGACAGACAACGGGACAGGTAAAACTAAATATAATCTTGTAAAAATTACCCTCTTTCTTCTTAAACTGTTGGGTACAAAATGTATAGTCTATGCGAGTAACATCGCGGGTTTCAGCTAGTAAAAAAAATGTGCTCTAATTCCAGACGTCTAATTACACTTGTACATACATTTGATTTATTCATGTCAAACTAAGCCAAGCACAGCGCAGGCGTTACCTGCTTTGAATAAATTTTATCTAACAGATGTATTTATCTAATGACTAGCTGATCCGGTGAACTTCATCTCGCCATCTATCAACTGTCAATGACAACTTTTACATGCAGGAACATTTTATATGGGCAAATTAAGTTAACGTTTTTATTAGATTTGATTGAGACTTAGGAATTCTACTGGACTCCAAATTAACCTTCTCCAATCATATTGAATATATTATAAATAAATCTTATAAAAGTCTTGGCTTTATTTTACGGGTCTGTAAACCTTTTTCTGACATTAATTGTATTAAATTACTTTATTACTCTTATGTACGTAGTATTCTTGAATACTGTAGTACTATTTGGAATCCGTCGTACATCACATACATTAGGGACATAGAAAACATTCAACACAAATTCATAAAACACCTTAATTATAGAGCTCTTAAATATTCTACTAACTATGAAGACTCTTGCAAGTGCCACCTCCTAACTAGCCTTGAAAATAGACGCACCGTTTTGGATATGACCTTTTTACATGGCCTGTGTAATGGATATATAGATAATCCGGACCTATCCAAGAACATCCTGAGCTTTTGTACCCCAATGACTCGCACTAGACATACTAAATTATTTGCTGTATCACATTCTCGCACAAACTATGCACAGAATTCAATTGTCAATCGCTTACATAGAACATTTAACATGAAATTTAATAATTTAATTGACATTTTTCATACCAAAAAAGAGAGATTTAAAAAAGAAATGTATCACGTATTATATGACACAGTTAATGCATAAATTTATAATATATTTAAGTATATGTTTAAATCAATATATAATTATGTACATATCACACACACACAGACACACACACAAATAAACAGTGCAACTATGTAATAAATACTCGTATTAAGTATGCTGTGAAACTGCAAAAAAAAAAAAAAATGTTTGGTAACATAGTATAAATCAGTTATTGGCCTTAAGTTTAGTTTTTAAGTTAATTTATGTTTTTTAAGGGCTGTTGATTTTAATAAATAAATATAAATAAAAAAAAATAAAAATTAGTTTACTTGCAACTTTTATAAATTTTCTCACTGTTCAAACCTACCCTAAACTTCAACAAATATTCCAAGATCAAAATTAGCCAAATCGGTTAAGTCGTTCTCGAGTTTTAGCGAGACTAACAACCACGATTCATTTTTATAAACTTACTAGCTGAACCGGTAAACTTCATTTCACCATCTGTCAACTGTCAATGACAACTTTTACATGCAGGAACATTTTGTATGGGAAAATTACGTTTTTACTATATTACTCCCAACATTTTTCTATTTTCTTACCGTTTATACCTTCCCTTAGCTTTCACGGATATTTCAAGACCAAAATTAGCCAAATCGGTCCAGCCGTTCAACAACCACGATTCATTTTTATAGATATAAGATTAATATAGAATGTAGAATTATATAGATAGATATAGCGCTTAAATGGTTTTCTTATTCAACTGGGGTTTTCTGAGCGATCTCCGAAATTAAGCATCGTTCGACAGTCTATCTTCGGATGGGTGACCGTGGGCGGCATTTACAATTCAGCGCTGACGTGGCATGGATGACATGTTAAATTGTTGGCCCCGATTGTTTTGACCGTTAAGCCACGACTGAGGCTTCAGACGGCTTAATAACTCTTTCACTAGGGCTAGCTGCCCAGCCCATTCGAACTTACTTTTAAGGGTTCCTTACATAAAGGGTAAAAACGGGACCCTATTACTAAGACTGCGTTGTCCGTCTGCCAGTCACCAGGCTGTATCTCACAGCCCGTTATAGCTAGGAACCTGATTTTTTCACAAATGATGGATAGTTTGTTGTATTTCTGCTGCCGCTATAATAACAAATACTAAAAACAAAATAAAATTAATATTTAAGGAGGCTCCCATACAACAATCCTGATTTTTTACCGTTTTTCGCTCGATATTTATAATGGTAAGAGGTAGATGCTTGAAATTTTCACGGAATATTAAGTTCTATATTCACTTCAACAATAAGTAATAAAATTAATATAAAATAAATATGTAAGAGGGCTCCCATACAGTACTGAACCCTCCGTGCGCGAGTCCGACTCGTACTTGGCCGATTATTTATCATGAATGATGACAGGTAAAGACAATGACAGATTAAGATGATAATTATGTAACGCAATTTTACTTTTAAATGGTGTAAATTTTTTAGCGAAACAACACTACTTAATTTAAGACAATACCAGAAACAATATAATATTAACTTTTGCTACGCAAGTTTTTAACTTATACGAGTATGGTAATGAAATGACACTTTAATTATAGAGTCAAGTTTTATCACCCATTCATGTGATAACCTTATGGTAATCTTCACTATTGCATTTTTATACGATGAAAATGCATTTCGCTCTTCACTCAATGAAATTATCTACTGTGTTGTACGAGAACTTGTGTCCTGAAAAGTATTTTATTGAACTTCTGACAAAAAAAAATCGGCTAAGTGCGAGTCGGATTCGCGCATTAAGTGTTCCGTACCGTGCTGGAGCCCCCTTAGCCCCTCTTGCCGTTATTAATAACGAGCAAAAAAAACCCCCAAAAATCAATAAATATTTATTTTATTTTGTTTTTAGTATTTGTTGTTATAGCAGCAACATAAATACATCTGTGAAAATTTCAGCTGTTTAGCTATCACGGTTCATGAGATACAACCTGGTGACAGACAGATGGACGTCGGAGTCTTAGTAATACGGTCCCGTTTTTACCCATTGGGTACGGAACCCTAAAAATGTTAATCCAACCATATCTATATATCACTACATGGTACTCGTATTAAACAAAGTAACTTTCCCGCTGTCTGTCCCCATGTATGCTTATATCTTTAAAACTACACAACGGATTTTGATGCGGTTTTTTTAAATAGATAGAGTGATTCAAGAGGAAGGTTTATATGTATAATACACCTGTGCGAAGCCGCGGGCAGGTCGCTAGTTCTAAATAAATAAATCTAGAGGTTGTGAAAGAGGTCCAGAACGGATCAAACACGTTACAAATAATCACATTGCAGTTGTAGCCTCAGAATCAAATTTATTCAGAGGTTGTGAAACAGGACTCGTACTATAAATTGACCAACAGGTACAGAATGGATCATAAAATAATGTATGTTTGCGACATTCAATTCAAAGGGCAAATAAACTAGTTTTCTTTTAAAGAGATAAGAGCAACTGAACGAAAAGTGCAAGTGCGAGGTATTGTCTTCCGCACATAGGGCTACCAAATCATCATCATCATTATCATCAGACGTAGGCAAAATAATCGGCCAAGCAAGAGTCGGACTCGTGCACGAAGGGTTCCGTACTGTATGGGTAAATTTTATTTTAGTTTAATTTAATTATATTTATTATTGAAGTGAATATACAACTTAATATTCTGTGAATATTTCAAGCATCTACCTGTTATCATTATTAATATCGAGCGAAAAACAGCTATAAATTCAGGTTTGTTGTATGGGAGCCCCCATTAAATATTAATTTTGTACTGTTTTTAGCATTTGTTGTTATAGCGGCAATGTAAATACATCATCTGTGAAAATTTCAGCTTTCCTGCTATAGCGGTTCATGACATACATCCTGGTGACATACAGACCAAAGAGACAGATGGACAGCGGAGTCTTAGTAATAGGGTCCCGTTTTTACCCTTTGGGTACGGATTAAGCAACTTTCAGCACGGTCTGTCTTCGGATGGGTGACCGCGGGTGGCATTTACAACTGTGCGCTACCGTGACTCGGATCACAAGTTAAATTGTAGGCCCCGGTTGTTTTGACCGTTCAGCCATGTCAAAAACCTTAAGGCGGCTTAAAAACTCTGACACCAGGGCTAGTCACCCGGCCTATACGAACTTTATAGGCCGCGTCACACAAGTTGGCGGATGTGAAGTTAGCTTCAAGCTGCGCAATATCCAATCCTGACTGAAGCTCACATAAAGCCGCGGTTTGATTGGCTATTGCGCAGCTTGTAGCTAACTTCACATCCGCCAATTTGTATGGCGCGGTCTATACTATCAATAACATCAATGCGGTAGCCCTACAGCGCGACAACCTTGATAATATGTAGTTCTTTAAAAGTTGATCTTTATAACACGACTGCCCAAAAAGGAAGTGTTTCTGTATAATTTAAGCGGCACGATACTCGTAATTGATAAATTCTTATTTAGTGGTACAGATTATTCTGAATGATAAAATAAAAGCTTTATTCAATTCAATTTGTTAACACAAATTGAGATTTTATAGTTTGTTAGTTCGAAAAGATTTTATCATAATTATTGTCGTTTCAGCAAGTATTAAGTCGTCTCAAGTCTTAAGTTTAAATCATTAGGCAAAAAAGAAAACATCTCTTCTGTGCAAAAAAAAAAAAAATTGACTCATGACAGAGCGTACTTATCACTACATAGTATAAAACAAAGTCGCTTCCCGGTCTGTCTGTCCCCATTTATTCTTGTATCTTTAAAACTACGCAACGGATTTTGATGCTGTTTTTTTAGTAGGAGTGTTTCAAGAGGAAGGTTTATATGTATAATACACCTGTGCGAAGCCGGGGCGGGTCGCTAGTTAATAGCTAATTTATCGTGGGTTTACTTTTAATTTAGTTTTTTTATTCATTCATCGGTTAACTAAAAGTTAGATGTACCTATGTATGTATGTATGTATGTTCGGGTGGAATCTTGCAAGTTAAATTTCACCAACTTTCGGGTTTTTAATTGAGCTGAAATTTTACACGCATATGTATATCGCGTGATAATGCAATAATATGGAGCTGATCTGATGATGAAGTCGGAAGATGGCCATAGGAACTCCTGTACTAAACAAGATAGACCCGTTGTGTTTGGGCTCGTTTTACTTGTCTTGGCTGGCACTCTGCTGCTACATGATCGCCAGTATCTCAAAAGCTTGTATTTTAAAACGTTTTTTGTTTATTTTACGTTATTATATCTGCACAGTCTAGGCGATTAGGGTAAACGCGCACCTATCAGCACCACACAATCCTCATTTTTATCAAATGCGGCGTTTAGACGTTTGCAGCGTGTACAGCCGTTGCGGCAAGGACAGGTGCGAGCTCACCTTTAGCTAGCGACCTTCATAGCAATGCGTTGAACATTCCATCGAGTATAGTCAGCTAGTAGTATGCAAAACTGCAGTCTACGTAACTGTAGATGATAAAAACATATTTATCTGATTAACTTCGAGCTACTATCTACAGAGTCACAGTCCCTAAGTGAATTGTGAAAGTAGTAAAAAAATTACCGAGCGCCGTCATACATACCGACTTATACTCGGAATTTTAATTCGATTCCAGATTTAACAATTGAATCAATAGAGAAAAAATGTCAAATGAATGAAATTTAATGTCAAATCTGGAATCGAATTAATATTCCGAGTATAGGTATTTACATTAAATAATTCACAACCCGTTTTCTCGAATGTCGACGTTATGTCGCCCAATTAGTTCTTGTAATCGAGAACTTAGGCATCGCGCGTCGTTGCAGTCGGTTTGCAATCGCCTTACGACTAACTAAAAAGCCTGCCCACTACGTAGCTTGGGCAGGGTTATGGCTCGGACACTTTTTTTGCACGATTGTGACTCTATCGATATTTGCTCGAAGCTGATTAAAAACTACGATGCTACAACCAGACAAACAGACACTCACGTTACATTTAAATAACACCTCTCGTTTTGCTACGGAAGTTAAATACGCAAAGCAGCGTTCCCAACTGCCAATTCCGTTTTATTTCTGCACAGACAAGTCTATTAGGGTAGACGCGCATTTATCCGCTCCACACAACCCGCATCTACAACCTATATTTGACATGAAATTCCGGCTAATGTGGCGCGGACAGGTGCGCGTTCACCTTTAACCGGCGACCTTCATAGCAATGCGTTGCACATTCCAGCGAGTACAATAAGCGAATCGACTAAAAAACTACTGCTACGTAACTAAGTGTACATACATAATAAAATATATATTTATCCGATTACAAGCTACAATGCTACAGACACTCACACTTAATTGACATCTCTCTTTTTGCTCCGTAGGTTGACACCATACCAGCGCCTACAATTCTGTCCTATTATTTTTCTTAACAGATTAGGCATTTAAAGCTGACGCGCACCTAGACACGACATAGGAACTACGCGCATTGCTGTCGTAAATCATCATAATATGAAATTCTATGTTAGCCGTTTTCAAACAAATTGTTGCGATCTGTCATATGAATATCATTGTGTTTTGGTTCCAATATAACACATTTTTTGGTTAGAATCGTTGGATAATAATTAAAATTAATAAAAAATTCAACTTATGCATTAGGTACAATTGACTTCATTTAGTATTTTTTCGGATCCACGAAAAATGTTGATACGAGTACTTGAATTATAAAAGTAAGTTCGTATAGGCCGGGTGGCTAGCCTTGGTGTCAGAGTCTTTAGGCCGCTTGAAGGCCTCTGACTTGGCTAAACGGTTAAAACAACCGGGACCTACAATTTAACGTGTCATCCCAGCCACGGTAGCGCTCAGTTGGAAAATGCCACCCGCGGTCACCCATCCAAATACTGACCGTGCGGAACGTTGCTTAATTTCAGTGATACGAGTATATGAAATGGAATCATATGTATCGTCGCGCACTTGACCTGTATCGCGCCGTACTTGTGAAGATTGATGACTGTAGCACAAGTGGTACCTGCAGCGCGAACAGGTGCGCGTTCACCTTTAACCGGCGACCTTCACAACAATGCGTTGCACATTCCAGCGAGTACAACAAGCGAATCGTACAGGTGGTATGCAAAACTGCTGCCTACGTAACTGTACATAATTAGGGTTCAATGTAAAGAAACATACGCTTCCGCGAACGAGGGACAAATAACTGTCATTTGACTACCTCGGTGGCTCAGTGGTTAGTGACCCTGAGTCGTGGTTCAAAAAGGCGTGGGTTTGATTCCCACCCAAGATAAAAAAATATGTGATGGACGTGTTTGCTCTGTGGCTGGATGTTATTTAGGTATTATCTACCTCTATATGAATATGTTTTTAAAATATATGTTTAAGTAGTGTATCAGTCTTTAACAATCGTAGTACAAGCTTTGCTTAGTTTGGGGTCAAAGACTGAGTGTTAAGAAAGTTTTTTGAAGATTCTATGTTGTGTAGGTACTTTAGAAATGAAGGGGGCACAATTTTTTCAACTTTGGCGACCTATTTCTCCTAAATGGTATACGGGACAAAAAAATCCTGAATGAAACCTAACAATCATTTTAAAAACCCTAATTAACTATTGCCATGGGGAGAGGGGCAGGGGAGGAGGACTGGTAAAAATGTTCATCCCCACTTGACATTATATGGGAGCTACCCCATAAATACACTTTAAAAATTTTATTTGTTTAAAATTATGAGATCTATACATGCAATTTGGTATTTCTCAAATTTTATGCAATTTGGTTCATAAAAGTTTTAAGCCATTGTAATATTAAGATGGACGGACAGTCGGACGGACGGACACAAAGAAGTTATACAGGTTCCTCGTTTTACTACCGAACCCTACTAGAGTCATCAGTCAGATAAGCAACACAACAAAATATATCTACAAAAGTAGAACCCGTTGATGTCTTTTATACGAAATAATAATCTTCTATTATATAAAAGGCTTCGCTGAGTGACTGACTGACAGACAGCCTACAGCCCAAACCGCTAAAGATACGAACATGAAATTTGGAACAAAGATACATTGGACCACGTAATGGAGCACTAAGAACGGAATTTCGAAAAATCGACCTCTAAAGGGGTAAAATGGGCCCTTTTCGTTTGTATGTAACTTTTTATTCCCTTTACCGATTGACTTGAAACTTTGTATACATGCTACTCAAACAAAATAAAAGTTACGTTTGTTCCTGTTTTTCCGAATATTCCTTATCTAAGGGGTCAAATTGGGTCCCAAAGTTGGTGAAAAAAGCGTCTATTACATCCAACGAGCTGAACGGTTATGGATGAAATCTGGTATGGAGGAAGCACACAACACGTTTCAACACATGAACTATTATTATCCCGGAAATTCTATGGGGATCCTTAGGGATAGCCAAAATTAATCAGTTTAGGCTACAACCCAATCCACTAAAGATAGAGACTTGAAATTTCAAACATAGGTACAATGTACAACGTAATGAAGCTCAAAGGACGAAAATTTCGAAAAATCGACCTCTAACGGGGTAAAACGGGCCCTTTTCGTTTGCATTTAATTTTTTATTACCTTTACCGATTGACTTAAAAGTTTGTATTTATGCTTTACAAATAAAATAAAAGTTACGTTTCTTCCTGTTTTCCGAATTTTTCCTTATCTAACGGGTCAGATAAGTTCCCAAAGTTGGTGAAAAAAGCATCAATAATTACATCAGACGAGCTGAACGGTTATAAATGAAATCTGGTAGGTATGCAGTAACTATTTTATCCCAGAAAATTTATAGGGTTTCTTAGCAATAGCCAAAATAATCAATTATAAAGCTAAGATAAAAGGGGTAAGTGAATTCTAACGAAATTTGGTACGACGCTAGACAATAACACAAATTACCACTTGGGTTTGGGTACTGCTATCCCGGAAAATTTCAGTGGGTCCTTCAGGATATCAATTTCCTAAAAAAAGTACTAAATGACTGTTCGAAAACCGCTGCAATATTGTTTGAAAATAGTTCACCCTTTAACTATTATATGACTATTAACGTCCTGGGAAAAGTCCCGGATTCCTTGTCTAACGCTAGACCATACATCCTATCCTATATAAGCGTGAAAAATAATTTGATCGCGTTTTTTTTTAAACGTAGTGAAATATCTAGAATTAAATTGAGATAATTTAGATGGGGGCAAAATGGGCCCCTAATAGTTTATGAACGATTTCATTTTGTGAGCCAATAGACTTGAACTTAGGGTACATACGGATCAATAACTACTTACTTTACTATGGGAACTACCCTGAAAAAGCGAAAACCTATTCTTTACATTTTTTCGCGGGTCGATGAATTTTTTGTGTTGAACAGCTAATTTTATTTACGTGATTTCTGGGTTGGTACCATAGTAAAAGTTAGTAAAATGATGAGTATAATGGAATCCTAGAACATGCCTGTCGTCTAGATGTAGGTGCGCTATGTATTTTTCAAATAAAATGTACCTTCTTGTGTGCTACTTTTTTGTCTGTACTTGGTCAGAGAATGTCTGAAAGTCCTATAAGTGTCTCGATCACTTTTGACCGCGTAAACGGTTATGGGCGAGATTGTCATTGGGTTCAGAATAATCGAAATTAAATTTCTAATGACTTAATGAAACATGATGAATACCTGTACTGGCCTTTTTTAGGGTTCCGTACCCAAAGGGTAAAAACGGGACCGTATTACTAAGACTTCGATGTCCGTCTGTCTGTCTGTCACCGTACCGTAATAGTTGGGCAGCTGAAATTTTCACAAATGATGTATTTCTGTTGTCGCTATAACAGAAAATACTAAAAATAGAATAAAATAAATATTTAAGGGACATACAACAAACGTGATTTTTATGAGTTTTTTGCTCGCTATTAATAACGGCAAGAGGAATGAGCTCCCATACGGTACGGAACCCTTCGTGCGCGAGTCCGACTCGCACTTGGCCGATTTTTAATAGTCCACCACTGAACGTAGGCCTACCCACGAAGGGTGATTAAGCCATATCCATCACGCTGGCCGAGCGCGGGTTGCTGAGTTCACATACGACATCGATTTTTCTCTAAGGACGTGCCTATGCAGGTTGCTTCAATGTTTTCCATCAATGAAAAGCCAGTAGTATGAAATTCCGTACATAAGTTTCAAAGAGCTCAGTGGTCTGACCAGGATTAGGACCTTACGATTGTAATGTAGACCATGACATGCGAATGGAGTTGGATAAAATTTGGTAAACGAGTGGGAAACTACATGGGCCAACTCATGATCGAGCAATATATCGAAAAATATTCTTTTCTCAATATAAAAAATCAGTAGATATATTAAAATATAACTTTATTAAGTATTTATTTTATGACAAGTTATAAAATAACGCGGTCCAAACCGTGGGCTATTAAAGTCAAAGAACATTTATTGTTGAACTGTGTTACATTGAGATCTTACTACTAATCACAAAAATATTGAAATATCAGTTAAGTCCAATATGGCCATAAAATAATGATTAGAACATGAAAAAATTTTACAATCATTATTATTTAATTTAATTCGAATATTTTGCAATTTATCATCTAAAAATTGTCGTACTCCATAATAAGCTTTAGACACAAGTAAATTTAAGCAAATACTGAGACAAAGCAGGCCAATCCGTGGGCTATTATCATTGCAAGTAATACGCAACGCGTGCCAAACGGTAGGCTATTATAATTTTGAGGAAGTATAAGAACAACGCAGGCTAAGCTGCGTGCTAAAAATTACCATCTTAAGCGAGTACTAAGAATACGCCGGCCAAACCGCGACCTGTTATCATTTTAGCCAAATACTAAGACAATTCAGGCCAAACCATAGGCATTATCCTTGCAAGTAATACGTTATATTATACGATAATGCTTTGCTAAACCACGACCTATTATTATTTTAAGGAAGTGCCAAGACAACGCAGGCCAATCGGCAGCCTTTTATAATTTTAAGCAAGAACTAAGACAAACGCGGGTCAAACCACGGGCTATTTTCCTAAGCAAGTACCTGTCTACTAAGACAACGCGGGCGAAGCCGCGGGTTTTAAGCTAGTTCCTAATAAAAGACATCAACGCGTGACATCAAAATTCGTAATTCGTAGATTTCGATACGGTTAAATCCGTTTCGGCGTTAAATGTTTTATTTCGAGGGAAGTATCTGGGCTTGCCGCTTGTCTCGTTCAACAAATCGAACCTGTTTAACCCTTCTACGCAAAAAAAGGGGTGTTATAATTTAAATTTTAATGTTATAAAATTGACCGCAGTGTGCTTCTGTGTCTGTTGGTGGCACCGCAGCTTTGAAACGGGTGAACCGATTTGTATTTAAAAAATACTTTGGTGAATCCATTCGCCCTCGGTGCGGTTATTCGTTAAGACAAACAGTAACAAATGTACATTTGACGTGATAACGTCTTATAAATCAATGAACGCCGGCTGCGCGCACGTAAGTGTCACGTTCCGCCTGAGACTAGCGTGCAAGCGAGAGCGCGGATCAAGCGATAGAGAGGCACGATCGGAATAAGCGTTCGGCTTGTTTCAGTTGTTGATTCAACAATATTTTCTTATGACGTTATCAACTAAAATTATCGTCCGTAAACCGACTTTACAGACAACCATTTATTTATTTATTTGAAAGCTGGTTTTTTGGCGATTGTTCTTAGATATGTTTCATTAAAATAGGTTTAACCGTTTCAAAGTTATGAACTCTTTTGTTAATCTTATTGCGTTGGGGGTGTTTTAAATTATAAATTCTTGTTATAGTAAGTATTGTTGCTACCGCTATAGTAATGACTAATGACGTATAGGTATTGATGAATATGTAGGAGAGCCAGGTATAGTTTGCACTGAGCGGTTTATTTGCAACATGTACTTGAATTTTAATTGGTCCGCACACGCCCACCTACAGGCTGATGTTTTAAAAACAATGTAAACTGTTGCGTTAGGATCTTTAGATGGACTAATTTATAACTTGGACTCTTTTGAGGACCCTGCTTTTCTAATAGGGGCTTTCACGCTAATTTTTATTTTCTGAAGATTTAAAATAATTATAAATAAACTAGCGACCCGCCTCGGCTTCGCACAGGTGTATTATACATATTATAAACCATCCTCTTGAATCACTCTATCTATTAAAAAAACTGCGGCAAAATCCGTTGCATAGTTTTAAAGATATAAGCATACATAGGGACAGAGAGACTGGAAAATGACTTTGTTTTATACTTTGTCGAATATAATAAATAGTCAGATCTATTAAACAAACAATCTCAATTACAAAATAGCAATTATAGACTCTAAAGCCCATCATCATTTTATCAGCCCTATAGAAGGCTCAATTATGAAGGGGACATCGTAGTTATATTAGCAATTTATAATATTTCTGTTTCTTTTTCACTTTAGGCATTCAATAGAGAGAAAACTTTTTACGTTCCTTTTAAATTTACGATGGTGCCTCCATAATTGGGCCTACTGTAAGTATAAATGTGGTCTATATAGGATGTAGCACGCTTAGCAAGAAGATACCTATTTTCTCGAGATTCGAGACACCTGTGTCGTATATTAGGGGAAAAACAGACTCAGGTAAAGCGTTCCAAATTCTGGCTGTTCGTATGAGGAATGTGGATTCGAAACCTTCTTACGTGCGAAATGTCCACCATAAAATAATGACGCTTAAGTCGCGTCTGTCTAGCCGTACGATAGAAGATAAAAAGTGCAAGTGGAGTCCCTCCGCGCGGCAGAAGTGAAACTTCGACGCAACAGTGCTTTCATACCCACTCCATGGTAGCGTTAAACGTTTAACGCAACCTTGTTGGAAGTCGCATTAGAAGTTTCACTTCAAAAGGGGCCTTTTTTCAGACTTTCTATGCTACATTTAGCTGAAAATATAATTTCGTTTGGGATGGAGGTTAGGTGCCTTTGGGACATGATATACTATAGAAGAAAGCAGGGAAAAACATAACCCAATAGTAGGACAGTGCAGATAAAAAAAACTAGAGCAGGTAGTAGTTTTTATAAAAAACAACATCCTATATTATCACACAACGTCTTTGAGCAAGAAATACCAATTAATTAACACTATAACGTAGGAACATGGTCTTGAAAATGCTATCAATCTCCTACAGTTCCTATTTCAGATCAAACCTAGAATAGAAGTGAATGTTCATGTATATTAAAGTGGGTGCGACTCGCATTAATGTAGGAAAATAACTAACAATAGTGATAAATTTTAATATTATGTATTTTCAACAGCCTTCAAAAAAAAAATCTAACTTCGATGTTTTCTCATTTTTAAACATTCGCGATTTGAGGTATTTGTACTGTACTGTATCAGCCTTTAAATAGTCCACTGCAGGACGTAGGCCTACCCACGAAGGGTGATCGGGTCATATCCACCACGCTGGCCCAGTGCGTGTTGGTGGATTGCCTCGCGATGTTTTTCTTCACCGAATAGCCAGTGGTGTTAAATTCCGAACATAAATTTCAAAGAACTCATTGGTACGGGACCGGGATTGAACCCACGACCTCACGCTTGTAAGGCGGGTGTCACTACTACTAGACCACCACGGCTGTATCCATGAGTATCCATGTATATATGAGGTATTTAATTAATATTATACATATCTCATGTTTTATTGCGCGATAAGTCCCGTATTAATATAGTAGGATAATTCGTTGTCTTGTCGTAATTTTTAAGCGAATATTCCGCCTATAATGAAATGATTGTGATGATTCTTTTTTGTTTGGTGGATCGTACTTTAGAGATGGCACCATTTAAATTTGATCGAAATCGTTTGAGTAAATTTTGAAAAATTAATAGTAAATTAATAATCGCATACAACAAATTTAGCAAACTATTCCAATTTTGTACGTAGATTGCTATTAAGGTCGGTAGTGTCATTTTTGTGCAAAAATAATTACAGTGGTGGACAAAAAAAACTCGCCAAGTGCGAGTCGGACTCGCGCACGAAGGGTTCCGTATCGTGTTGAGGCCCCCTTATCCCCATTCCTCTTGCAATTATTAATAGCGAGCAAAAATGTCCTAAAAATTACGGTTGTTGTATGGGGAGGGCTCCTAAAAGATTTATTTTATTTTATTTTTAGTATTTGTTGTTATAGTGGCAACAGAAATACATCATCTGTGAAAATTTCAGCTGTGTATCTAACACGGTTAATGAGTTACAGCCTGGTAGCAGACAAACAGACAGACGGACATCGGAGTCTTAGTAATAGGGTCCCGTTTTTACCCTTTGGGTATGGAACCCTAAAAATGATGGCCGTGTAACGGCAGACGAAGCTTGAGGCGTCCACCAGCTCGTTGGGTCGACGATATTATTAGGAACGTAGGTCCAAACTGGACGAGATTGGCTCAGTACCGAGATAAATGGCGTAGAAGAGGCCTATGGTAATCTACTGGTATAGTCCAGCAGATTAGCAACTAACGTTCATGAACTCTCGAAAAAAAAATATATAATATAATATAATAAATAAATATTAGAGGCACCTTACACAGTTACACACGGTCTCTAACCCCAAACTAAGCAAAGCTTGTGATATGGCTGCCTATTGATCAACTACTTACATTTTATATACATACTTATATAGATACAAAATAACATCCAGACATGGAGCAAACACCTTTGTTTATCACATAAATGTTTGCCCCGGGTGGAGATCGAACCCACGCCTCTTTGATCCAGAAGTCAGGATCACTAAACACTAAGCCACTGAGGCAGTCAAATGAATTTTATTTTTTAGGGTTCCTTACCCAAAGGGAAAAACGGGACCCTATTACTAAGACTTCGATGTCCGTCTGTCCGTCTGTCACCGGGCTGTATCTCCTGAACCATGATAGCTAGGCAGCTGAAATTTGTACAGAAAATGTATTTCTGTTGCCGCTATAACAACAAATACTAAAAAGAAAATAAAATAAATATTTAAGGGGGGCTCCCATACATCAAACCTGAATTTTCAGACGTTTTTCGCTCTATATTAATAATGGTAACAGGTATATGCTTGAAATTTTCACAGAATATTTAGTTTAATTTCACTTCAATAGTAAATAATAAAATTAAAATAATTTAAATATTCAAGGGGGGGATACATATACATATACTCCCATACAGTACGGAACCCTCCGTGCGCGAGTCCGGCTCGTACTTGGCCGATTATTAATTATTTTTCTTGACTTAGCAACGCACATTTCTGTGATATTTTGATGATGATGATAACACAGTTAGCTCAAATTTAGGCCAGACAGACAGACAGACACACAGACAGACAAACAGACACGTCAAACTTTTAATAAAATTAAAAAATTTAAAAACTCCCGACACATTGACAACCATTTTGGGCACATTTGTAGAATTTTGGTTCTTCCATCCCCACTTTAACCCACCATAACTCTTAAACGGCTCAATCGATTTTTATAAAACATAGCTAAGAACACTCTCGACTAAGTCTCCTTTCATCCAAAATAAACTAAACTGAAATCGGTTCAGTGGTTCGGGCGCTATGATGCCACAGACAGACAGACAGACACACAGACAAACAGACACGTCAAACTTATAACACCCCTCTTTTGAGTCGGGGGTTAAAAACGGTTACATCAATATTACAAACAAACATTCCAATTTTATTTATATGTATGTATAGATTTCATATTTTTATGAGTGATATTTTGATGATGATAATGATGATAACACAGTTAGCTCAAATTTAGGCCAGTATTACAAAAGGCGAATGTACAATTGTACATGAATTACATAAGCATTATGGCCGCCCGCGGCGGGACGTGAGCTGCACACGGGAGCGAAATGAACCAATATAGTAGGCAATTTGTCGTAGTTTCTTGGCTGGTCGATCTGATCTATGTACTACTACTGTTTGTACTGTACCAGCCTTTTTAACAGTCCACTGCAGGACGTAGGCCTACCCACGAAGGGTGATTTCCACCACGCTGGCCCAGTGCGGGTTGGTGGATTCACACACGCAATCGAATTTCTTCTACGGACGTGGGCAGGTTGCCTCACGATGATTTCCTTCACCGAAAAGCCAGTGGTGTGAAATTCTGTACATAAGTTCCTAAGAACTCATAGGTACGGGACCGGGATTGAACCCACGACCTCAAGAATGGCATGCCAGCATTACGGCCACTAGACCACCACGGCTTCCACCACGCCAGGACACCACGTCACGTCGTCGCTACGTCAGGGCCACCACGGCTACTGGATGTATTAGTATTTAAATATTTACTCACGGTTTCGCCGGACAATATTGGGAAAAAATGTAGTCTATACAATTTCAGACCTTAAGCTATATCAATTGGACTCAATGACTGCCTCTGTGGCTCAGTGGTTAATACTTACTTACTTAGTGGTTAATGACCTTGACTACGGCATCAAAGAGGCGTAGGTTCGATTCCCGCCCAGGGCAAGTATTTATGTAATGAACTTAGGTGTTTGCTCTGTGTCTGGGTGTTGTTTAGGTGTTATACATATTGTAAGAATGTATTTAAAAATGTGTATATGTAGTATGTAGGCACAGGGCCGGCCACGGAGCGAGATGCACCGACCAACGCTGGACTCTTATGAGCACAAAATGGAGCGGGCCACAAGGAAAAAGAAGCGTGGGGAGGCCAGAAACAAAATGGGCGGACGACATAGTTACGATAGTGGAAAAAACCACCCCCTTTCTACCATCCCCTTTTTACTACAGGACAAGTAGAAGGACGCCACATTACCACCCCTACATTGTCGATTTTCCTTCGATACGTACGAAGCGGTTTGACTCAACATTTCTGATTCGTACCGCCAGGGAATGGAACAGCCTTCCTGCTATCCTGTTTCCTAAGAGATACTTTTCAAGGTCAGAGTGAATAGGTATCTTCTAGGTCTGCGTGCTTCATCTTCGACCACAACGTCACTTACCAACAGGCGAGTTGGTGGATTGGAGGAGGCCTATACCCAGCAAGGGATTCCTATAAAAATATAATCACTGCATACACTACGACTAGGTTTAATTTAATTCTACTAACATTAAAATTAAAATTGTAAAATCTTTGTTTAGAATAAAAATAAATATGTTTAGGTTTATAGGAAATAAAAAGGCTTTTTTTTATATGTAGTATATCAGTCTCTGGCAGCCATATCACAAGCGTTGCTTAGTTTGGGGTTAGAGACCGTGTGTAAGATAATATGCCCCTTATAATTCAATATTTTTTTAAACAAATGGGACTACCGCCTTTCACCGTGAACAGTATCTGAATAGTTTGCACGAATTGATGTGATCCTTATACATTACTGCTGATTTATCAAAAACGGCTCGGCCTGTTTCGACAAAATTTAAATGATCAAAACCGTCTCGGGATTGAAATCTTTTTATTTCGAACTTTTCTTTTTACTTAGGGAATACTATCGAAATAAAAAGATTTTTCAATCGGTTCACAATTGGCGACAATATCGATGAAAATACACAAAAAATATTAGGCCAAGTGAGAGTCAGACTCGCGCACGAAGGGTTCCGTACCGTATGGGAGCCCCATTCCTCTTGCCGTTATTAATAGTGAGCAAAAAAACTTCTAAAATCACTTTTAATGTATGGGAGCCCCCCTTAAATATTTATTTCATTCAAGTATTAGTATAGTTGTTATAGCGGCAACAGAAATACACCATCTGTGAAAATTTCAGCTACTTAGCTATCACGGTTCATGAGATACAGCCCGGTGACAGACAGACAGACGGACAGACGGATAGACGGACATCGAAGTCTTAGTAATAGGGTCCCGTTTTTACCCTTTGGGTACAGAACCCTAAAAAATACATACAGGCGAACATAGCAACTCCTCCTTTTTGAAAATCGGTACAAAATCATTTACATCACGTCAAATTTCAAACACCCCTCGCTTTGCGACGATGGCTAAAAAATAACTCGAACCTGGAACACGACACTTGATGCGACGCGTTGATGTCTTTCGTAAGAGATATTCTTCATCCTACAAAAAACATCAACGGGTTCTATTCTTTACTAGTTAAAACCATATTCTTGTTCTTTTTGTGATTTCAAGCTTAATTCCATAGTACAAGTTGCATACAAGCACTGTTTACGCAAGTTTGTACTTCGCAAAATTACAATTCATGAACACCATCAATGTAGGTACATACAAACTATAAAATAATTTGATTTGATTTGAATGAATGAATGTATGTTTAATTGCTTAAAACTTTGTATAAAAACATCTTAATAACATTCACACATTTTTGTCCGACGCAACGGAGGAGGTACTCAATTCGACGCATAACTTTTTACAGAGTGGTCCGATTTTGATAAATCTTTTTTTATTGGAAAGAGTAGACTTCGAAATTAGCTAAGCCTTTTTTGATAAATCAACAATAATGTGAAAATGCTACATCGATCCGTGCGAAATATTCGCGAATTCTGTACACGGTTGAAGTCGGTCGTGCTATTTTTTGCGAAAAATAATTTTATTATTTTATATCACGGTAATGTACTCACGTTTCATTTTCATGGTCATTACATAGTACGACTATGGTTTCGATCGCATCGATCTTTCTCAAGTCGAGCGCCATGCGAGACGGCTCCGCGTGCTAGAACTCGACTTGAGAAAGATCAACCAATACGATCGAAACTATAGTCGTACTATGTAATGACTATGAAAAATAAATATGAGTACATTCCCGTGATATAAAATATTAAAATCTTAATAACAAGTATTTAATACTAAGCATTTTAATACTTTGGTTCGAAAGTTACCGACATAGCCCAAAGGATTAGTAAGTTGAAATGGCAATGGGCAGGGCACATTACTCGAAGAACTGATGGCCGATGGGGCAGTAAAGTTCTCGAATGGAGACCACGCACCGGCAAGCACAGCGTAGGACGTCCACCAGGTGGACCGACGATAATATTAAGACCGCAGGAACGCGCTGGATGCAGGCTGCTTCCAACCAGGCTTATTGGAAATCGATAGGGGAGGCTTATGTCCAGCAGTGGACGTACTACGACTGATAATGATCATGATGATGTTTTAATACAGTTTCGTTTCAAACTGACAGACAGATGCATGATTTGCCAGTAAATACAGCAAGGATAGTGAACATTAGCATAAATTATTATCTATGGAGATTTATGTGATTTTTCATATCTTGTTAGAAACTTGAATTATAGTTGTACCTAGGACATTGGAACGGGCAGCATTGTCGAAACTGGCAGGGCGAGGTCCACTGAGGTCGTCTGGCTGACGAAATATCGATACGGATTGCTGGACCGAGGTGGGTACAAGCATTGCATTGTACCACACCCCTATTAAAGCTTAAAATATTTCTCGGAACAAATAAAAAATGTAACTAAATGAAAATGCTACTTCCCTCCCCAATAACAAACTATACCAAGAAACTAACTATACGCTGCATTCATTCTCCGTAATGATTTTTCGCAAAAAAACTGCATGACCGACTTCAAAAGTGTACAGAAATCGCGAATAGTTCGCACGGATCGATGTAGCATTTTTCACATTATTGTTGATTTATCAAAAATGGCTCAGCCGATGTCGATTCTAAAATAGCTCCTGAACGTGACAACAGCCCCTGATGCCATTTACAAACTTATTTGTACCGTGTTTATCGCGTGACATTAAGAAATTAATAATTAAGAATTAATTAAATAATTATTAATCAATTATTTGACATTGCCAGCGTCAAGAAATAAATACCTCATTGAATCGTCCACATTATCAGCCGCTTGCATCCAGTGCGTTAATGTAGTCTTGATTTTTGTCATCTATCGACTGTAGCGTGCTACACCCTAGACCGCATATCTACTTAACATGAGGCAGTATGTAGTCAAACGCAAACCTATATGAAATAACAAAACGTCATACGTTTCGCTTGTCGGGTATGTGATCTCTTTTAGACAGCTGTACAGCTTCATCGGCTATCCGTTCGACGAGCTCTGTGCCCTGCTCCCTGCCACTTCAACTTACTAATCTGCTGGGCTTTATCGGTAACTTTGGTTTCTCTACGAATATTCTCATTGCTGACTCGAATTTTCATTCCTGATTCGTTGAATCATATCACGCAACGATTCTAGGTACGAGGTAGGTATATCACGACCTTGGTATCGTGTTGAAATTACCATTTTCAACTGTTTGGTATTCTAACAATGATACCGCTAGGCCTTTTCCTTTGTAATAGCAAATATGAATCACCAAGCGATATCCGCGAAATTAAGGCTGCTTTTAAACTCTATCTTCACAAGCCTATGTCTTGACTCGCTCTTGACTGTTTTGGTTCATGCTCGCAAATCTTTTTAGGATTTGGATATTAAACAGTGGCAAGACTGTTTAATATTATTATAAACAGTAGATAAAAATGCTAAAGAAACCGTAACACGGGAAACTCCCCACCAAACAATAATATACCTAATTAAAAAACCCCCGACACAAAAATATTTGACAACAAACTTTCAATTGACAACCATTTTGGGCACAGTTGTAGAATTTTGGTTCTTCCATCCCCACTTTAACCCACCATAACTCTTAAACGGCTCAATCGATTTTCATAAAACATAGCTAAGAACACTCTCGATTAAGTCTCCTGTCATCCAAAAAAAAAACTAAACTGAAATCGGTTCAGTGGTTCGGGCGCTATGATGCCACAGACAGACAGACAGACAAACAGACACGTCAAACTTATAACACCCCTCTTTTTCGTCGGGGGTTAAAAATGGCTGACCGACGACTAAAACTTCTAAAAAAATCTGTACAGGGTCATAGGTATTAAACGCAAAACCTTTTAAGGGCGGGTCTAGTACATCTAGACAAAAAACTTTTGTTCTAGGACTTTTGGAAAATCACGAAGAAAAAATCAGCTTTTCCATGCAAAAAGTTCGTCAACGCGCGGCAAAATGTATGGAGAAGCGAATTTTTTTGGCAAATTTTCAAAAGTCGTAGTACAAAAGATGTTTGTTTAGATGTACTAGACCCGCCTTTAAAAGGTTTTGCGTTTAATACCTATGACCCTGTATAGGTAGGTATAAAGTTTAGTTGGTAGCGCTCGTAGCGTAGTTTGACTAGGTGTTTGTCAGCGATCACCGAAATTAAGCAACGTTCTGCACGGTCAGTATTTGGATGGGTGACCGCGGGTGGCATTTTCCAACTGAGCGCTACCGTAGGTGACACGTTAAATTGTAGGTTCTGGTTGTTTTAACCGTTTAACCATGTCAGAGGCCTTCAGGCGGCCTAAAAACTCTGACACCAGGGCTAGCCACCCGGCCTTTACGAACTTATCGAATAAAAATATGTATTTCACTATTTCATGAATGATTACTGGTAATTAAGTTCTCAAATTTTTAGTTAATCTTTACTTTAGTTGAAAACATGTGAGCTGTAGAAACAATATTATCCAAAATAGCATCCACAGATAAAAGAAAATTCCACTAATCCGAAGCAGAGACGCTTCGCTCGCTCGGTCAATTATCCGGTCGGGAATCGTATCTTAGACCTCTGGCATCGAACGCAGAGGTACTATATAGATAGAGGTATATATAGGCTGAATGGAAGTTAGCCACAAGCTGCGCGAAATCCAATCCTGACTGAAGCTCATAACATCTGCGCGAGGATTAGATTCGCGCAGCTTGTAGCTAACTTCGCATCCGCCAAGAAGTATGATTCCGCTTATACCAACTGCGCCAAACAGATCATCATTGTTATTAAAGTGAAGTAAGTTCGTATAGGCCGAGGGGAAAGCCCTGGTGTCAATTAATTTAACTCGTCTAAAGGCGTCTGACTTGACTAAACAGTTAAAACAACCAGAATCATCACCAATATACATTGCACGTTCTATAGCTATAAGTTAATTAGTGAGTACTCAATTTGAAGCCTGACTTGTGATTGTATTATTATATATTATATTTTTTTTGACATAACTCATGATTGAAATAAATACAGTATGAATTTAAAAAAAAAAAAAAAAAAAAAAACAAAAAAAAAAAAACAAAAAAAAAAAAAACAGAATATACAACTGAATCCCCGGGGTATAGTAGCCGGCAAGTAACTTGACCCCTAAAACATATTTACCTCTCTTTTCTTTTCTCATCAAATGAAAGAGAGAGAATGATATCTTTTGGTTCAACTTACGTGCCAGGGCCTATATAGTTTTACAACACCATGACAATTTAACACCAAAAATTCAGCTTTTAGAAAGTAGTTGCAACTTTTTGCGCTTACCTCCCGGGCTATCAGTTGTAATTGCCACTCGCGGTCACCCATTGTTATTTATGTTACGCCTTATTGACAAGGAATCTCGTGACAGGGGCCTTGTTCTTAACTGCTTATTAGTACCTGTGCTTATTAGGAAGTCCTTAATTAATATTCTAGTTGCATTCCGCAATTAACTATTATTGATAGAAGCAGTAGCGTATTATTATATATTCTTTGGCAGTAGATAAGGCTTAATTCACATTAAACCGAGTTGAGAAAAATTCGAACAGAAGATGCTCATCTTGACTATGACGGCGCGACGCCAAGTCTTCGACTGTTTGCAGATGGTGCAGCATCTGTCATCGACTGCCCAGTTAGTTTTGCTCACAGGCTCGTTCTGCGAGTGATACTTGTGTATTTTTTCAAATAGTTCTTTGAAGGTTTTCTGTTGATGCGTCAGAGATATGTAGACGAGCGATGAATGATGAATGAGCGGGAATTCCGTTTTTCTTTTTTTTGTGAAATGTCCCATACAAACACGAATATATTTATGATTTAATGAAATAAATATTTTCAATTATGTTACATAAAAATCTAAAATCTTAATCTTAATTATATCTTTGTCTTTGCTTATTTTATTAATTACTAGCAGCGCCCCGCGGTTTTACCCGCGTTGTGGCCGTTCCCGTGGGAATTTCGGGAATTTTTATACATATAAACCTTCCTCTTGAATCACTCTATCCATTAAAAAAACCGCTTCAAAATCCGTTGCGTAGTTTTAAAGATTTAAGCATACAGACAAACAAATAAACAAACAAATAAACAAACGAAAATAGCGACTTTATTTTATACTATGTAAGGAAGTTATTTTAGCCAATATACGTAGTAGTCGAACTAAAACCATACTTATAGCCCGAATCATAGCAATCGGCGGGTGTGAAGTTAGCTACTAGTACAAGCTGCACGAAACCCAAACAACACGCAGCCTTATGTAGGTTTCAGTCAGGATTGGATATTGGGCAGCTTGTAGCTAACTTCACAACCGCCGACTAATATGATTGGGCCTATCCGCAGAGTTTATTGACGTTATTGTTACTAGGGAGGGAGAAATAACTACGCTGACATAGATGTTAACATAATAATAATTACTAGCTTTTGCCCGCGGCTTCGCCCGCATGATATTTCGAGGCCCTACCTTACCACCCTTAATAAAAGAGGCGAAAAAAAAAACAAAAAATTCGATTTGACATTTGTTCGATTCGACAGTTCTTTTTTGACATTTCTTGGAGCGCACGCTAGAATAGCTCGCAGATGGCAAAATTTTTCCTACTTACTTAACACTTATTGTTATAATATGGAAAATTTACGAAATCATTATAATTTATAGCCTATGTGTTATTCTGATATATAATATTAATAATTGCAAAGTTTCATCTCAATCCGTTCAGTAGTTTTTGCGTGAAAGAGTAACAAACATTCATCCATCTATCCTTACAAACTTTTACGTTTATAATATTAGTAGGATTGGGACGAATGAGGTCTGATACCGGTGCAATAAAAAAATAATCAAATATTTCAGGCTATTAGCAAATTTATACAAATAAACTAGGTACATTTCTTCAATTCAATTTAACGTGCAATGTGAATAGAGCCTATACCAGTTATGATGAATGGGATATCGTTATAGATTGTGCGGAATGTTTTCTTTATTTTTATGATAATAGGTACAACTACTTTAAAGGAAGATTTATTAGTCTTCGATACGTTTCATATCACTTATCGCGCCAAGGAAGACAATCCAGGGCATTAATTAACTTTATTATTTTATTAGTTTCCTCTACATAAAGAGCGTCTCGTGCTAGGACGCGCTCCGGGAACTAAGTGAGATGGCGGGGGGTCGAGGGGAGCGTGTCTTCGTATGGTGAAATTAATAAATAATTAAAAGACGTGTGGCACTCGGGGACTGCCGCGGTAAAGCTATTGCATTTCGGAGCAGCTCGTCTCGATTCGTGCGAGTTTCGTAGAGTCGTACAATACGTCTAATCGCACACAACGCCGTGTCGAAGACTGCCGAACTGAAACGACGTTAGACGATGCACGGCCTTCAAGCCACACCTCCTTGCCCGTCGGAGTGGGGAGCGTGAGGTTTTTTCGTTACGGAATTTCTGGATTCGGTCCCCGCGCTCAAGGCCCGCGATAGAATTAATGCAATAGCTTAAAATTCGTATAAATTTATCAAGTCAACTTTTCAACTGTTTTAATTAAACATGTTTAAAGAAATACTACTTTCATTCCAAACAGAGGTGACTTTGTTTATATTAAGTTCGAGCGAATTTATTCCTTGTTCCTATCGGATTACCTTTACCAATTGAAGATATGCTCAAAAATAACTAACATTTTTTCAGTCCACAAAAACATGTTTTTCTTACAAAAATCTTCATTCCCTTCAGACGTTTTAGGGACGGCGCCTCTTTTATACTATAATAATAATAATAAAAGATTCAAAAGGCAGTGATCCTGGACGCGGCGCGCATTGTCAGGCGGTTCCTCAGCCTGTAGCCCCAACCACCGGTAGCTTGCCCCGCCTCGCTGCCGGCGGCACTCTAGGTTTAAGTTTTTTTATAGTATTTTGTTCTTTTTTATAAATATTGTAAAAAAACTTAAATTTAAGATAATAAATGCATATGTGTATAATAATAATAATAATAAAAACGTTTATTTGCTCATATAAAATACATGGTTTGGAGTTAGTAAATGTTGATAATTCTTAAAGTAGTGTTAGTATGTACTTAGATTAAATTTACAAACTTCCAGAGTGGAACCCTAAATCTCACACTAGGGTGGTCCTGTGTTGTGAGATTTAGTCTCTTCCGCTTTTAAATAAGACATCTTATAATTCGCCTAATTAGTAATTTGCTTAAATACAAGCACAGGTAGTTTCCATTTTTCGATTGCGTAATGTGTGTGTAGGGCGCGTGTTGGTGAGTGAGTGAATGTATGTTTGCGGGTGTGTCTGTACAGTGAGGGCTACGTATGCTTCATTATACACTTTGAAGCAGCTGACATGTTTATTTTATTTTATACTATTAGTTTCTAGTTTATACTATTAGTTCTCCGAACAGAATGTGTCACCAATGTTCTTCTGCGCGACACATCACTTTAACTGAATCGTCAAAAGCCTCTACATACTCGCTAATCTTGACAGGCTTTAGAAACTAAATAATATTACCAAATATTATCTGAATTAGCTGATAATATAACGCGACAGCAAATTTCTGCCCTCTCTGAGGAAAATACCCCCCTATCAAAAATTTCCGACGACAAAAAAGTCCATTAATAATAAAGAAATAATTTAATATTTTATAGTGCTTCTCACACTAGGTTTATCTCAAAGAATTTGTTTTTGTGATAAACATTTCAAAAATTGGCGCGATCGTTGTATTTGAACCGGTATCTTTATTTTACCTGTATCTTCCTACTATCCTACTAATATTATAAACGTAAAAGTTTGTAAGGATGGATGGATGTATGGATGTTTGTTACTCTTTCACGCAAAAACTACTGAACGAATTGAGATGAAACTTTGCAATTATATAGCTACATTAGAATAACACATAGGCTATAAATTATAATGATATTGCGTAAATTTTCCATATTATAACAATAAGTGTTAAGTAAGTAGGAAAAATTACTACCATCTGCGAGCTATTCTAGCGTGCGCTCCAAGAAATGTCAAAAAAGAACTGTCATATCGAACAAATGTCAAATCAAATTTTTGTTTTTTTATTTTCGACCTACTTTATTAAAGGTGTTAGGGTAGGGCTAAATCTAGTCACTAATAATAATATACCTATTCTGTGTACCAATTATGTTTCGTCGAGATTCGTTGAAAAATGCGACCTATAAACTACGTCTATTACCTATTTAGATAAGATAAGATAAGATAAGATAGACAAGATAATATATTTACTTGACCAAAAAAATTTTTACAATTGCTGTTGGAAGATATGCCATAAAGTATATTAAAGACAAGAGTTTTACACTTTACAGTGGGTTCCAAACTCGGCTAGGCCTGTATTTTGGTAACCCATGAAGTTTAGAATTGCCGGAGTACAGTTTGTGCGCGCTCTCGTTTACAGTAGATAGATAGGTATATAGTGTAATTATAGTGAACCGTTTTGGATAGCGTACAAAATGACGGAGGTCCATACGATAAACTCTTAACTGGCTAAGAGCTTACAGTGAAGCCCTGCGGCTGTGACAGACAAACAACATTCCACGGCATTGTTGCCACAAATGTCAGCCGTCTCGGTTTTTGCCGCACTCTTCCTGATCCGCCCCAGATATCGGCGATATTGTAAACATTACTTGTATCACATTCACGTTTTATTAATAGCTGTGTATGACTATCATGCTTTTCGTTATCGCGAATATGTCCGCGCTTTTCATACCACTGGCTTTTCAGTGAAGGAAAACATCACGAAGAAATTCGATGGCTTATGTAGAGGTAGACCCATAAACTCAGACTGGGCCTAATCACTCTCATTGGGTAGGTCTATGTTCAGCAGTGGACTATTTAAGAAAGCCCAGTACAAGTCTGCGCTTGACCAATAACTTTTAAAGAGGACACATTTTATATTTGGGGAATAAAGGCTAATATTTTATTCTATGAATTTATTTACCAGATTTCTATGCGATATCTACTCAACTTTAAAGTAGATTTACTGGTACTCTTCAAAATTCCTAAAAACATAAAACAATATAATAGACAATTTAATATGAGAATACGTTTTTGTCCTTTTCAGGTACAGGAACCTAAAAATACGTTTGGATCACAGATAAATAAATAAATAAATATTAGGGGACATCTTACACACGGTCTCTGACCCCAAACTAAGCTAAGCTTATGATATGGCTGCCAGAGACTGATATACTACATATACATATTTTAAATACATACTTATATAGATAGTACCTAAATAACACCCAGACAAAGAGCAAACACCTATGTTCATCACATAAATGAGTAGTACTGATATGATTTGATACTCGTATCTATTTGAAACAGATAGGTAATGCTGCTGTCACTTCAGGCAATTCTCAACCACAATAATTGTTTTTCGAAAAAATGGTAAAACCGCCTTCCATCGTATACAAAATTCGAATGTTTCGCTCGAATTGTTTACATTATTCTTGATTTATCAAAAACGGCTCAGCCGATTTCTGTAAAATTTAAATGGGACCACTTCGGGAGTATACCCTTTCGAACTAACAATAATTTTTCGATTCTGTTTACAATTGGCGAAATTATCGATCTTCTTCTTTTCGAGTCAGCGATTCGATCAAAAAGAAAAAATGTATATTTGGCTATATGCTGTTCGACCAGTAGGAGGCCACGGATACTGCGGCGGTGTTGGCCTCGTAGAGATCAAAAAGAAATTAAATTATCGATGAACATACACAAAAAAAATACATATACACGAACATAGAACCTCCTCCTTTTTGGAAGTCGGTTAAAAAATCGATGGCATATGTAAATCCACCAACCCAGACTGGGCCAGCGAGGTGAAAATGGCGTAATCACACTTCTTGGGTAGGTCTATGTTCAACAGTGGACTATTTAATAAAGCCCAGTACAAGTCTGCGTCTGACCAAAAACTTTTAAAAAGCGGTGGAGCTTTCCAGAACTAGGCTAAAGAATTATTAACAATATTATTCGCAAAAAATACCGCCTTCCATCGTGTACAAAATTCGAATAGTTCTACATAGTTGTCTCGAGTCGATGTATGCAATTTTCACATTATTGTTGATTTTTCAAGAACGGCTCAGCCGATTTCGATAAAATTTTAAATGGGACCACCTCAGGAGCACCTTTCGAACTAAACATGTTTTTTTTTATTCGGTTTACAATTGGTGAAAATATCGATGATCCTTTATAAAAAAAATACATACAGACGAACACAGAACCTCCTCTTTTATGAAGTCGTTAAAAACACGAGTTGTATTTTTTGTAATTTGTACAATTTTTTTTAGGAAATAAAGGCTGCGTTCTCGCGCTAAACAGCTAGAGATATTCTCTGTGCGAGGAATGAGCCAGCTTTCTTGTCAGAAGCAGCGTCAACAAGTTTTGGCGAAACTATCTCAAATTTTTTTTTTGTCGAAATGGACCCTACGGACCTAAAGTTTCGACGCCAAGCGGCAAAAATACGTATTCAAGTGAATAGTCCATTACTTGGTAATATTTATAAGGGTACCTTTTTATTCTTTTCAGGTCCAGCCGGGCTAGTTTGCGCGCCAAAAAGGTATAAACAGTACTGCTAAGTACAGCGGGTTAGCTCAGTTGGCAGAGCGTCAGGCTAGTGATCCGAAGACGCAAGGTTCGAGTCCTGCATCCGCGACTTATTTTTGAAATGTTTATCATAAAAATAACTCAGAACTCTGAATTTTTAAAATGTTATCACAAAAATAACTCTTTGAGATAAACCTAGTGTGGGATATAAAACTAAAATCATTTCATATGCAGGTTGCCTCACGATGATTTCCTTCACCGAAAAGCCAGTGGTGTAGAAGTCCGTAAACAAAATTCCAACGAACTCATTGGTACGGGACAGGGTTTGAATCTACACCTTACACTTGTAAGGCGAGCATTCGTCCACTACGCTACCACGGCAACTCAACTCAAGTCAACTCCCGAACATAGGGCTGCCGCGCTACACGAACGTAGCGTGGTGGATATGGCTCAATCACCCTTCGTGGACAGGCCTATGTTCGGGTGTTGACTATTAAAAGGTCTGTAAGTATATGATTTTTGCTGCGCTTGACGGAACGTGGTTTCTGTTCATTAATCGGCCAGGTACTAATCGGACTCGCGCACGAAGGGTTCCGTACTGTATGGGAGCCCCCCTTAAATATTTATTTATTTTAATTTAATTATTTATTTTTGAAGTGAATATATAGCTAAATATTTTGTGAATATTTCAAGCTTCTACCAGTTACCATTATCAATATCGAGCGAAAAACGGCTAAAAATTAAGGTTTATTAATAAAGGTGTGTGGGAGCCCCCCTTAAATATTATTTTATTCTGTTTTTAGTATTTGTTGTTTTAGCGGCAACGGAAATACATCATCTGTAAAAATTTCAGCTTTCTAGCTAGAACGGTTCATAAGATACAGTCTGGTGACAGACAGACATCTGTCCGTCTGTCTGTCACCAGGACAGCGGAGTCTTAGTAATAGGGTCGTTTTTACCCTTTGGGTACGGAACCCCAAAAACTCTATCCATTTCAGAAAACACGGCCGTTTGACGGCCGTCTGCGTAATCCTTGCCCTGGAGTCAAAGATTTAAAGTCGCTTGAAAGCCTCGGAAATGTCTGAACGGTTAAAACAACCGGGACCTTCAATTTAACGTGTCATCTGAGCCACGGTAACGCTCTGTTGTAAACGCCACCCGCGGTCACCCATCCGAAGACTGACCGTGCTGAACGTTGCTTAACTTCGGTGATCGCTAACAAAAACACCTAGTCAAACTACGCTATAGTCGCTACTTATTTCAATAAAAACATCTTATTTCTAGCTGCGCCCCGCGGTGTAACCCGCGTTAGCCCGAGATAAAAATTAGGCTATGTGTTAATTTAAGGTCTAAGCTACCTTCATACAGAATTTTATCCAAATCGGTTAAGCCGTTTGTGCGTGAAAGAGTAACCAACATCCATACATACTCACAAACTTTCGCGTTTATAATATTAAGAAGTAAGATTTCCACGTGTCTTACGCTACGCATTTATTTCAATCAACACTAATTGCGACCACTTACCTAATGCATTGTAACGTTCTACGCCAAACTATTTCCTTACGAATTTAAATTAAATTAATTAAAACGCAAGGTTGTATGAAATTCAATCACGCGCCTAAATATCCTTGACTATTCTCCTACCCACATAATAAATCCACATGCAAGGTAGGATGAATTTCAAGGTTTCTGGATGTAAGCCGCTTCCAACATGTGTTTTCTATCGACAAAGGGACGATTAATATCACGATATAAGGTCAGCACCATCACTCCAGACTTTCAAAACTAAAACTAAGAATTGGCTTGTTGACAAGCATTTTATAGGCTGTATAAAATTTAAGATTTATATAATTTAACTAGACGACCCGCCCCGGCTTCGCACAGGTGTATTATGCATATAAACCTTCCTCTTGAATCACTCTATCTATTAAAAAAAAACCGCATCTAAATCCGTTGCGTAGTTTTAAAGATATAAGCATGCAGACAAACAAACAAACAAAAATAGCGACTTTATTTTATACTATGTAAGGATTAATTTAATTTTATTAATACATATTTAAGATTTTCTACCAAAAGTAGAGTAGGTAGTAGTAACTAAAATGTATGTGACATTTGTTTTTAATTTCGTTGTTTATAATTATTTTTGCATTAATTTATTGTTATTTATCATGTTTTCAAAATCGTAGACTATTTTCTAATTAATTATTTCATTTCTTTTAATTGTTTTAGTTGACATAATTATGAACTGTAATGTATGATCAATTGAATTGACATGTAACTATTTATCTGTTATGAATAAAATCGGCCAAGTACGAGTAGGACTCGCGCACGAAGGGTTCCGTACTGTATGGGAGCCCCCCTTAAATATTTATTTTAATTTAATTTTATTATTTATTATTGAAGTGAATATAAAACTAATTATTCTGTGAAAATTTCAAGCATCTACCTATTACCATTATTAGTATAGAGCTAAAAACGTCTAAAAATTCAGGATTGTTGTATGGGAGCCCCCCTTAAATATTTATTTTATTTTGTTTTTAGTTAGTTTATTGAATCAGGCGTTACTTTGCGGAAGTTCATCTTCAAATTCTTGTTTTGAATAAATATTTAGTGTATTTCCGCTCTGTCGTAGTCATATAAGTTAAGGGTACTATTCAAAATCCAAATTAAATCACAAACAAAATTAGTAATTAATCATCAAACTGTATCATGGTTCGACTATGGTTAGGCTAAGGTTAGGTCAGGCTAGAAAAGTTAGGCTTAGGTATGTTTACAAAATATGAATGAACCTGAAACAAAATTTTAATTAATCCGTTTAAAATAATAAAAAATAATTAAACTTGTAACAAAAATAGTGATTAGTGATCTGTTTAAAAAATGTAGTAAACCTGAAAATAATATTTAGTTAATATGTTAAAATTACAAATATAATTAAAAAATGGTAAAAAAAATAATTGAAAAAATACATAATCAATAAATAGCACCCCTATTCTTACTGTACTCTATTCGACACGTGTTTCGCCTCTAAACGAGGCATCTTCAGGACGTGTTGACTCTTCGAGCTCACTCGCATAAAATAATATAATTTCTTAGTCAATAAATAGCACCCCTATTCTTACTGTACTCTATTCGACACGTGTTTCGCCTCTAAACGAGGCATCTTCAGGACGTGTTGACTCTTCGAGCTCACTCGCAAGAAATAATATAACTTCTTAGTCAATAAATAGCACCCCTATTCTTACTGTACTCTATTCGACACGTGTTTCTCCTCTAAACGAGGCATCTTCAGGACGTGTTGACTCTTCGAGCTCACTCGCAAGAAATAATATAATTTCTTAGTCAATAAATAGCACCCCTATTCTTACTGTACTCTATTCGACACGTGTTTCGCCTCTAAACGAGGCATCTTCAGGACGTGTTGACTCTTCGAGCTCACTCGCAAGAAATAATATAATTTCTTAGTCAATAAATAGCACCCCTATTCTTACTGTACTCTATTCGACACGTGTTTTGCCTCTAAACGAGGCATCTTCAGGACGTGTTGACTCTTCGAGCTCACTCGCAAGAAATAATATAATTTCTTAGTCAATAAATAGCACCCCTATTCTTACTGTACTCTATTCGACACGTGTTTCTCCTCTAAACGAAGCATCTTCAGGACGTGTTGACTCTTCGAGCTCACTCGCAAGAAATAATATAATTTCTTAGTCAATAAATAGCACCCCTATTCTTACTGTACTCTATTCGACACGTGTTTCGCCTCTAAATGAGGCATCTTCAGGACGTGTTGACTCTTCGAGCTCACTCGCAAGAAATAATATAATTTCTTAGTCAATAAATAGCACCCCTATTCTTACTGTACTCTATTCGACACGTGTTTCGCCTCTAAACGAGGCATCTTCAGGACGTGTTGACTCTTCGAGCTCACTCGCAAGAAATAATATAATTTCTTTTTTAATATATATAATTTTTTTCTTTGGGTACGGAACCCTAAAAAGCATATGAGTACATATATAAAATTAGAAGGCAATGGCCACGGGATGGGCCTGGACATATATTTTTGTAGCGGCCCGTACGGCGCCCGGACGGGGCCGTCCGGGCTGACATGAATGAATGAATGAATGAACACTTTATTGATAACACAAAATACAGAAAAATACACAGAAAGGAAAAATAAAGCAACTTAAAACCAGTGCAACAAAGGGCGGCCTTATTGCTTACAGCAATCTCTTCCAGGCAACCCTTACATCTAGTGAGGAAATAATAAAGAGAAGAGAAAAAAAAATGATGATGATGATGGCCTAATTACTGGCTCGATCTCATATTTTTAATTCCAGCTCGTAACGTGACCCAGAAAGGTGCAACCTCCACGGCAAAACCTTCGAATGGTTAATGGTTTGATAGCGTATGCGAGTCCACCAACCCGCAATTCGATTAGCGTGGTGGATGCCACCCAATGACTTATCGAGGGTAAGTCTACGTCTAGCAGTGTCTTTCAACAAAGGTCTGTATAGTAGAGTAGTAGAAACAGTCTAGAAGAGGCTCTAGGACAGGCCTACGTCAAGCAGTTAACATATATTAAATAGCTGAAGACCCTTGTTGGAAATCTTTAGAGACAGACCTTTATTAGGCAGTGTAATACATCTACGTACCTAAGTGTCAGTGGGCAGGGCACATAGTTCGAAGAACGGATGGCCGATGGGGTCGTAAAGTTCTCGAATGAAGACCACGGACCAGCAAGCGCAGCGTAGGACGTCCGCCGACTAGGTGGACTGACGATATAATAAAGATCGCAGGAACGCGCTGGATGCAGGCCGCTTCCAACCGGCTTCATTGGAAATCCATGGGGAAGGCCTATGTCCAGCAGAGGACGTCCTACGGCTGATGGATGGATGGTATTTCTACGGCTTAGATGATGATGATGCCCTAATTACTAGCCAGTTCTCATCCTTTTGAATTCTAGGTCGTAACTAGATAGTCTCTTAACAGGTCAGCGAAGGTGCAACCTTCAAGGTTTCGGATGGGTGACCGAAACGGGACCCTATTACTAAGACTCCGCTGTCCGTCTGTCTGTCTGCTGTATTTCATGAACCGTGATAGCTAGAACGTTGAAATTTTCACAGATGACGTATTTCTGTTGCCGCTATAAGAACAAATACTAAAAACAGAAAATGACACTTTAAATTGTAGGTTCCGGTTGTTTTAGCCTATTTAGCTATATCAGAGGCTTCAGGCGCCTATAAAACTCTGAAACCAGGGCTAAGTGCCCATCCTTTACGAACTTAGGTACCTACTTTACTTTTATAGCTAAAGAAAACAACTTCAAAATCAGTCCAAAACCAAACATCACACAAAGATTCAAGGAATTCGTCAACAGGCGTCAACTAGCCACATAATCCCCGTAAAATGTGACCCCTATTGCCAAAGCGTTAAGGCTCAAAAAGCAGCAAGGATATACACTTTCGATACACATTTGCGAGCCAAGGGGTTGAGTATAAAAGACGCTGCTTTAGACGTTACAGTATTCAGTAGCTTTCGCGCAGTCTACTAAAGAAGTGCACGATGAGATTCCTGGTACGAATTTTACTATTAATTAAAAAAATAATCAATTAAAAAAATGTATCATAAACAGTGATATTGGAATTAAAAAGAAAAAATCATAAATCAATTGTGATGGCTGAGATATTTCAAGATTTAAAAAAAGTGATAAGTGATTTCAACTGCCACTAGCTTCCCGGATTGTTCTATTTTTTTTTTAATTTGAATTTTCTTTTTTCTTTCACGAAACTAATGTTGCCAGCGGGAAGGTCTCCATTTAGCATCGGTAGCTTAAAAAATAATTCGGCTATAAGTAATCTTAAGACATGACATTAACAAACAAGTGATTAATAAATTAATTACTCTTGATAATATACAAAAAGCGCAGGCGAAAACCGAATCACAAATAGCCAAAATAAAATCACTACGCGCCGCTCGTAGTACGTTTTATGCGAATAATAATACTATCACTTTTTCCGATGTCACTGTGAAATGGGGACTGTTTGCACTCTCACCAAAAACTGAAAATTTCTTTCATGTACTCGTATCATCATTTCCATCATTTTCTATCTTATAAGAAAATAATATTAAATTGTAAGCACTGATCTAACTAAAACCATTGCTATTACTTTATAAACGAGCAACTATGCAGTTATTACTATAGAACAATTAAAATTGACATTACTATAACGTCGAAAATCAATTAAAATTGCTATTCGATTAAACACTTCAAGCGATTTTGACGCATTGAAGTTTTTGCTAAATGCCTAGCATGCCACAGAGATAACTTTTACTGTTTTTGTTTTAGATCAAACTTTATTTCAATGCAATATAGTTTACATTGAGTGCAACAGTATATTTGTCATAAAGTCATAAGGTATTTATATGTCAATACGTGACAGTAATAAAAAAGATAAAGACTTTGTACTTACATTGGACTGCACTAAATTATTTATATATATTCGTATACATACATCAATTTGAAATTGTACAAATCAAATCAAAATCTTTAGCAAGAAGCCCTAAATCCATTCATTAATTTCCTAATTGGTTTATGTTTGGACGCAATTTAAAAAAATCGCCACAAATTGGCAGCCCCCATCTTATTAATACGTTTCCGAATTCGGAATGTTGCAAAAACGATGTAGATTTTTTTACTCCGAACGTATATTTATTACATCTTTGTACATTATACTATATATCTACCATTTAGAAGCACATAAAAAACCGTTCCCTATCAATTAAAAACCTAAATTTTTATCATACAGTATAACGTAGCAATTTCATTATCAATGTCACTAAGCCAAAAAAAGCTTCCCGCCAAAACACCATGCGCGCTAATTAAAAAAACAAAAACGTCAATCATAAAACCACAGACTATACATAATTTAGAATACACAAGAAAAACGCACGCGTCAACTTCAAATGACCAAAGAATAGACAATGCAGAAGGATAATTAGGCAAAGTTACGCAAGCAAGGCCGGCCAGCGACTCTGTCAGATATGGTTATGTATTTTTAGGCCACACACGTGAGCTGCATTCAGCCCAGATAGGTATAGTCCGGTCAAGAGCGTAAAGCATTGCATAGAACTGATAAAATATGCGTTACGCGTAAACAACACGATTACTTGAAGGGTAAATGTTCGATTTGACGAGCGCTGCTGGTTGTGAAATTGTACTTGTCAATTTTGAAAAGATTCTTTTGTGCAACTTCAGTGAAATAATGGTTCTGTTTTGTATTACGGTACATTATAATTATTTTTCACAAAAAATGGCAAAACCACCTTCCATCGTGTACAATATTCGAATATTTCGCTCGAATTGTTTACATTATTATTGATTTATCAAAAACGGCTCAGCCAATTTCTGTAAAATTTGTATGGGACTATCTCGGGAGTATACCCTTTTGAACTAAATAAGAATTTTTTGATTCGGTTCACAATTGGCGAAATTATCTATGAACATACACAAATAAAACAATACATACACACGAACATAGAACCTCCTCCTTTTTGGAAATCGGTTAAAAATATTAAACGCCTTCAAACCGATTTCATAGTTAGAGTATTTATGATTGTTACATTTATTGTGTCAATAAACTAAACAACAAGACACAGTAAAACAATTTCACACCCAGATATTTAGCCAAAGGGGAAATTAGAGCGAATTCTAAAATAAAAATTGATACGCTAAAAATGTCAATGCGAAAAAAGTATCTTTGCAATAAATAGAAAAACAAGATCAACTCTTTAAAGTATTGTGAAATAACTGACAGCACCATGGCAAAAAGCAATTTCATTCAAGCATTCTTTGAATAAACCGCAATCATAATCAAAGAACAAAATAACCAATTAAAAAATAAACACGTTCCGAAATTCAATTATCAATTCACACAGACAAAAACTGCCCGACACACGAAATATCACATCTAATCCATTTCAGACATTACTCTTTGACGTCTCAAGGTCGCCCATATAGGGGCAGTGTCACGGAACCAATATCGATTCAATTATTCTATAAAATCAGGTGACAAAAAATATCCGGCATGTCATGTACGTTAATGACAAAATCTATGGCAAAAACTGTCCATTTGTATGTAAATAACCTACGAGTTTTTCATTACCAATTATATGGTATTTAACACAGGCACAATACAAAACGTATCATGCCGAGCCGTGACAAAAAAAATTACATAACATATTTCATTAACTAATTTATCGGTAAACAAACGTGAGAGAGTTCCGTTATAATCTAAAATACAAATAGCATGACATGTGTCAAATTAATCGACTGTTAAATGCTAAAAAATAACGAAACATAAATCGATTTTAACAGATGTTGTCATCGCGTATAAGTGTTGCGAAAACGCAACGGCTATTGTTTTTTAGGTGAAAATTCGCCGAATTGTAGATTTATTGGTTGGATTTTACGCTCTATTGAACGTAAGGAGTTGCATTGACAGTAGGCCCAATTATGAAGGCGCCATCGTAAATTTAATAACAACGTAAAAAGTGTTCTCTCTATCGAATGCCTAAAGTGAAAAAGAAACAGAAATATTCTAATTAGCTATTATAATTACGATGGTGCCTTCATAATTGGCCCTAGTGTATATTTTATTTAAATGCTATTCGATCGATTGTTCTACATTGTAACTGTTTGTAATGATAAACAAGTTTTTATAGGTAACAAAATAAAAAAGGCGGTGATGACAGCTACTGTAACAACAGGCAGTCTTATCGCTGAAACGATCTACACCAGTAGCGTATATTATAACTATTACTAGCGACCCGCCCCGGCTTCGCACAGGTGTATTGTACACATAAACCTTCCTCTTGAATCACTCTATCTATTAAAAAAACGCATCAAAATCCGTTGTGTAGTTTTAAAGATATAAGCATACATGGGGACAGACAGCGGGAAGCGACTTTGTTTTATACTATGTACTGATAAGCCGCTTACATAGAAATTATTATTGACTCTTGATTCGAGAACTTAATTACCAGTAATCTTTCATAAAATAGCGCAAAAAATATTTTTATTCGATATGTTCGTATAGGCCGGGTGGCTAGCCCTGGTGCCAGAGTTTTAAGCCGCCTGAAGGCCTCTGACATGGCTAAACGGTTAAAACAACCGGAACCTGCAATTTAAGGTGTCATCCGAGCCACGGTAGCGCTCAGTTCTAAATGCCACCCGCGGTCACCCATCCGAAGACCGTGCCGAACTTTGCTTAAATTCGGTGATGTCTGACAAACACCTAGTCAAACTATGCCATGAGCGCAGCATTTAATAAATGGTCTACTTAATAACTCAATTGTTAGAACATCCCATTGTCTATAAGCGTTATAAAAGGAAAGACTGTGTCCGATATTTACTTATAATTAAACCTTATTAAACCATTGTTATTTGATTTGTACAGTATTTACGATAACCACATCTCAACACAGTAATCTAGTTATTAATTTAACCCTTTTAATAGCTTCCAATTAATAACTGTTTCCGTTTCGGAATCACTTTTTAATAGATATCCGATTATGTTAATAGCGCTGTTATTACAACTGCTACATTAATGCTAATAACGTAACGTTATTAGCATATATCAGGAAAGATTAGCATAATATTAGCATATTCCTTGGCTAGACGATCGCGGGTTTAGATTGCAATTGCAGTGGGTTTGAAGGAATTTGTATTTGATGTAGATTATTTTGAAGGATATATTAGTGCCAGTTGCCTTTTGTTTTGGTCATAAATCAGTCAACTTCATATTAGGTTTACTACTGCATTGAAGTAAAGTTGTCCATCATTATATGCCTACAGTCCTACACCAGTTGTAATAATTAAACATAATAATTAATCATTTAATCTTATATATGCCTGGAAGAGATCGCTCTAAGCGATAAGGCCGCCGATTGTCGCACTATTATAATTATATCGTACTCTTTTATTGTAATATTTTCGATTGTGTGAACAATAAAGCGTTTCTATTCTATTCTATTATATGCTTAAGCTGTAGGTCACTATTTTGCTCGTTTGATTAAATATTTAGTCCGTTAATATTGTTTGCTTTGCAATTAAAAATCACACCTATGATCCTAAACGTCATTTTTGGTATCTATTTTATGCCATATTTGTAATCTTTCTACATTTAACATGTCCAAGACAAGTTAGTTGCAAAAGCATATCTGTATTCCTTTTATAATCTTTGAATTTGCTTTTTTACAAATAACCTAAACCTCATTTTTATCTCACCTCTTCGATTCACTACTTTATTTCAACATACTTCGTAACAATTAACGCTTATAAATGTTTAATTAATCATATTATCTGATTAAATTCATAGCTCACACTTCATAACCATGAAAAGCTCGTTAATATCAAAATTGCAATCTTTATTGTTTCAATTGTAATGAAATAGTCAAGATTACAACGATACGAGAGATTAGCATATCTGCAAAGCATAGGCGTGACTCCGCTAAACAAATGGTCTTTGAACCAATTTGTTATTTTTGTTGCATTTGTGGCCACATAACTAAATCGTGAGAAAAATGTTTGCATCAATAAGTGAATAGTTTGACATCACTCTATATGAAAGGAACAAGCTTTAGTCATCATCATGAGTACCTATAAACCAATCCGAAGCCAATAAGGTCGGTATGAAGCGGCTTGCAGATCATGAGAAAACATGAAATTATCAAATAAGGTCACGCACAGACAAGCACAGCAAAAGATTTCAACAAGGTGAACAGATGTTCCGTTCAAACCTTTAAGTCAGACTGAATGCCAGCCACTCCCAACTGTTTTTCTCTTAAGACAGTTGATTGAATCAAAACAAAGATTTCATTCCTTCTTTATTGCCCATGTTTGTACAACATGCTACAATAACGTATTTCTTCCACAGATCGCTTTCGCCGCCGTCCTCGGCTTTGCCTCCGCCAGCGTGGTTCCCCTCGCTTATGGCATCAACGCAGGCGACGCTCAGGCCGCCGCCATTGACGCGACCGTGGCCGTCCAGGACCACGCTCGTGCCATCGGCGAAGGTACGCAACACTGTATCAGCTTTCAATAGTCAGATGTAGAAAGTCTTCACTATATACAGCGCCATCTATACTGCCGTTAGCCAATCACGAACTGCGGTCTGCATCGCGAAAGTGAAATTCCACACCAGAAATGACGCACTGCTTTGGTTTATTCTGGTTCTAACTAAAAACTGTCAGACAGCTGTCTCCGAGTGACATCAAACCAGCAAAGAGCAAAAGCATGACAAAGAGATAAAAGCATTTTATCCACTTTTAATGTCAGTTGTCAGTTCATACTTTGTTTCCACTTCGAGGGGATAAATTGCAGGGAAGACAATTTGTCCTTTTGCCATGCTGGAGGTGCTGGTAGGAATACTCTTTTAAAACTTGAAAATCCTTCTTGTGAACGTTACTCTCGACACACTCCACTTTATCTATATACGTCCGAAGAGTCTGATGATGATGATGCAATGGGATGGGGCTTGCACTGAGACATAAAGAATAGCGAAAAAGAAAGACCTTCAACTAGCAGTAGATTAGATCGATAGGCAAATTGCACATACTGTAACCATTTGCTAATGTATAAATCCCTATACACAGGTCAAGTGAGAGCCGCCGAAGCCATCAACCAATACAACATTGATGCCACCCGCCAGGTCATTGATACCAACCGTGACCTCCACCAGAACGCCTACTGGAACGGCGTTGCCGCTTCCCAGAACTACGTCGCCGCTGCCCAGTCCCAGGCTGCCGCCATCGACGGTAATATAAAATAATTTTCGGCCGTAGGACGTCCACTATTACACATAATAATGATCTGATGGTTTGAATCACCTCCTTTCGGTTTAGTGTTATCGAAATGACAGAAATACCCTGGGCTCAATAACCAATATTGACATATAAATAGCTGGCTGTGTCCTAATGAGACTTGATGTATATGGCTTACACACAGCATGTTCCTGAAGTCTTGTGAACATATGTTCATCTTGTCGGAGAGCGAAAGGAATATGAGAGGACTCTCGAAGGAATCAATCAGAGAGATCACTAAAAGAAATAAAAGTGTCTGTCTCCTCTCCCTGATTTGCCATATTTTCACTCCTCACTTTTTTCATTCACTTGGCTCGGCACTCAAATCATTTTCGGAATCACTGCGCCGTCTCATGTCTCTCATGTTGGTCTATCATGAACGATGGTTTCATATCTTGTCTTTTTGCGTTACTATGGACGATGTTGCCACGTTTTTTCATTCCACAAATTGCTTCCGTAGTGGGAGGCAAGTCAAAAAAACGAATGATAACCAAATCGGGGGATACTATTTGGTAGCAGCTTCATATCTATCATCTCCATCCTAAATTCGATTACACCATTGAATAGCTAAAGGATCAAAGAAATCATTACGACAAGTGAGGACTGTCACGCATCACGCGGGAGGGGAAAGCGCCGCCATTTGCATTTGATTTCGTAAACGTATTCACGTACAACACACGGACATGTCAACCACAACCACACCCCATTTTTTTCATAGTATAGTACGCCTATATTTACAAATCATGTTTATTCCCAGGTGCCGCCGCTGCCGTCCGCGCTGCCCACGTCGGAGTCGCTCCCCTTGCCTACGCTGGTGCCCCTCTGGCCTATGCTGGTGCCCCTCTGGCCTACTCTGGCGCTTACGGAGTCGCCCCCTACGGTCTCGGACTCGGCGTCCACGGTCTTGGTCTCCGCGCTTGGTAAACCGACTACTGATACCTGCTAGTTTGTTATCGCTATTCCATTGCTGCTATATCGACGATACTGTCTTGATATCTCAGAGCGATGGCGTAGGGTTTTAGAACAGTTCCAAACTCCTTGACCTGTCATAGGCATACGTGACTCTTAATAGGTGAACGTGTTGCCGAAACGCTCTTTAGTCGAAAATCTGACGTTCAGTTAGCAGCTTTAATTGAGATGCAAATCTCGCCTAATCGCTTATACCATAGAACATCATTTATTTTTAAAAAATAACAGGTGATCTATGATATAATGTTTAGCAACAAAAATAGCAGCGACGTAATAGCGTTACCTTAATAGCAGCTGTGAATCGATAACGTTATTGGATAACGGTTATTTGAAATAGCCGTTATGTACTAACGTTGTCGCGTCGGTCTTGTCTGGTCACATTTTGTGACCAGATAACGCTCGGCGATTTGCTCAAATAACAGTTAAAAATACCTAAAGCATAGTAAAAAGGAACGTGATTGCCCGACGATGTAAAAAGGTCTCAATTTTGTAACTCTCTTTGTAAATATAAATAAATGCCATCACTGCCAAAGTGTAAATAAAACACGTTTTTACAAAACTTATTTTCATCTTTTCTTTTTCATCCCTATATCATATAAGTAGTAATTAATATTACTTTCTTATCTCGAAATTAAAAAGAGAGAACATTATGAAGTTAATAAATTATAAGAAACTTAAGAAAAATGCACTCGCACTCTGGATACAGTCCGTTCACAGTTATTTTAATTTACCTCTGACATTTATCGCTTTGTATCTCTCCCTAACATGTGATAGTATGAAATGACTAGACTAGACAGTGACAAATGTCATAGGTAAAATAACTGTGAGCGGACTAAAGTTGGAAATAATAAGTTTCCATTTGTCAAAATTTTGCAGACAGACATTGAAAGTCAGTCAGATAAAAATGCCTTCACATAATAAAAACTGAAGAAATGAAGAAAACTAAATAAAATAACATAAGATTTGTAGTAAACTCTACAAATACCTGCTGGTAGCACACTACTAGCAGACTTGTATAAAAAGAGTATCCGTATCCGTTCCGTACGGCAGCCCCCCTCTACTATTTATTTTATTTTACTTTAATAATTTATTATTGAAGTAAACATACAATTGAATATTCTGTGAATATTTCAAGCTTCTACCTGTTACTGTTAATAATATCGAGCGAAAAACGGCTTAAAATCAGGTTTGTTGTATGGGAGCCCCTTAAAAATTTATTTTATTTTGTTTTTAGTATTTGCTGTTATAGTGGCAACTGAAATACCCCATCTGTGAAATTTTCAACATCGTAGCTATCACCGTTTATGAGATACAGCCTGGTGACAGACAGACAGACGGACAGCGGAGTCTTAGTAATAGGGTCCCGTTTTTACCATTTGGATACGGAACCCTGATTTTGTGTCTGATTTTTCCTTTTTCCTATTAAGTTCAATGTACCTACATCTTAGTTGTCTTCAATTCTAGAGTCAACAGCACAAATGTAAGATTACCCTTTATTGCCCCCGTCATTACTTGTTCTATATTCCTATTCCATCCAAAGGTTGCCTGGCAGAGATCGCTTTTAGCGATAAGGCCGCCTCTTGTTACACGCTATACTTATAATGTTTATGTTACTTGTACTCTTTGTGTTAACAATAAAGAATATCTATCTATCTATTGTAAACCCCAGGCAGAAAATATCAATACATACAACAGAGTGCCTAAACTATAGTTTGAACAGCGAGACAGTGCGTTCCTGAAGGGTTGTCATTGAACATACTACATAACTTTGAAGTGGCGTGAATTGAATATTTAAAAATAAATATCACATTTTAGCGCTAAATTTTTCGGAAATAAACAAGATAACATCAATTTATCAAAAATAGTATACGTTGTTTTGAGGTTACGTCAACTGTGTCAATTTTTGTAGTGCTGTGCTAAAAATATCACGTAAAAGTAACAGTTTTTTATAGTTATCCTAATAAAACGTTATTCTTTCGAATAATGTTATAGTAATGAAAATGTAATTAACATGTTACAAATTTATTTAAAAAATTATATCGCTTAGCTTATCGCTAGAATAAAATCAGCTGTCCCGAATTGACAAAATGTATGAAACTGTGTAGTAAGTGTTATAAGTTGTAATTTCTGACAAAAACTGAGCCATTATCTACTTAACGTAACGTAAACCGTCAAGTATTTTATTCCATTTCGGTAGAAACAATGTCTTTAAGTCTACTATGAGGTTAAAACAAAACAATAATCGGCCAAGTACGAGTCGGACTCGCGCACGGAGGGTTCCGTACTGTATGGAAGCCCTCCTTAAATATTTATTTTATTTTGTTTTTAGTATTTGTTGTTATAGCGGCAACCGAAATACATCATCTGTGAAAATTTCAGCTGCCTAGCTATCATGGTTCATGAGATACAGCCCGGTGACAGACGGACAGACAGACAGACGGACAGACGAACAGACGGACATCGAAGTCTTAGTAATAGGGTCCCGTTTTTCCCTTTGGGTACGGAACCCTAAAAAACGAGTTGAAGTTATAATATATTTCACGCGAAATTCTTGAAAACGAAACACAACTTAGAGCACGTAACACGCAATTTTACATACAGAATCACAAACAAACAAACAACAACACTTTATTAGACAACCACATTAAGTACATAAAAAACAGATTATAAGAACAAAAACAAAACAATAAGTAGATTTCTTTCAGGCAACCAAGCACGGATAGAAAATATCAGTTGACAAAAAACGTGGCCACCACCACAATCACCAGCAGAATAGACTGATACCTATGTATAGATCTGTGTTTCATACTTGTACACTTTACTACAGTAATTTTGAACATATTTCAAAGCCTAGCCCTAATAATCGCCTATTTACATTTTTACCATAGACATAAATGATGATATAATTAGAGGTGGTGAACAGAATTTTAAGTGCAGTCTCGACTCGTTCAGTTAAATTAAAAAAAAAACATTAAATTAATTTAAAAAAAGAATAATAGTATGATGACGATTTTGATCACTCTCCAGCCCGGGTAGCACGGCAAGGGGAGAAAACCATTTTATCCCCTTTGCCATGCTTCCCATGCAGGCTTAGTAGGTGGTGCGACCGCTTTCATGGCAAAGTTCCAAAGGTCTTGGATTCGAATCTTGTGTAATAAGATATTTGAATGAAAGAAATCAAGAAATCAAGAGCATTTATCAGCTGTGTACATTTGAGGTGGTCTACATTTCAAGAAGTGTCAACAGCTACCCTCTTGGGCATACAATATTTGAAGCATTGAAATATAATCAGTAATATAATATTATTAAGAAATGTCAATTATTGTTAAGAAATGTCATGTGATCAATTCAAAGCCATTACTTATGTGAAACGTCAAGACTTCCGTCTGTCAGGAACTTGTCAACTGTGTAATAGTATTTAAATGAAGGTCTTAAATGTATGTTTGTTAGATGTCGTGAAACAATCTAGTTCATATTCTCTAGATCTTATTGATGAGTTATAGGTGTGAATCTAATCCAGAATCTTATTGTTAACTTATTGTATTTATTTTTGACCATTCTTGCTTAATTAAAAAGCATGAAGAACTGGCTGCCGCCCGTACTAGTAATTAAACTGTATTACAGGCAAAATAGTTGTAAACTTAAACGTCGAATATATCCCGGAATATTATCAGACTTGACATTAAGACCATCTTTACTATGGGAATAACCACGAAATTTAAAATCGAAAGTCAATCAACTGTTTGTATCAAGCAGCTGATTTTTGCGATTTTATTAGGTTGACCCCCTATTAAACTTTATCCATAACGATGGCAATATCTACCTCAGCCCGGGTAGCACGGCAAAGGGAGAAAACCATTTTATCCACTTTAAATGTCAGTTGTCATTGTCAATCTATACTTTATTTCCTCTTTGAGGGGATATAATGGTGGAAAGACAATTAGTCCCTTTGCCATGCTTCCCGTGCTGTATCTGTAACAGATATAGCAAGGATACAAAACAACAGTTTGTATTCATTCGCCTCCTCCTAAAGTGATCAGTCTATGATTTTAGCACTCACAAAGACATTGCAAGAAACTAGATTTCAAAATGCACTACCCCAGCCTATTACAAAAATTATACAAAAGCGACCTTTAAATATAAGGCAATAAGGTACAACGGTTGTAATAAAATGTATCGGGATATATTTCGCAAAAGATTTAGGAAATATAACCTTTAACGGCTCTTCAACCGACCGCAACTGTCTCACTCGCACATCTGCTCGAGTAGATACATAGGCATTGAATTTCTAAAAGGTTAAAATTGATTAAACATTATTCTTTTATTTCGCTTCACTCAGGATTTTAAATAACTCCCTCGCTTAGCTCGAGAGTTAACTCTACAGTCCCTCGCTACGCTCATCTCATATGTCGAATTTAACACGTGTCATGTGGCTTTGTTCTCTAGGTGCATAATCTACAATTTTCTCTAGGCTCCATTTCGGCGAGAGTTTCGAAATGGACTGCTTTCCACAATAGGAAAAGCCGGAAATCGCTTAAATACTATCCCTACATAGTCGATATACCACCTGCTCGTAATGTGCGATTCGCTTCTTCCTTCGTAATGCGGACCGCCAGGGATGCCCTACCTCCGTCATTGTTTCCTGACAATTACAATCTGGAGAGACATGAGGTTAGATTTTTAAAACCAGAGTGAATAGGTATCTTCTAGATCTACATACTCTATCTTCGGCTACAACTTCGCTTTCCATTAGACAAATTGGTGGCCAAATGTAGCCCTATTTTGCATAAAAAAGGCTACTAAATCTCTAAGGGAGATTATCTACTCGTCTTTCCGTCATTATCGATTGATTGTTGATTGGTTGATTGTTGTCATTTTAATTTAAATTATTTATCAACTAGCGACCCGCCCCGGCTTCGCACAGTTGTATTGGGTATACATATACGAGGGGTGATCCAAAAGTAATGATAATCAGTTATTTCTACTGCACACAAAAATACAAAAAAAGCGACTTCGTTTTATACTATGTAGTGAGTAGTGATGTGTAATACGATAATTTTGAATCTATTTGTTTTTTTTTTTTGTTAAAAACGTACATTGTTTGACGTGTAATATTTTCTAAGAATAAAAAAATATAAATATTTAAAAAATAGCTTTTCCATAAGTAAATGAAACTGCGCGAGCGGGATAGAATTTGGCGTATAAAACCACCTTAAGGGATAACAATAAGGTGCTACACAGCTGGCAGTGGAAACCGGACCGCCTTGGACAGGGCGTAGGCTTGCGTGACATAGGGTTAGATAGTTTGACGAGTGTATACCAATACAGGATTATCCAGAACTGGTATACTAAGCCGAAAGGAGGTGATGAAAACCATCATTATGAACAACTTTAACTATGGGGCCAAACCGAAATTCGAGAAAAAAGAGGCAAGAGGGGATGGCTGCGCATGGTGACCGCCATGCGCAGTCATCCCCTCCGCACTTCCCTCAGCGCTACACTTATTGGGACGATTTATTATTATGTTTTCTAGATTATCGTTAAAAATTAGTCTAATGTGTAATAGCATTTCGATAATAGGATATTTTTTAGTTGTTCTATGCAACTTCTCTTTCGATTTTGTTTAGATTATTTGGCAATTTATTGAATATTTTTATAACCAAAGAATTTGGGACTAGAAATGTGCACTGCTAAGATAGACTTAGGTTCCACGAGTTTTTGTGTCTATATTGCAATCTAATTTTGTGCGTTTTATCAGACGCTTTGTTTCTCAATTCGACTGTATGATTTTTGTATGTATGCTACGCGATTACTCCATCCATTATAAACTGATTTTAATGATTCTTTTTACATAGATAATTTAGAGGTGATCCCATTTAAAAATTTATGAAATCGTTTGACCAGTTTTTTAAAATCCATAATGGTATACATCTATTCGAAATAACTATTCTATTTTTTTAAAGTTTTGATAAGATTGAAGTCAGTTCTGAAATTATTGGGAAAAATAATTAATGATAAATAAAACACGAAATAGAAAATACTCAATTTCTAGGTGTGCTCTTGTGCTTTTTACACCTTTAAATCAAAAACCAGTACATAAATATACAAAGCTATTTCAAGCAATAAAACAGTAACAAAAGGTTTAATTTAATCGGAAGACCGTAACAAGGAATATCGAATAGCTCCCGTTTTTTTTACATCTTTTTGAACAACTCGTTGACATTATGAACAACCCAATCGTTAATTACCGATAAGGGAATACGACCTCTATGCAATTGTAATAAGGTGCAATTACTGTACTTGTCACTTGATATAGTTAATCTGGTTTTCTTGGCCGGTCTGCCTTGAAGAGGGCGTAGGCTTTGGGGACACACGGGCGGAAAGATTAGCTAGCATTTGGGCGAGTTATACGTTTGGCACAGCCAGTATAGATTACTATAGGCCGAATCATACAAGTCGACGGGTGTGAAGTTAGCAACAAACTGCGCATTATCCAATCAACGCGCAGCTTTCTGTGAGCTCCAGTCTGGACTGGATATTGCGCAGCTTGTAGCTAACTTCACATCCGCCGACTTGCAAGATTTGGCCCATACTCTGGGCTAAGCATAACTTTGGTAATCGTTTACATCATACACGGAATGAAAAATATCATTAACAAGTTGGAGGGCAACAACGGGGAATAAAAAATAGGACCGACATGTAAATTTACAATGAGAAGAGAGTAAAATATTCACAAGCGTACCAATCCATAAACAATCATTTTAACTGACTTAAAAAAAGGAGATTCTTAATTCGACTGTTTTTTTTTTTGTAATCGGCGGAGTAATTACTTTGCCAATTATGAACCGATTTTGATGATTCTTTTTTTTTTGTTTGATAGATACTTCAGAGGTGCCATTTAAGTTTTATCAAAATCAGCTGAGTCGTTTTGAAAAATCAACAATAATGTGAAAATGACTAAATCGATATATACGAATTTTCAGAATTAAAACCGGTTATACCAACCGGTTATTGCGCAAAATAATTATGAACTCATAGACAATAACATTAATGAAAAATTTTATTTCCCAAACAAATCCGCCAACTCGTCTGCGAGTTTCTATAGCAGTGTGTCACGGAATAATACGAAAATAATTTATGAATGTAGACCACCTTGGCCACGCCTGGGTAAATAGCTAATTACAATTAGGTATGCACAGGTGCACTAGTACTCGCATGCGGTTTTACTCATGAAATAATTATTTTTTACCAAAAATCGCACAACCGACTCCAATCATTGCAATCTACAAAATTCGAACAGTTAGTTCGAATCAATGGTATAATGTTCATTTTTCAAAAACCATACATACAGGTAGGACATAGGCCTCCCCTACGGATCTCCAATAAGACCGGTTGGTAGCGGCTTACTTACAACGCGATCCTGCGGTTATAACGAGGTCATCCGTCCACCATGTAGGTGGATGTCGTACGCTCCGCTTACCGGTCTCCATTCGAGAACTTTTCGACTGCATCGGTCATAGATCGCTAAGACGCTATGTGCTCTGCCCACTGACATTTTAACTTGCCGATACGTTAGGCTATGTCACTATGTCGGAACCGCTCTACCAATTGCGTTACAATTTTATTGGTATATATGTGCTTTGCTTCACCCTTCGTGGGTAGGCCTACGTCCTACAGTGGACTAAAAAAAGGCTGGTACAGTATATGTGGTTCGGCCGTTTCTTTACTACAAGAGCTATTGTGTACTTAATAGAAATTTATTTATTTATTTATTCATCATAGGTTACAGCAACATTACAGTTAAAACCATGCTGCCCTTATCAATTGCAAATATAAGACTTAAACATAAAAAGTAGGTACAATTATTACCTAAGAATCATAAGGAGAAACAAAAACATTAACTAACATAATTGACATTATGGTTTCTCGCATATTTTCAGTGCTACTTCTGTAAAATTTGCCTGACTACATCCAAAAATATCAATCTCTTTGTAAATATTTTTTTATAACTATGAAACTTTGTATAACTATGAAATAAAGTTATAAACAGTAGTGAAACATCCAAGTCACATATTTTGATGTAGAGTTTGTGAAGTTAGAGCATGTAGAGTCAGAAGCTTCGCTCTACATGTGATCTGACAAACAAACATAGCCACTTTGGTGTACATATTTACATGACATTCAATAAGTAATATTATATTACTTACGCGTCAATTTCCTAGGTACAGAGCAGGTATAAAATAACAAGTATGCGTAGGCCGAGTCTACATTACAAATGTCAATGCAATGGACCAGTTCTCATAAAAAAATACAATTTTAAGATATATTTAGATAGCCTAAAACTACATTTGTTTTGATTTGTTTATTACATAATTATTTTTTGCAAAAAATGGCATGACCGGCTTCAACCGTGTACTGAATTCGCGAATATTTCGCACGGATCGATGAGGCAGTTTTCACATTATTGTTAATTTATCAAAAAATGGCTCAGTCGATTTTGATAAAATAAATGGGACCAATTTTGAAGTATATGCTTTGCAATAAAAAAAGAATGATCTAAATCGGACAACTATGTAAAAAGTTATGCGTGATTATACATAAAAAAATATGAGCGTCGAATTGAGTACCTCCTCCGTTTCGTCGGTCAAAAACAAAACCATTATTTGACACTCGGGTAAAAAATAGCAAATAACTCTGTGAAATAAATCTACTGGGGAAAGTACTTTATAAAATATAAATACCTATACAAATACATATAATATAGTTTCAGAAGAGTTGACAACTCCGCGTACCCTTCTCACCCAACCAGTAACATCTCCCCCGCTCCCTTTTTCCGCGCAGGCGATACGCGCGTTAAGTGATATTCGGTTAGTATTCGGCCTATAGTTATAATTAAATTAAATTAGGTAGTTTTCTTTATTTAATTATTTTCGACAGACAGTGAAATAGTTATTTGTTATACAAGAGTGCAAAGTTGCTTTTTAACCGGGTGCTCAATTTTGATGACCGAGCAAGCGAAGGATTCTAAAAAGGGCACAAGGTGAAAAATCTTTGCACTCGAGTACAACACGTAACTTTTCATCCCACCTCAGCGAGGGAATGACTAAAGTCGTCTATATGGTACTGTTTCAAATACTTCTCGCGTGATTGTTGAAGGGAGAAAGCTCATTTGCGCATTATTAGCAGTTTCAGTCAATTTTGTTTGCGTCAAATAAGCTTCCTCGTTGATAGAATCACTCATTTTAGGTTTTTCACTTGTTTTCAAGTTTATTGTTCTTATTAATTTAAATTATTAGTTTTTTAAAATAATTATTAGTTTTAACAATATGACGTGAAAAGAAAATGGCGCAATTAAAAATAAGTACACCAAAATGGTTTTGAGTCCGAGTTTTTAACAAATTAAAAAAGGTTGTATGATAAATTCGGCACCATGGAGGTAGAAGTAAATAGGTTTAATGATGTTTTGAATTCACAAACTTAGTGCACACAATGTTCTAAATTCAATTTTACTTTTTCCTCTAGCTGATAAATACGGCTTTTGCACTCAGATTACGAAGAGCAAAACACTCTTTCCGAGATGGTTAGATGAAAAACATACTCGTATCACTAGTAGTAGTAAAAACTTTCACTCGAACGTAGAATAGAAATAATTTGAAACCCAGTCCTTTTCAAGTACTTAACATGTTACTTACCTTTTGGCTCCAAGCACCCATTGAGTAATTCTTTCATTTGGTAACTACCAATTAAATATCAAGTAATATTTATGTTTTCATAGAAAAGCTGAAACTTTTATAGCACAATGGATTTCAAATTAAATGTAGATTCATTATTTTTTCTAAATAACAAAATAAAGATAATTAAAATAATGTAAAACAATCAGACCCATAAACACATCGTGTCAATTCTGGGTTATAAATTTTATTATTATAGTGTAGATTGGCAAAACTGCGATTTATCAACAATACGTTTGTATTAAAACTGCGTTTTTATCAAGACTGCGTTGTTATCGAGACTGTGTTTTAAAAAAAACTGCGTTTTTATCAAGACCGAGTTATATATCAACCATATCGATTTCCAAAACTAATCTACCATATTTCGTCTCTAAATGCACCTTCTGCTGGTCTACTCTAGCCTCAGCTTGGTTTGCGTCGTTACTGCGTTATTTATCAAAACTAGATGTCTTTTACATTTTTTCAACGCTGTTTTATCAAACCAACGTTATTTCTGAAAACCGCGTTTTTTTATTAAACTAACGTTTTTTTATCAAGACTGCGTTTTATCAAGACCGCATTATATATCGAAACAACGTTTATCAAGACTAACATCCATCACTTACCTTTCGGCTCTAAATGCCCCTTCAGCTGCTCTGCTTTAGCCTGCAGCTTGGTTTGCATCGTTTCGGCGCCTTCTTTCATTTTCGCCAGGATTCCTACAAAAAGTTAATAATTCAAAGATTTAATACGATATAAATATAACGGGCAAGTGCCTTTATTTACTACAAAAAAATACTATAAATCTAGTAGTAACTGCTTTACAAAAATCAATTAAATCACCCAAACTCCACAACAGCACGGGAAGCATGGCAAAGGGACAAATTGTCTTTCCACCTTTATATCCCCTCGAAGAGGAAATAAAGTATAGATTGACAATAAGCCCGATTACAGAGGCGCCAGCGTAAATTTATTAGCAACGTAAAAAGCGTTCTCTCTATCGAATGCCTAAAGTGAAAAAGAAACAGAACTATGCTATTTAGCTAATATAATTAAGCTGGCGCCTCTGTAATCGGGCTTATTGACAGCTGACATTAAAGGAAGATAAAATGGTTTTCTCCCTTTCCCGTGCTACCCGTGCAGGTCTAGAGATAATCCACTTTGATCTGGATAAAAATATATTTTGAAGTTTGAAACGAAGTACTTCAAATTGGACGAAAATAATAATCGGCCAAGTACGAGTCGGACTCGCGCACGGAGGGTTCCGTACTGTATGGGTGCATTGGGTGCCCCCCTTAAATATTTATTTTATTTTATTATTTATTATTGAAGTGAATATACCTATACAACTAAATAGTCTGAAAATTTCAAGCATCTACCTGTTACCATTATTAATATAAAGCGATAAACGGCTAAAAAAACCGGTTTGTTGTATGGGAGCCCCCTTAATTATTAATTTTATTCTGTTTTTAGTATTTGTTGTTATAGCGGCAACAGAATACATCATTTGTGAAAATTTCAGACTTCTATCTATAACGGTTCATGAGATATAGCCTGGAGACAGACAGACAGACGGACAGCGGGGTCTTAGGGTCTTGGGGTCTCCCTTTGGGTACGGAACCCTAAAAATGAGTCCCTATAGTAATTACGAGTAAGCTATGAAAAATGTCCTCAACATAATAAATATAGGTAACTTTATAGGTGCATTTATCTCGTTTAATATTTATATCCTTACTGCCACTCAAAAATACAAATACATTATAGATATAATACCCACCATGTTTGTCCTTTTCTTTCAAGACGCGTTCCATATCGCTAGCCTTGTCCTTCACACGGCCAAAGAAATCTATCCATTCGGAAGCGTGGAAAAACATTTGTAGGATGAACTAAATGATTTAAGATGTACATGAAGTGTTTCAGGTTAATTTCAAACACTTAAGACATACTTTACATAGACATAATAATATATTATTAAGCGTGACAAAATACACAATACACGTTAATCATAATACAGGGTTATTTGCTTACCCTGTACCACAGCCCGGACACTCCGCGATTTTTCATACAAAATCTGCTGTCTTACGCACACTATCACAGTACTTACTCACAGACAACACACTTACGCACGGTCGCTACACGCGCATTTGTGTGCGGAACGTCTATGGCTGTCAGCGATCACCACAACGTGACGTCATGCCGCGTGAGTTGCGTATTCAATTTGCAAAAATGAATATAAATCTAGTGCTTAAAAAGTATATTAATTACCTAATTTGGAAGTATTTTAGCAAAAATTAACCGATGTAATTCATTTGAAAGAAAATATCAAGAGGAAGTTACCGAATAATGTAAAATAAGTTTCTTTTAGTTATCCTTAGGGAAACATTAAAATTTCTTGTTATGTTACGTATCATTGATATTCAACCATACACAGTATAAATCTTCCCTATTGTCACAGTCTAGGTAGTTTTTATTAGAAAATTCACCGGCCAGTGCAGCCCACACGCGGTGTACAAGCCTCGTCCGTGAAACGCGGGGTGGAAGTGAGGAAGACTCAAACGGGTGGGGGGTAACGAGTGGCCGTTCTATACGTAGTATTATTATATATTCTTTGGTACAGGGTAAGCAAATAACCCTGTATAGTATAAATAAAGCATCTGAATCTGGTGGTCTATTTTTAGGTAGACTTCCTAAACTGCGTAATTTGTACGTACGTGGTCTCCATTTGGAAACTCTAATGCCAAATGAGCTATCAGTTTTTTAAGCAAAGAGTCTTGCGAATTGATTGTATTTTACCTGAAATCAAATTAAAGTGGCAATGGGCAGGATACATAGTTCGAAGAACGGATGGCCGATGGGGTCGTAAAGTTCTCGAATGGAGACCACGGACCAGCAAGCGCAGCGTAGGACGTCCACCGGCTAGGTGGACTGACGATATAATAAAAATCGCAGGAACGCGCTGGATGCAGGCCGCTTCCAACCGGCCTTATTGGAAATCCATGGGGGAGGCCTATGCCTAGCAGTAGACGTCCTACGGCTAATTGATAGATAGATACCTGAAATCCGTTTGGTGGCGTCTGGACTTGCGGATTGCGTTAGTGCTGCCACTTTCATGTATTCACTTGTTATCAGTCCCGCTGCCTGAAAGCAAAGATTTTATTTAAGCAAAGTACAATATTTTGCCGTGTCCGTGGTGGTCTAGTGGTAGTGACACCCGCCTTACAATCGTGAGTACGTGGGTTCAAATCCCAGTCCCGTACCAATGAGTTCTTTGGAACTTATGTACGGAAGTTTCACGTCAAAACAGCTATGTACCTAAAACAAAAGACTTTATAATGTTACTTGCCTCTAAGCTAGCGGGGCTCATGCAGGAGTACTCCTCACTCAACAGTTCCACTATCAGGCCTTCGATGTCGAAGAATAATATATGACTTTCGGGATCTGAGGACAATGATGAAGAATTTTAACTAATTCTTTTATCCCAACCGGCTTAATACAATCGTGAGGATCGACAATAAAATTGAGGCTAATACTGCTGCCATCTTTGGGATGGCTCGGCTAAGTATCAGCTCGAGGCTTTGGAATCGGTGGACCGGCGTGCTGTTCGGCTTATAGGTGATGAAAAGTTAGTTTCAAAAAACTTCATAGCCTGGAGCATCGCCGTAGGGTTGCGAGTCTGTGCATTTTCTATAGGATTCATTTCGAAGAGTGTGCATCTGAGCTGCACGACCTTATCGTAGGATATACATCCTCTTTTTACTACAGGACAAGTAGGAGGACGCCACATTACCACCCCTACACTGTCGATTTTCCTTCGATACGTACGAAATGGTTTGACTCAACATTTCTGATTCGTACCGCCAGGGAATGGAACAGTCTTCCTGCTTTCCTGTTTCCTAAGAGATATAATCTAAAGCTTTTCAAGGTCAGAGTGAATAGGTATTTTCTAGGTCTGCGTGCTTCATCTTCGACTACAACGTCGCTTACCATCAGGCGAGTTGGTGGTCAAACGCAGACTTATTTGCGTTGAAAAAAAAATGTATTTAAAAATATGTATATGTAGTATATCAGTATATTTTTATCCCTTCTGCAGCCCGGGCACGCCTGTGCCGATATCTGCCATTAGACCGTGCGCGCCGCGATTTTTTTTATTTTTTGCGCATCTGCGCCGCGACCTACTAGAATAGAGATTTCTCGTAACTTTTTTATGGACGGACCGATTGGCGCCAAATACACCCACACGCCGTACTAGCTCAATCAGCGTGCTGAAGTGAAGCTTTCAAAAAATGATGAAGCTAGCAAAAAGCTCCAACTCTAATATAAAATAAATGCGAAATACTATTTCGTCGGTCTCACAGACCAACGCGCGGGTATAAGAAGGTTAAAGTTGTGGCTTTAAAGTTCGTCGGCTCACCCGTCGATCAGCGCGGGTTTACAATACAACAACACTTTATTGATAGCACAAAAAAGGAACAGAAGAAACATACACAGAAGAATGGCACAAAATGCGCTAAAAGCAACATCTTCCAGACAACCTCTGCCTCTTACCAGCGGGATTAGATCGGAAGCCCTGAACAGTAAGCGGCGCTCGCCTGGCGCGCGAAGGCTCCGCCAATGGCCCTAGAGAACCTCCTCCACCTTGGTGCTGTAGGGCAGCTAAGCCCCTCTGAGTGGCTGCTCTCATCGCAGCCACATTTCGGTGGCGTAACCCTCTGCGAAAGAAAGAAAAAAAACTGACAGACTCAGGCAAAACGTTCCACATTCTAGCTGGAATGTGGACTCGAAACGCTTGGTTCTAACGCGCGGAATGTCCACTATAAAAGGGTGGCGCTTTGGTCGCGTCTCTCATCGGGAACAGATTGTGGAACACCTGGGCGTACTCTCCGTCGTGTAAAGCTGGAAACATACTATCGGACGCGGCTGACAGGCGCGACTGATAGGTATCTAGATAATGAATGTCCACTGAGCCTTGCAAACTATCGGACATCAGTCGCGGACGTCACCTTGGGCTGACCTTGAGCGCTCGGACGTCCGACAGAGATCTGGCTCGCCGGATGTTTTTGTCAGCCGAAAACCAGATAAAATATCTGCAATAGAGTTGTCTACAATTGGAACAGGTTGCCTGAGGATGTAATCTCAGCAAGAACTATAAACACATTTAAGAATAGACTGGACCTTTGGATAAAGAAGGAAAAAAATTCCTTGACAGATAAATACTAATGTTATTCGACTCTGCTTGATATAGGCACATCAGTATACACTGCTCGCCTATAAACAAATAAATAAATAAATAAATTTTTTACAAAAACACCGAAGCACATTAACCTAAACTGTATAGGTATATATTTCACTGTTGTCCACCAAGAGTTCCTCGCTAAAATTGAACTAGCTAAAAATGTATCCAAACATACTCAAAAATACTCTGACTGCCTCGGTGGCTCAGTGGTTAGTGACCCTAACTACTGGGTCAAAGAGGCGTGAGTTCGATCCCCACCCAGGGCAAATATTTATGTGATGAACATGGGTGTTTGCTCTGTGTCTGGGTGTAGTTTAGTTACTATCTATATAAGTATGTATTTAAAAATATATAAGTAGTATATCAGTCTCTGGCAGCCATATCACAAGCTTTGCTTAGTTTGGGGTCAGAGGCCGTGTGTAAGATTTCCCAAATATTTATTTATTTTATTTATTTAATACCAACCTCTGCAAATAAACGTACAAAAATAATGATATTCAACATTTCAATAGGAGTCAATAAATATACCAAAATATGTAGTATTAAAATACTGATTCTAGTCACACTGCGCGTCGTCCACAAGCCACGTCTCATTCGTCTCAAAGACTGTACACACCGATAGTATGTTTCCAGCTTATGTATGTCTTGTACCTAGGGTTGCTATCCGTCCGGGTTTCCCCGGATTTGTCCTAGCTAAGAGGGCGTTAGGGGAGCGTCCAGCCCGGGTAGCACGGCAAAGGGAGAAAACCATTTTATCCACTTCAAAATGTCAGTTGTCATTGTCAATCCATACTTTATTTCCTCTTCGAGGGGATATAATGGTGGAAAGACTATTTGTCCCTTTGCCATGCTTCCCGTGCAGGCGGGGTTTCAATAGTAGTTTTGGTTTCGACTAGCTAAATTAACCGTGCATCCGCCCCCCCCCCCCCCCCCCCCGACTTGTCCTTGTTGCCAAATTTTAGAGATGGTAACCCTACTCGTACCAAACATCACAACCGCCAAGAAGTGTGAATCGGCCTTTATTAAACTGATAAGCTTTACCTGAAGAAATGAACAGCCGGGTTGGCCAATCCCTGGGAGTCGCTGGACACAGAGCCTCCCAGGTCATCAGCCACCGTTTCATCGCACGCCGCTAGCACTTCTTCCGCTATCATACCTGGTAGACAAAATAATATTATGAGAATTAATAAAAAAAGTCGTATAGGGTCATCACTTCATTGAAACTAGCGTGAGTATCCTACTAATAAAACGTGAAAGTTTGTAAGGATGGATGGATGGATGTTTGTTACTCTTTCACGCAAAAACTACTGAACGGATTGAGATGAAACTTTGCAATAATATAGCTTATATATCAGAATAACACATAGGCTATAAATTATAATGATATTGCGTAATATTTCCATATTATAACAATAAGTGTTAAGTAAGTAGGAAAAGTTCTGCCATCTGCGAGCTATTCTAGCGCGCGCTCCAAGAAATGTCAAAAAAGAACTGTCGAATCGAACAAATGTCAAATCGATTTTTTTTGTTTTTTTTATTTTCCGCCTCCTTTATTAAGGGTGGTAAGGTAACCTTTATCTTACCTCTAAATATCATGCGGGCGAAGCAGCGGGCAAAATCTAGTTTATCAGAATAGGCTATAGTATGACCATTTAACTGAGTCCTCGCCTGCGCGGGTACAGGGGCGCGCGGGTAGACGACAAAGGGGGACTGAGACCGGTGCGGGCGGCAGGGACCCGCCGCCCGCACCCGTCTCAGTCCCCTTTACCCCCGCGCCCCTGTACCGCGCAGGCGAGGACTAAGTTAAACGGTCAGACTATAGTTGACATTTTTTTTGTTGTCGTCTTGTAACAGCTAACCAACCATAAACAGAGCACATTATCGAAAACAAAAATAAAAATTAACTTTATTAATAAAGAAGTTACAAGCATTTTATATTCTTGCTAGAAAAAGAGCGCACTATAGCAGAATATGACGTCACGGTCCGTAAGTGTCATACATTCGCCATACTATGTGCTTTGTGGGAAAGGGACAAAGCATCTCCTCTTAATCCCTACCAAAATCTTTACAAGTTTAAATCTCTGAACTGGATTAGCCAAATTTAGTTATTTTTTGACCGACAAATCGAACCGGAGGAGGTACTGACTTCGACGCGTATATATATATATATTTTTTTGTATAACCACGCATAACTTTTTTCATAGTTGTCCTATTTCAATAATACTTTTTGACGTGACGACGTCTTATAATTCGATAGAGCCGGCTGCACGCACGAAACGAAAAAACATGACTCATGCGGCGCTACCTCGCTCTGAGGCGTTCCATGTAAGGCTTGAAGTGCAAGCGAGAGCGCGGAACGAGCGAGACAAAGAAGCACAATCGGCCTTTGCGTTCGGCAGCGTTCGACATAATTACGTTGTCACGTTCAACTATCGTCAGTAAACCGACTTTACAGACAACCAATTTTTTTTATTGGAAAGAGTATACTTCGAAATTGGTCCCATTTAAATTTTATTGAAATCGGCTGAGCCATTTTTGATAAATTAACAAAAATGTGAAAAATGCTACATCGATCCGTGCGTAATATTCACGAATTCAGTACAAGAGTGAAGTCGGTAATGCTATTTTTTGCAAAAAAAAAATGTGCCTTTATTAACCGTGGCATAGATTAAGCCCCGAGTTCACCAACGCTTGATTAAGTTAAACGTGTGATTACTGTATTTAACCATCGGTTTTTGCTTGCTGAACAGCAAAATTTCGTTAAAAAGCGGTTTAAGATTTAACCAACAGTTGATAAATGAAACATCTGTTGGTGAACTAGGGCCTAAAACCCGAGTTTAATCGTTGTTTAAATACAGTAATCACACGTTTAACTTAATTAAGCGTTGGTGAACTTAGGTCTTAGACCCAAGTTTGCTTGGTGAAACGTGGTTTAAACGTGTGATTACTGTATTTAAACAACGATTAAACTCTGGTTTTAGACCCTAGTTCACCAACAGATGTTTAATTTATCAACCGTTGGTTAAATACAGTAATCACACGTTTAACTTAATCAAGCGTTGGTGAACTCGGGGCTAAGTATCCATTAACCTATGACCTAAACGCAGCCAACGTTTTTTAACCCCCGACGCAAAAGAGGGGTGTTATAAGTTTGACGTGTCTGTTTGTCTGTGTGTCTGTCTGTGGCATCATAGCGCCCGAACCACTGAACCGATTTCAGTTTAGGTTTTTTTGGATGAAAAGAGACTTAATCGAGAGTGTTCTTAGCTATGTTTTATAAAAATCGATTGAGCCGTTTAAGAGTTATGGTGGGTTAAAGTGGGGATGGAAGAACCAAAATTCTACAAATGTGCCCAAAATGGTTGTATTTCGTACTTTTTTTAGGTAGGTTTTTGTGTCGGGGGTTTTTTAAATTTTAAATTTAAGTTTTTATTTATACTTACCATGTAAAACTCTGTCAAGATGCGCAGTCTCCATTTGCCAAACGTATACAGTGCCGTCGCTGCAGCCGACCGCCATGAAGTCGTCCGCCGGCCGCCATTTTATGGTGACCACCGGGAACAGGTGGCGGGACGCGAGGCAAACGCACTTTCTCTCTGACAGACCTGTATGACAAAAATACTATTTCAAAAGGGTGATATCAAAATTTTGTACGCTTTTCTAACAAATTGTTGATATACTCACATCAGGTTTCAAACAAACAATATTTTAAAAAGGTAATTATCACGTAGGTAAAAATAGTATAGAATCTAAAATCATCGGCCAAGTACGAGTCGGACTCGCGCACGGAGGGTTCCGTACTGTATGGGAGCCCCCCTTAAATGTTTATTTTATTTTAATTTTACTATTTATTATTGAAGTGAACATAAAACTAAATATTCTGTGAAAATTTCAAGCATGTACCTGTTACCATTATTAATATAGATCGAAAAACGTCTAAAAAATCTGGTTTGTTGTATGGGAGCCCCCCCTTAATTTTATTCTATTTTTAGTATTTGTTGTTATAGCGGCAACAGAAATACATCATATGTGAAAATTGGTTCAAAACATTGGTTCATGAGATACAGCCCGGTGACAGACAGACAGACAGACAGACAGACAGACAGACAGACAGACGGACAGACGGACATCGAACTCTTAGTAATAGGGTCCCGTTTTTCCCTTTGGGTACGGAACCCTAACAATATTCTACATGTAAAAAATATATTTATATAGATATTAAATTAAATTAAAGAATAAAACTTACTCAATATAGTGACGCTATGATCTGAAGCCACGGAGCAGATACATTTTTGGATACGCGGCTGAGAACAAAGTAAATACAGTTTTACTATAAGTCAGCGCGAGCGTAGCGAGCACGGATATTTCTCGATAAAAGTATAGTGAAACGGAACTGACGTCAACTGCAGTCGCCACGCCCCTTCGCGGCGTGCTGTTGCCAGCCGCCATGTTGAAACTCAAGAGACAAAGGAGGGGAAAGTTATTTAAGCCGTGTTCAGCTATTTTTGCGCCCTATTCGTCCCCGAACCGTTCCTGAATAAACAAGCTGTTGCTACTCTGAGTGTTTCGTGTTTCATTGCGTTATAATAGACAAGGAAAATAAAATAATACTAGAACTAATATAATAAAGAGGTAAAGTTTGTGAGGTTGTAGGGGGTAATCTCTGGATCTACTAAACCGATTTTGAAAATTCTTTTACCAATAGCAAGCCACATTCTTTGCGAGTGTCATAGGCTATAAAGTAAGCGTGGGCGAAGCCGCGGGCAAAGACTAGTACTAGATAATGTCTAAGACAAGACAATGGCAATGACAACGTAACTGTAACTAATTGTACAAGCCTTTTTAATAGTCCAATGCAGGACGTACGCCTTCCCACGGAGGTTGATTGGGCCATATCCACCACGCTGTCCCAGTGCGAGTTGGTGGATAAAAATAACGTAATGTATACCAAGTACGAGGAAAGACCAGATAATAACAAATACGAGAGAAAGGAATAACGAACACAACGATATTAAGAAAAATAAAGTAATAATACATACGATTCGAGCAAATATCTACAGAGCCACAGTCCCTAAGTGAATGTAGTAAAAAATGTCCGAGCACCGTCATACATACCGCCTTAGGTATTTACATTAAATAACTCACAATGACCCGTTTTCTCGAATCTCGACGTTACGTCACCTAATTAGTGCTTGTAACCGACCACTTTGGCATCGCGCGGCGTTGTAGTCGGCTCGCAATCGCCTTGCGACTAACTAAAAATCCTGCCCTCTACGTAGCTTGGGCAGAGTTTTAGCTTGGACACTTTTTTGCACGATTGTGACTCTATAAATATTTGCTCAAAGTACTTACGCTAGTATTATGCGGAGGTACGATTAGTTGGGTGATTTCGCCGGCGTGGACGCAAAATCTATGAAGCAATGCTCCACTGAACAAATCCCACAGACACACGGCAAAGTCTATGCCGCCGGATACTAGGTGAGACTTGTCGTATCTGTGGATAGAATACCAAATTAAAAGAAGAATTCTACTAATATTATAAACGCGAAAGTTGGTAAGGATGGATGGTTGGTATGAACGGATTGAGATGAAACTTTGCAATAATATAGCTTATATATATCAGAGTAACACATAGGCTATAAATTATAATGATATTGCGTAATTTTTTCATAATATAACGAAAATTGTTAAGTAAGAAAAATTCTGTTTATACTACACCTGCTCGGAAAGTACCTTGATACTTTATCAAAGAAGGATGTCGACAGCTCATACATACGAATACCTGTTGTGTACGAATACACTCAGTTTCTCCCAAGCTCATTTATAAAAATGTTATCTTCACAAGAGTAATTTATGACGCTTCTAAAACTGTTCTGATATGTACAAGTTTGTTTAAAATGAAGTTTAAATAAGAAAAACCGAAAACAATTTTCAAGCTATATGTACCTACTTTGATTTATAGAATTATAGACCATAGCAGTGCTGCCAACTCCTTTTGGCAAAAATTCGCTATCAGCACGTCAAAAACGCGCCAGAAGCGCTAAATGGTAACTACGACGACTGGTACTACGAAAAAATGAATGATAATGAATTTCGGTATTCATCCACTTCATTAGCAATAGTATAAGAACCACAACTTGCTGCTATTCGAACTTCGGCCGCAGCCTGCGGATGCAGGTCGCGATTGCAGGTAACACACATCTGAAATGCAGCCACTGCCTGCTTCCGCAGTCGAGAGTGATCCCGAGGTTGGCTACACGTGCTGCGACAGGCAGCACGTCGGACTTGTCTAAACAGGTGAACAACACTCGCAGCTGAGGCTCGGTAGCACGTGCTGCCGGAGCCGCAATCGGAATCTTTTTTGCAGAAATTCATACTACTACATAGATAACCAGAGCCCTTACTCGTAGTCCAGGCTTTGCGAAGTTTACTCAAACTTTCGCGTTCGCGTGTGGCTCCATAGATTTTGGTTAGTTCTTCCTCGTTTCTGCTAGGGGCGCTGTACATAAATGTATAGGGCCATACCGAAACAGCTGTAGTTTCAATTTACGTGTAAACCTGGATTAACCCCTCAGTTGTGCAGCCACAGCCGGCTTCGCGCAGCTGCTGCAAGTGCTGTTTGTAGCTGTAGCCTGCTGCCGAGATTCGAATAGCACCTTTAAGGATTATTACGAGCAATATCAAAATAATCAGGAATATCTCGGATAATTTCAACTGCAGCTTTTTGTTAGTAGTAAAGTGAGTGAAACCTAAAAATATAAGTATTCTTTCTTTTTGATAATCTTTTAGTATACAAAAATGTATGTTTCTATAAAATATGTAAAAAGACACCTCAGTTCGTAAAATTACTAGTTGAAACACTTAAAACGAGTTAAGGAAGGAGCATGTACCAACTGTTGAAAAAGAAAATAATTATATCAACCCCTCCAAAAAATTGCTAAGTCGGAATACCGAAAACGAAATCTGGCAATACTGAATACATCATCTGATCGACTGAATTTGACATTTCCTTTTTTTTTGACAGCAACAGTAATAAAATAGTGATTTTTTTTAATAATGTGCCCATTTTTGGACAGGCTAAAGCCTTTAAGGTCATACCGCCACTTCTTATGTATGTAATCTATAATGTTAAAACATTAAAAAAATATTGTAATTTTTCTGGTGGTCTAATATTAATTTTAATTAGTGATATGAAAACAGCAAAAAATCACTAAATTTTTGAAGCACATATCATTATTATAAATGATGTTTTGTTTTCTACCTACTTGCAAAAAAAAAAAAACGACAGGTCCATTCGCTGCATCCTTCTTTACGGTAGAAAGTACGTCATTGCATATCGAACAAAATATGCGGGGAGAAAACGCATCTGAGCGGGAGAGAAAAGTGTATGAAAATCCATTTCTTACGTGGTTTTTCTTTTTTAATTTTGGGTAAGACTATGCGCTGGTAACCTAAATATCAAAAGCCAAAAAGTTTTTACAGTGAGTTTTTATCTCCAAGTTCGCAAAATGACACTGGCCACTAGCTGTGTGTTGGATGGTGTCAAACAATTTGAAAAAAGAACATGTGAAAATTGCAGACGCCATTGGCGCCATTTTCAAGTGTTACATTAAGCTTCACTAACTGCAACAATTTCAATATAAATTTCAATTAGTAAAGATTTAGTTTTTTATTTTCCTCGTAGGTGTAGTAATAAGCACTATGTATCACTCGAGAGAAAGTGCGATTCCCGATCTCGGGTGTTTCAAACGACACCCTCGACGGTAATCGGTCACTTTCTCCTCTCGGTGAACAATGTACTATTTCTGCGAGTTATTCTAGAGTGTACTTCAAGAAATGTCAAAAAAAACAACTGTAGAATCGATCAACCGTCAAATCGTTTTTTTTTATTTTCCACGTCCTTTATTAACCCTCGGCATGCCTGGTGGAAAAAAGTTACATGGCATGCCTGGTGGGTCTGTGAGACCCTAAATTAAAATATTTTTTTTTCGCTACAAATTGGTGTCAATTAGAAACATTTATGGTTTAATTATAAAATTAAAGAAGCTTTAAAGGGTTTTAAATAAAATATGTTGTCGAATCAACAATATCTTTTAATATTTTTTTTAATTAAACTCGGTATACGTTTTTCAACGTTAAATTAACATCTTAATGTTTATAAACATGCAAAATCAACTTAAACAAAAAATAATCTTAATCAGACTTTGGGAAACATTAGGCACATATATTATTCTAAATTCTAAGCTAAAGTAATTAATCTTCTTCATTTCCAACATCGTCTTCACGAGCTTTGTTTTCGAAGCAATTTTCGCACTGGAAAATTGCATGATCCAGGCACACATGGCTCTTGCATACCTCACAGATGTATTGCGTTTTGCGGTCTTTCTTTGACGGACATACGTGACATCTACGTCTTACACCTGGAGCTGTTTTTTTTGCAGGTGGGCCTTCTTGGAGACCAATACGGTTGGCAATTCGTTTGCGAAGATCTGAAGAAAGGCGAGTGTTTTTCTGTCTTGATTGTAGATGTGATTCTATCAGTGCGATACCCAGATCTTTGATAAAACTTCTGCGATTGCTTTTTATGTCAGGGCAGTTGAGCATTTGGATGATTTTTGCATTTATTCCTGCAGAGTTTAGCAGCCAGAAGAAAAGCGTGAGTGGCCATCTTCTGGAGTTTCTTGATACATCATATGATCTAATTAGCTTGTCAACGTTGTCAACACCACTCTTCGTTTTGTTATAGAATGTTATAACTGCTGGTTTTTTCTTCTCACCTGAATCAATTTCCATATCATGATGAAGAGATGACAGCATGAACACATTTTTTCTAGGTTTTGGGATGTATGATACCAAAGTCATATTTTTTTGAAATCCGAACAGCGATGAATTCTGTTCTCGATTACTTGCTTTGAATTTTTCAGGTATGCAAGCTTTGTTTGACTTCATTGTACCGACAGCGGTTAGCTTGTGATGGTTTAGCAAGTGCTCGTATGTTGGATAGCTTGTAAACCAGTTATCCATCGTGATATTCCTTCCTGATTGGGAAACTGGTGCGACCAGGCGATCGACTACGTCGTGTGGCTTATTGCTGACCTTATAAGGCCCCTCTGGTTGCTCGCCTGCATAAATCTCCAAATTCAGTGAGTAGAATGTTCGGGCATCTACGAGCGCAAATATTTTTATTCCATATTTGGCTGGTTTATTTGGCAAATATTGTCGAAATTTGCAGCGGCCACGGAAAGCAACAAGCTCTTCATCTATTGTCAAATTTTCAAAGGGCGTGTAGTATAGTTGGCATCTTCTTACGAATTCATCAAACAGATTCCTGAATGGAGCTAGTCTATCCTGTGACAATCTTTCTTCACGTGTATCAATATCATCAAATCGCAAATGATTGACAATAAAAACGAATCTTCTCAAGCTCATTGTCATGGCAAAAATAGGAATACCAGTTCCATCATTAGACCACAAGTCTTGTAAATTCTGCCTGGCAGATTTGTATAATCCCGCAAGGTAAATGAGACCAATGACAGCCTTCAGCTCATCCATACATAATTCTACATAAGCGTAGTCATTTGAAGTATTCAGACCAAGTCTGGTTCTTCGAATCCTCACATTTGTGTACAACAGTATATCCAGCAACATCGACTCGCTCACAAAAAGATTGAAGCACTCTAAAGGTGTTTTTGCATCTCTCGCTAGTACTGTTACACCAGGCGTTCCAGATACTATATTTTCACTACGTGTTCGAACGTTTGATCTAGCTGGAATTTTGTGCCACAAAGTTCCGTCTTTACCTTTGTAAATTCTTCCTGATGGTTGCGAAGTCAACTCAGACAGTGGCACGTCCATTTCAGAATCTGAAGAGTTTTCATCAGCAAATACTTGCAAGTTCTCATCAGCGACGTCTTCCTCCAAAGCAGCCATATCAATTTCACTGTTTTTGTCTGCGACCTCATGAGACTCTTCATCGCTGGAGTTGAAAACAATATCATCTTCATGATCTTCGTCGAGTAGCAAACTGATAATGTCCCTGTCACATAGGTGTCTCTCCATTTTGAACTAAAAAAAATGCGTTAGTATAAGTTGAATTTAAAGTAAAGTAAAAACCTCCATATTAAATTCGTAAAATTTTAAAGACACCAAATTGTAGATAAACAATTTTATTTGTAATAAATTACAATTACATTTAGGTTTCCGTTATGACGGCGGCGTATCTGGCCGTTGCAGCTGCATCGCGGGCGGCATCATCAAACTAGCTGGTTCTATTGTCTCTATTGCTCCGCTGGTCGTAAAACTATAGTTCGGGGAAGACAAACCCGCCTAATAAAAAAGAGAAATTTCTGCCTAACAGTGTTTAAATTGCTTTAGCCTATAGAAACTCCAAGGTTAACTCTAAACAAAGCCTCAGTTAAACTTACAAAAAAAATATGTGAAGTAACATGTGCGTACCAACCTATCTTTTATCTATACTTGTATTTTTTAACTTAAGGGATCGGGATCTTTCTACCTATGCTTCCCGACACCAAACAGCAATTTTTAACACCAAACTAAAACATTCAAAATCTAGCGTTTCATAAAAAAAAACGTGTTCCCAGTAAAAAATTAATATTTATTACTAACAAATAAGTCACAAAATCACAAAAAAAAACTAATTAATACTTACATGAAAAGGTCACGCCGTATGCCTGGTGGGGTCAGTGAGACCCGAAAGCACTTTACAGACGTCTTATCACTAGTGGAGCATGCCCCGGACTGAGGTAGCGGGTGGAGAGCGTAACTAAGTTCACTTCGATCAGCTACTGAGAGCCGTTACGCGCGGAATTCGAATTTGAATGAATTGTAACGATTTAACCGCAGCGCTGGGTCTCTCAGACCCTACCAGGCAGTGGCGTGCACACAGTTTTAAGACAGGGTAGGCAGAAAATTTTACTCACCGAAAACTCGTTGGTTTTGGTTCGTCGTCTTGTCGATTGATAATGTAGGTAATTGCCAAATGCCAGCTCAAATATCCATAGATTAACTGATTTTATAGACATATCTTTACGGATATTCGAAGTGGCCTTTCGGCGCGTTTGTTTGATGTTTTGTAACCGATGTCGTTCCAGACGGTTTTATTACTTGAAAATAGTAGACAAACGAAACAAAATAGCCGATTACTGTGTATGCAACCTGTCAGCCAATGATATGAATCATATTGTTTTTTATTGAATCTACGACTGCCTTTACCTTTAATTTGTATTAGGTAATTGCAAATCCGGTGTAGCACGACCTATCTCGATAACTTGTTTTTTTTCACCGAAAGATAAATTTGAAAACGCATCATATTTTATTTTTTCAATACACACACCATCTGAACAAGTTTCACAGACAATATTATCCATTTTTCACTCTATTAACAACGTTAAAATCCTAAATATCTGATAGCGTAGTCACAAACACAATACACATCAAATCAAACAATATGGCGACTATTGACTATTGAAATTAGTAGTAAAAAAGGGAAATGTAATACGACAAAAAAATTATGGCCATCTAAATGTATAAAATTCAATGAAACAAACAATGTAAGTAATTTCCTTAAATATTTGCATTGCATAGCAAACTTTCTTTCGGAAATGTTCGGTACGAGTCGTAATTGTTCGGTTAGCTAAGCAAAAAGACACTGTCTTTTCTTGCAGTTGTGTGCGTGATTTTTGTCATTGTGTGTCAGCAAAGCCCACGTAGCTATAGGAACGCACACACATTAAATCCGCATGACCACGACTTACCACGAGAGCACACATACAAAACATTAAGAGATGTATAGTTTGTGTCTTTGCCGTGGCAAGGGCGGGTGGCGCTCGTGCAGCGCGAATCGCGATCTTATCTTAATGATACCACCGGCACTCGATAGGTGGAGCTGAGTTATGATTTAAGTTTTTTATGTTGTTTTGTATAATGATAAAATATTATTAGATCTATTACTCGTATCAGAACTAGGGTAGGCAGTGTCTTTCTGTCTTTATGAAGCGTCCGCCACTGCTACCAGGCATGCCGAGGGTTAAGGGTGGTAAGGTAGGACCTCGGGTTTGAAAGACGGAAAGTGACATAGTCTTCTTTTTATCCCGGATAAATAAAGGGTTCCCATGGGATAGCACAAAAATCAAAATATCATGCGGGCGAAGCCGCGGGTAAAAACTAGTATATTAATAAATAAATAAATTCTTTATTCATCAAACAACTTATTGAAGTAGGTAGTTATTTATATTTTAATATTTATTGTAATTAATCTTTTTTTTTTAATTTAATTTTGTAATTATGTATTGAACAAAAAAAACCATGACATTTTCATTTATTTTTTCTGACATTTTTTAATTTTGTATTCAACTGCCTCTCTACAGCATTTAATCTAATTGTTGAAGTAGATAGCTATTTATTTTAATCATTGTTTAAATTTGTTGTTATTATGTATTGTGAAATGACGAGATATATTTTGCGGTACTTTATATTATTGTACAAACGGTTGTATATATAATGCTCAATACTTACATCAATAAACGATTCTAATTCAACATTTCAATACTTAAACACATTTTAAACAATCTTAATTAGCTAGAAAAAGTTACGCTATTTCTGTATCTGTTGCATAAACTAGGCCAGTGGCCTGTGTTTCGGATTACAGCGCCCCCATTACTGCATATTATAATTTTGTAAGGTAATTGATAAACTGTCATCATCACTTGGAAATTTTCACTACAGAAAATAATAGGAAAATCATTTTCCAAAACAACTAATTAAATACTGTATGTACAAGGTAAAGGTCCAAGCACGATATATTTTTGTACAATCTCTTTTAATACCTTGGGTGAACATGATGAGGATATAACAGGCAGTTGACTCGTCCGTTGTGTCCAAGTAATAACTGGTGAGGCGGCCAATCTGTCAAAGAAAAACAAACTAGATTATGAATTTGGGCTATTTTTAACCCCCAACGCAAAAGAGGGGTGTTATAAGTTTGACGTGTCTGTTTTTCTGTGTGTCTGTCTGTGTGTCTGTCTGTGGCATCATAGCGCCCGAACCACTGAACCGATTTCAGTTTAGTTTTTTTTGGATGAAAGGAGACTTAATCGAGAGTGTTCTTATGTTTTATAAAAATCGATTGAGCCGTTTAAGAGTTATGGTGGGTTTAAAGTGGGGATGGAAGAACCAAAATTCTACAAATGTGCCCAAAATGGTTGTCAAATGAAAGATGATATATTTTATCAGTGGTAGGACTCTGTCTAGCCTGAGGAGTCCGTCTGGGTGAGTACCACTGCCTTATCTATTTCTGCCGCCAAGCAACTATGCTTGCATTGTTGTGTTCTGGTTTGAAGGATAAGGTAGCCAGTGAAATCACAGGCAATTTCGTACTTTTTTTAGGTAGGTTTTTGTGTCGGGGGTTTTTTAAATTTTTAATTTAAGTTTTTGATTAGCGCTCATAGTGTAGTTCTAGCAACGTTCCGCACGGTCAGTCTTCGGATGGGTGACCGCGCGAGTATTACCAACTGAACGCTACCGTGGTTCGGATGGCATGTTAATTTGTGGGGCTTAATGGTTTCAACCAAGGCGAGGATCATCACTCAATGGGAGCCTAGAGATGGCCGGCGACCTCCAGGTCGACCCCGAATGAGGTGGCGTGACGAACTTCGCTCTTTTCGATACGACTCGGTGAGGGACCCGGATGCGTGGAAGGAGGTGGGGGAGGCCTTTGCCCAACACTGGGACAGAACAGGCTGACAAAAAAAAATGGTTTCAACCGGCTTCGGGCGGCTTAATAACCCCAACACACCAGAGCTAGTCACCCGGCCTATACGAGCTATTACTAAATTAAAAATATGTTAATTTGTCACATACAGCGATTTATGGGGCATATGCTTACAGCTTTTGCTACGGCACCAAGAAACCAAACGGTTTCGTATTTTTTTTATCAAACATAAATTAATATGACCTAATGTGGTGCCTATGGTGCCTTCTTCTCTTCTGATTTTACTGCGTCCGACGGGGTCGATATGCCACTTTGTACCCTTTATATTTTTACCACCATGTACTTTATGGAAGCAGAATAAATGAATTATGAAACAGCTATTTTATACAAGAAGTTTATAAACACTGTACAAAGAAGGATGTCGGCAGCTCATACATACGAATACCTGTTGTATACGAATACACTCATTTTCTCCCAAGTTTATTTCTAAGAATGTTATGTTCATCAGAGTAATTTATGACGCTTCTAAAACTGTTATGATATGAACAAGTTCGTTTTTAATGAAGTTTTAAAATATTCGGCCACACAAGCATTGGTAGGGGATTTAGATGCCAAAAATAATAAATAATCATTGTAATTTTTCTGGTGGTCTAATTTTAATTTTAACTAGTGATATGAAAACAGCAAAAAATCACTATATTTTTGAAGCACATATCATTACATATTAGAAAAGACGTTTTGTTGCATTGGAAAAAAAAAATTTAAATGTTTTGACAGGTCGAGTCTCTGCATCCTTCTTTATGGAACTGCAGATTTAAATGGATAAAAAATGTGGTATGGCAGTGTCACGAACATGACCGTGTGTTGTACGTGAATACGTATACGCAAGCAATGTAACTTCAAAATGGCGGGGCTTCCTCCTCCACTCCTGCGATGCGTCACAGTCCTCACTTGGTGTAATGAATTCTTAGATCTATTTGCTGTCCAATGGTGTAATTAAATTTAGAATGGAGATGATAGATCTGAAGCTGCAACACCAAACTATTTCCCCCGATTTTGTTATCATTCGTTTTTTTTTTTTTATATTACAGTGATGATGACAGCGACGTGACAGCGATAATGACAGTGATGATGACAGTGATGATGACAGCGTTGATGACAGTGATGATGACAGCGATGATGACAATGATGATGATGATGGCGACAATTATGACAATTATGATGATAATGATAAAACTTAACATCCAACTGTTGATGTGTTCCGTGCAATAGTTGCAACTGCACAGTGTGCGTAGCGTTGACTATCACTATGGAGCCATCTTCACGGCCGACTACTAGACGATTCGCGACTAGTAGGTAAATAAATACATTAATCACAATGACAGTGATAGCGGTGACTATGTTGACGACGATGATAACGATAACCGTGATAGTGAGAGTGATGGTGAGAGTGATGGTGAGAGTGATGGTGAGAGTGATGGTGACAGTGATGGTGACAGTGATGGTGACATTAATGGTGTGAGAGTGATAGTGACAGTGATTGTGAGAGTGATAAAAACTTACCATCCAACTGCTGATGTGTTCCGTGCAATAGTTGCAACTGCACAGTGTGCGTAGCGTTGACTATCACTATGGAGCCATCTTCACGGCCGACTACTAGACGATTCGCGACTAGTAGGTAAATACATTAATCACAATGACAGTGATAGCGGTGACTATGTTGACGACGATGATAACGATAACCGTGATAGTGAGAGTGATGGTGAGAGTGATGGTGAGAGTGATGGTGACAGTGATGGTGACATTAATGGTGTGAGAGTGATAGTGACAGTGATGGTGAGAGTGATGGTGAGAGTGATAAAAACTTACCATCCAACTGCTGATGTGTTCCGTGCACAGAACAGCAGAACTAGATCTCTTCTGTGGTTCCGTGCAATAGTTGCAACTGCACAGTGTACGTGGCGTTGACACGCGACTACTAGACGATTCGCGACTAGTAAGTAGGTAAATACATTAATGTCAATGACAGTGATAGCGGTGACTATGTTGACGACGATGATAATGATAACAGTGATAGTGAGAGTGATGGTGAGAGTGATAGTGACAGTGATAGTGAGAGTGATGGTGACAGTGATGGTGACATTAATGGTGTGAGAGTGATAGTGACAGTGATTGTGAGAGTGATAAAAACTTACCATCCAACTGCTGATGTGTTCCGTGCAATAGTTGCAACTGCACAGTGTGCGTAGCGTTGACTATCACTATGGAGCCATCTTCACGGCCGACTACTAGACGATTCGCGACTAGTAGGTAAATACATTAATCACAATGACAGTGATAGCGGTGACTATGTTGGCGACGATGATAACGATAACCGTGATAGTGAGAGTGATGGTGAGAGTGATGGTGAGAGTGATGGTGACAGTGATGGTGACATTAATGGTGTGAGAGTGATAGTGACAGTGATGGTGAGAGTGATAAAAACTTACCATCCAACTGCTGATGTGTTCCGTGCACAGAACAGCAGAACTAGATCTCTTCTGTGGTTCCGTGCAATAGTTGCAACTGCACAGTGTACGTGGCGTTGACACGCGACTACTAGACGATTCGCGACTAGTAAGTAGGTAAATACATTAATGTCAATGACAGTGATAGCGGTGACTATGTTGACGACGATGATAATGATAACAGTGATAGTGAGAGTGATAGTGAGAGTGAGAGTGATGGTGACATTAATGGTGTGAGAGTGATAGTGACAGTGATGGTGAGAGCGATGGTGACATTAATGGTGTGAGAGTGATAGTGACAGTGACAGTGAGAGTTATGGTGACAGTGACAGTGATGGTGACATTAATGGTGTGAGAGTGATAGTGACAGTGATGGTGACCGTGATAAAAACTTACCATCTAACTGCTGATGTGTTCCGTGCAATAGTTGCAACTGCACAGTGTGCGTCGCGTTGACTATCACTATGGAGCCATCTTCACGGCCGACTACTAGACGATTCGCGACTAGTAGATACATTGACGCGGTTAGTTTTATATCTGTAACAATACAAATTATTTGTATAGAAGCTTCGAGCAAATATCCACAGAGCCACAGTACCTAAGTGAAAGTAGTAAAAAAATGACCGAGCGCCGTCATACATACCGACTTAGATATTTACATTAAATAATTCACAATTACTTGTTTTCTCGAATTTCGACTTTATGTCACCTAATTAGCTTGTAATCGAGCACTTTGGTATCACGCGGCGTTGTAGTCGGCTTGCAATCGCCTAACGACTAACTAAAAAGCCTGCCCACTACGTAGCTTGGGCAGGGTTTTGGCTCGGACACTTTTTTTGCACGATTGTAACTCTATAGATATTTTCTCGAAGTATAGAAGGCTATACGACCAAAGAAATAATAGTTAAAATGAAATTATCAAATAATATTACACATGCATTTTTTCTTTTGTCAATTAAACAAAAACGATTAAAATGTGGAATTATCTGTTTTTAACCCCCGACGCAAAAGAGGGGTGTTATAAGTTTGACGTGTCTGTGTGTGTGTCTGTCTGTCTGTGTGTCTGTTTGTGGCATCATAGCGCCCGAACCACTGAACCGATTTCAGTTTAGTTTTTTTGGATGAAAGCAGGAGACTTAATCGAGAGTGTTCTTAGCTATGTTTTATAAAAATCGATTGAGCCGTTTAAGAGTTATGGTGGGTTAAAGTGGGGATGGAAGGACCAAAATTCTACAAATGTGCCCAAAATGGTTATCAAAGTGTCAGGGGTTTTTTAAATTTTTAATTTATTTTAGTTATTCCTGTACTAAGCCAAAACGGGGTGATTAAGAGCAACTTTAGAAATAACTTTTACTATGGGGCCTACCTAAAATTCGAGGGAAAAAAGCAGTTTTTCCATCCAAAATTGCAATTCGGAATCGATATAACGTATGAAACTGCTTTTTTCTTGTTTACCGAGTTGGCCCCACAGTAAAAATCCTTCATTGGTGGATTCACATAGGCCAATGGATTTTTTTAATGATGTATGCAGCTAGATTAGCATAAGACCGAGGAAAGAGTTATTTCGACGTGTGGAAAAGTGACAGATATATACAGGGTTATTCCTAATCAATTTGTATCCTTTTATGGACTTATTCTGTACATCAAACCTAAAAACTTTTGTTCTGCGACTTTTGCCAAAACTCAAATAATAATCGGCCAAGTACGAGTCGGACTCGCGCACGGAGGGTTCCGTACTATATAGGAGCCCCCCTTAAATATTTATTTTATTTTAATTTTATTATTTATTATTGAAGGGAATATAAAACTAAATATTCTATGAAAATTTCAAGCATCCACCTGGTACCATTATTAATATAGAGCGAAAAACGTCTAAAAATTCAGGTTTGTTGTATGGGAGCCCCCCTTAAATATTTATTTTATTTTGTTTTTAGTATTTGTTGTTATAGCGGCAACCGAAATACATCATCTGTGAAAATTTCAGCTGCCTAGCTATCATGGTTCATGAGATACAGCCCGGTGACAGACAGACAGACACACGGACAGACGGACATCGAAGTCTTAGTAATAGGGTCCCGTTTTTCCCTTTGGCTACGGAACCCGAAAAATCAGCTGTTCCATACATTTTATCGCGGGTGAACGACATTTTTCTATGGAACAACAATTCACGATAACTCTGTCTCGTTCTGACACGTCAAATCATTTTTCTCGTGGTATGTATTACTATTAGTACTAGCCTGTCTGTTTGTCTCACGACATTTTCTCACGGCAACAATGAATACAACAAAAAAATCAGCGAAATCGGTTCAGCCGTTCACGCATGATGCCGTGACCAAGGAAAATAGATATTTAGGGTTCCGTAGGTACTCAAAGGGTAAAAACGTTTTCACAGCTGATGTATTTCTGTTGCCGCTATAACAACAAATAATAAAAATAAAATAAATATATAAGGGGCCCCCCTTTTTATCATATGCCCATAATTTTTTTACCGTATTTCGCTCAATATTAATAACGGTAACAAGTAGACGCTTCAAATAATCACAGAATATTTAGTTGTATATTTACTAAATAAAATTAAAATTAAATTTGATAAATATTTAAAGAAAAAAAATTAAGGGGGGAATACTCTCATACAAGAAACGTGATTTTTTTGCTCGATATTAAAAACGGCAACCGGAAGATGCTTCAAATATTCACAGAATAATAAATAGTATATTCACTTCAAAAATAAATAATTAAAATAAAATATTAAGGGGGCTTCTTTTCTTGTTTGGTAGATCTTACTTTAAAGATCGCATTTAAATTATATCGAAACCGGCTGAGCAGTTATTGAAAAATCGATAATAATCAAATAATAGGTATCCATCGATTCGAGGGAACCAGTCGAATTTTGTTGAATTGAAGTCGGTCGTGCCATTTTTGCGAAAAGTAATTAAATTTGTTGATCTTACCAGGTTCTTCCGGGTGGCTGAGCTGGTCCAGTATGCCCACGGGACTGGGGTTCATTTCTGCCCAGGCCATGTCAAGACTCGTCATCACTATGGGCGCGTGCGCTGCAACAATAAATAAATTATAAATCCATAGAATAAGAACCAAAGTAATAGAAACCGTACTAAAATAGCAAGAGATATACATCACTGTCCCATTTTAATTATGAAATTTAAAAGGTGTTAGAAAAAGATGCACATACACCCGAACTTACGTAATTTTGAAGGGTTTCACAAACTAGCATTGGGCTATCTCGGGTGTCCAAATTCAATAATCGGCCAAGTACGAGTCGGACTCGCGCACGGAGGGTTCCGTACTGTATGGGAGCCCCCCTTAAATATTTATTTTATTTTAATTTTAGTATAGAAGTGAATGTAAAACTAAATATTCTGTGAAAATTTCAAGCATCTACCTGTTACCATTATTGATATAGAGCGAAAAACGTCTAAAAATTCAGGTTTGTTGTATGGGAGCCCCCCTTAAATATTTACTTAATTCTCTTTTTAGTATTTGTTGTTATAGCGGCAACAAAAATACATCATCTGTGAAAATTTCAGCTGCCTAGCTATGATGGTTCATGAGATACAGCCCGGTGACAGACAGACAGACGGACAGACAGACATCGAAGTCTTAGTAATACAGTCCCGTTTTTCCCTTTAGGTACGGAACCCTAAAAAGGTAAAAAATAGGAAGGTAAAATGATCAGAGATTTGAACCTTCTTACTGGAACTAGAGGGTTCAAACTTCCGAAAAAGACAAATGACCAAGTGTAACCAAATTTTAACCATTTTGACATTCCAACTGGTAATTTGCGACAAACATTGCGTTTTTTTTTTTTTGTTTCACTCGCTCTCGCGTATGCTGTATAACGAAATATGAATAAGACAGCTGTAACGTACTTTTTATTTGAGTAAAATTTAGCAATACTTCTATTACTTGTAATTCTTCTGAGCATAAATCAACTATTCTGTTTGGTGCATTATGACGTCACTATGGTAGCTTACACGGCACAGTGGCGAGGCTGGTAGGGGGGGTGGCAGCGTCGTCCACGTTCCAAAGGGAGACCACTCCGGCGGAGTCACCGCGTAGCAGCAGGCGGCGCTGTTTGCTGCATTATGACATTATGACGTCACTATGGTAACTTACACGGCACAGTGGCGAGGCTGGTAGGGGGGGTGGCAGCGTCGTCCACGTTCCAAAGGGAGACCACTCCGGCGGAGTCACCGCGTAGCAGCAGGCGGCGCTGTTTGCTGCACCATGACGTCACCACGAAGCGCATTGACGGCGGGCAGGATAGCAGCTGAAAGTAAAACGGAGAGTTAGTAGGGCAAGCTTTACCCGCGGACTTCCGGAAGTGTTTCTACTTTTAGGGATTTCGACCTATTTTTTTTTCTTTTTTTTATTGACAGATTACAAAACTGAATGAACATTTTAAAAAACATAAAAGACTTACACAAAATAGTAACTAACGAGCACATTCATTCTTCTAGAAGTGGTCCTAACATGGTTAATTAATAGCTACAAGTTAAACTTAAAGATGAGAAAACAAAAAAGATAAGTTACTAGTATACAAACAAAAACTTAATTTCGATTTGTTTAACTAATCAATCGTATACAATATAAACTTAATATTTAGAGCGCAAATGCATGATTAGTACTACAAAACTACACTACTAAGGGCGTTTTTAATTGACACAGGGATTTAGGAATTTTTAAGGTAAAATTTACTTCAAGTCACACGATTTGGGTATTTTTAGAGTAAAATGGATCAATGAATCCAACTAAAACTAAAATGACAAATGCAGCACAAGAAAAAATAGAAATAGGACAGAATGTTATCGACTATGTTGATGAATACATTTACTTGGGTCATCTAATATCTGTAAAAGACCAAAATACTAAAGAAATAGACAGAAGAATAAGCAACACATGGAAACGCTACTGGTCGCTAAAAGAAATAGTTAAAAATCAAATTATACCGATGTCAGTGAAAAGCAAATTGTATAACACTTGCGTTCTCCCGTGTCTGACTTATGGATGTCAAACTTGGCCTTCTACCTCTAAAAACAATCAGAAGCTCACAGTTTGCCAACACAGTATGGAAAGAAGCATGTTAAACATCAAGTTAAAATATAAATGGAAAATAGCAAGAATAAGGAAAAAAACAAAAGTTAGTGATGTTCTGCAAAAAATAAAATCGCTCAAATGGAATTGGACTGGTCACATTATGAGAACCAATAAAGACAAATGGACGAAAGATGTAATGGAATGGTATCCCAGAAGTGGAAAAAGGCAAAAAGGACGCCAGATTAAGAGATGGGAAGATGATCTACCTAAAGGATGGAGAAGACTAGCCCGTGACAGAGAAAAGTGGAAGAAACTAGGGGAGGCCTATGTCGAAGGACAACCTGACCAACTGGTTGCTGAGTAAATCGATTTAACACCATTAGATTTAAGTTAAAAACTATACTTTGTTTGGTCAGCGAATAAAGGCTTTTATTATTATTATATTATTATAGAGTAAAATGGCTTTATGTCACATGATTTAGGGATTTTTAGGATAAAATGACGCGCTGGGACCCCATGGGTTCTAACGCGCGGAATGTCCACCACAAAATAGCGTGTAGCGGGTGGCGCTTTAGTCGCGTCTGTCTAGTCGTACGATAGAACAAAGGGGAATTTTATTATCTGGCTCCCACGTATAAGGCCGCCTTGAGTTACACTAGCATAAGATTTTCTTGTATTACTGTTCTTATTTCTTTTTTTGTGTACAATAAAGTGTTATCAATCTATCTATAGTCTGACCGTTTAACTGAGTCCTCGCCTGCGCGGTACAGAGGCGCGGGGGTAGACGACAAAGGGGACTGAGACAGGTGCGAGCGGCGGGTCCCCGCCGCCCGACTCAGTTAAACGGTCAGACTATATCTATATCTGTATTTCGGCTTTTGCGCAGCGCTCTTCGCATAACTTCCCATCCGCCGATTTGTGTGGCGCTTAGTATAAATTATGATTATTTACCTTGTTGTCAGGATGTGCCAAAATGCCAAACAGCACTGGGCTGTCATGGTCCACCGTTGGACCGTGGAAACCTTTGTGATCAGGTACAGAGCTGAAATACAAGGTGACTTTTAGTATTCCTTACTTCAAAAGAAAAAAAATTGTACAATAGCGGCATATTTAAAAAAAATAGCAAATTATTAATTATTATTCAATAGAATCAAAATAAGTGATTAATCAATTATTGTTATTATTTATTAATCCTAATCAATTATTATTATTTATAGTAAACACTCATAGAAGGTTATCTTCTTGCCCTATATTAAGTCGAAATGAAGTGATTCAGTCCATCATTACCAACAACTTTTATTATGGGGTTAACCTGAAATTCCATTTAAAAAAACCAGCTTTTTCATATATTTTGTCGAATTGCGATTTTGTATGAAACAGCAACAAACATTTCGAATTTAGGGTTTGCCACATAGTTAAAGTTCTTTATAATGATGGTCTGAATCACCTCTTTTCTGCTTAATAGGTACACCAGTTCAGGATAATGCTGTATTTTTCTAGTCTCTATATTTTTATTCACAATTGAAAGGAGAGACAGCTATAATTATAGTAAGCTTTCCAAGATTAAGTGTTAACAGAAGTGTTATAATCAAAAGTGTTTCTAATAAATTAATAGATTTGGGTGGTAACAATTCAAAATTCTTTACGGATTTTAACAGGAAACAAGAAATAAATATATACCTATTTAACAAAGTATTACATGTTTTTGCTTTATGCCAAGTAAATTTGTTTTTGGAAACATGAAATCAATCAATTAATGTAATATTAAAGTTATTTTCATTTATTAATTTAAAACACTGCGACAAATTAGTGTATAAATAAACATTATAACTTTTCCAAGCGAATTTTGAAAAAAACTATTTCAAGAAATGTAGGTAGTACAGTACAATTTTATGACCAATTCTTTTTTCTCTTTTCAAAAAGTCACCCGGTATAAATATGCAGACATCCAAATTATGTTACATAATAACTCTATAAATAAAATTGTTTTTAACAGTATAGTGTAAACTGGATAATTTTAAAGTAAAAAAACATTTAAAATTAAAATAACGATGGTTACAATGGGAGTGCTCAAGCAAATCAAAATTTCTAAAGAATAACGTCTAAATCTATAACTAAATTCTAAACAATTTTTATCAAAAATGATTCAGCATACACAACATCCCACTAATATGCAACAACAACCTTAAAGCAAGGCAGGGAGACAATAAATGCTCTGACACGAGTAATTAGGGTACTAAAATATAATTTCTACGTATTTGGAAAAATACTAATACATACAAAACATATTTTAATAAGATAAACTATTTAAATCAAAATTGGTAAAATTGGTAATTATACGATGTAACTGGACAACTAAGACTTTACATTCTAAAACATATTGTACTCATTATAAACAAATGTTATAATAGTAGTTTATGCAACTGTCATATAATGAAGGGTATTAAAACACGAGTGTGAGTTTATGAAACGTCGCTGCGCTCGTTTCATAATAGTAACGAGTGTTTTAATACCCGTGTTATATGCAGTTGCATACACTACTTTATCTTCACTAATAAAAATAAAATAAAAAACATATTGCGAAACATTAAATTCACGCGTACGTATATTGTCACAGTGAACTTGGCGCCATTAAAATCAAACCAATGAGAGCGCAGCTGCGCGCGCAGGGCCAATCAGGAGCGAGCGCGCGATGTTATAATGAGATTTTACGATATCGATGTGGATATTATAACATCATGTGAAATTGCTTAAATTGAGTGTTTTGTTGTCTGCGCTATAACAGTAGTCATTATAAGTCAAGTATTGGAACATAAGTAGAATGTTACAACATTAGTGTAGATAAACACATTTATAACTTTTACTATGGGATAGGCAAATAACGCGCAAAAAATACCATGAACAGTTACCATGAACCTACTATGTTACGCAAAATGTATGAATCACTTATTATTTCACGATATTAGAGTTCCTCACATAGTAAAAGCTGTTTATAGGACGTTCACTGCTGGACATAGGCCTCCCCTATGGATTTCCAATGAGGCCAGTTGGATCGGCTTGTATCCTACGGTCTTAATTACTTACGTCCTACGCTGCGCTTGCTGGTACATGGTCTCCATTAGAGAACTTTTCGGTCCATCAGCCCTCCCTTTTTTATATAATGATTAGTACAATAATATTAGTGAATGTAAAATAATCAACCACTCAGACTATATACAGAGCAATAAAAAAATTCAGTATACACACTACGAAATTAAAAAAGAAATAAATAAATAACCAAGCAATGTAACGAATTATTATCTTGACTAATTGCACATATTCTGCAATGTTTTAGAAAGCTTGAGTGTTGTGAACGAGGCCTGAAAACCAGGTTGGTAAACAAATTTACAAACAAACATACGCGCGAGAAACAAACCCTCCCTTGGCAGTCGGGTAAAAAATACGAACAGGTTAGGTAAGTCAACTAACATCACAAGTTTATTTTTCGATTTTGGCCTAATTGAAGTAAAATTTAAAGGTTTTTGATTAAAATACTTCGTATATAGGTTTCACGAAATAAACCTTGTAAATAGAAATAGCTTGTAACAGAGCACTTGTGCATCGCGCGGCGTTGTAGTCTGATTGCGGTCGCCTTGCGACTAGCTAAAAAAGTTTGCCCACGACGTAGCGTGGGCAGAGTTTTGGTCATTTTTTGCACGTTTGTGAGACTAACTCTTCATTATGTACAACTTTAATGTGCACCTTTTGTGCACAGTTCTACATTATTTGTATGTCATAAGACCAAAAGGACAGCTGGTACATTTGTGCACGCTCACACACATACACACGCACGCACACACGCACGCACGTACACACGCACGCTCGCAGACACGCATGCACGCACGCCCGCACACACGCACGCACGTAAACACGCATTTTTCGGAACAAATAAGCTATTATTTATTTATTTTGATTCTGATAACTCGAGTTGTATTGCATTTAGCCAAGATAAACGCAGTGCTACGTATTCTAGCTACAACAGTAAGTGTGCTGACCTAGACACAGCCCGTCCGCGCAGTTTGCTATAAAGGAAACGTTTCATATTATTATGTTATGATATTAGCTTTATAACGTCCATGGACTGTGTGGAAAATGACACCATTGTTTTGGTGCAGTCGGATAACAAAGGCGAGATAATAATTATTAATTGTTAGGCGATTTTTTTCGCGATTTCACGAATATACGAATATTCATAACTAGCGACCTGCCCCGGCTTCTCACAGGTGTATTATACATATAAACTTTCCTCTTGAATCACTCTATCTATTTAAAATAATCGGCCAAGTACAAGTCGGACTCGCGCGCGGAGGGTTCCGTACTGTATGGGAGCCCCCTTAAATATTTATTTTATTTTAATTTTACTATTCATTATTGAAGTGAATATAAAACTAAGTATTCTGTGAAAATTTCAAGCATCTACCTGTTACTATTATTAATATAGAGTGAAAAACGTCTAAAAATTCAGATTTGTTGTATGGGAGCCCCCCTTAAATATTCATTTTATTTTGTTTTTAGTATTTGTTGTTATAGCGGCAACCGAAATACATAATCTGTGAAAATTTCAGCTGCCTAGCTATCATGGTTCATGAGATACAGCCCGGTGACAGACGGACAGACGGACATCGAAGTCTTAGTAATGGGGTCCCGTTTTTTTCCTTTGGGTACGGAACCCTAAAAACAGCATCAAAATCTGTTGCGTAGTTTTAAAGATATAAGCATACCTACATGGGGACAGACAGCGGGAAGCGACTTTGTTTTATACTATGTAGTGATATTTTTTGCCAAAACTAACACAACCGACTTCAAACGTGTACCGACCCTGGAGTCTTTGGAGTGTAACATTCAAATAAAAAAAAAAAAAAAAAAAACGTGTACCGAATTCGATTAGTTCTCACGAATCGATCATCATCGATGTATCATCGACGATGATTTTTCATTTAAAAAAAAAAAAAAAAAAAACGTGTACCGAATTCGATTAGTTCTCACGAATCGATCATCATCGATGTATCATCGACGATGATTTTTCATTTAAAAAAAAAAAAAAAAAAAACGTGTACCGAATTCGATTAGTTCTCACGAATCGATCATCATCGATGTATCATCGACGATGATTTTTCATTTAAAAAAAAAAAAAAAAAAAACGTGTACCGAATTCGATTAGTTCTCACGAATCGATCATCATCGATGTATCATCGACGATGATTTTTCAAAAACTAACATACTCAGTCGATTATTTCGATAAAATTTAAATGGAATAATAATTTCTGAAGTATGATCTACCAAACCAAACATGAATTATCGAAATCGATTCAGATTTGGCGGAGTAATCGCGTAACTTCATTACAAAAAATCTGCCAAGTACGAGTCGGACTCGCGCAAGAAGGGTTCCGTACTATATGGGAGCCCCCATTGAATATTATTTTAATTTAATTATTTATTATTAAAGTAAGCATGTAGATTAAATATTCTGTGAATATTTCAAGCATCCACCTCTTACCATTATTAATATCGAGCGCAAAACGGCTTAAAAATCAAGTTTGTTGGAAGGGAGACCCCTTAAATATTATTTTTATTCTATTTTTAGTATTTGTTGTTATAGCGGCAACAGAAATACATCATCTGTGAAAATTTCAGCTTTCTATCTAGCTATAGCGGTTCATAAAATACTGCCTGGTGAAAGACAGATGGACCGACGGACAGCGGAGTCTTAGTAATAGGGTCCCGTTTTTACTCTTTTGGTACGGAACCCTAAAAAGGGGAGAAAAAACGTTCAGACGAATTGAAAACCTTGAAATCTTAAAAAATAGTTATATTCTTTCCATACAGTCCACAGACTATAAATAATAAAACACAGAGGCATATAGTGCTCAGATGAACATCTAATGAACGAATTTTGCGTATGACGTCATGCCAATAGTTTTATACAGTCCCGCAAGGATCGAAATGAACGCGAGCAAAATTATAACAACAATGGGACACGGATTAAAATTGTCGCGACACAAAAGTTACACAAGTTCTTTTATTTACCCCGGAATTTCCATGTTTTGTTATTCAATTTCATCTAATAAAGACTTTTAACAAGAAATATTTTTTAGATTATTTTAAAAACAATGTTATCTTTGAGCATTTTAAGTTGAAAATTAGATATTTAAGTACCACATAATTGCTTCCATATTCAATTCTAAGTATACATTATTACGAAATTGAGACAGTTTTAACGATTAGCATGGTCACTCTATCAGTTGCGTTCATTTAAATCCTTGCAAAACTGTATTGTGTTAATATCATGTTGTTTTTATGTAGTTACCAATTAGAAATTCCCTTTAGCTAAAAGTATGTTAAGTTAGAAGAAATTCTAGCATAACCTTTTTTTTTATAAGTTAGCTCTAACATTCTATGTTACCCATAAATTCTAGCTTTCAAGCCTGATATCCTAAATTGTCCCAATTTTCTACGTAGCCCTGATATTCTAGCGTACCCTAATATTCTAGCTTGCCCTGATATTCTAGCGTACCCCAATATTCTAGCTTTCTCCGATATTCTAGCTTGCCCCGGTATTTTAGCTAGCCCTTGTATGATAGCTTTCTCCTATATTCTAGTTTGCCCCGATGTTTTAGCCCGTGCCCGGGTAGCACGGCAAGGGGCGAAAACCATTTAATCCACTCTTAATGTCATATATGTCATTGTCAATCCATACTTTATTTCCTCTTCGAGGGGATATAATGGTGGAAAGACTATTAGTCCCTTTGCCATGCTTCCCGTGCTGGTATGTTAGCTTTCTCCGATATTCTAGCTTGTCCCGACATTCTAGCTGGCCTTGATATGTTAGCTTTCTCCGATATTCTAGCTTGTCCCGACATTCTAGCTGGCCTTGATATGTTAGCTTTCTCCGATATTCTAGCTTGTCCCGACATTCTAGCTGGCCTTGATATGTTAGCTTTCTCCGATATTCTAGCTTGTCCCGACATTCTAGCTGGCCTTGATATGTTAGCTTTCTCCGATATTCTAGCTTGCCTCGATATTCTAGCTTGACCCAGTATTCTACTTTACCCTGTTATTCAAGCGTTTTACACTATACCCTACCCTATCCTTCCTATACTGATACCCTGCCCTCCTCATACCAATACCCTACACCAAAATAGCCCTATCCTTACTTGGCAGGCAACTTGTACAGACATCCTTTCCCTTCAGTAGAGCAGACCAGCACACGGTCAGGAGCGAGGAAATCCCCCGACATCCATCGCTCGCCAGGGGGCGCTTGGATCGAGCATAGCACTGAGAAATCTCCTGTAACAAAAATTACGCTGTAATATCTGTACCGTACCATGTGAGCCTTTACTACTTCACTGTTGGACATGGGTCTACATTCAATGAGTGATTTATTGGGACATTTGGGAAGACTTTTCTTTTCCGCCAACGCTATAAAGTGGGAGAAATAATAAATGAGTGTGTAAAAGAGCGAATGAGTGTGTAAAACAGCGCTCCCATACAACAAACCTGAATATTTAATTCACATCAAAAATAAATATATAAATAAAAATAAATATGTATTAAAAAATCACGTTTCTTGTATGGCTCCCATATTTATATTTGCTCGATATTAATAACGGTAACAGGAAGATGCTTTGAGTGTGTAAAAGAGTAAACGAGTGAGCGAGTGAGATTGAGCGACTGAATGAGTGAGAGAGCGTAAGTGACTGACTGAGTGAGCGAGTTTTTCATTGTGATTTAATTATTTTATCATTTCTTTAAAAAATAGTTACGTTACCTGCGTCATATATCTGACAATACTTGGCGCACACGATCAGGACAGTCCTCTGATTGTAAGCGCAGCAGTTCAGCGACAGCGCGTTGAGACAGCGTATCTGCTTGGACTCGTTTTCGTATATCGGTTCTGATTGCTTATTCTCATGGCCTAGGAGAGACCATACCTGAAAAAAATACAAAGTAGATTCAGAACTTAGTAGTTTGTATTACAAGCAGTAAGGGCATTTTAGAAAACATTTACCACAAAAGATTTAAACGTGCTGTAAACATTGTTTATCCGTGCAAGTTGTACTGCTAAACAACGTCTAAAGCGTGCGTAAAACTTTTGTGGTAGTGACGGTGAATATTATGGCTAGCGATGACTTAGGACACTGAAACGTGGTCTCTTACCATATTCTTTGCTCTTACTAAGTATGAATACGAGTAGGTATTAAGCCCCAAGCTGCCCAATAAGCTATATAGATGGCTACTTGGTAGAAAAAACTTAAATTAAAAATTTAAAAAACCCCCGACAGACTAGACAGAGTCCTACCATTGATAAAATATCTTATCTTTCATTTGACAACCATTTTGGGCACATTTGTAGAATTTCGGTTCTTCCATCCCCACTTTAACCCACCATAACTCTTAAACGGCTCAATCGATTTTTATAAAACATAGCTAAGAACACTCTCGATTAAGTCTCCTTTCATCCAAAAAAAAACTAAACTGAAATCGGTTCAGTGGTTCGGGCGCTATGATGCCACAGACAGACAGACAAACAGACACGTCAAACTTATAACACCCCTCTTTTGGGTCGGGGGTTAAAAATGTGAAATTTGAATGTTGCTGTCGTGCTATTTATCAGTCGATTTAGATAATATTTAGCGAAATTGTTTACTAGGTCTCTAAAATTCTAAATCTTAACAGTTGTATGAACGAAATTGCTCAAAAGCGAGTTGAGATGCTTATGAAGATTCAGTTAAAGAGACGTGTCGCGAGGTCTACTGTTCAGAGGACTACTAGTTTAGAAAGTTAGTTGAAAACAATGCTTACTTTAACAGTTCCTGTGATAGATATGGCGAGAACCACGTCATCTTTCCTTGACGACGGACGAAGCACCTGCAAATATAAAATTAGTAAAAAGGAGGTTTTAGCGGGAACGCGGAAAAATCATGTCGCCGCATTGTATTATTTTGTTAAACTTGTGTTTCTATCAGTGATAATTTCTACTTTGTACCTTCTGTTGTAATAGTTGCACACAATAAAGAGTTATCTATCTATCTATCTAATTAGTGAAAAACTGTGGTATTTCGTTGATTATGAGCAGATTTTCGTGCATGAGTGTAGGCAAGTGATATAATGTGACGTATCATATTGTTCCGCGTTGTTACCAAAACTCCATAGACGCCTCCAGTAAAGTCTCCACTGCTTTACTGAGGTATGACTTGGAGTATGTTTGGACTTGACCGTGACTTTATTGGACTATGACGTGACTACGACCGACTCTTTTGACAAAATATTGTAAAAATTTATGAAACTTTATACTTCACACTGGCAAATGCACAATAATGCGACGCCAAAACGTAAAAGAAGAAGAAGAATTATTAAAAATCGTATTATCTTAAGTACAAGTTTAGTAGGTTGTAGTAATAAAAATTTTAGTAAGTACCTATAGTACTTTTTTTTTGTACAAGGTCTCAATACTTAATTAAAACAAAGGTTGCAGAATGCACATCATGCAATATGACTGTAATACTTTACTTATTATTATTTAAATGATAAATTAAGTAAACAAGATCTTGCAAAGTGGGCTCTGACTAAGTACAGTAGCCCAAAAAGCCTTAAAATATGGTAAACAAATTCACAGAAAAAATACAACGGTTTTTAATGCTTAGTTAAAATGGGATTTCGTATTTTCTAATATGATTTTTGTTCAAGGCCATCACGCCGCCATATTTTACAAGCAATGTCAAAAGATTTTAATATCCGAAAATATGAAATTTCTTTGAACTGTAGTTTTTATTAAAGAAAATAATAAGAAAATCATTTTCCTAAACAAATAATAGTAGTTTATGCAACTGTCATATAATGAAGTTACTAGTTACACTCGTTACTATTATGAAACTCGCTGCGCTCGTTTCATAAACTCACACTCGTGTTTTAATACCCGTGTTATATGCAGTTGCAAACACTACTTTATTTTCACTAATAAAAATAAAAATAAACATATTGCGAAACATTAAATTGCTTGCTTAAATTGAGTATTTTGTTGTCTGCGCTAGTAGTCATTATAAGTCAAGTATTGGAAACATAAGTAGAATGTTACAACATTAGTGTAGATAAAGCAAATTATGAAATACTGTACCAGGTAATAGCCTGAGCTCGATATGTTTTTGCATAATATCTTTTAGTGAAAAAAATCTTACGTGCAGAGCGCTGATCCAGTCCGGATTGACTTTAGAGCTGAGGCTGAACAGGATCTCTAAAGAAAACGGGTCCATGATAATAATCTCTGCGTAGTAACCGTTACAGAACAGGCGCAGGTCTTCACTGTTGCACATATGATACGCCTGGAACAGAAAATAAATCATATTTAAAATATCTAATGAAATTAAAAATTAAATAAATAAATTTTACACTCATTGACATTAAAATAAAAGGTTTTATGAGTAAAACCAAATACCACTATAGGCAAACCATTTAACTCGCGGAACGCCCGCGGGGTAAGAAGGGAGCGGGGTGAGATGTTACCGGGTGGGTAACAGGGGTACGCGGAGCAGAGAGCTCACATCTCACCCCTCTTACCCACCCGATAACATCTCCCCCCGCTCCCTTCTTACCCCGCGGGCGTTCCGCGAGTTAAATGGTTTGCCTATCACAAATGGACAAGAACGATAGGCCCAATTATAAAAGCGCCATCGTTATTATGATAGCTATTTAGACTATTTCCGTTTCTTTTTCAGTTTAAGCAGTCGATAGAAAGAACACTTTTTACGTTGCTATAAAAATTAACTATAATTCCTAAAAGAATTTTTCGAATTTGTTTTGTTACTTATTTTTTTCAGGTTGCCTGAGGATGTAATCTCAGCAAAGAATATAATATAAGTACATTAAAGAATAGACTGGACCTTTGGATAAAGAAGGAAAGCATTTCCTTGACAGATAAATACTAAAGGTGATATTGCAAACAAGGCTCAGACTAGGTACAGTAGCTCAAAAAATCTGATAAACTATGATAAATAAATGCGCAGAATAAAACAACCGCATTTAATGCTTAATTTATGAGTAATTTCACATTTTCCAATTTGATTTTTGCCCAGTTATTGAATTACTGCCATTTTAGTCACATATAACCTTTTTGATATAACCAACATATAATTAATAGCCTACATGTAAAAAATGCACTGAAGAGTTTAGTTTTGTTAGCAAAAATTTTTAGATGTTTATGATACATCAAATTGATACGTTTATAAGTACTTTATGCTTCGATCAAGACTTTATACGTTTCTTTTGTGTTTTTAACCCCCGACGCAAAAGAGGGGTGTTATAAGTTTGACGTGTCTGTTTGTGTGTCTGTCTGTCTGTCTGTCTGTGGCATCGTAGCGCCCGAACCACTGAACCGATTTCAGTTTAGTTTTTTTTGGATGAAAGGAGACTTAATCGAGAGTGTTCTTAGCTATGTTTTATAAAGATCGATTGAGCCGTTTAAGAGTTATGGTGGGTTAAAGTGGGGATGGAAGAACCAAAATTCTACAAATGTGCCCAAAATGGTTGTCAATGAGTCGGGGGTTTTTAAAAAAATTATCCGAAAGAAACGAAGCAAATTATGAAATACTGTACCCATTGGTGGCCCAATATCTATATATTTTTGCAATATCTCCTTTATTCCACTCTGCTTGATATAGGCACATCAGTAGACATTTTTTAATTAAGGTATAGCATAGTGTTACTTTACGCTTTATTTTATTAGATTAGGTACTGCTACTATAGTTTCGATCACATTTGGCGATCTTTCTCATGATTGGAGTACCGGCACGCGGGCTCGTCTCGTAATTTGTTTACAATCCAGTTATCTGAATCTTCACTAATGTTATAAACCCGAAAGTGTGTGTGTTCTTTCACGCAGCAACTGAGCATCAGATAATCTTTATTTTTGGCATGGATATAACTCAAATGTCGGAAAGTGACAGAGTAGGCTACTTTTTAACCCGAAATATAAAATATCCCTATGGGATAGCACAAAAATCGAAATATAATGCGGGCGAAGACGCAATCAAACGCTTATCTTCCAATAACAACAAAATACAATAGGTACTACTTTATATGCTAAAACAACTTACACTACTACTACATGAAAAGCATTAGATCATTGACAGACCCTTGAAGGTCTAAAGATAATCCAAATGCCCACTGCCAGTTGGCAGCGTGCCCAGCATGCTGGCAGCATTGCCACGCTGAATGGCAATGCTTATGCGTTGAGTCAAATAAACACCAGCATTTTAGTCACGCTTCGCATCCACCAGACGCTCAGAAATACTTTTGAAAATAAAACAATCTTCCAATAATACAGCACCCAACAATTTATAATAGTGACATATTAAATAAAATCCTCTTTACTTTCTTATGAAATCTACTAATAACATTATTTACCTGTATGTTAGTGTGTATCTGAGAGAGTTTCACACTCTCCCTACATTTCCCGTCTACCAGATCCCAAGTGCACATCTCGCCAGCTTCTGAAGAACTCACTATGTAGTTATTGTCCTGGAAGATTACATTTTTAGATTAATTTTTATTTTATTTAATAGACTTAAGTACTGAGATATAGTTTATTGAAAACAAGGATTTACTATAATAAAAAAATAATAAATCTGAAAATTCTAAGGGCCAATATCAAGTAACTGTTAGTGACACAAAGAAGAAAGAAAGAAAGATATTACAGATATTGAAAGATATATTTACAGATTAATGAAATCGGTACAAATTGTTTGCAAAACGTTAGATCTTAAATTAAGCAGTTGGATTAACAGCGGGCCCCAAACTCGGCTAGGCCAGTCTCTTAGTGACCCGTTCCAAATTAATTACCATGATCTGAATTTGCACGTACGAGAATTACGAGTATCATACCATTTCAAAACAAGTAATACAAAAATAGCAAAGTTCAAAGTTCAAATATATTTATTTCAATTAAGTACCAAAGATACACTTTTGAAACGTCATGAATCTAAGCACATTTCAAATTATTAACAATAAAGTTAAAAACAAAAAATAATAAATAACAATAAATAACCTTAGATTAATGATTGGTCGCGCGACCATTCATCACAAACTAACCAATCATTAATCCAAGAATACCACGGAAAATAAATAAACAATAACAAAATAAGTTAAAATTAACCTCATCTAAAAATAACAACACAATGTTGCCATATGTGAGTTATGGAAACCCACCAGCTGGTTTGGTTGGTTGGTTTACACCACTCAAATAATAATGATGAACTAAAATGAGATTAAATTGAAATAGATTTGCTTATTTAAAAAAAGCAAAGCAGTGATAATGTTATTGTGAAAATAAGAAATCTCAAGATTTAAAAAAAATCCCAATAACAGTATTGTTTATAGTCTTCTTGGGTACTTTTATTGTGATACTCTGTCCCACTGCTGGCCAAAGACTTCCTTATTCTCCTTCCACCGGGCATGATTTAATACCATATTGGTATGTTTAATGGGTAGGGCTAACATAATGTTATGACTGGATGTTTTTTTTTTTTTAATTTACTTTGTAGTCTTTTTGCTGATTGTAGTTTTTTAGGGTTCCGTACCCAAAGGGAAAAACGGGACCCTATTACTAAGACTTCGATGTCCGTCTGTCTGTCTGTCTATCTGTCTGTCTGTCTGTCTGTCTATCACCGGGCTGTATCTCATGAACCATGATAGCTAGGCAGCTGAAATTTTCACAAATGATGTATTTCGGTTGCCGCTATAACAACAAATACTAAAAACAAAATAAAATAAATAATTAAGGGGGGCTCCCATACAGTACGGAAACCTCCGTGCACGAGTTCGACTCGTACTTGGCCGATTATTTTATTGTTATATCATGCAATGTCAAGTTTAATTAGGAGTTTCATTTTTTGGTCACTTATGATTTTTTTTACTATATCATGCAACTAGACGACCCGCCCCGGCTTCGCACAGGTGTATTATACATATAAACCTTCCTGTTGAATCACTCTATCCATTAAAAAAAAACGCATCAAAATCCGTTGCGTAGTTTTAAAGATTTAAGCATACAGACAAACAAACAGACAAAAATAGCGACTTTATTTTATACTATGTAAGGATGTCATGTTTAATTAATTTCAGATTTTTTTGTCATTTATGACATATTATTAGTTTTCATTAACTTATTAATATTAGTTCTTATCAGTGATATCAGGAACTCTAATTTTTAAATCTTATTCTTCAGTGAAAGTGAATAAGATAAGATTGAATATAATAAAGATTGAATTTTATTTTGTCACCCATAAACATTTTATTTCATTGCCATCATGAAACTAGCCTCATTATTTTCATGTTTTAATGCTTTGCTTTTCGAAATATAAGAATATATTCCCTTACCTGTATAATAGAAGCCCTGGACAGACAAGTGACCGGAGCAGTGTGCCCAACCAGCAGGCACCGTGGAGTCATCTTCAGGGTTTCCGGATCTACCTGCCAGATGCATATCTGGCCATCATAGCAGCCCGTGACGAGGGTCTTCTGATCCCTGGACAGGTAGACCGAGGAGATGCAGTGTGTCGGGGCGTGCTTACCCCACAGCACCACAGGAACGATTAGATTCGTTCCGGGCATTTTGAGCTGGAATTTGAATAAAAATAAGTTGATTTAAAATAAAAATATTACCACTCAGCTAATATCAAAATATAGCTAAGATTTTTCTAGATTCTAATATATTTACGGACTATAACATATAAACGGACAACATCAAAAATTAAACTATTCTAAGCACTACAATGGCACAAATACACAGAGATGTCTTAAACCTAGAAAATTACTAAGCTATAATATAACATAATATTATGTTATTAACTAAAGGCTCATCTTTTTTCAGGTTGTCTAAAATAAGAAAAATGTTTTAAATCAAACGTGAGACTTTTATTGTGTTTTCCATTGAAACTGTACCTCAATACTGTGCATAAATATAATATAGGTGAACATTTATGTTTGTCACCATAGACTAATTTTTTAATACTTAATTATATATATTTTTAAGTTATTGATAATAAACATTTTTGTTTTCTTAGTAAATCATCTGCTTTTCTAATTTTTTATTTGTAAATCCATGTCTTCTGGCTAAGGTATTAAAGTTATTCTAAGTACTAGTGCTATTTAATCTATATCTATACTTCTATACTAATATTATAAAGAGGTAAAGTTTGTGAGTTTGTGAGGTATTAGGGCGTAATCTCTGGATCTACTGAACCGATTTTGAAAATTCTTTTACTAATAGGAAGCTACATTTTTTGCGAGTGTCATAGGCTATAAATTAACTCGAAAACACATATGTGATAGTCACAATACCTATTTATAAAATCTGTCTTCTTTAGCCAATCGCACCCGGGAGAAGCCTAGACGGGCAGCTAGTACTACATGAAACTGATTACAAGAGATACAAAACTCAAGTTACTGATTCAAACTTTCTCAGAGGACCTTTAATCAATTTTATTTTTTAACTTCATTATCAATTTTATTATGCAACGGTGCTTGAATGGAAGCGCAATGATAAATTAACTGATAAAAATTAATCATAGTTAGCCTGTTAAGCCCGGACAACCCTAATTAATAGAATTATTAGAAGTTTTACTGCAAATGACACACCTACCAGTTACGTATGTTATTAACATAATATTTCACTATTTACCTAAATAACTATATTATAGATGGTACAGCCGCTATGTATTACGTAGAAATAACACTGAAATGTACCGTGAAAATGTTTTGTTTGTTTAATTTTACGATAAGACATGGTTTTCTGTCCCATTGAAACAGGTACAAGGACAAATCAATTTATTACCTTATAGGAGCTCGGAGGAGCCGAAACTTAGCACGGACTAGCAGCCACTGAATTAAACTACCATTAAATGAAAACAATATAAGACCAATAAAGCAATAATTACAATTAATTTAATAAATAAAAATAAAACAGAAACAAATCAATCAGCCAGTCAGTGACAGCTGATTGACACTGACAGTAAATTAGTCAAGGTTGGCATTATCGGATAAAAAAATATATGGATGCGTTCAAAATTATCGGATTTCAATGATGGATATCAAGCCGCAGCTGTTTGGGAACGATTTAAACGGCCAAGGGCGATTCGGGCTTATAAAGTGAAAGTTCTGTAAATCTGTATCTCACTGAGATTGACAATATTTATGTTATATTGCCTTTTCAAATCTTGGGTAGAACTATATAGAAACACAGATGTAGAAGAGAGCATATCAACTTAACTATACTTTCAAAGGACTTCCAAAAAAGGAAGACGTACAGACTTGGAAGAGATAGTAGGTATCTTATAAGAGGATATTATACCATGCGTAAAGAAGAAGCCTGACGAGAACAAGATTGGCACATGACCGGAAACAATGGCGTACAAGAAGAGAGCTCCATGCTCAGCAGTGGGTGATGAAAGGATTGAGAAGTTCGTTCATGTGTTCTAAATTGCTTTCTGAGTATTCAGACGATCCGACCCAGTAGGTACCCTAAAACTTAAAATTTTGACATTCTCTTTGTTTGGCATTTAACTTCCAGTAAAACAACCTACTTCATTTGACTTCATTGCAGTAAAATAACAACAGTTGTATTGTCAAAGAGTAAGAGTACATTACATGATAACTACTGATACACAATGTCGAAATCGGAGAAAAAAGATATCTCCAGCAATACTAAAATGAAATCGAGCCAACCCCATCCAAGCGCTAAAATGAAAGAAGAGAAATTAGTCGAGTTAGCCAATAAAATTGATGAAACTGACGAAATGAAACTGAAAATGCTGGCTGCTATAGAAAAGCCTGAACCAGATGACCTTTTGTATCCTGCAGAGCTTAATGCCCACCTTATTGAACAACTTAAGGTTGGTATGGGGAGCGAGCTTGCCCACCATTTGCTATTGTTTTTAATGATTTCTAGAACATGTTTTCAAGCTATTATTTTTTTAACGGCCAAAATCCAATCAACTTTTATATGTGAGGTCTCCTTATACTTATCTATTATACTCGTATCATCCTACGCCTGATTTCAAATAAGCAGTTAATTTTATCAAACTGTATTTCTGTACTTCAGTTTTTAAGCGCACAGTGTAATGTGCCGCCCACGGCTATGTTGTAACATTTTAACTTATTCTTTTTGTTGAAATTACTTTTATTCTTCAACAGGTAATGACATGTGAAAATAACGAATTACGAAAATGTGTTTTCACAAAAGATGCAAATATAAAAGAACTGAACAAAACTATCACGGATCTGAATCAGCGCATTCGTGATATCATCTCTGGCACAGGTCCAGCTATATCCTCGAAGTCTGCTGGCATCATAAGCGCAAAGATTACGGAGCTATGTAAACAAAACCGCCATCTGGTTGCTGAAGTAGAAGGCTATAAGACAAAAAATGCTGCTTTAGAACGTAAAATCTTACAGCTGGAGCTTCTTCATAAAGAAGAACAAGTAAAATCTGAAGTTTGCGTCTGCAAAGACGAACCGATAGACGCCAGCCCTGATGAACTTAAAGAACTAAACAGCAAACTGGCTATAGTGAACAAAAAGTTATACGAAAGCAAGAACCGAAACTTAGAGCTCAAAAATGAAATACTAATTGCTACTAAAATTCTACAGCAGGAGTTGGGGGATAAATTTACTAGCATCAAAGAACTTCAAAATGATGTAGCTGGCTGGAAGGGGAGAGCTCAGCAGATATTCTGTTTACAAGCTAAGATTTCTGAGCTGGAAGACAAATTGAGTCGTAAACCAAAAGCCCAGGAGAAAGAACCAAAGAAAAGTGATCAAAGCCATGTAAGTAACTATCCATTTAAGTTTTATTTGGTTTGTATTGGTCTGGTGTTCAACTCTTATTTTGTAGAAGTTTATAGTGATTAAGGTAAAGCCCATGGTTAGACGAATAAAATATATTGATATGGGAAGATGCAATGACAGATATATTCGTTATGCCCATTAAATACTAAAGGTTATGCCTTGATGCTGTTTAGTGCCTGAATAAAAAATAAAACCAATGTCAAAGGTCAAACTGTGAGTTTAGAGGCACAAAACGGATAAGTACCTACTATTTTTGAAGAATTATTAACTCAATTCATATCTTACCCATACAGGTGATTCGAGAACTAGAACTGAAAAGAAAGAAAGAAATCGATCAAGCCATGAAAGAGCTCGAAAGTCTCCGAGATGAGAACCAGGACCTAAAGAAGAAACTAGATGGAGCTAAATGCAGAATCAAAAACTTGGAATGTGATGCAACTACCATTAGGTTAAAGATGCAGACCTATATTGAGAAGAGTAACCATGATGATATGCTGATTAATGAACAGAGAGTAAGCATTGATGTTAATTTTATTGCAATTTCTTTGAATACTTACTGGAACTAAAGCAAAATACAGGTAAACATCTAAAGGTTTAAATTAATATTTTCTTTTTAGAATCAAATTAAAAGCTCCGAACTATACTATCAAGAGATCCTGAAAGAAAACACAGTAAAGATGAACAAAATGAATAGTCAGATAGCTGATAACCAGAAGCTGATGGGCAATACAGATGCCAAAATTGACGCTTTGCGAAAGCAAGCTACTGAAAAGGCGGCTAAAATCGAAGAATTGCGAGCTCAGCTTCTACGATACGAGGAGTGTTCTTTACAAAGCGTTTTCTTCACTCCAATGAAGACAGCTACTGACAATGAAATAAAAAAGTTATCTGAACTTGTTGCCACTTTAAATGAACGTTTGACTGCAGAAAGGCATAAATGGGAAGAATTGGAACTCAATCATAGGAAAGTCAAAGATAAGAAACGACGTTTGGAACGCAAAGTACGCACTCTAGAGGATGAAGTTAAGGTGTTGAGAGATAGCTCGAAACGAGGATCACGGGTTTCCAAGACATCTGTTGGTTACAAAGATGTAGACACGTTTGGTACTCCCGTCATGAGAAAGCAATCATCGGTATCAGCTGTAGCTGAAAGGCCATCTGAAAGCACTTCTTCAGAATCTAATGCTGAAAGCTATGAAAATCTAGATAAAGAAGACTTGCGTTACAAGCTGGAATTAGCAGATGAAAAGCTAAAGATCATGGATGACAAGCTGAAAATGATCGAAGAGGAAAAACAGGATGATTACAATCATCTAACGGAAATGATTCAAACGTCGAAGCAATTATTCAATGAAGCTTTGTCCGTATTGCAACGAGAAAAATGTCACTGTTTGTAGATTTTAATTTTATTTTACTATTATAGATGATTTATTAAACTTATTTTAGTTAGTTTGCATTGCTTTTATTATTATATTGTCATGATCTTTGTCTATTTCGCTATTTCGGAGTTGCTTCAAAATAGAAAAAGATAGGTAAAATAATGACGACCTACGCTGTTGTAGTAGAACTCCATATCCTTAAAATCGCTGGCTTATTATTTCACTTTGCACATTATTAATATCTACTTCCTTTAAACGTCACTTATAAACCATATCTCACTTATATGAATTTGGGCAGAGTAACGGTGTAAACCTGTAAACTCTGGAGGTGCACATCGCACCGCTTCACCGACCGAACAGTCTACCGACTTTCTTTCGCCCTCAGAACACTATTACTCAAGAGCTGCTTTCGCCCCTCTACGACCATATATTTTTTTTTTTAATGACTTATAGCTGTTGGCCACTGAGGCCTCTACAGCTTACCGGACATGGGCGAGCGCGGAAGGCGGCTGAGCCCTAAGATTAGGTTATAGGGTGACTAGCGCAAGGGCACCTGAGAAGGTACGGACCTCGGCTTGGGCCGTCACCCGGCGGGGGAGATCAGACTTGCCCGGGCACCCCAGAAGAGGTGTGCCCTGTGGCCCTAATGGGTTGAGCTGGTTGACTATTTGGAGAGAATGTAACCGATCTTCTGACAGATCCGGAGGGTCCTCGACCTCGCCGGCGAGGACGGTGTGTGTCTGTGTGCCTTTGGTAACCGGCGCCTATACCAAAAACGGAATACTTCCTGTTGCAGGGAGATGTCGGATCGGCCGACCCCAGCGCCGCAGATGTGACTACGGCGATGGGGTCGTCCGGGTCGCCCAAGAGGTGTTTTGGGTGACGTCTGAGGGTGGGTGTGTTTGTCGTGTCTGTCGTATAGTCTGAGGCTTGGACTACGAGTGGGTTGGGGTGGTAGGGCGCCCTATCAAAGGAGCTGCGAGAGAGGTACTTGATGTACTGAGTGATGGAGGGGAGTTCGAGATCGCAATGCAGGTCAGAATTTCGCATGAACCAGCTAGCTCCGACTGCTTTGCGAATGAACCTGTTCTGCATGACCTGGAGTTTGTCCAGATCAATACGGGAGGCGTGGCCAAAGACCACGGAAGCATAGGTCATGACTGTGCGGATAGAACACGTTTCTACACGTTCTACACGTTTTGTAAATTGTCACCTTATTTCTAAGGGACATTTTACTACGTGAGTCGAGAAGTGGGGAGAGGCGGCCTAGGAAGAAGGCTGCTCTGTTACGGACTATTTGGATGTGTTTGGAGAAGCTGAGTCGACGGTCGAGGGTCACGCCAAGGTATTTGGTCGTGGAGTCCCAGGGAATAGGCTTGCCGTTAAGCGTGAGTTGCTTTTTCGGGTTGCCTTTGAGTACAGTGGGGTGGGTGGAAGGTGGAAGTACATGGCTGCACTTTTATCGGGGTTTACCGAGATGGCCCATATTTCCTAAACCATTTACCAAGCTGGTCAAGGGCTTTTTGGACATGGGTCACCTGGTGGCTCTTTTTCCAGCCTCTGGAGTAAAGAGCAGTGTCGTCCGCGAAGAGCGCAAGCTCAACGTTGGGAGAACGGGGAATGTCGCATGTGTAGAGCGAATATAGCACGGGGGCCATTGCCTTGAGGGACTCCAGCAGTGATAGGGCGGGGGATCGAGCGGGTCGACCATGCTTTTTCCCCTTCCAATTTTATGTCGGGTAGTCCTTCTACCGACTAGGTAGTCAATTCAAAGTCTTCAGATCAAATTGAAGACTCAATCAAAACAAATAATCGATTAATATCAGAGTCAAATTAAATACTTATTTTTAAAAAACAAATACCATTAAAATACTTAAAACCTAACACTGTATTATGATTTTTTGAAATATGTATTCTAAGTACGTCGTCATAATCTAGAAAAATATTTTGAGTACTTCTGTATAAAGGCCGATCAAACTTCTTGCCGGCTGTAAAATCAGCCGCTATTTATCAATCAATCTCTCCCTTCTTGCTTGCGCCGCTAACGTATGAATTATATTGCTTTGCTACTGACTGCGCAACCACTCGCAAGCTCGCAACTTGTTCGCAGACGCCAAGAAGCTATAGCAATTTTTTAAAAGGGGAATTACATGCCTAGTCCTTTTGGATTAGTAGAAAATCTTTAGGTGTATTTGGTAGAAATTCATTACTACACTGTTGGTATTCCTAACGGCCGCCATTTGTCATATTTTGGCATGCGCGTTCGGGGATGCTACGAAAACCGTGCTCGCGAGTGTTTTAAAACAAAAGTGATTCCGAAACTTTGTTTGTGAACCGTGAAAACTTGTGTTGCTCTGTGAAATACCATTGCCGTTATCTGTTGAAGTGTTATCGTGTGACAAACATTCAAAATGAATAAAACTTGCGCAAGGTGTGAGAAAACAGTGTATCCGACGGAGGAATTAAAATGTTTGGACAAGGTAATTTTCACTTGCATTCCGTAGGAAAGGAAACTCGCTTTCCATCTCCGGCGCAGAATCGTTACATTTCTCTACTCAGCGATACATTGCAACAAACTTTGTTCTAACTTTGACATGTTCTAAATTCAACAATTTAAGTTTTTTCGTAATTCTCATGAGGCTGTGGCCGGTACAATAGGTACCAATTCAGTCTTCCGGAGGCATGAGTCATTTTATTATATAAATTGAGTCTGATATCATTGTGGCGGGCTGTATAACGCCATATCTGTACTCTGGTCGACCTTTTACCTAATTAGAGTTCTCTAGGGTAATAATTCGACCTTGTGTCACTTCTATGCCGATTGTATTCTAATGCTTATCGTAGTGCGCTCTACTGTGTACTAGATAACTTGTTTTTTTTGCATTGTTTATCCAGGGTGGAACAAAAAACAAAAAAAATTATTATTATATATTTTTTATTTATTTATTTCTTTATAGGCGAGCAGTATAATACTGATGTGCCGATATCAAGCAGAGTCAAATAAAATTAGTATTTATCACCATGAAATCTTGGCTCTTGAGTCGGAGGCTTTATTATTTGCTTTCAAAATTGTATTAATTTTATACTTTATCACCGTTTCAGTTATAGGGTAGGTATCCACTGCTGGACAAAGGCTTCCCCTATAGATGTCCAATAAGAATAGTTGGAAGCGGCTTACATCCAGTGTGATCCTTCAGTCACTTTTTTCATGTTTTAATCATGCAATCAGTCTGCACCACTGTACCAGCGTTTTAATAGTCCACTGCAGGACATAGGCCTACCCACGAAGGGTGATTGGGCTATATCCACCACGCTGGCCCAGTGCGGGTTGGTGGATTCACATACTCCATCGAATTTCTTCTACGGACATTTGCAGGTTGCTTCACAATGTTTTTCTTCACCGAAAAGCCAATGGTGTGTAATTCCGTACATACATTCCAAAGAACTCATTGGTATGGGACCGGAATTTGAATCTAGACCTCACGATTGCAAGGCAGGTGTCACTAACACTTAAACACCACGTTAATTTTGGCCCTTCAGTAATAAAATAAAATGCAGCAAAACTTGCACAAATTCTTTAACCAGTGAACTGGAAATTACCAAGCTTGCAAATGTTATGCACATAATAAAAAAATATGTTTACTTTTACTAGCGTCACACTCTAGAGATATGATAAGCCTTATTTGGCAGATAAAAACCTCATTATAAGGTGCTACCTTGATAACGTCTTATCTATAAAGCTTGCCTTTTAGCCTGGTGATAATAGGTGTTCTTATCAATGTTTCATAAAAAACTGAATGGAATTTATTAACCTGTTGACCATCACAGCTGTCTGTAAAATAATTAATTTTATTATATTACCTTTAAATAATCAATTTTTGTCCTTTATTAGTAATTTACTAGCTGATCCAGTGAACTTTATATGAGCTTCATCTCACTAATTTGGTTTTTAGCACCATGAATGGAAGAAAAATTTAGTATGGTAAAATTAAATTGTCATTTTTATTTTCGACACTTTTTTTTTATTTTTTTCATTCTTAAGAACCTCCTAGAAATAACAAACAAAACAAAACAGAATTAGCCAAATCAGTCCAGCCATTCATGCATGGTGCCATGACCAAGGAAATAGGGATTCATTTATTTATTTTAATATATTTATTTGTTCACAGGCTTGCCTATAAATACATATATATGTGATATATGTACTGATGTGCCTATATCAAGCAGAGTCAAATAAAAGTAGTATAAATCTGTCTATTATGTACGCACCGTTTTTCCGTGGATTTTCGTAAGCGCGGTTTCCGGTTGACACGTCAGTTCGAATCACTAGACTGTTTTTCCAGAACTACCCTCACTATAGGTTAGACACAACACTGTCAAATATTTTTTTTCCTTCTTTACCCAAAGGTCTTGTCTATTCTTAAATGTGTTTTTTTTTTGTTTTTTTATTTTTATTTTTTTTTTTACCCAGGGGAAATCTTTTAGGCTATAAGAGGAATTTATGGCGTCTTCTATCGCGCATATTTTCCCTCAAGGTGTACCTACATGTCGTGAATATAATGAAATATTTATAAATAGATTTGTACAAAATTTTCATATTTTAGTTCTCAAACAATTCATTTTACCGATTTTGATGACACTTGCCTCTAGGATATCTTTACTAAACTTGTATCTTTAGTAAACTTGTAGGTTTATTTGTATAGGTTGTATTTTATTTTTTTGTAACTTGTATCTTTACTAAACTTGTAGGTTTATTTGTATAGGTTTTATTTTATTTTTTTGTAACTTGTATCTTTACTAAACTTGTAGGTTTATTTGTATAGGTTGTATTTCCGAGAAAACGCGAATTTTGTTTTATTTGATTGTTCAAAATTTGTACCTCGGAAACAGCTGTATTGATTTTGATAAAATGAAGTATTTAGATGGACCTACAATTTAACATGTCAGCTATGGTATCGTGCAGTTGAAAATGCAGCCAGCATTCACCCATCCAAAGAATTACCGTGCTGAATGTTGCTTAACTTTGATGATCGCTAACAAACACCTAGTCAAACTACGCTATGAATGCTACTGAGTGACACTTGTAATACATAAATAGAAAATTATTTTTCCCAAAAAATGGCAAAACCGCCATCAAACAAACAAAGAACTTTATTGGACAACTACATTACATAAAGAATACATTACAGGGACAAAACAATACAATTTAGGTTTCTAACTGACGGCCTTATCGCTTTAAGCGATTTCTTCCAGGCAACCATCGTGTGCAAAATTTGAAAATTTTGCTCAAATTTTTCAAAAACGCCTATATCTGTAAAATTTAAATGGGACCACCTCGGGAGTAAAGTATACCTACCCATTCGAACAAAAAATAATTTTTCGATTCGGTTCACAATTGGCGAAATTATCAATGAACATACACAAAAAAAATACACACAGACGAATATAGAACCTCCTCCTTTTTGGAAGTCAGTTAAAAATATGTAATATCAAAATAACTAAGACCAGTACATGGTACAAATTATAGGGATAAATAATTTAGTCCATGACATCATGACAGGCACTGACTCAGGTGTTATTTTCTTTCCTTAATAATTAATCATAGTTTTCTATGCATTATTTCCTTGTTGTACTAGAAGATGAATAGCCTATTTAAATATTTATTTATTTATTTGTTTATACACAAGCAGTGTATAACGTAACTAAGTAAGTTTGTATAGGCCAAGTTTTTAGGCCACCTGAAGACCTCTGACATGGCTAAACAGTTAAAACAACCGGGACCTGCAATCTAACGTGTCATCCGAGCCACAGTAGTGCTCAGTTGGAAAATACCACCCTCGGTCACCCATCCAAGTACTGACCATGCGGAATGTTGCTTAATTTCGGTAATCGCTGACAAACACCTACGCTACGAGCGCTATACGCCGCGCCACATAAGTTGGCGGATGTGAAGCTATATGTGTTAGCTACAAACTGCGCAATAGCCAATGAACACGCGGCTTTATGTGAGCTTCAGTCAGGATTGGATATTGCACACCTTATAGCTAACTTCACAACCGCCAACTTGTATGACGCGGCCTATACAAGTAGCAACAGACTATGTTGATTGGGTTTGGCGCAGCTTTTAGCTAACTTCCTCTATGAACTGCCTCTGGCAGTTCATGTGGAACGCTTTGCCTGAGTCTGTCTTCCCGCTAAAGTACAATGTAGGTGTCTTCAAATCCCGAGTAAATAAGTATCCTCTAGTTAAGCGCATTACACCCTAGACCGCATATCTGCTTAACATCAGGCAGTGTGTAGTCAAACGCAAACCTATACGAAATAAAATAAAAAAACTTCACATCCGCCGACTTGTATGATTCGGCCTATATGTGGAACGCTTTGCCTGAGTCTGTCTTCCCGCTAAAGTACAATGTAGGTATCTTCAAATCCTGAGTAAATACGAGTATGTATCTTCTAGGTAAGCTTGTTACCTACACCACTTATCTGCTTAACATCAGGCAGTGTGTAGTCAAACGCAAACCTATACGAAATAAAAAACTTCACATCCGCCGACTTGTATGATTCGGCCTATATGTGGAACGCTTTGCCTGAGTCTGTATTCCCGCTAAAGTACAATGTAGGTATCTTCAAATCCTGAGTAAATACGAGTATGTATCTTCTAGGTAAGCTTGTTACCTACACCACTTATCTGCCTAACATCAGGCAGTGTGTAGTCAAACGCAAACCTATACGAAATAAAAATAAAAAACTTCACATCCGCCGACTTGTATGATTCGGCCTATACTAACCCCTCTAACCATTTCTAATTCTCCTAAATACTCCTAATCTCATTTCCGGCCCGTCACAGAATACTTCATAGTCACGCCCGAATCCAAAAATAGAATTGTGACGTCATCGCTAGCACTAAATTAAAGAGGATGGAGGCACACAAAATTGCCGGCTTATTTTGAAAGGCGAGAGCGCCACTATCGTATTTTTCTAGAGAAGAAAATGGTTCGTGTAAGTCGACTAGCCATCCGACCTAGAATTATGTCGTTAGAAGGTTTCTAGAAACATGTTATTTATAAATAATCGGCTAAGTGCGAGTCGGACTCGCGCACGAAGGATTCCGTACTGTATGGGAGCTCCCCTAAAATATTTATGTTATTTTACATTTATTATTGAAGTGAATATAAAACTAAATATTCTGATCAAGCATCTACCTGTTACCATTATAAATATCGAGCGTAAAACGGCAAAAAAAAATCGGGTTTGTTGTATGGATATATTAATTTTCATATTTAAAATGGGTCAAAGTGATGTATATCTCTTGCTATTTTAGTACTGTTTCTAGTACTGTGTTCTTATTCTATGGCTCACAGATACTGTCAAATTGAGAAAAAGTAGTTAACCAACTTAGAACGGAGAACCGTTCTAACTACTATCGACTACAAAATCACACGGCCGAACATATCAACTTTATGACGTCATCGTTACATACCACGCTCGACGAAACGGTACATAAAATACGACGCTCGCTCCAACTGGTTCCGTGGTGTAGTGGTTATCACATCTGCTTTACACGCAGAAGGCCGCCAGTTCGATCCTGGCCGGAATCATATCTTTTTGCAGTGTTATTTCAATTCAATTTGTGATGCCTAAAATGAATTCGTAAATTACTTCAGGATTTCATTATCAAATCGCTACTTATTAGGCTAAAGCATTTTGGTTCAGGAGGGCTTTAACCCCTTTAGGTCGGGTGTTACGTTTTTGTCAGTAAATAATTTGTCGTTTTAGCCACAGAACGTCCACTCCTGGACATAGGCCTCCCAAATAGATCTACCTATAAAAATGTAATCCTGCTCGATTCTGCTGTCATAATAAAGTCATCCTATAATATATGTAATTAAAAATAAATAAAATTTGGGGACATCTTACACACGGTCTCTGATTCCAAACTAAGCAAAGCTTGTGTGTGAAATAGCTACCAGAGACTAGCTATACTACATATTCATATTTTAAATACATACTTATATAAATAGTACCTAAATAACACCCAGACACAGATCAAACACCTATGTATGTTCATCACACAAATGTTTGCCCTGGGTGGGGATCGAACTCACGCCACTTTGACCAAGAAGTACTAACCACTGAGCCACCGGTGCAGTGAATTATATGTTCACCTTGACGCTCTACGCAACGCTTGCCGGTACGTGCTCTCCACTCGAGAACTTTTCTTCCCCATCAGTCATCAGTCCTCCGCTCTATGTGTCCAGCCTGCTGCCATTTCAATTTTCCGATCCGCTAGCTAGACTATCGGGAAACTTTGTTTTTCTTTTATGTCCCAAGTTACTTTTGAAACTATTACTTTTATTGATAAAGTGTTTATCTTTTTGCATCGTAGGTTAAATAATAATTATTTTTCTAATAAATCTTTCCACAAATTAGCGATGCGCGCGCATCAACGTTTTTTTTTAGGCAAAGGTACAATAAAAACTTAAATTAAAAATTTAAAAAACCCCCGACACAAAAACCTACCTAAAAAAAGTACGAAATCTTATCTTTCATTTGACAACCATTTTGGGCACATTTATAGAATTTTGGTTGTTCCATCCCCACTTTAACCCACCATAACTCTTAAACGGCTCAATCGATTTTTATAAAACATAGCCAAGAACACTCTCGATTAAGTCTCCTTTCATCCAAAAAAAAAACTAAACTGAAATCGGTTCAGTGGTTCGGGCGCTATGATCCCACAGACAGACAGACAGACACACAGACAAACAGACACGTCAAACTTATAACACCCCTCTTTTGCGTCGGGGGTTAAAAATATGGCACCACCGACATCCGTACGTGTACAGAATTCGACTAGTTTGTACGAATGTATGTGACATCCATGTACATTATTGTTGATTTTTCAAAAATGACTCAGCCGATTTCGATAAAATTTAAATGGGACCACCTCTGAAGAATGATCTACCAAACAAAAACAGAATCATCAAAATCGGTTCAAAATTGGCGAGGCAATCGCGTAACTTAAATACCTAAATAATTATTTTTGCAAAATATAGCATTACCGACTTCAACCGTGTACAGCGGGCTTAGCATAAGGACCATAAAATTATACTATCGACGTGTCAGAACGTGACAGAGTTATGATGAAGCATATATCTGTCACCTTTGCACACGACGATAAACTCGTGTCGTGGCTTGTATGCTAAGCACACAGATTTCGCGAACATTTCGCACGGATCGATGTAGCATTTTTCACATTATTGTTGATTTATCAAAAATGGCTCAGCTGATTTCGATAAAATTTAAATGGGATCAATTTCGGAGTATATTCTTTCCAATAAAAAAATTATTATCGAAATCGGACCACTATGAAAAAAGTTATGCATGGTTATAGATAAAAAAATATATACGCGTCGAATTGAGACCTCCTCCGTTTCGTCGGTCAAAAAAGCATATCATGAATCGAGAACCTTCCTTTTTCCTTGAAGTCAGTTAAAAATATGCTATTGCTAGCATATCTTCAATCGTAAATGAACCAAATCGCTAGAGTATACGGCGCAGATGGCTTGCCACCAGTTTACGTAACCTCTTGCCAAACCCATAGTTATCGCTATTATGTTGAAAGGTGTGAAAGTGCAACTGTTAACCTACTGTCTGTGCCTGCATAGTTCCTTCATCATCATCATCACAGCAACTATAATCATACCGCTTAACTTTGTCCTCGCCTGCGCGGTACAGGGGCGCCGGGGGAGACGACAAAGGGACTGAGACAGATGCAGCCCGGGTAGCACGGCAAGGGGAGAAAACCATTTTACCCACTTTAAATGTCAGCTGTCATTGTCAATCCATACTTTTATCCTAAGGTCAGGGAAATCAAACATCGTCCAGTATTTTCCATACATTATGTATATTTTTCATTTACACGTGATTATATGAGTTACATTTTCCATGTTCACAGTTACATAACTCTATTATTTAAATCATTGTAAAATATTATATGCATTTTATAGAACAGGTGCGAGTGCCGTCTACTCCGTCTAATAATTCCAAAGCTATCTCCTCTGCGATTAAGCTATCGAACAAAGGTATTTTATCATGATATAAACAATGTGAAGGAAACAGAAATACTCGCAAACATAACATGGTGGAGTGAGATAGAGTAGCCTTCGTATATGTAACCCAACAATACTTTATTTCCTCTTCGAGGGGATATAATGGTGGAAAGACTATTATTCCCTTTGCTATGCTTCCTGTGCAGGCGGGTCCCCGGCGCCCGCACCTGTCTCAGTCCCCCTGTACCGCGCTGGCGAAGACTAAGTAGGTAGGATTATAAATGCCACCCGCGGTCACCCATCCGAAAACTGACCGTGACGAAGATTGCTTAACTTTGGTGATCGCTGACAAACACCTAGTCAAACTACGCTATAAACGTTACCGTGGCTCGAATGACTCGTTAAATTGTAGGTTCCGGTTGTTTTAACCGTTAACCATGTCAGATACCTTCAGGTAGCTTAAAAACTCTGACACCAGGGCTTGCCACCCGGTCTATTCGAACTTATCTCAGCAACTGTTGACCTACTGTTTCTACCCGTCAAAGGCATGTTCAGATTAAAAAAAAAAACGTTAGGGAGCTTCCGTCGTTCTTCTAGCCTAGCGGAGGTGCTGGTCTAAGAGCCAGTGACGATTGACCTTCACCGATGTAATAACCAGATGAGACATATCGAGATATATCTAGCTTTTACCCGCGGCTTCGCCCGCGTTACATTTTGATTTATAAGCTAGCTATTATTTACTATGAAATTACTCTTGTTTATTATAATCAATTTCTATGTATTTTCAACGCCATTTTGCAGTGATCATGTTGTAGGGTTTATATATGTCACTTTGTCTAGTTTGACTAGGTCCATGCGAAAAATCAATCAATCCGTTGCTGCGTGAAAGAGGAACAAACCAATAAACCGACAAACACTTTCGGGTTTATAATATTAGTAAGGGTTTACAAACATGTGTCTCAGCCCCTTGGGATGTAAACGTAACAAATTCGCTCGCGAATTCTCAGATGTAAACACGTAGGTACAGTTGTGACAAGACATAACAGATGGCCATAAAAGGCGCCGCTCCGGTCCACTCCAGATGGCCGGCGGCCACCTGACCTGACGTAATATTTATACTGGTTACTAGAATTTATAAGTCACCTTCGAGCAAATATCTATAGAATCACAATCGTGCAAAAAAAGTGTCCGAACCAAAACTATGCCCAAGCTAAACAAATAAACAATAACACTTAATTAGACAACCACATTACATAAAAAATAAATTACAGGGACAAAACAATACAATTTAGGTTTCTAACTAGCTATGTAGTGGGCAGGCTTTTTAGGGTTCCGTACCCAAAGGGAAAAACGGGACCCTATTACTAAGACTCGATGTCCGTCTGTCACCGGGCTGTATCTCATGAACCATGATAGCTAGGCAGCTGAAATTTTCACAGATGATGTATTTCGGTTGCCGCTATAACAAATACTAAAAACAAAATAAAATAAATATTTAAGGGGGGCTCCCAGACAACAAACCTGAATTTTTAGACGTTTTTCGCTCTATATTAATAATGGTACCAGGTAGATGCTTGAAATTTTCACAGAATATTTAGTTTTATATTCCCTTCAATAATAAAATTAAAATAAAATAAATATTTAAGGGGGGCTCCCATACAGTACGGAACCCTCCGTGCACGAGTCTGACTCGTACTTGGCCGATTATTAGTTTGTCGTAAGGCGATTGCAAGCCGACTACAACGCCCCGCGATGCCAAAGTGCTCGGTTACAAGCACTGATTAGATGACATAATGTCGAGATTCGAGAAAACGGGTCATTGTGAATTATTTAATGTAAATATCTAAGGCGGTACGGTATGTATGACGGCGCTTGGACTTTTTTTACTACTTTCACTTAGGGACTGTGGCTCTGTAGATATTTACTCGAAGATATAGACCTAATAAAATTCCTTGGCGGATGTGAAGTTAGCTAAGCTGCGTAAAATCCAATCTTGACTGTGACCGGACCTATAGTAATCGTAAATAAAGCACGTGGACTCTGAAAATAAAATAATAATAATAAATAAATATTAGGGGACATTTTACACACGGTCTCTGACCCCAAACTAAGCAAAGCTTGTGATATGGCTGCCAGAGACATATTCTACACATATAGGTATATATTTTTAAAAACATACCTATACAATTAGAAGCCTATTGTTTTGTTTTTGTCCTTATAATCTGTTTTTATGTAATGTGGTTGTCTAATAAAGTGTTGTTGTTGTTGTTGTATACATAGAGATAACTGGCGATATATATAGGTATATATTTTTCCTTCCTCCTTGAGTCGAATTCCTCATGCCTGAGGGTCGTGACCACCACCTCCCAAAAGCTTCTCTTTAACAATCCTGCGCCATCGACCTCTATCCTCGGCGGCGTGGAGCGCCTCGTAAACTGACGTGTCCAGCGTGGTGCGGATCTGATCGGACCAACGCATCGGGCTCCGACCTCGTGACCGCCTGCCGTCGACTTTTTAAATACATACTTATACATATAGATAACCCGCCCCGGCGTTGCACAGGTCTATTATACATATATAAACCTTCCTATTGAATCACTCCCATTTATTAAAAGAAACCGCATCAAAATACCGCGTAATTTTAAAGATATAAGCATACATAGGGGCAGACAGCGGGAAGTGACTTTGTTTTAAACTATGTAGTGATAGATAATACCTAAATAACACCCAGACACAGAGCAAACACCTATGTTCACCACATAAATATTTGCCCTGGGTGGGAATCGAACCCACTCCTCTTTAACCTAGGAGTCAGGGTCACTAACCACTGAGCCACCGAGGCAGTCAAAAAAATTTATTCACTCTGAACTTAGCTTCATTACAACTCTTAATTATTATTTTTCGCAAAAAATGGCAAAACCGCCTTCCATCGTGTACAAAATTCGAAAATTCTCTCGATTTGTTTACATTATTGCTGATTTTCCGAAATCGGCTCAGCCGATTTCTGTAATGGGACCACCTCAGAAGTATACTCTTTAGAACTAATAACTAATATAAATTTAAAATTAAAAAAAACCCCGACACATTGACAACCATTTTGGGCACATTTGTAGAATTTTGGTTCTTCCATCCCCACTTTAACCCACCATAACTCTTAAACGGCTCAATCGATTTTTATAAAACATAGCTAAGAACACTCTCGATTAAGTCTCCTTTCATCCAAAAAAAAACTAAACTGAAATCGGTTCAGTGGTTCGGGCGCTATGATGCCACAGACAGACAGACAGACACACAGACACGTCAAACTTATAACACCCCTCTTTTGCGTCGGGGGTTAATAAGACACTCGTCGCGTCTACCAGACGCGCAGACGCTCAGAATGATTTAAACAAACTCCAAATGGTTCAAAATATACCATTGCATTTCGATTCGGTTCACAATTGGCGAAATTATCGATGAACATACACAAAAAAATCATACAGACGTACATAGAACCTCCTCCATTTTGGAAGTTGCTTAAAAATGTGTATAACATGTGTTATCGTTTTTAGAACGGATGTCCACACGTGCTACATACTTTTAATTCAATTAGGCTAATCAAATTTCATGGAAACATACAACGGTAATTACAGGCCAGAGGGCTAAGTGGGAGTTTCTCGCTCGAACTCGATCGCGTGCCTTTGATGTGATTTCTATGGAAATGGCACAGCGCCATCTTGTGTCACGTACAGAAAACTGAATAGCTAAGTGTGAGTATTGTTTACGGTAATGTAACGAGCGCCAAACCGATCCAACACAAGCGCGGCAACGTCAGTGATTGGCTAACTCAAGCGTGTGTGTCAATGTGCTCGCGTGTGTGCTCGGCGCGCTCGGTCAACGCGACGTAAAAGTAATTCGATTTGATTTGCAAAACTCCCACTTGACACTCTGAAGAATTAACCACTATTACGGGTGATTACAAAGTAACACGTTTATAAATATAACATTCCGACTCCGACGCAACTCGACCGGGGCCGCTGGTGAGTCAGTTGCGAATTGTTGCGATAGGTAAACATTGACTGCCTCGGTGGCTCAGTGGTTAGTGACCCTGACTACGGGATCAAAGAGGCGTGGGTTCAATTCCCACCCAGGGCAAGTATTTATGTGATGAGTGTTTGCTTTGTGTCTGGGTGTTATTTAGGTATTATATCACTACATAGTATAAAACAAAGTCGCTTCCAGCTGTCCCCATGTATGCTTATATCTTTAAAACTACGTAACGGATTTTGATGCGGTTTTTAATAGATAGAGTGATTCAAGAGGAAGGTTTATATGTATAATAGGTACACCTGTGCAAAGCCGGGGCGGGTCGCTAGTTATCTATACAGGGTCATAGGTATTAAACGGAAAACCTTTTAAGGGTGGGTCTAGTACCTACATTAGACAAACAACTTTTGTTCTAGGAGTTTTGGAAAATTACGAAGAAAAATCAGCTTTTTCTTAAAAAAAGTTCGTCAACGTGCGGCAAAATGTATGGAGAGCGATTTTTTTTGCGAATTATCAAATGTCGTAGTACGAAAGGCGGGTCTAGTACATCTAAACAAACAACTTTTGTACTACGACTTGAAAATTCGCAAAAAAAAAAAACTCGCTTCTCCATACATTTTACCGCGCGTTGACGAACTTTTTGTTTGAAAAAGCTGATTTTTTCTGCGTCATTTTCCAAAAGTCCTAGAACAAAAGTTGTTTGTCTAAATGTACTAGACCCGCCCTTAAAAGGTTTTGCGTTGAATACCTATGACCCTGTATAAGTCACGGAGGGTGAATTTTTCGAAGAATCTTGCACTAACTTCTTCAAAACAAACAATAAAATTGACTCAGCTATTTAAATGAGTTTCGGCAGACATCATGCGTTCAATGATGGACAATTGAATTATTAAATCAATCAATAAGTTGGGAGGGGCCCAGTGGAAGGGTTACCATATTTTACGGTCTAGTTTAGACAAAAGGCATGATGACTAAAAAAACCGGCCAAGTGCGAGTCGGACTCGCGCACCGAGGGTTCCGTACAAACCTGCAAGGTTTACAAAGTTCGTTCATTACGACAAAAAAAGTAATAAGTTTATATTTATTAAAAAATATATATTTTGTAATGTAACTAAAAATTTAAGGTTTTCGGAATTTTTCCTTTATGTGTGCTATAAAACGTTGCTTCATGCCAAATTTCAAGATTCTAGGTCGACTGGAAGTACCCTTTAGGTTTTGATTCCCTTGCGAGTACTTGCGAGTTTCAAAATATGCAGCTTAAATTGCTGTTTCTTTTGATTGCGTTGACATAGAAGTTTGATTTTGTTACAGCTTAAAGGTATTATAGACCTGAGTATTTGGTATGAATTTCAATTTAATACCTCTACGCGTTTATGAGGAAATGGGTAGTAAGGTTAAAATTATTAAAAAAAAATATATTATGTGATGTAACTAAAAATTTATGGTTTTCGTAATTTTTCCTTTATCTATGCTATAAGACGTTGCTTCGTACCAAATTTCAAGATTCTGAGTTCACGGGAAGCACCCTGTAGGTTTTGATTCCCTTGCAAGTGTCGAAAATTTGCGGCATAAACGGCTGTATCTTTTGATTGCGTTGGCTTAGAAGTTTGATTTTTTCACAGCTTCAAGGGACAGTAGACCTGAGTAATTGATATAAATTTCAGCTTCATACCTCCACGCGTTCCTGAGAAAAAGGGTCTTGACAGACGGACAACAAAGTGATCCTATAAGGGTTCCGTTTTTTCCTTTTGAGGTACGGAACCCTAAAAATATAATTAGTACATCAGATTGATTATTAATAATTATTTTTCACAAAAATGGCATAACCGCATTCCATCGTGTACAAAATTCGAATATTTCGCTTGAATTGTTTATATTATTGTTGATTTATCAAAAACGGCTTAGCCGATTTCTGTAAAATTAAAATGGGACTACCTTGGGAATATACCCTTTCGAATTAAAAAACAATTTTTCGATTCGGTTCACAATTGGCGAAATTATCGATGAACATACACAAAAAAAATACAAACACACGAACATAGAACTTTTCCTTTTTGGAAGTCGGTTAAAAAATATTAGACGAGTATTTTTTATTTTGTCAATTAAACAAAAATTGATGAAGATTATGACATTTGAGTGAGACGTGACGTCACGACGCTCACGACCGACCCTCACTCCCAAACTTTGACAAGGTTTATCTTTGCTATTTGTTAAATAATCGGCCAAGTAGGTACGAATCGGACTCGCGCACGGAGGGTTCCGTACTGTATGGGAGCCCCCCTTAAATATTTATTATATTTTAATTTTATTATTTATTATTGAGGGGAACATAAAATTAAATATTCTGTGAAAATTTCAAGCATGGTACCATTATTAATATAGAGCGAAAAACGTCTAAAAATTCAGGTTTGTTGTAGGGGAGCCCCCCTTAAATATTTATTTTATTTTGTTTTTAGTATTTGTTGTCATAGCGGCAACCGAAATACATCATCTGTGAAAATTGCAGCTGCCTAATGTACCTATCTCATAAACCAAGATAGCTAGGCAGCTATCTTGGTTTATGAGATAGGTACAGCCCGGTGACAGACGGACAGACGGACATCGAAGTCTTAGTAATAGGGTCCCGTTTTTCCCTTTGGGTACGGAACCCTAAAAAGGTCTTCCGCTAATGCCTAGACCATGAGACAATCAAAAGTGACCTAGGTACGGCATTAAGCCAGCAAGTAGGTCAGTAATATAGCTCGTCTGAACGCCCTTCACCTCGGTCACGATTCGCTATTGACGTTAACATATCTCTAACTGCTTTGTTTTTGTAGAAGTGCTATCGTAAAATAAATTGGTTCTGAAGGTCGATCATTCTAAAATTAAAATTAGCAGCGTGGCAGTGGGCAGGGCACACAGCGCCGAGAACTGATAGACGAAGCGTATCGGCAAGCGCAGTAGATGGACAGACGACGAAATTAAGACGCGCTGGTTGCAAGCCACATCCAACATACCTTTTTGGAAAATGTTATAGGGGAAGCCTATGTCCAGCAATGATATGTTTAAAATCAGGTTGTGTTTTATTGCAGTTATGCGACACAGAGAGAGTCCCCCGGCACACCCTCCCGTGGGAGGCCTGACATTAAAATTTGAGCGTGACTTATTTTTTATCTTGTTAGTCAACACAGTTTTGTCACAGACACACATTTAGCGATCCCTTAAAACGGCTGCCATTAGCAAATGGACCCTCCCTCCTCTTGCTTACCATCCAGCTCTGTAATCTGGACTTAATTTCTTAATTTTCGTAAAGTTCCAGTTAAGAATTCCAATATTCTGTAGCCAATTTAAGGAATTTTTAAACTGGAACAAAATAACGATTAAATGAAGATTGCAGAGGTAATCTCGAGTACGCAGGGATTACTAATCCTTGCGTACTCGAGATTACCTCTGCAATCTTCGATCAATCGAGTACGCAGGGATTACTGGGTAATCTCGAGTACGCAGAGATTGCTAGGTAATCTTGATTCTCCACAGATTTTACTCTTTTCTGATTCATATAAGATTAAAGGAGTACCCATGACTCATTTACAATTAATATACATAGGTTTCCAACCGAATCCTTTCAAATTAATCTGTAATCTGTCCCCTGTAATCTCGACTGAACCAGAAAAGAGTTGAGTGAGTCAAGATTACCTTGTAATCTCTGCTTATTCGTGATTACCTCTGTAATCTTGACTAAACTGTTCATCTCTGGTGTAACATTTTACCGTAATGTCCGAAAACAACAGGAACGTTTGGTAACGCTGCCGTCACGGTATAACCATCGACCATTGATTCTTGCCGCGTGCCGGGGTTGGTACCACGGTTACATTGTCCTGGAATCAACGCTAGATCTAATCTGGAGTCATCTTGTCCTTGTCTGGGATGTCTGCAGTTTCTATAATATATTATACTTATCTATACATATTTAGAAATGTCCCAAAACAACTGGAACGTTTGGCGACGCTGCCGTCGCGGTATACCCATCGACCATTTGACTCTTCTCGCGTTACTACCCTCTGCGTCCGTCTGTCAACGTCCTACGGCTGAAATAGCAATAATGGCACGCAGCCTGGGGCCTAAAGCAGTGTGCAGTATAGATATCGAATAGGCTTCTTCAAATTAAGTCGAGATTACCAGATGTAATCTCGACTAAATCAGACAGAGATCTAATGAATCAAGATTACCCTCTGCCTTCTTACTCGACCTATGTAATCTTAACTAAACAGTTAATTTCTGGTATAAATCTCCATTGATCAGATATTTCACCGTGATTTCCGAAAACAACAGTAACGTTTGGTGACGCTGCCGTCACGGTATAGCCATCGACTATTGCCGCCTTACTTGCTACCGTCTACGTTCGTCTGTCAATATCCTACGGCTGAAATGGCAATAATGGCATACAGCCTGGGGCCTGATGCAGTGTGTATTGTAGGTATCGAATAGGTTTCTAAGAATTTTCTCAAATTAAGTCGAGATTACCAGAAGTAACCTTGACTAAACAGACATAGTTCCATTGAGTAAATATTACTCGAGATTACCTCTGTAATCTAGACCATACAGTTCACTTTTGTATATATATACATCTACATCGATTAGTTTTTGCTTGTAATGTCCTAAAACAACAATAACGTTTGGATACGCTACCGTCACGGTATAGCCATCGACCATTGACTCTTGCCGCGTGGCTGGGCAGCCGGATTGGTACTACGGTTACAGTGTCCTGGAATCAACGCTGGATCTGAGCTCATCTTGTCCTTGTCTGGGATGTCGACAGGGTCTATACTCTAATGATATATTGTGATAGTAGTTCTCCGAATGCTAGACCTCATAAGATGTTTGCCAGATTCGTCCTAAACCTATAGCTCGATTACTCTTGACCGATTTCATCTAAAAATCTTATTAGTATTTGGAACTCGGAAATCTTTTAGGATTTAGGTAGATATTAAACGACCTTGTCAAATATGTATTATCAAAATCGGTTGATACATTTTTCCTCTTTTTAACCGACTTCCAAAAAAGAGGAGGTTCTATGTTCGTCTGTATGTATTTTTTTTGTGTATGTTCATCGTTAATTTCGCCAACTGAGAACCGAATCGAAAAATTCTTTTTTTGTTCGAAAGGGTACACTCTCAAGGTAGTCCCATTTAAATTTTACAGAAATCGGCTGAGCCGTTTTTGATAAATCAACAATAATGTAAACAATTCGAGCGAAATATTCGAATTTTGTACACGATGGAAGGCGGTTTTACTAATATTTGCGAAAAATTAATATTGAGGGATGTACTTGAAATACGCGATTATGACACTATTTTGAATATTCTTTTTTTGTTTAATGGGTAGATCATACTTCAGAGATGAAGCCATTTTAATTGACTGCCTTAGTGGCTCAGTGGTTAGTGACCCTGACTTCTGGGTCAAAGAGGCGTGGGTTTGATCCCCACCCATGGCAAACATTTGTATGATGAACACAGGTGTTTGCTCTGTGTCTGGGTGTTATTTAGGTACTATCTATGTAAGTATGTATTTAAAATATGTATGTTATACTACACATACATATTTTAAATACATCAGTCTCTGGCAGCCATATCACAAGCTTTGCTTAGTTTGGGGTCAGAGACCGTGTGTAAGATGTCCCCTTATATTTATTTATTATTATTTATAACTAGTTGACCCGGCGAACTTCGTTTCACTTCTCGCCTTTTAAACCTTCCCTAGACCTCCACGGACATTTCAAGACTAAGATAAGATAAATCCGTTCAGCCGTTCTCGAGTTTTAATCAGACTAACGAACAACAATTCATTTTTATTTATAAAGAAGATATCATCGAATTTCCGTTCCGTTCCTTCCGTTTGGACGTCAACGAACAAATATTGGCAAAATTAGTCACCCAGCATATTTCATTGTACAGTACCTAAGTTAATGAAGCTGTGACGCGGCTTATCGCGGAATGTCCATTGTTATCCTCACCTTCCATTGTGCACGTGGTAACCAGGCCAGATGCTGGCGGCCGCTGGAGAAAGGGGATCATCATCATCGTGTCAGTAGGATGTCCACTGCTGGACATAGTCCTCCCCCATTTTTGTATATGTAGATCTTGTGTCTTGTTTGAACAGCAATTGAAGCAAGCTTGCATTCAGAATGTTCTTGCGGTCACTGTGCTCGTGGAAACCATGTTAGATGGGCGGTAATGCCATTCCCGGTCACCCATCTAAAGACTGACCATTACTTCACGTCGGTGATCTCCAAGGAGCACCTAGTCAGGCTACGCTATGAGCTCTACAAGCTACCGGGATAGAGCGTAGCGCTCATAGCGTATTTTGACTAGGTGTTTCTTAGCGATCACCGAAGTTAAGCAACGTCCGGTACGGTCAGTCGTCGGATTGGTGACCGCGGATGGCATTTACAACTGAGCGCCACGGCAGTAGCTTCGGTTTACATGATACGTTACACATAGTAGATCCTGGGGTCCCATTTTCAGGGTTCCGTACCCAAAGGGTAAAATCGGGACCCTATTACTAAGACTCCGATGTCCGTCTGTCTGTCTGTCACCAGGCTGTATCTCATGAACCGTTATAGCTAGAAAGCTGAAGTTTTCACAGATGATGTATTTCTGTTGCCGCTATAACAACACATACTAATAACAGAATAAAATAAATATTTAAGAGGGGCTCCCATACAACAAACGTGATTTTTAGGAGTTTTTCGCTCGCTATTAATAACGGCAAGAGTTATGGGGCTCCCATACGGTACGGAACCCTTTGTGCGCGAGTCCGAGTCGTACTTGGCCGATTATTCAACTTCGAACGCCTGGGAACGTATACGAAACTTTTACATAATTTTAGTGTGGAAATCTCTATGTTGTCTGTGGAAGTTTCGAATACTCCATACAAGTTCCGTATACGATCAAGCTGTGCGAAGTTGAAAAATAGAGCCCCTGGTTGTATTTACCCGTTTAGGTTATTTTAGAGGTCTTAGGCGATTAAAAATCTGACACCAGGGCTATATGACCACACATCCTATTGTTAGGATTATTCATGTAATGTGCAAATACTACAGGCACGATTTAATTAATGTAAAGAACTAATATATTTTCAATAGTTAAATGATTTGTTAAATAAAATGTAATTCACTGATTTATTAAAGCGTGGCAATGTACTTAAATTATTAATATTAATAATCGATTTATGTAACGTGATTCCGTACTTGTAGTTCCGCCACATACAGGAAAATGGCAAATGTAGACGAGTGCCGTGGCCATATTTTTAAAAAGCAGTAAATTAGAAAAAGGGAAATCTAGAGGGTCATGGAGGAACTTTTGGCGTTGGTACAGAGTCACGATAAAAATGGTTTAATAAATCGCACATCTGTAACGGATAAAGATAGAATTGGAATAATAAATGTATTATGGAGCAAAACTTGTCTGGAATATTAATATACCCCAATACTATAATTATGAATTTACTTACCGGGATAAAACATATCCTGTCCTGTCTTATAAGTTACTAGACGACCCGCCCCGGCTTCGCACAGGTGTATTATACATATAAACCTTCCTCTTGAATCACTCTATCCATTAAAAAAAAACCGCATCAAAATCCGTTGCGTAGTTTTAAGATTTAAGCATACAGACAAACAAACAAACGAAAATAGCGACTTTATTTTATTCTATGTAAGGATGATGTCTTATAAGTTACTAGCTGCGGCCCGCGGTGTTACCCGCGTTACCCCGAGAATAAAAGTAGCCATTGTGAACTCTAGCGGTTTTGGCAGCGCCCGCCAGAATACCTCGCAGATGGTAGATTTTTCATACTTACTTGACACTTATCGTCATATTTTGGACAATTCACACAATTTTTTTATAAATTGTAGCCTATGTGTTATTCTGATGTATAAACTATATTATTGTAAAGTTTTACTATGGAAATTTACGTGGTTTTCACACATTTTAAACGATATAAAACGGGACTCACTCACGTGTTTGTATAGTCATAACACGACTATAGTTTCGGTCGCGTTCGGCGACCTTTCTCAAGTTGGCGAGTGCTAGCATGCGGAGCCGTCTCGCAATGCAATGAATATCGTTATATCGTTTAAATTGTAAAGTTTTATTAAAAATCCATTCAGTAGTTTTTACGTGAAAGAGTAACAAACAGCCATCCATCCATACTTACAAACTTTCGCATTTATAATACTAGATTTTACCCGCGGCTTCGCCCGCATGATATTTCGAGGCCCTACCTTACCACCCTTAATAAAGGAGGTGGAAAATAAAAACAAAAAAAATCGATTTGACATTTCTTGGCGCGCACGCTAGAATAGCTCGCAGATGGCAGAATTTTTCCTACTTAACACTTATTGTTATAATATGGAAAATTTACGCAATATCATTATAATTTATAGCCTATGTGTTATTCTGATGTATAAGCTATATAATTGCAAAGTTTCATCTCAATCCGTTCAGTAGTTTTTGCGTGAAAGAGTAACAAATATCCATACATCCATCCTTACAAACTTTCACGTTTATAAGTAGGATTAGTAGGATTCTATCGAAGAATGTCCATTGTTATCATCAGTTTCCATTGTCCACGTGGAAACCAGGTCAGACCTTGACGGCCTCTCGGAGAAAGGAGATATCCTATCTGATAGGCAATTCATTATCATTTAAGCTATAGGGCGTTCACTGTTCCACATGGGCCTCCCCTATAGATCTCGAATCAGATCGGTTGGAAGCGGCTTACATTAAGTCTTAATATAGGAATAAGCCCGATTACAGAGGCGCCAGCGTAAATTTAATCTCATCAAAAACATAAATGTGAAATGGGAGCCAAAGTGTCGCCACCAAAAGAATTGAGATCTAACACGGGGGCCAAGTGTTCTGTAGAAAATCCTAAAGTTTAAGCTACAAGAATATACCTACAACATTTAAAAGAAATTTACTTATGTAATTCAAGCTCAAGATTTGATTTGGCTAGTTGCACTGTACTTATTCTTAAACTAGCCAAGTCAAATCACGAGCTTGAATTACATAAGTAAATCCCTTTAAAATGTTGTAGGTATGATCTTGTAGCTTAAACTTTAGGATTTTCTACAGAACACTTGGCCCCCGTGTTGGATCTCAATTCTTTTGGTGGCGACACTTTGGCTCCCATTTCACATCTATGTTTTTGATGAGATTTAGTTAACTTTAAGCTACTAAGCAGCACACTAGGCCCAATTATGAAGGCGCTATTCTAATTATAATAGCCAATTTGAATATTTCTGTTTCTTTTTCACTTTAGGCATTCGATAGAGAGAACACTTTTTACGTTGCTATTAAATTTACGATGGCGCCTTCATAATTGGGCCTACTAACCTATTATATGATTCACATTGTGTGTTTGAGGGTATGTGTGAGTGTTTGTGTGCATGTATGTGTGTGTGTATTTATTATATGTCAGTAGTAGTAAACCAGTATGTGGTCTCCATTTTAGAACTTTTCGACCCCCTCAGCCATCAGTCCTCCGCACTATATGCCCTACCTACTGCCAATTCTACTTCCTAATCATTTGGAGTTATGTCTTTGGGTCTGCTACTAATCTCTTCATTTCTGAATTCTCTTCATTCGATCTCAGAGAGAAACTCTGAGCATAACCCTCACCATAGCTCGTTTAACTATATAATACACTAACTGCCTTACCACAAATGATTTAAACACGCTATAAACACTGTTTAACCATGCAATTTGAACTGTTAAACATAGTCTAAAGTGTGCGTATAACTTTTGTGGTAAGACGGTTACTATCCTACCACAAAAGATTTAAACTCGCTTTAAACACTGTTTATCCGTGCAATTTGTACTGTTAAACATTGTCTAAAGCATGTGTAAAACTTTTGTGGTAATACAGTAAGTTCGTATCTCATCAAAAACATAAATGTGAAATGGGAGCCAAAGTGTCGCCACCAAAAGAATTGAGATCTAACACGAGGGTCAAGTGTTCTGTAGAAAATCCTAAAGTTTAAGCTACAAGATCATACCTACAACATTCTAAAGGGATTTTCTTATGTAATTCAAGCTCGTGATTTGACTTGGCTAGTTTAAGAATAAGTACAGTGCAAATAAGCATTTGTCTGTACGTGTAAACTAGCCAAATCAAATCTTGATTCTAGGTCATCTGAAAGTGGGTTAGGTTTTTGATCTATAAGTCACTGAGTGAGTCAGTGAGTGAATCAGTCAATGAAACACGAGTTTTTAAACGTTAATATATCAATAACTGACTGAGAAAAATTTATGAAATTATGGATTCTTGATAAGCTAAAAGACTTTAGTAAATGTGCCAAACATGTATGTAGGCTAAATAGTTTTTGAGTTGTGAGGGGGTCAAAAGTAGCTCCAAATGGTTCGTGTAATATTACACACGGCCGCTGCGTCGCCAGTTTTCTGTAGAACACTTTGGCTGGACACGCTGCCGCGTGTCTAGATATCCTGGCTAGATCTGGTACCCGTTTTAATCTGTATTAACTTCTTATTCGATGTGGCGGCGATAAGTCCTGCACTGACGTCCCGCAAGGGGTGTTTTGTGCATTTCCCCTCCAGCGTCTACCCGAGCCAGACCAGCTCCTTAAAGTAGCAGAGTGTGGCTCTGGGCCGCTAGCATAACTGCTCCATTAGCTTAGAGGGTGAATGATATGATGGCGATGTAGATGATAGTGTCTTCTGTGGCCTTACAGAGCCACAGAACATGCTCTACAGTTTCGTTTCCCTGCAAACAGCCACGACAAAGTGGGCTGTCAGTGGCTCCCAGTTTGTAAAAGTGACTGTTTAAGTTGCAGTGTCCAGTTATGAGTCCTACCATAATGTTACGAGATGGGTTCTTGGATAGTCAGTTAAAACGCCGATTGTTCACTTTGCACTTTATTGCACAAAATCACAGTACACATGACACAACTGGTTCGCACAACACTTCACACTGGCACTGATATTCACACAACTAGTCACTTCACAATCACCGGTACCGTACTTGAACACGAGATGTTTTCGCTCCGGTATAAAACGCGATAACTGCCACGAACGAAAACCATCGCCCTATTTATATCGGAATAAGGGTTCTCTAGAAATCTGTAAAATATTCGGTGCCATTGTAATTGACAAAGTAAACAAGTGTAAAGTTCCAGAATCCCTATTGTTCTCAATTATTAGGAAAACACCAAAAAAATCACACAATAGACAGACACAAAGACCGATACCACCCGAGTCATAAAACCATAAATCTCGCGATTAGGTGTAAACAACTCGCCGTCGTACCGCGCGCGGCCTACTGCGTAACAATAAGTCGGAGGTCTTGCCGCCGCAACCTCAATATGTCGTTTGTGATGTTTCTATTTAGATTGGGGAAAGCAGCCTGTATTAACTTATTTTGTATGTTGTTTCCAGGTGTGGCACAAGGGCTGCTTCAAATGCCAGGAGTGCGGGATGACCCTCAACATGAGGACGTACAAAGGGTACGGGAAACTGCCATACTGTGAATCGTAAGTATCTACTACTTAACTTTTTGACATAATAACGTCTTATAAATCGATGAACGCCGGCTGCACGCACGCAAAAGTGTCACGTTCCGCCTGAGCTGAGCGTGCAAGCGAGAGCACAGAACAAGCGATAGACGTTATCACGTTTTTTTTTATTCAGAATAGGTTTGCGTTTGACCACATACTGCCTGATGTTGAGCAGATAAGCGGTCTAGGTTGTAGCACGCTTACCTAGAAGATACCTATTTACTCGGGATTTGAAGACGCCCACGTCGTACTTTAGCGGGAAGACAGACCCAGGCAAAGCGTTCCACATTCTGGCTGTTCGTATGAGGAATGATGACTCGAAACGCTTGGTTCTAACGCGCGGAATGTCCACCATAAAACGGTGGCGCTTTGTTCGTGTCTGTCTAGCCGTACGATGGAAGAAAGGGGCACGTAAAATTATCGTCCTGAAACCGACTTTACAGACAACCATTTTTTTGAAGTGAATCTTCTAATGCGACGTCCCCTTGCATATTTTTCTCAGCTAACCCCCAAGTATTTTTTATACTTAGCTGTAGTAGTTTACGGTAGTAAATCGAGAGGCCCTATGTAGGTATGCCGTGAAAGAAATTCAATGCTGTATGTGAATCCAATCTTTCGAAGGTAGGTTTATGTTCAGCAGTAGACTATTATTATTTATTTATAGTTATGTTTTTTCGGTTCTTTTGTACGGTGTCGAGTCATGGACCTTAACCCAGACTATGAGTAAGCGTTTGGAAGCTTTTGAAATGTGGGTTTACAGAAGAATTTTGAAAATATCATGGACAGACAGAGTGTCGAATGAGAGAGTTTTGCATGGTCAACAAGAAGTTGGAAGTTTTGAACACAATTAAAAAGCGCAAGCTGCAGTAAGTACCTTGGGCACATATTATTGCGTAATGGCAAATATGACTTGCTCCAATTAATCATGCAAGGGAAGATCCAGGGAAAACGACCACCCGGAAGAAGACGAACTTCGTGGCTCAAAAATCTTCGTACGTGGTTCAATCTGAGCACAAGATCACTATTCCGCGCAGCGGTTTCCAAAGTCCGCATAGCCCTAATGAGAGCCGACCTCCCCGGTAGGAGCTGGCACCTCAAGAAGAAGAAGAAGTAGACTATTAAATAGCTAGTACTTCACATTGCTAATTTTTAACGTTTTGTTTAACATTACATAATTTTTATTATAATATCAATGGCCAATTACACAATGTCACATAACGTGAAACAGTGTGTCGCTGGCGCATGGCTAACGAAAGTGAAATCCGGCGCCGCCGTCCGCATTCAATCGCACTTTTCATTGTTATGTACTGTCGAGCGGTCAATGCTCAGATTTTATTCTATTTGGAAGCGTTAAGTTAGGTTAGCGCGGAGGACCTAAACGGAGGACTGATGACCGATGGGCTCGAAAAGTTCTCGAGTGGAGACCACGCACCGGCAAGCGCAGCGTAGGACGTCCACCCACAAGGTGGACGGATGACCTCGTTAAGACCGCAGGATCGCGCTGGATGCAAGCCGGCTACCAACCGGTTTTATTGGAGATCTGTAGGGGAGGCCAATGTCCAGCAGTGGACGTCCTATGGCTGATGGATAGATGGATGGAGGAGTTAGGTACTGACGTCCCGTATGAGTAGGGTTACCATCCGTCCGGGTTTCCCCGGATTTGTCCTAGTTTAGAGGGCGTCCGAGGAGCGTCCGGGCGGGGTTCATTTGTATCCGGGTTCTGACTCGCTAAATCCTAAAAGTTTTATATATATTTTATTTACTTTGGACTAGTAGTTTTGAAGAAATATCAGAAAAAAAAATTGTAGTCTCATGTTCCTACGGATCTATCATATTTTTTAACTTAGGGAGCGGCTTTTCTGTATGTATAATACCTAATTAAAAGTAAATTCAAAATTAAAAAAAAAAATTATTTATTGTCACAAGATACAAATTATACAGTTGTTATGCAGAAACTATTCTCCAAACTGAGTACAAAAATCGGCCAAGTGCGAGTCGGACTCGCGCACGAAGGGTTCCGTACCGTATGGGAGCCCCATTCCTCTTGCCATTATTAATAGCAAGCAAAAAAATCCTAAAAATCACGTTTGTTGCATGGGAGCTTTTTATTCTGTTTTTAGTATTTGTTATTATAGCAGCAACAAAAATACATCATATGTAAAAAAATCAGCTGCCTAGCTATCATGGTTCATGAGATACAGCCCGGTGACAGACAGACGGACATCGAAGTCTTAGTAATAGGGTCCCGTTTTTACCCTTTGGGTACGGAACCCTAATAAAGCACCCGTATGTTTGTGCCCAGGCATTCTCGCTCTGTGAATATGACTAAAGAATTTTATCAAAATAAACATTTGAAAAAAAAATGGAATCAGTATATTACCTTATAGGCTTCATTATCACTACATAGTATAAAACAAAGTCACTTCCCGCTGTCTGTCCCCATGTATGCATATCCAAAGGATTTTGATGCGAATTTTTTTGATAGATAGAGTAATTCAAGAGGAAGGTTTATATGTAGAGGTATAATACACCTGTGCGAAGCCGGGGCGGGTCGCTAGTATACTATAAAACAAACCATTCTTGTGTATAAATCTATTTTTTTGTTGTATAAAATTGGTATTTCGTATTCGGCTCTAACAATTTTGATTAAAAAAACATAAATAGGTGGGCATTTTATAGAAAACGCTGTTTTTTTCACTTCTGTAGGTACTGATAGGAACTCAGTCGCTCTCTAGTTCTGTTATTACATTTGATTAACTGTGAATTCGCACTCTAATTTTTTTTAACGCAAATAAGTCCGCGTTTGACCACCAACTCGCCTGATGGTAAGCGACATCTCATCACTTCTCTTCGCAACTGTTCCTGTAAAACGTTGCAGGAATACTAATTCGCAACATCTATCCTGTCACCGTAAACGCATCTTTATGTTCTCTACAATAAACTCTAAATCTGCCTGTGCTTTAAACCATTGAAAATTGTAACGCATTTCTTTACACATTATAGTCGGAGAGACAAAAAACATTTTAATTGAGATTCGATCGAACTGGGGACAATAGGTATAACTTTTTTAAACAATTAAACTACTTAATTACCCATACGTTTATCTCGGCACGCTATAACCCAACCACCACCTGAAAAAAAAAACACCTGAGCGCTACCGTGGCTCGGATGACACGTTAAACTATAGATCCCGGTTGTTTTAACCGTTTAGCCATGTCAGAGGCCTTCACGCGGCTCAAAAACTCTGACACCAGGGCTATACGAACCTACTTACTTACCTGAAAAAAAAGTTTTTGATTTTAGTTTTACTATATGCCGCATATCTCACTTTTTTGTGTTCAGTGCGAAACAATAACTTATCAATGTTTTATACCCAATCAAACTACAATGTTAGCACAACAACTTGATAAGATTTTGATAATATTATACTACCTATAGCGAAACTGGCGGACACATAGAAGAAAAGAAAGATTTTATTTAAATTATCAGAATCAAAAATATTTATAAATGTTTCAAGATTACACGAGAAAATCAAGGAATGTTAAAGTCTTACCGATTTCAGGGTGATAATGCCATCAACATCGCCTTTAGCATGAAATTATCACCTTGTAATCGTTAAAATTTTGACATTTCTTGTTTTTCCCCTGTAGCAAAGAAGATATAATAATACTATGTACCTGTAGTCTTCATTTCATTGATTTCCTGATGTTAATTATAAAAGTTCTCAATAAATCTGTAGTTTAGCTCCTCGATCATAGAGTGTGGCATATGCACACGTGATCGAGCGTGACAGTTCCGTAACAATTATTTATATTGCTAATTATGTCACGCGATCGACTCTTTCACGCCGCATTGCCCCCTAATTTGTTTGTAATACAAGAAGTCAATCAGAGTCTATTAGACTAAGCATACAATATACAGCCAGTCTTAGTAAGACTACGTAAAGAAACGGCAAGTCTAATAGTAAGATGAAAAAAAAATCGTGAGGAACGAGTACGTACAAAAATATAAAATCGATGCAACATAATAGCTAATGATGGCTCAATCGCTAGGGCACGCCTATGTTCAACAGTGTACTAACTGATAAAGCACGGTATTTTTAGTACAGTACTTTAACTGATTAGATATTTTTGTTTTGTGCCTAATTTTCGCAAAAAATGACACAACTGACTTCAATCATGTACAAAATTCATATATTTTGGTCGAATCTCGTATCAATGATTGTTTTACATTATTGTTGATTTTTCATTAACGACTGAACCGATTTCCATAAAACTTAAATGGGTGGTCCTCGGTAATATACCCTTTCGAACTAAAAAGGAAATTTTCAAATCAGTTCACAAATGGCAAAAATATCGATGAAAATATACACAAAAAAAAATCATACAAACGAACATAGAACCTCCTCCTTTTTGGAAGTCGGTTAAAAATACACTGTATTAATAACTTAAACGCAAGTTGTCAATAGATTTTGTCGTGAGGAAATTATCGTTTTTGTATCAAAATATAATTATGTAAATGATTGATATGAGCACTGGACAGGTAAAATTACTGGGGGTTTCACCTCAACGGAATATTTGCGACACGCACTTTGTCTTTTTCCTTTAAAAATAATAATTGATTTACAAGCCTATCAATTAAATTGATAAACAGTACGTCCGCACGCAGCGCAACGTAGGTCGTCCACCCACAAGGTGGATAGATGATTTTTGAAACGTTTAACCATATTTCATTTCATTTCATTTCATTTATTTCATTTCCTCATCACACTTACAGTGTCAGCAACACCAAGGCGCATGACGAGTCATAGGTTTACAATTTTCATTTATGTATATTATCTGACGTTGCCTAAATTGCCTAATATACGAGTAGTACCTAATAATTTTTTCATCCTCCCATCTCGGAAAGGGAATTTTTGCTCTTAAATACAGAAATACAGAAAGTTTTATTCGGGACAAAACAATTAGGTACACACAAACAAGACACGGAAACAAACAAAAAATAGAATAATACACAAACCAAGTATGGTACCCAATGCTTTGCCACGAAACTGATCCCAACTCAGCATATTGCTGGTTATATTATACAACCAGCACTGATATTATGTTGGGACCAGCGGTGACGTCACAACCGCGAGTCACTGCGCGAGCAGTTAAATCAACTCGTATTAGGTACATAGGCACTTAAAAAACAAGAACTAACATGAGTACATTTTACAGGGCTATGACATCAAATACAAACGATTAAGAAAGTTTTAGGATTCAATTTCAAACTATACACAACAACAAACACATATAATTGTGTTTTCAACTTATGTTCAAACAATACGTTCAACAAAGAAAAACCAAGCTAATTCATGCAGTAACAGTACGCCTATTTGCGATCGAAGAGTGATTTAATTATTAATTATAATTATTAATTATTTGCTCTTAGATATCTGAGTGCAAAAGCCGTTTTTATCCGATAGAGGATAAAGTAAATTTCATATTATCTAACATTCAACGATCTCACGCTATGCTCTTTCCTGTAAAAATCCTGATTGACAACAGCTTACGGTCCAGCCTTTTCCTATGGTCTTGAATTCAAGATCACCGCTCTACATTGTCGGTGAACGTTCTAAGCTGCGGCACGTGGTCTCCATTCGAGAACTTTACGGCCCCGTCCGTTTCATGAACTCTTTATTAATCTTTTTGGAGTGAAACTTCTAATGCGACTTCCACCATGGTAGCGTTAAACGTTTAACGCTACCATGGCGGGGGTATGAATGCACTGTTACGTCGCGCGGATGGCACTTGTTGGTCGCACTTGCACTTTTTTTTACTATGGAAACTAACGTGGTTATCATACATTTTAAGCACTACTTAGTATATAACTAATATAAATTAAAAATGTAAAAAAACCCCCGACACATTGACAACCATTTTGGGCACATTGGTAGAATTTTAACCCACCATAACTCTTAAACGGCTCAATCGATTTTTATAAAACATAGCTAATCGATTAAGTCTCCTTTCATCCAAAAAAAACTAAACTGAAATCGGTTCTGTGGTTCGGGCGCTATGATGCCACAGACAGACAGACAGACACACAGACACGTCAAACTTATAACACCCCTCTTTTGCGTCGGGGGTTAAAAACAAAGTCGCTTTCCGCTGTCTGCCCCCATGTATGCTTATATCTTTAAAACTACGCAACGGATTTTGATGCGGTTTTTTTAGGTAGATAGAGTGATTCGAGAGGAAGGTTTATATGTATAATACACCTGTGCGAAGCTGGGGCGGTTCTCTAGTACTTTATATAACGGGAATGCACTCACGTTTATTTTCATTGTCATGTGAAACTAGGTATATTAATCTGTTAATAATTGTGCGTTCCAGACACGTGCCAAAAGCCAAACACACTACAATGGCGGAGACGCCAGAGCTGAAGCGAATAGCGGAGAACACGAAAATTCAGAGCAACGTCAAGTACCATGCCGACTTCGAGAAGAGCAAGGGGAAATTCACACAGGTATACTTAATTAAACCTTTTTTAATTGGGCAAGTGCCTATATTAACTACAAAAAACCGGCCAAGTGCGAGTCGGACTCGCGCACCGAGGGTTCCGTACAAACCTGCAAGGTTTACAAAGTTCGTTCATTACGACAAAAAAAGTAATAAGTTTATATTTATTAAAAAATATATATTTTGTAATGTAACTAAAAATTTAAGGTTTTCGGAATTTTTCCTTTATGTGTGCTATAAAACGTTGCTTCATGCCAAATTTCAAGATTCTAGGTCGACTGGAAGTACCCTTTAGGTTTTGATTCCCTTGCGAGTACTTGTGAGTTTCAAAATTTGCGGCATAAACGGCTGTATCTTTTGATTGCGTTGGCTTAGAAGTTTGATTTTTTCACAGCTTCAAGGGACAGTAGACCTGAGTAATTGATATAAATTTCAGCTTCATACCTCCACGCGTTCCTGAGAAAAAGGGTCTTGACAGACGGACAGACGGACAACAAAGTGATCCTATAAGGGTTCCGTTTTTTTCCTTTTGAGGTACGGAACCCTAAAAATATAATACAAAAACTAAAACTGCATACAAAAGCTACCATTAGGTACATAAAAATTCATTGCGTCTTCCAGACGCTCAGTAAGAAGATAAAAACAAGATGAGCTCCCAGCCCCCACGGAATCAATGTTTCAACACCGGTTATTGGTGTGTAACTATATACTACCTGCCTTTTTAATAGTCCACTGGACGTAGACGTACCCACTAAGGGTGATTAGGCCACGGTAATAGTTATCATTACCGTGATTAGGCCATATCCACTACGCTGGCCCAGTGTTGGTGGATTCACATACGCCATCAAATTTCTTCCGTGTAAATTCCAAACCAACCAAACGGGTCAAATAATAAATAAATATTAGGGGACATCTTACACACGGTCTCTGACCCCAAACTAAGCATAGCTTGTGATATGGCTGCCAGAGACTGATATACTACATATACGTATTTTAAATACATACTTATGTAGATAGTACCTAAATAACACCCAGACACAGAGCAAACACCTATGTTCATCACACAAATGTTTGCCCTGGGTGGGGATCGAACCCACGCCTCTTTGACCTAGAAGTCAGGGTCGCTAACCACTGAGCCACCGAGGCAGTCAAATATGTAACTACTGCTGAGGTTTGCAAATTAAATTTTCTCTTGCTGCTCTGCCTCTTGAAAAGATGTGACGACGCCAAAGTATCGATTTATTAATGTAAATAGCTTTTACTATGAAACTAACTCTGAAATCTTGTGTCTTATTAAAAATGTTTCCCACTTTTCGACAGGTGGCCGATGACCCGGAAACACTGCGCATCAAAGCCAACACCCGCATCATATCAAATGTGGCGTACCACGGGGACCTCGAAAAAAAGGCGCAAATGGAGAAGCAACGTCAAATCAACGAGAACGGCGAGCTAGTCGGTACGTAGTGTGCCTCAGAAGTGGGATCGGGATCATTAATGTTTGTTTTTCCGGGGTATAGAGGTGTAAAAATCGTAAAAAACGCTGTAGGGATCTTTTGGTGGCAAATTTCTGACTTGACTGTTTTTTTTTAAAGAATGAATTTATTCGAAAAACTCTTTTTGTTTTAGTTTTTAGTGCAAAATCGCTAACAGCAACAAGCGGTTTAATTTTTTGTGGTTTTGTCAAAAGTAAAAAAAATAGGTAGAAAATTCGCTAGCATAAATTTCCTATAATCTCATTTAAGTGCTCATATGAAATTCATGTCAGAAACTCGCACAGATTAATTTCTTTTTTTTTTGTGTTATTGTGTGTTTTATATGTGTCACCAGGATGCTCTTGCAAACGTTACCTTATTTTCTAACATAACTAGGTACTTTGCTACTCCAGATTTTCCAGAAATTATTAATTATAACGTCTGTGGGTTCTCAAGTGGAGACCACGTATCGGCAAGCGCAGCGCAGGACGTCCACCCACGAGGTGGTTAGAAGACCTCATCAGATCGCAAGATGACGTTAAATGCAAACCGGCTCCAACCGATCTTTTTGGAGATCTTTAGGGAAGACCTATGTCCATCAGTAGACATTCTCTGGCTGAAGCAACAATAACATTCTGTAAAACAAATTAATATTATAATACTAATACTATTTGTAACAATTTGCAAGAGTATCATTCCCATAGCATCATGTGCACATAATGTTTATTGTACGCGCGGGAAAGTGGCGCAATCCACGCGAATGTGTTCGTTCACGGACATTCTAACTTTTGGTGTTTGATCAGAAAAAAAATCGGCCAAGGGCAAGTCGGACACGCGCACAAAGCGTTCCGTACCGTGTTGGAGCCTATGTTTTTAGTATAATTATTTTGTTGTTATAGAGACAACAGAAATACAAATCATCTGTGAAAATTTCAGCTGTCAAGCTATCACGGTTCATGAGATACAGCCTGATAACAGACAGACGGACATCGGAGTCTTAGTAATAGGGTCCCGTTTTTACCTTTAACCTACGGGTACGGAACCCTAAAACCCACCATTTATTAAAATATTCTTTCTTTAGGGTATTTGAATACAAACCCAATCTTGACTGTAGCCTAAATTGCCTTATATAATAATCATTTAAAATGACCATTGATTTATAAGGTAAATTTGATTTATCCTAAAAGGAAAATGTAAATTAATGTTCACATAATCCTAAAAATAATGACTAATAATATGAATTAAAATCACAAGTAATGGGGAAAAGGTAAAATGCTTATAAAAAATAAAATTCTTATAAAATACGGAGTGTAGCTCTCGACTCGTATAGCCTATACCGTATAGGCCGAACAAAACAAGTTAGTGGATGTGAAGTTAGCTACAAGCTGCGCAATATCCACATTGCATTGCATCCACATTGCCACAGATCAGAGAACAAGGTTGTCCTCTGATCTGTGGCAATATCCAATCCTAACTGAAGCTCGCATAAAGCAGCGATTGATTAGATATTTGTAGCGCAGTTTGTAGCTAACTTCACATCCGCCGACTTGTATGATTCGGCTTATACTCATCATGGATCTACTTTTACTCTGAGCGTACCCATGAAAACCAATTTTAATGATTCTTTTTTTATGTAGTAGGTCATACCTACTTTAGAAGTGGTTCCGTTTAAGTTATCGAAATCGACAGAGTAGCTTTTGTAAATCAACAAATAAAAACACAAAAAAATACTACATCGCTGTTAGATTTTTTTTTCTGATCAAACACAAATAAAACCATCGCCATTTGTGTTCTAATCAATCATCATCATCCGTAGACGTCCCGACCGACTATCACCAGCAGATCGACAGCTACGTCACGGAAATGCTCCCCCCACCGCACCTCCCCCCCAAAAGCCACTACCAAACCCCCGTTACTCAGTACCAAACGGCGGCATACCAACCCCCTTACACGACGAGCTCTAACAGCCAAAACTATAATCATCAAGCTCAAAACACTGCCCATCAGAATATGACAGGTCATCCGAATATGACAGGTCATCAGAATATGACAGGTCATCCGAATATGACAGGTCATCAGAATACGACAGGTCACCAGAATATGACAGGTCATCCGAATATGACAAGTCATCAGAATATGACAGCCCATCAGACCGCTCAAATGTCACATCAGAGCGTGTCGAATCATCAGAACCTGATTCCGCCACCGCAAAGTTACTCGAATCAGAACGTGGCTCAAAATCTTCCGAATCAGAATCAGAACCGTCAGTACCAAGAGCAGTACTATCAGGATCAGAGTCAGAATCAGAAAAGGGATGATTATCAGTACCAGCAGGCGTATCAGGATTATAACTATGGGCAGCAGCAGCAGAAGATAGGTAGGATTCAAGACTATGATCCATTGAGTGATGGACCTAGGGCGGTGCCCAACACGCAACGGGCGTCGGCGACTCTCATTTATAACAGCACCAGTGATAAGCGAGGTTTGTGTCATTTATACTAATATTTTTAGTACATATAATAGTTTTAATTCACGGAAAAAGTCACGCACCATTTTGGTATAGGCCGCGCCATCAAGTTGGCGGGGCCACAAGCTGCGCAATATCCAATCCTGACTGAAGCTCACATAAAGCCGCACGTTGATTGGCTATTGCGCAGCTTGTAGCTAACTTTACATCCGCCAACTTATGTGGCGCGGCCTATACAATAAGAGATATTAATATGTGTAAAACTTAAATACGACTGTATTACATATTAAGTAAGATATTGCAAGAGATTGGTAAAAAAGTCCTTATCCAATATTTACATCTGTGTGATGGTGATTCATAGATTGATCAAGAAACATTGTTAGACTCTTTAAGATATTATTCTGACTGTGGCTTTGGACAGATTTTGTAGGATATTTTCTCAGATTAGGTGAGATATTTCAGCAGACTATATATTTTACTGTGGAACTTGGACAGACAAGCAATTTGTAAGATATTTATTCATCTGTCCAGTACTGAAGTATTGATTTAAGTTATAACCCGGTCAGAATATCTGTGCACCTCGCTGGAATGCGGCGCCTCTCCCGCTTCCCCTGTCACCTCTCCGCGCACTCCCCGGTGCGACAGTACGGTTAGCATCTTCGTTGCCGAAACACGTCCCGATAATAATTTACGTCCGGACGGTATACTATAGGCGGACCGTTTATCTGAGACGCCGCCCGCACCGGTCTCAGTCCCCTGTGTCGTCTACCCGCGCGCCCCTGTACCCGCGCAGGCGACGTCTCAGATAAACGGTCCGCCTATAGACGTCCGGTAACGTATATACGTCCCGATAATTCGAAATGACGTCACGAAGTCAGGTGCACAGATATTGTGACCGGGTTGTACACCCTATGATAGTTATTTTGACATTTTCAATTTATATTTCAAAAATGGCCTGTGCCTCAATGACTTCTTCCGTGAAACAAACTATCAATCTAATATTAGTTTTATTTTAAAACTGAATATTAGATGAAACTAAACTTTCTTTAGAAGACTGCACTTTTCATCTCATTTATATATATTTTGTTGTTGTAATGTCTGTTGTTTGTGATGTCTTGTGTGATTAATATATATTTTTAATTTGTACTGACTTTTGGTGACCGGTGTATTTTTAATTTATCCAATATCGATCAAATCATAAGTAGGTGAGAGCCGTGGTGGTTTAGTGGTAGTGACCGCCACCTTACAATCGTGAGGTCGTGGGTTCAATCCCGGTCCCGTGCCAATGAATTCTTTGGAATTTATGTACGGAATTTAACACCACTGGCTTTCGGTGAAGGAAAACATCGTGAGGCAACCTGCATACGTCCGTAGAAGAAAGTCAATGGCGTACGTGAATCCACCAACCCCCACTGGGCCAGCGTGGTGGATATGGCCCAATCACCCATCGCGGGTAGGCCTACATCCTGCAGAGGACTATTAAAAAGGCTGGTACAGGTACATAAGTAGGTGAAAAATATAGATGGGCCAATTCACTTTTTGCCAAAGAATTCTATATTCCGTAACATAATATTTGACCTTTTAATGTTTTAATGATATCACTACTTTATTTTTAGTTTTATTGCTACTGCTCCACCTGCGTCTTATAGCGTCAATTAGCGACCTAATTAGGCCGTCAGCAATTAGCGCCCCAATTTATGTGCTAAGATGCAGATGGAGTAGTTTCCATGAAAGGCGTCATACAAAAAAAAATCGTTCCGTAAAATAAAGTCAGAAAAAATTAATAGTGTAAATAAAACGTAGTAATATTAACCCTAATAACGTTTGTTCTCTCACAATAAGTGTAACTATATTATGACCAATATATCGCAGGTGCCCACCAGCCCAGTCAGTCACAACCGACACGCCAAATCGGTCGCGTTACAGAACTAGACCCGCTGGCCAATGAAGTGCCGCAATCTCCCAGACAGAGCTCGCACCAAAGCCAAGCTAACCAGGTAAGAAAAAAATCATGTACCTACAACCTATGGCCTATTGTATGACGTGACAGTGACGTAACGTGACATATCCTAGTGTCACATTGACTGCGTTACGGAGCTGGAGTGCCGCAATCTCCCACGCAGATATCGCACCAAAGCCAGGCGAATCAGGTACGAATATCTTTTATAATCTACAGTAGCCGACGAACAACTTGAGCCAAACATATAATTCCCTTTCTTTCATTCGCATTAAAAACAAAAAAAAATGGAACTATAGCACAATATTTTTTGTGTGCTTAGAGCTATTGTAGCAGTGGATTTGATCGTTTGAGATTATAAATTAATATAATATACTTTCAGTGGTCTGTGGATGATCTAATTTGCCATTTTGTGTAGTAGGTAGTAATATGTATATGTACAGCGCTAAATTCCCACAATCAGGTTTCATTTTTTCTGTATTTCTTGTATCGAAAGTATCTATCAAAATATCCCTACCTATCTATAAAACCTATTCTAGCAGTTAACGTATTGTATTTTGAATGTATTTTTCTTTTATTTCCAGAATCTTTATATTGCGATGTACGACTACGAAGCAAACGACAGCGATGAGGTACGTACACTTTATCATAGAATTATTTTTTCTATAGAGTGATAAAAAATGTTTAGCCATTGACACGAGATGAATGAATAGAACTGTTGTGTCTATAGTTTTTGCATTCATACCTGCATTATGTCTGCACACGATTGTAGAAGATATTCGCCATCGAATCTCTTTTTCAATCGCCAATTTCCTCACTATGTTTTCTTTCACCGCAAAGCTGAAATTCTACATTAAATCACTAGCTTATGCGTATTTTCGAACAACTTTCAATAAGATATTGTCAATTTATCTGTTTGTTTATTTCGATTATACCTAATTTTTCTTTGTTTATGGATCGATTTGCGAGTTTCTTTTTTTCAATATAATATGTATTGGAAATCGCGAGATGATCCCATAAAAAATTAGCTAACTCTGTTGTAGTAGTTTTGAAGCAATTCCATAAAATAAATACCTATTGAGCCTACAGAAATCGAATAGTTCATCAAAAATGTTACTTTTGGTCGCTTCTATCAGCTTAAAGTCCATCATAATCGACAATTAATTCGTATACAGGGTTGTATGCTTACCATGTCCTAAGCTGAACCTTTCGAAGGTGATGAATGATCATAATCATTCATCATTATGAACAATTTTTACTATGGATTCAACTCGGAATTCGAGAAAAAGAATCAGTTGTTCCATACAATCGACAAAATGTATGAAACAGCCGATATTATTTTTTCGAATTCAGGGTTGCCCCCATACAAAAGGTTGTTCAAAATGACACGTCTGAATCACCATCATTTGGCTTCGATTTTTCTCCTGTTCGCTCTCGTGGCGCGAGCTACTGGCGCGAGCAGGAGAAAAAGCGAAATACGGCCGCAGTTCTGGATAACCTAGTATTTAAATGAAGTAGCTTGTCAAAAAATAATTATCTTCATAGATTTCGTTTGTATCATTCCAGGTATCATTCCGCGAAGGAGACCTCATATCCAACGTATCATCAATCGATTCAGGCTGGATGACGGGTCAGGTAGTACGCACCGGTCGAGCTGGAATGCTGCCCGCTAACTATGTCGCGCACTACGATCAGCATCAATACTAACCATTACTATTTGGTTAACTATAAAATGATCATTATAAATTGCGTTGTTTGGTCCATAGAACTCAGAAGGAGAAATCTGTCATCCATATAGCGCTCCCTTAGGCCTAAGGACATATTGATTCGATTGATCTAAGAAACCTTTCTTTATTTATATTTTGTTGGAAAACACACAGCTTTATATAATTCTGACATCATCATTAAGAAAGCCATAATTGTAATTATTTAGACAAAATTATTGCATTTAAATGCAGCGGTGACTGGAGATACTTTTTCAAAAAATTTTTTGACTGCAATTACAGCTTTCTTAAGAATTTTAGAACAATACATTTTAACAAATAACCGTCTTACCACAAAAGTTTTACGCACGCTTTAGACAATGTTTAACAATACAAATTGCACGGTTGAACAATGTTTAAAGTGTGTTTAAATTTTTGTGGTTAGGCGGTAAGCTTTTAAATTTCCACTTAAGTATATTAATAGAGATAAGATATCGTCTACTCGGCAACAAATTAAGACATACATAAAATATTCTATTATAAAAAACATATTAAAATATATTATAATAAATTGTAAGTTTCAGCATCAAGTAAACTACAATTTACCACAAAGTTACCCTGTTTTGCGAGCTAGAATCACTTGTAACTTGCAAGTAAACATTAAGTTATTTAAACTACAAAGTACTCATTAAATCCTAAGTAGAGAGTAGATCGAAAGCAAATGGTAATTCGCAGTATATTGGTTACGATGTGACCAAAATAAAAATAAAATGATTATAACTTTAAAATAAGGCCTAAGGACTGCGATCGAGCTAATCCAACCACAATGACCCAACAATTCATTTTGAAATGATCGAACTATAACAATTTCAAGGTTAACGTATCCAACGTGTCGTCGATCGATTCTAACTGGATAAAAACCTTTTTTCACTCAATCGTAATAAGCTTATTCAGCATAAGCAGATTCACTCTGCTCTCCTGATAAAGAAACATTTAAATGTGAAAACTCTGTGTAAAAAAAAATGCCTAGACTGTACAAGAAATTTGGGCAGACTGTGCAAGATATTTTCCAAGGTTGTGTCAAAATTTCTACAGACTGAATATCTTAATTGCGACTGTGCAAGAAACTGTCGTAGACTGTGTAAGAAACACGTATATTGCATAAGATAAAATTCATGTGCATAATAAGTAAGAAACTTCACAAGCTGTCCAAGTTTTATACTAACTAGTTGGATATTTTACAAACTCTAGGCTGTCGTTGTACTTATTACTGTGTTAAACAACATTTAAATTCCGACAAAATATTGGGGTGACTGATATTTTTCCAAACATTTTTTTTTTTCTAATTTTAGCAAGGTTGGCAGTAAAGGTTAATAATAATGAGTATATTCTTTGAGTATGTAAAGTGTCCAATAAGTCCCCAAAAGATTTATAAATTAAAAAAAAATACTTATGAAAAATTGCGTCTTATGAATCTTCCACAGACTGTGTAAGAAATTGACTGTATATTAAATAAATTTTAAGTATTTTGTTATTTCATATAAAATGTAGTAAAAAATGCATGCCTTGTCATATCACTTATGATAACTACTTTTATACATTGCCACTAGTTCTATTATAAGACAAAAACATATATTTTTTATAAATATATATTGTGTATGTAGAAAAGCATATAAGATATATTAAACCTACATTTTCTAGGAGTTATAGATGTATACTCCACAAATTCTACTTTTACTTAATAGTTTGCTGTCTGTTTACAAAATTTCAAAAATATATATGTATTTGATTTTAAAATACATTTTGTAGTTATATGGTTATTTTTCTTATGAAATATTTTGTTGTATAGCATAGATATTAGATATATATTACATTTTAGGATTTAGTCACAAAATTTGGAAAAATATACGTTTTAGAATTAAGCGGACCAATAAAATTTTGCATTTCTGGTCATTCCATTTTACAAATTAATTATTTTAATCTGCCATAGCTTAATAAAATCGCTAGTTTGAAAACTGTATACTGTATATTAAATAAATAAAAGCGTTTTTAAAATCGTTTCATAATGTTAGTCAAAGCGCATGAAAAATATTCGGTCACTTTTTTAAAAGTTGGACAATAAATTTGCAAGATAAGCAGATTATTTAAACCGGTTTAAAATTAAGTTTCGTGTTCTTTCAGCACTTAAATAAACTACTTAGTTCACACTTACTTCATCATTTGTTTTTTTCTTAAAATGCATGTTTATACGTAAAATCTTTTAAAAAATAGCGCTTGTCATACTATCACACGCGCGCTTTAACACTTATATTTTCAAAAATGGTTCAGCTTTTAAATTTAGTAACATACTTATTTTTTGTCTTAAAATCGCTTTAAAATTATTCAACTGCATTTTGTCATATTACATTCATATTGTAGTTAGGTATGTATTTCATAATACCTATACCTATTTTTGAAGACATTTTTTCCAATTTGTTTTTTCTTTATATTTCTTTTTGTATTGTAAATACTTTTTATTTGACGTTTGTTAAATTTAGTGTAAGCCTAATTATTTAGACATGTTTATAAATAATTATACCACTTACGGTTGTAGAGCCGTTTTGCTTTTTAGTTAAGCGAAAATTAGTTTAAAAGTTACATAATATTTTATGTAAGCCAACCTATATTCCAGTTTGTACCTTTTGCCATTTAAAAGTATATTAACACTTTCACTGCTGAGGTACTTTTTGTAAGGTGCCTGCTAATTCTAAAACGCACACGCAAGGCGCGGGAAGACGCTACCGCACCACGCCTGGCGTGTGTAGTAATTGCAGGGCGTGAGAATCGAAAACAGACGTGTGTGTTTTCAGCAGTGAAAGTGTGGCTGTGCCTAATGCTAGGAAAAAATCAGATTTTACCCGCGCTTCTTGCATCGCCCGCTATCATCTATGCTGCTTTGTTTAGAGTCGAAAATCGCATGACACAGTTTATGACGATGTTGGTTTCGAGCTCCAGCTTATATTTTTAGGAGGGATTTTATTTATTTATTCAAAATTTAAGCATGCAATAAAAAAACTAATTGATTACTCGGCTAGAACCTTTGGCTAGAACATTAGCCTGGCTACGTAATTTGTCAAAAATAATGTGGTGTTGTCGCTGACAATTTCGAGCATTTGAAATATTTTTTTTTTTATGGTGCGAAGTTTTCATTTTTTTTCTAAAGTAACCATATTATTTTCCAAAATTCTACGCAATTACTCTGCTACTTTAGGTTTTTTTCCCTCCTATAGTATTTTTTGAATATGGATGTTTATGTTCGTTACCTTTACACCACGTCTTTAAAAGTACACCTTTCGCTTGATTTTGGCATTAGGCGCCTCCTTAACATTAAAATACTTGTTGAACTGCATGTTGTTCACCAAAATAATAACAAATATGTTTGAAAACATAACAACCGCAATTTTATTCTTATATCACAGGACTTGATTGAAAAGAAATTTCGGAAAAAAATAGATATTTATTTTATTTTTATTCTATTACAACATTCAAAAACTTACAGTTAAAAAACCATAACGTTTTTAGCTAATAACAATCTCAACACACAACAACACAATCTCAACACTTTTAAGAATAATTACAAATATCAGGCAAGCAAATAATACAATTTTGAACTATTTCACTGTTTTTTTTTTTTATCAGAGGAGCTTGCTAACTTCACATCCGCCGACTTGTATGATTCGCCTACAAATACAGTTATCTCAAGATGGTTTCCGCACTAAAATGCTGCTCTTTCTATTTTCGTTTAGAAAAAGATAGCAATAGCACTAAGTTTCGTTTTGTCTTTACAGTGAGATGTACTAATCGTTATCAACTACTTTTATTGTGGGACCAATCTTGAAATTCAAAAACTGTTTACTCTGTACTGTATCAGCCTTTTAATAGTCCTCTGCAGGACGTAGGCCTACCCACGAAGGGTGATTGGGCCATATCCACCACGCTAGCCCAGTGCGGGTTGGTGGATTCACATACGCCATCGAATTTCTTCTACGGACACATGCAGGTTGCCTCACGTTGTTTTACTACACCTAAAAGCCAGTGAGGTGAAATTCCGTACATAAATTCCAAAGAACTCATTGGTACGGGACTGGAATTTGAATCCATGACCTCACGATTGTAAGGCGGGTGTCACTGTCTCTAGACCACCAAGGCTTCTAATAAATCGGCCAAGTGCGAGTCGGACTTACGCACGAAGGGTTCCGTACCCCATTCCTCTTGCCATTATTAATAGCGAGCAAAAAAACTCCTAAAAATCACGTTTTTTGTATGGGTGCCCCCCTTAAATTTCTGTTTTTAGTATTTGTTGTTATAGCGGCAACAGAAATACATCATCTGTGAAAATTTCAGCTGCCTAGCTATCATGGTTCGTGAGATACAGACAGACAGATGGACAGCGAAGTCTTAGTAATAGGGTCCCGTTTTTACCCTTTAGGGGTTTCCCGTTCCCGTTTGAACCCTAAAAACTATCTGTTCTGCTATGGTTAATGGTTCTATAACAAAAGTTGTAGATAATGATGATTAATGCCAATGTAAATGCTCTTACGCAATCACTTGTATGTGTGGCAAACCATCGATTGGAAATTCGGTATTATTTGTTATATCCTTACACTACGGGACTTGTCAATAAAAAGCAACATGATCGAAGCGTCGGTAAAAAACAGATATCTCTTATTTTATTGCGCGATTAGTCCCGTAGTATAAGTTTAAAAATAATATTTATAACATATTTGCTCGTAAAGTGGCTGTAATTACACCAATTTCAATATCGTAATGTATTTCATTACGCACTTGTGCGTGGACAAGTAAAGATTTATTCGTTTAAGAAAGTCAGAGTTTTATTAATTTCCTCGCAAATATGTTATAAAACGTCGTATGACATACGTGCGCTTTGAAAATTACAGCCTCTGCTTCCTTATAGTAATATCGCCTCGGCTGTAATTTTCAACTTCTTATATCATAATGTACTATTGTGAATTCAAAAAAAACTAATAAAATATTCAACATTCAATGGCTTACATTCCGATTATCCTTTTCTAACTTGTGTTTACCATCTGCTTTTAGGTATTTCTAAGTTAGACTAACTTTATTTATTAAATCAACTTGTTTTTATTCATCACAAGGGCGTCGCAAGGTGGCAGTATTATAAGTCCATGTTACTGTGCCTTTATAACTGTTTAATAAATTTTATAAGCAATCTTGTGATTTTATTTCTTCATTTTGAATAGTAATAAAAGTCATTTGGTAAGTATAGTGGGTGTACCGGTTGTGGCCATTTGGTGTCAAAATTATTGCATTAATGATAATTATAAACAATGTAGTACCATAAATATTGTTTGTGTGAATCTAAATGTTTGAAAACTTTAACAATAATATTTTAACATAAAATTGTCTTATTAATCCTTAAAATTCAAAGTGGCCACAAATTATACTATGATGGCCACAACCGGTGCGTCTACCCTATAATAAGGCTTTCTACACATAAGTATATTCGGGATAGCACAGTCGGTTTGGCAAGATAAGTCGAATAGCCCGGGAGGTAAGCGCAAAAAATGCAACTACTTTCTAAAAGCTGAATTTTTGGTATTAGGTAGTCCCGGAGTCAGTCAGCTGGGATGCTTAGCGTTTGGTGGGGATACCCGTTTGAATTTTCAAAAATATAAATGAGTAGGTATAATAAAGATGAGAAAAGCAGATCAATCTATTGCCACGCGCGAGCGAAGCGAGCCACGAAAAATTTTCGCCTTTTTTCAGTAATTTCAAATTAGGTATGCGCAAAGCAGAGCATTGCTCTGCAAATATGCACAAGCGCACCGATCTCGACAATGTCACTTGTTCAGTGATTTCAAAAGAAGTATGAGAAAAGCAGCCTTCCGCAGCGCTAATCGCTAGCGCAACCAGCTCAAACAAATTTTAGTTGAAATTTTCTCTAACTTCAAAACTGATAATAGAGCAAAGGAGAGCACTCTACTGCTATAAATGCGTGTGTATAAAAGGTGTATACAGAGCGCAATTTGACAGTTTTAACAATAATTTCAAAAGAAGTATGAGAAGAGCAGTTCACTGTATGTAGTGTTATAAAGCGCAAGTGTAACGAGTAGGAAAAATATTCGGTTTGTTTTTTCAGTACTTAACTTCAAAATAGAGAATGAGCAAAGGAGAGCACTCTACTGCTATAATGCGTGTATGTGCAGAGCGCGAAAACTTGTCAGTTTTACAATAATTTCAAAAGGTATGGTTTAAGCAGCAAATATTTTAAAATAGATGAGAATAAAACCGGCCAAGTGCGAGTCGGACTCGCGCACCGAGGGTTCCGTACAAACCTGCAAGGTTTACAAAGTTCTAAGTTCAAAGTTCTTCAAAAAAAGTAATAAGTTTATATTTATTAAAAAATATATATTTTGTAATGTAACTAAAAATTTAAGGTTTTCGGAATTTTTCCTTTATGTGTGCTATAAAACGTTGCTTCATGCCAAATTTCAAGATTCTAGGTCGACTGGAAGTACCCTTTAGGTTTTGATTCCCTTGCGAGTACTTGCGAGTTTCAAAATATGCAGCTTAAATTGCTGTTTCTTTTGATTGCGTTGACATAGAAGTTTGATTTTGTTACAGCTTAAAGGTATTATAGACCTGAGTATTTGGTATGAATTTCAATTTAATACCTCTACGCGTTTATGAGGAAATGGGTAGTAAGGTTAAAATTATTAAAAAAAAATATATTATGTGATGTAACTAAAAATTTATGGTTTTCGTAATTTTTCCTTTATCTATGCTATAAGACGTTGCTTCGTACCAAATTTCAAGATTCTGAGTTCACGGGAAGCACCCTGTAGGTTTTGATTCCCTTGCAAGTGTCGAAAATTTGCGGCATAAACGGCTGTATCTTTTGATTGCGTTGGCTTAGAAGTTTGATTTTTTCACAGCTTCAAGGGACAGTAGACCTGAGTAATTGATATAAATTTCAGCTTCATACCTCCACGCGTTCCTGAGAAAAAGGGTCTTGACAGACGGACGGACGGACAGACGGACAACAAAGTGATCCTATAAGGGTTCCGTTTTTTCCTTTTGAGGTACGGAACCCTAAAAGAGCAGTGTACTTCTATTAGACGCGAACAAAGCGAACTCGAATTTTTTTTTAAATGCGAGTTTTGCAGGCAAGAAAGTTCTAATGTACCTATGAAGTTGATCAGCCATAAAAGTATACAGTCCAGTACAGATAAAAACTAGAAACAAACTCAAGTAGGGAAAGAGTACAACATCAGTATAACATCAATTAAATTTTATTATTTACAGTAATGAAAAAAGTAGGGTAAAGAGTAAGTAGATGATATTAAAATACTGAAGGCGGGCAGCCCTAGCGCGGGATACGTTCTGCGTGGCCACGTGGCGCTGTAGATATACAGAGTTACAGGTATTAAAATACTGAAGGCGGGCAGCCCTAGCGCGGGATACGTCCTGCGTGGCCACGTGGCGCTGTAGTTATACAGAGTTACAGGTATTAAAATACTGAAGGCGGGCAGCCCTAGCGCGGGATACGTCCTGCGTGGCCACGTGGCGCTGTAGGTATACAGAGTTACAGGTATTAAAATACTGAAGGCGGGCAGCCCTAGCGCGGGATACGTCCTGCGTGGCCACGTGGCGCTGTAGGTATACAGAGTTACAGGTATTAAAATACTGAAGGCGGGCAGCCCTAGCGCGGGATACGTCCTGCGTGGCCACGTGGCGCTGTAGGTATACAGAGTTACAGGTATTAAAATACTGAAGGCGGGCAGCCCTAGCGCGGGATACGTCCTGCGTGGCCACGTGGCGCTGTAGGTATACAGAGTTACAGGTATTAAAATACTGAAGGCGGGCAGCCCTAGCGCGGGATACGTCCTGCGTGGCCACGTGGCGCTGTAGGTATACAGAGTTACAGGTATTAAAATACTGAAGGCGGGCAGCCCTAGCGCGGGATACGTCCTGCGTGGCCACGTGGCGCTGTAGTTATATATTTCAAGGACAACGCCGAGTCACAACACAATACTGTTAGATACCATTACCGTGCATGTACTCCATGTATGTACTTTGCAAAGTGAAGGTACTTTCAAACACTTATACAGGGTTATCTGCTCACCCTCCTGTAGTAAGCCGAAAGGACCATCATTATGAACAACTTTGACTATAGTCAAACCGCTAAACTCAGACATCGCCTGCGCGGGTACAAGGGCGCGGGGGTAGACGACAAAGGGGGACTGAGACAGGTGCGGGCGCCGGGGACCCGCTGCCCGCGCCTGTCTCAGTCCCCTGTGTCGTCTCCCCCGGCGCCCCTGTACCGCGCAGGCGATGTCTGAGTTTAACGGTTTGACTATACCTACGGGGCCAATCCAAAAGTCGAGAAAAAAATCAGCTGTTCCATACAAAGTTGCAACTCGGAATCAACAAAATGTATGAAACAGCAGTTTTTCTCGAATTCCAGTTTGGCCCCATAGTACAATTTGTTCGGCTAAGTACACCAGTTCTGGATAACCATGTATTGTACTCAGTATTAAAAACAATTTTTACTATGGACACATGCGCAATCTCGAAACAAAATTGCTGTCCCATACAAATATTCGAGGTTGGTTCAATAGCAAAAGTAGTTTATTGTTGTAGTTGTTCATAGAAGTATATACCTACCTCTGAAACAATACCATGTATATTTGCCTCTTAATCTTCACAATTCATCTTCTATTTAACGTTTATTGGTGAGCCAGTATATGTGTTTTTAAACGACTTTTCCAGGCTGTTTTGAAACGTACATATTGCATTTATTTGGCTTTTTTTGAGTGTGATTTAACATGTGATTTTTCAAGTTACTTCCCTGTGCTGATTTATAATCACAATTATCACATACAATGTGGCTTTTCCCCAGTGTGAGTCAGTTTGTGTAGTCTCAAGTAACGTGCCTGAGCTGCTGTATAATCACACATATCACATTCATATTGCTTTATCCCAGTGTGAATCACCATGTGCAGTTTTAACCCATTTGCCTGTCCTGTTTCATAATCACACAAATCACATTTATATGGCTTTACTCCAGTGTGAGTTAGTATGTGTTGTTTTAAATTACTTTTCCAGCCTGTTTTAAATTCGCACATTAAACATTTATATGGCTTTTCCCCAGTGTGAGTCAGTTTGTGTAGTCTCAAGTTATGTGCCTGAGCTGCTTTATAATCACACACATCACACTCATATGGCTTTATCCCAGTGTGAATCACCATGTGCAGTTTTAACCGATTTGCCCGTCCTGTTTCATAATCACACAAATCACATTTATATAGCTTTACTCTAGTGTGAGTTAGTATGTGTTGTTTTAAATTACTTTTCCAGCCTGTTTTAAATTCGCACATTTTACATTTATATGGCTTTTCCCCAGTGTGAGTCAGTTTGTGTAGTCTCAAGTTACGTGCCTGAGCTGCTTTATAATCACACACATCACACTCATATGGCTTTATCCCAGTGTGAATCACCATGTGCAGTTTTAACCGATTTGCCCGTCCTGTTTCATAATCACACAAATCACATTTATATGGCTTTACTCCAGTGTGAGTTAGTATGTGTTGTTTTAAATAACTTTTCCGGCCTGTTTTAAATTCACACATTTTACATTTATATGGCTTTACTCCAGTGTGAGTCAACATGTGATTTTTCAATTGACTTGCCTGTGCTGCTTCATAATCACACAAATCACATTTGTATGGCTTTGCTCCAGTATGAGTTAGTATGTGTTCTTTTAAACACCATTTCGAGGCAGTTTTAAATTCGCACATATTACATTTACGTGGCTTTACTCCAGTGTGAGTTAACATGTGAGTTGTCAAGTTACTTCTCTGTGCTGATTTATAATCACACTTATCACATGCATATGGATTTTCCCCAGTGTGAGTCCGTTTGTGTAGTCTCAAGCTACATGCCTGAGCTGCTTTATAATCACACATATCACATTCATACGGCTTTATCCCAGTATGAATCAGCATGTGCCTTTTTAACGCATTTGCATGTACTGTTTCATAATCACACAAATCACATTTATATGGCTTTACTCCAGTGTGAATCAACATGTGACTTTTCAAATGACTTGCCTGTACTGCTCCATAATCACACAAATCACATTTATATGGCTTTGCTCCCGTGTGAGTCAATTTGTGTCTTTTCAAATGACTTTCCTGTGCTGCTCCATAATCACACAATTCACATTTATATGGCTTTACTTCAGTGTGAGTCAACATGTGACTTTTCAATTGTCTTGCCTTTGCTGCTTCATAATCACACAAATCACATTTATATGGCTTTACTCCAGTATGATTTAGTATGTGTTCTTTTAAATACCATTTCGAGGCAGTTTTAAATTCGCACATATTACATTTATGTGGCTTTACTCCAGTGTGAGTAAACATGTGACTTTTCAATTGTCTTGCCTTTGCTGCTTCATAATCACACGAATTACATTTATATGGCTTTACTCCAGTATGAGTTAGTATGTGTTCTTTTAAATACCATTTCGAGGCAGTTTCAAATTCACACATATTACATTTATGTGGCTTTACTCCAGTGTGAGTCAATATGTGAGTTTTCAAATGACTTTTCTGTGCTGCTCCATAATCACACAATTCACATTTATATGGCTTTTCTCCAGTATGAGTCAACATGTGAGTTTTCAAGTTACCTCTTAGTGCTGATTTATAATCACAAAAATCACATTTATGTACTTTTACTCCAGTATGATTCATGATGTGTTGTTTCGAGTGATTTTCCTGAGCTGACTTATCAAAACAAGTACTCTGTATGTATATATGCGGAATGTTGCACTCAAGCCTGTCTGGAGTAGAGACTCTAGCGCCTCAGTATCTAGTGGAAACCAACTGGAGTGAGTTGGCACAATTATTACACAGGCAATCAGCTAGTGATGCAGACTGTGGGATGAAATCTGATCTTCTATATCACCCAAAGTTTTGGAAGTTATATCTGAAAATAATCCATAAACAAACGATAAATCAGTCCATGATGAAAAAAAAGTGAGCAATGGAGTTTACCAAAATAAGCAAATTAAAAAGCTTAAATATTATGTATTGCAACGGCAATATCATTTATTACAACATGTGATTTCCTGTTTAGCATAGACAAACAAGTACTAGTACCTACATATATTTTTTTTATTACATAATTATATTTTATTATTTGTATAGGAACGGTTTATTATGTTTTCTAAATTATCATCATTAAAGAGTTTGTCCAACTAATATGTAAAAACATTTGTTTAATAACATACTTTTTAATTGTTTCATGAAACAGTTTTAATTTTCCATATTTTATAGCAATTTTGGGCTAGAACTGTGCAATGTGCTTAGCAAACTTTATGCTATACATAGATAATAAATGTATACAAGGGACAGGATTTTACAATGGGACATCCACTGCTGAACACATAGCTCCCCTATGGATTTCCAATAAGCCCAGTTGGAAATGGCTTGCATTCAGTTGGTTCCTGCAATCTTAATTATATGTATTATGGCTATTTTATTGTATGTCCACCTTTATTGTCAGTCCTACACTCTGTGGGCCCGTTGCGGTCTCCATAGTAGTGGTTGTAAATTTTATCATAAACCCTTTGAAAATGGTTATTCTCTACTATTGGTCTAAGAGCCTGAAGATTGACTGTCACCAACCTATTTAAGATATTTTTTGTCAAATATTATCTATTAATGAACAATATGAACATGCCTATGATAGCTTGTCTAATGTATGTAATGTGTATGATTTGGTCTATAGCATAGTTTAAAGGACATGGATCCTAATTTTTTTCTACTTTTGACCTCGGTAGCTCTTTGGTTAATGACTCTGACTCCTGGGTCAGAGGCGTGGGTTCGATCCAAGCATTTATGTGATGATCATAGGTGTTTGCTTTATGTCTGGGTATTATTTAGTTACTCGTACTATCTATATAAGTATGTATTTAAAAATATGTACATGTAGTAAATCGGTCTCTGGCAGTCATATCACAAGCTTTGCTTAGTTTGGGGTCAGAGTCCACGTGTAAGATGTCCCGTAGTATTTTAATTTTATTATTCTGGAAGAGTCCAAGTTACACATCTGCTGAAGTGTTCAGCGCAGTCTTTGGATGAATGACCGCTGGTGCCATTTATAACTGAATGCTACTGTGGCTCTGATGACACATTCAATTGTAGGCCCCGGTTGTTTTCACCATTTAGCCACGTTAGACGCCTTCAGGCGGCTTAAAAACTCTGACACAAGGGCTAGCCACCCGGCCTATATAAATTGTTTTTTTTTTTATTTATCTATTGTACGACCTACAGTGAAGGAATAGGTACGCGGTAGAAACTGAACCGTGTGAGACTTACACAAGGTAGTAATTTCAAAATTAACATAGATTATGTGGTTCATTTAGTAAACAAATAACAGAAGAAAAACAGCTTGGCATTCACAATTATTTCAATTTAAAAGAAGGAAACAAGAGAGATTGTTTACACATGAGATACTTACCGATAAAACGTAGATGTGTAATGTAATCAGCATTTGACTATATTCATTAAAATTTATTTTGGGTCTTCTTCGCACTTTAAGTACTTATTGAATCAGAACCAGAATATCGCTTATTGATTGTTGAAATGTTCCTTGGTGATGAAAATGATAATGTAACGAAATAATTATCTATAGTAGTCTGTGGAAAACTGGAAATAATATTTATGTTCATAACCTTCAAGTGAAGTGCAAAGAGAATGTAATAGTGGTGAAGTGATTGTGAAGCGAACGAATGTCGCTAACAGTGCTGCCAACCCTAGAAAATTAAAAAACAGCAGCTCTCTAGTAAAAACATTAGGTAATGTGAAAAACTGACGGATTACTTTTCTCTTAAAATTAAAAATATTAGTTATCTGCTTTTCTAAGGCTCACAAACATTGTTATAATAGCTATACTATAGCATAGGCCGCGCTACACAAGTTGGCGGAAGTAAAGCTAGCTACAAGCTGCAAAATATCCAAACCTAACTGCAGCTCACATAAAGTGCCGCGTTGATTGGCTATTGCGCAGCTTGTAGCTAACTTCACGTCCGCCAACTTGTGTGGCGTGGCCTATAACAATCGTAAAGATATTAATTTCATACTAATTATAAATGAACATAAACCTAAGCATATAACTTTATCAAGCTTTCGATAACAATCAGTTTTTTTTTTCATGGCAGTGAGTGACGTTCCTAGAGATGAGAATCATACTTGTAATTTAGACTTATAATCGATACTTGTAACTACTCTTGTAGTTAATACGACATGTTTATAAAACACTTGTAACTGGTAACTTGTAATTACTGGTACTTACTTGTAACTCGTACAATTGTAGGCTTGTACTTGTAGCTTCATAAAATAGGGCCCTGTAGTTTTATGACGGAAACTTTAATGGAGAATAATTTTATCATATTCTATTTAGGTACATTCGTTTATTGCACAATGCACTGTCACAACAAAAGGCATATTTTACGTAAGGTTTGCTTTTCGTGTCGCCAAAATCTCAATTCTAGGGCCAGGGTAGGGGATGGCTTGGTTCCAGCGCAGAGCCTGGGCTTACAAAATGTACTGAGACTACAAAATCGCATTCACTAGTACATTCTGTCGGCTTTACCTGACGCGCGGTGTGTGAGAATCGTTGTTGATATTTCAATTTCATCTTGATTGCTTAGACGCTAAATCTAAAATCGTGCAATGAAATGTCTAGTATCTCATTTCCACGTATGTAGTGGTGACCACTAGACCTAGTAGGGGTCTACAGGTACCATCAAGCTTTAACGTTGATGCCCGGCACGAACGCTATGGATTGACGAAAATAAAACAATGTGTCAGGGGCAACTATGTTTTATAAAAAATAAAACATGCATGAAAATCAAACAATGTGTGAAAGTAACAGAACCTTATTAATTAATTACAACGTATAATTTAACCTTTTGAACGCTTAAGTCTCTTTGACCACCAGTCACATACTTGACCAGCAAGTTGGTCTAGAGGCGACAAAAAACCGGGCCTCATAATGCTCTCATATCATATGACACAAAAAAAAAACAATTAAAACGTAGCGGTCAAAAGGTTAAACAACCGATACTGTAACAATAAGAGAAATACAATCATATTAAAAAATAAAGAAAAGTACCTACTAATAACAATCATAACCTTCGAGTTTCTGTGATTCTCAACAAGACATTCTAGGTTCAGAGGGATTAGTACAAGTTTTTAAGTCCCTAAATTGAAACTACAGTAGTTTCCGTGTGACTCTATACATTTTTATACAGCGCCCCTGGCGGAAACGAGGAAGAACTAACAAGAATATTAGAGCCACACGCAAACGCGTAAGTTTAAGTAAACTATTGGCCCAGGTAAGCGCAAATGTTTATTAGGTTTATTATTTCACTGTTCAGTAGCGACTGCCACACCCCCAATTCGCTTTGTACTACAGATACGCAGAACGCAACATGATTTTAGTTATTTGGCGCGAGACAACAAACAAACCAGCCGGGCTAGCATGCGCACTAGGAAATAATTCTATCGACGTGTCAGAACGAGACAGAGTTATGGTGAAGTATATTTCTGTCACTTTTTCACACGCCGACAAAACACTTTTCGTGGTCGTATGCTAAGCTAGCTGTTCAAATATTTACGGAGCCGCACGCACCGCATACATATATTTATCTTTGTACACAATTCAAAACCCGCATTTCTGTCAAATGTTGTAGGTAGGTTTAGGCCGAATCATACATGTCGGCGGATGTGATGTTAGCTACAAGCTGCGCAATATCCATTACTGATTGTAGCTTACATAAAGCTGGACGTTGATTGGGTATTGTGCAGCTTGTAGATAACTTCACATCCGCTGACTTGTATGATTCGGTGTATATATACCTAAGTGTTTAACCAATACGGTGCTCACCGGTACGAGTTCACCATAAGAGGCTTAAGTACGAGATTATAATATGAACTAATACTAGAGATAATGTAATAGGTAATATAGTGAAAAATTGATAGGTTTATAACAAATTAATTAATTAGATTATAATTATTCTTAAAATGAACCATGAACGAACAATGTTCGTTTTCGTGTTGCTTGATTTACATTTTTATTATTATTCTTCGTTTCCACAGTGGACACTTTACAGAAATGTATAGAGCAACTTACTCTCGTACTATACCCTTGTATTATATTGTCTTCTGTTACAATCTCATACTAGGATACAAAAACCTTAGTACGAGTTTTTACTGTAAACGAAAACTATTTTCGTTTCCGTTTCACTCCTGCATCACAGTTTTGTTAGTTTTTCCTCGTTTCCGTTAGGGCGCTGTACAAGAATGAAAGGAACCAGACGGAAAAAAGCAGTGTATTAAAGCTGTGGATTACACAATCCTGACTGGAGGTCAATTAACAGCTGCATGATGATTGGGTTATCCGCAGCTTGTAGTTAACATCACAGCTGCCAAGTCTGATTCGGTCTATAGTTGCGAATAATCTCATAGTAACCCCTCAACACATAACGGTACAAGTTGTTAAACGTAATCTGTAACTAACGTAACTACTAACTTGGACTAAGATTTAAACTAACCTCTCTCTATAGTACAGTCGAATTCTTTAAAATGTAACTACTTAACAAAGGGCACAGACCCTGGAGTCTGTGGGTCAGAAATTTAAATATAAAAAAAAAACGTAATCTGAGGTGTTAGTCCAGGTTTACGCGTATTTTGAATATACCTATAGCTGTTTCTGTATTGTTCTATACATTTTTGTACAGCGCCCCTGGCGGAAACGAGGAAGAACTAACTAAAATGTGTGGAGCCACACGCGAACGCGTAAGTTTAAGTAAACAATGCAAAACCTGAGGGGTTAGTATCTACAGGTTTACACAAAATTAAACTACAGCTGTTGCCCCTGGCGGAAACGAGGAAGAATTGACCCAAATGTATGGAGCCACACGCGAACGCGAATGTTTAAGTAAGTAAACTACGCAAAATCTGGACTAATGGCTCTGATATGATATGAGTTTAAACGTAAACGGCATAGGCACATATTCGTACAGCGTCTTGGCGTAAACGATGAAGAACTAACAAAAATGTAAGCAGGCACATGAAAATGGTAATAGTATGTGTTTGTGTCCCTTTCGTTAATCCTCATCTATATCTTCGAGCGTAAGGTATTGTTTGGAGGTTCCTTCATAGGTCAAGTTTTGCAACACGGCGCATTGTAAAATATTGAGAGTACGCATTAGGTTTCCAAATATTTCCAAATGCTGTACCGTATTGTTGAGCCCGGTTAGTTCATCCAGCGCTACGCTTATGGTCTTCATTTTTTCGACAAAGTTGCAGTTTGTCACGTTGATGTCGGTGAAGGCCATAGCTCTGTTGCTCAGGTCGCATGCTCTTTTTTGTCGGCTTGTCAGTGTTGCCATGACTTGGCTTTTGTCGTGCCAATCAAGGAGACAAACACGACATTTGCAGATATACTGTAGGTTCTTGTACACTCGTTTTTGGTGTGTTCTCTTGCTATGGGTTGCTGCGTTGAGTTCGTAGAAATGGCCACTGCAATGCAAAAAAAAACAATTATTATTTTAAGTACATTACTGATTACGCTGCCAGCTAGACTTTTTTTAATACATGGGTAATTGGGTATGTATACTGGCTGACAAGTAGTGGACGGCCTCTCTTCCATAGGAGACTAAACGTAGGCGGTTTAGTAGTGTACTACTAGCCTACGACTAGTATGATGATTATTATGATGAATTACACTTATGATGTTTGGCCACCTTTTATGACGTGCCTGACATGGTAATCTAGTGATAACTACACTAGAAAGAAATTTAGAAGGGGAGAGAACAAGGAAACCAAGATGCATTTTCACCTACTTCCAAAAAGGAGCAGGTACTATGTTCGTCTGTATGTATTTTTTGGTAAATGTTCATCGATATTTCCGCCGATTAAAAAAAATATTTTTTGTTTGAAAGAGTATTACCTACTTTCGAGGTGGTCCCATTTAAATTTTCAGCCGAGCTGTTTTTGATAAATCAACAAAAATGTACATGGATGGTAAATCGCTTCGTGCAAATTATTGAAATTATGTAAACGGTGGAAGACGATTTTTTGCGAAAAATAATTATTAGATTATATGTATTTGCCCACTATAAAGTAGCTGCCATACTAAAACCGTGCTAGTAACGTATTGGGTACGACAAGCTCTACTACGCCCACTAACGCACCATTAACATAGGTAGGTAGAGGTACGTGAACAAGTCAACTGTAGTCGTCATGAATATTTTACCGGAGCAGAAACACTCCGTGCTCGCATTTTTAGTTTAACTACGAGTATATAATGTTTGAAAAGAAAATAGAAAAATTACGCGAAAGAGACGGTGAGTGGTTCTCCTTTCTTGATGCGCTGTATTGCGACCAACGCGACGTGGTCGTTAAGTCCCAACACCAGAAGGTTGGGCTCGCACGAGTGGGCTAGCTTGCTAGTAAACGAGAACCAGGCTTCTGCTCGTTGGGCGCCGCATCTGTACAGTTCGTCTACCAGGTCTATAGCAGACGATGAGACCCCCAGCTTTCGGAGGAAGGTTGTGTTCAGATGGAGTATGATGCGGCTCAGGGTGTCGATGGCTTTATCTTTTTCTTCTGCATCTGTGGACGGGATTGAAGGTGTTTGAGTCGGTTTCTATTAAACTATACAATAATAATAGCTAAGTATACTAAACGCCACACAAATCGGCGGATGAGTAGTTAGCCGCAGATGATACTTCGCCATGATTCGCTAATTAGTGCCCACGTGTACACAATGCCGATGCCGCGTAGCGTAGCGTTGAGCACGGGCGTACGGAGCGCGCGGGAGGGATGAGTTTGTTTTCGTCTCATCTCTCTGGCTCCCGCGCATACCTATATTTCGACTTCTGAGCAGCGTTCTGCGCACAACTTCCCATCCGCAGATTTGTGTGGCGCTTAGTATACTCGAGTTAGTTTTTAGTTGACTTCCAAAAAGGAGGAGGTCCTAAAATCATCTGTATGTATTTTCTTTTGTGTAACGTATTCGCCAATTGTGATACCATTTAATTTTTTTAATTCAAAAGTGTACCGATTGGTAATCGGGATCACATCCAGAGTGACATCCACCATTTAAATTTTATCGAAAATTTTGAAAAATCAACAATATTGTAGAAAATAATGGAAAAATAAATAAAGATGATGCATCGATCCGTGCAAACTATTCGCGGTTGAAGTCAGTTATGCCATTTTTAGCTAAAAATAATTGTATATTATTGAACTATATTTATGAATTATGAACAGGCTGTTGCCTACAAAGTCCGTCAATGCTTCTGTAGTATACCTTCAGGTAAATAGTCCGGCACTCGGCTCAAGCAGTCCACGGCCGCGGCGCAGACCAAGCTGGCTGTCCTCATCTTCTCCCGGGACACTTCCACCTGGTCGTCGTAGCACAGCAGAGAGGTAGGGCTGTTGCAGTCAAACGCTTCAGCGACTGTGCTCGCCTGCAGCTTCTTCACGCCCATTTCTAAAGAGGCAACCCTGAAAAATAAGCAATAGTGGTTTTACACATATGCCGCCAGTAGGCTAAAGATTTTCCCACCGTCGCGTCGTCACCGCTTTTAAAAAGGCTGCATATATTCGAACAACAGAATCAAAAAGTAGATACCTACTCCTTGAAAACATTTTTTTTAACATTTCCCAATAGGTCTAGAATGCGACCTGAGAGACATCTCTACGTCAAGATTGAGACTCGGGTAGGGATATTACTTGTCGCAGAAATAGCTATGCGCTTTCATTTTGCAATGAAGTAGTAATAATTTTTAAGTCATTCAAAACACAGTATCTCAGTAAGTAGATACAGCAAAATGTTAGTGTTCGTGGGTTCGTTTGTATAGGTCGAATCATACAAGTCAGTGGATGTGAAGTTTTCTACAGGCTGCGCTATGCCCAATCAACACGCAGCTTTATGTGAGCTTCGGTCTGGAATGGATATTGCGTGTAGCTGACTTCACATCCGCCGACTTGTATGATTCAGTCTATATACCTCAGTTCTTCCCAATCCAGTTTCAAGGACATCTTGATGGCCGCTCGAACCGCAAGCTTGTCGACATCTCTCTTGTACATGGAGCCCATGTAGGCGACGATGTGGCACTCCACGCGGTGGTACTCTTCTAAGCACTTATCCCTGCATACTTTGCTGCAGAAAAGAGCCTTACAGCATCCTGGAAACATTTAAGGGTCGTTCGTAACATATTCTTGTCAGTGAAAAATGTGATATACGAGTATGTTAAATCAAACATCTCGGTGACAGTGAAATTAGCTACAAGCTGCGCAAACCCAATCCTCGCACAGCTGCTAAGTGAGCTTCAGTCAGGATTGGGTTATCCGCCAAAGTAGGTTGGGTGCCTTATGGGGGGCACCACAACTGAGGCGGGTTGCAGTGTCGTATGAGCGGCACTGCATCTGAGGATTGGAGGCCGCGGCGGGAGAGGACTGCTGGTGTGTCGTTGCCACTTTCCCTGCCTTCCATGGCCTCGACGGGGTCGCCACCGTTATGATGGCGGACGCGGTGGGGCTGCAGGGGAGGAGGAGTGTCGGTATGTCGTCGGCCGCTCTCCCTATCCTCTGCAGCCGTAGTGGCAGGCGCGGGCCACTTCAACTGACCCGTTGCATCAGGACCAGGGCTGTCGGACACGGGTGCTGTCCGACGCCCAGTGCTGGTTGGTCCCAGGTGGTGGATGACGATGTGCCTGGTGTTCGGCACATCGTCATTCTGGCGGGAGCGCTAGCTCCGAGGTGGGGCCTGTGTAAGGCCAGCGTTGTCGGGTACCGCGGAGGAGTGCGGAAGCGTGCCCGTAGCCCCGACACCAGGCGCAGTGGCGGAACACCCAGGGGTTTTGGTGGGTATACCGCCCAGCAATGGGCGGGGACTCCCATATAACCACCCGCCTGCCCCGAGGTGCGGTGGTATCTTTAAAAGATTTCCCCTGGATAAAAAAAAAAAAAAAAAAAGGATTGGGTTATCCGCAGCCTGTAGCTTACGTCACAGCCGCCAAGAAGCTCGATCGGCCCATATTACTTTGTCAAAGAGTATCACTATGCAAAATATGAATAAGTAAAAAAGAATAACCTTCACAAGGAATAAGGAAGAAGGTCATCTTGTGGCAATAGTAGCAGGAAGTATACTCTTCGAATTCATCCTGCACGCTGACGAAAGCTCGCTCGAGCGCCACCATGCTCCCAGACTTGATATCTCTCGCTGCCACAACTGTTTTCCCATTCACGCAGACATCTGCGCTCGCACATGGGATCTCGGCATTTCTTGGCACCTCAAACTTAGCGTAGTCTTGCATATCAGACTTATCTTCTGAATACAGCATTCCACGAAATGCAATTATCGAGGTACATTTCGAAGATTTCAAATCCTTCATGCGCTTTTCATATTTGGCTCGCAAAAATGCCGGACGGGGCTTTTCTAAAACTGTTTTAGTAATGTCTTCGCAGGTTTTGTAGTCTTGTATGGCGAAAGTTGCAGACGAAAGATGAGAGTATGCTAATGTGTCTTCGTACGTGTCTTTCGGAGCATAAGCAAGGGCCTTGTTATACAAAACAATTTCTTCTTTGTAGTTTTTATCTATGTAACTGATAATCCCTTTCTTTCGGTACTTATGTGACTCTGTAACAGATTTTCGTTCAGCTATCCTCATAGGTATTGCTTTGACAGCTTTCAGAGCCTCTGTGGCGGCTCTGACTGTAGCGGCCAAGTCTTTGGCATCGATTGCTTCATTTATATTTTGTATTCCTCCTGTAGCTTCGAGCATCGACTCTAAAACATTGTCCGTGTTTGATTTATCCATTGTTTTAGACTTTTAGCGGTCACTGTAACAATAAAGTGCAATTGCTTTAAAAATATTTTGGCTTTAAAATGTGCGATTCCACCTACAAAATTAAATACCGTATACCGTCTCACCGCTCACGTTTCTAAATTTATCGCCGATGTTATTTACAACATAATTTTAATGATGTGACTTAGCTAATTACACAATTAGTTAATTACCTAATTGTGATAAGATATTTATTTATTAGTTATATTGAACTAACTTAAAAACATAATTTATTCTAACTTCATCATCATCCTGCCCTTATCCCACTAGGCGGGGTCGGCACAGCACGTTTCCTTTCGCCACTTCACTCTATCATTCGTCATCTCATCATCAACTCCTTTCTCTCGCATGTCATCTTTCACACAATTCATCCACACTATTTTTGGTCTTCCCCTCCCGCTTTTGCCATTTACCATCATATTAAGAGTTCTTTTTGTGACATGACTATCCTCCCTTCTCATTATATGCCCATACCAAGATAGCCTGCCACTCTTTAATTTCTCAGTCACTGGTGCTACTTTCAGACTTCCCCTAACATATTCATTTCTAATTTTATCCAGCCTCGTCACTCCGCACATCCATCTCAGCATTCGCATCTCCGCTGCATGCAATTTCGTTTCATTTTCCCCTTTGGTGGCCCAAATTATTATTATTACTTTATTCTAACTTATTGTACTAAAATATTTACAAAATACCTAAACTAATATATATTCAAAACTAAGTTAAAAAACATATAAAACTTAATCTCAAAGCCCCTTTGTAGAAGGAAGTTATTATTAGTTCTTGTTATTTGATATTATAGAATGAGATCATTCGTAAACGGAAACTACAGTAGTTTCAGTACGGCTCCATTCATTTTTGTGCAACGCCCCTGGCGGTACCGAGTTGTAACACGCAAACGCGCAAGTAAACAGCCTTTAGTACTGGTTTTGCAGTTTACCTCGTTTCTGTGCGCTGTACAAAAATGTATGGAGTCATACGGAAACTACTGTAGTTTCAGTTTACGTGTAAACTTGTACTATCCCCTCAGGTTGAAGGCGCGCTCTTCCAAGAATCGAGCATAATGAAGCCATTGAAATATTTGAAATAACAAGTTTACAATTGTTATTTCATATACTTAGGTACCTAAATTAATTGTAATATTACTATAGTACTTGTTATTACTGGTATATGTATTACTAGGGAAAAGCTGTGGTGGTCTAGTGGTAGTGCACCTGCCTTACAATCGTGAGGTCGTGAGTTCAAATCCCGGTCCCGTAACAATGCGTTCTTTAGAATTTATGTACGGAATTTAACACCACTGGCTTTACGGTGAAGGAAAACATCCTGAGGCAACCTGCATATATGTCAGTAGAAGAAATTCGATGGCATATGTGAATCCACCAACCCGCACTGGGCCAGCGTGGTGGATATGGCCCCACCACCCTTCGTGGGTAGGCCTACGTACTGCAGTGGACTATTAAGAAGCCGATACAGTACAGTATTACTAGGTAGCGCTCGTAGTGTAGTTTGACTAGGTGTTTTGTCAGCGATCACCGAAATTAAGCAACGTTCCGCACGGTCTGTGTTTGCGGATGGGTGACCACCGGTGGCATTTTCCAACTGAGCGCTACCGTGACTCGGATGATACGTTATATTGTAGGTCCCGGTTGTTTAGCCATGTCAGACGGCCTTCAGGCGGCCTAAAAAGTCTGACACCAGGGCTAGCAACCCGGCCTATACGAACTTACTTACTTTTTTTTATTACTAGGTACCTACTACGAGTATTAACACTGAACGGGTGACCTAGTACAGTCCGTTCACAGTTATTTTACTTCTGACATTTCTAGCTGTTTTTTCGCTGTCGCTACCTAGTCATTACACACCATCACAGGATAGACAGAGACATCAACAAATATCAGAGGTAAAATAATTATTTTTCACAAATAATGGCAAAACCGCCTTCCATCGTGTACAAAATTCGAATACATTTTGTCGAGGGTGAACGATATTTTCTATGGAACAACAACATTTTTTTTTGAGAATTAATAAATGTCGTAGAATAAAAGTTGTTAGTTTTGATGTTCAGAATAAGCCCCTGAAAGGATGCTAATTGATTAGAAATAACCCTGTATTTCTGTCACTTCTCTTTCTCTATCTTTTCTTCTCTTTCACACGTCGATAAAACCTTCTTCGTGGTCGTATCCTAAGCTAGCTACTACTATAGGCCAGGTCAGTGATGTTAGCTACAAGCTGCGCCAATCCCCACTCTTTGCGGCTCTGACATAATTATATCACTACATACATTGAAATAGTAAAACATCATTGACTACATAGTATAAAACAAATTCGTTTCCCGCTGTCTGTCCCCATGTATGCTTATATCCATAGAATAATTCTATGCTTATATCTTTAAAACTACGCAACGGATTTTGATGCGGTTTCTGAAATAGATAGAGTGATTTAAGAGGAAGGTTTATATGTATATAACACCGAAGCCGGGGCGGGTCACTAGTAAATAATAGTTGATAAAAAAATGTCTAATCTGTGATTATTATCAGATGGGTGAGAGTCGACTTTCACCGGCTCTTATACAATTATGAAGACATAAAATAAAAAAAACTCACCAGAAATCACAATTTCTATACCACAAGCACACTTTTAGCGATTGTATGGGTTTATATATCTCGTTGTCATAAAATTATTTTAAAAAATCACTATATAAAGGTGGGAATTGTTCACACTAGCTGACTGACTATAAAACTATTTGTCTATTTTGACCTACCTATTTCTAGGAGCTGGGAATCCCAGAGAAAGAGACAGAGTTGCCATTGCTACGGCCATTGCCCTGATATACGGCAATCAGGGCTACTCGGTAAAACAAAACACGGTACACGGCAGAACTTTCCGGAACTGCCGTATCATAGACACGGCAAACAGAGGTGTGAAAAGTGTGAAGATTTTTGGCACACGGCAATTTTTCATTTACCTCAAATCACGCAATTTCATAACCGAAACACGGCGGTGAATTATTTTTTGATGGCAACCCAGGCTGGGAATGTAAAATTGCAAAAGCCCCTTGGGCGTGCCTTGGGCACTCCTTGGAACACAGCGGTATTGTTTTCGTAAAAATTCGAGACAGACAAAATTCGAGACAAAATTTCAGACGTGAAAGTCGTGCTAAACGGAGCTTATATTTTCAACCTTACAACTATAGCAATAATGCCATCACAAACCAATAAGAGAACAAGCTAATGCCATCTCATTCTATAACCACAGATGTATTATACATATATTATGAAGATATAAGCAAAGAGTACTGTATATACGGGATATAAGCATGCATGGGGGCAGACAGCGGGAAGCACCGACTACTATAGATACTACGTATGCGGGAAGCGACTTTGTCTTATACTATGTAGTGATAGTGAAGATTGAAGTCTTTAACTGGGGATTCCCAAAGAAGTTATATAAAAAATGGCAACATATATAAAATAAAGTGGGATAATTCTTCCGCGTCCAACGAATAGTCAAGGGCTGCCACACTCGGTATTTTTCCCTAAAATGGTGTCTTTTGCTGAATGTGCGCAACTGTTATACATTTTCTCATTGTTTAAACCTGCCCTTAACTTGCAAAAATATTTCAAGATCAAAATTAGGCAAATCGGTTCAGCGGTTCTCGAGTTTTAGCGAAACTAACAACCACGATCCATTTTTCCTTGAACTTAACGTCAAGCCGGAAATGCTGGAAAACCCTGTATAACTCTCTCTCAGGCTCTAAAACCGGACAGATTGGAAACCCCGCCCTCTTGGTTTTTGATATACATAACGGGACAATAGCTTTAAGTTTAATTTTAAATAGTGCCACTTAGTATAATTTCGAAGGACTAGGAATGGAAGTGGCAACATTCCTGGGGTAACGCTTGTGACAAACGCTGTTGATTGATTCTAAGGAGGTTTTAAGTGACACTGACATCGCATGATCGGCCGATGGGCGGAAAAGTGCGAGGTGACATGTCAGACAGATGTCAGTGAGTTGTAAATAGAGCTTGTTCGGAAGAGGTTGTGGAAAACTGAGATTAGAACGGTTCAAGTCTGGTGATTCTTGATAGAATGGTAGCAGCGTGCGTTACGCTGCGGAACGCCATGTCCTTCGCTTAAAGTTCTCTCTATAATTGTAATCATACGTAATCTTCTGTGCAATAAACTGATTGTTCGTGACGTCGCCTTTATCTCCTCGCCCGCTAAACCCACGCCACGCCACACTGAAGCATTGTTGGGTCAGTGGTATAAAACATTACCTACCACATTGAAGCAGAAACATAACTGATGCGGTGTCTTTTTATGGATCCGACATCAGAAGGTGGGATCGAAGGGCTAGATCCTGAGGAGATGCAGGATTACAAGAAAAATCCTTTGACTGCATCAATCATTGTCGCCTATGAATCAGAGCAATATTATCAAGCAAATCACAAAAGAAAATGGCGAATGATAACATAGAAGACCACTATGCTACAAGACAGTCTGCACCGGGGGAGGAAAAGGAATGTAACTTGCTTTGTGTGCTGTTGGCCGGAACATGTCGCTGCGGCCTGTTTGGAGAGGCGGGTCCGGGTTCCAGGGAAGCTGGGAAGGGTCACCTGAGCTTCTAATCTGCGAGAGGCTGTCTGACAAAACCCCGGGTGAGCTCGTCCAATTTTAGTTAGAAAGTAGCTCTGCATGTTTTTGACTAAATCTGACTTAGTTGTGTTAAGTTTGTGTTAAGTACTACCGCGCGCAATGATTGGATTTAAAGTGAACCTCGCGTCACGTCGCCCGGATCACGCATGTTAGATCAGATCAGAAATATTGGTCACTTTTAAGATAATATAAAGAACCTTACACAATAATGAAGTAGACAAAGTCCTTTCGTACATACTTTAGAATAATGCAACCCATTGTTAAATTTAATGATAGCCTGTTGTCATGGTGACTAGATCTACTCGTATGATTGGCTTTTTCAACATTCGGTCAGTCAACTTTCAGTCTCCTCAAGGAGGTGGCAGTACCATGCAAGAAGTTTATTGTTGACTCAACAAACTTCTTGGTACAATGCTGCCACAGATTTTACTTTCGGAGGTAGGTCAAGGAAATATTTTATGTGATTCTTAAATTCTCTGTAATAAGAAAAGCGAGGGTAAGAAAAACTGAACTCATTTAATTTTTGTTGGTGGGTAGTTCGAAAACTGCATCTAGGCTGAGTCGAAGGGATGCAGTTGTCCGGTTCTTGCGAAGATCGAAGGGACGCTGTTATCCGGTCTCATGCCTAGATCTGGTATCTGATAAGTGTAGATGGGTTGTACGGATGTTGCGTCTGGGCTGAGTCGAAGGGATGCAGTTGTCCGGTTCTTGCGAAGATCGAAGGGACGCTGTTATCCGGTCTCATACCAGATAGGCTTGAGTGGAAGGGACGCAGGTGTCAGATTCGCGCAGTCACTGAGTGTGGGTGGTGATTGTGATTATGAGAGACACTGTTGTCCGGGCTCAGGTTTGATGTGTGGTGGTTTAGTGATACTCGAGTCGAAGGGACGCAGTTGTCCGATTCGCGCATTTACTGGGTGGTGAGTTGAGTGCGGTTTGGAGGGACGCTGTTGTCCGGTCTCGGGTATGGGATTTGGTGGTTTTGGCGAATAAAATTCCTAATGAGCGCTGTTTTTCAGACCCTATGCTAATGTAAAGAAACCTTGTCTAGTCATCTCTTATTTACCTTCATAGTTAGTTATCATTTCGAACACGTCTAAAAGTAACATTATGTCAGGAATGGACGAGCGGTAAACGAATATTCTATATCGACATTTTTGAATAGTCCAATGTTGAACATACGCCTCGCCACGCTAGCCCAGTGCGGGTTGGTGGTTATACAAACATTCACATTGCTCTTTTGTTACAGATACTGATGATAATCGCCCGAGGACGTGCGAATGTCAAGATGGCCGTAACGGGACAATAGCTTTAAGTTTAATTTTAAATAGTGCCACTTAGTATAATTTCGAAGGACTAGGAATGGAAGTGGCAACATTCCTGGGGTAACGCTTGTGACAAACGCTGTTGATTTTTTTTTTTTAACTGGCAAAAGTGCCTTTATTAACTACAACAAAACTACACTACTATTACACAAAAAGCATTGGATCACCCTCAGACCTTTGAAGGTCTAAAGATAATCCAAATGCTCAAGCCCACTGCCAGTTGGCAGCGTGCCCAGCATGCTGGCTGCATTGCCACGCTGAATGGCAATGCTTATGCGTTGAGCCAAATAAACACCAGCATTTTGGTCACGCGTCGCGTCCACCAGACGCCCAGAAAGACTTTTGAAAATGATATGAGCTCCCGGCCCCCACGGACCCAATGTCTCAACTCCAAATGGCTCAAATATGTAACCACTACCGAGGTTAGCATATTTGCGCCGCTTGTGCTGCTCCGCCGAATTGGCCGCAGCTCCAGCCCTACTCTGAGTCTCAGAAAGATGTGACGGTGCCAAAGTATCGACACAAGTTGCGTCCCATACTAAGGGCCGTCCACACTTCCATGGGACCAGCGTCATGCCGTCAGGCCTTTTGCCATCACCACGCGCGAGCCCACTCGGTTCGAGTACGGCTGCGATATTGGCGGTGGCAAAAGCCCTGCGAATGACATCGTTAAGGCTGGCGTGGCGACCAATCCGACCAGCGCTTCTTGAGCAAGAGAGACCGTGGTGACCGAGCTGGTCAACTGCAGTACCACACTGACAGCGATGGGCCTCACAGCACCTTGCACCCAAGCGTAAGCTGACAGCTAGACGAAATGCAGTTGGGTCTAAAAGGTTACCAGTATTGAAAGAGGGCAAAGCTTGCAACCAAAGACCGGACTCCCATACAGAGACCGCAAGGATACGAGCGCGATCCGCGACGCTAGAACACGTATCTAGAAGAGATTTCCGTGCTAGTTCGCAGATCGGCCGATCCCACAGTCTCTGCGACGACAAAGTCTTTGGAAGCTCGGAATTTGGGCTAGCGACCCTCCAAGCATTCGTTGCCTCATTCAAATGAGCTACATCTACGCCGGAATGGCCTAAAGAAGGTGCGAGGATTTTTTCAACTAATTTATGTGTACTATGAATGGAGGACAAGAAAGCTGGTAAAGCAACACTTGAAATTTGGCGGACCCCTAGCCCTCCAAGCCTAACAGGCAAGGAGGCTTGTAACCACGCCCTTTCACTCATCTCAATATTCAAAACCGATACTAGGGTCTGCTTTACGACATCGTCTAAGCTCAAAAGGAGCTCATTGTGTTTCCACAATGGACTACAACGTAAAGCGTACATGAATTTTGGAATAAACAGACAACATCTTATAATGGTAAACGCCATGTAGGCGTTAATTTTGAGTAGCCTATCAGAGGCACTCAAAAAAATTTGAATTTTTTCTTGAACGAAAGGCGGAAAAGACTCATCTAGTATCGGCGAACCCAGAAGGCGAAGAGAACACTTGTCTACCGATTTGATATTAGGTGCCAAATCATTAAATTTGTTAATTACCAAATCTTTATCTGGACATGAGTCGCAAACGAAAAGTTCGCATTTCGAAAAATTTAGCTCCAAACCAATTTGACGAAACTCGTCAATAAGAATTTCCAAATCACGTAGGACTGTGTTCGCATCGCCACCCAAAGTCCCGTCATCCAGATACCAAACGTTGAGTTTTGAATGGAGACGTTGATCAATTGGATGAATGGCCAGGCTGAAAATGGCTGGTCCGAGAGGGTCACCTTGTTGACAGCCAACGGAAGATAGCAGAACATCATTTTTGTAAATTAATTTAGTGGGTTTGCCGTAGCATTGCCAAAGAAAATTGAAAAGATCGGGAATTTTTTCCTTGACCTGTACCAACAAGGCGTCTCGATTAACCGAATTGAAAGCATTTTTGACATCTACCTTGAGCAACACCTCTCCACAATTTTGACCGAGAAAAGTACGAAGGGAATGAACAGCAGCCTCACATCCACCCCGCGAACCAAAGCCAAGCTGTATTGGTTGAAAAAGGTTACTCAAAAGAGCAACCTTTTTTCTACAGCCGGCTTTGGCTGCGAGACGACGATATGTGGTGCCAACCGCAATAGGTCTGATGCCACCATCTTTTTTGACAAGTGCGCATAGGTTAGCGCCATACAAAACTTCGATGATGTCACCATTGACCCGCCCAGATAACATGAGATTAGCCAAAGCCGTTAATTCCTTCAAGAGAGACTCAGCCACCTCACCAGAGCTAAAAGATAGAAGATCTTTTAGATGTTGAGGTGAAAGACCATCTAGGCCTCCGGCTGAGCCGCTCCGAAAAGAAGAAACGGCCGCTGCAATCTCCTGTGCTGACACTTCAATGACAACGTCATCAGGGTGTGGTGGCTCAGGCAGGTGGAGACATGCTGCCGGCGGATGCTTGTCACGGAGTGACTGGACCGTATCGGGGGTGTGGGGGGCAATAGTGTCGCTGGAGAACAAGACACGTGCGGCGCCTTTGATATCGCCATCACTAATTTTGCTTTCTACTATTTTAATAGTAACCGAATCGTCAGTTTTTTTAGAATTTAGTTTATTCTGCCTTGTTGGCGGAATAATGCTTTCAAAATCTAAAGGGTTCTCTTCCAATGCGCTGTACTTCACGCAATTTTCCTTAACCCTAGTGGTAAGGGATTTTTTGTTTGTTGGGTCCGAATGTACGTAAAGCACAACGTAAGGAAAAATCAGCAGGTGTTCCCAGGCGTCTATCGAATTTTTAGAAATAACTTTTCGAATAGCAGCAGATAAACATTGGGCAACCGAAAAACGAGCACCACGCGGGATGCGTTTTAGAACAGGAAGAGAACTTTTGAGTGAGCTAAGAACCTCCCAAAGCGGTTTGGAAGGAGCAGCAGCGCTCACGGGACTGCTGCTGGCTCCATCGGAGCCTGCAGTAGGGGCCGAAAGTGTAATTTGGCTATTTTTATGGCACCGCGTACGGTGAATTTTGAGGCCTTTCTGGCCTTTAAAAAACCGCACTTGGGAACACTCTAGGCACAGAATCATGTCCCCCTGCGACACATTAATGAATTGGGAAACTGCATTAGGCCCAGCCGGGGCGCAAAATGCCATGATTAACAAAATCAAAACTAAAATAAAATAAAAATAAACTTAAGTTCTCTAAGTGGAGACGTCAGGACGTCAGACCGTGACGTGGGCGGTCTGCGCAGACTCCCCGGATGGCGTTGACATGGAAACAAGAAAACAACAATGAGCCGCGACCATTGAACTAGAATACACTAGAATACAAAATTCTTGTCTAAGACGGCGTCAGCCAACCGCCGGCCGGGGCCGGCGACGCGCGCCGACCGGCCGCAGTTGCGAGTAAACAAAATGGTGGAGCATATGAGGGGTCAAAATATTATTTAAAAATATAAAAATGTGGAAATGTGTGGTAAAAACGTGCAAATCCCGTTCCCAATTTCACCATAAAGATTCCGGAATTTCTTTCCACAGGTAAATACGTTTTACACTATTCGAATTACTTGAAACTATCACTTATAATATCATGATTTTAAAAATGAATAATTTTACAGTTGGTGCTGTCAGGTAAAACATGATTTTGTTTCCCCATAATTATGGGAGATTTCGACTGATCAATAATTACTTTTTTGATATTATAGGATACCCGCAGACGAAATACGCCGCGATAAATGGGTAAAAGCCATTCGAATATTGAGAAAAGAATCTGACTGGATACCTACCAAGTATACCACCATATGCACGAAACATTTTCATAAAGAAGATGTAGAAACTAATCGTGGCATTAACTATTTATCTCAGAAAGCGGATCCAGTGCTTGAGGTTTTTTTATTTTATTTCTGATAATGATAACGATGAACATAACACTATTCTAATAAAATGATAATATATAAAAAGGTGTACCTTTGTATTCCAACTGAAAAAGAAATGTTTCTTTTTCAGTTTGCTTCAAAAACCTCCGTACCAAGTATGTAAGTAGGTATGTCTTTCTCAGTTCGGGGCTAGAAAGCAGTTTTTTTTAATTTGCCTATTTTTTTTAAATTATATTTTTATCTCAACTTCGGGAAGCTGATAGATTCAAAACTCGGCGAGGTTAAGTTGCTTTATCACAGAGGTCCTGTGGCCACCTTCCAGGTTCATCATTAGACCTTGGATATCATCTAGATCTAAATATTCAACATGGAGTCAATAGGGCCCAAACTCGATGGGTTTATTTAGTTCAGTTTAAAAGTTCTTAAGGTCATGTTCCGTCTCCATCATCAGATCAGCTTCGTGGCACCATACCATTGTATTGTCAGCGAAGATACATAAGTATCATAAACTATTTGGAAGTGGGTCATTTACAACTAAAAATGCTAAATAAAAGGTTGTAAAAAATAAATTTACAATTGTTAACAATATAACTTTATTGAATACCAAAAATACAAGAAAACAAAAATAACAAATCCGGTACCTAGATTAATGGGCGGCATTAACGTCTATGTACAGCGATTTTAAACAGGTAATAATAATAATAATAAACCTCAAGAGGCTCTCGCTAGACGGTTGGGTCAAGGGCCATATTCATAAGGCAGTGATCATGGACACGGCGCACATTGTCAGGCAGTTCCTCAGCCTGTAGCCCCAACCACCGGTAGCTTGGGCCTCGCCCCGCTGCCGGCGGCAACCTAGTAAGTTTTTACAATGTTTTTATATTGTTTTTATAAAATATTGTAAAAATCTAATCTAAGATGATAAATTGATAATAAAAAAGATGATAAAGATGATAATAAAAAAAAACCTGAGATAATAATAATAAAAATATTTAAAAAAATATTTTTTTTTTAATAGGAATGCGTTCCTGACATGTCATCATGAAAAAATGTTTTTGGCCGATATCTCGGAAACGCATTCTTTGAACGGCCGAACTATAGTAGCCTGTTACATTTGTAATTATTTACTCCAACTGTTCCAGAATAATTAAACAAACAGACAGACAGACAAAAATTGTAAAAAATGTTATTTTGGTGTATGTACCGGATATATTATAGTCATATACATGTAGTAAAAAACGGTAATTTCAATATTACAAAGACACTCCAATTTTATTTATAATATGTGTATATTTTACATCATATTTTATTTATTATGACTCAAATTCATTCGGTATTACTAAAATGTTGATTATTATAAATATCGGTTTGCATCACTGACATTGAGAAGGAATCGTAACATTTTGGGGAAATTTTCAATCTAATGAGCTGCCACCCTAAGTAGGTATTATCAGACGAAATTGTAAAATGTTGCTATTTCTGTCTTATTCAACGTCTAGCCGCACCTTAGCAACTAGTGTAACAGGGATAGAGATATGATTCTTTGATTACCTACCAAAGATATTCGGACGGTTATACAGACATGCATGTGTCGCCATGCCTAGCAACGCAGTTATTTGAGTCAGCAGATCTTTTTATAAAACATCATTGGCCGCGACTGTCAAAAACCTACTGAATATTAATATACAATAAAAAACAATTATTCGACTATCTCTAGCTCTACAAATATTACCTTGAAAGAAAATAAGAAAAAGGGGATAGATTGGAGTAGGTTTTGGCCCGCTAGAGTAGTATAATCTGAAAAAAAAGGGGCCGAGAAAAAATTCTGCCAACTTACGTTGACAGAAACTTTTTTTTTTTTTTTTTTTTTTCAACGCTGTTGATTGATTCTAAGGAGGTTTTAAGTGACACTGACATCGCATGATCGGCCGATGGGCGGAAAAGTGCGAGGTGACATGTCAGACAGATGTCAGTGAGTTGTAAATAGAGCTTGTTCGGAAGAGGTTGTGGAAAACTGAGATTAGAACGGTTCAAGTCTGGTGATTCTTGATAGAATGGTAGCAGCGTGCGTTACGCTGCGGAACGCCATGTCCTTCGCTTAAAGTTCTCTCTATAATTGTAATCATACGTAATCTTCTGTGCAATAAACTGATTGTTCGTGACGTCGCCTTTATCTCCTCGCCCGCTAAACCCACGCCACGCCACACTGAAGCATTGTTGGGTCAGTGGTATAAAACATTACCTACCACATTGAAGCAGAAACATAACTGATGCGGTGTCTTTTTATGGATCCGACATACATAATATGGTCAATTTTAGAAATGTGACCAAAAATGACACCTTGCGGCACTCCAGTTCAAGCCGTGCCTTGAGTTTTCAAAAATATTTAATTTTTATGTTTGAATTGTAAAGCTAGATAAAAGTGCTACCAGTCACAATCAAAATACTACCTGAAGTTGCAGTTTTTCAAATGTAAATGTTTTTTGCCAGATTTACAAAGATAACATTTTTGTATGTTTCAAGTTTGAGCCGTCACTCTGTAAAAAAAATGTATGGCAAGTTATTAAAAAAAGTTGGCGCTATTTATGTCAATTCTAAAATGCTATCACACTTAGTACCTATAATTTCATCGCCCTGCCTCAGAAAAGAGGACGTTGTTTGAGTCTGATTCCTCCCTGCAGATGAAGGAAGACGACCTTGACGATGATCATACTTTTGGGGTCAGAGACCATGTGAAAGATGTCCCCTAATATTGTAATATTTGTTTATTTACTAGCGACCCGCCCCGGCTTCGCACAGGCGTATTATTATAAATATAAACCTTCCTCTTGAATCACTCTATCTATTAAAAAAACTGTATCAAAATCCGTTGCGTAGTTTTGAAGACATAAGCATACATGGGGACAAACAGCGGAAAACGACTTTGTTTTATACTATGTAGTGATAGTGATAGATCCACTTTTACATTTTTTTTAAATATGTAGTTGGTTGTACCATTTCATTTCTTCAATAACTTGTGTTATTTCAATTTTTCAGCAGAAGTTATGGGAACAAAAGTTGTTTAAAATTTGATTTTCTACAACTTTGATGCCAATTTTTTTTTGTTAAATCAATATTTTTCGATTAAAATAGGGGTGTCATATTGATTCCTCAATAACTACCTAATGGCAATGCAACTATATTAGGACCTCGCTGGACTGATCTGATGAATAGATGCGATCATCGCAGCGTGTGTGCCCAGCTTCAGGTAGTAGTTCAAATCGTGAACAACCAATTACTACCGTTTGAATTAGATGAATGAGCCCCCAGTGACGAAAACTTCGCCGTAGGGCGATAATGTGGCCACGCCATTATAACTATAACACTCATCGTCTGCTTACTTCCGCGAGTCAGAAACATTTTTGTCTTTCAAGTAATCTTCTATACGGTAGTAACATTTTTAATAAGTATTTATTTAAGATTTTTATAGAATTTTCGGTGGTTCGTTTCCTTTCGTAGATATTCAGGTAGTTTATTAAATATTTATCAACATATATTCAGAGCTTCTCCTTACAAGCTCTAGTTTTGGCTCTGGTGCAATTATTTTGCTTTTTTGACGAGGATTTTCGGAGATGGTAAAATGATTAGGATATTTTTTAACAATCATTGCTGCACCAGAATACCAGCGTTGAGTGCTGGGAGGACCCAACACTCAGCATTTTATAGCTGAGGTGAGTCCCTTTCGGCACTTTTGTTTTTTCGCTATTTTATAATTTTTTTTTATTTATTTGTACTTGTGTCGAATAAAGATATTTCATTTTTCATTTATTTCATATTTCATTCGAGAATGTATATACTAGGTAGAGTTAATATTTTTTGCTGTATAAAATGTGGCGTACAGTAAGCTCGCGGGCGGATGTTCATCAGAATGCGTAAACATTTCTTTTGTTTGATGAATAAATCTTCGATGTCTGTACTGTTACCCCAGATTATCACTCCATATTTAAATAATTTTATTATTATTAATTAATTTAATGGCATGCCCTTTAGGTATACCTTCAGTAGTAGCAAATATTTTTACTACTTAACTTAACTCTTTAATTTGTCTATGGTAGGTATTAAGAATTTTTATGCATAGTAATAATTAATTATACTCTATTATTTATCAATATTATTGTGTTTAATTTGTATCCTCTCCTTCCCTACTAAGTCTCCCTACGCTCATTGTAAGCGCAAGGCTTACATAAGTTTCCTGTTGTACATAGGTAAACGTCTAGCCGTTTTACAAATCGTTTTTAGAAAACGACGTAAAATTAAATGGCATGCCCTTTATACCTTCAGTAATAAAATAATTATAAATAAAAGGTTTTTATTTACACAGAAAAACAAAAATGAACTTAAATAACAATTTACACTATGACTAAACTAACACTAAAACTTAAAATAAATAAATAAATATTAGGGGACATCTTACACACGGTCTCTGACACCAAACTAAGCAACGCTTGTGATATGGCTGTCCACTGCAGGACGTAAGCCTACCCACGAAGGGTCATTGATTGGGCCATTTCCACTACGCTGGCCCAGTGCGGGTTGGTGGATTCACATCCGCCATCGAATTTCTTCTACGGACGTATGTAGGTTGCCTCACGCACGATGTTTTCCTTCACCGAAAAGCCAGTAGTGTGAAATTCCGTACATAAATTCCAAACGACTCATTGGTACGGGGCCAGCATTTGAACCCACGACCTCACGATTGTAAGGCAGTGTCACTACTTCTAGACCACCACGGCACGACGAGATATTAAATACGAGTACATACTTATATAAATAGTACCTAAATAACATCCAGACACAGAGCAAAAACCTATGTTCATCACACAAATGCTTGCCCTGTGTGGGAATCGAACCCACACCTCTTTGACGCAGAAGACCTTTAAAATTAAATTAAAAATTAAATATATCTTTATTGCACACCAAAATTACAGTAATATAGATACAACAGAAACTACACCAAAAAATGTTATACAAGGGCGGCTTTGTCGCCTTTGGCGATTTCTACCAGGCAACCTTTGGATGGACTGGACACGAAAAATATAAATAGAGTCTGGCCAACGAAAGCTGTCCAAGAAAAAAGGCGGGAATTTTAAAAAATCAAGAGCAGCCCGGGTAGCACGGCAAAGGGAAAAAACCATTTTATCCACTTGAAATGTCAGTTGTCATTGTCAAACCATACTTTATTTCCTTTTCGAGGGGATATAATGGTGTAAAGACAATTTGTCCCTTTGCCATGCTTCCCGCGCTGTTAGCTTGTTTAAACTACGTGCATGCTAAATTTCATGGAGATCAGCTGAGCGGTACTAGAAAACAATCTAACAGCTCTTGATTTTTTTTAATTCCCGCCTTTTTTCTTGGACAGCTTTCGTTGGCCAGACTCTACGGTCGGTAACATTATACCTTTGTTTAAATTCAAAAATTCAAAATTAAAAAAATTGGGTTTTAGCGGTTAATAGCACTGCAAATAAAAAATGCATTGTGCAGTGCGACGCCCGAGCGAATACAAAAGGCCACACGTTTTCGGCTAGAAATAATTTAAAATCTTAATAACATTAGAATAGGATTTTTTCGTATGGCTTTATTTTTATATATGATTTTATGGGGAAAACAATAATAATGAAAAACAATATAGAAATTCCCCATCACGACCCTGGTTTTGAGGTATTTATGCATTATGCAGTGGCGGCCCAACCTTTTTGTTTTCAAGCTTGCCTATAAAAAATAATTCACGGCCATGTTTCGGGAAGTTGTTATGATTTTAGGCACATGAAATATTACCATGTCCCATAGAGATATGGTCGATCGAGAAAATCTGAAAGAGATTCATCGATTTAAAATAGAACGAGTTAAAAGGACACATGAAAAAGATCTCGATTCAGTGGATTATGCCAGGTTTTTATGAAGTTAACGTTTATGTCCAAGTATTTGACAGTAACTTTGCTAGAAATTGTGTTGTTATTAAATAATTAACTGTATTCTGTGCTGAGTTCCAGACTTCCATACATATTCACAGTTTCACTCCTCTGATTGTCGTATTTATGATACGGCAGTTCTCTGCTTTGTACGTTGGGCTTGTACGTAAGTTCGTTTTTACCTGTGGTTTTTACCAAGTCCCCTATTGCCATTTAACATGGCAATTGGCGTAGCAATGGCAACTCTGCAATGCAGCATTGCATTCAGTGTGACCAGATTCAGTTTTTAAAACTTTTTTAGAAACTTTTTCGAACATCAGTTTTTTGTAGGTATATTTACGGAGGTCGGTATTTTGGAGTATCCTTACTAATATTATAAATCCGAAAAGTTTGTTGGTTTGTTACTCTTTCACGCACCAGCGGAGCAACGGATTGACTTGATTTTTGGCATGGACATAGTTTAAAAGGCGGAAGGAGCTTTAGGATACTTTTTATCCCGAAAAATTGCATAGTTCCTGTAGGACAGGACAAAAACCATCGAAAGCGAAACTGTCGCCACTATCACAAAGACGCTAAGTGATTAATTCCTCTATGACGCTAATATGGACTAACGAAACGTCACAGCCAAACGTAATTAGATGACAGGTGACATTGTCTGCAGACTTTTATAAATCACAAGTAGCATGGCAATGGGACAAATTATTTTTCTACCATTATATCCCCTTGAAGAGGAAATAAAGTATGGATTGAAAATGACAACTGACATTAAAATTAGATAAAATGTTATTTTCCCTCTGTATGCTAAATGTTACTATGACGTTTAATACCAGGCCGTCATTTTGTCTGACATTAAAAATATTTTTAAGTCTTCTATCATTAGAGGTTTAACATGTTTCTTTATTCTACCTTTATGGTACAGAATCATCATACTTTAATATTATCAATCTGAAAAGTTTGTTGGTTTGTTCCTCTTCGACGCAGCAACGGAGCAAAAGATTGACCTGAGTTTTGGTATGGATACCTATGGTTTAAAAGACAGAAAGTGATAATAGGATACTTTTTTATCTCGAGAAAATTCGTGATTCCCATGGGATAGGACAGTAACTGTTTCTCAGCAATGGAGCAACGGATTGACTTGATATTTGGGGTGGGCATAGTTTGGAAGACGGAAAGTGACATAGGATACTTTCCATCCCGAAAAAATTGTGGTTCCCGTAGGACTTAACAATATTTTTTTCTCAGCAACGGAGCAACTTGCCTTGGCTTGCATGAATATAGTTTGAAAGACGAAAAGTGACATAGGCTACTTTTTATCGCAAAAACTTAACAGTTCCGTTAACGTAGGATAGGATAAAAACTAAGTGAGCGGGCTGCGGTAGCAGCCGTCTAAGCGCCAGAAATAACCTGTCATGGCAAGTTTAGGACGTTCCTACATTTTTCGCACTCCTTCGCGGCACTCAACCGCGCTAGCCCAGACTCTGGCTCCATAACGGAGCTTGCGCTCCTGCCATAATGACAGAGTGTTTCGGAGCACAAGACACATCGTCATCCACCACTCGGGACAAGCCAGTACTGAACGTCAGACAGCATTCCAACGCCCTGGTCCCAGTGCAGCGGGTCAGTCATAGTAGCCCAGCGCCTGCCTCTTCAACTGCAGAGGGCAGTGAGAACGGCCATCGCGATACCGACACCTCTCTTCCCCTGCAGCCCCACTGCGTCTGCCAACACGTTGACGGCCTAGCGGAAGGTAGGGTAGGTGGCGGCACCCTCACCACCAGTTCCATATATCCCACCGCGGCCCCTAATCCTCGGCTGTCATATCAGAGTCCAGGAAGCAGCCTTGCTTTATGAAACTAAGACAGGTTATTCCCAGCAAGTAACTGGAGATAGAGAGACAGAAAAGACTGCCTGTTGTTAAGCCACACCCAGCGCAGCAGGAGGAACTGGAGTTCATATGCCTGGCAGACGGAGCAGCACTAGAGCAAAATCTTAACCGAGAAATTAACATATTTACAGACGGCAGCAAAATTAAAGGGAAAGTTGGGGCGGCATTATCCATTTGGGATGATGCCGCTGAGATCAGTACCCGCAAGCTGAAATTGGCCGATTGGTGCTCCGTGTACCAGGCCGAGTTATTGGCACTTCTTGAGGCTACCTAAAAAGCAAAAATCTTTTGTGGCTCCAGGTCTGCACTGGAAACGGTAGATGGCGTATCTTCTCTCCATCCCTTAGCAGTAAATTCAAAGCTAACATAAAGTTACTACACGCACAAAATAAAATAGTGAAACTTTATTGGATTAAAGCGCACGCGGGGATGGAGGGAAATGAGAGAGCGGACCAGCTAGCAAAGGAAGCAGCACTGCACTCGAAGTGCAGAGCTATTTACGATAACTGCCCCGTATCATTCGTCAAGCGAGAAATCCGAAAGGACTCTCTTGACGAGTGGAACCGGCGGTATCAGGATGGACACACAGCGGCGGTAACCAAAACATATTTTCCGGATGCAAGGGCGGCATACAAGATCGTAAGAGAAATAGCACCAGTGGGAATCATAACTCAAGTGCTGACAGGGCATGGTGAGTTTTCCCAATACTTACATCGATTTAAGTTGAGGGAAAGCCTATCGTGCATCTGTGAACCCACAAATGAGGAGACTCCACACATAATCTTTGAATACCCAGTTTATGGAAAGCAGAGATTTGATTTAGAACAAAAAATTGGAATTAATCTAACACGTAAAAACCTTAGAAACAATTTTATCGAATTTTTGCAAAAATATTTGTAAAAAAGCAATAATTAGGAACAAGTAGGTATAAACTTTGCTGTACAATTGTAATGTTTATTATAACTGCAAACAGCCAACAACATTGAAATATAGGTATAGTTTTTATTAATTTGTAATTAAGACCCCTGATCATGTCAGGGATATTTCGCGATATAATAAAAAAAATCCTCGGATACAGCGTCCCAAGAGCGGCACTGCAGCCCGCCTAAGTTGCGACAGTCCTCATAAGGCATGCAACCTACCGGCCATCCTCTCAGCTGCTTTAGTTAAAAGCGGCTGAAACTCGAGTGCCAGCCTCTAAGCTTCCTTGGGGGAAAAGACCCAAAGAAGAGGCAGACTTCGAGCGCCGCCTTTTCAGTTGCCTCAGACTTCCCCCACGACAAGGCGGGAATACACTCGGGTTGTATATACACTCCAACCGTAACTTAACCAACAAAAGCATTCCTCTAAGGTATTTTGATATTTGTCGGTTAGGTTAGGTTTCGCAGCCGACATAAACATAAGCCAAAATATAACGCGGGCGAAGCCGCGGGTAAAAGCTAGTAATTATATATTTTAGAAAAAAGGGTTGTTAGAAGGTATTTTTGAGTATATTTGGATAAAATGGTTACAAAAAGGTATTTTTTTGAGTATATTTGGGGTAATAAAAAGGGTAAAACAACCCAAGGATTTGCGATTTACGAGGAACTTTTGGTGGAAAATAGTGAAATATCACAGAGCTATTACTTTACAACTAGAGAGATAGCGCTGCTGTAGCTTGAGGCAATTCTCATCCACAAAAATGTATTGAAAATCTGGCTCAGAGATGTCAAAACTGTCAAATATGAATTGGAATTTGACACTACTGAGAGGTAAACACGGCAACTAGCCACTCAATCGAGATATTTTTCATGTATCTTTCTAACTCATCTCATATTAAATTATTGCATCTCTATCTTTCTTTTCTCGATCGACCACATTATCGCTCAGAGCCCTTAGTCCAAGTTTTGCATAGTTTACTTAAACTTTCGCGTTCACGTGTGGCTCCATACATATTGGTTAATTCTTCCTCGTTTCCGCCAGGGGCGCTGTACAGAAATTTATGGAGCCATACGGAAACAGCTGTAGTTTCAATTTACGTGTAAGCCTGTACTAACCCCTATGTGTATCTCTGTGTGAAATATACCTACTGAAAAGTATATTTTCTGAGGTGCTTCGGTTTTTTCTGAAATTTAATATGGTCGCACTGACTGCACTATTTTCTGTTTGTATTTGAATTTTTGTGTGATTGGTTGGAAAGGACAGGAAAGTAAAATTGAAAACAAAACGATAAATGAAGGTAGTCAAAGATTTTCTTTACAATTAGCTGGCCATCTACAATAAACCGTGAATAAACCACATTTTTGAACTGACCCAGAGATTTGCTGAGCAGACAAAACCGTTTGTCAGAAATTCGAATCAAGTTTTCAACATTTTGCCTTCACGATGTTTGGTAAGAGATTTCACTGTATTTTACGTTTAATTTAATATTTATTTTGTCAGAAAAGTTGCGTACTTTCGTTTGGAAAGACGGACTACAACCGGTAGGTTAATTTTGAAAATATTTCGAAATTAAAAAGGATAATATTTTATACTCGTCCACTAGAATGATATTCTTCGCGTTCTAAACAAGATTTTAAGTGATTTTACCTGCTTTTATTGGATTTCCCAATGTAACTATGTACATGTACAATCCGCCATTTTCGAACTTGTTTCTTTGTTCTACTCATGTGACTTCAACGCCTCTGTAGGAATACAGGGTTATCCAAAACTAGTGTAGGTACTACTGTACCAGCCTTTTTAATAGTCCACTGCAGGACGTAGGGTCCACGAAGGGTGATTGGGCTATATCCACCACGCTGGGCCAGTGCGGGTTGGTTGGTTGGGTTGGTTTTTAGGTACTACGCTGAAAGAAATTGGTCCAGAACATCATTATGAACAAGTTTTTCTATGGGGCCAACCTGGAATTTAAAATAATATACCTAATTAAAAAACCCCCGACACAAAAATATTTGACAACAAACTTTCAATTGACAACCATTTTGGGCACATTTGTAGAATTTTGGTTCTTCCATCCCCACTTTAACCCACTATAACTCTTAAACGGCTCAATCGATTTTTATAAAACATAGATAAGAACACTCTTGATTAAGTCTCCTTTCATCCAAAAAAAACTAAACTGAAATCGGTTCAGTGGTTCGGGCACTATGATGCCACAGACAGACAGACAAACAGACACGTCAAACTTATAACACCCCTCTTTTTCGTCGGGGGTTAAAAACAGAACAGCTGTTCTATACAATGTATTCCATACCATAAATGTCATTTTGTCGATTCTGATTTGCAGTTTTGGATCGAACAGTTATGATTTTTTTCTCGAATTTCAGGTTCTCCATATAGTAAAAATTATTCATAACAATAGTCTCAATTACCCTCTGGCTTACTACATGGCAAGATAACCCTATATGGCAAAAGCTCAAAAAAGGGTTATGAATTGATTTCGTTTAAGTTCAGCATTTGACATTAGAAATCGAAATTCTTAAGTGCATTTAGAACTAGGTGAGGTGAGTTTGTGCTTGTAGAATACGAATTTCATTGAGAACGGCGACATTGATCATACAAGATTAGGTTCATATCACTTCGTACTCACGCGGGGGGCGCTTGTAGCACTAGATGAGTTTGTGGAATACGAATTTGACATCTCACCACTAGACTGGTGCTAAGCTTCGATGGTCACCCAAGCGAGTTATATTACAGAATCGCATGACAGATATCACTTGATTTCACATAGGTAGATAGTAGAAAAGAGTTGGGTTTGCGTCTCAGGTCGACTGACAATCTTTACTAATATACTTAATAAATAATAAAAGAAGGAAAAAATTCCTTGGCAGATAAATACTAGTTTTATTCGACTCTGCTTGATATAGGCACATCAGTATACACTGCTCGCTTATAAACAAATAAATTTAAATTGATATGCCTATCTCAAGCAGAGTCGAATAAAATTAGTATTTATCAGTCAAGGATTTTTTTCCTTTATTCAAAGGTCCAGTCTATTCTTAAATGTGTTAATAATCCTTGCTGAGACTATATCGTCAAGCAATTACTTTTTACTTGATAACCCTTTTTAGGGTTCCGTACCCAAAGGGTAAAAACGGGACACTATTACTAAGACTCCGATGTCCGTCTGTTCGTCTGTCTGTCTCCAGGCTGTATATCATGAACCGTGATAGCTAGAGAGCTGAAACTTTCACAGATTATGTATTTTTGTTTCCGCTATAACAACAAATACTAACTACTGAATAAAATAAATATTTAAGGGGGGCTCCCATACAACAAACGTGATTTTTAGGAGTTTTTTGCCCGCCATTAATAATGGCAAGAAGAATGGGGCTCAGGGGGCTTCAACACTGTACGGAACCCTTCGTGCGCGAGTCCGACTCGCACTTGACCGATTTTATTATAATATTCCAGCGAACTACGACATGGAAAGTATGGTGAGCGCATTCGAGATAACGCTGTTCAAAGCAATGGGCGAACAGAAAAACGTCACCCAAGCTATCGAGTCTAAAGATCTGGCAGGCATAGTTCGTTCAAGCTTAAGGACTTTGAACAAAAGCGACATGATGTCCAAACTTGTCCGAGCTGCTGAAGCAAAATCCTCTGAAGCATCCAACAAGTTCCGTAGAGAAGGAAACGAGCATTACCAAAGAAAACGGTACAGTGAAGCTAAAGAATGCTATCAAAAAGCTTTAGTATACGCCCCTAACAACTCAATGGAAATGAAACTAGCTTATAGCAACATTTCAGCAGCACAACTCGCAATGCAATCATACTCAGCCTGTATGTTAAACATAGAAGCGGCGCTAGAACTAGACTGCCCCGATTCTTTACGCATAAAATTGAAAAAAAGGAAGATTGAGGCGGAAAGAAATCTCCTGAAAGAAGTCATGACTACTGCGCTTTTACAGGACCAGGATGTCTTAAACTATGATAAGTTTGAAGTTGAAAGGAATCCTGACATTCCGTGTGTTAGCACTGATGTGACTGTAGATGGTATGTTCTGATTTTTTTATTTCTATCATAATTCCTAGCTTCTAACTATACAGGGTTATCCAGAACTGGTGTACTAAGTGGAAAGGAGGTGATTCAGATCATCATTGTGAACAACTTATAAAACAGGGATAATCCAAAATTTGAGAACCAAATGTAAATATATTATCTATGTGAATTTGCAATTTTGTGTGAACAGTTAATTTTTTTTTCGAATTCTGGTTTGGCCCCATAGTAAAAGTTGTTCATGATGATGGTCTTAATCAATCACCTTCGTTCAGCTTAGTACAGAGCAAGCAGATAACCCGGTATATACTGTCTAATACTAGTAGTAATACTTACAATTGACTCCCTCTGTGGCTCAGTGGTTGGCCCCTGACTCCTGGGTCAAAGAGGCATGGGTTCGATTCCCACCCAGGGCAAGTATTTGTGCCATACTCCGCAAGGACAGGAGCAACATTACATAATAATTCCAACTTGTATGCTATTTTGTATGAAGTGTTGGTAGGTACTTACCATGTTCTGACAAATGATGTATTTTTAATCTATGTGATGATGTGTCCTTGCTCTGCGCCTGGTTGAATTATCCTTATAAGTATGTATTTTAAAATACAAAAGTATTGTAGTATCAGTCTCTGGCAGCCATATCACAAGCTTTGCTTAGGTTGGGGTCAGAGACCATGTGTAAGATGTTCCATTATTATAACATATTGCATCAATATTTTTGTTATAGAAACTAAACGTGATTTTCTTTAATATTAGCTATTTATTTTGAAATAAATTTCTCATACATAAATATTTAAATAACATAAAAATAAAAACTTAAACAACCTATCTAAACTAAAATAACTAATCCAAACTTAAATAAACCTATCTAAACTAAATTATCCTATCTAAACCAAAATATCCTATATCTAAAGTTAACTAGTTAAAAAATTAGATACTGCTTAAACCTATAAAATGTTTAAACAGTCTCTAATCTCAGGCAACATGCCTAAAATGCTGGCCGCATTGCCTCGCTGAATTGCGAGGCTGACTTTCTGTCCAAAATACAGGCCAGCATTCTGGTCACGCGTGCTTTATTTTAATCTCCCCGACAAATCTTTGAATATCTCTAGAGCACCCGGCCCCCACGGTCCAAGTGTCTCAACCCCAAAAGGCACAAATGAATATCCTTTGTCGAGAGATGAATATTTGCGCCGTTTGAGGGACTCTGCCGCAATAGCCGCACCGCTAGGCTGCCTTGATGTCTCTAGAAGATGTGACGGCGCCAGTGTATCGACACTTTTGACTTTACAATTTTATGTTATTACCTATGATTTTAGATGATAAGAAGGTAGTGGCAGCGAAGGATATCAAGTCTGGGACAATGGTGGCGATGGAGAGAGCATATGTGAGCACCCAGGATAAGTCGAGGCGTTACACGTCTTGCTACTATTGCCACAAGTTGGGGCCATTCTTCATCCCGTGCGATGGTAAGTTTTTCCTTATATTTATCTTATTTTTAACTGACGAGATAACAAAGGAGGTTCTCCAGTCAAGCGTATACATACATCACAGAGATATAAAATAAAATAAAAATAGCCTTCACTCACTAGTATACGACCTTAAAAAAAATACTCTTATTTATATTTCTTAAATACTAGGTTGTCCACCCTGGACATAGGCCTCGTCTAGAATTTGCCACAGCTCTCTATCTCTGGCTTTTCTGCGCCACCCTGGCAGCAGGTCGTCGTCCCACCTTTTTGAGACATCACAGAGATGCCAAAGGGATAAAAAAAAATGTATTCGTATTCTAGCAAATAAGTATTAAAATTCCCGACATTACCCCAAAAAAACTTCCATAAACCACATTTTATAAAACTTGAAATTATGTCCCTGGTGTCTATCTATATATTTGAAATATTATGTAAATTTGTCAAAAAGAACCCTGACTATTTTAACAAAGCGTCTGATAAATCGCTCAAAATTAGATCACAATATGGGATCAAAGTCCAACTTATATAGTACAGTCGAATTCTTTAAAATGTAACTATGTACTCAACAAAGGGCACAGACCCTGGAGTCTGTAGGTCAAAAATTTAAATATAAAAAAAAAGTCCAACTTAGCAATGCATAGTTCCAGCCCGCATTCTATGGCTATAAATATATTTATTAACTGCCAAATAATCTAAAAGATATCGAAATGGAAAACTGTTTTGTAAAAAAACTAAAAAATTAAATTATTCTATTATCCAAATGTTATTACACATTAGACAAATTTTTTAAAGATAATCTAGAAAACGTAATAATAAATCGTTCCAATACGAATCATACGAATGATAAAATTGCCATACCCTTATCAGTGTCATATGTATAACTATACAAAAAATGTTAATTAAGAACCGCATGTAAATTTCATATGTTGCATTATATGATTTGACTTTGATAATGTGGTAAAAATCTGAAAGAGACGCATCAATTTAATATGGCATGAGCTAAAAAGAGACATGAAAAAAGAATATCTCGATTTGGTGGTTGTTGTCGGATTTTAGACAAGAAACGTCAAACCCCAATACATAATTGACAATTTTGACAGCCGCTTGGAAGATTTTCTATGCATTTTTGTGATTGAAAATTGCCATATAACTACATTTTAGGGTTCCGTACCTCAAATGGATACAAACAAAGCCCTTATAGGATCACTTTCTTCTATCTAGAGAAAGCGTTAAGATATCGAGTTGAAATTAAAACCATATGCGCAGATCTATAGTTTCTTGCAGTTGTGGAAACGTCAAACTTCTTGGTTAATGTAAAAATAAGTTAGAGTTGTTTAGGTCACAGAAAGCAGCATGTTTCGACACTCACAAAGGAATCAAAACGTATATGCATAGATGAATTATCTCGTTCCGCTGGCGGAGCGAGACCCATAATTCATCTATGCGTATATGGTACTTCCAGTTGACCTAGAACTATAAAATTTGGCATGAACCATCGTCATAAAGTTCACATATAGGAATTAATCATAAAACTGCACATTTTCAGAGTTAGTAGAGAGAACTAAAGGGACTAAATTATAAGGGTACTTACAAGCTTATTTACTTCTAGTAATATGCTAATATTAGCGCTAATTACAGGTTGCACAAAAGCGCTATTCTGTAGCAAGATTTGCAAGGATACGTGCTGGGAAGACTACCATCGTGTAGAGTGCCGTATCGCCAACTTTCTGTACACGAACTCCAACGATGTCAACCAAGAGCTCAACAAGCTGGCGGTCAAAGCTGCTATACAGATGTCGCTCAAACTGGGCTGGGAAGCTATGAGGTAGGTCGTCTCAGCTTTTAGGCTTAGCTTATTCTTATTTAGTGTCATGTCACTAAGAATCATAACTACATATATATAGTAGGTATAAAACAAAGTCGCTTCCCTCTGTTTGTCCCCATGTATGCTTAAATCTTTAAAACTACGCAACGGATTTTGATGCAGTTTTTTTAAATAGAAAGAATGATTCAAGAGGAAGGTTTATATGTATAATACACCTGTGTGAAGCCGGGGCGGGTCGCCAGTATAGGTATAATGTACAAATCTCCCTCCAGCGTCTATAGCCAATCCAGCTTTTTAAAATAATAAATAATAAGCGTTGATTGCTGTCCTACCGGCTGCGCCATCTAAAGTTACGTGTTCGAATCGGGAACGTCGTCAACGAAACATAGCCCATCTCTATTGTACAGTCACATTCAATCAAATATAAACCTAACAAAGGGCACAGAGCCTAGAGACAGTGGAACAGTAACTAAAAAAACAGCCAGTACTGATTTTTGACCGACGAACCAAACCGAAGGAGGTACTCAATTCGACGCGTATATACATATACACCACTACTTTTTATGAACATCTAAAAAAAAAATGTAGGTATCAGTACACGATGTAAAACATATGTGTACAGTTAAAATTTAAAAAAGATCTTAGGTAGCCTATTTATTTAGGTTTTATTTTATCCGAAAATTAGACTAAAATTATGCACATAATGTCAATTTCATTCATGTATCGCTATTGCATTCATTATTAAGTACCTACGGTCTTGTTTACGCAAAACAGCTGTAGTTGGAGTCTAATGGATTAGAATAACCAATTATTTCAATTTTTAAGGGATAATTTTAGGATATTGATTTATTAACTTTTTATTGCATATATATGTTTAGTATCGTGCACTGATACCCCCAAATTTTTTTTAGATGTTCATAAAAAGTAGTGGTGTATATTATGTAACGCATAACTTTTTTCGTAGTAGTCCGATTTCAATAATTCTTTTTTTATTGGAAAGAGTATACTTCGAAATTGGTCCCATTAAATTTTTATTGAAATCGGCTAAGCCATTCTTGATAAATCAACAATAATGTGAAAAATGTAACATCGATTCGTGCGAAACATTCGCGAATTCTGTACACGGGTGAAGTCGGTCATGCTATTTTTTGCGAAAAATAATTATATTAATATCTACACAGCACTATTCTCTAGCAATATTTGCAAGGACAATTAGTGCTTGGAAGACTACTATCGTGTAGAGTGCAGTGTTACCAATTTTTTGTACTCGAACCCCAACGATGTCAACCAAGAGCTCAACTGGCACTCAAAGCTGGTATACAAATGTCGCTCAAACTTGGCTGAGAAGCTATGAGGTGGGTCGCCTGTGCTTTTTATAGGCTACAGGCTATTTGACAACATTGAAAATATACTATTGATTGTGGTAATCCTTACAGATAAAATAGCCTGAAAAAGACATATTTCACCTTATTTAAAATAAAAAAAAGTACGTTCGTATAGGCCGGGTGGCTAGCCCTGGTGGCAGAGTTTTTAGGCCGCCTGAAGGCCTCTGACATGGCTAAACGGTTGAAACAACCGGGGCCTACAATTTATCGTGTCATCCGAGCCACGGTAGCGCTCAGTTGGAAAATGTCACCCGCGGTCACCCATCCAAGTACTCCGTGCGTACCACTGTGCGGAATGTTGCTTAATTTCGGTGATCGCTGACAAATAAATTATGTATAATATTCGCAAATTGCTCGGAATAAAATACGACATTTTTAAATATTTTATCTGTGACCAAAACGCTCTAAGATCAACGGCGGCAACTCTGGTGACGTCAAATGCCAATAAACGAAGAATTTTTCGATTGACTTTTGTTTGTGTAATTTGTGTTTTATGTTTTCGGAATAATATTATTTGATCTGTAAGTTACTTTTAAGGTATCTTTTGTCAATTTTTGGAAGTGAACTAGCGTATTTACTATTATTAACTAACGCTATTTACTACTGTGTGACGTCACACGGGTCACGTGACCTGTGCCATTACATAATGTAGTTTTTGTCGGGATCTTGAAAATATATTCTTTAACACGGCTGACTGCCTCGGTGGCTCAGTGGTTAGTGACCCTGACTTCTGGGTCATAGAGGCGTGGGTTCGATCCCCACCCAGGGCAAACATTTGTGTGATGAACATAGGCGTTTGCTCTGAGTCTGGGTGTTATTTAGGTACTATCTATATAAGTATGAATTTAAAATATGTATATGTAGTATGTCAGTCTCTGGCAGCCATATCACAAGCTATGCTTAGTTTGGGGTCAGAGACCGTGTGTAAGCTGTCCCCTAATATTTATTTATTATTTTCATTGTTAATACAGTAGAACTCTCGGAAATATAAATGTAGTGTGTTAATATGTACTAAAGAATGATTTTAAACCATTTTAAATAAGTAGTCATTTAGCCTATTGTCAAAGAATATAACAATACCTATTGTTGAACATAGGCGTTATTCTTATTTTGTGTAGGATAGGATAGGAGGCGAAAGGTTCTGGAGTGTTTTGTTATGACAATTCGAATATAGGTTTTGTGCATTTAAAATAATCGGCCAAGTACGAGTCGGACTCGCGCACGGAGGGTTCCGTACAGTATGGGAGCCCCCCTTAAATATTTATTTTATGTTAATTTTATTATTTATTTTTGAAGTGAATATAAAACTAAATATTCTTTGAAAATTTCAAGCATCTTACTGTTATCATTATTAAAATAGAGCGAAAAACGTCTTAAAAATCAGGTTTGTTGTATGGGAGCCCCCCTTAAATATTTATTTTATTTTCTTTTTAGTATTTGTTGTTATAGCGGCAACAGAAATACATCATCTGTGAAAATTTCAGCTGCCTAGCTATCATGGTTCATGAGATACAGCACGGTGACAGACGGACATCGAAGTCTTAGTAATAGGGTTCCCCTAGTAATAGTTTTTACCCTTTTGGTACGGAACCCTAAAAAAGGCTTTTTAAAATAATAGAGTATGGTTCTGGGCTGCCATTCCTTTTGGGAGTATTGGTTTGTGTCCTACCGACTGCGCCATGTAAATTCTAACACAAGATTCACAAAGTAATATATTGTGGCAATATGATTTTATTCGTACCCGCCAAAAACACTCGTTTATTTTATGTTATCTCTCCTTTTCAGGGTTGCCTCTCTAGAAATGGGTGTGAAGATTTTCGAGAAGAGTTCAGTGGGGGAAGCGTTTGATTGCAGCAACCCTACTTCACTGCTATGCTTCGATGATCGCGCTTCTGTGCCTGATAACATTATGATCAACAAGGCTCTGTTCTGTGCCACGGTGCTGCATTTGATTGATAATGTACCCGATTATTGGCCTAAAGGTATTGTTTTATTATTTAATTATGTATAGACCGCGCCACACAAGTTGGCGGAAATTAAGTTAGCTTCAAGCACAGCCCGGACACTCCGCGATTTTTCATACAAAATCTGCTGTCTTACGCACACCTACACAGTACTTACTCACAGACAACACACATACGCACGGTCGCTACACGCGCATTTGTGTGCGGAACGTCTATGGCTGTCAGCGATCACCACATCGTGACGTCATGCCGCGTGAGTGAGACAGTTGCGTACTTAATTTGCAAAAATGAATATTAATCTAGTGCTTAAAAAAGTATAACAATTACTTAATTTGAAAGCATTTTAACAAAAAGTAACCGATCTACTTCTTTTGTAAGATAATATCAAGAGAAAGTTACCAAATAATGTAAAATAAGTTCCTATTATTTATCCTTAGGGAAACATTAAAATTTCTTGTTTTGTTACGTATCATTGATATTCAACCATACACAGTACAAGTGTTCCCTATTGTCACAGTCTAGGTAGTTTTTATTAGAAAATCCACCAGCCAGTGCAGCCCGCGCGCAGAGTACACGATGCGGTACGTAGCGCGGGGTGGAAGTGAGGAAGACTCAAACGGGTGGGGGGTAACGAGTGGCCGTTCTATACGTAGTATTATTATATATTCTTTGCTTCAAGTTACGCAATGTCCAATAAACGCGCGGCTTTGTGTGAGCTTCAGTCAGGATTGGATATTGTGCAGCTTGTAGCTAACTTCATTTCCGCCAACTTGTGTGGCGCGGCCTATACTAGCACTTATAATGCAGTAAGTTCATATAGAACGGGTGGCTGGCCATGTTGCTAGAGTTTTTGGAGTCGCCTGAAGAAGCCCGAATTTCGAGAACAAAAAATCAGCTGTTCCATACAAAACTACAACTGAGAATCGACAAAATGTATGAAACATCTGATTATTAGCGCTCGTAGCGTAGTTTGACTAGGTGTTTGTCAGCGATCACCGAAATTAAGCAACGTTCCGCACGGTCAGTATTTGGATGGGTGACCGCGGGTGGCATTTTCCAACTGAGCGCTACCGTGGCTCGGATGACACGTTAAATTGTAGGTCCCAGTTGTTTCAACCATGTAGCCAAGTCAGAGACCTTCAGGCGGCCTAAAAACTCTGACACCAGGGCTAGCCACCCGGCCTATACGAACTTACTTACTTATCCTTACATAGTATAAAATAAAGTCGCTATTTTCGTTTGTTTGTTTGTTTGTCTGTATGCTTAAATCTTTAAAACTACGCAACGGATTTTGATGCGGTTTTTTTTAATGGATAGAGTGATTCAAGAGGAAGGTTTATATGTATAAAAATTCCCGAAATTCCCACGGGAACGGGCACAACGCGGGTAAAACCGCGGGGCTCTGCTAGTATCTGATTATTCTTGAAATCTGGGTTTGCCCAATAGTAAAAGTTGTTCATAATGATGGTCTAAATCACTCCCTTTTGGCTTAGTACAAGGTAATCAGATAACCCTGTGTAGTTTCCGTTTTCATCCATTCATCCATCAGCCATAGGACGTCCACTGCTGGACATAGGTCTCCCCTATGGGTCTCCAATAAGACCGGTTAGAAGCGGCTTGCATCCAGCGCGATTCTGTGGTCTTAATGAGGTCATCCGTCCACCTTGTGGGTGGACGTCCTCCGCTGCGCTTGCCGGTACGTGGTCTCCACTCGAGAACTTTTTGACTCCATCGGTCATCAGTCGTCCGCGCTATGTGCCCTGCCCACTGCCATTTTAGCTTGCCAATCCGTTGAGCTATGTCGGTAACTTTGGTTCTTCTACGGATCTCCTCATTTCTGATTCGATCTCGCAGAGAGACTCCGAGCATAGCCCTCTCCATAGCTCGTTGGGCTACTTGCAGCTTATTAATAAGGCTCATAGTAATAGACCACGTTCAGTGCCATAAGTCATCACTGGTAACACGCACTGGTCGAAAACTTTCGACTTGAGGCATTGAGGTATGTCGGATGAGAACCCGTTACGCAAGTTTTGTGACAAGGATATTAGGTGTAAAACTGATTTTTGTGTTTTATCATGTGTTTTGTTGTTTATGTATTGTACCTAGTTACTTATCTTATTTTTGTTGCAAATAAATTTCTGTAGGTATTTCTGTATTTTTCGAACGCTGCCCAGCCGAGTTGGATTCGGCGATTGGCCTCTTTCTTGAAGTCGGACCTACCTAACTGGACTACTTGTCCTAGGCAGACGTACGAGTCAACAACTGCAAAGTCCGTTCTCAGCAGCCGAGTAAAATATAATTTGCTCTATTACAGACAAGAAAGAGAAACAGACCGCAATGGACTCATTAAGCCGGGTCACCCTACACCTCAACACCACACACAAACACAGTATTATGATCCCCAACACCGTGGTCGAAGAGGCTGACGGTATCCGCAACATGGGGTGGTTCTCTTTTGGGAGCAAACTGGCTCACTCGTGCGAACCAAACTTACTGGTACTGGGCTGCAGCGATAAAATAGCTTTAATAGCGCTACAACACATCAAGAAAGGAGATGAACTCACCATATCTTATGTGTAAGTATATTTTTATCCTAAAGTAACAATAAAATAAAAGTACTTCTCTAGAGACAAAAGTAGGTTTTTCAGTCCACCCTCAAAAAATAGCACTTTGTGTTTTGCTAGGGTGGGTAAAAAAGTTTTAGGGTGGGCACTATATACAGGGTTATTTTCAATCAATTAGCATCCTTTTAGGGGCTTATTCTGTACATCAAAACTAACAACTTTTGTTCTGCGACTTTTGTGAGAATTCAAAAAAATCATCTGTGCCATACATTTTGTCGCGGGTGAACGATATTTTTCTATGGAACAACAAATTTTTTTTTGAGATTTGACAAAAGTCGCAGAACAGAAGTTGCTAGTTTTGATGTACAGAATAAGCCTCTAAAAGGATGCTAATTGATTAGAAATAACCCTGTATAATAAGGTTATAATATACTAAACGCTGTGGTAGAAGAGACTAATGGCATCCTCAGTTAATGTTCTAATGACTAATGTTCTCTTTTTCGAGCAAACTGGCTCATTCGTGCAAACCACTTTGTATTTTGCTAGGGTGGGTTTTCTTAGGGTGGGCACTATATATAATAAGGTTATATTCTAAACACTGTGGTGGAAGATGCTGAATAAAATATATGATACTTTAAGAGGAAAGCTGAGAGCCAAGGAATTTGAGAAGTAGGTATTTGGCTAAACTATTGCTGTCGCGATGCGCCCAAGCCAGGGAGCTTCTATGTGTGGTGTGATGCAATTGTATTTGTGTGTGTGCTGCGCAACAACTCCGCCCGCGCCCTTCCCGCGCCCGCCCGCGCTCCTAGCTCAGGCGGACGGCTGGTGTATTCTTTTGAATTGTAGCAAAATATGGTAGGTACATAAGCTCCGGTTTTTTGGGATAGCGCATAGCAAACGAAAACCTTTATACTGAATATTTTTAATCGAATTAGAAAGCTACATTATCTTTTTTTACACATATAGGCGAAGTAGGTATATTGATTTTAATTTTCTTTCGAATAATATTTTTTGAAAAAACCTTATAAATAGCCAACTTTACACAATTGACCTCAATCCAAAAGCTGCGAACAAAAATAGCTATTTAACTAATCGATTTCTGTAGGCGCTGCATAATACATACTGAAAATTCTACCAAATACCTAACTTAAGATATACCAAATAACTTTTTTTAAGGAAAACACGCACATATCTCTTCAACAGACAATAAACAAAGTGTAAAATCTTATTAAAAACAAGCTTTTATTTAAATTAAATAGTCCAAAAAGAAGAATCTAAACTTTAAAATTAATTCAACCTATAAATTTTCGAATATTACACAATTTTAGGGGTATAAAATCTTTCAAGTGATTTAGGTACGTAATAAATAACAGATGGCTTCAATATCTGCTTCAAAATTGCGTTGCATGGTTTAACCCAAAAAAATATATTATTTACATACATACATTGCAAGTTAAACATAAACTTGTAAAAACAAACTTGAGAATCGGCTCGGAAAAATCGAATATGTGAAGTAATTAGTACCTATTTTTAAGCCCTTGAATTACCTAACAGTTTTAAATTTTGCTAATTTTATAATAGTTGTTTCTACCTAATTGATATTGTATTACTTAAGTTTTGTTTTTATTATTATTTTTGAATTTTATGCATTGTGATTATTTGTGATACAATTGTAAATTTGACTTGCCTAGTGTAACGTTTGTAGTTATAAGGCCAATAAATATATCTTATCTTATCTTATCATACACGAATTGCAAATCCCCTTCTTTTTGTAGGTCAGTCAAAATGAAAGGTTTCTCAATTCATCATCATCATTTCTGTCACGTGACGTCTACTGGTGGATACACGATACCTGTTTACAAGGTCGTGTTTTACAAAGTGAAGGAGGTTTCAGAGGTGTACCTACCTATGACCTACACGTTCGTTATTATGAACAAAGTTTACTATGTTTACTATATTTTGTTACAAATTCATATTTGTTAATTTATTAACTATGCAATTTTTGTCATTTTAAGTTTTGATATTGTAGCATTGTTCAGATTTATATTGAATGATTATCGTTTTGTTTTTACAATTTAATATTTAATCATTTATTTAAATATATAATTTAATTAATTTAACTACAGCTATTTTAAGTTATTGTCATTTTAAGATAATTATGCTTTGCTTTAGCTAAGCTGAAATTTTAAGGATATTATAATTATCCTTACAATTGTAATTGATTTGGATTGACTTGTATCTTGTATTTTGATACCAATAAAATTATATGAATATATGAATATGGGTCCAGCTGCGGATTTCGTAAACTAAAAATCAGCTGTTCCATACAAAACTGCAACTTGGACTCGAAAAACTGTTTGACACGATTGGTTTTTTTCTCGAATTTCGGTTTGGCCACATATATTAAAAGTTGTTCATAATAATAGTCCGAATCACCTCCTTTCGGCTTAGTACACCAGTTCTGGATAACCCTGTATATCTGGACATATAAAACTTCTTGCCTTTTATATTGTAACTATTCCCGTATATTCATTGCGCGAGTAGTCCAGTAGTATAAAAAATAATTAAGAATTCAATTAAATAGATGCAATGCTTACTGTTTGGAGAACTGCTTGTCATACTTAGGTTCTACTTTGAATTAGTTTAAAAAAGTTGAAACTATTAGCAAATTAAAGCAGCAGTGGGTAGCACACACCATATAAATACAGGATAGAACATCCACAAATTACTACACACTTTTCAGCAAAACTCAGCGGATAGCCAAGTTAAAATGACAAAGGGCAAGGCACATAGTTCAATGAACGGATAGCCAATGGCCAATGGGGCTGTTTTCTCGAATGAATCTCACGTATAATTCGCGCCACACAAGTCAGCGGATGGAAAGTTAGGCGCAGAACGCTGCGCAATAGGCAAAATACTTATAGGTATGTGCAGGAGCCAGAGAGACAAGACGCTGCACGGACACAATTTTGCTAACAAATTGTATAAGCTATATATATTTTAAATGCTGTTTAGCCCATTCATCATTATTGTTAGGGTTCCGTGCCCAAAGGGAAAAACAGGACCCTATTACTAAGACTTCAATGTTCGTCTGTCTGTCTGTCTGTCACAGGGCTGTATCTTATGAACCATGATAGCTAGGAAGCTGAAATTTTCACAGATGATGTATTTCTGTTGCCGCTATAACAACAAATACTAAAACCGGAATGAAATTAATAATTAAGGGGGGCTCCCATACAACAAACCTGAATTTTTAGCCGTTTTTCGCTCTGTATTAATAACGGTCACAGGTAGGTGCTTGAAATTTTCACAGAATATTTAGTTGTATATTCAATTCAATAATAAATAATAAAATTAATATTAAATATTTAAGGGGGGCTCCCATACAGTACGGAACCCTCAATGCGCGAGTCCGACTCGGACTTGGCCGATGCCAATGACAACTGCCAAGTTTGCTCCTTGATCCCGTATTATAATCGTCTTTGACAAATTGAGTCCATAAGTGCAGTAGTTTTTTTTATAAATTATATAAAATAACAAACGTTTTTAAAAATTTACGTTCTATGGCTATGGATAGCGTAACATGACGCAGTTACGTTCTATTGGTGCTGTCAAAAAGAAAATAAACGGTTGGATCTATTATAAAGGTTCTGAAGCTGAATCATCTTTTGCAGTCTGCCTTTCATGACTTACTGCCCATCCCGCAGTCGCCCCGGTACAGAATTTAAAAGAATAATAAACAAATACGATTATAAATTGAGATATAAACTAAACTATCTCTCAGTTTGTATCATCACTATAATATAGTATAAAACGAAGTCGCCTCCCGCTGTCTGTCCCCATGTATGCTTATATCTTAAAAACTACGCAATGGATTTTGATGCGGTTTTTTAATAGATTAATAATAAATATTAGGGGACATCTTACACACGGTATCTGACCTCAAACTAAGCAAAGCTTGTGATATGGCTGCCAGAGACTGATATACTACATATACATAATAATATTTTAAATACATACTTTTATAAATAGTACCTAAATAACACCCAGACACAGAGCAAACACCTATGTTCATCACACAAATGCTTGCCCTGGGTGGGGATCGAACCCGAGCCTCTTTGACCCAGAAGTCAGGGTCACTAACCACTGAGCCACCGAGGCAGTCGATAGATTGAGAAATGAGATAGATAGATTGATTTAAGAGGAAGGTTTATATGTATAATAATATTAAAATATTAATTATTAAATATAATAGGTACACCTGTGCGAAGCCGGGGCGGGTCGCTAGTAATTTATATATTAAGAATTAATTATTGCACATTTGTTACAGGGATCACTTCTACGATATGAATCTAGCATCCGAGAACTCCAGATATCGCCAAAGACTCATAAAATTCGCAATCGGAGAGAGTTGCGAATGCCGAGTCTGCGTCAAAGAATGGCACGACAACTCACATGTACCGATGAATCTCACAAAAAGTCAGAAAATCGCTTACAAAAAATTCAAAAGTGCTATGAAGACTACAGATTTCAAACTACGTATGACAGCTATAAATACAGCACTGGATGAGTTGACTGGTTGTATAAATACTACCCCGCATTATAATGTTTGTAAGGGTCTGAAAGAAACTCTGACTCTGTACCGGTGTATTAAAATTTTGAATGATATTTAAAGCTAAATGTGTATAAACTTCAGAGGGCTAAGTGGGAGTTTCTCGCTCGAACTCGATCGCGTTAACGTTTGATGTGATTGATTTCCATGGAAATGGCACCGCGCCATCTTGTGTCACGTACAGAAAACTGAATAGCTAAGTGTGAGTATTGTTTACGGTAATGTAACGAGCACCAAACCGATCGAACACAAGCGCGGCAACGTCAGTGATTGGCTAACTCAAGCGTGTGTGTCAATGTGTTCGCGTGTGTGCTCGGCGCGCTCGGTTAACGCGACGTAAAAGTAATTCGATTTGATTTGCAAAACTCCCACTTGACACTCTGAAGTGAAGTTGGTTACAAGCTCCGAAAGTCTAACAATCCTCGCGCAGCTGTTAAGACGCACTGAGGGGTTAGTCCAGGTTTACACGTTAATTGAAACTACAGCTGTTTCCGTATGTCTCTATACATGTTTGTACAGTGCCCCTGGCGGAAACGACGAAGAACTAACCGATATGTATGGAGCCACACGCGAATGCGAAAGTTTAAGTAAACTATGCAAAACCTGGACTAAGGGCTTTGACCATCGCTCCGAAAATAGATGACAAATAAACGCTTTAGCGCCAAAAATAGGCTTAGCGACTTGTCTGATTAACTTGGAACCAAAACATCTGTGGATTTATCTATAAGTGCATTGTATTTCTTTAAGTTTAAGCCATACTTAACCTGTGAAATGTCATGGTTGTGAATGTAGAATTAAGAGTTCTTTAAAAGACTGTTGCTTTATGATTGTCATACAGGGTTACGCAGAACTTGTGTACTAAGCCGAGAGGGGGTGATTAAGACATCGTTACGAACAACTTTTACTATGGGGCCAACTCAAAATTCGAAATCGAAATCAGCTGTTCCATACAAAATTGCAACTCGGAATCGACATTTTTTTTTCTTCGAATTTTGAGTTGTCCCCTTCGTAACGTTGTTCGTACTGGCCTCAATTACCCCCATTCGGCTTAGTACACCAGTTCTGGATAACCCTGTAGAGAGAGAGAGAGAAACGAGATAGTTAAGTCAATTGTTTGGATTGTGTCGAACACATTTAAGACATATGTACTTATTTTTGCGTAAGAACATTATAGGTCTCATAATTGTTGTCTCGCTATTAATTAATAAAAAATATGTTAATAATGTTAATTATTGAGCTAAGGAGTTAGTCTAGGTTTACACGGTAATTGAAACTACAGTTACTATGGTTTTCGTATGGCTCTTTAATTTTGTACAGCGCCTCTGGCGGAAACGAGGAAGAACTAACCAAAATGCATGGAGCCACACGCGAACGCGAAAGTTTAAGTATACTACACAAAACCTGAGCACTTATCTTAGCCCCGAGTTCACCAACACTCGATTAAGTTAAACGTCTGATTACTGTATTTAACCAACGGTTTTTGCTTGCTGAACAGCAAAATTTCGTTAAAATGCTGTTTAAGATTTAACCAACGGTTGATAAATTAAACATCTGTTAGTGAAGTAGTAAGCCCGACTACAGAGGCGCCAGCGTAAATTTAATAGCAACGTAATAAAAACTTAAATTTAAAATTTAAAAAACCCCCGACACTCCTCAGGCTAGACAGAGTCCTACCACTGATAAAATATCTTATCTTTCATTTGACAACCATTTTGGGCACATTTGTAGAATTTTGGTTCTTCCATCCCCACTTTAACCCACCATAACTCTTAAACGGCTCAATCGATTTTTATAAAACATAGCTAAGTAAGAACACTCTCGATTAAGTCTCCTTTCATCCAAAAAAAAAAACTAAACTGAAATCGGTTCAGTGGTTCGGGCGCTATGATGCCACAGACAGACAGACACACAGACACGTCAAACTTATAACACCCCTCTTTTGCGTCGGGGGTTAAAAAGCGTTCTCTCTATCGAATGCCTAAAGTGAAAATGAAACAGAACTATGCTATTTAGCTATTATAATAACGATGGCGCCTCTGTAATCGGGCTTAGTGTCTAAAACCCCAGTTTTACCCGATGTCTTGTTGTTTAAAACAGTAATCACACGTTTAACTTTATCAAGCGTTGGTGAACTTGGGTCTTAGTCCAGGTTTTGCGTAGTTTAACTAAACTTGCGCGTTCGCGTGTGACTCCATATATTCTTGTTAGTTCTTCCTCGTTTCCGCCAGGGGCGCTGTACAAAAATGTACACGGAAACTACTGTAGTTTCAATTTACATACTAACCCGGCTAACCCCTCTGAACCTAGAATGTCTTGTTGAGAATCTCAGAAACTCGAAGATTATGATTGTTATGAGTATGTACTTTTCCTTAATTTTTATAATATGATTTTTTTTCTCTTATATGTCTAAATAAACGATATTGTAACACAATATTGGTTGTTTAACCTATTGACTGCTACGTTTTAATAATTTTTGTGTCATATGATGCCCGTTTCTTTTGTCGCCTCTAGACCGACTTGCTGGTCAAGTTTGTGACTAGTGGTCAAGGAGACCCCATGGCGTTGAAAAGGTTAAATATACGATTTAATTAAGACTCTGTTACTTTCATACATTGTTTGATTCATACATGTCTTCTTTTCTTATAAAACATACTTGTGTGACATATTGTTGTTTTATTTTCGTCAATCTAGCGTTCGTGCTGGGTTCTGCTTCTACGGCAGATATCTAGACTACACACGTGGAAATGAGATTCTAGACATTTCATTGCATGATTTTAGACTTAAGCGTCTAACCAGTGGTCGTCACACTTTTCTGGTCAAGGGCCACATAGGACAACGCGATGTATCACTGCGGGCCGCACATTGATAAATGTTTTTTCAGTAATTTCAAAGCAGATATAAGCATAGCAGATGAATCAATTACTATTATGGGCGAGCGCCAAAATTTTTCGGCAAAGCAGACTAAACACACTGCTATCATGGGCGACCGCAAACAGCCTCAATTTTGTATTGTTTTTTATTTTCAGTAATTTCAAAACAGGCATGAACAAAGCAGACCACGTTATTACGTTTATGCGCGGGTACACTTATGAATGTTTTTTCGGTATTTTTAGTAATTTGGAAGCAAGTATGAACATTATTATTAATTAAGTTATACGCGTGTAGCTAGCGTGATGTTATTCGCTTTTCTAGATTTTTAAAACAAATGACTTCCATCGGTACCGCGGGCAGTACCGACTCGTAGTCACACCAGATTATCACACCAGTATGACAAACAGGATTTTTTTTCTCGTTTGTCACACTACTGATTTTTCCGCACCCTTTATCCTAACTAGTGCTGTCCTAGTTATACTACTTAATTTGTGAAAGTAAAAAACATTAAAGATAAGTATTAGCTTATTTATTCATCGCAATGTTTCAAGGAAATGTCCCAATGTTATTTCACCATTTAAAAGTTTTAGTTGGCAGGAAATTATAAAATTATCTTTTTCAGTTTGGTCGACCCTTCTTTTTTTTGGATATTAATTTCCCTTTGATTGAATAATACTGTTAATAATTTAATATGGTTACGTAGTTTTTATTTATCTTTTTATTTAATTGGGAGTGCCAATTTTCACAGACGTTGTTGGTTCTGTGCCTTTGACCAACTACATTCCAGTCGGCGATATATTGTTCATCATTTAGCCACTGTCGGGCCATGTATGCTGTGAACTGTTTAAGTTTTTCCCCACTCAATTCGTTAGATTCTGTTTTTATGTACTCCCATCCGTTTTTGACCAGTTCTAATGGAGTTAGCGGCAGTGCCGTACATAAACCCCACAATTCTTTTATTTACCTTGTTTTTCAAACCAATTGATTTCGCTTTTCGCCATAAGCTTTAACAATAGTGATAGTAACAATTTTTTATCGATAAATGTGGAAAAAAATATCTTAAGGCGTTTGCTACAGCAATCTCGAAATCTGCGTGGAAAACTGTGGGACACCGATCGGGAAATTTAGATTTTAGGATGTCGAACAATGCAGCGTAAGTCGACTCTTTTTTGTCACCATAAGCACATGTATTAGCGGTATCACGGAAGTTGTTTGAGATGTGCTCCCCAATTCGCCGAGGATGGCAAGCATTGTGGAAATGGCTGTGGACAACTCTTAAATGTCGCATCTACAAAATATTCTTTCGCACTTTTTAATAGTGTCTTTGCTTCTTCAGAACAGAATATTAATAGTCTAGTTTGCTCATACTGATAGTCAGCAACGAGAAATTTCTCAAATGTCGCGGGTACTTGTACTTCTTCAATATGTTTGAAAACGGTCTTGCTGACGTTCAGTTTCCGTTTTCGTGCATTGTAAAGGCTGCACTTTACGCTATCAAATTGAGGTACTTTCAACCCTTTTTCTTATAAAGGTCTTATATGTTTCTCATAGATTTTTGTAATTGGCTCCGCAGAAGTACTAGCTACTTCATGTATTTTGTGTATCGAAATTGCTATTTCATTCTCGTTCTCATCTGGTTGACATGTATTGTTGTGCTCGACTGTTTTTACAACATGTTATCCCTGTGAAGTTAAACGACCATGTTTCAAGACGTTGATGTGAGTCCGATAGATTACGACTTAGAATAAGTCCGTTAATATAAAAATTAAAAAAAATTAGATAACAATGTAGGTAGGTGCTTAAGCTAACCGTTCGAGGCATCATACTCGTATTGGCAAAACTACGTACATAAATAGGTAGGTACTAACGTTTATTGTGACCGAACCTGAACACTTTATACTGTTACGACGGTTGCGACAAAACCATATGTGTGATAGTTTTTATAAACTTTTTGTTTATAGTATTGGTGTTGCATAACAACACTTGTCCACGTTTCCTTTTCAAAATACAAAAATCCATGTTATAAAGCGAATGTGAAATCTATTCACACATTGTTCCATTTGTACTAGTTTTATTTTATTTTTATTGAGAAAAAAAAATATGGTGAAAATACCTACCTACCAAATTATAAAAAATTCGGCAGAAATATAACTAAAAGTAAAAAATAGTCGGCAAAAACGAAAGTCAGCAAACCGACTTTATAATAAAGGTACAGCACTAGCACTTATTGTATACATGTTGTTGAAAAATCAGTAGTGTGACAAACAAGAAAATAAATCCTGTTTGTCATACTGGTGTGATAATCTGGTGTGACTACGAGTCGGTACTGACCGCGGGCCGCACCAAACAGGGTCGCGGGTCGCGGTTTGACGACCACTGAGTCTAAGCAATTAAGATGAAATTGAAATATCAACAACGATTCTCACACACCGCGCCACAGGTAAAGCTGACAGAATGTACTAGTGAATACGATTTTGTAGTGCGTTTGTTTCTAGCTATGGTTTTTAGTCCGGAGGATAAAGAAGCATCTTAGTACCTAATATTTCGTAAACCCTACTCGCTTTGCGTAAAGAGTAGCTCTGCGCTGGGACATACGTAGTATCTATAGTAGTCTGTGGCTGGGACCAAGCCATACCTACCCTGCCCCTAGAATTGCGATTGTGGCGACGCTTAAAGCAAACCTTACGTAAAATATTATGTATCTAGTTGAACTTTTGTTGTAACCTTGCTGGTTGTAACGTAATAGGATAGACCCTGCTTAGCTCTGTGCTGCTGGGCCACTGCACTGACCATCTTGCCAAATGGAATGGATGACATCACAGATATCTTCTATAGTACAGTTCGGCCGTTCAGAGAATGCGTTCCTGACACGTCATCTTGAAAAAATGAAATTTCATTAAATGGACCTTAAAACATTAAATGGTCCATAAATCGTAAACAGTAAGTTTTACAAAAAAGTTTACTGGAAACAAAAGATGCGAAATTTTATTTTCTACAATAATGATCTTAATGTGTTTTGCCCTTAAGTACATAGTTTCCGAGATATCGGCCTAAAGCATTTTTTCAAGATGACGTGTCAGGAACCAACGCATTCTCTCACAGAATAGCTCTGTGCATTCTCTGAACGGCCGAACTATAGATGACATCCAAACATAGAAGATAGAGCTATTCATCCAAATGAATGTGGCTAATGTTGCCAATTTAGTGTATTTAAGTTCATATTCCATTTTGTACAGAAACATTGAAGATATAGGTAGTTAACCAGAAATACTATGTAAATAAAGATAAATCGACAGATGATTTAGTTTGAAGGTAATCAGACAAGTTGCTGAAATATTCTCGACGAATTCCAAAGCGCTCTTTATACCAATGAATAGTCGCCATTTCTAACGACGAAGGCGCAAACTCGTAACATCGAATGGATGTCATCCATTTGGCGTGATGGTCAGTGGGGCCTATAACAGTGCATTGTGTAATAAATAAATAAAATTACCTGATTCCGTCATAAAAACAATAGTGGAGAATTTGTGGGGGTGAATAATTTTTGTCCACGATTCGGGGAATTTGCCCTCTGTTTTTGGGGAATTAGGGACGTGGACATAGGTAACGTTCATAAAGCTTTTGGTTAAAAATAAAATAAAATATAAAAAAAACCATTTATTGCAGGCACAGAGACCCAGAGGTAGTATTATTATATATTCTTTGCCCAGAGTTACAAAAAATTGTTGAGTAAAATCATATAAATTATAATGTTACACCTGTATAAGGGGTGTAACGTCCAGTCTTATAAATAGTTACATAAAATTATACCGCACAATAGTGCCGAGTCGATATAGGTAGTAGGTAGGTACATATATTCATTTCTTATTCGCGTCCATGTGGACAGAAACCCAATGCTCAATCAAAGGGCTCCGGAAATCGTCAGAGACAGCCACAAGAATTGCGTTATCGGAATGACGCAGACGCTGCCAAAACGAGGCCACCCTAGATCTAATTACTGCAAAGAAGTCAGGAACCCCCGCCTCAGCAAACATGCTCGACGCGCTGCAGCACCGCGGTAGCTTCATAAGAGTTCGGTATGCGCCATTATACTGAACTCTTATCGTGTTAAGTGGAAAATAAATTAACTTTAATTTATGTTTCTTATTAGTTTGTAATCCTTAGTTATAGCTATTATAACAATGTTTGCGAGTCTTAGTACCTACCTACCTAATACAAGTAGATGATTGTTTTAATTTTTAAGAGAAACGTAAGAAATCAGCCACTATTTACCTTATGTACTGTGATTTTTAAACGGTTTTATTTAACTTCACTTGCCTATATTTTGGGTCAAATCTAGTAATTGAAATTTGACCCCCTTCCCGTGGATAGATTCATATGATATTTAATACTCAGCTTTAATTTTGATGACAATAGAATTTTTTGTATTGGGTATTGACATAAATACAAGATGGCCGCCGTCACAACATGATGAATTAAATTTTTTTACACAACTCCTTCAACAATGTCAAATGACATCTACATTTTTGTTAGTTTTGTCAACTTTTGTACGTTATCGTAGGTCGTTTACTCACATATGAATTCTGCGTAATCATCATTTTAGCCGTTTGCGTTCGGACGTCTTCAGTTTGTATCGTAATTATTGTAATATGAAATGGATCTACCCAAAAAAACCAAAGACTTATTCCCAAAAACACCAAACGGAGTTATAGAATTTATAGGGTGATACACTTTGTGGCAACTTCTAGCTACTTTTTCAGGTTAGATAATGTGAGAATCTGGCAACTTTTTGAAAAAGTTCTAGCTACACAGATGACAAGATGCAGTTGGCAGCACTGGCTGAGCTGCCGTTAGTTTTCTGGGGTTGGCAACACTGCAAATAACATCCGTTTCGTATTCTTTTAAAATCGTTTCACATTACTTGATTCATTGCATCAATATCAATATTCTCAATTAACTAGGTACAATCCAAGGAACATTTCAACAAACAATAAGTACACAAAGTGCAAAGAAGCCACAAAAATACATTAATTAAAGATAGAATACCGGTAAGTATCTCATGTGTTAACAATTTCTGTGCTCTTGTTTTCTTTTTTTAAATTGAAATAATTATGAACTAAGCTGTTTTTTATCTTTTATTTGTTCACTAAATGAACCACATATTTTATGTTAATTTTGATATGATAAGTGTGAAGTCTCACACGTTCAGATTCTACCGCGTACACAGACTTTTAAAGGGAATTTAAGGGAAGTATAAGTCTGTGACCGCGTAGCGTACCTATATTTCAAAGCTATCACTGTTTCTCTTCACTGGAGGTCGGTCAACAGATAAAAAAACTGAATTGCCAGCTAGCCCTGGTGTCAGAGTTTTTAAGCCGCCTTCAGGCCTCTAACATGGCTAAACGGTTAAAACAACCGGGGCCTACAATTTAACGTGTCATTTGAGCCACGGTAGCGCTCAGTTATAAGCACCACCCGCGGTCACCCATCTGAATACCGCGCCGAACCTTACAGCAGATGTACAACTTGGACTCTTCCAGACAATAAAATGTAGGATCCATGTCCTTTAAAGAAGGCTATATAGGCCGAATCATACACATTACAGTAAATTATACCGTCAATACTCTCTCTTTTAAATTGCTACTGTTATGTCTTTATGTTAATTCAGCATAATGTCAGATAAATTTTGAAATTATAACTTTTAATGTATTCAATAGGACTCATCCACTTAGTAGCGTAGTATGACTAGGCGATTGTCAACGATCACCGAAATTAAGCAACGTTCCGCACGGTCAGTATTTGGATGGGCGACCGCGGGTGGCACATTCCAACTGAACGTTACCGTGGCTCGGATGACACGTTAAATTGTAGGCCCCAGTTGTTTTAACCGTTTAGCCATGTCAGAGGCCTTCAGGTGGCCTTAAAACTCTGACACCAGGGCTAGCCACTCGGCCTATACAAACTTACTTTTATCCACTTAATGGGGATCTGTTAACAATGCACATTGCATAGATAGCCCAAATTTTATGTTTGTAAAAGCAGTGCATTGCCAAATAAAAAAAATATGGGAAATGAAAACTGTTTTATAAAACAACTAAAAGTATGATTAACGAAATGCTTTTACATATTTCAATACAAACATGTAGAAAAATTTCCAAACGAATGTCGATGTCAAGTAGTGCACTCAAACCTCATATATAACCCTATAGGGTTATTATAATAATAATTATGCATAACTATAGACATACACTAAGAAATACTAGTAGGTACTTATATGTCTATGCTAAACAGGGAACCACATGTAAATATTACATGTTGTAATAAATGAAACTGCCATTGCAGTACATAATATTTTAATTTGCTTATTTTGGTAAACTCCATTGGTCACTTTTTAACCCCCGACGCAAAAGAGGGGTGTTATAAGTTTGACGTGTCTGTCTGTGTGTCTGTCTGTCTGTCTGTGGCATCATAGCGCCCGAACCACTGAACCGATTTCAGTTTAGTTTTTTTTTTATGAAAGGAGACTTAATCGAGAGTGTTCTTAGCTATGTTTTATAAAAATCGATTGAGCCGTTTAAGAGTTATGGTGGGTTAAAGTGGGGATGGAAGAACCAAAATTCTATAAATGTGCCCAAAATGGTTGTCAAATGAAAGATAAGATTTCGTACTTTTTTTGGGTAGGTTTTTGTGTCGGGGGTTTTTTAAATTTTTAATTAAAGTTTTATTTTCATCATGGACTGATTTATTGTTTGTTTATGGATTATTTTCAGATATAACTTCCAAAACTTGGGTGATATAGAAGATCAGATTTCATCCCACAGTCTGCATCACTAGATACTGAGGCGCTAGAGTCTCTACTCCAGACAGGCTTGAGTGCAACATTCCGCATATATATATACAGAGTACTTGTTGTGATAAGTCAGCTCAGGAAAATCACTCGAAACAACACATCATGAATCATACTGGAGTAAAAGTACATAATGTGATTTTTGTGATTATAAATCAGCACTAAGAGGTAACTTGAAAATTCACAATGTGATTCATACTGGAGAAAAGCCATATAAATGTAATATGTGCGAATTTAAAACTGCCTCGAATTCACGTTTAAAAGAACACATACTAACTCACACTGGAGTAAAGCCATATAAATGTGATTTGTGTGATTATGAATCAGTACGGGTAAATACGTTAAAACTGCACATGCTGATTCACACTGGGATAAAGCCATATGAGTGTGATGTGTGTGATTATACAGCAGCACGGCCAAGTTACTTGAGAGACCACAAACGAACTCACACTGGGGAAAAGCCATATGCATGTGATAAGTGTGATTATACATCATCACAGGTAAGTAACTTGAAAACTCACATGATAACTCACATTCGAGAAAAGCCATATAAATGTAATATGTGCGAATTTAAAACACGCTGGAAACGTCAATTAAAACAACACTTACTAACTCACACTGGGATAAAGCCATATGAGTGTGATGTGTGTGATTATAAAGCAGCATGGCCAAGTTACTTGAGAGAACACAAACGGACTCACACTGGGGAAAAGCCATATGCATGTGATAAGTGTGATTATACATCATCACAGGTAAGTAACTTGAAAACTCACATGATAACTCACACTCGAGAAAAGCCATATAAATGTAATATGTGCGAATTTAAAACACGCTGGAAACGTCAATTAAAACAACACTTACTAACTCACACTGGGATAAAGCCATATGAGTGTGATGTGTGTGATTATAAAGCAGCATGGCCAAGTAACTTGAGAGAACACAAACGGACTCACACTGGGGAAAAGCCATATGCATGTGATAAGTGTGATTATACATCATCACAGGGAAGTAACTTGAAAACTCACATGAAAACTCATACTCGAGAAAAGCCACATAAATGCAATATGTGCGATTCCAAAACAACCTTGGAAAGTCGTTTAAAAAGACACATACTAACTCACACTGGAGTAAAGGCATATAAATGTGATTTGTGTGATTATGAAGCAGCACAGGCAAGTCAGCTAAAAAGGCACATGTTAACTCACGCTCGAGAAAAGCCATTTAAATGTAATATGTGCGACTTCAAAACAACCTCGAAATTTAGATTAAAAAAACATAAACTGACTCACCAAACTCTAAAAAGCTAGACTTGGGGTCTAAACTGAAAACTGGAGATAATTAAGAAGATACAACTGTAAAGATTAAGAGGCAAATATACATGGTATGAATGGTATGTCATGGTATGTCATGGTATGGTTTCAGTAGTATATACTTCTATGAACAACTACAACAATAAACAACTTTTACTATTGGGCCGACCTCGTTTTTTTTTATGGGACAAAAAGTCAAAACAGCAGTGCGAAATCTCGAAAATAATTTTTTCGAGATTTCGCACGTATCCCCATAGAAAAATTGTTTGGAAATTTGGAAAACTGAGTACAATACAGGGTTACCCAGAACTTGTGTTGTAAGCCGAAAGGAGGTGATTCAGACCATATAGACCATAAGATTGTTATACATAGTTCGGCCGCGCCGTTCAGAGAATGCGTTCCTGACACGTCATCTTGAAAAAATGTTTTTGGCCGATATCTCGGAAACTATGTACTTAAGGGCAAAAAACATTAAGATCATAATTGTAGAAAATAAAACTTCACATCTTTTATATCCAATATTTAATGAAATTTCATTAAATGGGCCATAAATCGTAAACGGTAAGTTTTACAAAAAAGTTTACTGGAAATAAAAGATGCGAAATTTAATTTTCTACAATAATGATCTTAATGTTTTTTGCCCTTAAGTACATAGTTTCCGAGATATCGGCCAAAAACATTTTTTCAAGATGAAGATGACGTGTCAGGAACGCATTCTCTGAACGGCCGAAGTATAATGATTGGTTCGACTCTGTTTGTAATTATAATCACTTTCAACTTAATATAACTGTATACCGTATTGAAAATTTTGTTTACTGTTACACTGAATAGAGCTAATGAACAAGCATTAGTAGACTTCTATATGCGAAAACTTTTTAATAGTGGATAGTTATTTAAGGTATTAGTAATTTAGCTTGATAACACTGTATGTTTTTCAAATAAAATAATAGTACAAGTGCGGTAAGTTGAAAATTACAGCCGAGGCGATATCGGAATAAAGGAAGGAAGCAGAGGCTGTAATTTTCAAAGCGCACGTATGTCATACGACGTTTTATAACATATTTGTGAGGAAATTAATAAACGAATAAATCTTTACTTGTCCACAAATTAGCGATGCGCGCGTTTTAGGCAAAGGTACAAAAACAGCCAGTATTACTAATTAAGTAAATACATATTTTAGTGTTTTTGTTACAGATACATGGTTGTACTTTATTGTCATAATTAATGAAATAAAATAATTAAATGTTTATTTATTATATTTTATCTCCCAAAGTTAATTTTATTCATAAAATATTGACCACTTTTCTGACTTAAAAACTCTTTGCTAAGATTTTAAAAAGTATCGTTCACTCGTGCGTTTTACATTACAATAACGCACAAGTGCGTAATGAAATACATTACGATATTGAAATTGTTATAATTACAGCCACTTCACGAGCAAATATGTTATAAAATATTTTATCTACACTAATGTTGTAACATTCTATTTATGTTTCCAATACTTGACTTATAATGACTACTGTTATAGCGCAGACAACAAAACACTCAATTTAAGCAATTTCACATGATGTTATAATATCCACATCGATATCGTAAAATCTCATTATAACATCGCGCGCTCGCTCCTGATTGGCCCTGCACGCGCAGCTGCGCTCTCATTGGTTAGATTTTAATGGCGCCAAGTTCACTGTGACAATACACGTACGCGTGAATTTAATGTTTCGCAATATGTTTATTTTTATTAGTGAAGATAAAGTAGTGTATGCAACTGCATATAACACGGGTATTAAAACACTCGTTACTATTATAAAACTCGCTGCGCTTATATGACAGTTGCATAAACTACTAATAAACAACTTTTACTATGGGGCCAAACTGGAGTTAGAGGAAAACCGCTGTTTCATACATTTTGTTGATCCAACTCGGGAACATTGTTTGGAACAGCTGATTCTTTTCTCGACTATTGGATTGGCCCCGTAGGTAGTGAAAGTTGTTCATAATGATGGTCCTTTCGGCTTACTACAGGGTAGGCAGATAACCCTGTATAAGTGTCTGAAAGTCCCTTCACTTTGCAAAGTACATACATGGAGTACATGCACGGTAATGGTATCTAACAGTATTGTGTTGTGACTCGGCGTTGTCCTTGAAATATATAACTACAGCGCCACGTGGCCACGCAGGACGTATCCCGCGCTAGGGCTGCCCGCCTTCAGTATTTTAATACCTGTAACTCTGTATACCTACAGCGCCACGTGGCCACGCAGGACGTATCCCGCGCTAGGGCTGCCCGCCTTCAGTATTTTAATACCTGTAACTCTGTATACCTACAGCGCCACGTGGCCACGCAGGACGTATCCCGCGCTAGGGCTGCCCGCCTTCAGTATTTTAATACCTGTAACTCTGTATACCTACAGCGCCACGTGGCCACGCAGAACGTATCCCGCGCTAGGGCTGCCCGCCTTCAGTATTTTAATACCTGTAACTCTGTATACCTACAGCGCCACGTGGCCACGCAGGACGTATCCCGCGCTAGGGCTGCCCGCCTTCAGTATTTTAATACCTGTAACTCTGTATACCTACAGCGCCACGTGGCCACGCAGAACGTATCCCGCGCTAGGGCTGCCCGCCTTCAGTATTTTAATACCTGTAACTCTGTATACCTACAGCGCCACGTGGCCACGCAGAACGTATCCCGCGCTAGGGCTGCCCGCCTTCAGTATTTTAATACCTGTAACTCTGTATACCTACAGCGCCACGTGGCCACGCAGAACGTATCCCGCGCTAGGGCTGCCCGCCTTCAGTATTTTAATACCTGTAACTCTGTATACCTACAGCGCCACGTGGCCACGCAGGACGTATCCCGCGCTAGGGCTGCCCGCCTTCAGTATTTTAATACCTGTAACTCTGTATACCTACAGCGCCACGTGGCCACGCAGAACGTATCCCGCGCTAGGGCTGCCCGCCTTCAGTATTTTAATACCTGTAACTCTGTATACCTACAGCGCCACGTGGCCACGCAGAACGTATCCCGCGCTAGGGCTGTCCGTCTTCAGTATTTTAATACCTGTAACTCTGTATACCTACAGCGCCACGTGGCCACGCAGAACGTATCCCGCGCTAGGGCTGCCCGCCTTCAGTATTTTAATACCTGTAACTCTGTATACCTACAGCGCCACGTGGCCACGCAGAACGTATCCCGCGCTAGGGCTGCTCGCCTTCAGTATTTTAATACCTGTAACTCTGTATACCTACAGCGCCACGTGGCCACGCAGAACGTATCCCGCGCTAGGGCTGCTCGCCTTCAGTATTTTAATACCTGTAACTCTGTATACCTACAGCGCCACGTGGGCACGCAGAACGTATCCCGCGCTAGGGCTGCCCGCCTTCAGTATTATATTATTCTCTTTACCCTACTTAAGCTTTTTCTAGTTTTTGTCTTTTATGACGTAAAATTATTACATTTATTCCAATAAAACTAATTTGTTGTGAATGAAAGAGAAAGCTTTCAATAAAAATACATATTGTGTTTTTTATGTTTTAGGGTTCCGTAGTAAAACGAGGAACCCTAAAAACATAAATCGCACGTATACTAGTTACAAATCCCGACTCCGAGGCGCGTAGGTATGTTTTGCGCTCCAGCCGTTTGTATGAAGACGGAATCATTATTATATCTTTGACGGAATACCTACTGTTAGATATCATTACTGTGTTATAGGCCGCACGCATCATACAAGTCTGCGGATGTGAAGTTAGCTACAAGCTGCGCAATATCCAATCCTGGCTGAAGCTCACATAAAGCTGCGCTTATTGGGTTCCGCGTAGCTTGTAGCAAAGAATATATAATAATACTACCTTGTAGCTAACTTCACATCCGTCGACTTGTATGATTCGGCCTATGAGTCGAATAACAGTAAAGCCAGAATGTGGAACGCTTTGCCTGGGTCTGTCTTCCCGCTAAAGTACGACGTGGGTTTCTTCAAATCCCGAGTAAATAGGTATTTTCTAGGTAAGCGTGCTACATCCTAGACCGCGTATCTGCTCAACATCAGGCAGTATGTAGTCAAACGCAAACCTATATGGAATAAAAAAGGTATAACACATAAAAAATGACGAATGTTATTTAGTTTTTCAAGTTTCTATTTGTATAGAGATTATTATAATGAAAAAATAAAATAACTAATCATTACTTTATTTCTTTAGTCCAATTTATTTTTGGGACTTTTATACAATCATACATACAGGCAGTTCCATTGTACCAGGAAAAACCAGTAAAAGTGACATAAAGTAAAAAGTTGTGATGCATGATTCCACAAACATGGCGTCGAAAATCTATAGAAACTGCTATGTAATCTAGACACAAATGACACCTGAACCAAAGAATATATCCTGAACTGCTGATCAAATGTCAAATTTGATTTCATAAAGATGGTGGACAAACTTCAAACGTCTCCTAGGTAGAGCTTTTATTTTGAACTTTATCGTCATATGCCATTTCAAACACCGCCCCTATGCATTGTACGAGTATATTCTAACTTATTTTAACTTACTAGCGACTTACTGCTACATATTCCGGATCACTTGAGGTGACTTAGCAAATCGAATAGCGCTCTGACTGCGTCAGAGCTGGGATACGTAGTATCTATAGTAGTATGTGGCTGGGATCAACAAGTAGTCTTACCAAGTCGAGCCTGTTGAAGTGATAAGTCACCTCAAGTGCCCGCCTCTCATTTTGTAAACGTATACATTCCACCAGAAAGTGGTATACGTCTTCTGGCACTCCACACGTGTCGCAATTCGGTGAGTCTGCTTTACCCATTGGGTATAATCCGCGCCTCACAAGTCTGGATGAGATGTTGCAGATGACACTTCGCCGTAATTCGCTAATTATTGCGCAGGTGTTCACAATGCCGACGCGAGTGGCGTAGTGGTGAGCACGGGCGTAGAGAGCGTGCGGGAGGCATGAGGTTGGCGGGCGGGTGTACCACGGCGCGAGTCTCGCTGGCTCCCGCGCATACCTATATTTTGCCTTTTGTGCAGCGTTCTGCGACTAACGTCCCATCCGCCGACTTGTGTGGCGAGTCCGAGCTGGTCGCGCCGCCAAATTGGTTGCGCAACCAAACTGACACTAGTTAAGTAGGTACCTAACTCTCAAAAGAGCTCAAAATACACAGCAAAAATATTTGTACAATAACTGCTCCCGTCTAAATTCCACAAAAACTGGCTCACCTGAAGCTGCGCGTTGATTATGTTTGGCGCAGCTTCTAGCTAACTTCACATCCGCCGACTTGAATGATTCGGCCTATACCTACACTTTCCCTTGTAAAGAATCAATGAAGTTCAGAGCACGCGAAAATAATTTCCAAAAAAACAACGTGTTGCACTCCGGGAGTGGCGGCAGAAGTGAAAACTTGAGCGTTGAAATTGTGCACTATTGAATATTTTGGAATGGTTAGGGAATAATTACGTACGAAGTGCTTTATTTATCAGTATAAAAGTACTATCATTTATGTGGTAAAATACAATATTATCCTTCAATCACCTCTAAAGAGACTGCATAGCTCCTTTATTTAATTCACTCAGTTGCAGAGCGTCCCGGCGTGCGTATATTTCCACTATGCAGTCTCTTTCTCGGTGATTTCGGATAATTATCATCAATCTTCACTTAACAGGTAAGCTCGATTGATTCTTAATTATATCACACACTCACGCAAGCGCACGAAACAGCAGGAACAGGCTTCAGAAATAAATTGTTTATAATTTTAGTCTGAGGAGCAGGCATAGAATAATTCTATGGGAGCAGGCATACATTTTCGCAGCGCGGCAGAAAGAGAGAGGGATATTACTTCCTCTCCTACGCTGCGCCGCCCGCGCCGGCGGTCTACTCTCCCTCAGTCTCACGAATTTTTGATCAGCAGTCTTAGCATATAAGACCACGACAAGAGTTTATCGACGTGTGCAAAGGTGACAGATATATGCTTCATCATAACTCTGTCACGTTCTGACATGTCGATAGTATTATTTTATGGTCCGTATGCTAAGCCCACAGGTCACGTGTCCTGACGCGAGTTTAACATTTTTTACCCATCACAAAAAGTGCACAACGCCACTAAAGTTTTCACTTCAAAAATGTGTGGTGCAACTTACTGTTTTGTAATGGATATTATTATAAAAATAATACTAATACCTAATACGACTTGTTTACACAGACTTTACTGTGTTCATGTGTTGTTTATCTCCGAGTTACCACGATAAGATGGGTAGGTACCTATAGTTAACCGTCCTTGACTCCTCGATCCTCGTAGTCCTGTGTTATTGGTGCTGCCTAATTATTTTGTTAATTTCCCCAAGAAATCACTATCACTACATAGTATAAAACAAAGTCGCTTCCCGCTGTCTGTCCCCATGTATGCTTAAATCTTTAAAACTATGCAAAACAAAAAAAACAATTCAAACACTTAACAGATGCCTCTCAACAATACATGATTAAACCTCAGACCAAATAAAAAAATCTTATTAATTTTATGTTTTTTTTATTTGGTCTGAAGATTAAATAAATATAGTAACCAGCATAATTTTGGAAAAAATATCGAGTATGATAACCCTACTCGACTATTCGTTTGGACGTGTGAAGAAGAATATCTGAGAATCCCACTTTATTTTAAAAATGTTGCCATTTTTAATGATACTTCTTTGGAAATCCCCCGTTAAAAACTTAGTCATATAAAGAATAATTAGGTCTAAAGTTATTTAGCTTGGTTATTCGCTTATTCATGTCAATCAAATACCTACCTACTTGTACTCATGAACGTAATAATAGATCGGACCAAGTAGGTATTAGATATGGCATTATTCCGTTTAGGATGACTTGGACGTCTGACTGTTTTTTTTTTATGATAGCAATACCCTTGTGTTCAAAGGCGCTTTTATTGCCATTATACATAAATTCCCAGCTCCTAGAAATTAGTGAGAGTGGGTGTTGGGTTATTTGATTTTGCAAGTTCTGTGCTTAGTGTCAGTTAGTACGACACCTCTATCCTTAGTGATTTTTATATATTTTATTATTTTTAGGCAACGTAAAATAGAACCATTTCGCACAAAAGTGTGCTCATGTCGTAAAAATTGTGATTTCTGGTGAGTCGTGGTTTTTATTATTTTATTTTCTTCATAATGTTCGAAGAGCCGGTGAACATCACTTTCACCCATCTGATAACCATACCTATATGGGGCATTTTTAGGGTTCCGTACCCAAAGGGAAAAACGGGACCCTATTACTAAGACTTCGATGTCCGTCTGTCTGTATGTCTGTCACCGGGCTATATCTCATGAACCATGATAGCTAGGCAGCTGAAATTTTCACAGATGATGTATTTCTGTTGCCGCTATAACAACAAATACTAAAAAGAAAATAAAATAAATGTTTAAGGGGGGCTGCCATACAACAAACCTGAATTTTTAGACGTTTTTCGCTTTATAAAACAGGTAGATGCTTGAAATTTTCACAGAATATTTAGTTTTATATTCACTTCAATAATAAATAATAAAATAAAAATAAAATAAATATTTAAGGGGGGCTTCCACACAGTACGGAACCCTCCGTGCGCGAGTCCGACTCGTATTTGACCGATTATTATTTTTTCAAATATAATGTTCTTTGGAATTGATGTACCTACTTACGGGCTTTCACACCACTCATCACCACTGGCTTTTCGGTGAAGGGAATCCTCGTGAGGAAACGGCATACGTCCGTAGAAGAAATTCGATGGTGAATGTCAAATCACCTACCCACACTGGGCCAGCGTGGTGGATATGGCCCAACACCCTTCATGGGTAAGCCTACGACCTGCAACGGATCTAAACCGGCCAAGTACGAGTTGGACTCGCGCACGAAGGGTTCTGTAGGTACCGTATGGGAGCCCCTCGGCAAAAAATCACTTTTGTTGTATGGGGGGAGGGAGCCCCCTTAAATATTTATTTTATTCTTTTAAGTATTTGTTGTTATAGCGGCAATCGAAATAGGTCTGTGATAATTTCATCTCTCTAGCTATTACGGTTCATGAGATACGACAGATAGACAGGCGGACGGACAGCGGAGTCTTAGTACCTAATAGGGTCCCGTTTTTATCCTTTGGGTATGGAACCCTAAAAAGGCTGGTACTGGACAATACCACCACAGTTCAGTGTTATTAGGTAGGTACCAACTTTTTAATTAAGTAAAACACAGGTGTTACTCACGTTTGATTTTTAGTAGGATACTACTATAGTTTCGATCGCATTTAACTACACTATAGTAATATCCTACTAAAAATCAAACGTGAGTAACACCTGTGTTTTACTTAATTAAAATGTACGAAAACCACGTTAGTTTCCATAGTGAGGTACCAACTTATTCGTAAATACATAGGTATTGTTGTACCTATTACGATTCTACGAATTCTCGCAGCCATTTCAATGGCTACATTTGATATGTTCGATTCTAGGAAGAACGCGCCCGAGTCCTTAGTATGAGTTTACTTAGTACTTACACGAAAACGATTATCGTTTCAATATGGCTGAATAAATTTTTATTAAGTTTCGTTTCCGCCAAGGCTATTGTACAAAAATGATGAAGACACGGAAATGGGGCGAATCAAACGTCTTGGCGGCTGTGAAGTTTCATTTCATTTCATTTCATTTATTTCATTTCCTCATCTAACTTACAGTGTCAGCAACACCAAGGCGCATGACGAATCATAGGTTTACAATTTTCATTTATGTAACTTTAATATATTATACATGTCAAAAAAGCAGTGCCGGCTTTAGCTCTACCAGCGCCCTGGGTGGAATTTATACGGCGCCCATAATTGAAATTTAAACCGAAATAACAAGTAGTAAAACTATTGTGTTGTGGTTCGACAGTCTTTTGCTCAAACTGCGATTATATTGAACTAAACGTGAGTGCAGCGAACGCGAAATTTTTCCTGTTTTTTTAAATGTGCAAATTTTAACCTTGGTTAAACGTGAAAGAGCGCCTGCGGCGCCCCTTTATGCCTCGCGCCCCTGGGCGGTCGCCCAACCGCGCCCTACCCTAACGCCGCCACTGCAAAAAAGTTAAGTTAGCTCCAAGCGGGAAACCTCATCCATCCTGGTGCAGTGGCGCGAGAATTGGGTTTCCCGCAGCTTGGAGCTAACTTCACTGTAGTTTAATTCGGCCTTTATTGTACCTAGTTTCCGCTTACGAATAAAACAGTACTAACATCTCCGTGATAGTGTGAGATTATTTGAAAACGGGAACTATACAGTGCGACATAAAAGACTTGAAAATAAATGAGGTCGCCACTACCGCTTTGTTAGCATATTTTGCATTATTTTTTGCATAATGGTATTGTTTTCCTGTTAACAATCCACAAAATAACACAAAACGAGAAATATGCTAGGATGTTAACTATGATAGACAGCTCAGGTTGTGGTTCCAGCAAAAGTGATAATATAGTTCCCGAATAATTAATTTCATCTCTTTTGTGTCGCACTGTAGTAGCATTTAGTGTGGTTATAGGTTAAACATTTTTATAAGTTCTTGCTCGTTTCCGCTAGGGGCGCTGTACACAAATGTATGGAGCCGTACGGAAACTACTGTAGTGTCCGTTTACTAATAATATTTTCATTCTATTAAATCAAATAACAAGAACTAATACTAAATAATATCTTATCACAATCACTTAGGTAATTAACTAATTGTGTAATTAGCAAAATCACATCTTTAAAATTATGACTTAATCGTAATTTAATAGCATTTTTTTCCTGTTTCATTTTTACTAAATGCATTTTAAAGAGAGAGCAATATTTTAAATTGCTCTTAAATTTACGATGGCTCATTTATTGGCCACAGTAAATAGGTACTTAAAAACGAAAAAAACATCGTTAACCTTCAGTTATGTGGCCAGTTATTTTTCGTTGTTTATTGTTTCCATAAATGGCAGAGGAAATTGTTCCTACGACTAATAGGCGCGAGCGTAGCGAGCCTGCACATCTTTTTTACCAACGGGGATAGATTTCAAAACATAAGCGGTGAGACGGTACAGTATTCAATTTTTAGGTGAATATGGCACATTTGAAAACATTACTAAACGTCATCTTTGTTTAATGAAATTGCAATTTATTGTTACAGTGACCGCCGAAAGTCGGAAACAATGGATAATTTAAACATGGACAATGTTTTAGAGTCTTTGCTTGAAGCTACAGGAGGAATACAAAATATAAATGAAGCAATCGATGCCAAAGACTTGGCCGCTACAGTCAGAGCCGCCACAGAGGCTCTGAAAGTTGCTAAAGCAGTACCTATGAGGATAGCTGAACGAAAATCTGTTTCAGAGTCAAATGAGTACCGAAAGAAAGGGAATCTCAGTTACGTAAATAAAAACTACAAAGAAGCAATTGTTTTGTATAACAAGGCCCTTGCTTATGCGCCGAAAGACTCGCTGGAACTTAAATTAGCATATTCTAATCTTTCGGCTGCAACATTCGCCACACAAGATTACGATACCTGCGATGACATTACTGAAAATGTTTTAAAAATGGACTGTCCGGCGTTTTTGCGAGTCAAATTAGAAAAGCGTGTGGAGGATTTAAAGTCTCATTCACGTATCCTCAGAGAAACAATTCGTGGAATGCTGTATTCAGAAGATAAATCTGATATGCAAGACTACGCTAAGTTTGATGTGCCCAGAAATGCCGAGATCCCATGTGCGAGCGCAGATGTCTGCGTGAATGGGAAAACAGTTTTGGCAGCGAAGGATATCAAGTCCGGGAGCATGGTGGCGCTCGAACGAGCCTTTGTGAGCGTACAGGATGAATTCGAAGAGTATACTTCCTGCTATTATTGCCATAAGATGACCTACTTCCTTATCCCTTGCGAAGGTTATTTTTTTCATTTATTCATATTTTGTCTGAGATTGTGCTCAGACAAAATTATAATAGATCTAGACACGCGGCAGCGTGTCCAGCCAAAGTGTTCAAAGAAAACTGGCGACGCAGCGGCCGTGTGTAATATTACACGAACCTTTTGGAGCTACTTTTGACTCCTTCACAACTCGAAAACTATTTAGCCTACATGAAATTTAGCACATTTATTAAAATCCGTTAGCTTAATTATCAAGAATTCAATTCAATAGCCAAGTCAAATCACGAGCTTGAATTAAGTACATAAGATCTTAAGAATCTTGTAGGTGTATTCTTGTAGCTAAAATTTTAGAATTTTCTACAGAACACTTAGTCCCCGTGTAGATCTCGATGCTTTTGGTGGCGACACTTTGGCTACCATTTCACATTTATGTTTTTGATGAGATATATAGTAGGTAATCCACATTTCTCACTAGCGAGAATATATTACGAACGACACTTGCTTGTTTCCAGGATGCTGTAAGGCTCTTTTCTGCAGCAAAGTATGCAGGGATAAGTGCTTAGAAGAGTACCACCGCGTGGAGTGCCACATCGTCGCCTACATGGGCTCCATGTACAAGAGAGATGTCAACAAGCTCGCGGTTCGAGCGGCCATCAAGATGTCCTTGAAACTTGATTGGGAAGAACTGAGGTACAAACAATCTACTGGTTTTAATTAGAATATAAATCAGATGTTACTCACGCGTGATTTCTATGGCAGACAGTAAGTCTGCTGTTTCAACTGCATTTTGCGATTTTTTTAGGTCCGAATTTCGCGTGTAAATCTACTCCTATTTTGAAAGTATGCATCTGGAGAAGCCACTGTCTCCTGAGCCACAGTCTTAGACTATACTGCTACAGGAGCTAATGGATCAAAGAAATGTAAAAAAAAATATGTTTATGTCAAAACAAACAATTATTGTTTGTATTTTAGGGTTGCCTCCTTCGAAATGGGCGTGAAGAAGCTGCAGGCGAGCACAGTCGCTGAAGCGTTTGACTGCAACAGCCCTACCTCTCTGCTGTGCTACGACGACCAGGTGGAAGTGTCCCGGGAGAAGATGAGGACAGCCAGCTTGGTCTGCGCCGCGGCCGTGGACTGCCTGAGCCAAGTGCCGGACTATTTACCTGAAGGTATACCACAAAGTACACTTGGCTAGATATGGTTATGGCAGGTGGAGTAGGTTTTTAAGTGGTGGCTCTGTGACGGGAAACGCAGTCCTGATAGACCCATACAACGGTGGCGTGACGAAATCCAAAAGTTTTGTGGAAAACCTAAATGATACTGGTACAGGATAGTTGGCGGAAGAGGTTTATGCCCTGCAGTGAGCAGGGAGTTGAAATAATATGATGAGCTAGAGATTTCCTTTTGGGGGAGGCAGTTGCCTAATTTGCTCAACCCAGAAAAATTTAAAGTATCTCCAAGTTTTCTAACATGAATAAAGGTGTTTCTAGGGTGAGCACCGCCGATTAGTTTCAGGGTTGCCTCGATCTTTGAGAGTCTTTACTTTTCTAAGTATATATGAGTAATTTAATAAAAATCGACTGAAATATCTTAACATACACAAACAATGCTGACCACAGATGTCGAAGAAAGAGAAAAAGCCATTGACACCCTGAGCCGCATCATACTGCACCTCAACACAACTTTTCTCCGCAAGATAGCGTCTGCATCGTCTGCCGTAGACCTGCTCGACGACACGTACAGATGCGGCGCCCAACGTGCAGACGCCTGGTTTTCGTTCACTAGCAAGCTGGCCCACGCGTGCGAGCCCAACCTTCTGGCTTTAGGACTCAATAACCACGTCGCGTTGATCGCGATACAGCGCATCAAGAAAGGAGAACCACTCACCGTTTCTTTTCCGTAAGCTTTCTATTTTAATTTCAATCATTGTATAGTTAGAATCAAATTTAATGCGCCTGTGAAGTTAGCTTGAAGTTCGTGCCATGCTCGGAGCGATTCGGCTCCGGAAAACTATTCTTGACGACTGTTGAAAAACCTACCTACGTTAATGGTACGTTGTAGTGGGCATTGTAGATCGTATCGTGTTGTTCTCCACGCCTGAACGTTACTAACACGGGCTTAATATGATACGTTATAGTGGGTAGACACATTAAATCTAAATATGCACACCTTGGTTCACGGGCGCCGCCCATCGTACATAGGTGCTTGCTCGATGTCGCCGCCAGAATTATTTTCAAGGGAGTGCATCCATAAATAGGTATAACTAAAGATTTTTGGCCACCTTTTTCTTTAATGTAATTCATCATCGTCTTCATCATAACAGTCGTGGACCGTCCACTGCTGAACAAAGGCCTCTCCTATGAGTTTAAAAATAGACTGGCTGGAAGCGTAATCAGTGTAATTTACTTAAAATATTTTTTTATTTTACATTGCAGTGGACATTTCTACGAACTCAACGTAGCACCTCATGACATGGGAAGGAGGACATTTCGAACACGACTGTACTGGCACCTCCAGTATCTCTGTCAATGTCGTGTTTGTCTGCTTGACTGGCACGACAAAAGTCAAGTCGTGGCAACACTGACAACCAAACAAAGAAGAGCATGCGACCAGAGCAACAGAGCTATGATCAACGTCAACATGATAAACTGCAATTTTGTCGAAAAAATGAAGACCATAAGCGTAGCGCTGGATGAGCTGACCGGATACAACAATACGGTACAGCATTACAAAATTTTCGGGAATCTAATGCGTACGCTCAATATTTTACAATGCGTCGTATTGCAAAACTTGACCTATAACGGCACGTCTAAACATTACTATAAGTTAAAATGTATAAATGAGGTTTAACGAAATGGACACAAAAACTATTAAGTACCTTTTTCGTGTGGCTCCATACTTTTTTGTTAGTTCTTCATAGTTCAGCCAAGACGCTGTACAAAAAAATGTACGAAATTACAGACACACGGAAACTACTGTAGTTACCGTTTACGTCTAAACTCACACTCAGGTGACGTTTAACATAGGAATTTTGTAACTGGAAGTAGGTAGGTATACAATGTACGAAATTACAGACACACGGAAACTACTGTAGTTACCGTTTACGTTTAAACTCACACTCTGGTGACGTTTAACATAGGAATTTTGTAACTGGAAGTAGGTAGGTATACTACACTATAGGCCGAATCAAGCAACTTGGCGGCTGTGGTGCTAGCTACAGGCTGAGGATAACCCAACTAACCATCACGAAACTGTTTGGGAAACCAAATTGCCAAACCGATCACAGCCGTTGAGATATTGGATTCGGCCTATTCATAGGTATTAAACGCAAAACTTTTAAGGGCCGGTCTAGCAAACCTAGACCTACCTAGAGACCTAGAATATCTAGACAACAACTTTTGTACTGAGGGCTTTTAAAAAAATCGCTTCTCCATTATTTTGCCACGCGTTGACGAACTTTTTGTATGAAAAAGCTGATTTCTAGGGTTCCGTACCCAAAGGGTAAAAACGGGACCCTATTACTAAGACTGTCCGTCTGTCTGTCACCAGGCTGTATCTCATAAACTGTGATAGCTGGAACGTTGAAATTTTCACAGATGACGTTTTTCGGTTGCCACTATAACAACAAATACTAAAAATCGAAAAAAATAAATATTTAAGGGGAGCAACATACAACAAACCTGAATTTTTGCCGTTTTTCGCTTGATTTTAATAACGGTGACATGAGCTTGAAATATTCACACGATATGTAGTTAAAATATTGACTTAAAAATAAATAGTTAAATTAAAAAAAAAATTAAGGGGGGCTCCCATACGGTACGGAACCCATTGTGCGCGAGTCCGACTCGTACTTGGCTGATTTTTTCTTCGTGATTTTCCTAAGGTCCTACAACAAAAGTTGTTTGTCTAGATGTGCTAGACCCGCCCTTATAATGTTTTGCGTTTAATACTATAGGTACTTATGAACCTGTATAATATCCTTATAACTAGGTATAGCGATACATTACTAGTATTAATAGACTGTAATTGAGGTAAGTTTTTTGTGTAATATTCTTTATTTTGCATATTTCATGGTATTAAATGAATCTAGTCCTCGAAATGATTTTTTTTCTTTGCCTTGCCCTAACTATCTATAGCTAGACTATGGTAAAGAAGATATAATAATACTACAATATTCAATTCAATTCAATTCGTTTATTTACAAAAAATGTAACTTACAGCACTTAATACTAGGCGTTACATTTTTTAAGCTTAAAGACTACGAATAAAAATATTACATAAAAATAGAATAGAATATACAAACATGAAATAAAATTAATAGGAATAACAACGTATTATTATAATTTTTATAAATATTTACGCTAACTATACTTACCTACCGTTAAATGTTAGGAATATCATAATTTGATGGCCGTGTACCATTCCCCGGCTATGATGAGGAGTTTCTCGTGGACCAATAATTATAATAATTATTGCTTTCGTAATAAGCCTTTACAGGCGTACAGCTGTAGCTTCAATTTACGTGTACAAACCTACATAAAGTAAAAAAAAAACAAGAAACTGCTATGTAATCTAGACACAAATGACACTTGAATTGCTTTTCAAATGTCAAATTTGATTTTACAAAGATGGTGGACAAACTTCAAACTCCTAGGCAGGGCTTTTATTTTGAACTTTATCGTTATAGCAATAATGCCATGTCATCTCAAACTCCGCCCCTATGGTAAACCTGGGGCAAAGAATATATAATAATACTACGTACCTGGGGCCATAATTTCACATGATTACGTACCTACGTCATTAGAAAACATTGTTGAATCAACAACAGAAACAAGCTGAACGCTTTGCCGATCGTGCCTCCATCGCTTGCACCCTCGGTTCAGGCAAAACGTGACACTAATATTAATAACTAATATGTATAAATTAAACATTTAAAAAACCCCCGACACACTGACAACCATTTTGGGCACATTTGTAGAATTTTGGTTCTTCCATACCCACTTTAACCTACCATAACTCTTAAACGGCTCAATCGATTTTTATAAAACATAGCTAAGAACACTCTCGATTAAGTCTCCTTTCATCCAAAAAAAACTAAACTGAAATCGGTTCAGTGGTTCGGGCGCTATGATGCCACAGACAGACAGACACACAAACAGACACGTCAAACTTATAACACCGCTCTTTTGCGTCGGGGGTTAAAAAGCTATCGAGCTTTTAGAATATAGGTATAATCAGCGCCACACAAGTCGGCGGATGGGAGGTAAGGCGCAGAACGCAGCGCAAAAGGCAAATATAGCTATGCGCGGGAGCCAGAGACTCGCGCCGGGGCACACCCGCCCGCCAACCTCATGCCTCCCGCGCGATCCCTACGCCCGTGCTCACCACTACGCCACTTGTGCAGGCATTGTGCAATAGTGTTATCTGCGGCTAACTTCTCATCCGCCGACTTGTGTAGCGATACCTATACCTACCTAGTTGGTAGAATTGCATGTTTTGCGATTACCTACCAGGCTATCATAGTGTGGCCATTGTACATACAATATACAGTATTCAGTGAGACTACCATCCTGAGAACCCGTTTTTGTATAGTATGTATACATAGGTACGTTAGATATGACTAGTTTCGTTTCGAATTTTGATTGACTATTGTCTTATTGACTGTACTATTTGTCACAATAGCCAATTTGACCACGCGGAATTTTTTTCCTGTTCGACAAATCAGTTACACTATCGAGTTTGACCATCAGGAAGGACCCCATTGTCGGACGTAAGACTAACATAGGGCGATTGGACCATATCTCTCACTCTAGCGCAGTTGCGGGTTGGTATAATAGAGTAGTTGACTAGTATATAATTTTTGTTATAAGTATTGAGATTACTGAATTCTGCAATTAATTATGATTCGTAAACAGAAAAAATAACTAGTTGGCTTATCCAGTTCAGAGATTTAAGCTTGTAAAAATTTTTGGTAGGGATTAAGAGGGGATGCTTTGTCCCTTTCCCACAAAGCATAACATAGTATGGCGAATGTATGACACTTATGGATCGTGACGTCATATTCTGCCATAGTGCGCTCTTTGTCTAGCAAGAAAATAAGAAGCTTGTAACTTCTTAAGTTGATTTTATTTTTGTTAATCGGCTCTGTTTATGGTTAGCTGTTACAAGAGAGCATCAAAATAATCGGCCAAGTAGGAGTCGGACTCGCGCACGGAGGGTTCCGTACTGTATGGGAGCCCCCCTTAAATATTTATTTTATTTTAATTTTGTTATTGAAGGGAATATAAAACTAAGTATTCTGTGAAAATTTCAAGCATCTACCTGGTACCCTTATTAATATAGAGCGAAAAACGTCTAAAAATTCAAGTTTGTTAAATATTTATTTTATTTTGTTTTTAGTATTTGTTGTTATACCGGCAACCGAAATACATCATCTGTGAAAATTTCAGCTGCCTAGCTATCATGGTTCATGAGATACAGCCCGGTGACAGACAGACAGACGGACATCGAAGTCTTAGTAATAGGGTCCCGTTTTTCTCTTTGGGTACGGAACCCTAAAAATTGTCAACTAGCCTATTGAAGTGTGTTCTAGCAAAAGTTTTAGGCTCTACAAATTGAAAGAAAACATAGCTTTTTTCACATTTTATTGACTATTAGAACTATATTATGTACACTAAACATTTAAAACATGCAATATCTTAAATAATCTTAAATATATTCATTATCATAATACTCCTTTGCAACTAGCGCTTGACCCCACCTGTCACTCCAGGCACATATAAGGCACCTTAATTTTATATATTTTTTCAACTATTTTTACTATATAATATTCATAAATGTTCCCAAACAAATCCGTTTTTAAAATATAGTTGTTACATAATACAATTAATAATCTCTTTTGTTAATTTGGAGTTCTTTAATATATTTAATATTTATCAAGACATTTATTGTTTATTGAATATTATTTGACACATTTCAAATTGACAGATGTCATAGCGGCAGGTGTCAGTGTCAGTCTAAAATACTTTAAGAATCGCCATCTTGTTTTTAGACGTATCATCTAAGACAACCGTCACGTTGACATCTGTCACTTTGGCATGTGTCAAAAAGACACATATTTAGTTTCGGAGGTATAACAGATCGGAACTAGAATATCAAAATCTTAGATTATTATACTTTATAATATAGAAAAATATCATCAATACACATAATTACAATTATATTGCCTTAAGGCATAAACTATTTATTTAGGTAACAATTTTACTTTTTTAAATTAAAACAGTAGTTGTTTACCCTCTATAACGTACGAAAAAAAAATTTTTGAATAAGTCGAATCATACTTTTAGGCGGCTGTGTAGTTAGCCACAAGTTATTAGCTGGGCGAGGATTGGGTTTCGCGCAACTTCACAGTCGCCAATATATTATTTGATTCGCCCAATACAAGGACTATTTTTTCCTGACACTTTCATGATATGGTGTGTTAAGTGGGCAGACATCTTTAAACTTAAATTTTTAGTACTCGCTTAGCTTAGTGCCGACTTGTCTAAAATAATTTAAGGTGGAAACTTTGTATAGCCTTCTCTTTCTAACATATTGAAGAATTAGTAGCGTTTGCGCTCAAGATTTAATTCAACTTTTAAATATTTTTGGAATGATAAAAGCATGTTTTAAAAAAGTCAATTGTATTTATTTCATCTTGTTAATATGTTCATTTAAATGATTACAAAAAAATAACTGTTTCAGCAAAATGTGTTTGTCCCGTTTTTGTGCTTTGTCGGGTTCAAAAACAATGTAATGTTTTTTTCACATTTTAGACTAATTTTGTTTTTTCAGAGGCTTTCAGGCTTAAAAACTTTGACACCAGGACTAGCCACCCGGCCTATACGAACTTACATTTTTGTACCGATTATTAAAAGTACAAATATTAAATTAGTTATTTAATTTATTTAACATTATTTTTACTGATCTATCGATTACAAAATCTATAATTTTTGGTACATTTCTTTCGAATAAGAAAAAAGTATTTAACTATCATTTAATACAAAATAAACTAAATCATTAGCCATTAGATAACTTTAATAATAATATAATTAATTTAGAACTACAATCGCAAGTTTTATAAACTCGCGACTGTAACTTAAAAAATAAAACACCAAAAACACAGAAAAAAACTAATTCTACACACAAAAAAATAAAAAATATTAACCAATTTTAATTTTGTCCTATGATTTTTAAACTCATAGATTCAACGTAGCAACTTCACAATACAGCATCAGGCTAACAATTATAACCTATTCTAGCAAATATAAAACGTATTTTTGGTATTTCTATCTATTTAGTCAGCTTGTTCTACCCCACTGCTGGACATAGGCCAGCCAGACTAAAACCCGACAAATATACGTATCTTTATTACATTGTAACCATTTCATGTTCAATCTATAGTTTAAATAATCATAGATCCATCCGATTAATATTTGCCATAAAAATCATGTTAATAAAAGTGATGAAAAATGAAAATGCGAAATTAGTAAACAAAGTCCAAGTTTTGACTTAAAAAGTCCAATATTTGACTTAAAAAGTCCTTCCCTTACAATCTAGTTCAATTCCTTTTCCTGTAAGTGCATTTTAGCAACTTTTGTTTACATAAATATAGCAGCTATATAAAAATAGCCGCTTATAAAATAGCCTCACGTTATATGCCAAGCAATGTTGGTCTTAATTCCGTTTGAATAAGGCACAATAACGCTTTGAAAGCGTTAAAAACCGTTAACCTTTCGACCGCCACACATCAATTTTTTTTTTTTCATATAATGTAACCTTTTTTTGACGACTATAAACATCGTTGGCGCAAGAAAATACTCGTCAACTATAGGTGCCTCTAGCGGTGGAAAGGTTAATTATATTTAGCAAAACACGTTATCAAAATAACAGTATTATAATTGAGATATAAATGCATCAAAATAATCCTGTTATTGTTAAAACTCTGACACCAGGGCTGGCCAATCGGCCTATAGGTTTTTTTAAAATAAAATGCTGCTATATAGCTCTATAGTCTATGAGATGTTTCTCTAGACCATGGATATATTCTAAGATATCATTTTGACTATTTTTTTACTATAGGGCTAATTTTAAACTTTTACTATGGGACTAACCTCAAAATAATAATAAAAAAACAACAGTTCCATACAAACAGTACATCTATTCAAAAACGTGTACTCGTACCTACAGAATAGCATTTTTTAAATTTCATGTTTAGCCCCATAGTAAAAGTTTTAAGTCATTTTAATGATTAAAATGATATCATATTTTTTAGAGAAGCAACCTATAATAAACCGGTCATTTTAATTTATTGGATCATTAAGATCAGAATGAGACATCACTACAACACTCCCTAAGCTTAACGAGTGTGAGCGAGACGGAAACAAACAATTTATAAACCAAAAATTAAATTTAAAATGACCGATCTATAGTCATATCCGAATATACAAAAGAAAAATAATGTATTATAAAATACGTCAAAAAACGTATATTTAATAGCAAAATTCACTAATTTTCACTTTTAAAAATACATAATAAACGCTATTTATAAATATATTTAGCATTCTAGACTATAATTTACTAATAAAGTCAAATTTAAAATTATTTTTGGTCTGCAAAATGGGTCAAACAGGCCAAAATCGCCCATGTTGTTCGACAAGCCATTTAAATTACGTTTATAATTGTTTTTTTGATATGAATTTTTAATGTTATTTAACTATTGACTAAATTTCATTTTGGATTTCTTGCCTACAGAGTTACCTATTGATATAGGCCGAATCATACAAGTCGGCGGATGTGAAGTTAGCTACAAGCTACGCAATATCCAGTCCTGACAGAAGCTCACATAAAGCTGCGCGTTGATTGGGTTTCGTGTTATTTACAATGTAAAGTTAACTAAGTTAAGACTTTCAGAGGAGTATAATAATATACTCGTTATTATAAACAACTTTTACTATCGGACTAACTGTGAAATGAGATTTTACATACATTTTGTAGAGTACTAGCGACCCGCCCCGGCTTCGCACAGGTGTATTATATATGTAAACGTTCTTTTGGAATCACTCTATCTATTAAAAACCGAATCAAAATCAGTTGCGTAGTTTTAAAGATTTATAAGCATACATAGGGACAGACAGCGGGAAGCGACTTTGTTTTATACTATGTAGTGATTTTATAAAGATGATTATTCTTTTCTTTGGAATAACTGATTTCTTTTAGCGATTTCGAGTGTGGTCCCATAGTAAAAGTTGATCAAAATTATGAGTATACAGAATCACTTATAAAACATAAACAAACTCGCTGTTCTACAGCTTCTATAAGTTCTGACACAATTAATAATTACTGCCTCGGTGGATCAGTGGTTAGTGACCCTAACTTCTGGATCAAACAGGCGTGGGTTCGATCCCCACCCAGGGCAAGCATTTTATGTGATGAACATGATGAGTAAGCATTGAAAAAAAATATGTATATGTAGAGTATATCACTCTCTGGCAGCCACATCACAAGCTTTGCTTAGTTTGGGGTCAGAAAAAAAAGAAATACATTAAAATTAGAATAAGAAAGAATTAGAAGATTAGAATTTTCAAGTTTTCTTTTTTCTGCATGACATATTTGTAGACCTATGTTTGCGGAAGTATAGTAGAGTATCGTAGAGTAAAGAACATTCCAACATTAATATTTATTTTTAAATGAAAGTAAAATCTAACAAATTATTAAGTCGTAGAACAAACGTTGTTGTTTATTATCACAGATGATATCTAGTCCTGCAAAGTCTATTTGTCTATTTTATAAGTAACCCTGTATAATAGATCTCTGAAAGTCCCTTGCTCTTTCAAAGCAACACCTTGTATTGGTTTAGTGTTTGTTGCTTATTATTTAGTCTGAGTTGCTTTAGTATCTATTGCTTATTTCTTAGTCTGTGTTGCTTATTACATAGTCTGCATTGTTCCAGTATTTGTTGCTTATGACCTAATCTGCGTTGCTTCAGTATCTGTTGCCGTTTAGTTAATCTGTGTTGCGTCAGTTTATATTGTTTATTACTTAGTCTGTGTTGCGTATTACTTAGTCTGTGTTGCTTATTACCTAATCTGCGTTGCTTCAGTTTCTATAGCTTTTAACTTAGTCTGTGTTGCTTATCACCTATAGTCTATGTTGCTCCAGCATCTGTTGCCGTTTATCGTCTGTGTTGCTCCAGCGTCTGTTGCCGTTTAGTTAGCAGACGTGGGCGATAACAGCAAGCTGCTGACGTCATCGAGCCTCTCGAGGCGGTAGGTGGAGTTGTCTGGTAGATGCCGCACTAATTCGTCGGTAAGTCTGACTCGAGCGCCGTTGGGACCGGACACTAGGATCGTTTCGCAGTCCTGAGAAAGAAAATAATGGAGTTAGATAGTATTATATAAGAGATAGATATTATTTATTACCACACGAAAATATCTAATAACACAAATTCAAACTTAAGTATGGTACAGGCGGAATCAAGATTCTTGGCGGTTGTGAAGTTAGCTACAATTTTTTATTTGTACATTTTTACGTCCACAGGATTATGCCTACAAGAATATAGGTATTTTGACGTCATAAAATTTTATAAATCGATGAATGTTGGCTGCACGCACGAAAAATCATGAGTCATTGTCACGTTCCGCCTGAGGCAGGCGTGCTAGCGGAAACGCGTCTGTCTTATGACGTCATCGCGTAAAATTATAGTCCGTAAACCAACTTTACAGACAACCAAACATCAGGCAGTATGTGGTCAAACGCAACCTAATCAGAATAAAAAAAAAACATTTTTTTAATTCTAAGTGAAATCGTCCGGATCCGATTGTTATTTTTAACAATCATTATCTTAGAAAGGTATACAAAGTTTGATAGGATGTTTTTAGTATTTGATTACATACAATCATTCCCTATTGAAGAGATCTGATATAACTACCTTGGCCTGTTCGTGCAGCATTCCCTTCAGTTTGTGCAGCAGCTCGTGCGCGCGGCACGTGTGGAGATACAGCACGCTGTAGATGTTGCTGCCCACGGGGCACACGTACACTGTCAGCCGAGGCTCTATCCGTCTGTAAAACAAACAAAATTAATAAATATTTATTTATTTATTTGTCACAATTACAACTACCATTACAGAAATTCCAATGCGATAGTGTAAGTATAGGTACATTGGTCAAAAATTAAGTTACAATCTAGCTTCATGCATTACAATGTCACACTTAATATACAATGTCAAAATTTTATACAATAACGATCTTAAACACGGTCTCTGACCAACCAAAGCTTGTCATATGGCTGCCAGAGACTGATACACTACATATAAAATAAAATAAATAAAAATAGCCTTTATTCTCTAATATCTAGCCTTATAAAACATTGTTCTTATTTCTACATATTTCTTGAATACTAGGTTGTCCACCCTGGACATAGGCCTCCTCTAGAAGTTGCCAGTGCCCCCTATCTCTGGCTTTTCCCATCTATTCTGTAGTCGTCCCCTGATCCGCTTCCCGTCTCTTGGATACCATAGCATGACCTCTTTAGTCCATTTGTTTTTCTGACTCCATAATATATGCCCAACCCAATGCCATTTTATTTTTTATATTTTTTTGGTTACATCTGCCACACCTGCGCTTTCTGATTTTAGTCAGTCTCCATTTATCTCTTAGCTTTATATGAAGCATGCTTCTTTCCATCAGTGTTCCTGGAGAAATTACATAGTCAAAAATTGAAGGTATGCCATTTAATGTTTGACTATGTAATTTCTCCAGGAACACTGATGGAAAGGGAAATGCAGAAAAGAGTGAGCAACACTCGGGCCCGATACAGCAGGGCGATTCTGTTAACCGATATCGTTGCTGAGGTGATACGTTCTTGAACCTTTCTCGTTTTTTTGACAGAAACCTGGGGCCTGACAAAAGCACACTACATATACATATTTTTAAATACATAATTATATAGTTAACAACTAATAACACCCAGACACAGAGCAAACACCTATGTTCATCACACAAATGTTTGCCCTGGATGGGAATCGAACCCACGCCTCTTAGACCCAGTAGTCAGGGTGACTAATCACTGAGCCACCGAGGAAGTCCAGCCACAGTGCATTACTGGTATGTGGTTTCCACTTGAGAACTTTTTGACTCTGTCCATTTCAACTTGCCAATCCGTTGTGCAATGGTGGGTGTTTGTAAAACATTATACAGGTCGCGGCATATAAGTTCTTTTTTTTTTTTTTGCCGATGCTCCCCCATACTTTTCGGAGTCTTATAAAACTCTTTTTGTTAATCGAAGTTATTAATTTACTTTCTTACCTTATTATTTATCTATATTTGTATAATCATAATTATATTTATGTAATTATATATTTACAACTATGTTTTTGTGTATTTCTCTTTTGAGTGATTTTCCGGTTTTGTTTTATTTGCTGCATATAAGTTTAGTGCTGAGCGAGGTGTGGATGGCTGCGCATGGGTTTAGTATGTCGGTCACCGTGCGCAGCCATCCCCTCCACACTACTCTCAGCGCTAAACTTACGTGCCGTACCAGTAGTAATGTTATTGCTAACAAAAAGATACTCACTTGGCGTGGAGCGCGTTGTATAGACGTATACCGTCCGCCAGACCGCATATCTGGATGATATCGTCCCGAGACAACCTGCCGACAATACATAAATATTATTACAACCGATAAAGTGACCGATTACCGTCGAGGGTGTCTTTAAAACACCCGAGATCGGGAATCGCACTTTCTCTCGAGTGATACATAGTGCTTTATACTACACCTACGAGGAAAATAAAAAACTAAATCTTTACTAATTGAAATTTATATTGAAATTGTTGCAGTTAGTGAAGCTTAATGTAACACTTGAAAATGGCGCCAATGGCGTCTGCAATTTTCACATGTTCTTTTTTCAAATTGTTTGACACCATCCAACACACAGCTAGTGGCCAGTGTCATTTTGCGAACTTGGAGATAAAAACTCACTGTAAAAACTTTATGGCTTTTGATATTTAGGTTACCAGCGCATAGTCTTACCCAAAATTAAAAAAGAAAAACCACGTAAGAAATGGATTTTCATACACTTTTCTCTCCCGCTCAGATGCGTTTTCTCCCCGCATATTTGTTCGATATGCAATGACGTACTTTCTACCGTAAATTTGATAAAGTATCAAGGTACTTTCCGAGCAGGTGTAGCATAAATCATTATTTTTCGCAAAAAAAAAACGCAACACCGACTTCCACCGTGTACAGAATTCGAATAATTCGCATCATCAATGTGACATCCATGTACATTTTTGTTGCTTGATTTAAAAAAACGGCTCAGCCGATATCGATAAAAAAACTTCTCCGAAACTCTTTCACGGAGCAACAGAGCAATTGATTGACTTGTTTTTTTTTTTGCATGGACATAGTTCAAACGTCAGAAAGTGACATTAAACTAAATTATTTATTGAGATAAAACGATTTTACAAACATTTACATTCATCTCACATTAATATAACAGAGTCAAATACAATAAAAAACAGGTTTTTGAAAATTTCAGTGAAGGAAAACATCGTGAGGCAACCTGCATACGTCCGTAGAAGAAATTCAATGGCGTATGTGAATCCACCAACCCGCACTGGGCCAGTGTAGTGGATACGGTCCAATCACCCTTCTTGGGTAGGCCTACGTCCTGCAGTGGACTGTTGCTATAGGTATTGCCACACAAGTCGGCAGATGAGAAGTTAGCCGCAGATGACACTTCGCCGTGATTCGCTAATTATTGCGCATGTGTGCACAATGCCTACGCAAGTGGCGAAGTAGTGAGCACGGGCGTAGGGAGCGCGCGGGAGGCATGAGGTTGGCGGGCGGGTGTGCCCCGGCCGGGAAGCCAGAGAGTGGCTTCCGCGCATACTTATATTTTGCCGTTTGCGCAGCGTTCTGCGCCTTACCTCCCATCCGCCGACTTGTGTGACGCGGACTATCACTAAAAGTAAGTTCGTATAGGCTAGGTGGCTAGCCCTGGTATCAGAGTTTTTAGGCCGCCTGAAGGCCTCTGACATGGTTAAACGGTTAGAACAACCGGGACCTACAATTTAACGTGTCATCCGAGCCACGGTAGCGCTCAGTTGGAAAATGCCACCCGCGGTCACCCATCCAAATACTGACCGGACGGACTATCACTATCATCACTACATAGTATAAAACAAAGTCGCTTCCCGCTGTCTGTCCCCAAGTATGCTTACTTATATCTTTAAAACTACGCAACGGATTTTGATGCGGTTTTTTCTGACAGATAGAGTGATTCAAGAGGAAGGTTTATATGTATAATACACCTGTGCGAAGCCGGGGCGGGTCGCTAGTACTGTATAATTACCTGAGCAGGTCGGCGCCAGAGAAGTTGCCAAAAGTGCTAGCGTGCTGGGAGAACCTGTGTAGCGCGAGCCACGCCTGCGTCTCGTTCGCCGTGGCGTCTTTCGACAGACCGTAGTTCTGTGAAACGAAATTTTTAGTATCAAACTTGGTTTATTTATTTTTCTATTTATGTAGTTTACTTTGTGATTACAATTAATTGTCAACATTTATGAGGGGAGAAGCCATTCGCTTCGTAATACGTGTGTTCGGAGCAAATGGATTCAAAACACTGATTGTCAAAACTATTTTTTGGAACAATATTTTTTTATTTATTATTACATTTCATAAAGGCCAGTGCCATACTTTAAGGAAATGTTTTTGACCGACGAAACGGAGGAGATACTCAATTCGACGCGTAGGTATATGTAGTCAAACGCAAACTTATACGAAATAAAATAAAAAAACAACGAGTTGCACTCCGGGAGTGCCAGCAGAAGTGAAAACTTGAACATATAAAGTACTATCATTTATGTGGTAAAATACAATATCACGCACACAAACTCGTGTATATATTTATATGTGTAACCCACGCATAACTTTTTACATATTGGTCGGATTACTAAATCTTTACTAATTGAAATTTATATTGAAATTGTTGCAGTTAGTGAAGCTTAATGTAACACTTGAAAATGGCGCCAATGGCGTCTGCAATTTTCACATGTTCTTTTTTCAAATTGTTTGACACCAACCAACACACAGCTAGTGGCCAGTGTCATTTTGCGAACTTGGAGATAAAACTCACTGTAAAAACTTTTTGGCTTTTGATATTTAGGTTACCAGCGCATAGTCTTACCCAAAATTAAAAAAGAAAAACCACGTAAGAAATGGATTTTCATACACTTTTCTCTCCCGCTCAGATGCGTTTTCTCCCCGCATATTTGTTCGATATGCAATGACGTACTTTCTACCGTAAATTTGATAAAGTATCAAGGTACTTTCCGAGCAGGTGTAGTATAATTTTTTTTTTTAATAAAGCATTAAATACCGTTTTTTCTGCGAAATTGTTTACCATATTTTAAAGCTATTTTTAGGCTACTCTACATAGTCTGAGCCCACTTTGCAACATCTTTGCGACCGTATAAACCCTACGGGTTACACGCTACATAAAACATGCACTTTCGCGCTATTCTCTCTCTCTAGTCACTGACTGCTACAACACAGTTAACGCTAAAGCAGCAGGCTGGGTTTCTTTAATATTTATGTTACTTGTATTTTAAACAATAAATTATTTTGTATTTTTGTATTTGTATTCTAGATTTATTTTATTACAATAAAATTACCTTGTCAGCATCCTCAGTATGCGGCAGGTCAGGCAAAATGGCGCCGGGCGAGTGACACGGCGGAGAACTGACTTTCATCTCATTGCCGCTGCAACAAACACGTAAACAATAGAGGCAATACTTTTGAAAGAGGAGGCACTATGTTCGTCTGTATGTATTTTTGAAGTAAAACTTCTAATGCGACTTCCAACAAGGTTAGGTTTAACGTTTAACGCTACTATGGAGGGGGTATGAAAGCACTGTGGCGTCGAAGTTTCACTTCTTCCGCGCGGAGAGACTCCACTTGCATATTTTTTTTGTGTTTGTTCAAGTTCATCAATATTTTCGCCAACTGTGAACCGATATCAAAATTTTTTTTTGATTTATTTCATAATGGTATACTTTCGAATGGGACCACGCATTTAAATTTTTACGAAATCGGTTGAGCCATTTTTGAAACCCAAAAATAATGTAAAAATGGATAACACATCGATTTGTACAAACTATTCGAATTCTGTCCACGGTGGAAGTCGGTTATGTCGGTTTTAGCGAAAAATTATTATTAAACTTTCGCGATTTGAACACACTATTCTTATACACTACGAGACTAATCGCGCACTAAAACATGAGATAATACCTCATTATTACGAAGTTTCGACCGAGTTGCATCGATCGCGGTCACGGGTAGATTGGATGCAAACCATTGCGAATCAGGTACCGCCGATTCAACTTGAAAACGCAAACGTCAGTACGGCATACCAAACTGACGGTATTTATTAATGTCCTGTTACCTACACTATAAAAAAACTTCATTGCCTGGAGCTTCGCCGTAGGGTTGCGAGTCTGTTCATTTTCTATAGGATTCATTTCGGAGAGTGTGCATCTGAGCTGCACGACCTTATCCTACCATCCCCTATTTACTACAGGACAAGTAGGAGGACGCCACATTACCACCCCTACACTGTCGATTTTCCTTCGATACGTACGAAGCGGTTCGACTCAACATTTCTGATTTGTACCGCCAGGGAAAGGTACAGTCTTCCTGCTTTCCTGTTTCCTAAGAGATAAAATCTAAAGCTTTTCAAGGTCAGAGTGAATAGGTATCTTCTAGGTCTGCGTGCTTCATCTTCGACCACAACGTCGTTTACCATTAGGCGAGTTGGTGGTCAAGCGCAAATATATTTGCGATAAAAAAAAAAACTACGCTGTTTGCAGTTGTTTAGAACAGGATTCCCACTTATTGGTCTCGAAGCTACCGAGTTTTCGGTATTGCTATCCATTCTATCGATATTCCTGAAATTGCCCCCTTCTTCTATCGTACGGCTAGACAGACGCGACCAAAGCGCCACCCTTTTATGGTGGACATCCCGCGCGTTAGAACCAAGCGTTTCGAGTCCGCATTCCTCATACGAACATCCAGAATGTGGAACGCTTTGCCTGAGTCTGTCTTCCCGCTAAAGTACAATGTAGGCGTCTTCAAATCCTGAGTTAATACTTAACTCTTACGGAAGAGTGTTACACCCTAGACCGCATATCTGCTTAACATAAGGCAGTGTGTAGTCATACGCAAACCTACATGAAATAGAAAAAAAAAGAAATTTTTCCCATTTTTCTACCGAATTTCAAGGTTCCAACAAAGAAAGGTTGTTGTAGGTGGTAGGCAGTGACGGATTAAGACTACTGGATGCCCTAAGCAATCCAGGCCTGAGGGCCCCCCTATCCGTATGTCAACTAGAATCGGTCTTTAAATCTTTACCGCCTAAAAACATTAGTTTTTTTGTAAAATAAGATGATGAGATGTAACGTATATACCTTAGAAGTGGAGTAGGTGCGACAACAATAAAACCAAAGCATAATTTATTTATTTATTGAAATGCGCCTTGCGGCTTTTTCGGGCATTGAATTCACGCAAGATAGTATTAACGTCTAATGTTTTTAACATATCGGACTCCTATGTAATACTCTCGATAAATTATCGAGCCTTTCTTGAATCATCTTTGTCCTTTTTTCATTGACGAATGTGAAAAAGAACGTTCCGCTGAGCAATTTGTAATCATAAGCGATAAAAATATACGCAGGGCTGTTTCCACATTAGGGAAAGCTGATTCAATTTTATCATCATGTATTATTTTATACAATTGTGCGTGAGTTTGATGTAAACTTTCTTGTGCGAGCCGAATCACTGGGTCTGGAACTTATTTGACTTATGACATACGAATGAAACTGTTGAATTTCTGTTATTATTCGGTGTTAAGGTCGTCTAGATATGTGTTTACTAGATTTGTACTGTGCGACTGTATTCTGCAGTTTGATCGGGACACATCATTTTATCGGCATCGGGTATTTTATTCAAGAATGAGTTTGTCAACAAACACAGTCACACTAATGTGCACCGTAGATTTTTAGTTTACTGAAACTATTGATTTACTTATTAATTATCCAATTAATTGTGTTACATATGCATAGAAGCCGGTTGGCACAATTACTCAAAAAACAAAAGATTTGATTGACACGGATTTGCGGGGGCGCCAGACGTGGGGCCCGCGGGAAGGGGTGGTTTGTGATTGGCTGATCGCAATTCCGGTACATTCGAATTGCCGAATGCACTAGCGGGCAGCGAGTGGGCAAGCGGGCGCGGGGTTATGACTCTAGTAGGTCGGACTCTATGCGCGAATTTTCAAATTAGTCCTAGAAACTTTTTTTGGTTTGGTTTTTGGTGACGTGAGAGTTGAGAGTGAGACGTGATTCGTGATGCCCTAAGGACCTAAGGACGGTTTTTTTTTCTTCTGGTGCCCCCCCAGACGTGATGCCCTAGGCAATTGCTTAATTTGATTAAGGGTTAATCCGTCACTGGTGGTAGGACATTATCAGATACCGTCAGTGTGGTGGTGTCGTGTGGTGGTATCGCCACACAAGTTGGATTAGAAGTTAGCCGCAAGTGACACTTCGCCGTGATCCGCTAATTATTGCGCATGTGTGCACAATGCCTACGCATGTGGCGAAGTAGCACGGGCGTAGGGAGCGCGCGGGAGGCATGAGGTTGGCGGGCGGGGGTGCCCCGGCGCGAGTCTCTCTGGCTCCCGCGCATACCTATATTATGCCTTTTGCGAAGCGTTCTGCGCATAACTACCCATCCGCCGACTTGCGTGGCGCTGATTATAACAATTTCTAAGTTGAATCTGCGATAGCTACTTTCGATTTCGCATATCCAGTGTATTCGTGACCACGATCGATGCAACTCGGTCGAAACACTCGAAACGTCGGGATGATGAGGTATTTATCATAAGCCGAATCAAACATTGGCGGCTATGTTAGCTACAAGCTGCTGATAAACCAATCCTGACTGAAGGAGTTGAATTGAATTGAATTTATTTATTTGCATAGTATACAGAGCATCCTTAAAAGCTAAGTATATACTCTGCCTAGTAGGTCATAGCAAATCCTTACATAGTATAAAATAAAGTCGCTATTTTCGTTTGTTTGTTTGTCTGTATGCTTAAATCTTTAAAACTACGCAACGGATTTTGATGCGGTTTTTTTTAATGGATAGAGTGATTCAAGAGGAAGGTTTATATGTATAAAAATTCCCGAAATTCCCACGGGAACGGGCACAACGCGGGTAAAACCGCGGGGCGCTGCTAGTATAAAATAAAGTCGCTATTTTTGTCTGTTTCTTTGTCTGTATGCTTATATCTTTAAAACTACGCAATGGATTTTGATGCGGTTTTTTTTTAATGGATAGAGTGATTCAAGAGGAAGGTTTATATGTATAATACACCTGTGCGAAGCCGGGGCGGGTCGTCTAGTATAAAATAAAGTCGCTATTTTTGTCGTCTGTTTGTCTGTATGCTTAAATCTTTAAAACTACGCAACGGATTTGATGCGGTTTTTTTTAATGGATAGAGTGATTCAAGAGGAAGGTTTATATGTATAATACACCTGTGCGAAGCCGGGGCGGGTCGTCTAGTATAAAATAAAGTCGCTATTTTTGTCGTCTGTTTGTCTGTATGCTTAAATCTTTAAAACTACGCAACGGATTTTGATGCGGTTTTTTTTAATGGATAGAGTGATTCAAGAGGAAGGTTTATATGTATAATACACCTGTGCGAAGCCGGGGCGGGTCGTCTAGTATAAAATAAAGTCGCTATTTTTGTCGTCTGTTTGTCTGTATGCTTAAATCTTTAAAACTACGCAACGGATTTTGATGCGGTTTTTTTTAATGGATAGAGTGATTCAAGAGGAAGGTTTATATGTATAATACACCTGTGCGAAGCCGGGGCGGGTCGTCTAGTATAAAATAAAGTCGCTATTTTTGTCGTCTGTTTGTCTGTATGCTTAAATCTTTAAAACTACGCAACGGATTTTGATGCGGTTTTTTTTAATGGATAGAGTGATTCAAGAGGAAGGTTTGTATGTATAATACACCTGTGCGAAGCCGGGGCGGGTCGTCTAGTATAAAATAAAGTCGCTATTTTTGTCGTCTGTTTGTATGTATGCTTAAATCTTTAAAACTACGCAACGGATTTTGATGCGGTTTTTTTTAATGGATAGAGTGATTCAAGAGGAAGGTTTATATGTATAATACACCTGTGCGAAGCCGGGGCGGGTCGTCTAGTATAAAATAAAGTCGCTATTTTTGTCGTCTGTTTGTCTGTATGCTTAAATCTTTAAAACTACGCAACGGATTTTGATGCGGTTTTTTTTAATGGATAGAGTGATTCAAGAGGAAGGTTTATATGTATAATACACCTGTGCGAAGCCGGGGCGGGTCGTCTAGTATAAAATAAAGTCGCTATTTTTGTCGTCTGTTTGTCTGTATGCTTAAATCTTTAAAACTACGCAACGGATTTTGATGCGGTTTTTTTTAATGGATAGAGTGATTCAAGAGGAAGGTTTATATGTATAATACACCTGTGCGAAGCCGGGGCGGGTCGTCTAGTATAAAATAAAGTCGCTATTTTTGTCGTCTGTTTGTCTGTATGCTTAAATCTTTAAAACTACGCAACGGATTTTGATGCGGTTTTTTTTAATGGATAGAGTGATTCAAGAGGAAGGTTTATATGTATAATACACCTGTGCGAAGCCGGGGCGGGTCGTCTAGTATAAAATAAAGTCGCTATTTTTGTCGTCTGTTTGTCTGTATGCTTAAATCTTGAAAACTACGCAACGGATTTTGATGCGGTTTTTTTTAATGGATAGAGTGATTCAAGAGGAAGGTTTATATGTATAATACACCTGTGCGAAGCCGGGGCGGGTCGTCTAGTATAAAATAAAGTCGCTATTTTTGTCGTCTGTTTGTCTGTATGCCTGAATCTTTAAAACTACGCAACGGATTTTGATGCGGTTTTTTTTAATGGATAGAGTGATTCAAGAGGAAGGTTTATATGTATAATACACCTGTGCGAAGCCGGGGCGGGTCGTCTAGTTTATTTATAAGGCGAATCAAACATATCGGCGGCTATGTTAGCTACAAGCTGCTGATAAACCAATCCTGACTGAAGGTGTTGAATTCAATTGAATTTATTTATTTGCATAGTATACAGAGCATTCTTAAAAGCTAAGTATATAACCCTGCCTAGTAGGGCATAGCAAATATAATAATATTAGGTAAATGTCTTAAAAATCTTAAAAATTACTTACTAAACCTATCTTATTTTTAAATATAGTCATTTAACTTTAATTTATACTTTACTATAATTTTACTTAGTACACATTTTACTTACAAAACACTATTACATAACAGAACTAGTTTAACATAGATTCTTGGCCATACTACAAGTTACTATTATTAACTATTAAATGTTACTATTATTTAATTTTATCAGTGAGTGTTATCACTAGGTCAGCGCGCAATTTTTTATTTTTGTTTTTAGGGTTCCGTACCCAAAGGGTAAAAACGGGGCCCTATTACTAAGACTTCGATGTCCGTCTGTCTGTCTGTCACCGGGCTGTATCTCATGAACCGTGATAGCTAGGCAGCTGCAATTTTCACAGATGATGTATTTCTGTTGCCGCTATAACAACACATACTAAAAACAGAATTAAATAAATATTTAAGGGGGGCTCCCATACAACAAAATTTTTTGGACTTTTTTTGCTCGCTATTAACAGGACAACAGGAATGGAGCTCCCATACGGTACGGAACTCTTCGTGCACGAGTCCGACTCGCACTTGGCCGATTTTATTTTTTACATGTACAGGAAACCTGTTCGTTAAAAAAACTCATTTTGTGGCCATGAATAGGTAGAGTTTACGAGTTACATCAACGAAGGGCAAAAAAACCCAAAAAAAATGCGCATTGACTGGGTTAGGTACCCGCAGCAGTTGGTATCTTCTAGGTAAGCGTGTTGACCCTAGACCGCATTTCTGCTTAACATCAGGCAGTATGTAGTTAAACGCAAACCTATACGGAATAAAAAAAAACAAAGCTTGTAGCGAACATCACAGCCGCCAAGTTGTTTGATTCAGCCTCTACCTTCCTGTTACACCATTGTTTTCGTAAACACAATCTCTGTGGATTCCGTAACACTATCTACGTGAGGGATCCACATGGTATCTAAAGCTATGTGATAAGGATAGATAACAATGTATTGCTATCGTTATCAACCATCCTTCCTTACATAGTATAAAATAAAGTCGCTATTTTCGTTTGTTTGTTTATTTGTTTGTCTGTATGCTTAAATCTTTAAAACTACGCAACGGATTTTGATGCGGTTTTTTTTAATGGATAAAGTGATTCAAGAGGAAGGTTTATATGTATAAAAATTACCGAAATTCCCACGGGAACGGGCACAACGCGGGTAAAAGCGCGGGGCGCTGCTAGTGTTATCTAAAGCTACATGATAAGGATAGATAACAATGTATTGCTATCGTTATCAACCATCCTTCCTTATCCTTACATAGTATAAAATAAAGTCGCTATTTTTGTCTGTTTGTCTGTATGCTTAAATCTTTAAAACTACGCAACGGATTTTGATGCGGTTTTTTTTAATGGATAGAGTGATTCAAGAGAAAGGTTTATTTGTATAAAAATTCCCGAAATTCCCACGGAAACGGGCACAACGCGGGTAAAACCGCGGGGCGCTGCTAGTGTTATCTAAAGCTACGTGATAAGGATAGATAACAATGTATTGCTATCGTTATCAACCATCCTTCCTTACATGGTATAAAATAAAGTCGCTATTTTTGTCTGTTTGTTTGTCTGTATGCTTATATCTTTAAAACTACGCAACGGATTTTGATGCGGTTTTTTTTAATGGATAGAGTGATTCAAGAGGAAGGTTTATATGTATAATACACCTGTGCGAAGCCGGGGCGGGTCGTCTAGTAGAATATATATTACCACCATGTAAACATTATATATATATTTTTTGATAGAAACTAATGCAGTTTTTGCACATTTCTAACAAGAATTTAGCAGGGTTCGAAGAAAAAGCCGTGGTGATCTAGTGGTTGTAACGCTGGCCCGCCATTCTTGAGGTCATGGGTTCAATCCCGGTCCCGTAAGTTTCTTTGGAACTTATGTACGGAATTTCACACAACTGGCTTTTCGGTGAAGGAAAACATCGTGAGGCAACCTGCATACTTCCGTAGAAGAAATTCGATGGCGTGTGTGAATCCACCAACCCGCACTGGGCCAGCGTGGTGGATATGGCCCAATCACCCTTCGTGGGTAGGCCTTCGTCCTGCAGTGGACTATTAAAAAGGCTGGTACAGTACAGTACAGGGTTCGAAGATATAATGATATCCATATATACAGGGTTATTTCTATTCAATTAGCATCCTTTTAGGGGCTTATTCTGTACATCAAAACTAACAACCTTTGTTCTACGACTTTAATCAAAACTAAAAAAAACAGCTGTTCCATACATTTTGTCGACAGTGAACGATATTTTTCTATGGAACAGCTTTTTTTTTTGAGAATTAACTAAAGTCGTAGAACAAAAGTTGTTAGTTATGATGTACAGAATAAGCCGCTAAAAGGATGCTAATTGATTAGAAATAACCCTGTACAACGGATATATCGGATTATATGGCTAAGATCATGACGATAACTATGTGAATGTTTTAAGATATCAAAATACTTACTCTTGGCAATAAAGTGGCTTCATTTGAGTTGATGACGCGAGAATGGCTGAAAAGAAACAAAAACAACAATAAAAGAACCATTTTAAAGCAACCAACTCACATTCTCTAGCATTTTGAGAATCGGCATGATGACAAATAAATATAATTAGTTCGTCAGATAGACTATCTAAAAATATTAGACACGTATTTTTACTTTTGTCAATTAAACAAAAATTGATGAAGATTATACCCCGTCAAAGTTCCTCGTGACGTCACAAATGCCATACAAATGTAAGTATAGACTTCTGTTCTTACAGAACCTGTTGTTTCCGGGTGGGTAGCCCTGATGTCAGAGCTTTTAAGCCGCCGGAAGACCTCTGACATGTCTTAATGGTCAATACCATCGAAACCTACAATTTGACGTGTCATCCGAGCCACGGCAGAGCTCAGTTGGAGCATGTGATGAGGAGGATGATAAGCCGAGGATGGTATTTACCTACCATCCTCGGTCCCCCATGTACAGAAGTCTATACTTACATTTGTATGGCGGTGGCGGTTACGGTGACGTCACGACCCCCACTCCCATGCTTTGACAAGGTTTATCTCTGTCATTAATTGTTTGATTGACAAAAGAAAAAATACGTGTCCATTATTTTTTGATAATCCAACTCACGGACTAATTATAATGATTTTTTTTTACCCAGTCGTCATGCCTATTTACATACGGCATCGCCATAGCGATGGAGGACCGAGGATGGTAGGTAAATACCATCCTCGGCTTATCATTTATTTCATTTTGATAATTATCTAATTTGACCATACTTTGACTTGATTTAAATTAATTTTAGGAATATTTCTATTATAACTATATTATATAAGTGCATTTTTCCACATGCTAATAAATGGCAAATAGAAGGAACTATTTAACCTAGACCACCGTATGTGTACTCTATTTTAGTGGAATAAATATTTCATTTAATTTCTATCATCCTTCTCATCACATGCTCCAACTGAGTTCTGCCGTGGCTCGGATGACACGTCAAATTGTAGGTTTCGATGGTTTTAACCATTAAGACATGTCAGAGGTCTTCCGGCGGCTTAAAAGCTCTGACATCAGGGCTACCCATCCGGCCTATACAAACTTACTTATCGCCATAGCGCTTATCCTTCCTTATCCTTACATAGTATAAAATAAAGTCGCTATTTTAGTTTGTTTGTTTGTTGGTTGTTCTGTATTCTTAAATCTTTAAAACTACGCAACGGATTTTGATGCGGTTTTTTTTAATGGATAGAGTGATTCAAGAGGAAGGTTTATATGTATAATACACCTGTGCGAAGCCGGGGCGGGTCGCTAGTTTGTAATAAAAAAAAGTGCGAGTCGGACTCGCGCACGAATGGTTCCGTACCGTGTTGGAGCCCCTTTAACCCCATTCCCTCCTGATCTATGCCCATTCTTGCCATTATTAATAGCGAGCAAAAAACTCTTAAAAATCACGTTTTTTGTATGGGAGCCCCTCTTTAATATTTATTTTATTCAGTTTATAGTATTAGTTGTTAAAGCGGCAACAGAAATACATCATCTGGGAAAATTTCAGCTGCCTAGCTATTTCTACTTTGTCTGTCACTCCTTTCAGTCGCGCAGTCGGGTAAAACGTCATGTCCAATATTTGTTAACAATCTAACTAACGGACTAATTTTAACAACGATTTTTTTTAACCAGTCATCATGCCTATTGTATCTATGTTTTTTTAGGGTTCCGTACCCAAAGGGAAAAACGGGACCCTATTTACTAAGACTTCGATGTCTGTCTGTCTGTCTGTCACCGGGCTGTATCTCATGAACCATGATAGCTAGGCAGCTGAAATTTTCAAAGATGATGTATTTCTGTTGCCGCTATAACAACAAATACTAAAAACAAAATAAAACATATTTAAGGGAGGCTCCCATACAACAAACCTGCATTTTTAGACGTTTTTCGCTCTATATTAATAATGGTAACAGGTTGATGCTTGAAATTTTCACAGAATATTTAGTTTTATAATCACTTCAATAATAAATAAAAATAAAAAAAATAAGTAAATATTTAAGGGCTCCCATACAGTACGGAACCCTCCGTGCGAGAGTCCGACTCGTACTTGGTCGTTTTTTTTTTTTAAATTTTTGACCCACAGACTCCAGGGTCTGTGCCCTTTGTTGAGTAGTTACATTTTAAAGAATTCAACTGTACTATAGAGATAGGTTAGTTTAAATCTTAGTCTAAGTTAGTAGTTTGAGTGCATTGCGTGAATGCCGCGAGCAGACCGGCGACCCGCATGCAGCACCCGATCACGAGTGTGACGCATGTGCCAGCCATCGCTCTCCTCGACCATGTTTGAGGGAGGAGAACGACCCGACACACGACGCCGCCGCAAGAAGGAGCCTTCGATGGCGAGCATGAATGCTCAGGGCATGCATGCATTGTATCTATGTTGAGAAATGAATGAAATGAAAGAAGCTCACTTAACAGCTTCGCGATGATTAGGTGCGCAGCTGGTAGCTAACTTCACAGTACCCAAGATGTTTTGTTCTGCCTATAATGAGATGGCCACTAAACTAGATACAACAAAAGGAGGTTGCACTCACCGGGCTGTGGCTTGGCGACAACCATTGGGCTTGTTGAAGCTTTGGGGGTCACACTGTAACAAACAAAACACATATTACACCAGGGTTTCTCAAACTATGGGTTTGCAACAATATTATTAGAGAATACTAAGTGAGCCATCTAATTAGAACTAAATACTGAAATACATTAGACTTATCAACTTCACTGCGATTAGAAGTAACTCGACCTGATTTTGATGTCTGAACTGTAATGGCAAAATATAGGAAACAGTTTCATCCTTCCTTTAACAGTAGATTGTATCAGATGGGAGCAAAATAATATTTTTACGGCGAGGGCGCTTTTTTGAATCCAGAGCGAAGGGATTCTAGAGTAGTATGTCGGAACCCGGGTTCCGTCATTCTAAATTCACCATGTTGCCACGGTTTCAAAAATATCTGTTGTCATGTCCGGGTTCTGGGCTCTAAAATCTGGTGTTTTCACGCGCCTTGTCCTAGTTGCCAAATTTTAGAGACTGCAACCCTAGACGTAGCCCAGACAGCTTTGGGAACCACTGTACTAGATAATAACATTCATGGTGATAATACAGGATGGAGAACCAATATGTATTGCCTATGACATAAAAGGCATTATTTTGAGAAGTGAAGACTTTCAACGGTGTGTATGCTTATTATTACAAAATGCTTTTACTAGGAGAGCAACAACAAAATCGAGAAAAACTAACTACCATGACAAATATTTCATTGATTCTCTACAAAATGTTGGACAAATGTGAATTGATTTTATTGTACTAGACTGATACAGTTCGCGACACGTAAGTCTAGGGCTGAGGGTAGTGTGGAGGGGATGACTGCGCATGGGATTAGTATGGCAGTCACCATGCGCAGCCATCTCCTCCACACTACCCTCAGCGCTAGACTTACGTGCCGCTACCAGTATTTAGGTCAACATCCAGCTAAAAAGGTTTACATCAATTTTACAATGATTTCATTTGTATCAAGTTTACAAAAGTGTGTACATAAGAGTCGAGTATGTATTTATGTAACAGCTAAAATAGCCTAAGCATGGCAGCATTGCACATGCACAGAACACCCCATGTGGGACGCCAGTGCAGGACTTATCGCACCCACATCAAATAAGATACAGAATGGCAGCATTAATAAATCAATTCTTTCTAGAGGAGGCCTGGGTGTCCAGGGTGGACAACCTAGTATTTAAGAAATATTAATAAGAACAATGTTTTAAATGGTGGTTTTAAATTTATTAGAGAATAAAGGCATTTATTTAATTAATTTAATTTTTTAATGTTATTGGCAGTCCACAAACAATGTTACGTTTAACAATTTTGGTATGTGTGTGTGAACGGATTTTGTGTGTGAGAGGATTGAGTGTGTGTGACTGTGTGTATTGTGTGCGAACGTACGAATATAATAGTCGCGAAAATTGTCTACATTACAGCTGAAATAGCCTTAGCATGGCAGCATTAATAAATCAATTCCATACGCAAAAATTTCCATTGCAAAGTGTGTACTAAGAATGCACTGGAGCGGAGGTATCAGATTCGAATCTAAATTTAGTCTGACATAACCACACCCCAATTTGTCATGTTAAGTGGATGATTGTGCTGTATGGACCATAGTATAGCATTGAATTGTGTGCTTCAGTCCTTTCTAGAATAGTCTCTGTGGTCACCATTTTAGCTATAGGACGATTGAAGTGCTTACTTCCATATAAATGGATTTTTCATTGTAGTAGCGGCAGTAATTTATTAAATTTCTAGAATACGGGTCACAGCCTGTTAGACTGGCTTCATAACATGCTCTGTTACATGTTTCAGGTGATCGGCTGTGGTTAATTTTTATTTAGTTATTATTCTATACTAATTAGTTTTTCGTAGTTACTATCCGTACACCAATATTTAGCTTTTAAAAGTAGATGCAACACAAGATGTTCATTTTTTTTCAAAATTAGGAAATTAGATATTTTATCTAAGTTTTATTGTTATGCGTTTAGTGTGTAAATTTACAATTTTTATTCGAAATTGGCATTTTAATTAAATACTATACTAATTAGATGCAAATTAGAAGAAAACCATCTAACCAGAAAAGTTTTATGCACTCTTTAGACTATGTTTAACAGTACAAATTGCATAGGTAAACAGTGTTTAGAGCGTGTTTAAATCTTTTGTGGTATTGCGGAAAATGTTTTTTAATCAGTCGTAGTATACAGTGTTGTTTTGTGAATGTGCAGGGATTTGAAAAGGTGATAATATACTCATCATTTTCAACAACTTCTACTGTGGAACCAACTTAAAGGTTGAAAATAACAAAGCAGCTGATCCATAGTTTTAGTCGAGTGTCAGTGAGTTGAACTTTTTGTATGTAACAGCTAATTCTTTTTCCCATTTTAGTAGTTGGACCCTTAGGTAATGGGACCCATAGTAAAAGTTGTTCACAATCCTAATATTTTAAACACAAAAGTTTATATTTATGGACGTTTGTTCCTCTTTCATGCAAAAACTATTGAACGAATTGAGATGAAACATTGCAATAGTACTGATCACTAGATAGTATAAAATAAAGTCGCTTTCCGATGTCTGTCAATGTATGCTTATATTTTTAAAACTACGCAATGGATTTTGATGCGTTTTTTTAATAGATAGAGTGATTCAAGAGGAAGGTTTATATGTATACTAGCAGCGCCCCGCGGTTTTACCCGCGTTGTGCCCGTTCCCGTGGGAATTTCGGGAATTTTTATACATATAACCTTCCTCTTGAATCACTCTATCCATTAAAAAAAACCGCATCAAAATCCGTTGCGTAGTTTTAAAGATTTAAGCATACAGACAAACAAACAAACAAACGAAAATAGCGACTTTATTTTATACTATGTAAGGATTACACCTGTGCGAAGCCGGGCCCGGTCGCTAGTTATACATAAGAATAACACACTATTATTTATATAGAACATGCGAAAAACTAAGTTCGCCAGGTCAGCTAGTGATAAATATAAACCTCAAAAAGTTCTAGCTCTATGCAAATACCCTGCACATAGGTTTTAATAAGACGTTTTTGATAGTACCCAGCGCTCATAGCATAATCTGACTAGGTGTTCGTTAGAGATTATCAAAGTTAAGCAACGTTTGGTGCGGTCAGTCTTCAGACCGATTTTCAGGTCAGATAGACAACTGTGGGTGGCATTTATAACTAAGTGCTACCGTGGCTCGGATGCCATGTTAAATTGTAGGCCCCTGTTATTTTAACCGTTTAGCCATGTCAGAGACCTTCAGGCAGTTACAAAACTCTGGCTCTGGCTGGCTTACACCAAACTTAGAATTAGAGGAATACAAGTGCATACAAATCATTATTTCTAACTTGGGTAGTCGGCTAAAGTTGCCAATACAGAATGCAGAATAATGGCAACATATCTATGAGCTCATATGAAATCAGCTGTTAGAGTCAGGGTAAATAAACAGATGTTATTATTCTAACAAAAGTCGCCTACAGTTTGCAAGTAAAATAGCGTATTAATTCATTACTAAAACTTATAGGCAGGCAAATATCTACAAATTCAATTATATTGTAAGCTGACCTCTCTATGATACACATTCCTATGGATTCCTTTTTATTGATAGTAGGTACTCGTATTGTAATACCTAACGAAAACACGCTAATACTGCATCATTTGCTATATTTCAAGCCAGCTTTTTCAAATAAAGAACATCGGAATAAGCAACATCGACACTCAACCTTCATCGAGATTTAGGCAGAAAAATCTGGATATTTACGTTAATCTACGGCGGCGGACTTGCACGTTCGCCGCTTTGAATCTGCGCGCCAGCTCGATATACGTTTCTTGGTCGGCGTCTATTTCAACCTCCGCTTTCAATAGAGAAAACTTCATGCGCCAACCTCGGGCTTCCAACCCGTGCAGCAGTCGCGCCTGCAAGTAAATCCCGCGGCCAGTATGGCGAGCACTAAGTCTCTGCTCGAACACGAGCATCGTTGTCTTCTGGTCAGCTGTAATCCTGGCGTGTCAGGTTGAAGAAGATGAAAGCACCAGATCCCAGGCGGTAGGAACGCCCGCACGATACCACCATAGCTTCACCACGACCCGCCAAAACAACCATTTGTGATGACTTTAACGACACGAAACTAGAAACACTATCGAACAGTCACTTGTCCAACATTATTTTCGACGACCACGGCACAGGAATAGCGATCGGCGAATGGCGCGGATGCAGACACGATTGCACAAAGTCACAAAATGGGATTATACCGGTTCGCAAGGGCGAAATCGAAGATTTATCAGTGGAAAATAAACAGCGAGTTGGAATTAGTACGCGGCGAGCAACGGAGCGCGATCGACTGAGCGCTGATTGGTTGCTAGATTGACGTTAGTGGAGCGGGCGCCGCGATTGGCCCGAATCCGGTTCGAGTCGGTTCGCGGAGGCCGCGGCCGGCTTCGGTCGGTACATCGAGCGGCGCGCCGCGTCATTCTAGTGATGTGACACGCTTCTATTTACGGATCGACAATCCGGTTTTCGATACGGAAAAAATAAAATCCAATTGAGTTGAATAATTTTCATTCATTGTTTCGTTACATATTCTGACTTCCGTGGACAAAGTAAACGAGTAATGAATTACATTGTGGTTTATTTCGCAATGAAATTCAGCCAACTTATTTACAACCGTATTAGATTTATTTATTATTATTTCAGGTTTCAGTCATTTGGCTGTAGTCAGTAATTGTCGGGCTGTTAAAGCCAGTTACGAACATTATTAAGTCATTCGTTCTATTAACCATTATATTAGTTAAAGAACACTGAGACGAAACAGTGTGACTTTAGCTATCTTTTGTGAAATATTAGACGATTTTCTATACATATTCATTATCGTTCGTTTCGTAAGAAAACAACAAAAGTAAAACAGATAATTTACATTTTGTAGCCATAATACATTACGTATTTTATGTCTGGGTCATTCAATTCAGTTAATTGTAGATTATTTCACTGGGAACCCATTATAACCAGTAAATAAAGGTCAAAATTTAATATACACAGTGTTTGTTTATCCAATCAAAATCAAACAACGGTCGCAAGAGTTTAATATTATTCAAATTTTAAATGCGTCAAAAATACAAAATAAATAAAAACGAGTTTAGCGCCTGTGAATATACTTTTTAAAATATTTAATCATCATCAACAGCCTGTGTCGACTCACTGGGTATACCTCTCTTGTGCCTTTGTTAATATACATTTATCAGCGATGTTTCATACAAAGAAAAGAACAGCTCTATGACATAACACACACATTAACATGGGAAATATCAATACAAACAACATTCACACACATTACGTGTCTCTAGCCAGACCTCAGACAACATAGTAGGATAATTAGTTTCGTCACAGTAGGTACGACGATCCACCATTGAGTTCTACAACTGTAAACATAATTCCAGTTGACACACCTTCAACAGGAAGCTTGTTTTATTCAAGTTTTCTAGACTGACTACTATTACAATAATAAACGAGAACATAAAAAATCGTAAGACGCGGCACCTACTCAGATATATAAATGCAAACAAATCGATTATTTTACAGTATGATGCATAAATTGTAATTCGGTACAAGTAACAAGGCCTATAATAAAGTGTATAGAATAGATTAGCTTCACAATGAACTAGAAATATTTATAGTTTGCTTTTTCTTCCGAAATAGGTATTTGTCAATTAGTTTTTCTTGAATTCAGACATTGACACAATTTCACGATAAGTTGTATTGAAAGTCATTTAGACAAAGTTAATACATTTTACTACGAAATTAGGATAAAAACATTATTTTATACATTGTCGATAGGTACTGGAAAGTAGCTCAGCAAAGGGCTTAGGGACAGCTTTTATATGGCTTCAGGGATTAAAGGCTAAAGAACATATCATTATCACGTTGGAGGTGTCGAGGTCATAGATTTACATCGGTATATTGCAAAGGTTCAGCAAACAATTTCGTATTTGATATAAGCACAGGTATATTTCTTATTAAAAACTTCAGTCTACCTAGCTAAAATGTCCGTGACAACTTTTCGAAAATGTCAATACAAGATTACGTAGTTTCCAAAATGCCACGACTGTGAACACAAAATTTTCCACTCAGTCAGTTAGTCAACATCAAATTCTAGTAAGGGGTGGCAAGCTGTAGCATGAGCCACGTCCGTTGCGTGTGGTTCGATCCAGTTTTTTCCAAACGCTTACAACTTTTGCGGGGATAATCACTTGACACGGAGGTGATTATTTAAACAACTGGATATTTGCAGCTATATCTTTTAACTGTTCGACAGAGTAAATTGGAATTGGCGACGTGATGCGTGTACTGTATCAAAAAGAACTAGGTACTTATACAGCATCAGAGACACAAGAATTGTACTTGAACTATAAAGACGGCTAAAACAACGCAATGGGTTATTCCGGTTATTACAGGCACATAAATATAAATTCATAGTTATTAACGTGCTGTGTTGAAAGAAAAATTTCTCCGTTTGGTATGTTGATATGACGTCCATTTTACCTCATTTCAATGAGTAAAAGTGCAAGCAAGCATAGTGCGAAACTCCAAAATCACAAGTTGGCGGAATATATTTGAAATAAATAAGTTTCCCACACAAACATCTAACTGTGCTCAACTAAAAGAAACTCAGTCGATTAACGCGTTTTCTTCAAATTAACGCCTCTATATTACTTTGCACCTGGCAATTTTCCAGCACAGATAGCGGCTAATTTTAGACCAAAACACATAACAGTGTGACTCAATGTTTACGTTGCGATAATTTGTACAACTTACCGTTTATAACATAAATAACATAATCTGAAATGCTTCTTATGCTTTAAATCCTAAATCCTACATGATAAAAACAGTACAATCAATAAAAACACTATACCTAAAGTATTAACACGTTGATAACTAAAAATAACTGATAAGTTTAGTCTAGAATATCAATCTTTCAAATCAACAACCTTGGCAAAAGATGGATAAAGAAAGATTCCAAGGTTACAAATAAAAACAAAAATTACTGCGAATACAAAAACAAGGTAAAAGATGGATAAAGAAAGACTCCAAGGTAGTAAGAACAAAAATTACTGCGATTCGAAATACAACAAAAGATAAAGCTTACATAAGTCATATCAGAACCACTGATCGTGAAACTATAAGCATGATCGCAGTAAGAGATCGCAAAACAAAAATCAAATGATCTACAACACACGAAGTATCATCGTGACAAACACTAATTCAAAGATGGAGTAATTAAATAGTCACGACGTATTACAATGTGACCTTAGTAATCTTCACAGGCGCCTACCGAGACGATCAAGTGAGAACCAGTTCAAATTTTACCTGTTGTTCTGATAACAGGCTAAATAGGTGTGAACGTGCAAAGTCATAACTAAAGTGTTCTTTAGTACATCTGCAAAGGTGTTTGTTAATTATCATTGGAAATGAATGACGACCTCCGTGAAGTCTTTACAGTGCTGAATGACTTTGTTAAGGTTTTCGGCGGAAGCAATAGCTACACTAATAAGCAAAATCAATCAAACAACAAATCGGGCAAAACTTTCTTCCCAAAGCAAACTATTTCTGTCAAAATGGTTTCTGCCAGAAGCAAGCTCGGCAAAAGTGTTACTACTGTGACTACCATTGTTGCAGGTATTTCGTAATTGCATTAGTGGTTGTAGCTACAACAACATGCAACTAGTACCAACCGATGAGTTCATCACCCCTAGTCAACAAGATCAACTGCACCGTCTCTATGGTACCATCCGGTAAATCCTGGGTAGCTAACACGCGATCTAGTACAGAAGCTAACAAGCGATCTAGTACAAACGGGTTATTCCTAGCTCAGTACTCTATCCAAATATAGACTATGCAGAAAAAATAGACTATGTACTCGTAGAATGCAATATAAAAGTGTGGGAGTATCGTGTTTAGAAGAGGTCACGGGGTTGATTCTCTGAATAAGGAACGTTGATTTCGTTTTAAGAATTTTGTGAAGTGGGTGTTGAGAATTACATTTTAAGTCCCTGATATAAAATTATTGCAGGCATTTGGTTAATTATATGGCAGCTGTGAAATTAGCTACAAGCTGCGTAAAACCCAATCCTCGCGCAGCTATGTGAGCTTCAGTCAGGATTGGCTTTTGCGCAGCTTGTAGCTAATTTCACAGCTACCAAGAAGTTTGATTCAATTCAAATCTATTCAATCATTTATTGCAACATAATAATATTAGGTAATATTTACATACAAAAAATTTGACCTATAGTAACTACAACAACAAGCAACTAGTACCGACCGATGAGTTCACCACCCCTAGTCACAAGATCAACTTCACCGCCTCTATGGTACCATCCATCCGGCACATCCTGGGAAGCTAACACGCGATCTAGTACAAACGGGTTATTCCTAACTCATATCTAAATATAGGCGAGTGCAATATATGAAAGTGTGGGAGGAGTGCGTTTAGAAGAGGTCACGGGGTTGATTCTCTGAAGAAGTAAGGTTGATTTCGTTTTAAAAACGTTTGCGAAGTGCACATTGCGAATGACATTGTGATACAAAAGTTTGAGTTTGAGTTCAAAACCCAATCCCCGCGCAGTTATGTGAGCTTCAGTCAGGATTGAGTTCTGCGCAGCTTGTGGCTAACTTTACAGCCGATAAGTTTTGATTCGGCCTATAGTAACTACAACTACATGCAACTAGTAGTACGCGATGAGTTCATCACCCCTAGTTACAAGATCAACTGCACCGCCTCTAGGTATAGACCGAATCATACAAGTCAGCGGAAGCGCACATAAAGCTGTGCGTTGATTGGATATTGCGCAGCTTGTAGCTAATTCCACATCCGCAGACTTGTATGATTCGGCCTACACCACCATCCGGCACATCCTGGAGAGCTAATACGAGATCTAGTACAAACGGGTTATGCCTAGCTCAACAAGCTATCTAAATATAGGCGAGTGCAATATGAAAGTGTGGGAGTAGCGCGTTTGGCAGAGGTCACGGGGTTGAATTCGTTTTAAGAACATTTGTGAAGTGGGTGTTGAGAATAACATTGTAGTCTATTTGAAGTGTTTAGCAAATGTAAACAATGAGAACTAAGCACTGTTTCTCAGTTTCAAGTGCTCTTCTCACAAACAAAATACTCTTTAAAATGATACATACTTTTTGCAACAACATTGTTACATTTAAAAAAAGATCGTAGGAATAAAAATAGTCGGACCAGTTGGTTTATAATTACCGACAGTACTCAACATAATATTGTCAAAGTCTATGACACAGCATTTTATACACAAAAACTATGTAGAAAACCTGAAATCGTGTAAGAGAAAGAATAATTACACAAACAGCATCATCGGCACTTAAATGCTCTACTTTTTAACGTAATTTTTAAATTTTAATATCATAGGTATGAAGGAATACTTAAAGCATTGTCAAAGTTTACCCAGATAGGTTTTTCGTAAGCGTTTCTATTAAACCAATTTCGATGAATACTGCACCCAGTATTAGCGTTATGGTGTTTGTTGTGTATTGTAGGAACTGTACCAGCTTTTGGCAATCCACTATTGACAAACCTTCAATTTTCCAAGAACTATTGGGCAGTATGCATGCACCTCGTTCTATTGAATCTTGGTAAAAAAAATTGACAAATAATTACCTAATAGCTTTTGCCCGCGGCTTCACCCGCGTAGTATTTCAATTTTTGTGCTATCCCATGGGAATATTTTATTGCTCTGGGAAAAAAAGTAGCCTATGTCACTTTCCGTCTTTTAAACTATGCCCTTAACAAAAATCAAGTCAATCTGTTGCTCCGTTGAAAGAGGTAAAAACCAACAAACACACTTTCCGATTTATAATATTAGAAAGGATCAAGAATTAAAAAAACCTTCTCAACTTACACTAACAGACTAATACTCTGGCATCTCTTACACATTACAATTATTCCGTCAACTAGGTCACCGTTAGATCCAATACGTCTACCACATCTGATACATCTATAAATAGCCACATCTCGTATAAAGGGCCGCAATTGTCCCTCATTGAGCAATCTACATGGTAAATAAGACGATTAAGGACATCGACTATTCAATTCCGGAGTTCATAAAGTTACGGATGCGGGCATTACGGGCTGTTGTGCCTGCGGACCTACTCGCGTTCTATTTTCGTATTTGATTTGGATGCATGTTTTTGGTTGTGATTGGGTGTGTGAATGAGAGCTTTTATGAGTCGAATATATTTTTTTTATTATTCTGGATTTTTAAAAGATCATTTTCTGAGCGAATTACAGTGACCGTCATAGATAATGTAGCTATAACATTATCATATTCATAGTTATTAACTTCCTTTCTATAGGTATATCAGGTAATTTCAGTTTTTAAGTCAGGTCGACGCCTAAGTATTTTTTTTCGTGTATGAAGGAGCTTAACTTTTTACAGAGAAGTCCGATTTCGATAGTTTTTAGGGTCCCGTACCCAAAGGGTAAAAACGGGACCCTATTACTAAGACTCCGCTGTCCGTCTGTCTGTCTGTCACCAGGCTGTATCTCATGAACCGTGATAGCTAGACAGTTGAAATTTTCACAGATGAAATATTTCTGTTGCCTCTATAACAACAAATACTAAATACAAAATAAAATAAACATTTAAGGGGGGGCTCCCACACAACAAACCTGTTTTTACGCTCGATATTAATAACGGTAACAGGCAGAAGTTTGAAATATTCACAGAATATTTAATTGTATGTTTACTTCAATAATTAATTATTAAATTAAAAGAAAAAAAAATTTGTGGCGCTCCCGTACATTACGGAACCCTTCGTGCGTGAGTTCGACTCGTACTTGGCCGATTATTTTTATTGGAAAGAGTAGTATATTGCGAAGTTTAATAGGTTGAATAGGTAGGCTTCGTTCGAATTTTGTACGTAGATTGCAATGGTTGTATTCGGTTGTGCTATGTTTTAGCGAAAAATAATTACAATAAAAAGTTACACTGGCCAATGTTAAAACAGTTTTAAGTCATAGAGTTGTATTTGCTTTGGACCGTATGAGTACAAACTCACTCTCTCGAATGTAACGTAACATTTCAATTGTATTATTTTTGTGTTTGAGGTAAGTTACAAAATTAATACCGGAAAGGATTGATGACTTTTTCTCATCACTATCTTCCATAGGTACATGAATTTGATAGTGACGGGCGACATATTTTTTTGTGTCAGGGAAAAATATCGATTTGTTTGCTAAATAATGATATTCATGTCGATTATAATTCTGATTTGCGCTGATTTTCTTTTTTAAATAGGTATATGACACTAAAAATATATGTAGGTAACAGTAAATAATTTTGGTACCTATATTTGTATTTGTTTATTCATTAGAACGGCATACGCCAATAACACTAATTACAAAATCATCTTACTTAGTTAACTAGTTTCCACAACAATTGAGATTAAATTCATTTAACAAATAATGGATTCAAATAATAATCATAAAACAACACGTAAATATTAAAAATTAATAATAAAAAAAGATGTCATAGATATAAACAGAAAAACATTTACAAAGTCTTGTCATAAAATGTAAAGCACTCATAAAATGACATTTCAATCGTCAGCGAACAAATCACAATAATTGGGGTTAGCTTCCAGAAGGGCATTGAAAGCATTGAGAGTACGCGGAATAGGTGATTTCGAACGCGCAACGGTGCGACTAAAAGGGGTAACTATAAAACCAATTCAAATAAAAATTAACTCCATCGCTACTTAAAGTCGTAAATTAATTAGGTATTTACAAAAAAAGTGACGTTTTAATCGAGAAGTCATTATTCTTCATCACTCACACGTCTGGACTTCCATTTTGTAAAATCTTTTAGATCGAAATGTCTACCAATTAGCTGGAGAACATGCGCTGTAGACCAAATCACACAAGTCGGTGGATATGAAGTTAGATACAAGCTGCGCAATATCCAATCAACGCGCAGATTTATGAGAGCTTCAGTCAGTATTCGATATTGCGAAGCTTGTAGCTAACTTCACATCCGCCAACTTGTATGATTCGGCCTATACCTTCGAATCAAATTGCCCAAATACCTACACAATTAATAACTAATTAATTGTGTAGGTATTTGGGCAATTTGATTTGAATTTTGAAGTACAATGAAAGAAACGAGCAAAGGATTCAACTCGCGTAGAATTGAAACTAAATACTAAGTAAAAATAATAAATTCAAATAAGAATATTATGCCTATTCAGGGCCACCTAGAGGTCGCAAAAGCAGTCACATGAAAAATGAATCAATAAAATCTCTGTCACAAGTCTTGTGACCGTCAGTCTTATTACAATAACTGTCAATAGCATTGTGAGTTGAGCGTTAGTTCGTGACCGCTACCGTGGCTTGGATGACACATTAAATTGTACGTCCCGCTTGTTTTAGCCGTTTAGCCATGTCAGAACTCTTCAGGTAGCCTGGAAACTCCAACACCAGGGCTAGCCACCAGAGCCCCTTAGTCTAAGTTTTTAACCTAAATCCAAAAAGGAGGAGGTTCTAGGTTCGTCTGTCTGTATTTTTTTTTTGTAGTTTACATAAACTTTCGCGTTCGCGTGTGGCTAACATTTTGGTTAGTTCTTCGTCGTTTCCACCAAACCGCTGTACAAAAATTTATAGAGCCATACTGAAACAGCTGTAGTTTCAATTTACGTGTAAGCCTGGGCTAACCCGTCAGACCTATATGAACTTACTCGCATTCGTATTAGTGCCATCTCTGTCACGCTCTATTATTACGGGCGGGATGTGCCGTTGCAATTGCAAGTGACAGCCAACCGGGGCTAATAACGACTAACCAGTTAGTATTCGCGTGTAAGTCTGGCTGTAACCGGCACGTTTGGCAACGTTTAACGGTTGGTAGCCCGATCTATTGTGGTTATTAGTGGCAATTTGCAGTATGCAGTATATGGCATGATACGCGTCAGAAACCGCCGTTTCACAGCTGCACAGTAACCAGTTACTAAGAGACTCGTACTAAATTCTGTACATGAATATCGTATGACATGTATTTGTATGTCACTTGCATAGGCCAGTGAACTACGGCAATACTTTGCCAATAAGACTGTCTCGGTGGTGGTGGCTCAGTGATTAGTAACCCTGACTCCTGGGTCAAAGAGTCGTGGTTTCGATTCCCACCCAGGGCAAGCATTTTGTGATGAACATAAGTGTTTGCTCTGTGTCTGAATGTTATTAATTGTTATCTATATAAGTATGTATTAAAAATATATATACAATACAATATTTTTATTAATAACACCATCGTTACATGTCAAACAATTATACAATTATAATTAATTATCAAATATACAATTTATCAATATTGTTACCCTTCATTAAATAAGATACAATTGGTATCTACAATTCAATACGAATAATAAAGTCAATATCAGTATGTAGCATATCAGTCTCTGGCAGCCATATCACAAGCTTTGCTTAGTTTAGGCAAAGAATATATAATAATACTACGTTTAGGGTCAGAGACCAAGTGTAACATGTCCTCTATTATTAAAAAATAATTAAATACTTATTGATTATAGAAAACTTTTCTATTATCGCATGTGAATGCCTATAAATTGTAAACAAATTAGTCTTGTGACCGTGTAATAACGCTTTCAATCAGTGGCTTGTCTCACGTGACACTTCAATTGTTAGAATTCATCGCTCCAATTTTGAGAAGGTAGTACACTAGTAGGCTAACAACTCGAGTACATTCATTCCCTCTCTTTCGTTCGTAGCAAAAACAAAAGAGACGACATTGTCCTATGGCGCAACATGTTTGCCGGCTAGCAGTAGCCGATTTACCAGTTATCTGGAGCGGCAAATTTCAGGGGGCGGCAATTTTAGGACAGATTAACATTTTCGTCTAAATAGCAAAATAAATCTGGGCCACAGAAACAACCCATCTACATCTAGAAAAATCTATAGGGAAAGTCTAAGTACGGCTATGGACGTCCTAGGCCTAGGGTAGAAACGAACGATTGCAAGAAACAAACAAACAAGTGATAAGTTTCATATTAAGGAAAATTAAAGATAAAATAAAAAAAATACATTATTGGTAGAAGTCAGTGGGGGCGGCAAAACATCAATAACTCACTGGCGGCAAAAGTGTAAATCTGCCACTATCAGCTAGTGTACTCAAGTCACAGTAGGCTATAAGTCGAATTAAGTTAGTGGCGTCTGTGAATTTAGGGTTTGGTCCATATTCATAACTGCTTTTCATAACCAGCTACGAAAAATATAATCTATTCACTGTTTAATAACGGGTTATTTTAGCTCCAAGCTGCGCTAAACCCCACTCCTCACTCCCGCTGACACATGATTTTTCTACTGCGCAATGACTGGCCTCGTATTCACAGACACCATTAAGTTTGATTCAGCCTATAAAGATTCGTAGTCCATAGGGGCGGCAAAATTTCCATAGATTTTGCTAGTGGCAAATGTGTAAATACGCCACTGCCGCATGACGCCTAGTGTTCGCGAGTCGCAGTGAGAATGGTAGACTGATTGTCGCTACGATTGATTACACTGGAATTCGTAGGTTTGATTATTAACGGTACAGAATAGATAATAGTAGCTATGGAGTTGTTATTCCTATTAAAATGAAACTGCGTGGGAATGGCCAGTACCTACGGTCAACTGATTAATAGGGGAATGGATTGAGGACGAGGGAATATGTTTTGACGTGATAACGCCTAATATAACGATGAGCTCCAGTTACTCTCACGAAAATATGACACGTTTTGCCTGAGCGGAACGTGCAAGCGAGAGCGCGGAACAAGCGATAGAGAGGCACGATCAGTCTAAGGGATCGGCTTGTTTCATTTTGACTCAACAATGTTTTCTTTTGACGTTATCACGTAAAATGTATCGACCGTAAACCGAGTTTACAGAGAATCAATTTCTTGTGTTTTGTTTAGACATACAGGCTGTTGCTTTGTAAAGTGCAGGAACGTTCCGAGGTGCAAATACTCATCATTAACGATAACTTTTACTATGGGAACAACTGCGAAATAAAGACTAAAAATCAAGTTTGTTGTCTTACTAGTACTCACTACACGACGAAATGTATTGAGCAGAATTTTTCACGATTACACGATTTTTCGCAAACTGAAAGTTGTTCATTGTTATAAGTACATAACTAAGTACTGTACTGTACCAACCTTTTTAATAGTCCAGTGCAGGACGTAGGCCAACCCACGAAGGGTGACTGGGCTATATCTGTCACCGGTTTATTGTAAGAACAGTTTGTTTACAAACTCTCGAGTTAAATTATAAACTATCGATAGATTGTGAACGGACACAACGATGTACAATTTAACGCTTTACATTTTCGTTAGTTTGTAAACAAACAGTGTTCAAACGTGAAATTGTGAACTTGTGTGTAACGAAACTCAAAGTGGACAATGATTGGTTCAACGCATCATCCCTTTTACGGCCACTCCTCCTCCGCCAGGTGCAGCCATCCATTGTTCTTTTAACGGTGTAAAGATGACTTTTATTATCCTGTATAATTTTTTATGTATGATCACGCATGATGTTTTTTTTATTGGATAGGTGTACCCTAAAGTTATTCCCATACCCATATACATTTTATTAAAATTGGTTTCTAAAAAATCAATAGTACTTACAACGATTTGATTGAACTGTCCGAATATTGTACGTAAGTCTTGATTGAAGATTGTAGTCGATCGTACTGTTTTTGGCGAAAAATTATAATTAAATATTTACAATGAAATCACAGATGAAAGTGAGGATTAAAACATACGAAATTATTTTTGCTAAGATCAAACTAATTTACAAATTATCCAACCTTTAACCAAAATGTACCTACTATTGACAAACTAAAATTAATGTTGTTTTCCTTTTTTATTCCGGAACTCAGATGTAGACTCGAAGGCGGCTCACGGATCCAAGGTTGGCACATGGGGAACAAATCCCTCCCAAAATTTCATTGATACAATGATTATAATTCTAAATCATTTGTTGTTTGCTCCATAGAATTATATTCTATAGAATTCTATAGTGTATGACACACTAGCTAAAATAGATTATTTGAGTAGAAGTTAAAAGTATGTTGAAAGCTGTTACTACATAGTAATGCATGGCCCTAAAAATGAAAGTGACTCGTAAAATGACCGTTGGGCTATTGTCCTGCGGATCTTCAAAATTCTCGTCAAACAAAAAGACATGCACATTATTGCACATCTGTGCTCTCCGGGGTTAGTTTACGGAAATACCCAATCTAGTGATGTGCAGTTATTTTGGAGTCTCAGTACAATACCATATTATTATTTATGTTTGGCTTTTCACATAGTATTGAAACTAGTGGCAAAATGTACCGGACAAGTGCGAGTGGAAAGTAAGCCGTCTCTACACGTGGAATTTTTTTTAGTTTTGAGGGTTTTTTTATGTAGATAGGTAAATGTATCAATTTATTAGACGGTTTTTTGCCAATCATAATTCTAGGTCAACAGAAAGTACGCTATCTGTTTTTGTTTACCATGTGAAAATCGAAATTATAATTATATTAGTTTTCGCCAAAAATAGTACAATCTACTTCAATCATAGCTATCTACTTACGGACAAACTTCGAATTTTTTATTTTTATTCGCCAAACTACCATCTCAGACCTGGCAACAGCCTTAGATGGTTTATTAGTAAAATTGTCCAATAAGATAGTCGTCTTCTTAGCAGCACGTAGCCAAAGGTCGGCTTGCTCTGGTCCATTCAATCTTACTTGGATTATGTTATCTTTCCGTCCAGTTTGAGGCGGGTTTCGCTTGATATGTTTCACCTGTTTACTATCGATCTTGAGTGTCCGCTAATATTTATTCATTAAATAAATTATATTAAACAATTCATCTAATAATTCGCTTAAATCAAACGATTACTGAGTTTTTATGGTCATCTTGCAGCTCCATCATCAGACCCTGGTTATCATCTAGCACCAAAGTACTCGTCAAGACGAATTAAACGAACCGAGACACGATGGGGTTGCGTTGTTTCTTTACTGAGTTCATTTGACCACCTTACATCTCCATCATCAGATGAAACTCTGGTAACCATCTAAAAATAAAGTACTCTTTAAGCGAATCAAATAAGTCGAAATTCGATGAGGTAATGTCGGTTCATTACAGAGTTTCTGTGACAACCTTCTCTATCAACAGACCATAGTTACCTACCACTAAAAGACAAACTAGTCGTCAAGACGATTCAATTGAGTCTTAACTCGATGAGATAGTGTCGTTTCATTTCGAAGTTCCTTTGGCCAATTCCCAGCATCATCAGATCGGCACCATGTCGTCAAAATATTGCATTGTCATGCAATTTACACATGTATGTAAAATTTCAGCTCAACCGGTATCCGGTAAGGGGATCAAATTTAATTTGTAAGATTGTCTTACCCCAGATAGGTAAATAAAAGTTTGTAAAAATCATCATGATCACGAATAAAAAAAAAATACACGAGTCGAAAACAGTTACTTATATTCTGCGCCATTATTCAATTTAAAAAAAGATTCTTTTAACGGTGTAAAGAGTCAATACTGAGTGCGCCATTATTCAATTTTAAAAAAGTCATGCGTTAAAAGAACAATGGATGGCTGCACCTGGCGGAGGAGGAGTGGCCGTAAAAGGGATGATGCGTTGAACCAATCATTGTCCACTTCGAGTTTCGTTACACACAAGTTCACAATTTCACGTTTGAACACTGTTTGTTTACAAACTAACGAAAATGTAAAGCGTTAAATTGTACATCGTTGTGTCCGTTCACAATCTATCGATAGTTTATAATTTAACTCGAGAGTTTGTAAACAAACCGTTCTTACAATAAACCGGTGACATATCCACCACGCTGGCCCAGTGCGGGTTGGTGGATTCACATACGCCATGGAATTTCTTCTTTTGATATATGCAGGTTGCCTTACGATGTTTTCCTTCACCGAAAAGCCAGTGGTGTGAAATTCCGTACATAAATTCCAAGGAATTCATTGGTACGGGACCGGGTTTGAACCCACGACCTCACGATTGTAAGGCGGATGTCATTACCACTAGACCACCACGGCTTGTTTAACTAAGTACCTACATACAACTCTGAAAACCCCTGCACTGCTGCGAAGTCAAAATCATGGGAGTTCTTTTAGTTGCACTTTTATTTACACAGATAAAATATCTGGTGAAAGCAAAAAATAGTTTGACTTGATTTTGAAAGTCTAAGGCTCTAAGCTTGTTAAATACTTACTCTGTTCTTCACGACGACAGAATCGCTTTGATGTTTCGAACACATTGTAGTGGAGGCGGCGCGTGCCGCGTTTCTTCGCAAAATCATTTGAAACATTTTGTATAATTATGTATGTAAGTATTTGTATTTTGTGGCTGTTAAAACTCTTTCAGTGAACTAGGAAAATATATATTGAAAACGATGTGTGTACTGTGTGTTAATAAAATCGATATCGATACCTAAGGGCACAACACTATTTCTCCCAAGACAAATTGCATTGACAGCATGTGACATTGACAATATTTTTTTTTCTAATTGACATAGCACGATTTTTTTATTTAGCCTTGTCATTGCGGTTATTTTACCAATAAGGCTAATAATAAACCTTATTGGTAAATAACTCGTAATAATGAGCAAGAAAAGAAGGCATTATTTTTTAAACTACGTGTTACAAAAAATGTGTACAAGTTTAAAAATAACAAGATGGCAATGTGTCATCACGGGAGAAATAAGAATACCTACCCTTGTTCCACTTATATAGGCCGGATTTTACAAGTACAAGTCGGCGGATGTGAAGTTAGCCACAAGCTGCGCAATATCCAATCAACGCGCAGCTATCTGTGAGCTATCAGTCAGAACTGAATATTCCGTAGCTTGTAGCTAACTTCACATCCGCCGACTTATATGACTCGGCCTATACCAACTTGTGTAGTAAATCTGGATCGATGAAGATTTTTACTTGCAATTTTTGGGGTACCGCAGTAAAAATTGTTCATGATGAAATATAGGTACCAAACTCTGTGCACTTCGCAAAATTTGCTATTTCAGGGATAACAGGTACCTTTTTTTTTTCAGGAAAACTTCTAAAGATGCCCTAACTGCATTGGGGTGCAGAAGGGTAATGTGGGATTGTACCCACTAAAACCCCCTCGGTGGCCAGCCTTTGTGCCTTCTTGGGAGCTCCGGGATCTCCAAGGGAACACACCGGTGCTCCCAGCACTTTACGACTACCCGCCTGGTATTTAAACCAGGCTTGTACCGTCCTTTACGGCAGCGTTGCCACACACGTTGCCGTCCTCCTCGGGCCCGCTTGAGTGGATGGCCAGAGCCCCAACTCTGTCCACCCACGAGCCCAGGGGTCCCCTTTTAGTAGGCTCTTACTACAGGCAGGGGATACCGATGCCGTATTCTAGTGCCCCGGCATCAGGGCAAAGGGATAACAGGTACCTAGTGTGCGAGTAGTCCTGCAGTTTATTTTTTTTTTATAAATTTTTAATTCAGATAATAATTGTCCATAATTTATAAAAAAATTAAATACAATTCTGTCACATACTATTTTAATAATTAATTATACTGCATTTAGGATTAATGTTCTAAAATCGCGAAAGTTTAAGACTAATATATGCTAATATATTAGGTAACGAATATCGGTTGGATGGTTCCATAGTAAAAGTTGTACACAATTTCAAGAATATCTACCTCTTCAAATATGGCGGAGATGTAAAATAACTAGTATAATGGATCCCTGTCCAGCCATGTGTAGCAGTTTTTTAGTAATATTTTAATTTTTATTTTACAAAACTTTACAAAAATGATTCCACAGTAATTTAGAGCTACATTTAAAAAAATAACACTGTCTCTTCGAGCAAATATCTACAGAGCTACAGTCCCTAAATGAAAGTAGTACAAAAAATGTCCGAGCATTAAATCATTTACAATAACACATTTTCTCGAATCTCGACGTTATTGTAACCGAGCACTTTGGCAGCGCGCGGCGTTGTGGTCGGCTTGCAATCGCCTTACGATTAAGTATAACGATATTACGTAGCTTGGGCAAGGTTTTGGCTCGGACACTTTTTTCGCACGATTGTGACTCTATATTATATTTGCTCGAAGCACTGTCTATAATAACTCCTACTGTTGACGTCCTATCACTACATACCTACCTCAAAAAAAAGTAGCTTCCCGCTGTCTGTCCCCATGTATGCTTATATCTTTAAAACTGCGCAATGGATTTTGATGCGGTTTTTTTAATAGATACAGTGATTCAAAAGAAAGGTATGTATAATATATCGTCCTCCTTGACGTGTCCGTCAATGGCGATCCCTGGCTAGCTGTTAACGGTTATGAATACACCTGTGCGAAGCCGGGGCGGGTCGCTAGTGGTTTATAAGATCAGAAAAATCACTAACCTCATTTCAGGCGAATACGGCGGAGAAGTGGTGACCAAGGATGGCGGCGGCATCATGGCATCATTGGAGAGCTGAAAAATGTTGAATTTGTAATAAAATGTTATCATAAGGAGTCTCCACTTTTTGCAAGCTTTTATTTAGTTTCACCTGTCCCATTGCTTGTCTGTCGGTCGGTAATCAAATATTGCAAGTCATAAATTTGATCCACTTCCCGGTTACCGATTGAGCTGAAATTTTGCATACATGTACAATCGCGTGACAATGCAATATTATGGTGACATGGTGACTATTGCGCAGCTTGTAGTTAACTTCACATCTGCCAACTTGTGTGGCGCGGCCTATAACTGCACAGACGGCATTAAGTTTGATAGCTCGATATACTTTTGACTGCCTCAGTGGCTCAGTGGTTTGTGATCCTAACTTCTGGGTCAGAGAGGCGTGGGTTCGATCCCCACCCAAGGCAAATATTTATGTGATGAACATAGGTGTTTGCTCTATGTCTGGGTGTTATTTAGTTACTATTTATATAAGTATGTATTTAAAAATAAGTATACAGTCAAACCTGGATAAGAGAGAGAGTTGAAGGGACCACCATCTCATTCTCGCTTATAGAGGTTTTTCACTTATCCAGGTTTCTCACTTATCCAGTTTCGGAAGTGACTACTCTCTCTTGTAGAGGTTAAAAATACGTCTAATTTGTATGTAGGTACGAGTATCTACATGCGTGAAGAATGATAAATATGTTTATAAATAGTAAATAGGTACTAATTGTTTGGGTTGTGTTGATTAGATTGAACATAGATGATAGTTTGGTTTATTCATACCAAAAGACACATTTAAATATTGGGAAAATCAAAAAAATCTACTTTTTAAATATTTTCATGCCCTTTAGAGCACTGAGACCTTATAGGGACCGTATATCTTTTGATTTTATTATTTTATAAAAGTAATTCTGATAAGTCAAATTCATTGCGTATCTTAGAATCGACGAAACCAACTTGTGCGGCCTCGAAACCGGCGGCTACCGGTGAAGAATGTACATCTCAAAATGACGTAGTCCAGGATGTCTCGGAGACTAGTGAGATGAAAACACCATCGAGAGGTGATAAGAATGACTGGGTTGAGGTACGGAGAAAAAAGTCCGGAAGCGGTAGGAAAATTAAATCGCACGGGGAACAACTCGAGAAACTTGAGAAATCTCACAGCACTTCACCCGAAACTAAGCGGCCGCGGCCGGCGGTTTCTGTTACCAGAGTAAAAAGTAGCGAATATGGTACAGCAGCGGCACAGTTGCCAACTAAAAACGTGCAGAGGGGCCAAAATACTAAGTTCACTGAAATCAAAGCCCTGGCTCGAAATAAACATCTTCACGTTTGGCGGCTAACATTAGAAGCTACCATAGAAAAATTAGAGTCGCACGTAAAATTAATCTGTGGACCGGACGCTATAGTTAAAATCGAAAAAGTTAAGCATAAGACTGAAAGACCCTATGCTTCGTTTATTATTACTGTGTCTGAGAATGACTATGATAAGTTGTGCAGGCCCGAAGCTTGGCCCGTAAATACAGCTTATGCTGAGTGGATCTGGTTTCGGAGACCCACAAATAAGCCAATCGACAAAGCATAAGTCATCGACCGGGCAAATCTTTGATATGTATTATCAGAATGCGAGAGGCCTCCGAACTAAGTTGAATTTATTTCAAAACAACATGGAGTCGTCGAGTGCCGATTTCTTCGCGATTACTGAGACGGGTTGCAACGAGTCTATATGCGACGCAGAAATAGTTCCAGCCGGCTACCAAATAGTAAGATGTGACCGGACGGACGGGAGAAAACAAGGCGGCGCGTTCTTCGTAGCAACACATCGGTTCGAACTGCGGAGAGTGAAGCTACCGTGCGACGTAAACGTGGATATACATATGTTCGAAATAGTCGGAGTAGCTGTATATCTAAGTAACAGGTTTTTGTTTTTTTGTTGTGTTCTTTACATACCGCCGGGTAGCCCGGAAACTGAGTACATGGTTTTATTTAGGATAATAGAAAATTGGTGTACAAAATACAAGTCAATAATAGTGGTTGGGGACTTCAATTTCCATTCTAGTAACGAAAATGTTGTGAGTTATTACGAATATTTTTTGGCTTTCTGTGAATTGGTACAAATGAATAGTGTTCCAAATTGTAATAACAGGCAACTCGATTTAGTGTTATGCTCGGATAATATGCGGGAGGCGGTGGAGGTGCGCGCGGCGGGCGAGGAGCTGGTGCCGGTGGACGCGCACCACCCGCCGCTCGCGCTGCGCCTGCGCCGCGCCGAGCGCCCCCGCCCCGCGCCCGTGGCGCCGCCGCCGGCAGCCGCCGCGCTCGGCCCCGGCCGGCCGCGCGACCTCTCGTGCACACGGCGCGCTGATGACCTATCGCATTGTTATAATTTTTCTAAGGCGGATTTTAGGACATTATACGCGTTGGTATCTGACATTGACTGGGGTCCGTTATATGACATGCGGGAGCCAGAAGTTGCTATTGATCTCTTTTACGACATTTTTAACAAAATTTTTCGTGATTGTGTACCGGAAAAAACATCTCGTAAAGACAGTTCCTTGAGATATAACTATCCAGAATGGTATATCGTAGATATCATCCGGGCTATACGTCAGAAAGCAAAATTTCACAAAAGGTACAAAACTACTAAATTACTAGAGGATTACAATTTTTTTTCTGAATGTAGGGCACGTGTAAAAACGATGATTGCGCGAGCGCATGCACTACACTTAGAAAAAATAGAAAACAATTTAGTAAAAGATCCTAAGTCGTTTTGGTCTTATGTTCGGTCGAAAAAGGGTACGGTAAACCGTAAAAAAATCAATAAAAATGGGAAAAGTTTAACGGATGCGGAATGTGCGGTTGAGTTTGCCAGTTATTTTCATTCGGTATACGGCAGCGATACGCCTCAGTTGGACGCGGAGGCGGCGGCGGCGGGCTGCGGCGGCGCGAGCGCCGCGACCATCAGCCTCCCGCGCCTCACGCGACCGGAGGTGCGCGCGGCTCTCGCCAGACTGAAACCCAAGCGCTCGACGGGACCTGATGGTATACCAGCTTTCGTCGTGAAAGATTGCGCCATTGTTTTGGAGGAACCGTTGCATCACATCTACAATTTGTGCTTAGACGCGTCGTATTTTCCCGATCGGTGGAAAGTAACTCGGGTAGTTCCAATACCGAAAAGCGGCACTGATTCCGAGGTGAGCAACTTTAGGCCGGTGGCTATCTTGTCGACGCCGGCGAAGGTGTTCGAGTCGGCCGTGCAGAGCAGCGTGCAGCGACAGGTGGGCGCGCAGCTCGCGGACGCGCAGCACGGGTTCCGGCCGGCGCGCAGCACCACCTCCAACCTGCTCGAGGCGGTGGCGTACATCACCCCCCACGTGGACGCGGGTGGACAGGTCGATGTTGCTTACTTTGACTACAAAAAAGCGTTCGATTTGGTCGACAACGATGTCTTGTTATCGAATATGGCGTGCGTAGGATACACGAATAAGTTGCTAAATTTTATTGCTAGCTCCTTAAAGGATAGACAACAATATGTGGAATATGCGGGGCACAAATCGGAGCCATATTTCACTAAAACGGGTGTAAGTCAAGGGTCGAATCTCGGGCCCTTAGAATTTATTATTATGATAAATAAACTGCCCGAAGTGATCCAGGATGCTCGCTGTCTATTGTTTGCGGACGACCTGAAGTTGCTCCTGACGGTTCGAGACGAGAAGGATTGCCATAGCTTGCAGAGAGATATTGACAGAGTAGTCGGGTGGAGTAAAATGAACAAACTGCAGTTCAATGTCTCGAAGTGCTCAGTGCTGTCTTTTAGCAAGTCAATGAGACCCCGCCATTTTAACTACAGCATGGACGGGGAAATCTTGAAGCGGGTTGTGGCAGTAAAAGATCTCGGGGTGACTATGAATAGCGAACTGTCGTTTAGGAATCATATCGAACAGGTCTGCAAGAAATCATACCGGACGTTGGGTTTTGTATTGCGACAATCTGCGGGGTTTAAGAACATAAGGGCGATAGCAACGCTTTACGACGCTCTCGTTCGAAGTCAGCTAGAATTTAATGCGGCCATATGGGCTCCGCATGAAGCTAAGTATACACTAATGTTAGAACGGATACAAAATAAATTTACGAGGTTCCTATACTTGCGCTTGTATGGAATTTATCCATACTATCCCCTCATGTATCCGACTCTGTTCGTTCTGGGCATGGTCGGATACAACAAGCTAGAGGTGAGAAGGGATGTGGCGCTCGCATGTTATATGATGAGAGTATTCCGGGGCGTCTTATCAAATTCGGCTGTATTGAATGTGATGGGACTGAGCGTGCCGGACGAGTACGTGTCGCGCCGGCGCCGGCCGCGGCTGTTCGCGGTGCCGCGCGCCAGAACCAACTTACTCGCTAAGTCACCGATGGTTCGAACTTTGCACGCACTAAATCGAGTTGCACAGAAAATTGACATGTTTGTATGCTCTGTTCCTGATTTTAAGACGGCGGTTTTGTTTGATGCCTGCTATAGAGACTTAACATAAAATTGTGACGCTATTATTTAGATAGTAAATTTATTATTTGATAGAATTAGATTATTTTTTTGACGGTATAATGACATTATTAATGTTAATTGACATGATGAATTGATTTTATTATTATGACATTATTTTTATTATTCAAATTGACATTTTATAATTTTCTATTTTTATGAATTGTTTTGTTTTTTACACTATCGCATTGGTTTTTTTTTACTGTAATGGTAGGTGTAATTAATGATAAATAAATGAAATGAAATGAAATGAAATGAAATTGTTTATTCACCAGACACTGTCCACAATAAAATAATATTATAGAGGTATTTGAGGGGTAAAATGACGGGACCTGGCAATTACTCTCAGTTATAGAGGTTTCTCACTTATCCAGTTCTCAGTTAGCCAGGTTTGACTGTATGTAGTATATCAGTCTTTGGCAGCCATTATAATTATAATCATGAATTTCATATACGATTTATATGACATTGAAGTGTGTATGTATGAAATATATTATTGCTATTTGTATTTAAAATTTGACTTGTAACAGTGGTGTTATCAATAAATGACTATGACTATCACAAGCTTTGCTTAGTTTGGGGTCAGAGACCGTGTGTAAGATGTCCCCTAATATTTATTTATTTATACTTACAGTGGTGAGGACCGTGGCTTCACACCCTGGTTGGTATTTCTCCAGATCCTGTCGCGGTCGCCGCATCACTTTCTCGCGGTCTTGCTTGTGTTTGCGGTCGGCGCCTTTCAGTTTGAACACCTACACAAAAGATATCAGTCAATCTTCGAGCAAATATCTATAGAGTTTTATCCTAAGGTCAGGGTAATCAAACGACGTCCAGTATTTTCCATACATGATGTATATTTTCCATTTTATACACGAGTAAATAAGTTAAATACATTTCCATTTCCACATGTAGAGATAAACCGTTCATCATTCCATTTCATCCATTTAAACCGTTGTGTAATTACCTACTTAAAATATTATATGCCTTTTGTAGAACAGGCACGAGCGCCGTCTACTCCGTCTAGTAGTTCCAATGCTATGCTGCCCAAATTATCTAAGCCCTGCGATTAAGCTATAGAACAAAGAGGCATTTTTACCATAGTGTAAACAGTGTGAGGGAAAGAGAAATACTCGCAAACATTACATGTTGGAATGAGATAGAGTAGCCTTCGCATAGTAACCCAACAAGAGTCATAATCCTGCAAATAAAGTGTCCGAGGCAAAACTCTTCCCAAGCTGTAGTGGGAAGGATTTTCAGTTAAGTAGTCGTAAGGCGATTGCAAGCCGACTACAACGCCGCGCGATACCAAAGTGCTCAGTTACAAGCACTAATTAGGTAACATAACGTCGAGATTCGAGACGGGTCATTGAGAATTATTTAATGTACAAATATCTAAGTCGGTGTGTATGACGGCGCCCGGACATGTTTTTACTATTTTCACTTGGGGACTGTGGCTCTGTAGATATTTGCTCGACGCAGTCAATACATCGTTCTCTAAGAGACGTTAAATAACCATGATGACTGAGTAAAAAAAATCATTTTATAATTAGTCCGTGAATTAGATTAACGAAAAATATTGGACACGTATTTTTTTATTTTGTCAATCAAACAACAAATAGCAAAGATAACCTTGTCAAGGTTTGGGAGTGGGGGTCGTGATGTCACTTCTGTTACAGAAGTCTATACATTGGTATGGCACTTGTGACGTCACGTGGAACTTTAACGGGCTATATCTTCATCATTTTTTGTCAAATTAACAAAAGAAAAAATACGTGTCTAATATTTATTTATTCATTATAGATAAACTAGACGACCCGCCCCGGCTTCGCACAGGTGTATTATACATATAAACCTTCCTCTTGAATCACTCTATCCATTAAAAAAACCGCATCAAAATCCGTTGCGTAGTTTTAAAGATTTAAGCATACAGACAAACAAACGAAAATAGCGACTTTATTTTATACTATGTAAGGATGATTTGAATTTGAATTTTTTGATAGTCCATCTGACGGACTAATTATATTCTTTTAGTCATCATGGCTATTCGACATATACATCTAGGCCACGTAAGTAAGGCTTGCTCAAAAGTCGATCTTTACAACTCATTTGGATGGCAGATTGATTTTTTTACACCAGTTTTGTGAAACCCTGTATTATTGTAGATATACGTCTAATCGCTCCTACCACAGAGCTATTACAACTAGAGAGATAGCGCTGTTGTCGCTTGAGGCAATTCTCAACCACAAAAATGTATGGAAAATCTTGCCCAGAGCTGTCAAAACTGTCAAACATGTATTAGAATTTGACACTACTGAGAGAAAAATACGACAACTAGCCACTCAATCGAGATATTTTTCATGTCTCTTTCTAACTCATGCCATATTAAAACATTGCATCTCTTTCTTTCTTTTCTCGATCGACCACATTATCCCTCTGGTATTTCTGTGGCTCCTACCTTGATCTGACAAGCGGCAGCGTGGAGCCTGGTCTCATCGCTGGCGAGGCAGGTCTCAACTTGAATGCGGAAAGGTACTCCTTTTTCTCCACCGTGCTTCTTGGCTGTAAACTCGGTCGATATGCAGTTCACCTGGGAAATAATATCAAATTACGTTCAGCCAATAAACAGAATTTCACAATCTATTTCTGTACCAAAAATCATTAAAATACCATTGGTTTTGTCCGATATTAGGTATGATTATAATAGTGGATAGCCTCACGGAACCCTGTACATTTTGTGGCATAACAATAAGCCCTGTATTGATAAATATTGTAAGCTTTTCTCATACCAAATTTTATTGAAATCTGTCCAGCATTTTTGAAGTGATCGACGTGTCTATTCTTCGTTATTATTTCTTTTAATATAGAACCGTCAAAATTTAACAAGTGGACAACACAGACCGTTGCAATTAGAATTATTATAATTACCTTGATGTAAACGCCTACATCTTTAGTAGGGTCCCAAAATACGTGTAAAGCGTTGAGATTGGCCGGCTGCTCTACGCGAATCACTCCGTACGACAACGGCACGTCCACCTAAAACAAGTGAACATGTTTAGATCGCAGGATTAGTCGATTTAGATCACATGATCTGTCGATTTAGATCGCAGGATCTGTCGATTAAGATCGCAGGATCTGACGATTTAGATCGCAGGATCTGACGATTTAGATAGCAGGATCTGACGATTTAGATCGCAGGATTAGTCGATTTAGATCACATGATCTGTCGATTTAGATCGCAGGATCTGTCGATTAAGATCGCAGGATCTGACGATTTAGATCGCAGGATCTGACGATTTAGATAGCAGGATCTGACGATTTAGATCGCAGGATCTGTCGATTTAGATCGCAGGATCTGACGATTTAGATCACATGATCTGTCGATTGAGATCGCAGGATCTGACGATTTAGATAGCAGGATCTGTCGATTTAGATCGCAGGATCTGACGATTTAGATCTCAGGATTTGATGATTTAGATCGCAGGATCTGTCGATTTAGATCGCAGGATCTGACGATTTAGATCTCAGGATTTGATGATTTAGATCGCAGGATCTGTCGATTTAGATAGCAGGATCTGACGATTTAGATCACAGGATCTGACGATTTAGATCGCAGGATCTGACGATTTAGATCGCAGGATCTGTCGATTTAGATCGCAGGATCTGTCGATTTAGATCGCAGGATCTGTCGATTTAGATCGCAAGAACTGACGATTTAGATCGCAGGAAAAAATATTATAAATATAGAAATTAGACACGTATTTTTCTTTTGTCACTCAAACAATAAATGACAAAGCATCCCAGCTGACTGGATCTGGGGTATTGTTGTACACCACCATACTAAAAAATCAGCGTTTAGAAAGTGGTTACATTTTTTGCGCTTACCTCCCGCTGTTAAGGAAAACCCTGTTTAATAAATAAGAATGTAAGAAAGAGTATATTTACCTCTAATATCCTCTCGCCGGGCCTCTCGGCGTGCCACTGCGCGATTTGTTCACGCTCCATGTACTGCAACCGACGCTCGTGGAAACATATCTTTATTATACTCTGGAACAACATAATATTCATTTTCAAAAATCGGACAAGTGTAATTCGGACTCGCGCACGAAGGGTTCCGTACCGTATGGGAGCCCCATTCCTCTTGCTTGTCATTAATAGCGAGCAAAAACCTCTTAAAATCACGTTTGTTGCATGGGAGCCCGTCGAAGCCGGGGCTGGTCGCTGGTACAAAATATATAAATACCGACACCATTGTTCACACATAATGTGGGCTGCGTTCAGTTTGATCTGACCCAAAACCGCAGAACGCATACAGTTTGCCAAATCCTTAGAAAAATATATGTGACACTACCTTTAGCCCACGGTCGCCCGCGATAAAAAGTAGATTAGTTGACAATTTCCTATCTATAAAACCAAGTCGATCCGTCGCTCCCTCCGAGCAAATATCTATAGTCACAATCGTACAAAAAAGTGTCCGAGGCAAAACTCTGCCCCTGTAGTGGGCAGGATTTTTAGTTAGTCGTAAGGCGATTGCAAGCCGACTACAACGCCGCGCGATGCCAAAATGTTCGGTTACAAGCACTAATTAGGTGACATAACGTCGAGATTCGAAAAAACGGGTGAATCAATTAGTAAATTTCTAAGTCGGTCGGAAGTCGTATGACGGTGCTCGGACATTTTTTTACTACTTTCACTTAAGGACTGTGGCTCTGTAGATATTTGCTCGAAGGTTTCTCCATTACTGCGTGAAATAATAACAAACACATTTTCGGATTTACAATATTATTAAGGATTGAATTGCCTCCTTTATTGACAATCAATATGTATAACTATTATAATGCCATTACATAGTTATGCAAAAATTAAATTTTAAAATCAAATAATGATAATTGTCTACATCTTCTTTTAAATTAAAACCTTGTTAATGTCCATATTGTCCATGAGACTTATAGATTATTTAAGTCAGTTAACAGGGCTTGAAATTTATTTCTTTTTTATTGCAATAACGGATTGTAGTACTTATGTCAGGGCACGTTTGATTTTTTGAACAGTTTTATTTGAATTCTCCTATGTACTAAGAAATTGCGAAGCAAATATTTAAAAATCGGCCAAGTGCGAGTCGGACTCGTGCATAAATGGTTTCGTACTGTATGGGAGCCCCCCCTTAAATATTTATTTTATTTTAATTTAATTTTTATTATTAAAGCATGCAGCTAAATATTTTGTGAATATTTCAAGCATCTACCTGTTACCTTTATTGATATCGAGCGAAAAACGGCTAAAAATTTAGATATTTTATATGGGAGCCCCCTTAGATATTATTTTTATTATAGTTTTAGTATTTGTTGTTATAGCGGCAACAGAAATACATCATCTGTGAAAATTTCAGCTTTCTAGCTATAGCGGTTTATAAGATACAGCCTGGAGACAGATAGACAGACAGACGGACAGCGGAGTCTTAGTAAAAGGGTCCCGTTTTTACCCTTTGGGTACGGAACCCTAAAAAACCAACGCAATAAGATTCTTACCGCAGACAGTACTGCTTACCGCTAATAAAGCAAAATTGATAACTTTAAAACCGCTGAACCGATTTGTACCGGTATTTTATTGTTTAAAATACCGGTATTCAGGGCTAAGAAATTTAACAAAGAAAAGAAAAGATAGAGAAGATTACACTTAAAATAAAGATAGAATGAAAAATAATCAGAAAATATGGGAAAAAATTTCGTACTCAGTAAAATTATGAAATACCTACAATATCACTACATCGTATAAAACAAAGTCGCTTCCCGCTGTCTGTCCCCATGTATGCTTATAATCTTTCATTTCATTTATTCATGCTTCCATAAAGAACAAGATGCATAACAAAGTTTAGGTACAAAGTTCTGCTACGGACCCTGTCAGGCACTGCATATTCTTTAAAACTACGCAACGGATTTTGATGCGGTTTTTTTTTAATAGATACAGTGATTCAAGAGGAAGGTTATATGTATAATGTACCTATGCGAAGCAGGGGCGGGTCGCTAGTTTCAAATACATTGAAAATAAAAGTTTGAATAACTAGCCAGTATTAGACAAATAAAGAATTATAATAAAATTTAGCAAATTACCTTGGACATTACCTTAATATTTATTTTTACTTTTATAGCGGTTGAGGTCGTACAGTTTTTTTTTACTTCTATGATCTCGACTGGTTTACCTTAACAGTGTTATTATTATTATTTTTCAATTAAATTGACAAACACTTGAGGTAGGTCAGGATTGATTTTGGAGTAAAATATAATTTAAACATGAATATTGAATAATTGTATGAATACCGGAACCTCTTCGGCTCTTTTGTTAGCTGCGATAGTTAGTTTTAATTTGATCTTGCTTCCCGTGTTAATTTTACTAGCGACCCGCCCCGGCTTCGCACAGGTGTATTATACATATAAACCTTCCCCTTGAATCACTCTATTTATTAAAAAAACCGCATCAAAATCCGTTGCGTAGTTTTAAAGATATAAGCATACATGGCGACAGAAAGCGGGAAGCGACTTTGTTTTATACTATGTAGTGAAGTATTACGTGGAGTATTTTCCCCCTGTAATAGGCGAGATTGCCTATTACAAAAAAATATCGGAAAAAGGCTTTTTGTTATTTATTTTAAATATATTTTGATTATGTAACCTTGAGTATTTCCCCTTGTAATATGCGACATCGCCGAGCTTCTACCTTGTTTTTTTTAAATATATTTTGAGTATTATCTTGAGTATTTTCCCCTTGATCACCGAGCTTCTTTTTGTCTACCTTGTTTTTTTTTAAACAAGGTAGAAGCTCGGTGTAAATTTCTTAGCAGCTGTATGATTCGGACTATGCCTATTGTTATTTTTAGGGTTCCGTACCCAAAGGGAAAAACGGGACCCTATTAATAAGACTTCGATGTCTGTCTGACGTCTGCCTGGCTGTATCTCATGAACCATGATAGCTAGGCAGCTGAAATTTTCACAGATGATGTATTTCTGTTGCCGCTGTACCAAAAAATACTAAAAATAGAATAAAATAAAAATTTAAGGGGGGCTCCCATTCAACAAACCTGATTTTTTAGACGTTTTTCGATCTATATTAATAATGGTAACTTGCTTGAAATTTTCACAGAATGTTTAGTTTTATATCCATTTAAAAAAAAAAAAAAAAATTTAAAAAAAAATAAACATTTAAGGGCGGCTCCCATACAGTACGGAACCCTCCGTGCGCGAGTCCGACTCGTACTTGGCCGATTATTTAAACAAGGTGGAAGCTCGGTGTAAATTTCTTAGCAGCTGTATGATTCGGACTATACCTATTGTTATTTTTTTTGTACATGTTTTGAGTATTACCTTGAGTATTTTCCCCTTGTAATACGCCAGGTCGCCGAGCTTCTTGAGTTTGATCTCGTAGGGCTGGCCCTGGTTGAGGTAGGTCAGGGTTTCTTCATTCTGTTTCGTGGCTATGGACGTCGCAGCCGCGAGCACGTACTGGAATCTGTAATTAAAGACAATAATAATTATGTAATTATAAAATATCATAAATACTAGTAGTTCTTCTAACAGTAGACCTCGCGATACATCTCTTTAACTGAATCTTCTTTCGACTCGCCCTCGGCTGATAGATGATCTTGTTAGAATGTCGAAACTAAACAATATTGCCAAATATAATCGAAATCGGTTGGCAAATAGCGCGACAGACAGCAAAAATTTCTACTCTTTTTGAGCTCTCAATCAAATGTCGCTGGCGACAAAAAAATGCGGTAATATCATTACCAAGTCGAGAATCGTTAAAAAATGCAACCTGTGGACAGAAATGAACATCCGGACAGACGAAAGAAAAATAGTCGACTTGAAGCAGAGACCTTCGCTACGCTTCTGTCAATAAACGGCGCAGGAATCAGTCTACGAGTATAATACATACGAGTACCGCATTATAAGTTACGACTATATGCGGTTATGCAGGCCCTAAGAGAATTAATTGAATTAAATAATTATTTATTTTTAAAAGCGGCATAGCCGACATCAGTACACAGGATTCGAATAGATCGTGTGCGTATGTGTCCTATCTACTGCCATTTCAACTTGCCAATCAGCTCGGCTATATCGGTACCCTTGGATCGTCTACGGATCTCTTCATTTCTGATTCGATTTCGAAGAGAGACTCCATGCATAGCCTTATTATTATTTATTTGTACTGTAACTGTTTTTTATTAGTACAGCCTTTTTATTAGTCCACTGCAGGACGTAGGCCTGCCCACGAAGGGTGATTGGGACATATCCACCACGCTGGCCCAGTGCGGGTTGGTGGATTCACACCACGCCATCGAATATCTTCTACGGACATATGCAGTTTGCCTCACGATGTTTTCCTTCACCGAAAAGCATTCGAATATTTCGCACTGATCGATGTGGCATTTTTCACATTATTGTTGATTTATCAAAAATGGCTAAGCCGATTTCGATAAAATTTGAATGGGTCCAACTTCGAAGTATAATCTATCCAATAAAAAAAGAAATATCAAAATCGGACTACTATGTAAAAAGTTATGCGTGGTTATACATTAAAAAAATATATACGCGTCGAATTGAGTACCTCCTCCGTTTCGTCGGTCAAAAATGGATATTCTACGCTACGCTTTCTGGCCAGTAGTTTCTATTCGAGAACTCCAATCATCAACCACAAGAGTCAGCGTACCTGGTGTCATCTTTGAAGCTGGCTTCAGACCGTTGTTGCATCGGGGAGTGAAGGAAACTGTCCAGCGAACTGACTGGTGAGCACATCAGCAGCCCAGCATCTGAAACACAACGTAATTGGTGTAAATACCGTGTTAAGGTGACGCATTGATAAAACTAATGGTTCAAAAATCGAGTACCGCGCCCCTTCAATCGGACAAATTTTACGCGATCGCGCTCGACAGGATCGCGCCAGAGAGTTTTTAATTAATTACTCATTATGTACACATTAATAGTACATTGTTCACCGAGAGGAGAAAGTGACCGATTACCGTCGAGGGTGTCGTTTGAAGCCCGAGCCGTAGGCGAGGGCTTTAAAACACCCGAGATCGGGAATCGCACTTTATCTCGAGTGATACATAGTGCTTTATACTACACCTACGAGGAAAATAAAAAACTAAATCTTTACTAATTGAAATTTATATTGAAATTGTTGCAGTTAGTGAAGCTTAATGTAACACTTGAAAATGGCGCCAATGGCGTCTGCAATTTTCACATGTTCTTTTTTCAAATTGTTTGACACCATCCAACACACAGCTAGTGGCCAGTGTCATTTTGCGAACTTGGAGATAAAAACTCACTGTAAAAACTTTTTGGCTTTTGATATTTAGGTTACCAGCGCATAGTCTTCCCCAAAATTAAAAAAGAAAAACCACGTAAGAAATGGATTTTCACACACTTTTCTCTCCCGCTCAGATGCGTTTTCTCCCCGCATTTTTGTTCGATATGCAATGACGTACTTTCTACCGTAAAGGACATGTTCTTTTTTGTATGGGACTTTGGCTCAATGACGGGCTCAAAACTATAATAGGGAGAAAAATCAACTTAATTCGATGAGGCATAGTGTTTTTTAATCGAACAGTCAATTAAAAAGCAAACAATTTTTTTTGCTTTGCGTTATTGCCATATTAACCGCCATTAAAGTCATCCACCATGTTGTGGATCATGGATGTAAGATAGGAGTCAATCGGCAACATCAAAATCTGCAGATTTAAGTGTCACGGTTGTCCAAAAAAGTCATCGCCAGATCTGTCAGGTAATAATAATTGTAATACATCGAAGTTCATTATCGTAACCATGTCGTAAATAATAAGAATCGAATTGTCGCAAAGGCAAAGATATTACAATGCATTCGTACATTTAAAGCCGAATGAGATAAAACAATAACAAGCCGCAAACAGTGTTACCAGTTTCTATTTTCTTAGTTCCCAGAAAAATGAGGCAAAATTCTCCAATAACAAATATAATGCATGTAGTAGGATGATGTGATACCTACATTGTATTTTCGCAATAACTAAGATTGAAAAATATCGTAGCTCATCTCAAAACTATTATGCGTGTTTTCGCGAAATTCCTTGGATATTCGCGACAAAATTATTTATCAAATCATACTACGACACTCATATTTAGAATGAAGATCCTTTATCATTTAAAAATAATAATGCCTCATGATCGATAAAATAATATAAAAAATCCCTGCGTTTAAATTCAATTACCAATCGAGTTAAAATTCCCCGTGATTCGGGTGATTTCCTACAAAGCATCAACGCTGAAATTAACTTTTTCATTCTATAGGTACACTAGATGGCGGAAAATTCAAATCATGGGTTGCTAGGCCTGCGATAATGATAAATGTTTTGCTTTTTTTCTAAAGCGTTTGGATTTTTTTCAGTATTTTTTCGTGATTCGTCATATTTTTGTCTATAAGATAAAAGCGAGCCAGATATGGGCCAGGTTTGAGAACATCACCTTTGATAAAGTATCAAGGTACTTTCCGAGCAGGTGTAGTAAACTTCTCGGTCTGTAAAATAAACAATAAAATCGGCCAAGTGCGAGTCGGACTCGCGCACGAAGGGCTCCGTACCGTATGGGAGCTCCATTCCACTTTCCGTTAATAATAGCGAGCTAAAACTCCTAAAAATCACATTTATTGTATGGGAGCCCCTATTAAATATTTTTTAGTATTTGTTGTTATAGCGGAAACAGAATACATCATCTGTGAAAATTTTAGTTGCCTAGCTATCGCGTTTTATGAGATACAGCCCGGTGACAGACAGACAGACAGACAGACGGACATCGAAGTCTACTAAGACTTCGATGTCCGTCTGTCTGTCTGTCCTATTACTAATAGGGTCCCGGGAAATTTCAGTTGCCTAGCTATCGCGTTTCATGAGATACAGCCCGGTGACAGACAGACAGACAGACGGACATCGAAGTCTACTAAGACTTCGATGTCCGTCTGTCCGTCTGTCTGTCTGTCCTATTACTAATAGGGTCCCGTTTTTTCCCTTTGGGTACGGAACCCTAATAAGTGATCAGGCTATTTAATTTGTAAGAAATAATGGGGACTTTTTTTGGGAAAAATTTGTTAGTTTTGTTTTAATACAGCCGGTTACTTTTCAAAATGTTTCAAGATTTTCCATTACCAAAGATATTTTTTATATTTAAATCGTCCTCTCACATCGCGCTTTTGAAAGTACTCGTTTTCGTGTTTTTCGGTCCGATGCCTCATCTTAATTCAAATAAATACTAGTAGTTCTCCGAACAGTGGACCTCACTACACATCTTTTTAACTGAATCTGCATAAGCCAATATCTATCATACCTATATACAGGGTTACTGGTAATCAATTAGCATACTTTTAGGGGCTTATTCTGTACATCAAAACTAACAACTTTTGTGCAACACTTTTGTCAAACCTCAAAAAAATGCTGTTCCATAGAAAAATATGACAACATGTATGGATTAGCTGTTTTTTTTTAGTTTGGTATAAGTCACAGTTGATGTCCAGAATAAGCTTCTAAAATGATGCAAATTGATTACCAGTAACCCTATTATTATTATTATGTAAATTATTATTTCGACTCGTTCTTGACCGATTTGGTCCAGAATACTCGCAAGTCTTGTCCATCTAAATCTTAAGATACTAAACAATCTCTCCTAATATCATCGAAATCAGCGGATAAATATCGCAACAGCAAATTTACCCTTTTTTTTTTAGGAAAAATCAAAAATCGCCGACAAAAAAGGAACACATATAAAACCTGTGTATAGGCCGAATCATACAAGTCGGTGGATGTGAAGTTAGCTACAAGCTACGCAATATTCAATCCTGATTGAAAAATGCGACCTGTAGATAATAATCAAAATTCGGACAGACGGAAACAAAAGTCGTCGACTTGAAACATAGAATTCACCATAGCTTCACTTTGATAAGTTCGTATAGGCCGGGTGGCTAGCCCTGGTGTCAGAGTTTTTAGGCCACCTGGAGGCCTCTGACAGGCCTGAACGGTTACAACAACCAGGGTCTACAATTTAACGTGTCATCCGAGCCACGGTAACGCTCACTTTGGTTAAAGCTGTTGTTCAGTTTCTGGCAGCATTTGAATTTTTTTAAAGTTTTTTTTTTTTGGTCAGAAAACTACCTAGTTACAAACTACGTACAAACTAGACAGTCTAAAGAATTTGTATGCAACAATATTATACAAATTACTTTATCATCAGGCCAACAGCGCCTCCGAAAGTCTTTCAAAAACATAGCTTATATTTTTAAATGTGTTTCAGTCTTTGAACTAAGAAATACTTTTGCACCAGACTCATTTAAAAAAAAAGTTTCTGGCAGCCATAATACTCGTATTAGGTACTTGTACTCGTAAAAGCTATACTAAGCGCCACACAAATCGGCGGATTGGAAGTTATGCGCAGAACGCTGCGCAAAAGCCAAAATAAAGGTATGCGCGGGAGCCAGAGAGACCACGAAGTTATAGGCTTTACCTAAAACTTCATGAGAGAGACTCGCTCGACCCGCTAACCTCATGCCTCCTGCGCGCTCCCTACGCCCGAGCTCACTACTTCGACACTTGTGTAGGCATTGTGCACACATGCGCAATAGTTAGCGAATCACGGCGAAGGGTCATCTGCGGCTTCTCATCCGCCGATTTGTGTGGCGCTTAGCGCTGAGTATATGCTTGGTTTGGAAAACAAAAGTATTTATTGTCAGAAAAGTACCTACCAACATTGATGTCACATTTCACAAAATGAAATTTTCTTCAATGCTCCTACTATTCATGGACTCTTCAAACAACATTTTACACAGCAAACAAATAAAAGATAAAATTTCTTGTAAAATAAAAATAACAAATAAAATCACGTACTAACAGTACCAACACTAAACTTATTCTGTTCCTCTTTCAGAAAGCAAGAATATTTCGAATGTAGGTATGAAAGATATAATTTTCTACCTACATACATACGAGTAATTATTTCACTTCAATGTTACTTAGAACAAGTCGATCAGCTATTTTGTGGAAACAAATACCTGAACGTAGCAGTATCTATAATCTATACAGATACTACTAAAAAATAAAATAAAAAGATATAAAAATGAATCATGGTTGTTAGTGTCGCTAAAACTGGAGTACGGGCTTTGAGGAAATATTACTACGTATAGAGAAGCTACCCTGACCAAATATCATGCTCAATTTTGTTAAGAATATAATCTAAAGTGCGCTTCAGCACTGTAACAATAATTAGTAGTCTAATCAGCCAGTACAAACACGCAGCGCTAGAACACTTTTAAGGTATAGTTTTCTCGTGGCAAAAAGGTCGAAAGCGCCGCGATTCTTCGAAGCGCTTACGCGTTTCGTTCAACGTTCTGCATTAACTTGTCGTTTCTATAGACTAAGATGCTGACTGACTACAGAAGTGACAAAGTTTACATTACCTACACAGACACACGCTTCAATTGAATTCGTACTTTGTTTTTTCTTCTTCATAATATAATATTAGTTGAATTATTGATCAGTAGAAAATATTATATTCATCATCATCATTTTTAGTTTTGACAAAAGTCGCAGAACAAAAGTTGTTAATTTTGATGTTTATAATATCTAAGCCCCTGAAAGGGTGCTAATTGATTAGAAATAACCCTGCACATCAAACCTTTTTCATTTTATTATAAAATATGCAACACAACAATACTGGACCGACGAATACAAAGAAATTCGTTGATTTTCCATGTTATGCAAATTTTTCAAACATAATCACAGAGTCTAATCTGTGAACATAATACTTATAATTTGTTTTGATTAGGTACTACAGCAATTTTTCTGTTTAGTTTTTGGTAACAAAAATACAAATACAAAATACAAAAAGATTTATTTACCAAAAAAGATTACATTAAACCTTAGCACATATTGGTAATTAAATGTAGATTATTTCTAGTTAGATAATAATGATATAATAATTACTACTACTGTTATGTAAAAGGTTTGCAGGTTGAATTGCGGGCCCTGCACTAGGAGTAATCCTGTATCGCGAGACCCAGAACAAATAGTTTGCCAAGTTTTAGAGTTTGTGCGGCTTTAGTGCTTAACAACATTTATTCAAGGTTGTGAACAGAAAAAGAAACGCCATTATGCAAAATTGTGTGTGCAGCGCGCGTGTGTGTGTGTGTATGTGTGTGTGTGTGCGCCAAAATGAATTACAGTCAAGTGATAATTTTTAATAATTTCTCCGTATCTTCGTACGATAGATTAGATAAGTAGTTTGTAACAGCAATTTTGCATTCTCTTTTTGTTTTAGAATAAAAATTAAGCTGTTTATTCATCTTATTGTAGATATAAGGGGACCTGAAAAATGGAAGTCGCTGTGCAAATGCGGATTTCGTGGGAGGTTCATTGGCTCGGGGGAGTCGCCTCTTTGATGCGAACAGTTCTCGTTTTTTTTTTTTTTTTAAGTATAATACCTACCAACTTAAATTCGGTTTAAATACAAATCTGTCATGTTTAGTTTGTTTTTGTTATTATAACTTTACGGTAGTAACAGAAGTATTTTTTTTTACTGTTCTAATAACTTTCAACCGTAGTAGTAAGAAGAGTAATTCGTTTCCCGTTCTTACTACTGGTAGTAAGAATGGTAGTAACACTGGGAACAAACCCTAATTTTACCTACACTTGTTACACACACAATGTCACATCTTTATTTTTAGTCTATGAAAAGTATCGCAACATGGCGTCCACGCGCCATCCAATAATATTTTGTTTGCATTTAATTGTAAAATGATTATCTAATTACTCACCGATGGAAAGTTATTCCTTTGCACTTCGCCGTATTCTTTGTATTATTCGTGCAATATCTTAACACACACGAGACCATATTCAATAATTTTGAACTTTTTTCGTTTTAAAACAAACTAGACTGATGTACTCAAGAGCTAGCAAGCAACTAATTGATGTGCAGCCATATGGCTGCATTTGGGCGGAACATGGTAGGGATGTGCGTCGTCCCCTCTATACGTAGTAATATAGCTCGATGAGTACGGGCGGACCGATTTGGCTAATTTAGGTCTTGAAATATTTGTGGAAGTTAAGGTAAGGTTTTAACGGTGAGAAAAATTTATAACAGTTGCGCGAAAAATAATAAAAACATTAATTTAATTTTCCCATGGTGACGATGATTATGATGAAGATAAATAAAATCGGCCAAGTGCGAGTCGGACTCGCGTACGAAGGGTTCCGTACCGTATGGGAGCCCCATTCCTGTTGCCGTTATTAATAGCGAGCCAAAAACTCCTAAAAAAATCACGTTTGTTGTATGGGAGCCCCTCTTAAGTATTAATTTTATTCTGTTTTTAGTATTTGTTGTTATAGCGGCAACTGTAAAACTTTCATGACATCTGTAAAAATTTCAGCTGCCTAGCTATCATGGTTCATGAGATACAGCCCGATTACAGACAGACAGACGGACATCGAAGTCTTAGTAATAGGGTCGGGACCCTATGGGTATGTATGGTATGGCTTTTTACCCTTTGGGTACGGAACCCTAAAAACCAATTTTTACAATGTCATTAGATGGTTGACTACAAGAAAAATTTCAGCTGCCTAGCTATCATGGTTCATGAGATACAGCCCGGTGACAGACAGACAGACGGACATCGAAGTCTTAGTAATAGGGTCCCGTTTTTCCCTTTGGGTACAGAACCCTAAAACGTATTTGAGTGTGAAATATGATATTATATTTATTTGTGAAGTCGATGACCTCTGAGATTATGTGCGTGTTTAAAATATTTCAGGCATAGATCTAGTCCAGGGCGTTCCTGCAGTCTCAATTATCTATCTTCGTAAGTTGATGTCCTACTCTGCGCTAGCCGGTAAGTGGTCTCTATTCGAGAACTATACGTACTTTTGTTCTCGTGCTCGGTGGGCGAATGGTAGCCACTCATGGGCATCATTCCGCTTTGCATCGCCTGCTGGCACTGCATCGCGTCTGGACTTCCTGTAACAATCAAAATTGGTTCAGCATTTTTATGGAAAGCTGATTTGCACCGAGAGTATTACAATTTAATAGTAGTGGGGGCTACATATCTTAGCTGGATACAGCAAATAATAATTAGACATTTTTTTTGGAACATTGTGTTCTAGATTATAAACAAATTGAAAACCTGCCCATCTTTATAGAATAGAAACGCTTTATTGTTCACACAATCGATAATATTACAATAAAAGAGTACAATATAATTATAATAGTGCGACAATCGGCGGCCTTATCGCTTAGAGCGATCTCTTCCAGGCAACCTGATTAAGAGAGGAAAGGATTATAGAGGAAGGTAAGGGATTTTTGTGAGTCAGTTAAATATAATTATACATAAAATAATCATAATCGTAAACACACATAAAATAACTTGTCAAGTGCGTGTCGAGACACGCGTATGATAGGCTTCTGTTGATGATGAATTTGAAAAAAATGTAAGTGGAGTCCGGAAGAAGAAGTGAAACTTCGACGCAACAGTGCTTTCATACCCCCTCCATGGTAGCGTTAAACGTTTAACGCAACCTTGTTGGAAGTCTCATTAGAAGTTTCACTTCAAAATAGTGCAAGTGGAGTCCCTCCGCGCGGAAGAAGTGAAACTTCGACGCAACAGTGCTTTTTTATACCCCCTCCATGGTAGCGTTAAACGTTTAACGCAACCTTGCTGGAAGTCGCATTACAAGTTTCACTTCAATATTATGATCATATTGAACCGAAAATGTTACGAAAAAATTACAAATTGAACTATGAAGTATGAACGCAAGTAAGAAAACGCGGTAAGTTTTACAAAAAAGTTTACTGGAATTTTTTTTTCTCTGCAATAATGCCTTTTGCCCTTAAGTGCATAGTTTCTGAAATATAGGCCAAAAAACATTTTTTTCAAAATGGCGCTTGAAGCTCCACCTGGATCTGTCGGCATTTTGTGATTTTATGCTCAGTAAGTGATCCTAAACCTTATTAAAAAAATTTGGATCGGAAATTTATTGCAAAGCTAAATTCTTTTTTTACTGTAGTAATAATAGGGTATTACAGTCATTTTTGAAAAGTATCTCAGTTAGATTCTGTTGATCTAATAAATAACTAAAAAATACAAAAAATAATTATTCCATCGTTAAGTGCTTTAAAAATGTCGCGCGCAATTTTCGAAAACGTTGGATGTCATTATTTTACTCTGTGGTCATGAATGACGTCACTAGGCTATGTAAACAATGCGCGTGAATATTTTTCACGATAGTGTCATTGTTTGTAACTTCGAAATTTAAGCTTAAAACAAGTTAATATAAATGGTTAAGAATGAGTTGAATATATTTCACGATAGTGTCATTGTTTGTAACTTCGAAATTTAAGTTTAAAACAAGTTAATATAAATGGTTAAGAATGAGTTGAATATATTTCACGATAGTGTCATTGTTTGTAACTTAAATATTTAAGTTTAAAACAAGTTAATATAAATGGTTAAGAATGAGTTGAATATATTTCACGATAGTGTCATTGTTTGTAACTTCGAAATTTAAGTTTAAAACAAGTTAATATAAATGGTTAAGAATGAGTTGAATATATTTCACGATAGTGTCATTGTTTGTAACTTCAAAATTTAAGTTTAAAACAAGTTAATATAAATGGTTAAGAATGAGTTGAATATATTTCACGATAGTGTCATTGTTTGTAACTTCGAAATTTAAGTTTAAAACAAGTTAATATAAATGGTTAAGAATTAGTTGAATATATTTCACGATAGTGTCATTGTTTATAACTTCGAAATTTAAGTTTAAAACAAGTTAATATAAATGGTTAAGAATTAGTTGAATATATTTCACGATAGTGTCATTGTTTGTAACTTCGAAATTTAAGTTTAAAACAAGTTAATATAAATGGTTAAGAATGAGTTGAATATATTTCACGATAGTGTCATTGTTTGTAACTTCGAAATTTAAGTTTAAAACAAGTTAATATAAATGGTTAAGAATGAGTTGAATATATTTCACGATAGTGTCATTGTTTGTAACTTCGAAATTTAAGTTTAAAACAAGTTAATATAAATGGTTAAGAATGAGTTGAATATATTTCACGATAGTGTCATTGTTTGTAACTTCGAAATTTAAGTTTAAAACAAGTTAATATAAATGGTTAAGAATGAGTTGAATATATTTCACGATAGTGTCATTGTTTATAACTTCGAAATTTAAGTTTAAAACAAGTTAATATAAATGGTTAAGAATTAGTTGAATATATTTCACGATAGTGTCATTGTTTGTAACTTCGAAATTTAAGTTTAAAACAAGTTAATATAAATGGTTAAGAATGAGTTGAATATATTTCACGATAGTGTCATTGTTTGTAACTTCGAAATTTAAGTTTAAAACAAGTTAATATAAATGGTTAAGAATGAGTTTAATATATTTCACGATAGTGTCATTGTTTGTAACTTCGAAATTTAAGTTTAAAACAAGTTAATATAAATGGTTAAGAATTAGTTGAATATATTTCACGATAGTGTCATTGTTTGTAACTTCGAAATTTAAGTTTAAAACAAGTTAATATAAATGGTTAAGAATTAGTTGAATATATTTCACGATAGTGTCATTGTTTGTAACTTCGAAATTTAAGTTTAAAACAAGTTAATATAAATGGTTAAGAATGAGTTGAATATATTTCACGGTAGTGTCATTGTTTGTAACTTCGAAATTTAAGTTTAAAACAAGTTAATATAAATGGTTAAGAATTAGTTGAATATATTTCACGATAGTGTCATTGTTTGTAACTTCGAAATTTAAGTTTAAAACAAGTTAATATAAATGGTTAAGAATGAGTTGAATATATTTCACGATAGTGTCATTGTTTGTAACTTCGAAATTTAAGTTTAAAACAAGTTAATATAAATGGTTAAGAATGAGTTGAATATATTTCACGATAGTGTCATTGTTTGTAACTTCGAAATTTAAGTTTAAAACAAGTTAATATAAATGGTTAAGAATGAGTTGAATATATTTCACGATAGTGTCATTGTTTGTAACTTCGAAATTTAAGTTTAAAACAAGTTAATATAAATGGTTAAGAATGAGTTGAATATATTTCACGGTAGTGTCATTGTTTGTAACTTCGAAATTTAAGTTTAAAACAAGTTAATATAAATGGTTAAGAATGAGTTGAATATATTTCACGATAGTGTCATTGTTTGTAACTTCGAAATTTAAGTCTAAAACAAGTTATTATAAATGGTTAAGAATGAGTTATCGTTGGTGTGGTGTTCCTGGAATACTAGTACTGTACAAACGCCGGACAAACTGTTAAATGTTTACATAGCCGTATGACGTCATAACATAGCGGTGACTATTTTATATACAGATTAAAAATACGGAATATTTTGTATTGATTTTTAAAATTTATTTTGTTACTTGACGATCTAAAACGAACATTTTCCGATTGCTTTTCACCTAAGCTATCTCAAAATTACATTTGCAGATTTTTTCTCGTTCATAGTAAAATACCCTATTATGTATACATTTTGTCGATTCCGAGTTGCAGTTTTGTATGGAACAGCTGTTTTTTTTTTTCTCGAATTTTTGTTTGGCCCCATAGTAAAAGTTGTACATAATGATGGCTATAGTCACCCCCTTGTAGTTTAATATAGGGTAAGCAGATAATCCTGTATTATTATGAAACCAAACCCCTAATTATGATTTAAATTTAATTTTTATTTCTATTCATTTTATATGATTTGTATAATTGGAATGACGACTGATTAATTAAGCGCGAAAATGATCAAGCTATTCGATTGTTTGCAAGGCCCAAATGTTTGTAGCCGAATTTGGCGCCCGCTGTTAATAATTTGGAATACAGCATTTGATGTATTAGAACCCAAGCAGCACAACGAGCTATGGTGAGGGCTATCCTCGGAGTCTCTCTGCAAGATCGAATCAGAAATTAGGATATCCGTAGAAGAACCAAAGCTACCGACATAGCCCAGTGGATTGGCAAGTTGAAGTTGCAATAGGCAGCTCACATAGCGCGGAGGACTGATGACCGGTAGGGTTGAAAAGTTCTCGAGTGGAGACCACGTACCGGCAAGCGCAGCGTAGGACGTCCACCCACAAGGTGGACGGATGACCTCATTAAGACCGCAGGATCGCGCTGGATGCAAGCCGCTACCAACCGGTCTTATTGGAGATCTATAAGAGGAGGCCTATGTCCAGCAATGGACTCCAATGGCTGATGGATGGATGGCAGTATTTGATGAAAACCTAGTTTAAAATTGTAGTCAAAGACATATTTTGGTAAACAAAACTTTCTATCTTTCTCTAAGATAACTTTATCTTATGCTCTGGAAGTTTGTATCCCACACTGTTTTTTTTTTCGCAGAAAATATATATAAGATACGCACCCAAAGTAACCTTCCGAAACATCTCTAAACTATTATACATTTCAATCACAACACAAATAAAAATAAAAAAAAACACTGCACAAAAATAAAACGAAAAAAAAAACGTCTATTTACTACTGAAATATGTTACTAAATAATCAACGAGACTGGTCCAACATCCCGACTTTGCTGGAAATAGAATTAATTATATGCAGCATATATTTATTATTATTTAATTTATGTACGTATAAAAAATCACGCGTGACTGACCGGATCGATGTTAGAATATTATAGTATTAATATGCATGTCGGTTTCGGTGGTTATGTATGTCTGTTTAGCAAAACAGGGTTATCTTTATTCCCTGTACGAAACCAAAAGGGGGTTAAGACCTTCATTATGAACAACTTTCACAATGGGTCAACCCAAAATTCAAGAAAAAGTACGAGTAGGACTCGCGCACGATGGGTTTTGTACTGTATGGGAGCCCCCCTTAAATATTTATTTTATATTAATCTAATCATTTACTATTAAATAAATACATAATTAAATATTCTGTGAATATTTCAAGCATACAGATGCTTGAAATTTTCATATTAACTTCAATAATAAATAATAAAATTAAAATAAAATAAATATTTAAGGGGGGCTCCCATACAGTACGGAACCCTCCGTGCGCGAGTCCGACTCGTGCTTGGCCGATTATTTATTTTTAAAGATATAAGCATACATAGGGACAGACAGCGGGAAGCGACTTTGTTTTATACTATGTAGAAAGGATTTGCATGCGGTTCCTAAGTATCTTGTTCTGTATGACTGATAAGTGTATGGTAATTTAATTGTTTGTATTGGAACGTTTTAATAGTTCATCTTGTGCTTGCCATTTTGAGGAAATACTATTGTGACATTATGAGTAGTTCAAAAGTCAGTTATGTCAAATGCCACTTCAGTTTTCCTTGCCGTGGGCGGGGTCAGAGCTAAGGATATGTATGATATCCACCAATTAGAATCTATTAAATTATTATCCAATACTTCTAATAACAGCGCTCATAGCGTAGTTTGGTTAACTACCGCCTTACCACAAAATATTTAAACACGCTTTAAACACTGTTTAACCATGCAATTTGTACTGATGAACATTGTCTAAGGCGTGCGTAAAACTTTTGTGGTAAGACGGCTAGGGTTTATTTATTAGTGCAACGTTCAGCGCGGTTGGTGTTCGGATGGGTGACCGTGGGTGGCATTTACAACAGAGCGCGGCTCGGATGACACATTAAATTGTGGTCTTGGTTGTGTTAACCGATTTTTTTGTCATGTCAGAGGCCTTCAGGCGGCTTAAAAGCTCTGACTCCCGGTCTATACGATTTTTCGTATAATCAAAAGATTTAAAAAAACAGAAGTACACGTCATTATACACGCAATTTTCACTATGGACCTTATTAGTAAGCTCTAAGTAGCCCAACGGGCCATGAAGAGGGCTATGCTCGGAGTTTCTCTGTTGAGATCGAATCAGAAATGGGGAGATCCGTATAAGAACCAAAGTTACCGACATAGCCCAGTGGATCGGCAGGTTGAAATGGCAGTGGGCAGGGCAAAAAAAAAGTCCTATGGCTGAAACGACGACGACGACATTATACATGTTATGATTAAAAATACTACATAGATTTTAATTTTAAATTTCAATGCTATTTCTATGTAGTCAAATTTGCAGATGTGCACGCGAGACAGCTATGGCCGATCAAAAGACCGGAAAAAATAAAATTATGCTATATCTGTATATTATACAATATTGTTAATACAAATTTCAAGTACGAAACCGGTGGCCAGAATGCTAAGGTTACAAAAGCCTACCACTATTCGACTCCAGTCTAATATTAGAAATATCCTACTAATATTATAAACGAGATAGTTTGTAAGGATGGATAGATGTTTGTTACTCTTTCACGCAAAAACTACCGAACGGATTGAGATGAAACTTTGCTATTATATAGCTTATATATCAGAATAACACATAGGCTATAAATTATAATGATATTGCGTAAATTTTCCATATTATAACAATAAGTGTTAAGTAAGTAGGAAAAACTTCTGCCATCTGCGAGCTATTCTAGCATGCGCTCCAAGAAATGTCAAAAAAGAACTGTCGAATCGAACAAATGTCAATTTTTTTTTTTTAATTTTTATTTCACATCCTTTATTAAGGGTGGTAAAGTAGGGCCTCGAAATATCATGCGGGCGAAGCCGCGGGCAAAATCTAGTTTAAAATAAATTCAAATAGGTTAACGCGAAACTTGTTGTCCTCACCGCACCTACGATATGTGCTAGACTTCATTTTAGGTATTCCAAAATTTTGGCACCTAATTGTAATAGTATAAAAGACAGCCATCTGTACGCTTAAATAAATAAACAAGTAGGTATTTTATTTAAAAAAAAACCTTTTTTTTTAAAACGAGCTTTTACTGAACAAGTACTCGCCAAGACGAATCAAACGAGCCGAAACTCGATAGTGTTGCGTCGTTTCATTCCGTTCCTTTCATAAAGTTCCAAACAAAAAAAAACACAGAGAAACACACACACACACACTTCTATGTTACGTCACGAGCCCCCCCCCCCCCACCAGAACTTTGATGCGCATTATCTTTGCCATTTTTTGTGTGATTGATCTAACGGATTAATTACATGCTTTTTTTTATCCATGATTGTTTTTTAACCATTCGTCATAATTATCTATTGTTTGAAAATCTATGGTAGGTAAGGTTTAAGTAAAACAAAGAGACAGACAGATCGGTTTAGTTAGTTGAAATTGTATGGAAATCAGCATGCAATGTTAATGCGCTTCCGTACTCTTATCTACATCTAAAATTATGAAGTCGAAATAACTGCGGTTCTATTTTTAACCAATGATAAATAAGAGGAGTATAATTATAATATTAATTAACATATTAGTGATAAGGCCGTCTCTTGTAACACTATTTAAAGTTTTAATTTATTTTTGTCTGTTATTTTTCTTGATTATAACTCAGACCAAATAAAAAAAACAAGACAGAACGTTGTGCCCAGACAAGAGAGGTCCGTTTTTTTTACATGTACTAAAGAGCCAGCTTGGTTTCCTTGTATGTGTGTAATTGTGTCTGTACACGGCGAGGCTTAGTTTTGTCGGTCTCACTTGTTTTGTTAACAACATTCTGTCTTGATTTTTTTTATTTGGTCTGAGGGTTATATTAAAAAATATTTATTTTCCTTAATTTTACATGTGTATCGGTGTATCTGTCTGTAGCATCGGTCACGCACGAGTAGGTCTCATAAAAGTTAATCCTAATGATGAACCGACGAATATTCCTCCAAGTCAAATAAATCCAAGTTCTAAGAATGCGCAGGCCAAACCGCTACCTATTATCATTCTAGCTAAACACTAGGACAATTAAGGCCAAACCGTAGGCAATGCCTATTACTTGAAAAGATAATGCCTACTAAGCATTATCTTTTCAAGTAATACGTTATACGACAATGCAGGCGAAACCACGAACTATTAATATTTTAAGCAAGTGCCAAGAGAACGCGGGCCAAACTGTGGCTTATTATCATTTTAAGCAGTTACTCAAACAAAGCGGCCAGACCGTGGGCTATTACTCGTATCATTGCAAGTAATACGACAACGCGTGCCAAATGGTAGGCTATTATAATTTTGAGGAAGTATTAAGACAACGCAGGCTAAGCTGCGTGCTATAAATTACCATCTTAAGCGAGTACTAAGAATACGCAGGCCAAACCGCGACCTATTATCATTTTAGCCAAATACTAAGACAATTCAGGCCAAACCATAGGCAATTACCCTTGCAAGTAATACGTTATACGATAATGCTTTGCTAAACCACGACATATTATTATTTTAAACAAATGCCAAGACAACGCAGGCCAACCGGCAGCCTTTTATAATTTTAGGCAAGTACTAAGACAAACGCTGGTCAAACCACGGGTTATTTTCATAAGCAAGTTCCTGTCTACTAAGACAACGCGGGCGAAGCCGCGGGTTTTAAGCTAGTTGTTGATAAGGATATACAGTAATACACATCCAACAGTCTTTAGTTTGCAAAACAACGTCTTCACTACATATTTTAGTTTAAAACAAAGTCGCTTCCCGCTCTATCTGTCCCTATGTATGCTTATATCTTTAAAACTACGCAACGGATTTTGATGCGGTTTTTTTAATAGATATTGATTCAAGAGGAAGGTTTATATGTATAATACACCTGTGCGAAGCCGGGGCGGATCGCTAGTTAATTATAAATCAGTAGCAAAAAGCATATAATATTTTCTTATCACAATTTAAAGCAAAACTTATACTACATTTCCGATAAGTTAATTTTTCTCATGCCATTTTTGGACAGCACGAACCCTGACCTGGGCCAAGATTATACATGTAAATCTAACATTAATATATGTACAAAACCGCGGAAGGTGTATTAATAGGTTTATACAACTAGTGTTCAAGGCGTTACACTTTGCAAATTTAATTTTTGTGCAACCTTGCCGATACAATCACTAATATGTTATCTCTACTTAACTAGCTGTACGTGCCGGCTTCGCTCGGCATAAATGAATTATATTTATAAACCTTTCGAAATATATCTATAGAATAGAATAGAATAGAATATCGTTTATTGCTATAAACTGGTACATAAGTTGTTAAAAATATATTATATTCTATAATAATTTTTCGTAAACAATGGCATGACCGACTTCAACCGTGCACGGAATTCGCGAATATTACGCACGGATCGATGTAGCATTTCTCACATTATTATTGATGCATCAAAAATGGCTTAGCCGATTTCGATTAAATTTAAATGGGACCAGCTTCGAAGTATATTCTTTCCAATAAAAAAGAATTATCGAAATCGGACACTTTGTAAAAAGTTATGCGTGGCTACACAGAAAAAAAATATACGAGTCGAATTGAGTACATTCTATAATTATTTTTTGCATAAAAATGGATGACCGATTTCAACCGTGTCCATAATTTGCAAATATGTCGCACGGGTCGATGTAGCATTTTTCACATTATTATTGATTCATCAAAAATGGCTAAGCCGATTTCGATAAAATTTAAATGGGACCAACTTTAAAGTATATTCTTTCCAATAAAAAAAGAATTATCGAAATCGGACCACTATGTAAAAAGTTATGCGTAGTTTTACATTAAAAAAATACGCGTCGAATTGAGTACCTCCTCCGTTTCGTCGGTCAAAAAGATAGTGTAAAGTACATACAAGCTAAAACATACAGCTAGGTACATAATATTATAATTTAGCTTGAATAACTTTATAGCCATGCATGGGTTAAATTGGGCCCCTGATACTCTATCGACATAACGTGCCTAATATAAGATAGGCCGACTATATTGAATGCCTCGGTAGCTCAGTGGTTAGTGACCCTGACTCCTGGGGCAAAGAGGCGTGAATTCGATCCCCACCCAGGGCAAATATTTATGTGATGAACATAGGTGTTTGTTCTGTGTCTCGGTGTTATTTAGGTATTATCTATATAAATACTCGTATGTATTTAAAATATGTGTTTGTAGTATATCAGTCTCTGGCAGCCATATCACAAACCTTGCTTAGTTTGGCGACAGAGACCGTGTGTAAGATGTCCCCTAATCATTTAATCAAAAAATCCAATATCCTGTCTGAAGCTCACCGAGGATTGGGTTTCAGGCAGTTTGGATAATTTCACGAAGTTTCATTTGGCTAATACAAGATGTTGTTTTACAAAAGTATACGGACATTTAACGATGCATATTCAACTCATTATGAATAACTTTTACAATGGAACAGAAAAAAACAGCTGTCAAAAATATTTTGTCGCGAAACGACGAATATATTTTCAAATATTTTTAATGACAGACATACCTAAGTAAGAAGTCATTTTCATGTACACGATTTTAAATTCGGATTATCAGATTCATATTCAAATGGCAAACATAATTATACAAGCTTATACTTAATTCGAATTCTTTGTATGGGTAATTAGGTATCATATGGAATAAATAATTAAGATTTTATAGTGGTAGGTCACTTTTCCGGCAACTTTAAGGCTTCTAGGGAAGTAGGTGTAATCCGCGCCACACAAGTCGGCGGATGGGAGGTTAGGCGCAGAACGTTGCGCAAGAGGCAAAATATAGGTATGCGCAGGAGCCAGAGAGACTCGCGCCGGAGCACACCGTCAACCTCATGCTTCCCGCGCGCTCCCTACGCCCGTGCTCACTACTTCGCCACTTGTGTAGGCATTGTGCACACATTCGCAATAATTAGCGAATCACGGCGAAGTGTCATCTGCGGCTAACTTCTCATCCGCCGACTTGTGTGGCGATACCTATACCATACGATATCCTTATTTGAAGAGCATTGTTTCTTTCGTTATTGTTGATATATAGGTACATATGCATGCCAAATTTAACTTGCAAGATTCCACCCGAACTTACATACATACATAGGTACATCCATTGCACGTTAAATAAAAGCTTCACTACATAGCATAAAACAAAGTCGCTTCCCGCTGTCTGTCCCCATGTATGCTTATATCTTTAAAACTACACAACGGATTTTGATGCAGTTTTTTTTAATAGATAGAGTGATTCAAGAGGAAGATTTATAAGTATGTATAATACACCTGTGCGAAGCCGGGGCGGGTCCCTAGTGTAATAATAAATTAGAATATCTTCATTTAGCTTCAATCCACATGTAGCAACAGTTTGGTGGAAAAACTTACTGCAGGCGTTTTCAACATTTTGGAAAAAAACCTTACTTGGTGGAAAATTTATACAGTCACATTTAAAATACTATTAGAATTAGATAGTTTATTGAATCAGGCGTTACTTTGCGGAAGTTCATCTTCAAATTCTTGTTTTGAATAAATGTTTAGTGTATTTCCGCTCTGTCGTAGTCATATAAGTTAAGGGTACTATTCAAAATTCAAATTAAATCACAAACAAAATTAGTAATTAATCATCAAACTGTATCATGGTTCGACTATGGTTAGGTCAGGTTAGAAAAGTTAGGCTTAGGTATGTTTACAAAATATGAATGAACCTGAAACAAAATTTTTAATTAATCCGTTTAAAATAATAAAAAATAATTAAACCTGTAACAAAAATAGTGATTAGTAATCTATTTAAAAAATGTAGTAAACCTGAAAAAAAAATATTTAATTAATATGTTAAAATTACAAATATGATTTATTTATAAAAAATGGTATAAAATAATTGAAAAAATACTTAGTCAATAAATAGCACCCTTATTCTTACTGTACTCTATTCGACACGTGTTTCGCCTCTAAACGAGGCATCTTCAGGACGTGTTGACTCTTCGAGCTCACTCGCAAGAATTAGATTAAGTTATCATAATTATCTACATTATTTGAATTCGATGTTGATCAAAGGACATAGTTGTATAATAAAATCATATTTAATTGTTATTATTATTTTTATAGGCCTGTTTATATTTATTGAAAAGGATGTGCAATTTATTATGTCAATAACTTTGAGTCCAATTCCGGTTGGCACTGTAGTCAAATTTAATTATAACGATGGACTAAATCACTCCCCTCGGTTTAGTCAAAGTAAACTCTCACTGAATAACCTTGTATATGACAACTTTTCGACCGACTTTTTTATGTACCACGCGTAACTTTTTACGCAGTGGTCCGATTTCTATAGGTCTTTGTTTATTGAAAAGAGTATACTTCGAAATTGGTCTCATTTAAATTTTATCGAAATCGGTAGAACCATTTTTGATAAATCAACAATAATGTGAAAAGTGCTACATCGATACGTGCGAAATATTCGCGAATTCTGTACACGGTTGAAGTCGGTCATGCTGTTTTTTGCAAAAAATATTTAAATAGGATCAAGTGCGAAATACTAAAAATATAATTAGTCCGTCAGATAGATTTTCAAAAAATATAAGACTCGTATTTTTATTAGTCAATTAAACAAAAATTGACAAAAAATATATAGCTCGTTAAAGTCCCTCGTGAAAGCGTGATGTCACAAGTGCACTACAAATGTACTTACTAAGTCACATTAGTGACGTCACGACCCCCACTCCCAAACTTTGACAAGGTTTATCTTTGTCATTTATTGTTTGATTGACAAAAGAAAAAATACGTGTCCAATATTTTTTGATAATCTAACTCACGGACTAATTATAATAATGATTTTATTAATAAATAACAGATAAATATTTGGGGAGATCTTACACACGGTCTCTGACCCCAAACTAATCAAAGCTTGTGATATGGCTGCCAGAGGCTGATATACTACATATACATATTTTTAAAAACATACTTATATAGATAGTAACTAAATAACATCCAGACACAGAGCATATTACCCAGTCATCATGACTCTAGCACTTCGCAAAGTATCCTTACATAGTATAAAATAAAGTCGCTATTTTCGTTTGTTTGTTTATTTGTTTGTCTGTATGCTTAAATCTTTAAAACAACGCAACGGATTTTGATGCGGTTTTTTTTAATGGATAGAGTGATTCAAGAGGAAGGTTTATATGTATAAAAATTCCCGAAATTCCCACGGGAACGGGCACAACGCGGGTAAAACCGCGGGGCGCTGCTAGTATCTGTATATTTTTCCGATCTCATTTAAATAGATCTAACGATTTTGATAATTTAGTACTAATTTTTAAATAATTTTAATAAATTAGTAGTTCAGTACGTCTAAATGCTTGAATTATTTATTGGTTTACTTACTAGCTGACCCAGCAAACGCTGTATTGCCATAAGAAAAAAATTGGTTATGCTTATCACCTAGGGGTTTAACGGCCTACGACCTATTCTCAGACATAAAAAAATATACACAAAAAATGTCATAAAAATCTGTCAAGCCGTTTTAGAGAAGTTCGATTACTAAAAATAATCGGCCAAGTACGAGTCGGACTAGCGCACGGAGGGTTCCGTACTGTATGGGAGCCCCCCTTAAATATTTATTTAATTCTCTTTTTAGTATTTGTTGTTATAGCGGCAATAGAAATACATCATCTGTGACAATTTCAGCTGCCTAGCTGTCATGGTTCATGAGATACAGCCCGGTGACAGACGGACAGACAGACAGACGGACAGACGGACAACGAAGTCTTAGTAATAGGGTCCCGTTTTTCCCTTTGGGTACGGAACCCTAAAAAGTGACTTGATTTTTTTACATTCCACTTTATAAGCGGTTTTCCCAAGAAAACACGATTTTTGTATTTTTTTCTACATCGAGCGATACTCAATCGTCTACTAATCTGACGTATTGCAGTAAATATTTGTAATTTGCATAAGCTATTTGTAAAAAAATTCAATTATTTATTGAAAATAGCGTTTTAAAAATAAACTGGTAATAGAATAAAAATAGCCCGTTTTGTCTATTTATAAATAAACCGGCAAGCGTGAGTCAGTCTCACACATTGGTGGTTCCAAAATATTTATTTGCTTACTACTAATTAATCTATTTAGTGAATAAAATATTGTTATAAATTTGGTAAATTTTTGGTCAAAAGTCGGAATATAAAATTTTTAGCACGCAAAATCGACTAGAAAAGAAGAAGAATAAATATTTCAATTTATTGTCGGAGTTTTATTTGTTGCTGTAAATATTAATAATAATATAAAAAAAATCATCATTGCGATAATTACACGTTATAGGCAAAAACAATTTAATTAAGAACACACGCACATTTGCCACAACTAGGTTAAATCTATTTTTCAGGTTGAAAAAGAGTAAAAAAGGAAAATTAATACATATATTATACTAAAATGAAATAACTGTTAGCTACGATAATATTTAGGGTATAAATATACCATGACTATTGACTAAATGACATTATTTATAAATTACTTTAATTTTATTTTTAGCTGACAATGCAGCTTGTTATTTTTTATGATTGACTGTTTTAATTTTGACATTTTAATATTATTTGTTACTTATTTTTAGTTTGATCGACTATTGTAATTAATTTATGGGTGCATTCACACCTGTATTTTGATAAACCTTCGCTAAATTACCGCTTGGTGTGGTATACGTACATATACAATTAATCTATTCATAAAATATTTACACATAGATAAAATGATCTCTTAATTTTGATAATTCAGTTTCCCTGTAGCCTACGGGCACGGAACCCTAAAACCTTGACCATTAAGGCACGTTCTAAAAGAGTCAAATCAAAAATAGAATACAAATATTTTTAGCAGACTAAAAAGATATAAATAATGAATGAATGAATGAACACTTTATTGTTAACACAAAATACAGAAAAAAAAATACACAGAAAGGAAAAATAAAGTAACTTAAAACTAGTGCAACAAAGGGCGGCCTTATTGCTTACAGCAATCTCTTCCAGGCAACCCTTTAAATAGAAAAAAAAATGTCAAAATATTGCACAATAAAATGACAGTGCAGAAAATTATTTATAGCTTTAGTCTGGACTAATATAATTTTATTGATATTCGTAATGGATTTATAAAAAAGATAATAAAATAATTTGATATTTTAATGGATTTGTAAAAAAGTTCATCATTTAGAGTATATTAATAAAGAATTTAAATAGTGTAACCATGTTTTGGTGATAATCCATGGAACTTTTTTTTTCATTTTTTATACCATTAAACCAGCAATTATTGTTTATTATTTATATCGAACAAAAACATTTTCATGTGAAATGTAGCCAAGACGTTTTACGTTTCTTACCTAAACCGTTAATATTTTCCGATCGTATCATTATTAGATTGCTCGAAAATCCATTTCGGATAAAGGATTAAATACCAATTTGCAGCACACTTGTGAGTCTGCGTCACACTTGGTGGGTAGGCCTACGTCCTGCAGTGGACTATAAAAAGGCTGGTACAGTCAAATATGACCCGCGGTGAAATACCTTCTTTTTCCGAACTTTTTCGATAACTTTGGTCACCCTACAACAGTGGTAACCTTTTAGATGGAGAACGGACATAAATCATTTTTATTTATAAATCAACGAATTACCATGTGTATAAAATGTGAAGTTAAATAAGTTTAAACAAGAAATGGTGGACATGACAGTAAATTAACTATCTCAATTTACTTTTTGCACACATTTGTAATAAAATATAAAATTGATAAATGTCATAAATTATCGACAAGTGAGAATAATGATTAAAGCAGTCATACACGTTCCGATTTGGTTGAAGCCGATCAAATCGGGATCAACATCAAACATTGCTACAGAGTACAGACGTCCCAAAAATGAATCGATGTACTGGCTGGTTGGATCCGACAGCCTCCGACCAGTGTTGATCGTTTGTAATGTTGGATCACCATTATTACTAAAACTGCCGCGGTGGCTTAGTGGTTACTGAACTACTGGGCCAAAGAGGCGTGGGTTCGAAGGTTCGAACCCCATCCAGGGCAAGTATTTATGTGATGAATATAGGTGTATGTTCTGTGTCTGGGTGTTATTTAGTTACTATCTAAATAACACCCAGACATAATTAGTTATACGTATGTACTCGTATTTAAAAATATGTATAAGTAGTTTATCAGTCTCTGGCAGCCATATCACATGCTATGCTTAGTTTGGGGTCAGAAACCGTGTGTAAGATGTCCCCTAATATTTATTTATTTATCTACTAATGTAGGTTGGCGGCGGTCGGGTCCAACTAAGTCATCTGAAAATCAGCACTTTGTCGGAACGTCTGTAGCAGTGATGATGTCGACCCCCAACTAAATCTGGGTTTACATCCAACACAATCAAAAATGAATCGTGGTTGTTAGTCTCGCTAAAACTCGAGAACGGCTGAGCCGATTGTGGTAATTTTGGTCTTGAAATATCCGTGTAAGTTAAGGGAAGATTTAAACGGTGAGAAAATATAAAAATGTAATGAGTAATATAATAAAAGCTTGAATTTAATTTTCCCATACAAAATGTTCCAGTTGACAGATCAGCTAGTATCTTTATAAGTGTACCTATTTTTCTCAAACTCAAATAATTTATTGCATATGAAATTTACATGCGGTTCTTAACTAACATGTTTTGTATAGTTATACATAATTATGACCCTGATAAGGGTATGGCAAATTTATTATTTGTATTGGAACGATTTATTATTATGTTTTCTAGATTATCGTTAAAAAATTCGTCTAATGTAAAATAGCATTTGGATAATAGAATAAATTTTAGTGGTTTTATAAAACAGTTTTCCTTTTCGATATCTTTTAGATTATTACATACATTGTGGTCTGCATATTAAAAAAGGTAGTAAAACTAAAAATAAAATATCTAGTTTATATTCTGGTGATAATTCTGGCCTTTTTTAATTCTATTTATAGATTCGAATCTTTCCTGTATGAGCGGTCAAGGCCGATTTTTACGGAAATAAGATTTGTACAAGATAATATCTTGCGATATATTATATCGCATCCAATTTTAAATATTGCATATATTTTGTCGTAACAATACTCTAAAAGCGATGTCGTAGGTCTTCATTATCATTTCACTACATAAAGGTAGTGTAAAACAAAGTCGCTTCCCGTTGTCTGTCCCCATGTATGCTTATATCTTTGGTACTACGCAACGGATTTTGATGCAGTTTTTTTTATAGATAGAGTGATTCAAGAGGAAGGTTTATATGTATAATACACTACATAGTATAAAACAAAGTCACTTCCCATAGTCTGTTCACATGTATGCTTATATCTTTAAAACTACGCAACGGATTTTGATGCGGTTTTTTTATTAGATAGAGTGATTCAAGAGGAAGGTTTATATGTATAATACACCTGTGCGAAGCCGGGGCGGGTAGTATTTTGATAAAACGGAATTCTAGTCATGTCATACAATAATTAGCCAAGTGCGTGCTGGACTCGCGCAGGAAGGGTTCCGTACCCTATGGGAACCTAATATTTAAGGAGGCTCCCATACAACAAACCTGAATTTTTAGACGTTTTTCGCTCTAAATTAATAATGGTACCAGGTAGATGCTTGAAATTTTCACAGAATATTTAGTTTTATATTCTCTTTAATAATAAATAATTAAATTAAATTAAATATTTAAGGGGGGCTCCCATACAGTACAGTATGGGAACGGAACGGAACCATCCGTGCGCGAGTCCGACTCGTACTTGGCCGATTATTATTTTTGCGATCGCGTACATCTTACAGGGTTATTCTTATAGAGTATACAGGGTTATTTCTAATCAATTAGCATCCTTTTAGGGGCTTATTTTGTTCATCAAAACTAACAACTTTTGTTCTACATTTGTCAAAATTAAAAAAAAATGTTGTTCCGTAGAATTATATCGATCATCCGCGGCAAAATGTATGGAACAGCTGTTTTCTTATAGTTTTGACAAAAGTCGCAGAACAAAACTTGTTAGTTTTGATGTACAGAATAAGCCCCTAATAAGATGCTAATTGACTAGGAATAACCCTGTATACTAAGCCGAATGGTGTGATGCAGATCATTATTATGAACAACTTTTACTATTGGACCATCCCGGAATCCGAGAAAAAAAGTCAGCCGTCCCATACATAATGGCAACTCAGAATCGACCACATTAATCAGCTGATTTTACTTATTGAATTCCGGTTTGGACGCATTGCAATAGTCACTATCACTACATAGTATAATTACTATAAATAAAAATTTAAAAAACCCCCGACACATTGACAACCATTTTGGGCACATTTGTAGAATTTTGGTTCTTCCATCTCCACGTTAACCCACCATAACTCTTAAGAGCCCCGGTGGTCTGTAATTTTCCATACAAACGTATTACGCTGTTTTCTTCCTGGAAAATACTTATAGAGCTTCAATTTTTTGTCATAAAATTAAATTTAGCTGTTTAGACTACTCTGTCTTTTCTATTTCTTGATAAGTTAATTATCAGGCAAAATATGACCCTTCAAAATCACAAAAAAAATCACCATTATTACCGACGTCTTTAGAGACCTACCAGAAGAGACTAAATAATATCTAACAAAATATAAAATGATAGAATCATGAACACATATTTTTTTTAAATTTTGACATAAAAAAATACTTGATAGATCTAGTTTTCGAAGAAGAAAACAGCGTAATACGAAACGTTGTCTCGCCATGTTTTTTGTAGGTATAAATCGCTCTGAGCTGCAATTGTCCCTATCGCACGATGCGGGGGTAGGGTCGAGGTGAGGGAGGTTCAAACCTATACGTACACAAGCACTAGGGATGTAGTAATAGTCGATATTTTTGTCGATGCTCTAGTGATGTCCATCGATATCGATGTTTATTAAAAAAATTAGTTATTTTTTCAAATCCTGTGATTTGACCGTTGTATGTTTGTTACTTTTGAAGAAAAGATTTTATATTTGGAATATAGGCGTTTAGTTGCTGCGACATATTGCAGCGATTATACAGAATATCGTGCTGTATCCGCAGACATCTAAATGAGTTAGGCGCAGAATAACCAATTCTCATAATGCCCAAGTAATGCTCAATTCTACGAAAGCATAATTCTATGAATGCCCAATTCTCAAAGTGGCAACATAATTTTGATTAGGAATTTTCTAAAAAAAAATACAATTTAAATACATGTAAGGGCTTACCGGTACCTAAAACAACCTCCGTTTGCGAGTTAAGGACATTATAACTTTTACTATGGGACCGACCAGAGCCGAATCCGCGAGAAATATCAACTATACCATGAAAAAAGTCCGTTGATGATGGACAAAGTGCATGGAACAGCTGGTTTTTTATCGCCAATGCGGAGTTAATTGTTCTTTTCAAACCTATTACCTTTGCCCTAAAGAGGTTGTGCTTTCATTACCGGTGTTTTTTTAAAATGAAAATGTGTTTTTAGGGTTCCGTACCCAAAGTAATATTTTAAGTTGGGGGCTCCCATACAGTACGGAACACTCCGTGCGCGAGTCTGACTCGTACTTAGCCGATTTTTTCCATTTGAAATTATTTTGCCATTTTGAGAATTGAGCATTCTTAGAAGTGAATATTGTGAGAATTGGGCATTTATAGAATTGGGCATTCGTAAAATTGAACTTTCTTAAAACTATGTGCCATTATTAGAATTCTGCGCCTAAAGCGAAATAATAGTTCTAATCAGGAAAATCACGTGCTCTCTAAAATCGTGTAATAACTGTAACGTATAAATATAATTATCCTTAGTCCACTTACCTAAGCGAAAAACGTTGTATTAAATTATTAAATTATCAAAGACACAACATCAAATAATTAAAAAACAAATTATCAGTCACATTACAAATACAACAAAATAAATAAATCTGTATCTAATAAAATAAATAAGTTCTATGCTGTGCTTGCCAGTATAGGTAGCGCCACACAAGTCGGCGGATGAGATGTAAGACGCAGATGACACTTCGCCGTAATTTGCTAATTATTGCGCATGTGCGCACAATGCCGACGCCGCGCGACGTAGTGGTAAGCACGGGCGTGCGCGCGGGAGACATGAGGTTGGCGGGCGGTTGTGCCCGTGCGGCGTCTTGTCTCTCTGGCTCCTGCGCATACCTATATTTTGCCTATTGCGCAGCGTTCTGCGCCTAACTTTCCATCCGCTGACTTGTGTGGCGCGGATTATACGTGAGATTCATTCGAGAAAACAGCCCCATTGGCTATCCATTCATTGAACTATGTGCCTTGCCCTTTGTCATTTTAACTTGCCTATCCGCTGAGTTTTGCTGAAAAGTGTGTAGTAATTTGTGGATGTTCTGATTATATGTTCCTGTATTTATATGGTGTGTGCTACGCACTGCTGCTTTAATTTGCTAATAGTTTCAACTTTTTTAAACTTATTCAAAGTAGAACCTAAGTATGACAAGCAGTTCTCCAAACAGTAAGCATTGCATCTGTTTAATTGAATTCTTAATTGTTTTTTATACTACGGGACTAATCGCGCAATGAAAATACGGGAATAGTTACAATATAAAAGGCAAGAAGTTTTATATGTCCAGCTATACAGGGTTATCCAGAACTGGTGTACTAAGCCGAAAGGAGGTGATTCGGACTATTATTATGAACAACTTTTAATATATGTGGCCAAACCGAAATTCGAGAAAAAAACCAATCGTGTCATACCTTTTGTCGAGTCCAAGTTGCAGTTTTGTATGGAACAGCTGATTTTTAGTTCACGAAATCCGCAGCTGGACCCATATTCATATATTAATATTATTTTATTGGTATCAAAATACAAGATACAAGTCAGTCCAAACCAATTACAATTGTAGTTATAATTATAATATCCTTAAAATTTCAGCTTAGCTAAAGCAAAGCATAATTATCTTAAAATTACAATATCTTAAAATAGCTGTAGTTAAATTATTTAAATTGTATATTTAAATAAATGATTAAATATTAAATCGTAAAAACAAAATGATAATCATTTAATATAAATCTGAACAATGCTGCAATATCAAAACTTAAAATGACAAAAATTGCATAGTTAATAAATTAACAAATATGAATTTGTAACAAAATATAGTAAACATAGTAAACTTTGTTCATAATAACGAACGTGTAGGTCATAGGTAGGTACACCTCTGAAACTTCCTTCACTTTGTAAAACAAGACCTTGTAAAGAGGTATCGTGTATCCACCAGTAGACGTCACGTGACAGAAATGATGATGATGAATTGAGAAACCTTTCATTTTGACTGACCTACAAAAAGAAAGGGATTTGCAATTTGTGTATGTTCTGATTACTTCACATATTCGATTTTTCTGAGCCAATTCTCAAGTTTATTTTACAAGTTTTTGTTTAACTTGCAATGTATGTATGTAAATAATATATTTTTTTGGGTCAAACCATGCAACGCAATTTCGAAGCAGATATTGAAGCTATCTGTTATTTATTACGTACCTAAATCTCTTGAAAGATTTTATACCCCAAAAATTGTGTAATATTCAAAATTTATAGGTTGAATTCATTTTTAAGTTTAGATTCTTCTTTTTGGACTATTTAATTTAAATAAAAGCTATTTAAACTTTATTTATTGTCTGTTGAAGAATTATGTGCGTGTTTTCCTTAAAAAGTTATTTGGGATATCTTAAGTTAGGTATTTGGTAGAATTTTCAGTAATTGCAGCGCCTACAGAAATCGATTAGTTAAATAGCTATTTTTGTACGCAGCTTTTGGCTTGAGGTCAATTGTGTAAAGTTGGCTATATATAAAGGTTTTTTCAAAAAATATTATTCGAATGAAAATTAAAATCAATTTACTTCGCCTCTATGTGTAAAAAATAATGTAGCTTTCTAATTCGTTAAAAAATATTCAGTATAAATGTTTTCGTTTGCTATGCGCTATCCCAAAAAACCGGAGCTTATGTACCTACCATATTTTGCTACAATTCAAAAGAATAAATCAGCCGGCAGCCTGAGCTAGGAGCGCGGGCGGGCGCGGGAAGGGCGCGGGCGGAGATGGTGCGCAGCACACACACAAATACAATTGCATCACACCACACATAGAAGCTCCCTGTCTTGGGGGCATCGCGACAGCAACAGTTTAGTTCAAATACCTACTTCTCAAATTCCTTGGCGCTCAGCTACTCTCTTAAACGGCTCAATCGATTTTTATAAAACATAGCTAAGAACACTCTCGATTAAGTCTCCTTTCATCTAAAAAAAACTAAGCTGAAATCGGTTCAGTGGTTCGGGCGCTATGATGCCACAGACAGACAGACAGACAAACAGACACGTCAAACTTATAACACCTCTTTTGCGTCGGGGGTTAAAAACAGAGTCGCTTCGCGCTGTCTGTCCTCATGCATGCTTATATCTTTAAAACTACGCAACGGATTTTGATGCGGTTTTTTTTAAATAGATAGAGTGATTCAAGAGGAAGGTTTATATGTAAGTATAATACACTTGTGCGAAGCCAAGTCGCGTCGCTAGTTTATTAATATAATGGTCAGAATCACTGAATCACTCCCTTTTGTTATTTTTATGATACTGGTACAATTTTATTTTTGATTCATATTCTATTATGGTATAAATTAAATATATTTTTTGTGTACCTAATACTTGATCTTGTAAAATCCAAAGGGTGTGCTTACTTAGTTGTAGTAAAAATGTAATTTGATAGAATTTTGAAATATTGTTACCAGACGATTCCAAGTGCCTGTATTGTGTCTACGGAATAAAGAAAATTTGACTTTGACTTTTTGACCGACGAAACGGAGGAGGTACTCAATTCGACGCGTATTTTATTTATATTTATAACCACTCATAACTTTTTACATAGTAGTCCGATTTTTTTATTGGAAGGAGTATACTTCGAAATTGGTCCCATTTAAATTTTATCGAAATCGGCCGAGCCATTTTTGATAAATTAACAATAATATGCAAAATGCTACAACGATCCGTGCGAAATATTCGCGAATTTTGTACACGGTTGAAGTCGGGCATGCCATTTTTTGCGAAAAATAATTTTTGCTTAGCCTATATAAGAATAATCCTAAATGATAAAAAAGGTATAAGTACCTACATTTACCCCTCTAAATATTGCAAGACTATAAATCAACAAATTGTTTACTATTTATGAATAATAATTTACTCGATAGTAGTCTTAAAAAATCGAGAAAGCTCTTATATACAGGTAGGTATATCTTATATGTCCTGCTATGAAATTTTAACAGGCGTTATTATTTTTTTCAATGATACCAATCGAGCATTATTATCAATAATACGCAAATGCGAGTCGGACTCCCGTCTCAAAGGGTTCCGTACCATATGGCCCTCCTTACTATATTTTAATTTAATTATTTATTTGTGAAGGAAATGTACAGCTTAATATTCTGTAAATATTTCAAGCATCTTCCTGTTGCCGTTATTATTGTCGAGCAAAAAATCACGTCTCTTGTTCCCTTAAATATTTTTTTAGTTACTGTAATCATTTATATTTAAAGAGAACATTTAACTAGATATTCTGTGAATATTTCAAGCATCTACCTGCCACCGTTAGCTAATATCAAGCGAAAAACGGCTAAAAATTCAGGTTTGTTGTAGGGGAGCCCCCCTAAAATATTTTATGATTTTAATATGTGTTGTTATAGCGGCAATAGAAATACGTTATCTGTGAACATTTTACCCTTCTAGCTATCACGGTTCATGAGATACAGCCTGGTGACAGACAGATGGACGGACTGACAGCGGAGTCTTAGTAATAAGGTCCCGTTTTTACCCTTTGGGTACGGAACCCTAAAAAAAGTATGATTATTAACTCATTGTGATATATCACTATTTCGGCCTATCACCCTTCGTGGGTAGGCCTACATCCTGCAGTGGACTATTAAAATAGATAAAATAAATATTAGAGGACATCATATACACGGTCTCTGACCCCAAACTAATCAAAGCTTGTAATATGATTTACTACATATACATATTTTTAAACTCATACTTATATAGATAATACCTAAATACCTATTAAAAAGACTGATAAAGGTACAGAGGGCTTAGTTGGAGTTTTGCAAATCAAATCGAATTACTTTTACGTCGCGTTGACGAGCGCGCCGAGCACACACGCGAGCACATTGACACACACGCTTGAGTTAGCCAATCACTGACGTTGCCGCGCTTGTGTTGGATCGGTTTGGCGCTCGTTACATTACCGTAAACAATACTCACACTTAGCTATTCAGTTTTATGTACGTGACACAAGATGTTGCTATGCCATTTCCATAGAAATCACATCAAACGTTAATGCGATCGAGTTCGAGCAAGAAACTTCAACTTAGCCCTCAGGTACTATTTCGGCATATAGGCCGAATCCAACAGCGGCGCGGCACGGCAGCGCAAGAAGTGGAGATTTTCGCAGTTTGTAGCTAACTTCACAGATGCCATTCAGGTTGATTCGGCTTATAACTGTTACGCAGTAGGCCGCGCGCGGTACGACGGCTAGTTGTTTACACCTAATCGCGAGATTTATGGTTTTATGACTCAGGCGGCACCGGCCTTTGTGTCGCGTCTATTGTTTGTTGTTTGTTAGATTTTTTGTGGTGTTTTCGTAATAATTAAGAACAATAGGGTTTCTCGAACTTTACACTTGTTTACTTTGTCAGTCACAATGGCACCGAATATTCTACAGATTTCTAGAGAACCCTTATTCCGATATAAATAGGGCGATGGTTTTCGTTCGTGGCAGTTATCGCGTTTTATACCGAAGCGAAAACATCTCGTGTTCAAGTGCGGTACCAGTGATTGTGAAGTGACTAGTTGTGTGAATATCAGTGCCAGTGTTAAGAGTTGTGCGAACCAGTTGTGTCGTGTGGACTGTGATTTTGTGCAATAAAGTGCAAAGTGTACAATCGGCGTTTTAACTGATTATCCAAGAACCCATCTCGTAACATAACTTATAATGATCAGAGTGCACTCACCGTGCTGCTGCATCATCATGCCATGTGTTGGTGACTGCTGACATCCTTCCTCCATCGAGTCCCGAGTCCCGTCCACCACCATACTCGTCATCTGTCAAACAAATATACATTCAATTAATTTTCACAAATTATAAAAATCGCGGGTCGAACCTGGACACGATTAGCACAGGACCGCGACAAATGGCACCGTAAGAGAGAGGCCTATACCCAGCTGTGGGATAGAGAAGGCTGCGGATGATGATGATGATAGAAGCCGACCAAAAGACCACGTATTGGTACAGGTCGCGGCATATAAGTCTAGCGCTGAGCGAAGTGTGGAGGGGGTGGGTGCGCAAGAGTTTACTATGGCGGTCAACATGCGCAGCCATCCCCTCCACAGTGCCCTCAGCGCTTGACTTACGTGCCGCTACTCGTAATAGCACCTTCCTTACAATCATGGGTTCAAATCCCGGTCTCGTACAAATGAGTTCTCTGGAATTTATGTACGGATTTTCACACTATTGGCATTTTCGTGAAGGAAAACATCGGGAGCAAACCTGCATATGTCCGTAGAAGAAATTCGAAGGCGTATGTGAATCCACCAACCCGCACTGGGCCAGCGTGGTGGATATGGCACAATCACCCTTCGTGGGTAGGCCTACGTCCTGCAGTGGACTATTAAAAGGCTGGTACAGTACAGTATAGAACCATCTGAACAACTGTGCAGCACGCCTTGCTCCGTACAGGACAAATGCGGTGTCATTGTCACTGCGTTGCCGGTAGGTGACGATGCTTCAAGATTGACGGTGGGCTGCCTGACGCAAGGAACTTGCCTGTCTGTCGTCAGTCCGTCGCGTCTGTGCGGCCAATCTCAGCGCGGCGGAGACACCACATTCCCCTTGAAATGTCACCTATATAGTTTGAACGGTCGCCTGCCTGACACAGGGAACTTGCCTGTCTCGTCAGTCCGACGCATCGGTGCAGCCAGGCGCAGCGCGGTGAAGACACCACATTCCCCTTGAAATGACACCTATATAATTTGAACGATGGCCTGCCTGACGCAGGGAACTTGCCTGTCTGTCGTCAGTCCGTCGGTGCGGCCAGTTGCAGCGCGGCGGATACACCACATTCCCCTTGAAATGACTCCTATATAGTTTGAGTGGTCGCCTGCCTGACGCAGGGAACTTGCCTGTCTGTCGTCGGTCCGTTGGTGCAGCCAGGCGCAGCGCGGTGAAGACACCACGTTCCCCTTGAAATGACACCTATATAGTTAGAACGGTGGCCTGCCTGACGCAGGGAACTTGCCTGTCTGTCGTCGGTCCTTCGGTGCGGCCAGGCGCGACGCGGCGGTGACACCACGTTGCCGGTGGGCGACGGTGCTTCTTGTTTGAACACGGCCAGCGAAGGCAGCGCCAGCAACGCTTCACTGCAAATGCACGTTAAAACAGTAAATACATATATTTATTTTTAGGATCTGTTTTTAGTATTTCCATCCCTAAGGTAAGAGTGAATAGATATTTTTTAGGTCTACATACTCAATCTTTGGTCACAACATCGCTTTGCAGCAGGCGATATCCTTACTGATGTTATAAATAGGAAAGCGTGTTTGTTGGTTTATTGATTGATACATTTTTGTTTAAAAGGGTAACAAGCAAACCAAATTGCTTGCGCTCGTAAACCGCTCCGAGCGCTCGTAAACCGCTCCGAGCGCTCGTACACCGCTCCGAACGCTCGTAAACCGCTCCGAGCGTTCGTAAACCGCTCCGAGCGCTCGTAAACCGCTCCGAGCGCTCGTAAACCGCTCCGAGCGCTCGTAAACCGCTCCGAGCGCTCGTAAACCGCTCCGAGCGCTCGTAAACCGCTCCGAGTGCTCGTAAACCGCTCCGAGCGCTCGTACACCGCTCCGAGCGCTCGTAAACCACTCCGAGCGCTCGTAAACCGCTCCGAGCGCTCGTAAACCGCTCCGAGCGCTCGTAAACTGCTCCGAGCGCTCGTAGACCGCACCGAGCGCTCGTAGACCGATCCGAGGACTCGTAGGCCACTCAAAGCGCTACCACTACATAGGTACTGAATACTCACTTCATGGATAGTTCCCCGGGCAGGTCAAGGTCGAGGTCGTTGACCTGCCACCCTGGGGACATGTGGGAAGAGGAGGAGCTGGTACCGCTGCCGCCCATGTCTCCCAGCGCCGCTGGAAGGTTAACAAATATACGTTAGAAAAGGTTCAAATTGACCCTAAAGTTAGCTCAGTGGAGTTAACTCGGTCCTATTGATTTCTTAATAAGTAGGTTTTTTTGGTTAGTATTCAATAATTACCATAATTAGACTATACAGTAGGTCCAATTATGAAAGCGCCATCGTAATTATAATAGTTAATAAGCATATTGCTGTTTCTTTTTCACTTTAGGCATTCGAAAGAGAGAAACGACACTTTTTACGTTGCTATTAAATTTACGATGGAGCCTTCATAATTGGGCCTACTGTATAGTCTAATTATGGTAATTACTGAATAAAACCAAAAAAACCTACTTTCTTATTAAGAAATTCGTACATAACCCATCTCCGACCGTACCCGGTACAAAAGAGCCTAAAATTCTGGCCGCATTGTCCCGATGGAGATGGATTTTACTGACCGTTTACTGTACTAATTAATAATCTTTTGTTATTTTTCACGTTAGAAATTTAGTATATTTTACAATAAATAAATTTAAAAATTATCATTAATTTTAGTAGTCAGACACTGAAATGTATGCTATTTTTCGGGGGCCAGTTTTCGTGTATCGGTTAGTAACTATAGTCAAACCGCTAAACTCAGACATCGCCTGCGCGGGTACAGGGGCGCCGGGGGAGACGACAGCGGGTCCCCGGCGCCCGCACCTGTCTCAGTCCCCCTGTGTCGTCTCCCCCGGCGCCCCTGTACCGCGCAGGCGATGTCTGAGTTTAGCGGTTTGACTATAGGTGTAAACGTAATACAGTTAATCAGTAGATGGCGCTGTTCTTATTTGATATTAGATATACAGAACCTATACTAATTGATTATTGTAACTTTGCACTATATCTTTACTATGACGGAATATTAAAATAAATATATTTTTTTGACGGCTGCCGTGGCTCGGACGACATGTTAAATAGGCATGATGACTAATTAAATATAATTAGTCCGTCAGATAGACTATCAAAAATATTAGACACGTGTTTTTTCTTAGGTCAATTAAACAAAAATTGATGAATATATAGCCCGTTAAAGTTCCACGTGACGTCACAAGTGCCATACAAATGTATAGACTTCTGTAACAGAAGTGACATCACGAACCCCACTCTCAAACTCTGATAAGGTTAATCTTTGTCATTTGTTGTTTGATTGACAAAAGAAAAAAAATGTGTCTGATATTTTTTGATAATCTAACTCACGGACTAATTTATATAATAGATTTTCTTGCGCAGTTCACGCCTATTGTAGAAACTGGTTGTTTCGACTTAGTCATGTCAGAGGTCTCAATGCGGCTTAAAAACTCTGACACCAGGGCTAGCCACTCGGCCTAACTTATTTAATAGCTTACAACATATTTATTTTTATTTGATAAAAATAAATAAACCAGTTTCGTAGACTTATTGGCCTAAATAGATAAAATTTGCCCTAAAACAGAAAGATTGGGGATTTGGTGCCTTCTCTCGTGGCTACAAAAACCGCGATTCTAAAACCTAGCAAGAGAGCAGGAGCGAGCACTGAAAATACATGCTAGGGCGAACGGGATAACATTACCTGCGATTATAAGTCTGTTTCGGACGTTTCTCTACTTGAGTTCCAGGAACTAAGACCGTAGACTTTATAACCCGGTCAGAATATCTGTGCACCTCGCTGGAATGCGGCGCCTCTCCCGCTTCCTCTGTCACCTCTCCGCGCACTCCCCGGTGCGACAGTACGGTTAGCATCTTCGTTGCCGATACACGTCCCGATAATAATTTACGTCCGGACGGGACGGTATACTAGACGTCTGGTAATGTATATACGTCCCGATAATTCGATATGACGTCACGAAGTCAGGTGCACAGATAATGTGACCGGGTTGTATACAGGGTCATAGGTATTAAACGCAAAACCTTTTAAGGGCGGATCTAGTGCAAATAGAGTAAAACGACTTTTGAAAACTCGCAAAATAAAAATTGCTTCTCCATACATTTTGCCGCACGTTGGCGAACTTTTTGTATGAAAAAGCTGATTTTTTCTTCGTGATTTTCCAAAAGTTGTTTGTCTAGATGTACTAGACCCGCCCTTGAAAGGTTCTGCGTTTAAGACCTGTGACCCTATATAATGTTTTTTGGTGCAAGAGCTTTAGGAAATCATTAACCATTAAACCACCACCGTAGACACATTTAAAAAAAAACTAGCAAAGGATACCCCACAGCTGAGATGATTGTTCGTTCGTAAGTTTCATATACAGTCCACTGCTAGACATGGGCCTTTCCAATCTCCAATAAGACCGGTTGGAAGCGGCTTGCCTCCATTTTGATGGCTCCATCTAGCTGAGAGCTGAGATAAGTCAGTTCGTATAGGGTGGCTAGCCCTGCCCTGGCGTCAGAGTTTTTGAGCCGCCTGAAAGCCCCTGACATAGCTAAACGGTTAAAACAACAGGGACGGAGTTTTGGCGGGAACGCGGAAAAATCATGTCGCCGCATTGTATTATTTTGTTAAACTTTCGTTTTTATCAGTGATAATTAGTGAAAAATTGTGGTATTTCGTTGATTATGAGCTGATTTACGTGCATGAGTGAAGGCAAGTGATATAATGTGACGTATCATGTTGTTCCGTGTTGTTACCAAAACTCCATAGACGCCTCTAGTAAAGTCTCCACTGCTTTACTGAGGTATGACTTGGGCTATGTTTGGACTTGACCGAGATTTTATTGGATTATGACGTGACTACGACTGACTATTTTAACAATATATTATAAAAAAAATATTAAAACCTTATACTTGACACTGGCAAATGCACAACAATGCGACGCCAAAACGTAAAAGAAGAAGATCAACCGGGACCAACCATTTAACGTATTATCCGAACCACGGTAGCGCTCAGCTAGAAATGCCACAATTTGTTATTAGCAGAAATGATAATTCAAATATAACAATAACTCAGATTGCACAATGAACTAAAATAAATCAACTCAAACGTAGATCGGTAAACAGACGTTTATCTCGGGTCGTTAGTTTAATTGCTCGGTTAACTAAACAGCCGTGGATAATGCTATCTTGAATTCGAAGTTTGAATGAGTCTTCATGTTTTATTTCTCTTTATTCTTGGCGTCACATAACTCATGCATTTGACAGTATATTATATACGTGGTATCTATGTAGTCCGTGGTATATTATAAAGAACATTTTTTTACTTTGTGTTTTACACTCTACAGACTCCGGGGCCTGTACCTTTTATTAACAATGTTTCGACTTTTTTTTTCTAAGACAATACTTATTTTGTATTTTACTAATCTACGTTACGTATATGCACCGAGCAGTCCAGGAGCCTAGACAAAATACATCAATACGTTTTTCCGTACACGCTAAGGAAAAAAACTTAAATTAAAAATTTAAAAAACCCCCGACACAAAAACCTACCTAAAAAAAGTACGAAACCATTTTGGGCACATTTGTAGAATTTTGGTTCTTCCATCCCCACTTTAACCCACCATAACTCTTAAACGGCTCAATCGATTTTAATAAAACATAGCTAAGAACACTCTCGACTAAGTCTCCTTTCATCCAAAAAAAAAATTAACTGAAATCGGTTCAGTGGTTCGGGCGCTATGATGCCACAGACAGACAGACAGACACACAGACAAACAGACACGTCAAACTTATAACACCTCTCTTGCGTCGGGGTTTAATAAGAACTTAGCATGACGTGACATAACATTTGTTAATGTCAGTTCCATACATTTCGGAGTTAGCGTTTGATGTTACAGAAAACAGAAATGTATTTTGTCTAGGCCTGCTGCCCCCGCAAGCAGCACCCGTTCCACGAGTTGACGCACGTGCCAGCCATCGTCCTCCAGCCAGCCAGCGACCACATTTTAGGGAAGAAGGCGACCCACCAAGCAACGCCGCCGCAAGCAGAGGCGCCTGGCGAGCCTGAGGGCTCTGGGCGGACACGCAATCATTATGCTAACTTAATCTACGACTAACTATAATCATCCTGCATTCGCCTCAAGACCTCCGCAACCGCCGCGTTCCTACCTTTTATGGTCATTTTAAAGTTATAATCTAGGATGTCTTTAGGTGTCGAAGCCGTTGCCCGTCGCACGAAGCGGCAGATAGCGTCATCTGCAGAACATTGTTTTGGGACCAACCGATGAAAGTCCATTGTGTACAGGTATTTTCTCTGGGCGAATGTCCGTAATGATTCTAAAGGATTCGCTTATTTGGTAACATATATGGTTGTATAGTCTGACCGTTTAACTTAGTCCTCGCCTGCGCGGTACAGGGGCGCGGGGGTAGACGACAAAGGGGACTGAGACCGGTGCGGGCGGCGGGTCCCTGCCGCCCGCACCGGTCTCAGTCCCCCTTTGTCGTTTACCCGCGCGCCCCTGTACCCGCGCAGGCGAGGACTCAGTTAAATGGTCATACTATAGACCATTAGGTACGGAGCGATTGTCAGTGTCCTTGACGTTTCAGAATTGAGCTCCAAATAGGGTTGCCAACTTTTTCTACAAGAAATATAGTTAGTATATTCAGGTCTATGAAGAATATTAAACAGTATTTGAGAAAAATGAACAGTATTTTATTTATTTATTGTTTTTTAAATATATATTTTTAGAGCTTCTTGCACAACTTACTAATTTACAATATTTTTTAACCCATTATGCTCAGAAAGATTTACATTTCCGATTTTCGTAAGTTTTCGATATTTTCAAACAAAAAGTTTTGCTCAGCTAATAAGGTATCTAGACAGAAACATAATCAAAGATAATGTGTTTGCATTTTGATGCTAAAAACAGTATTGTGTATACTTTATTTTTGTTCAACAGTAATAAGTATAATTTAGTGAAAACCAGTATAATACTGTTTAAAACAGTATAGTTGGCAACCCTAGCTCCAAACGCCTTTAATCCATTGGTTTTTGAAAATCTACACAGTATTTCGAGTTAATCAGCTGATTCCAAAAATATCTCATTTCGCTTTATTGTAATACGTGACATAGGTACTATATCTTATCGTTATCCTGTTGTCACAAATCGTTCATGTAACGGTGCAATAACATAGGCTCTTTGAAAGTCGGTTTTTGTATTATCCGACTACACAAAAAGGGGAGTAACTATTTTAACTTATTATACCTAATTATTACCGCTCAGAGGCGTTCCTAGGCGTTCGAATTTGAAAAATAGGGCCTTTGAGCAATGAGACCTCATTCTGTGCCTTTCTCCTGTCTTTGTTCTTTTGTTACTTAGCAGGGTCATAGGTATTATAGGGCGATTCTAGTACATCTAGTCAAACAACTTTTGTTTTAGGACTTTTGGAAAATCACGAAGACAAAATCAGCTTTTTCATACAAAAAGTTCGTCAACGCGCGGCAAAATGTATGGAGAAGCGAGTTTTTTTTTTTTTTGCGAATTTTAAAAAGTCGTAGTACAAAACTTGTTTGTCTAGATGTACTAGACCCGCCTTTCGTACTACGACATTGATAATTCGCAAAAAAATTCGCTCTCCATACATTTTGCCGCACCTTGACGTTTTTTTAATGAAAAAGCTGATTTTTCTTCGTAATTTTCCAAAAGACCTAGAACAAAAGTTGTTTGTCTAAATGTACTAGACCCGCCCTTAAAAGGTTTTGCGTTTAATACCTATTATCCTGTATATTTTATTGGGGGCATTCAAAACGACGTTGTTGTATTGTTTTATTATAAAGGTGCAAAGCTGTATTAAAAATCGAAATAAGCATTTTCTCGAAAATACTACTAAAGTATACTGTACATAATTTGTGAGTTTTATTTTTAGAGAGAAATCATTTCCTTTTCGGAATCATGGAAGTATATTTCAGGACATACTACATAAAACGAGTAACGTTTTGATGACATTGACAATTCACTAGTAAATGACATTGGAAAATAACATAGTGATTTTTTTTTTGGCATCGCATCACGTGCCATTTTGCCGTCATCGATGCCATTTTATCGTTTTACTTTGTTGTATTTAAACAAAAAAGTCCCGTTAAGCAGATATAACTAGCCTACAGCTCCCGTCACGGCCCCAGGTCAAAGTATACCACAGATAACTAACAAATGGTAACGATGACATGGGTTATGTTATGGCATTATTAATAAGATCAAGGCAAATATTTTGACCATTTCAACCAATTAACGAAAATAAAACAGTGACATGACACCATACTTATCATAACAATGTCTTTGCAAAAAAAAATATCACATTAAAAATAATTTAACAAGCCACCCGTGGTTTATTACGTGCTTTGGCATGTTTTCCATAACAAAAACATTGTATTGGCCGAATCTTCTAACGAAACTTCTTGGCGGGTGTGATGTTAGCTACAAGCTGCGCAAACCCTAATCCTGACTGAAGCTCACATAACAGCTATGTGAGGATTGGGGCTTATGCAGCGTCTATAGTCCGACCGTTTAACTTAGTCCTGGCCTGCGCGGGTACAGGGGCGCGGGGGCAGACGACAAAGGGGACTGAGACAGGTGCGGCGGGCGGCGTACGGCGGTAGCGAGTCCCCTCCGCCCGCACCTGTCTCACATATATTAATAATAATGTGGCCTGTTGGTAGTAGACATGAAGGTAATGTCTATTGTTTACCGTCCAAAACGGCATTTCTTAATAAAAGTGTGTTCTGCATGGCATCTATTATTTATAACAGGATACCAAAAGTCATTCGATGCAAACAGGACATAAATATTTTCAAGAATCAATTGAACAATTTCTTAGTTGACAAAGCCTATTATAGTGTAAATGATTTTTTAAATGACAAGAGCATCAATGACTATAAATTGTTATTGTAATATCCTGACATTATCCAAGTATTTTGACATTATATAACTAAATCCATTGACATTATCATACTTTTAACATCAATTTACTAATAATTATATTGTTTAATAATACAGGGTGATGGGGAGAGGGGTGCAAAGCTGAAAGGCGACGCTAGCATAGATCATTTAGACCCCTTTGAGCCATGGTTGTCTAAGACGAAGTGGGACTATTTTTTTTTTAAACAATTTTTTATGATTTTTGGCTAAAATCCCCGAAATTTTACCGTTAATTGCTAATGGTGGCCAGTTTGAATAATAAGTGATTTTTTTACATGTTATTTAATTAAAACAATCTGTAAGCAATCTAACAAAACATGTACTGAGCTTGTGTGTCATCAGATATTATTTTTACAGTCACTTGAAGTTCCCAAAAATTTTCAAAGATTAAGAAAACTGTTTTATGACGGCGTTTAAAAAAATAATTAATAAAGCTTTTTTAGTTCAAACCTTTTTGAAAACATGCTTAGTTATTGTTCTTTCTTTTGAGATATCATTTACGCCGATATCTCAAAAATTACTAAAATTAAAACGTAAAAACCAAATTGAGGCAGAAAATTTAAATTTTTAGGCAGATCAAAGAAACAACATTTTGCTTCAAAAAAACTGTTTTGTGTTCGAATTGATAACCGAGTTCAATTCTAAGAATGATTCATTGCACGTGCAGGAACCAGGAGGATTCCAAACAAAGGCCACCGCGCGCGGCGGCAATAAACTTGCCCTTTCCAGGTATTGCGCCCAGTAAAAGAATGGGCCATAAATTAGGGTTTATTTTACAGCAAAATTGACTTTATGGCAATAAAATAGTGTATCTCTATTTAGGATCAGTAACTACTTCAAAGGACTCGTCATCGTCACATCTTTTAGTCAAGTAACAACTGCCCTTGTGACTAGACGTAATTTTCATCGCGTTCATTCATAATTCACCGTATCCAGTTGTAGCCCTAAGCGCTCCTGCACGTGTTGAATTAGTATTGGTTATTTTTGTTTTACCGTGTCCAGTCGTAGCCTTAGCCCTAGCTTTGCGCTCCTGCACGTGTTGATTTTGTAGTTGTTTGAAGAGTTGACATTTAGTGCGCTCCTACGGCATTTTTAAATTGTGTAGTGACTATGGCTACTTTTTCCAATGCGGAATATGCGGATATCGTCTTCATGTATGGTAGAGCAGACGGCAATGGATCTTTGGCGCGGCGAATGTACCAAGAGCGCTATCCGAATCGCAGGGTACCGAATGTTCGAGTGTTTTACAACACATTTCGTCGGCTTGCTGAAGTTGGGATACACCGCGTGGAACCTGGAGTCAACCCAGGCAGACACACTCCTAACGTCGAGGAAGACATCATAGCAGCATTTGAAGCGGATCCCCATACCAGCACCAGAGCAGTAGCTCGAAATCTTAATATTTCACAATGGAAGGTGTGGAGTACAATGCACCAGAATGATAAATATCCGTTCCATGGCACGGGTGTGCAAGGTCTGGAAGAGCAAGATCCCATCAGAAGGATTCAATTTTGCCGTTACCTCCTCAACAGAGACATTGAAGATGAGTGGTTCCTGAAGTCAATCTTGTGGACGGATGAAAGCAAATTTTCTAGGGAAGGCATAACTAACTTTCACAACCTCCATCAATGGGCCGACAAGGGCAACAACCCCCACTGGAAAAAGCAGGTGTCGTTCCAGAGGAAATTCTCTGTCAATGTGTGGGCCGGAGTAATTGGCAGTACGTTGATTGGCCCCCACTTCTTACCAGACACTTTAAATGGCGATAATTATTTGGAATTTCTACTTGACGATCTACCTGTGCTTTTAGAGGAATCCGGTGCCCCGATATTCGAATCGGAGCGCGAAATTATCTTTCAGCAAGACGGCTGTCCAGCGCATTGGACATTAAATGTACGGGAATGCTTAGATCATTGCTTCCTTGATAGCTGGATCGGAAGAGGTGGGCCCATCCCTTGGCCCGCTCGTTCACCAGACCTGACCCCGTTGGATTTCTACGTGTGGGGTCGTGCCAAGGAGCTAGTGTATACGAGCGTAGAAATCAATACAAAAGACGAACTGATAGAGAGGATCAATTCAGCTTTTGAAACCATGAAACTGGAGATGATGTTAAAAACCACAACAACAGAAGTGAGAAGACGGGCTCGTGCTTGTGTTAGAAATCGCGGTAGTCATTTTGAACATGAAAAATAAATTATTTCAAATCAAATGTTGTTTTAATTAGTCCACATTAAAATTTAAATTTTCTTCCTCAATTTGGTTTTTACGTTTTAATTTTAGTAATTTTTGAGATATCGGCGTAAATGATATCTCAAAAGAAAGAACAATAACTAAGCATGTTTTCAAAAAGGTTTGAACTAAAAAAGCTTTATTAATTATTTTTTTAAACGCCGTCATAAAACAGTTTTCTTAATCTTTGAAAATTTTTGGGAACTTCAAGTGACTGTAAAAAAAATATCTGATGACACACAAGCTCAGTACATGTTTTGTTAGATTGCTTACAGATTGTTTTAATTAAATAACATGTAAAAAAATCACTTATTATTCAACATGGCCACCATTAGCAATTAACGGTAAAATTTCGGGGATTTTAGCCAAAAATCATAAAAAATTGATTACAAAAAAATAGTCCCACTTCGTCTTAGACAACCATGGCTCAAAAGGGTCTAAATGATCTATGCTAGCGTCGCCTTTCAGCTTTGCACCCCTCTCCCCATCACCCCGTCTGTACACCTATTTAGGTTAAAGCTAGAGAGCATAACTTTAATTTAAGACCTTTGTATTTCACCTAGTTTTACAGACAAATAAATCATTCATTCATCATCATTCATCATTCATTCATTCATATATTCTTTTATCTATTATGCCGGATTATAGCTAACACAGCCGCTAACAAGTTTGATTTGGTCTGTACAGACGGTTAGAATAATGAAAAAGAGCAGAATTGCCCTAAAATGGAAAAGTTGTAAACATTATCACAGCACAACAACATAGCGTCGAAAACGCATAGAACTGCTATATATAATCAACGACATAACCTGACACAAGTGACAATTGAACTACTGATCAAATGTCACATTGGCGCGTCAGCAAAATGGCGGATCAACTTCAAAGCCATACAAGGCGGAGCTTATATTTTCTACCTTATTCTAATAGCAATAATGCTATTTCATTTCTCTCTCATTGCTATTTCAGATCTCCAGAGAGACAAATAGATGGCGCTGACTTCAATTTTAAATGACTGAGTATACGCGCTTTTACACTACAGCCCAAAAAAGGAGTAGTAATGGTTTATAAGCTACAAAAGAATACCGTACACATTGTAATTGATGGTGGCAAACGCATGGGCACCGAATTCAGCCAATCGCCGGCCTTCCCGCGCTTCCCTTGCCGCGCACTGGAGGACAGCGGCCGCGGACATCCGGTCCTGGGAGTCTACCGTAGTCACCGGCGCTGGCCGATAGCTGTCGCTGTTTTCAAGTTTTCAGTGAGAACAACTAGATGGCGCTGTTTTTAACTTAACAGGACTCAGTATCCGCGCTTTGACACGACTGCCCAAAAAGGGGTGTTGACAGAATTAAACTTAATGGTGTTTGTGAATATAGCTAGAAGCTGAGAAAATTTCCCGCTCATTGCGCCGCTGACATATAAATAAATTTCTACTGTGCAATGACTCGCCTAGCGTTTACAGACGCGATTAAGTTTGATTCGGCCAACAGTAACGTTTTAAAAGCTATAAGTAATCATACCGTATGCATTGTAAGTGATGGTGGCAAAGGCATGGGCACCGAATTCAGCCAATCGCCGGCCTTCCCGCGCTTCCCTCGCCGCGTACTGGAGGACAGCGGCCGCGGACATCCGCTCCTGGGAGTCCGCCCCGTCCTCCACCATCGGACAGTCCCCCTCCACGGCGAAAGATGGAGCCAGCGTGTTGGTGGAAAGTTGCCGCCGACGGCCGATCGATCGACGGTGATCTCAAGTTGTCAGTGGGAACAACTAGATGGCGCTGATATCAAGTTGTCGGTGACAACAACGAGATAGAGCTGATTTCAAGTTGTAGTTCTCAGCGACGAGCAACAGATGGCACTGATTTCAACTTGTAGTTCTTAGCTACGAGCAACAGATGGCTCTGATTTCAAGTGGCTGCTTTTGAAAGCAATCACGAAATATCGCTGATTTCACGTGTCGCTTATGTCGAGCTCGAGATGGTGCTGATTTCAATAAATAATCTGCGGTAACAACTGGCCGGTAGAATCTGACCGCAGATGTAGATTTCAAGTATTAGTTCTCAATGAAGATATATAGGCTGGTAGGTAGCGCTAATTTCAAGTTGTCAGTGACAACAACGAGATGGCTCTGACGTCAACTAGCTGTTTTTAAATCTATTATTGAACTCGCAGATGTTGCTGATTTCAAAGCTTATTTCTCCAAAACCACTACCAGATGTCGTTGATTTCAAGTATTAATTCTTAGTGGCGAAGTATCAGTATCAGCTGCAGCTAATTTCAAGTGGCAGTTTTTGTCGACCTTGAGATGGTTCTGATTTCAAAGCTTAGTTCTCGGTAACAATTACTTGATGGCACTGATATAAACTGTTTGTTTTTTTAATGTTGTTTGAAAATCGCGACGAATCCCAAGCACGACATCTGTCGCACAATTTTAATTAATAGTTCTCAGTGGAGAGCAAGATATAGCGATTTCAACTTCCTGTTTTGTAAATGGTGCTTTAGATTTCCTATTGTGTCTTTGTAACCTCGTTGCAAAGTTTCAACTGTAGGTTTCTCATACAGAACTCTCATACTCTTTCAAGTGTTAGTTACCGGTGATGACTAGTAGATGGCGGAATTACAATCATTTGGTCTTTGTGATCTCGTCTTGAGAGTTAAACTGTATTCATTAGTTCGCTGTTCCGACCAAGAGATGGTGCTACTCCAATTTTTCTCCAAACCTTTTCCCATTAAGCCGTATCTTCGTTTAGGTTTACCACAGCTTTTTCAAATTCTAAGCATTAGTTCGCCGTTTCGACCGATAGATGTCGCCTTTTTGAAAAATTGTTCGTCAGAAGTACCAACACTTAAACGTCCACACATGAGACTGTTTACACACACACTCAACGAGTTTTCTTGTTTTTTGATCGTGTATTAGTGTCTTCATTTTATTATGGATTGTTTTTTTTAATCACCTCACGTCATAAGAATTACTTCACTGTTTAGAGAGAACGAGTCTTCTGTAGAGGTTATAAAGTCGAGATTGGTTCTAGTGTTTTTTTTTAGTTTTAAAATTTGTATTTAGATCTTTTGCACTTTAGTAAAAACAAAAAGGTTTGTGGTCGAAAGCTGCACAAAATATGTAGATGTTTAAAATAACAAAATTATAATAAATACAGGCTTTTAGGCTATTGCTTCGTAAAGTACAGAGACGAGGTGTATAATCCCATCATTATGAACAACTTTTACTATGGGACCAAAAATCAGCTGTTCTACACATTTTGTCGAGACATTGTATAGGTATAGAACAGCTTATTGAAGTGAAACTTCTAATGGGACTTCCAACAAGGTTGCGTTAAACGTTTAACTCTACCATGGAGGGGGTATGAAAGCACCGTTGCGTCGAAGTTTCACTTCTTCCGCGAAAAGGGACTCCACTTGCATTTTTTTCCATTTTAACCGACTTCCAAAAAGGAGGAGGTTCTATGTTAGTCTGTATGTATTTTTTTTGTATATTCATCGATAATTTTGCCAACTGTTAACCGAAACGAGAAATTCCCGATTTATTTAAAACTAGCGACCCACCCCGGCTTCGCACAGGTGTATTAAACATATTAACCTTCCTCTTGAATCACTCTATCTAGTAAAAAAAACCGCATCAAAATCCGTTGCGTATGGTTTTAAAGATACAAGCATACATGGGGACAGACAGCGGAAAGCGACTTTGTTTTATACTATGTAGTGATGATGTAAATGGGACCACCCATTTAAATTTTAAATTAATCGGCTGAGCCATTTTTAAAGAATCAAAATAATTTAGACAATTCGAGCGAAATATTTGAAATTTGTACACGATGGAAGGTGGTTTTGCCATTTTTTGCTAAAAATAAATGGCGATTAATCCCAAAGTAAAAGTTATGACGAACATAATTACATCTCTGAAAATCCTTGGACTTTGTAAAGCAACACTTTGTATAGAGGGTTATCCAACACCCGTGCTGAGCCGAAAGGGGGTGATTCGTACCATCATTATGAACAATTTACATGGTCAACACGGAATTAAAGAAGAAAAAAAAATCGGCTGTCCCATACTTTTTGTCGATCCCGAGTTGCTGTAAGGAACAGCTGCTTTTTAGGGTTCCGTACCCAAAGGGTAAAAACGGGACCCTATTACTAAGACTCCGCTGTCCGTCTGTCTGTCACCAGGCTGTATCTCATGAACCGCTATAGCTAGAAAGCGGAAATTTTCACAGATGATGTATTTCTATTGCCGCTACAACAACAAAAAATTTAATAAAATTAAAATTTAAGGGGGGCTCCCATACAACAAACCTGATTTATAAGCCGTTTTTTGCTCAATATTTATATTGATAAAAGGTGGATGCTTGAAATTTTCACATAATATTTAGTTGTATATTCACTTTAATAATAAAATTAATATTTAAGGAGGGCTCCCATACAATACGGAACCCTCCGTGCGCGAGTCCGACTCGTACTTGGCCGATTATTTATTTTCGAATTCTGGCCCCATAGTAAAACTTGTTCGTAATAATAATCTGCATTACCCCCTTTCGAATTAGTATTACACCCTAAGCGAATAACCCTGTAAAATTATAAGTCAAAATTACTTTTTAGAAAACTTGAGATAGTTTCCAAAATGGTGCTAGTGGAAATCTATTAATTACATAAAAAAAAAAATACTCAAAAATAAATAAAAATACAATAGTTGCCTTCGACAACTGCGCAGAATAAAACTTTGTTGGCTCACAAAATTTCAAACCGTTATTAAACTTGTCAACTTTTTAAAACTTTTTGAACTGTTTCTTGAACTATTTTCTGGTTAGCAACACAATTAAAATATAAAAACAATTAAAAATATGCAAAATAAACGTAAAATCTCACTCGTGGCGTAACAGAGTACTAATAAATCTCAACACAAGCAAAGATACGAAACATTTATCATTATCATTTTGTCAACTAACTTGACAACCTGCGCTTGCGCACGTCGGACGGCGCCACTATCGATATTACCACATCTCTATGGTAATAAACATGGGTGACATGGTTTTGGTTGGTTTATCTCGTCGGCCGCAGTGGTATGTTTGTAGTTTTAATTTGCCTAATGTTACGCAATGTTTTTGGTGAATTAACGAAGAATTGATGGAAACATCCATTCAGATATCGTAGCGGCTGAAACGAGTTCTTATACGTAAGTAAAGTAAATTAATCTTATACTCGTACCTAAGGTGTGTAAATGTCCCAATATTAGCCCAATCCTACTAATATTATAAACGTGAAAGTTTGTAAGGATGGATGGATAGATGTTTGTTACTCTTTCACGCAAAAACTACAGAACGGATTGAGATGAAACTTTGCAATTATATCACTACATAGTATAAAACAAAGTCGCTTTCTCTGTCCCTATATCCCTATGTATGCTTAAATCTCCCAAACTACGCAACGGATTTTGATGCGGTTTTTTAATAGATAGAGTGATTCAAGAGAAAGGTTTATATGTATAATACACCTGCCTGTGCGAAGCCGGGGCGGGTCGCTAGTAGCTTATATGTCAGAATAACACATAGACTATAGATTATAATGATAATGCGTAAATTTTCCATATTATAACAATAAGTGTTAAGTAAGTAGGAAAAATTCTGCCATCTGCGAGCTATTCTAGCGTGCGCTCCAAGAAATGTCGAATCGAACAAATGTCAAGTCGAATTTTTTTTTATTTTCCACCTCCTTTATTAAAGGTGGTAAGGTAGGGCCTCGAAATATCATGCGGGCGAAGCCGCGGGCAAAATCTCGTCCTACTATAATCCTACTAATATTATAAACAAGAAAGTTTGTAAGTATGTAAGTATGGACGTTTGTTACTCTTTCACGCAATAACTACTGAACGGATTGAGATGAAACTTTGCAATGGTAATGCTTATACATTAGAATAACACATAGGCTATAATTTTTATAAATTACCCCCTTTCGAATTAGTATTACATCTCTATATTAGTATATCGCGTGAAACGAAGTTCGCCGGGTCAGCTAGTGTGAAATAATTGGATACACGAGGTCCTGGTTCTGCGAAGCCTACTGTCAGAAGAACTAGTTCTATGGATCTGGTTTATTTTTTCTACGATTCCGGGGTAGGTCCCACATAGTAAGAATTTGTCATAATGATGAGTACAATGATACGAGTAACTTATATTATTTTCAATGTCTTGAATCAAGAAACCATGACCTCATTAAGGCAATCGTGAGGCGCACACTTGTCCATGCAAAAACAATAACCTGTTACAGGTCGCGGCATATAAGACTAGCGCTGAGCGAAGTGTGGAGGGGGTGGCTGCGCATGAGTTTAGTATGGCGGTCAACATGCGCAGCCATCAGCCACAGCACCCTCAGCGCTAGACTTACGTGCCGCTACTTGTATCTACTTCTAAATATTATCCGATTTGGGTGTTTTTTTTCATGTAATAATCAGCACTGCAATGCTAGTATTATAAGTCTTAGATTTTACCGCTTTTAAATGACCTTAAAGTTATAAGTCTCGAAAAGTCATATTTTTACGCAAAATTTTGACTGAAGAGTGTTATAAACTAAAATAATAGGCCAAGTACGAGTCGGACTCACGCACGGAGCATGTTCAACCATCAAGCCGCGCGGCCGCAGTCACCGCAAAGGCCACCATTAGACTAACAAGGTCTACATTAGCGGCCCCAAATTGAGAACACCTATTATTTCAATATTGTTCAACATCATCATCATCATTATTTTGTTGTCATAATCTAGCTTTAATCACGGCTTGTCACAGGATCTTTATTTTTTGATAGACGAAACGGAGGAGGTACTGAATTCGACGCGCAATTTTTTTTTATGTATGACCACGCATAACTTTTTACATAGGTACAGATCGCGGCATATATGTCTAGCGCTGAGCAAAGTGTGGAGGGGGTGGCTGCGCATGAGTTTAGTATGGCGGTCAACATGCGCAGCCATCCCCTCCACAGTACCATCAGCGCTAGACTTATGTGCCGCTACTTGTAGTAGACCGATTTTGATTATTATTTTATTATTGGAAAAAACTTTCAAAAGAAGAAAGAAAGGACATGTTCTTTTTTGTATGGGGCTTTGGCTCAATGACAGGCTCTAAACTATAATAGGGAGAAAAATCAACTTAATTCGATGAGGCATAGTGTTTTTTAATCGAACAGTCAATTAAAAAGCAAACAATTTTCTTTGCTTTGCGTTATTGCCATATTAACCGCCATTAAAGTCATCCACCATGTTGTGGATCATGGATGTAAGAAAGGAGTCAATCGGCAACAAGATTCAAAATCTGCAGATTTAAATGTCACGGTTGTCCAAAAAAGTCATCGCCAGATCTGTCAGGTTTGTAATACATCGAAGTCCATTATCGTAACCATGTCGTAAATAATAAGAATCGAATTTTCACAAAGGCAAAGATATCACAATGCATTCGTACATTTAAAGCCGAAAGGCAAAGATATCACAATGCATTCGTACATTACCTTGCTTCACCGAAAAGCCAGTGATGTGAAATTCCGTACATAAATTCCAAAGAACTCATTGGTACGGGAGCGGAATTTGAACCCACGACCTCACGATTGTAAGGCAGGTGTCATTACCGCTAGACCACCACGGCGAGAATAAAACAACGAATATAAGCTAAATAATAAAAATACGTTAAAAACGTATTTATTTTTATTGACATAATAAAACTACAAATTAAATACCAATAATGCAAGAGATAGATCAGGAAAAAAGTCTTATCTACGATTGCCAGTTGCCACCTTTTATCTGATCTAAATTATGCATGATAGATTAAGTATTTGAATTATTAGCATACAGGGTTACATTGCACGGTGGTAATCAAAATGGTGGTATTTATTTCTTTTAACGTATAAAGCACTAGACGACCCGCCCCGGCTTCGCACAGGTGTATTATACATATAAACCTTCCTCTTGAATCACTCTATCCATTAAAAAAAACCGCATCAAAATCCGTTGCGTAGTTTTAAAGATTTAAGCATACAGACAAACAAACAGACAAAAATAGCGACTTTATTTTATACTATGTAAGGATTGCCATTGAGCGACGCAATGCTGCCAGCATGCTGGTCACGAGTGTTAAAAACTACCATACAACACATCTTTGAACAGTTATCATAGTGGCAACACTGCCGTGTTTGACTAGCTCCCTACTGGGGCCTCTGGGCCGCAGCCAATGAGTTTTTGCGCATCGGCCGTTCTGCTTTTTTGAGTTATTGTTTTGGTTATTAAAATTGAAGTACCAAGTTGTAATCGTTGAAAAATGTGAAAGTAGGACGAGCATTTAAGGTACCGTGTTGTATTCAAACTATTTTTAAAATAGGATTCAAAATTAGAGCTAATAACGATAATGTTTCGCACTTGTACTCATGATCGTTTTCGTGCAAAATACAATAATGAAACTGATCATAGACGTTTTATTTCAACAACAATGTGGAAGATATCACTAGCATTTGGATTATCTCTAGAGTCTAGACCTTATGTGGTATATGGACAATCTGATTGCTTTTTGTGTAGTAGTAGTAACTGTGGAATTAAAGAATTTTTACTTTTGATTATGCTACTGTAGATACTTTAGAGTGTTATTATGCTATTTTTGACATGTACTGCTATGTGATATATTTATTAATTTTGAATGGTTATTTCTGACAATTATATTGCAGATATTTTATTACAGTATATCTGACATCTTATTTTTTTAATATTGTATTTTTAATGTAATGTACCGAATTTTTAACTAATTTATTGCAAAAATTTTTTTTTTAATATTGTATTTTTAATGTAATGTACCGAATTTTTAACTAATTTATTGTAAAATTGTCCTTAATAATTTTGAAAGTCAATACATAATGACTGTTATTTCTGACGATTCGTTGGACGTTGCTTGTAGTATATTATATTGTATACTAATGAATGTAATGTTCCTTACTGAAAATAAATGGTATCTATCTATCTATTTATTTTAGTTACTAAATTATAGCGAAATTCAAATAGTGAACTACTTTTTTCGATTAAAACCATGACTTCGCAGAAACACTTACATGAAACACGCAATAAGAGATACAGTTTTTAGATACTGCTTTCAAAATATTTCATTTGTTACGTTCAAGTATTACATAAGCACTATAGGGGGGCGGAGGGTTTAGTTTTTGTATTTTGTTTCTAGTATTTTGTTCTAGCGGCAATAGCAATACATCATCAGTGAAAATTTCAGTTTTCTAGCTATAACGGTTAATGAAACACAGCCTGGTGACAGACAGACAGACGGACAGCGGAGTCTTAGTAATAGGGTCCCGTTTTTACCCTTTGGGTACGGAACCCTAAAAATAACCTTGTACACCCTACATCAACATCAATGCCATGCGTCGTTCCTGTCTAATTATAATCATGCATCTGCATAAAAATGCGTAGTGACAGGTTCTCGTTAAATACCACCGGCCCGAGTAACCCTGTACAATCCTACCTCAACTTCAATGCCAAAACGATAACTCTAAAATTATTGAGACATTTATCGTAAATAAATAATTCTAATGTTTTTTAGATATTTATCAAGATAAAGATGATAATTATTTTTCACAAAAAAAGCATCGACTTCCACCGTGTACAGAATTCGAATAATTTGCACGAATCGATGTGACATCAATGTACATTTTTAGGGTTCCGTACCCAAAGGGAAAAACGGGACCCTATTACTAAGACTTCGATGTCCGTCTGTCACCGGGCTGTATTTCATGAACCGTGATAGCTAGGCAGCTGAAATTTTCACAGATGATGTATTTCTGTTGCCGCTATAACAACAAAATACTAATAACAAAATAAAATAAATATTTAAGGGGGGCTCCCATATAACAAAGCTGAATTTTTAGACGTTTTTCGCTCTATATTAATAATGGTAACAGGTAGATTGCTTGAAATTTTCACAGAATATTTAGTTTTCTATTCACTTCAATACTAAATAATAAAATCAAAATAAAATAAATATTTATGGGGGCCCCCATACAGTACGGAACCCTCCGTGCGCGAGTCCGACTCGTACTTGGCCGATTATTTATTATTAAAAAGGCTAGCACATTTACAAAACCTACAGAACCCAATTACCAATGTATTAAATTCACACTCGGCTAGACACAGATCTAAGATTAGATATTATCAACTCAAGTTGCACATTTATTTATATTTAGGTTCTATTTATAACTAAATAAATACGACCTTTTACATAATTTAAAGAAGAAAAAAAAAACTATTTTAGTTTTTCAGACAAGTATTTTAATATTCTACGTCTAATATAAAGTGACACCTTGAATAATATAAATAACTAGCGACCCGCCCCGGCTTCGCACAGGTGTATTATACATATAAACCTTCCTCTTGAATCACTCCATCTATTAAAAAAACCGCATTAAAATCGGTTGCGTAGTTTTAAAGATATAAGCATACATGGGGACAGACAGCGGGAAACGACTTTGTTTTATACTATGTAGTTATAAGGTGTCAAGTGCGTGTCGAGACACGCGTTTGATAGACTTCCGTAGATGGTGACGATGACTGTGATGATGATAAAAACCTATATTTCCGATGTCATTAGTTGGTTGACTACTAGAAAAACATAATTGAGTATGAAATATGTTTGTGAGGTCAATGACCTCTGAGCTATGTGCATGTTTAAAAATATCAATTTTCCTTTATAACTCAAAAAAGTTATGTACCCACAGTGCTCAAAACAATTTTCAGGGAAAGTTTTTAATGTGATCATACTCAGAAAGTTAGTCAAATTAAGCATTCAATGCGGTTGTTTTACTCTGCATATCATATTTGCCATATTTTAATGGATTTTTGAAAGAACTATCTTTTATGTAGCGCGACGTGTGCAAAGTCCAAATAAATATGATTAGACAATCTCTTTCTTTTGGCAGTCGGTTGATAATATTGCACAATTCGTAGCAAATCGATAAATCAAACAGATAAGTAAACGAATTACTGTAAACTCAAAAAAACAATGATTCAGCAATGATGGAATGTTATTTATGTAATTTTAATCAGGATAACGCAATCATTTACACGATGTTCTAGTATGGACAAAAATAATAATAATTATATTTCGCCTGAAATTGCATAACCGACTTCAACCCGAATAAATAGGTTGCACGAATCAATCATTGATGTAGTCATTTTTACCGACTTCCAAAAACGAGGAGATACTATGTTCGCCTGTTGTATTTTTTTTTTGTGTATTTTCATTGATATTTTCGCCAATTGTGAACCAATTTAAAAAGTTCTTTTTTCAGTTCAAAAGACTATACTTCCGAGTCCGAGGATGACCCGTTAAAATTTTATGGAAATCGGCTGAACCGTTTTTGATAAATCAACAAAATAGTACATGGTTGTCACATAGATTCGTGCAAATTATTCGAATTCTGTACACGGTGGTAGTCGGTGTTGCGAAAAAATATTATTCCATCCATCCATCCATCAGCCGTAAGAAGTCCACTGCTGGACATAGGCCTCCCCTATGGATCTCCAATAAGACCGGTTGGAAGCGGCTTGCATCCAGCGCGATCCTGCGGTCTTAATGAGGTCATCCGTCCACCTTGTGGGTGGACGTCCTACGCTGCGCTTGCCGGTACGTGGTCTCCACTCGAGAACTTTTCGACCCCATCTGTCATCAGTCCTCCGCGCTATGTGCCCTGCCCATTGCCATTTCAACTTGCACATCCGTTGGGCTATGTCGGTAACTTTGGTTCTTCTACGGATCTCCTCATTTCTGATTCGATCTCGCAGAGAGACTCCGAGCATAGCCCTCTCCATAGCTCGTTGGGCTACTTGGAGCTTACTAATAAGGCCCATAGTGAGACCACGTTTCTGTGCCTTAAGTCATCACTGTCAACACACACTGGTCGAACACTTTCGACTTGAGGCACTGAGGTATGTCGGACGAGAAGACGCTACGCAATTTTCCGAACGCTGCCCACCCGAATTGGATTCGGCGATTGGCCTCTTTCTTGAAGTCGGACCTACCTAACATTAAAAAAATATTTGAAAAATATTATTATTGGTTAATAATTGGCGGAGTAATTGTTACACATTATATACAAAAAACAAACAGTCGAATTAAGAAACCGCTTTTTCGAAGTAGGTTAAAAATTAGATCCCTGCTCGATCGATTATCCATCTCATGAAATCTATTAATAATCCCAGAAAATCGTGGAATTTAGTGGTCGATTGAAAAATTAATTCATCCATCCATGGATGGATGACGTACGCCTGTATGTATGCCCGGTACGTGGTCTCCACTCTCCACTCGAGAACGTTTCGAATTCACCGGACATCTATCCTTCGTGCTATGTGCCCTGTCCACTGCCATTTCAACTTGCCGATCCGCTGGGCTATGTCGGTGAAAAAGAAATTGCTTAAGTACCAATAAATGGTATGGCGTCTATATACCTCTAGAAGTAACACTAGAAGTCTAGAAGTCTATAGATAACGGTGGAAACACATGTTGTGATTGTAATCATCATTATCAGTCAAAAAATGATAAGAGCACATAAGGAATGTCATTGTGTTTGGGGATTTACGAAATTGATAAAACTGTTTATATCTCTCGCATAAGCTGCGGTAAGTCGTCTGACAGGTGCAGTAAACAACGGGTGGCATCAAGCGCTGCCGTAGCTTGCATGAGACGTTAATTTGTAGGACTTGTTGTTTCAACTATGGATCTAAAAAAAAACCAGCGGATCCACGGATACCCTCAAAAAAGTAGCAACGGACACCAAATATTCTGCTAAGTGCGAACCGAACTATAATTCAGTAATAGCCCGGGTAGAGTCATAACTCATGACTCATGCATGGCCATCTTTCTTCTGAATTCGCGCTGCAATAGTACATTATGATATAAGTGCGGTAAGTTGAAAATTACAGCCGAGGCGATATCAAGCATATCTCATAGCTATATGGAAGCAGAGGCTGTAATTTTCAAAGCGCACGTATGTCATACGACGTTTTGTAACATATTTGCGAGGAAATTAATAAAACTCTGATTTTCTTGAACGAATAAATCTTTACTTGTCCACAAATTAGCGATGCGCGCGCGTCAACGTTTTTTTTTTTAGGGAAAGGTACAAAAACAGCCAGTATTACTAATAAAGTAAATTAATATTTTTGTGTTTTTGTTACAGATAAATGGTTGTAATTTATTGTCAAAATTCATTAAATTAAAGAATTGAATGTTTATTTTTTACATTTTATCTCCCAAAGTTAATTTTATTCATAAAATATTGACCACTTTTCTGACATAAAAACTCTTTGCTAAGATTTTAAAAAGTATCGTTCACTCGTGCGTTTTACAGTACAATAACGCACAAGTGCGTAATGGAATACATTACGATACTGAAATTGGTGTAATTACAGCCACTTTACGAGCAAATATGTTATGAAATATTTTATGAATTCAAGTTATAGGCATGCCCAAAGCCCATATAGGTGGATTCGCGCCTAAAAATGAGGGGGGAATCGGAAAAAGGTACGTGAGACCTCTCTATGCATAGCCATATTTTATTAATTGCAAGATTTTTAATTGTAAAGTCTTATTTAATAGTTTTGCTGTTCTATATCTTTTAGATTATTTGGCGATTTACTAAATATTTTTGTAGCCAAATTTGAGCTAGAATTGGGCATTCCTAGCTAAGTTAGGTTAGGCTACTTTGGTTCCACGTACCACGAGTTTATAAATCTGTATTGCGATCTAATTTTGTGCGTAGCTACCAACCCATTTGAAGAATATTTTAATACCTACCATAGAATTTGTAAAATAAATTAACGCGCTGGATGCAGGCCGCTTCCAACCGGCCTTATTAGAAATCCATGGTGGAGGCCTATGTCCAGCAGTGGACGTCCTGCGGTTCAAAGATGGATAGAATTTGAGCAAGAACTGTGCATAGCTAAGTTAAACTTTGGTTACACGGGTGTACGTCTATTCTAGTCTATTGAGATCTAATTTTGTCCGAAACTCGTAAGGTAACAACCGATATGAAGAGTATAAAGGGCCCCACTGACCATCACGCCAAAAGGATGACATCCATTCGATGTCACGAGTTTGCGACTTTGTCGTTAGAAATGGCGACTTTTCATTGGTTTAGCGAGCGCTTTAGCGCCATTAAAAAGGGTGTCCAGCGGCAAATTTTCGATTTAAAAAAATTGTAAAAAAAAAACTATTTGGTTATTTTAACTTTTATTTGGATAAAAATGAAGCATAATGTTGCGGATTTTACTTTTAAAAAATTATGTCGTCTAAATGATTTCCATTTTTTTTTACACAGTCTTCTAGCCGAGCTCTCAAATTTGAGACCACTCGAGCGCAGAGCGCCAGTGTGATGGCGGCAACTTCACGGCGTATATTTTCTTGTAGGGCTGAAATCGTCCGAGGGCTGTTACTGTACACTTTGGATTTTAGATATCCCCACAAGAAATAGTCACATGGTGACAAATCGGGTGATCGAGGAGGCCAGGGTATGTCTCCGCCTTTACTGATGAGTTTATTTGGGAAAATCGACCTCATCTTCTCCATCGATACCCTAGCTGTATGTGGAGTGGCGCCATCTTGCTGGAAGTCAGTTCTATTGTTGTATCCAGATAGCAGCTGCAGTTCGGGCAACAAAAATTCGTCTATCAGGCGGCAGTACACCTCAGCAGTGACAGTCTCTCCCTCGTGAAAAAAATAAGGGCCGATTATCCCTTGGGCAAAGATCCCACACCACACCGTCGTTTTTGGACAGTGCAAACGCTTTTGATGCCGTTCTCTAGGATTCTCGGGGCTCCAGTATCTCATGTTCTGCTTGTTTACATAGCCATCGATGTGAAAATGTGCCTCATCTGTGAACAATATGTTTATGCGCCATCACACCGGCGCTCTGCGCTCGAGTGGTCTCAAATTTGAGAGCTCGGCTAGAAGACTGTGTAAAAAAAAATGGAAATCATTTAGACGACATAATTTTTTAAAAGTAAAATCCGCAACATTAAGCTTCATTTTTATCCACATAAAAGTTAAAATGAAAAAAATAGTTTTTTTTTTACAATTTTTTTAAATCGAAAATTTGCCGCTGGACACCCTTTAGTTTAACAACTTGTCTGATTAACTTGAAACTAAATCATCTGCAGATTTATCTCTATGTACCTACATTGTATTTCCGGTTACTTAACCCTTCAAACAGTGTTACGCCACATTACCAACCCTACACTGTCGATTTTCCTTCGATACGTACGAAGCGGTTTGACTCAACATTTCTGATTCGTACCGCCAGGGAATGGAACAGTCTTCCTGCTTTCCTGTTTCCTAAGTGATATAATAAAGCTTTTCAAGATCAGAGTGAATAGTTATCTTCTAGGTCTGCGTGCTTCATCTTCGACCACAACGTCGCTTACCATCAGGTGAGTTGGTGGCCAAACGCGGACTTATTCGCGATTAAAAGATAAAAAAAAGATGTATAGGTAAAGTATAAAGTCTAAACAAATTGGCAACATTGGCCACATACATTTATAACCGACAGTCCCCGCCGCTCGCAGCCGTCTCAGTCCCCCTATGTCGTATACCCCCGCACCCCTGTACCCGCGCAGGCGAGGACTAAGTTAAACGGTCGGACTATAGATGTTATCCATTTGGCGTGATGGTCAGTGGGCCCCTTAAGAGATCGTCCTTTACAACACAAATAAGACGGCACACATTATTTGCTTTTCTCACATACGTGTGCACTTCTCAAATACACGTTAATCAATAATTTGATCCCAATTAAGCTAAGAAGGTGTGTCGGCTTGTATGTGGAAATGTAGCGAAAAATGACGAGACGAGCAAGTCATTCGCCTGATGTTAAGCGTCACGCTTCGAAATCACCATTACTATAGGTACTACACATATACTTGAAAATTCAAATGCACTACCTATCAAGTTCAGTTTTATTCAATACTAGTTTTTATCCGCGGCTTCGCCCGCATGATATTTTAATTTTGGTGCTATCCCATGGGAACCTTTTATTTATCTGGGATAAAAAGAAGACTATGTCACTTTCCGTCTTTCAAACCCGAGGCCCTTAGGCGAGGGCTTTAAAACACCCGAGATAACACCCGAGCTTTATACTACACCTACGAGGAAAATAAAAAACTAAATCTTTACTAATTGAAATTTATATTGAAATTGTTGCAGTTAGTGAAGCTTAATGTAACACTTGAAAATGGCGCCAATGGCGTCTGCAATTTTCACATGTTCTTTTTTCAAATTGTTTGACACCATCCAACACACAGTAGTGGCCAGTGTCATTTTGCGAACTTGGAGATAAAAACTCACTGTAAAAACTTTTTGGCTTTTGATATTTAGATTACCAGCGCATATTCTTACCCAAAATTAAAAAAGAAAAACCACGTAAGAAATGGATTTTCATACACTTTTCTCTCCCGCTCAGATGCGTTTTCTCCCCGCATATTTGTTCGATATGCAATGACGTACTTTCTACCGTAAATTTGATAAAGTATCAAGATACTTTCCGAGCAGATGTAGTATAAAATAAATAAAAACTATTTGACGGTTGTTCGATTCTACAGTTTTTTTTTTTTTACATTTCTTGAAGAGCACTCTAGAATAGCTCGCAGATAGCAGAATTTTAACACTTATCGTTATTTACAATTTACGCAATATCATTATAATTTATAGCCTATGTGTTATTCTGATATATAAGCTATATTATTGCAAAGTTTCATCTCAATCCGTTCAGTAGTTTTTGCGTGAAAGAGTAACAAACATCCATACATCCATCCATCCATCCTTACAAACTTTCGCGTTTAGAATATTAGGAGGATAGTAGGAAGTAGGATCTTAATATGTTACTTTTTGTTAGACTAAAATACTATGTTCAGCATATTATTATTATTAGTTTCACAAAAATTTTAATTCAATAAACTAAAGATAAGAGCATAACATTTTTAACCAAACTTCTAAATAGAAGAAGGTTCTATGTTCGTTTGTATGTTTTTTTTTGTTTATGTTTGGTACTGTATCATTTATTTCTTTCTATTATTACATTATGTGTTTTATTTTAGGGATATCTAACATACTTTTTCAGACCCCACACCAAACAAAGCTTACACATAGATGCCAGAGACCGATTTACTACGTAAGGGTTATTTGTAATCAATTATCGCCCTTTTAGGGGCTTATTCTGTACATCAAAACTAACAACTTTTATCAAATCTCATGTCGTTCCATAGAAAAATATCGTTCACCCTGGACAAAATGTATGGAACAGCTGTTTTTTTTTTATTTTGACAAAAGTAGTAGCACAAATGTTGGTAGTTTTGATATTCAGAATAAGCCTCTAAAAGGATGTTAATTGATTACCAGTAACCCAGTTTTAACCATTCAAATAGATATTTATACAGATTCATTTAGATACTAGCTTTTGCCTGCTTCGCTCGCGTGATATTTTTGCTTTTGTGCTATCCTGAACCTTTTATTTTTCCGGTATAAAAAGTAGTCCGTCGCTTTCCAACCTTTGAACTATTACTTTTCTAAACAACGACCTTGCCCTATGCGAGGGAAACAGGAAAAATAAAACCGGCCAAGTGCGAGTCGGACTTGCACACGAGAGGTTCCGTACCGTGTGGGAGCCCCATTCCTCCTTGCCGTTATTAACAGCGAGCAAAAAAACTCCTAAAAATCACGTTTGTTGTATGGCAGCCCCCCTAAAATATTTATTTTATTTTGTTTTTAGTATTTGTTGTTATAGCGGCAACCGAAATACATCATCTATGAAAATTTCAGCTGCCTAGCTATCATGGTTCATGAGATACAGCCCGGTGACAGACAGCCAGACGGACATCGAAGTCTTAGTAATAGGGTCCCGTTTTTCCCTTTGGGTACGGAACCCTAAAAAGAAAAATAAACTTTGAATTATATCCATATTGCTCAGTTGCTGCGTGAAAGAGTAACAAACCAACAAACACACTTTCGTATTAAAAATAATTATGTAGAGATGGAGAAATGGGTAGCAACACTAGAATTGAGCCATAATCTACTAGTATAGCACAAATAAGTAGTCTGAGGTCACGTACAGGCCAAGACATATCTGCTGCGTACTGGTAAATACGCCAGACATGGCCAGTTGCCCACACGCAGGTTAAATCGGTCAAGGTTCAAATCCCAATCCCGTACTATGAGGAATGAGGATGAAGGAAAGCATCGTAAGGAAACCTGCATACGTCCGTAGAAGAAATTCGTATGTGTAATGTGTATTCACCAACCCGCACTGGGCTATGTCATTTCACGTCCAGAATTTGACCGCAACCGTTCTTTGCTCGGGAACAAGATGAACAAATTAGGTGAGTCTGACATACCCTCGGAAGAATTACAAATAATAGAAGTATTGCTAAATTGGAACAAATAAAACGCAATGGCTGTAGCATACGTCAAAATCACCAGTTGGAATGTCAAAATGGTTAAAATTTGGTTAGATTAGGTAGTATATCTTTTCCGGAAATTTGAAATTTTGAACCCTCTAGTTCCTTTGAGAAGGTTCAAATCTCTGTCATTTTACCTTTTTGAATTTGGACACCCGAGATAGCTCAATGCTAGTTTGTGAAATCCTTCGAAATTACGTAAGTTGTGCATCTTTTTCTAACACCTTTTAAATTTTATATTGAAAATGGGACAAAGTGATGTATATCTCTTGCTATTTTAGTACTGTTTCTATTACTTTAGTTATTATTCTATGGACATACTTAATGACAAATTCCACAAATACAAAAAGTTTGTGGGCGACTCTTTGTATTTCAAACTATGTTCATTCTTAAAGAGTAAGTACATAAGCGTGACAGTTACGTAGTGTCAGCAGAAGCTGTCAAATCAAGCACAAGAGACGACTCGCCAGGTCGCGCGCAGGTCAAGTCATATCGCCACATAACGTTGGTTATCACCAGTTCGGTACCCGACGGGGTTATATGGGTCGACGACGGAATGTAAACTAGCTCGACTGTCTATGTAATCATTGGTTAAATAATCTAAATACTCTAGAATATTATTGTAGCTCATCGATACGTACAGCTTTAAGTATGAATTTATTTGTAACTAGATTTTGCCCGCGGCTTCGCCCGCATGATATTTCGAGGCCCTACCTTACCACCCTTAATAAAGGAGGTGGAAAATAAATAAAAAATCGATTTGACATTTGTTCGATTCGACAGTTCTTTTTTGTCATTTTTTGGAGCGCACGCTATAATAGCTCGCAGATGGCAGAATTTTTCCTACTTACTTAACACTTATTGTTATAATATAGAAAATTTCGCAATATCATTATAATTTATAGCCTACCTATGTGTTATTCTGATATATAAGCTATATAATTGCAAAGGTTTATCTCAATCCGTTCTGTAGTTTTTGCGTAACAAACATCCATCCATCCTTACAAACTTGTTCACGTTTATAATATTAGTAGGATGAATTATTGCAAAACCGCCTTCCGTCATGTACAAAATTCGAATATTTTGCTCGAACTGTTTACATTATTGTTGATTTTTCAGAAACGGCTCAGCCGATTTCTGTAAAATTTAAATGGGACCACTTCGGGAATGTAATACCCTATTGAACTAAAAAATAATTTTTCGATTCGGTATAACATTGGCGAAATTAACGATGAACATACACAAAAAAAACATACATTTAGACGAACATAGCAACTCCTCCTTTTTGGAAGTCAGTTAAAAGATATTCGTCGTCACGTTTTGTCTAAATAAACATTACACATAAAATAAATGGTATGAAGAATGGAGATATTATCGAAATCTATTAATCAATAGTGTGACAGTAAATTTCCCCCATTTTGAGGGAAATCCCAAAATCAAAAACCCATTTTGAGGGAAATCCCAAAATCAAAAATAGCCGATGACAAAAAATCTTTTAATACATAGAACCCGTGTACCAAGTTTCGTCGAGATTCGTTGAAAAATGCGACCTGTAGGCGAACACCAATATCTGGAGAGACGAAAGCAAAATCGCCGTGTTAAAACGGAGATCTTCGCTATCGCTCGATCAAATATATCCGTCGCCGCGTCGTCTAGAGAAGCATGGCACATAAATGATATACAAATCGGCCAAGTGCGATGCGGACTCGCGCACGAAGGGTTCCGTACCGTGTTGGAGCCCCCTTAACCCCATTCCTCTTGCCAGTATTAATAGCGAGCAAAAAACTCCTAAAAATCACGTTTGTTGTATGGGGAGCCCCCTTTATATATTTCTTTTATTCTGTTTTAATTTGTTGTTATAGCGGCACCAGAAATACATCATCTGTGAAAATTTCAGCTGTCATCACAGTTCATGAGATACAGCCTGGTGACAGACAGACAGACGTACAGATGGACATCGGAGTCTAAGTAATAGGGTCCCGTTTTTACCCTTTGGGTACGGAACCCTAAAAATGTAGCTATGATCAAGCTTGGATGTGCAGATATTGACACACGGCTGGTTATCACGTCGCGGTGCAATTATCACGTCCCGCTCGTGTTCCCAGCGCAAACATGGCCGCCGATCGAGATGTCCATAAGTATGACAAATGTAGCTGACTAAGGATCTTTGGGTTGATTATTATTATAAATAAAATAAATATTTAAGGGGGGCTCCCATACAGTACGGAACCCTCTGTGCGCGAGTCCGACTCGTACTTGGCCGATTATTTATGTAAAACCACGCATAACTTTTTACATGGTGGACCGATTTTGATAATTTCCTTTTTTATTGGAAAGAGTATACATACTTACTTTGAAATTGGTCCCGTTTAAATTTTATCGAAATCGGCTGTGCCATTTTTGATAAATCAACAATAATATGCAAAATGCTACATCGATCCGTGCGAAATATTCGCGAATTCTGTACACGGTTGAAGTCGTTCATGCTATTTTTTGCGAAAAATAATTATTGAACCTGATACGTATGCGTAAATGGTCACGATATCGAGAAAGAGTAGGAACGAGCTTTGAGGATCTGTGTTAGTGCGACCGAGATAGCGAAGTATGGTAACTATGCGGTTTATTTCTATCAGTTCAAAAATTGAGATCTAGAATTGCGACCAAAGCGCCACCTATTGGACGTACCCAATCTTAGAGAGAGGGACGAAATATACGCTTGTGTGCATTGTGCGAAAGAGAGAAGATAATTATATCAGCCTAACAACAAAATGGAAGGAGTAGATAATGGTCAAGTTAATTTAGAACCATTTAGATATTATTAATGATCTGCATTTGTTCTATTTTTAGGGTTCCGTACCCAAAGGGAAAAACGGGACCCTATTACTAAGACTTCGATGTCCGTCTGTCTGTCTGTCTGTCACCGGGCTGTATCTCATGAACCATGATAGCTAGGCAGCTGAAATTTTTACAGATGATTCTGTGTATTTCTGTTGCAGCTATAACAACAAATACTAAAAAGAAAATAAAATAAATATTTAAGGGGGGCTCCCATACAACAAACCTGATTTTTTTGACGTTTTTCGCTCTATACTAATAATGGTAACAGGTAGATGCTTGAAATTTTCACGGAATATTTAGTTTTATATTCACTTAAATAATAAAATTAAAATAAAATAAATATTTAAGGGGGGCTCCCATACAGTACGGAACCCTCCGTGCGCGAGTCCGACTCGTACTTGGCCGATTATTTGGTATATTTTCCTTATGGCGTGGCCACATTATCGCCCTACGGCGAAGTTATCGTCCCTGGGGGCTCATTCATCTAATTCAAACGTAGTAATTGGTTGTTCACGATTTGAACTACTACCTGAAGCTGGGCACACACGCTGCGATGATCGCATCTATTCATCAGATCAGTCCAGCGAGGTCCTAATATAGTTGCATTGCCAGTAGGTAGTTATTGAGGAATCAAAATGACACCCCTACTTTAATCGAAAAATATTGAATTAACAAAAAAATTATTGGTATCAAAGTTGTAGAAAATCAAATTTTAAACAACTTTTGTTCCTATAACTTCTGCTGTAAAATTGAAATAACACAAGTTATTGAAGAAATGAAATGGTACAACCAACTATTTAAAAAAAATATCGATCCTACAAAAAGTTGATGGGAATCAAAGTTATAGGAAATCAAATTTTAAACAACTTTTGTTCCCATAACTTCTGCTGAAAAATTGAAATAACACAAGTTATTGAAGAAATGAAATGGTACAACCAACTATTTAAAAAAAATATCGATCCTACAAAAAGATGATGGGAACAAAAGTTGTTTAAAATTTGATTTCCTATAACTTTGATTCCCATCAACTTTTTGTTGATGATAAATGAACTTTTTGTTGATGATAAATTTTAAACAAAAGTTGTTTAAAATTTGATTTCCTATAACTTTGATTCCCATCAACTTTTTGTAGGATCGATATTTTTTTTAAATAGTTGGTTGTACCATTTCATTTCTTCAATAACTTGTGTTATTTCAATTTTACAGCAGAAGTTATAGGAACAAAAGTTGTTTAAAATTTGATTTTCTACAACTTTGATACCAATAATTTTTTTGTTAATTCAATATTTTTCGATTAAAATAGGGGTGTCATTTTGATTCCTCAATAACTACCTACTGGCAATGCAACTATATTAGGACCTCGCTGGACTGATCTGATGAATAGATGCGATCATCGCAGCGTGTGTGCCCAGCTTCAGGTAGTAGTTCAAATCGTGAACAACCAATTACTACGTTTGAATTAGATGAATGAGACCCCAGGGACGATAACTTCGCCGTAGGGCGATAATGTGGCCACGCCATTATGATGGGATTATCAAGAAAAATAATTAGTTCACCAGATAGATAGAAAAATATAAATACGATTTTTTTTCTTATGTTAATTTAACATGCAATAGTGAAGGTACATCCGGATAAAGTTCCGCGTGACGTCACGTCTACTAACTCTGTTCACTACGACGTGACGTCACGAGCTCCCAACTCCCGAACTTTCACTCGCTTTATCTTTGCCATTTTTTGTTTCACTGACAAAAGAAAAAATACGTGTCCTATATTTTTTGATATTCTACTTGACGGACTACTTATTTTTTATCCAGGCATCACGCCTGTTCTATACTCGGAATTTTAATTCGATTCCAGATTTTACATTAGCTACTGTCATTTTTGACAGTATGTACTGTCAAAAACTGTCAAAAATGACAGTAGCAAATGTCAAATCTGGAATCGAATTAAAATTCCGAGTATAGAGAAATCATTGACTTTTTAAACATAATCCTAGACTACAGTACGTTCAGTTATTAAAAAAATGCAAGTGGAGTCCCTCCGCGCAGAAGTGAAACTTCGACGCAACAGTGCTTTCATACCCCTTCCATGGTAGCGTGAAACGTTTAACGCAACATTGTTGGAGGTCGCATCACAAGTTTCACTTCAATAGAAAAAAACTGAAATTCGTTATAGTCCTAGACTACATACAGTACGTTTAGTTATTAAATAAAAAAAATCTTAAACTTGTCGCTGTCTCTGTCTAGTCATTTCACCATAAAAGATTAGAGCAAGACGCATATAGCTCCTGAATGTAAAACTGCGAGCGAAGGTCCAAAAGCCAATTAATCAAATTAATAGTAATTTCAAATTAATATCAAAATAGTTTTTTTTACTCTAGAACCAAATCTCAACATTTCTCCTTAGATAGGTATTAGTTTTTTAATACTTTACACATGAATATCTTCAAATCACGACCACACATTTCCAGTAAAGTTTTTTTTCACTTCGCATCACACAAACATTTACACTCAAAAGTTTACTTCCCCGACCAATCACTTAGAATCTTTGCGAAGGAAAATTCGACTTTATTTCTTACGCAATAAGAACCATTTTCGTCTGAAATAGTTTCTATCTTTCACTTTCTTTTTTTGCGTGTAATTATTATTTTTTATTTTCCCTTTTTCGACTAATATTTTTTACCTATTTTAAAGTTTAATTTTCAACACTACTAAAAATCGTCACTATCACTATCACTATCACTTTTATATTACATAAATTGTATTTTCTTAAAATCCAGATTTAAATCGTTTCAAACTTTATGCCTATTAACATAAAGTCTAATTTCCACTGTCAATAAAAGAGTTCTTTTTTTGTCGTGAAAATTTAGCACTGATCATCCAAACATTCTAAACTTTATTTCAATGTCAATAAGGTATATTTTCGCGCCGTTTTTCAGTATTTTTGTAAACCGAATCAACGTCGCGTACTACCGACGTGTTAATATCGACTATTACGCTCGATACATAATATCATATTGTGACGTCATAATCGTTAATATATCGGTACATAGTATAGTGTGTAGAGAGATAAAGGAGACGGATAGATAATGCCTAATTTTGAGATAGCTCTGAGAGGCACAGAATTTAATCTGTTTGCAAAAGTTGCTATGTTTTTTGTTTCTTGGAAACTATAGATAAAATAAGTACCTATAAATATTTTACTATTAATTCTCCGAACAGTAGACTTCTCGGCACATATTTTAACCGAATCTTCGTAAACCTATGTCTCGAGTCGCTTTTGACCGATTTTATTCATACTCGCAAACCTTATTAGGATTTAGGCATTAAAAGATTTTGCCAAAATTAAATAATATCGATATCAGCTGATAAACAGCAAATCAAAGAAACTACAGAAAGAAAGAAGATAGTATATATAGCATGTAGAGAGATAAAGGAGACGGATCGATAATGCCTAATTTTGAGATAGCTCTGAGAGGCACAGAATTTTATTTTGTTTGCAAAAATTGCTGTTTTTTGTTTCTTGGAAACTATAGATAAAATAAGTACCTATAAATATTTTACTATTAATTCTCCGAACAGTAGACTTCTCGGCACATATTTTAACCGAATCTTCGTAAACCTATGTCTCGAGTCGCTTTTGACCGATTTTATTCATACTCGCAAACCTTATTAGGATTTAGGCATTAAAAGATTTTGCCAAAATTAAATAATATCGATATCAGCTGATAAACAGCAAATCAAAGAAACTACATAGGAACAGCAAATGTACCCCTCTTTAGAAAGAAATCCCTATCAAACAGCACAGTCTTCCAAAAAAATCTAAAAATATATAGAACTTGTGTACCAAGTTTCGTGAAGATTCGTAGAAAAATGCGACCTGTATAGGTAATCAACAACATCCAGGCAGATAAAAGCTATCATCGTGTCAGCTGCAATACGTACTTTTCCTATTCTAAATATAAAAACAGCATAAATAAGCTTGTAATCCTATATAAGTACCAAGTTAATTATGCTAGTCATAAATCATGTTCGTCCATGAATTATGAACCGAACCAAAGTTACCGACATAGTCCAGCGGATTAGCAAATAAAAGTGGTTGTTGGCGGGGCACATAGTTCGAAGATCGAATGGCCGATGGGGCCGTTCTCGAATGGACGTTCACTGGGGGACTGAAGATATAATAAAGATCGCAGGAACGCGCTGGATGCAGGCCGCTTCCAACCGGCCTTATTGGAAATCCATGGGGGAGGCCTCTGTCCAGCAGTGGACGTCCTACGGCAGACGGATGGATGAATTCATGTTCTTTGCATAACGATAGACGAATAACAACCGTCGGAACCTATCAACAAAACAAAGCAAAAAGTGACATCGCATCCAAAACAAAACATGTTAAAAAAATACGATTTTAGGCAATGTAAGTAATAGGTACATTTAAAATGTACTGTAGGCACATAATCTTTGCCGAAGATGCGAATTCCGAATTTTATCATATTTAGGTTTTACTGCAGAAGCCGTCATAGTGTCAACAACAAGTTTGATCGATCTGGTCACTTCTGTACATTTATGACATGACATCGATATACATAGTCTGGAGGAGATGGCACTCGAATATAGCGATTCGTGTCTTCTCTCTCTGTCTATAAATACTTAAAATATAATTATTTTTAACCGACTCCCAAAAAGGTGCAAGGTTCTATGTTTTGTACGTATTTTTAGGGTTCCGTACCCAAAGGGTAAAAACAGGACCCTTTTACTAAGACTCGCTGTCCGTCTGTCTGTCTCCAAGCTGTATCTTTGAACCGCTATAACTAGAAAGCTGAACTTTTCACAGATGATGTATTTCTGTTGCCGCTATAACAACAAATACTAAAAACAGAATAAAATAAACATTTAACACTTTCACTGCTGAGGTACTTTTTTTAAGGTGCCTGCTAATTCTAAAACGCACACGCAAGGCGCGGGAAGACGCTACCGCACACGCCTGGTGTGTGTAGTAGCCGCGGGGCGTGAGAATCGAAAACACAGACGTGGGGCTCCCATACAACAAACATGATTTTTAGGAGTGTTTTGCTCGCTATTTATAACGGCACGAAGAATGGGGCTCCCATACGGTACGGAACCCTTCGTAAGCGAGTCCGACTCGCACTTGGCCGATTTTATTTTGTATTTGTTGATCGATATTTCCAACTGTGAGCTGATTTTAAAAACTCTTTTTGAATTCGAAAGGGTATATTCTCGAGGTAGTCCCATTTATATTTTATCGAAATCGTCTGAGCCATTATTTTTGATAAATCAACAATAATGTTTTATGTCACATTGAATTTGAATTGAATCCTGTACACGGTGGAAGCCGGTGGTGCCATTTTTTGCGAAAAATAATTATTAGATACTAGCGACCCGCCCCGGCTTCGCACAGTGTATTATAGTCATATAGTCATTTATTCATAACACCATTTGTTACAAGTCAAAAAGTAAACATTACATTAGGGCACTATACAATATAGCACGAAATAAAAATAGATAATACTTGACAATTTTCAAATTAGTTACTAAATCTTAATACAATTCAGGTAATTTTAAAAAGTCATTTACGTCATAAAATAGTTGCTCATGTAGCCAACATTTTAATTTATTCCTAAATGACCCAGCGGAAGGTGCATCCCGAACTTCTACGGGTATTCGGTTGTATATAGCGGGCCCACCAATATATACAGACCTCTCCGATTTCGCCAGCTTATGAGAAGGAGTCACCAGTTGGTTTTTCCTAGCATTGCTTCTTAAATTTAATCTTAAATAGGTACCTTTCCTCTCAAATAATTCTAAATGGTTGTGCGTGAAAAGAGCCACCTGATAGATTAGTTCGCACGGCAGTGGCAGTACGCGCAGTTCCCTAAAGAGCTCCACACAAGACACGTCGTCCGAAACCCCGAAAATGGCCCGCACAGCCCGTTTTTGCATAGAAAAAGCTCTCTTGTACTCCGCGGCGCGGCCCCACAATTCTAATCCGTACGTAATATTACTATGGATTGTGGCAAAGTAACAAGAGCGCACAACGTCCCGCGTGGCCGTGCTCGCGAGCCGCCTGAGCGCGAAGCACGAGCGGCTCAGCTTCCCACATAGCTCCAGTATATGTGACTCCCGCGTGAGGGCGCTATCTATGTGGAACCCTAGTAACTTTGTTGAGTTGACCTGCTGGAGCGCGGTGTTTCCGATCGTTACCGAGTACTTAGCTTCCGATCTCCCGTTGAGATTAAAAGTCAAAAAGCAGGTTTTATCTTTGTTCAGTGCTAGGCCATTCGACTTAAATCACTCATCGAGTTCACTAACAGCAGAGTTTATCTTATGATGCAGCTGAGTAGATGATGGCGCAGTAATCACTGCGGCCACATCGTCAGCATACATGTATATCTCCGCGTCGACGATGGCATCTGGCAAGTCATTCAAGAGAAGACTGAACATAGTGTTCGAGAAACAGGCATATACAACGTGTAACAGAACGATTGAAAAATACTTAAACCACACATGCTCAGACATATTTAAAACTTACCCCATAAGGTCTCATAATTCTCAGTATGTTAGATTACGAGTTATACCAAGTTAAAGTTTTGCGTAAAATAACCTGATGTCAACCCTAAATGTATCAGCTGACGGTAGTGGCCTTGACTGACAAAGAATAAGTAGTGCAGAAACATTTTATTTTTGCCTACGAAATCGTGGACGGGCTTTTACACACAAACATTTAGGTAAGTACAAACAAACAAATAACTCTTTATTGTACACACCAAATAAAAACTTACAAAAAAATACACAAGTGAATTCTTAAGGTAGTGCAACACTAGGCGGCCTTATCGCTGGAAGCGATCTCTTCCAGGCAACCCATTAAGTAGGTACCTACATGGTCATAGGTACAAGTTACAAGGTCATAGATTGATGTACCTAACTCATCTGAACTGCCTGGACTAGAACATGTTGTAAGTACCTACCTGTCGCATAAAATGATTACATAGTCTATGTAACACCCTTTCTTATGTAGCAGGACTATAAAAAAATGATTCACAAAGTTAAATAATTATTTTTTTTGTCACTCATACCTATTTGCATATTGTGTAACTGTAAGTAGCATTTACAAAAACGCAACAATTACTGTCGTAAAGATGACATGGTAAATTGTGAATTCAAGTTGTACTACCTATGTTCTAATAAAAAACAGTCACTGACCGTGATATTTTAAGTGGCCTAAAACTGACAATAGGTCTAAGTACTCAGCGTATTCTACCGGCTCCACGTCATGTCAAAATAAAAAAATACATACCTACCCAACTACATTAAAAGTTAAATTTTATTTAACTTTAAAAGCTCAGTTTTAAAAAAACATTAAACACGACACGGAAATTTAGGTATTATTTTAACCGTAAAAAGAGCGAGACGAAATCCAAAGTAATATTAAAGTAAAAATGTTGTTCACTCCCCAGATACATTTAATTGTTTAATTTAGTTACCATAAAAAATACTACATTAAAATAGAAGTCACGCGTAACAATAGGTATCAAACCAAAGTTGGAGCATTTCAACTAGGTACGCATCTTTATTTTATTCTTTGTGATCGGCTATAAGTCCACGTTGACTGGCGGTGCGGACAAACGAGACGTCAAGGGGCACCTTGACGAACACCGAACCAATCACTAATGAGTGGGCAATATGGCGGCTATTTAAGCTCCGCCCCCAAAAATTATGAAATTTAAAAAATGGGTTCCGTACAATTTTTTATTCTAGTATTATTTTATTATAGTAAAATGTTGTGTGCTTAGTTATTTAGTTTCTACTACATCCACCCATCAGCCATAGAACATCCACTGCTAGATACAGGCCTCCCCTAAAGATCTCTAATAAGACCGGTTTGGTAGCGGCTTGAAACCAGCACGGTCTCGCGGTTTTGATGAGGTCGTCCGTCATCCTAGTGGGTGGTCGTCCAACGCTGCGCTTGCCGCTTGCCGATTGCTTGGTCTCCACTCGAGAACTTTTCGACCCCATCGGTCATCAGTCCTCCGTGATAATTATGTGCCCTGCCGATAAATTTGGTTTTTCTATGGATCGTCATTCCTGATTCGATCTCGCGAAGAGAGTTAACCATAGCCTTCTCAACAAGCTATTGTTGGGCTTTTAGGAGTTTATTAAAGAAATACCACATCACGCCACTTCCACGTGAAACTTTTACGTCGTACTCGTACTTTTCGGGCGCTTGTTAACGAGAATGTTTCCCCGATCGAGCGCCGCCGGGCCGAGGCCGGCTAAACTTGTTATAGTGTGCGTGCGTACTTTCGGTCGTCGGTAGCAAACATTTATAAAAAAAAGAATGAATTTCGCGTGCTGACTTAGTAAATCCACCTTAAGTTCCGTTCCGTTGAAACCAGTTTCAAGAATAACAATCCATATATCCACCCAAGACTCCACTGCGGGACATAGGCCTCTCCTATGGATTTCCAATAAGGCCATTTGGAAGCGGCTTGTATCCAGCGCGTTCCTACGATCTTTATTATATCGTCAGTCCACTTAGTCGGTGGACATCCTACGCTACGCTTGCTGGTCCGTGGTCTCCATCCGAGAACTTTACGGCCCCATCGGCCATGCGTTCTTCGAACTATGTGCACATAAAAAAAACTTTAACTAAAAACGAAATGCAAAAATGAATACTGAACCCTAAAATTTTGATTTCAATTTTAACAGAAATAATAGGAAATTTTAGTCAGTCGCTCTCTGACCTTGCGGAAGTGAAGACGTTACCTTTATATCTTTCGATTCCACGATGATTACAGTTTATGATAATATTCTCAAATGCTGAGTGATATTATGCGTTGGTGATACAATGGCAACGACGAACTGTCATTTTGAAGAAAGCAGGCCGCTTTCTAACCGACGCGGGCGCGGCGGCGGCGGTGGCTGACGTTTCCCACTTACGCACTTAGACGGATGTTTCTACGTCTGCCTAGTACTGGGAACTTTCACGGAAACAGAAATGAAGGACGACCCGGTGTTCGAGTTGGTTCAAATCTCCAGACGCGCATTTTGAAGATAGCCCAAGGACCAGCGTCGGGCAGGAGCAGCGTTGCGCACTATGCGCGCCACGTTCGCGAGCGCCTGGACGAGCGGTATCCGGGTCGGTGGATACGACCCAGGGGCACGGCTGGCCACCCAGGTCTCCGGATTTAACGTGAATAGACTTTTTGTGGATGTACATTAAAAAAGTGGTTTATTCTGTGCCGTGCGACTCCAGAGAAGATTGTCCCTCGCGTCGTGGCAGTATTCCAAGGTGGTGAACGTGAGAAAATCTATGGCTCGTCGTACTCGGTTGTGCTGCGAGCACAGCATTTCGAGCCACTCCTTTGACTTTTGTTAAGTGTTTGTGGACGCCCCTGTTGTGTGTTAACTTTAAGTACCTAGGTAGGTACCTAAGTAGTTATGTGGAAAATAAAAAAAGTGAATTAAAAAATCTATTAATTTGTTTTTTTTCTATCACTTCTGAGTGCCCATAGGACCTAATTACCTAGGTAGGTAATTTTATTACCCCGTGATAAGTTAGGGTAAGTACCTACAGTCCTACACGTATAGGCCGCGCCACACAAGTTAGCGGATGTAAAGTTAGCTCCAAAATTCCAATCTTGACTGAAGCTCACATAAAGTCGCACGTTGATTGGCTATTGCGAAGCTTGTAGCTAACTTTACATCCGCCAACTTGTACGGCGCGGCCTATACCTAACATTTGTTTACTTTCAAGAGTGCCAAGAAACCGTACAATTAGGTAAGTACCTAAATAGGTATTTGGCTAAGATAGGATTCCTAAATTGGGTATCTACACAATGTAGGTACTTGTAAGTATTCATAATTATGAAAATTCTTAGGTATTTCATTTAAAAACATTAGGTAAGTAATTATGGAACTGGATACGATTAGGTACCTACCTCAATTTCATTTTGCAATAGTTTACTGAATTAGGTCTCGACTAGGTACTAGGTAGGTCTAAGTATCTAAAGTAGGTAATTAGACTCCTTCCTAAAACAGTATTACGTAGCCTAACTCTAGCATTTCCTTGTTGATTTTGGACCTAAAACTAGGGCCTATTCTGTGCTAAAACTTTAAAAAGTAACTCGTAAGCCAAGTTCGCGTGTCGGGCCGTCGGCAGCGGGGGTAGCGAGCGGCGCGCGGGGCGCGGAGCTACGGCGCGGTGCCGAAAGGCGACGGCGCTTTGTCGGCGTGCGGCGGCGGCGACATGAAACCGATTGACGCGAGCCGGGCCGCCCGCGCCGCGCCCGGTCACCGAACTCACTACTTTAGGGTTGTCCAAAATAATAGGAAAAAAATATTTTTTAGTTTTATATGGAAAAAATAAGTTGACTTTAGAAGTTTAAAATTCATACAGGTGATTCGTGACTGGATACACATACATGCCGTTCAGTATTGTTGAACCTTTCTGTTACACGTTGTATACATAATTAAAAATATATATACATAATTGAAGGTTTATATACATATAAACCTTCCCCTATCTAACCGCAAAACAAAACCGTAAAAAAACCGCATCAAAATCCGTTGCGTAGTTTTAAAGATATAAGCATACATAGGGACAGACAGCGGGAAGCGACTTTGTTTTATACTATGTAGTGATGATATGACATGATATATTGTGTCTAGACATAACACTCGAATGATGTATTTCCATATTTTCTATCTCGAATCTCTTCTTTACAATGATAATTTACAGTGACTCTTTCACGTTCACTACTGGACATCGGCCTCTCTCCTATTGATTTCTAATAAGGTCAGTTGGAAGCGGCTCGCATTCAGCGCTCAAAAACTGTACAATACAATACAATAAATCTTTCACACCAGTAAAACATAAAGCTTAGACTAGAAAAAAATAAACGATCTGGTAGAATTATGGGCGGCCTTATCGCCTGCAGCGATTTCTTCCAGGCAACCTAAATGAAATAATTTTAAAGTAAAATGTTGATGCGGTCGGTGCTACACATAAACTACATAGACAAAAATACATACATAACCTACAATACAAACTGTAAAAGCCAATGTAATCACAAATCGTTCAATTTTTAATTTTTTCGGAAATCGGAAAAATATACTGCAAAATATATTTTGTGTGTTCTTTTAGTGGTAGAGTCAATTATTTTTTATGCAAATTCAAAAAAGGAGGTTTTTGATTCGTCTGTATGTTTTGTTGTATGTTTAGCGATAATTGCGCCAATTATAAACCGATTTTAATGGTTTTTTTTTTTGTGTTTGGTAGGTCATAGATTAGAGATGGTCCAATTTAAAGTTTTTAAAAAATATTTTATATGCATCGATTCAAGCAAACTATTCGAATTTTGTACATGATTTGAATTGGATTTAATTGAACTGAATTTCGTACACGATTGAAGTCGGTTCTGACATTTTTGCCAAAAAATAATTATTCAACGTAATTGCTGTTTTTTTATCGGGATTTTTGACCGACGAACCGGAGGAGGTACTCAATTCGACGCGTACATTTTTTTATGTATAACCACGCATAACTTTTTTCATAGTAGTCCGATTTAAATAATTATTTTTTTTATTGGAAGGAGTATACTTCGAAATTGGTCCCATTTAAGTTTTATCGAAATAGGCTGAGCCATTTTTGATACATCAACAATAATGTGAAAAATCGATCCGTGCGAAATATTCGCGAATTCTGTACACGGGTGAAGTCGGTCATGCTATTTTTTGCAAAAACTAATTATATACTACCTACAAGTTGGTTTCTGTAATTGTCCTAAAGTGCCCGGTCCTCGTAAAATGATAATAAAATACATCATTGTGACTTATGTACATAATCTTTGACGAAATAGTTACTCTCGTCTTGTCAAAGTGTAAACATTTCGACGCTTCATCACTAGTCAAACAATTCATAGTACAATTCTACGTAGGTGGTCGAACGATGGAACTAAAGTTTTGTAATCCTTTACATCAGTTTTGTTAATGAAATACGATGGCGGCTCCCTCGAAAGTTTACACATAAATTGGTTTATTTCGGTTGTTTTTTTTTTCGTTTGACGGCCAGGGTTATGTGGCACGTCACTTTTTAGGGTTCCGTACCTTAAGGGTAAAAACGGGACCCTATTACTAAGACCCCGCTGTCCGTCTGCCTGTCACCACTTCACCAGGCTATATCTCATGAACCGTAATAGCTAGAAAGTTGAAATTTTCACAGATGATGTATTTCAAAATTTCAAAATTTTAAAAATTTCAAAATTTCAAGATTTATTTATTTCGGACAACTCTAACATGATCCATCTTTTGTTAGTAACTTATGCTAATGCTTACAAACTAGGGTTAGTTAATATTTATCTGGTCATATACTTTGGAGGCATCCCCTGCGGAACCATGGTCCGCACGAGATGCCTCAGTACAGGAGCATGCGGGTCGTCCGCTATCGATTTCAGGATGGTGTTGTCACTCCCCCGTAGCCTCCTCACTAGTGACGCCACCTTCTTCCTAATGAGGGCGTGAATTTCGATTGCCGCTATGACAACAAATAATAAAACTAAAAACAGAATAATATAAATATTTAAGAGGGGCTCCCATACAATAAACGTTTTTGCCTAGGGGCTCCCATACGGTACGGAACCTTCGTGCGCGAGATCGACTCGCACTTAGCCAATTATTACAGACTTAGTAACCAATTGAGATTTTAAAAAGAGATGAGATTTTTTTCAACCATTTTAGAATTGATGCGATTGAGAAAACATTTGTATTAACTAGTAGCGCCATCTACTGATGATTGAACATAAAGAAAATTACTGAAAAAAAGACGTGTGGCACTCGGGGACTGCCGCGGTAAAGCTATTGCATTTCGGAGCAGCTCGTCTCGATTCGTGCGAGTTTCGTAGAGTCGTACAATACGTCTAATCGCACACAACGCCGCGTCGAAGACTGCCGAACTGAAACGACGTTAGACGATGCACGGCCTTCTAGCCACACCTCCTTGCCCGTCGGAGTGGGGAGCGTGAGGTGTTTTCGTTACAGAATTTCTGGATTCGGTCCCCGCGCTCAAGGCCCGCGATAGAAGCTATGCAATAGCTTAAAAAAATTGGTTCGATACACGAATTCTATATGATATCTTAGGGATTTTGAGTACACAATACACACACAATATCATTTTAAAAGTCCATCGTAATTTTAATAGCAATTTAAAATGTTCCTGCTTGTTTTTCACTATATGCATTTGAAAGAGAGGACAACGTCATACTTTTTGACCCAATAAAGTGTAACCAACTTACAATTACTTTAGAGTAGGTACGATTCAAACTTAATGGCGGCTCAAAACAAAGGCAAGTCGCTGCACAGTAGCAAATTATTATGCCAGCTGGGGTGAAGAGTGGGATTCTGCGCAGCTTTAGCTAACTTCACAGACACCATTAAGTTTCATTCACCAATAAAAATAAAATAAAAACTCACCCAAAACCTTCTTCGGCGGCATTTTCCTCTGCTCCCTCTCCTCACTCTCGTCCCGTCTCATCATCTTGCCGTCCCACTTCCTCTTCCTACCCTCTCGCTCTTCCAAATACATGCCTACCTCTTCTTCCCTCAACAACGCGAGCCTAACACTAGATTCCCAACCTAGATCCTCTTTGTAACACTCATGCATAGTCAAAACTTATAAGAATATAACCTACTAAATGTCCAATGAAAAAATGAATTTTGCAAAAATGCGGGTAGAATTAAAAGAGAACGAAGAACGAGTTGTATAGCTTCTTGATGCCGGTCGTTTCACGTTGGCGGTGACTCTGAAGTAGTTCGTTCTCGATTTTTAAAAGCATCTTTGTTGTACGGACGTTGGGAGCGATCTTTTGGCGTTTTGAGGGTAGGCGGGGAAGATATGAGTTTTTGAAGTGGGTTTTGGCCTCCATTAGTTCACGCGTGGGGTTTTGAACCGTTGACGTCGATCCTGTGGTGGGGCTACGGCTCCTGGAAATAAAGAAATGATATTTTACGTGTAAGTTCTTTGATAAATACTTCCTTCCTTCTTTTATGTTTTGGTGTCGCAATATTGTGCATTTGCCAGTGTCAAGTATTTTTAATAATTTTTGATATTATATCAAAATAGTCAGTCGTAATCACGTCATAGTCCAATAAAGTTGCAGTCAAGTCAAACATAGTCCAAATCACAGCATAAAGCAGTGGAGACTACTAGAGGCGTCTTTGTAGTTTTGGTAACAACACGGAACAACATGATACGTCACATTATATCACTTGCCTACACTCATGCACTTATCATCAGCTCATAACCAACGAAATACCACAATTTTTCACTGATGATCGCTGATAAAAACAAAAGTTTAACAAAATAATACAATGAGGCGACATGATTTTTCCGCGTTACCCCCAAAACTCCGATAATAGTAGTTTATGCAACTGTCATATAATGAATTCGTGTAATATGCAGTTGCAAACACTACTTTATCTTCACTAATAAAATAAAAAATAAAAACGTATTGCGAAACATTAAATTCACGCGTACGTGTCACAGTGAACTTGGCGCCATTAAAATCTAACCAAAGAGAGCGCAGCTGCGCGCGCAGGGTCAATCAGGAGCGAGCGCGCGCTGTTCTTTTTTTATTTCATTGGCACAAGATTTTACCAAAGAGTTTTGTGTATGTAAGTTTAGTAGTTTCGACGAAGTTTTCACGTATAACCCAACTGTTCAAAAGCCAGCCTAATATCAAAATTTTATACAACTTGTATGAGGATTTTGACATAAGGCTCGCCAGGTTAATTGGTCGCGTTTTATTGATGTTATAATGAGATTTTACGATATCGATGTGGATATTAGAACATCATGTCAAATTGCTTAAATTGAGTGTTTTGTTGTCTGCGCTATAACAGTAGTCATTATAAGTCAAGTATTGGAAACATAAGTAGAATGTTACAACATTAGTGTAGATAAATACTTTTAAATAAATAAGAATAAGTATATCAATACAGGGTTATCCAGAACTGGCATACCTATTTAGCCAAAAGGAGATAATCCAGACCTTTTTTCTATGGAAAAACAACTTTTTTTTTGAGAATTAGTAAAAGTCGTGGAACAAAAGTTGTTAGTTTGATGTACAGAATAAGCCCCTAAAAGGATGCTAATTGATTAGAAATAACCCTGTATACACAGCGACCAATTGAGCGCGTGCGGTACACTAACTTATACAAGAGGATGGTACGTAGAAGGGATACGATTTATTTCATATTTGCATAAAATTGCGTTTTCAGTAAATTGTGGGCTACAAAATAATATTTCATTTCACATACTTGTACAATTATATTGTAGAGTTTGTGCAAAAAGAGAACCGTCGTGGCGTTACGGTGAACTAACAATAAGATTTTAATCAGCAGCCAAGGTACCGACTACTTGGTAGACGCGAGTACTGATGAAAACCGAATTGGTGTCTACCAAGTATCAAACACTTTTAGTTGTACTAGCAATGACAGAGCAGTGTTATCAAGGTAACAAAATAATGATTTATCGCAAAAAATGGCAAAACCGCCTTCCATCGTGTACAAAATTCGAATATTTCGCTCGAATTGTTTACATTATTGTTGATTTATCAAAAACGGCTCGGCCGATTTCTGTAAAATTTAAATGGGACCTTGGGAGTATACCCTTTCGAGCTAAAAAAAAACTTTTCGATTCGGTTCACAATTGGCGAAATTATCGATGTTCATCGTGTACAAAATTCGGATATTTCGCTCGAATTGCTTACATTATTGATGGTTTTTTCAAAAACGGCTCAGCCGATTTCTGTAAAATTTAAATAGGACTACCTCGAGAGTATATCCTTTCGAACTAAAAAAGATTTTTTCGATTCGGTTTACAAATTGGCGAAATTATCGACGAACATACACAAAAAAAAATACATGGACACGAACATAGAACCTCCTCCTTTTGGAAGTCGGTTAATTAGTAAAACGGGTGCCGCATCTACCGTGGCTCGGATGACACGTTAAATTGTAGGCCCCGGTTGTTTTAACCGATTAGCCATGTCAGAGGCCTTCAGGCGGCCTAAAAACTCTGACACCAGGGCTAGCCACCCGGCCTATACGAACTTACTTACTTATCTACGACGCTTATTTTTTTGCACAAACTTTACATATACGCATTTCAATTAAACAATATCGTGTAAAAGTAGCAAAAAAATACTAGTAAAATGACTTCTTTGAGTACACAAAAATCAGATGAATCAAATAAAATCAGGATAATTTAAAAGAGTGATAAAAATGTTCATATCATCAATCCGCAGACCAGACACCAATTTACGTTGGCTGTACAACGCAGCGACCAATTGTGCGTGCGCGGTACATTCATAGGAAATCATAGAGTATGGAACGTAGAAAGAATTACAGTCGGTCATAAATATTTGCCTAAAATTGCTTTTTAGGAAAATTATGATTCAGATTTTTTTATACTACCCAAGGGTTAAAAGTTAATAAACATAGAAAACAACAGGTTATTCACGTTTACTTAAAAATACCACATCTATACCAATATTATAATGAGGAAAGATTTGATTGTTTGTTTGTTTCAGGCTCCGAAATCACTGAACCGATTTAAAAAAATCTTTTACTTTTGGAAAGCTACACTATCTCCGGATGACATAGGCTATATTATATTTTCAAAAAAATTAGGAATCCTTACTAATACTCCCATTCCTACATGACGTGGTAGGTATATTGGTACAATATTTATAAAATCTGTCTTTTTTTAAAATCTTTATTAAAGTGCTTTTTTGCATAGCGAAAATGTCGCACTAGTAGGGAAAACAATTACATCTGAAATATTTACAATAGATTAGTCCTATTAGCTAGACCTGCTTTCACCATGGCTAGTATCTTCTTTGTCTCATCAGATGTAGGTTGAGCTAAATACGAATTACATAAACCAATGACTGTCTCGGAATAACAGGCGTCTGGGCGCCTCGTTCCGGACGCATTCCATCAAAATATGGTAGGTATCTTCTATTCTCAAGCAGTCGCAACAGAGCGGCGAATCGGTCTTGCGCATGAGGTGGGCAAACATATTCAATGGAATGTGTCCGGAACGAAGCCGTAATAATAAGACTAGGTCCTGCCTACAGAGCCGACAGCTATCTATCCACGGTGCAAAATCTGTCTTCTTTAGCGAATCGTACACGGGCAAAGCCGGGGCAGCTAGTATAAAGATAAACTTGTAAAGAAAGGCTCTACGTCATTTACAATTATTTTAAACTCTTCTAAGCAAAGATTAAACAAAACATGGCACAAATTTTAGTTTTCTAGTCAGCCGAAGTGCATAGGAAAGTTTGTAATCCTGTGTCGATGTGTAATAAACAAAAGTAGATTTGTTTTTCTTGTTTTAGGTAAAAACATTTTATGGAATTTACAATGCTGCATTCCGCAAATATACACAAATTAAAAAGAAATTAACAAAGACATAAAAAATAAGGCTTAGATTTGCCAAAGAGAATATTATCACGTAGTTTTACATTGGTTCCCACATATTTGCACTACATTTTTTAAACCTCTTAGCAAGCCACAAATTTTGATTAAGGTGTAGGGTTTGCGAAGACTGTGAAGTTAAGGCTTCTATAATTAGAGGCTTAGCTCAATAAATTATTGGCAATGCGAGCTGTCTCGTCTTCGAGACGGATAATTTTTATTTTGTTGGAATTGACTATAGGCAGAAAAAAAGCAATTTAAATTCGCTTAACATAATTCAAAAAACACAGAGGCGTGCAAACCGCATACAAATGAATAGCAGAAAGGAAGTCCTTGGTCGTTAATAAACCTATCAGTTACTATTGTAAACTATTTAAATTGACTATATAGTGAGTAGAGCATAGAAAAAAAGCAATTTAATTCTTGTGCCTTGCGAGACGGGTCCGCGCGCAATCAAACAATTTTTCAGTGTGAAAAGACCGCTGATTGCGGTGGAAACTATAGTAGTTTTAACTAATAAATTACGTGAGACATTTCCCGTTACATAAAGCAAAAAATATGCGAAAACCACGGCATTTTCTATAGTATAATTTAAATACGCTTACCATCATTAATAACAACACAGATCACTGGCAACAGAGACGTGCAAACCGCATGCAAACGAACAGCAGAATGGAAGTCCTTGGCCATTAATAAATCCGACAATTGTAGACTACCGTCACAATTGTGTTGAATTGCTTTACGACTGAGGTACTCGCATGATTGTGTTGTACGGTCAGAGAAAATGATTACTGGGTACGGTTAGCGTGCAAAGAAGGTGTTTCTACTGCCCTACACATACACAATGAGTTCTATTAGTTCGTATAGAGATCCTGCCTATAAGAGCGATCGTGCTCCATTTAGTTTTGTCAACGTTTTAGGTCACAGTCATTCTCTACCTTAAAGGATTTTCTGGGCTATATAATTCAGTTGCAGGTTGACCAAAAAAGTGGGGTGGTAAAGTCAAACACACAAGATTGGACTACTTGTAGTACCATTCAGTTTTGGGAGCTATGATGCCACAAATACACGATCACACGTACGTCAAATTTTTAACATCGCTTTTTGGAGATACTGTTCACGGAATAGTTTTTCAAACAAAACTTTAGAGCGTCCTATTAAAAAAAAACTACATGAAGAAACTTTCGTCAACTGCGGGGATACGTATCACTAATGACAATAAGACACAGATTGTGTCAAGTCTCAAAAAAGGCTCCTTTACTATCCCGTATTGTTTGTGAGTTTTCTGTGTATATTTTTGTAGAGTCAAACAAGAAGAAATCAAAAAAGGATATACGGCGACTTGAAATTAAAAATAATTTGATCCAATTACACCTCATTAGTGAGTGGTCTCGAACAATCAATAAAAGATGCGCAAAACGCGCGACGCCAAAATATTATGACCTCAGACTAGGCTACCAGATCACGCTGAAGCCAAATAAGCCAATAATATTTTAAAATTACAAGCAATTGCATACAAAGCAAAGTATTAAAAAAAAAAGTTTCGATGGCGTATATGAATGGTAGGCCTCAAGTACAGCATACAAGTTTCTATTTCAAGTATATATCCTCATTTAAATATAATACATTTGCATGCCAAAAGGCAGAATATACCTAGATCTCTCATTTAATTATAATATATGACATATAATTATTTATTCCAATTTTTGTATAACAATATTCGCAAATGAATAAACTGAATTAAATTGGACTTTTGAAAAGACTACTACAGCACAGTAACTGATAAGCGCGGCGTAGGACGTCCATCCACAAAGTGGACTAACGACCTCTTTAAGATGGCAGGATCGCACCGGATGCAAGCCGCTTCCAACCGGTCTTATTAGCTATCTATAAAGAAGGCAGTGCCACAGAGACACTAGAGGGATAACACTGTTGTCTGGATAACTTGAGGCAATTCTCTACCACATAATTATTTTTCGCAAAAAAATGGCATAACCGTCTTCAACCGTGTACAGAATTCGAATAGTTCGCACGGATCGATGTAGTAATTTTTCACATTATTGTTGATTTACCAAAAATGGCTCAGCCGATTACAATATAATTTAAACGGGTGTTTGTTGTTAAACATTTGTGAAACATGATCTACCAAACAAAAAAAAATGAAATCGGACTATGTAAGATTTTCTCGATCGATCACATTATCTCTCTGATGTATCTGTGTCAAGCGTGGACTTATACGCAATAAAAACAAAGGAAAAAAAAAGAAGGCCTATGTCCCGCAGTTGTCGTCCTATGTCTGATAGATTGATAGACAGTATTAACAAAATAATATAATTATCACGATTGGGAGCTTCTCAGAAGCAACCAAAATTAGGCATAAATTCGATATGAAATGAAATTCCCTTCTGTGATATCCTACTCTACAATATTTTACTCATAATTTCATCCTTGTACGCCAGAATGAATCTGTTGACGCGGCTTTAATTGCTGACTTATTGTAAGTAACAAGCCATGCTTTAACTGATTCAGAGAAATAATATGACGCACTATGATGACCGTGATGTAGGTACCTACGGATAATATAAATGCCTAAATTATCTCTACCCGCGGCTTTTCACAGAACCCTTTAGTTTTTCCGGGATGAAAGTAGCTTTATAACACTTTCATAACACCTTCCAATCGGCAGGTACTGAGGCATAAAATCCTTTACTCCCAAAACCAGAAGTCATCACGACTCTAAATCATCTTAAGTATAGGTTCGAAAATCGCAAATCACAGCACTCTACCCCTACACCTACGTGGTTAGTCCAGGTAGGCACTGTGGAATAAGAACCAAAATCAGGAGTCACCAGGAGCCAAAAACACCTCAAACAGGATAAACACATGTTCCAAAATCGCAAATCATATCTCTCTCCACCTAAGAGAGAGCAGCTAGTCCAGCATGCGACCACGAAAAGCCTCAAAAAGAACTCTTTTTGACTTGTGAAAAAAGTGACAGATAATATACTTTGCCACAATGCTGTCTCGTTCTGACACGTCGAAAGATATATTACTTCGTGGGCATCTTAGTCCGGCAGGGACATAGCTCGTGAAGAATAAGATCCAAAGCTCAAAAAGCAGGAGTCATCAAGAACCAAAACCACTTCAAAAAGCAGGAGTCATCAAGAACCAAAACCACTTCAAAAAGCAGGAGTCATCAAGAACCAAAACCACTTCAAAAAGCAGGAGTCATCAAGAACCAAAACCACTTCAAAAAGCAGGAGTCATCAAGAACCAAAACCACTTTAAACAGGATGAGGTACCAAAATGGCAAATCTCATCACTCTTCATGAAGTGATTAGTCCTATAGACACTAAGTCATAACATCCAGAATCAGAAGTCATCAAGAACCAAAATCTCCTTAAGAAGGATAAGCACAGGTTTCAAAATTGCAAATCACAGCACCCTCACCTTCTCTAGAGTCCTCAGCACCGCGCGGTATCACTTGTGAGGGAGTCCAGAAACGCACATTCTTCAAACACTTGGCCGTATTGGCGAATGAGCACTAACCCATTCTACCATCACCATCCTTCACGAAATACATTACTAATCCACCATTTTGGCCACGCTCAAATCACCAAAACTATCCAAATAAATCTACTAAAGAACAGTCAAAAGTAAACCCTAAAAAAAGGCTGCTATGGTCCAAAGGACAGGGTCAAAAAGCTGACGCGTCACTGCACCGTTGCACCGAGGTCAAGGTCAATTAAAACCGGTCCAATTTTCGAATTTCGAATTGGCAGTCGCAAAAAAATCGCGAATGGGCAGCTCCTCTGAGAGCTATTGGTAAATTGGTCCCGTTGAGACGATCAAATGAATAAGTACGGGGACTAATTCGCCAGCCAATGGCGAGAGAGATAGCCATGTGTGGGCCCTGAATTGGACCACTTGGCAGGGTCAGCGGTGCCAGCGGCGGAGTACTGATGACTTGAGTTAAAGGTTCTGTATCGGTACAGACTTTTTCTGTATCGGTACAGGTTTCACTACTTCGATGGCTCATTGTTAGTGACCTTGACTCCTGAGCCAAGCGGCGTGGGTTCGATTCCTATCTAGAGTAACCATTTTTGTGATGAACATAGGTGTTTGCTCTGTGTCTGGCTGGATGTTATTATCTGTATGGGTACTTATGTATCTAAATAATCGGCCAAGTGCGAGCCGTGCTCGCGCAACGGAACCCTTCGTGGGCGATTACTACATAATAATTTATATATTTTTTATTTATATTAATTTATAAAGAATAAATAATTTAATTAAAATAAAATATTTTAAGGGGGGGCTCCCATACAACAAACCTGAAATTTTTGCCGTTTTTCGCTCGATATTAATAATGGTAACATTTAGTTATATATTCTCTGCAATAATAAATAAAAATAAATTACATATTTCAGGGGGGCTCTTACATACAGTACGGAACCCTTCGTGCGCGAGTCCGACTCGTACTTGGCCGATTATTAGATGCAAGTTTCCAACTGGCCCTGTTGAAAATATATAGAAAAAAATTGTGCATCCAGCAGAGGGCGACAGTAGCTACAGCTAATATTACTATAATGAATCTTCCAAAATAATTGTAAACAAAAACCTTCTAAAACCTTCCAAGAAAAAACTGCTCCAAGAAACTGACAAATTTAACCATATTCCTTCCACTTAAGAGGGTTCTAAATCAACCAGTGTCTTCTGTAGAACAACGAGAAAATTCGCGCTACATTTTAATTTAAATGTACGTTCCAGGAGAAAACTCTTTCCACCCCCCTTAAATTGTAACAAAATGTGTTTTCTGAAAAGTTTTTAGTTAATGTTTACTTTTCAACCAGTTTTGCGTAAAAATATGACTTTTTAGGCGGCTTATAACTTTAAGGTCATTTAAAATAAAAATAATCTGCCAAGTACAAGTCGGACTCGCGCATCAAGGGTTCCGTACTGTATGGGGGCCCCTTAAATATTTATTTTAATTTGATTATTTATTATTAAAGTAGGCTTGCAGATAAATATATTGTAAATATTTCAAGCATCTACCTGTTACAATTATTGATAACGAGCGAAAAACTACTAAAAATTTAGATTTTTTGTATGAGAGCCCCCCTTAATTATTATTTTTATTATATTTTAAGTATTTGTTCTTGTAGCGGCAACAGAAATACATCATCTGTGAAAATTACAGCTTTCTAGCTATAGCGATTCATGAGATACAGCCTAGGGACAGACAGACAGCGAAGTCTTAGTAATAGGGTCCCGTTTTTCCCTTTGGGTACGGAACCCTAAAAACTGTAAAAACTAAGACGTATAATCTTAGCGATTGAAGTGCTGATTACATGAAAAAAAAACCACTCAAATCGGATAATATTTAGAGGTAGGCAATAGCTTATTGTTTTTGTATGAACAAGTTTGCGCCTCACGATTGCCTTAAGGCTTAATTTTCAGCATCTGCTACTTTTAAAACCTCTAAAACTGTCATCCTAATCTGTGACCATATTCAAGGTCGCATAATAAACCTTTACACTATAGAAATACGACTCAATATTGGTTAAATTCTTACGATTCCTTAACGGAAAAACGCAAACCCATACCATACGAAATATACAGCATCTGTGTCAAGGAAACTTCTACCTTGTTCCATCGGTCTTACGGTTCAAATTTGTTTGTTATTGAATAGTTTTCCTCTGTACAATTAAAAGTAATCATTGGTAATGAAGCCGCGTGTTCTTTAATTGAAATATATTAGCGGCGATTAGAGGAGACGTTATCTGTTGATGCGAATTTAAATTGCTGTGAGATTGAGATCTTGGAAAATGTTGACATTGTGACGTCATTACACCAGTGTTTTTAAAAATGTGGGTAGCGACCATTGGGGGCGTCACAATCTTTAATAAAGTCGGCCAAGTGCGAGTCAGACTCGCACACGGAGGCTTCCGTACCGTATGGGAGCCCCATTCCTCTTTCCGTTATTAATAGCGAGCAAAAAACTCCTAAAAATCACGTTTGTTGTATGGGAGCCCCCTTAAATATTTATTTTATTCTGTTTTTAGTATTTGTTGTTATAGCGGCAACAGAAATACATCACCTGTGAAAATTTCAGCTGCCTAGCTATCATGGTTCATGAGATACAGCCCGGTGACAGACAGATAGACAGACAGACGGACAGAAGGACAGACGGACATCGAAGTCTTAGTAATAGGGTCCCGTTTTTACCCTTTGGGTACGGAACGCTAAAAATCGGCCAAGTACAGGTCAGATTCGCGCAAGAAGGGTTCCGTACCGTGTGAGCCTCCTTAGCTCCATTCCTCTTGCCGTCATTAATAGCGAGCAAAAAAACTCCTAAAAATCACGTTTGTTGTATGGGAGCCCTCCTTAAATTTATATTTTATTCTGTTTTTAGATTATTTTGTCGACGGTATTTTTTGATTCGGGGTGTATTTCCCTCAAAAAGGAGGGAAGCTTTCTGTTGCTCTGTTTATCATCCGATTTTAATGATTTAGTTTTTTTTTTGGTAGATTTCAGAGGTGGTCCTCTTAAAATTATATTAATATTGGCTGAGTGGTTTTTGAAAAATCAACAATACTCAAAAACTCGCATAATTACATTTATTCGTCGAGCAAACTATTAGAATTTGTACACGATTGAAGACGGCTGTACCATTTTTAGCAAACAATACCTAAATAATTATTGTTATTCTAGCTTCTAAGCTGTCTTTCTTTAGTAAGATAGCTAAATATCATAGCCAATGTCTAAATATCCGTGTTTTTGCAAAATTCCTAGGATTTTTGCAAAAAAACGGACGATCAAATCTTCCTATGACACATGCAAAAAATAAACATACACTCGAATTAGAACCTGCTTTTAAAACTCGGTTAAAAATCACATGACAGATTATTCACTAGCTCCTATTGTGATAAGTATAAAGAACAGAATAGCAAAATTCGCGGTATTCAGCTGAGCCAAGGCCTTTCCGACCGAGGAGCGGCTGACTGCGCCTTCTATACAGTTTTACAATACCCCTCCGATGACATCGGCTTTTCAGGCTACATGGCTTTAATATAAACTAAGTACCTAAACTAGCCTTACCCGCGCGTCCCACAGGATCCTTAAATCATTTCTGGATAATAATTATACGCCAAACAAGTATTATATTTAAAAAACCTTTTTTTAAACAAGCTTTTACTAAACAAGTACTCGCCAAGACGAATTAAACGAGCCGAAACTCGATGAGGTTGTGTCTTTTCATTGCTAAGTTCCTTTGGCCACCAGCTCCATCGTCAGATCACCACAATGTCATAATAATATTGCATTGTCACGCGATTTACACATCTATGCAGCTCAATCGGTAACTGGGAAGCGGATCAAATTTAACTTGCAAGATTTGATTACAGACAGACAACGGGACAAAATAAAAGCTTGTAAAAAGCCATAACCGACTTCCGCCGTGTACAGAATTCGAATAGTTTGCACGAATCGCCGTGTCAACCATGTAGTAATTATTGGATTTTTTACAATTTTATTAGGAAATACATATCCCTGAATAAATACCCCTAAATCAAAAAAACGCCAACGACAAAAATATACAGAACTCACACACCAAGTAACATGACAAGTGTTTTGATTTCCCTATTGAAAGTAACGTTAAACGTAGGTACATTGTAAATCTGGAAATAATGGAAGATGATGTACCCGGTGCCGTGGTGGTCTAGTGGTTGTAACGCTGGCCTGCAATTCTTGAGGTCGTGGGTTCGAATCCCGGCCCCGTACCAATGAGTTTCTTTGGAACTTATGTACGGAATTTCACACCACTGGCTTTTCGGTGAAGGAAAACATCGTGAGGCAACCTGCATACGTCCGTAGAAGAAATTCGATGGCGTATGTGAATCCACCAACCCAGCCAGCGTGGTGGATATGGCCCAATCACCCTTCGTGGGTAGGCCTGCGTCCTGCAGTGGACTATTAAAAAGGCTGGTACAGTACAGATGTACCCGGAGCAAAATTTAAATTAGCAAAAATTCAAGATCGTCTTGTCCGGAATTGCTTGCATGCCGTGTTTTACCATTTACAGGTAAAAAGGGTCGATTTTGTACGTCGATCAGAGGGTTTAGTAATAGGGTCCCGTTTTTACCCTTTGGGCATGGAACCCTAACAACACACAGTCGACTTGAAAACCTCCTATTTCGAAGTCGGTTAAAAAAATTGCAAAAAAAAACCCGCGCCGATCTTCGAATCTACAAAACCCGTGTAACCAACCGCTAAGCCACGGCAGCTGTTTTCTGCCGCCTATCGTGTTACAAAACACTCCTTATTAGGATGACCTACATACAACGGCACTGTCAATTGACGGACAGACAAACAACTTTACCAAGGGTTATTGTAGCAAATAGCTCGGAGGACTGACGAACGGTGGGTCTATAATATTATTTTTCGCAAATAATGGCAAAACCGCCTTCCATCGTGTACAGAATGCAAATCCTGTACTGTACCAGCCTTTTTAATAGCCCACTGCAGGACGTAGGCCTACCCACGAAGGGTGAGTGGGCCATATCCATCACGCTGGCCCAGTGCGGGTTGGTGGATTCACATACGCCATCGAATTTCTTCCTGGACGTATGCAGGTTGCCTCACGATGTTTTCCTTCACCGAAAAGCCAGTGGTGTGAAATTCCGTACATAAATTCCAAGGAACTCATTGGTACGGGACCGGCATTTGAACCCATGACCTCACGATTGTAAGGCCGGTGTCATTACCACTAGACCACCTCGGGAATATATCGTTTCGAACTAAAAAATAATTTTTCGATTATTGGCGGATATCGATCGATGAACATACACAAAAAACATACAGACGAACATAGAACCTCCTCCTTTTTGGAAGTCGGTTAAAAAGGCTGCTACAGTACCAGTATACCTACTTTGTAAATATACAGATAGGGTACATACCATTCACAAGCCGTGAGCAGCCAAAAAAAACAATCTCCAAATATCAAATTCTTCCAAGAAACGATATCTTCATTCCCTCGCAATCAGGAATTTCAATAAATTGACGGCGGCTGAAGAAATTTAGCTGTCTCGCTTTCACACGGCGCGGGGTAGTAGCTCCGTCTCTGTCTCTCTGTCTGAAGTTGTCTACGCTCTCGGTCTGAAAGAAGGAAATACGTATTTACAATTTATCAATTTCGAACTTTTTTAAAAAAAAATTTTTTTTTTAATCGGTTCACCATTCGAAAATATATAAACTCTTTTATCTACACTAATGTTGTAACATTCTACTTATGTTTCCAATACTTGACTTATAATGACTACTGTTATAGCGCAGACAACAAAACACTCAATTTAAGCAATTTCACATGATGTTATAATATCCACATCGATATCGTAAAATCTCATTATAACATCGCGCGCTCGCTCCTGATTGGCCCTGCGCGCGCAGCTGCGCTCTCATTGGTTAGATTTTAATGGCGCCAAGTTCACTGTGACAATACACGTACGCGTGAATTTAATGTTTCGCAATATGTTAATTTTTTTATTTTTATTAGTGAAGACAAAGTAGTGTATGCAACTGCATATAACACGGGTATTAAAACACTCGTTACTATTATGAAACTCGCTGCGCTCGTTTCATAAACTCACACTCGTGTTTTAATACCCTTCATTATATGACAGTTGCATAAACTACTATTTTAGTTCACAGTTCACACACATTACATAATACAGAAAACTGATGGTTTAACATGTACCACCTTTTTGAAAATCGGTAAAAATAATTCATATGCAAGATGTCTAGTAAGTTCGTATAGGCCGGGTGGCTAGCCCTGGTGTCAGAGTTTTTAGGCCGCCTGAAGGCCTCTGACTTGGCTAAACGGTTAAAACAACCGGGGCCTACAATTTAATGTGTCATCCGAGCCACGGTAGCGCTCAGTTGGAAAATGCCACCCGCGGTCACCCATTCAAATAACGACCGTGCGGAACGTTGCTTAATTTCGGTGATTGCTGACAAACACCTAATCAAACCACGCTACGAGCGCTACTTGATAATATTTGGCAAGATAGTTTAGTATATAAATACCAGTAGTTCAAAGTTTTTAAGATGCTCTCTGGCCTCTGGAATGGCACATTTTTTTACTAAGATCTTACGCAATTAGTTTTCGACTAAAATGGTATACACTATACCTATTGTTGATTATTCAATAATTCGCCAAGTACGAGTCGGACTCGCGCACGGAGGGTTCCGTACTGTATGGGAGCCCCCTTAAATATTTATTTTATTATTTATTATTGAAGTGAATGTAAAACTAAATATTCTGTAAAAATTTCAAGCATCTACCTGTTACCATTATTAATATAGAACGAAAAACGTCTAAAAAATCAGGTTTGTTGTATGGGAGCCCCCCTTAAATATTTATTTTATTTTTAGTATTTGTTGTTATAGCGGCAACAGAAATACATCATCTGTGAAAATTTCAGCTGCCTAGCTATCATGGTTCATGAGATACAGCCCGGTGACAGACAGACAGCAGACAGACGGACATGGAAGTCTTAGTAATAGGGTCCCGTTTTTCCCTTTGGGTACGGAACCCTAAAAACGACTCAGCTGATTTCGATTAAATTTAAATGGGACCACCTCTGAAGTTTGATCTACAAAAAAACAAAGACTCGTCAAAATCGGTTCATAAAATATAATATAAAATATAATATAGAAGTGCAACATACTCCCTTTACCGTGTATGTACATAAAAGCCATCTGCATTTTCACTAAGGAACACCCTATTTATTTCAAAAAACGTAATGAAATCATAACGCATCAAAAAACAACTAAATTCGCAAATCTATTATATCAACCTCCTGCCAGAAAAGACATATACAAGAGAAATGTTTATAATATGTGTATTTCAATGCATAATCATGTACCTAATAAAATAAAATTGTTGGACGGGATTAAATTTAAGAGAACTTTAACAGACTGGCTATTAAAAAACTGTTTTTTTTAGTGTTAAGGAATATCTTGATTTAACTAAATAATAAGTTTTACTGTATTTATGAACTAATATTTGCACGTCTGCTTGCAGACTGAATGCAATGTAGATATAAGACCATCTACATGACTTGTATTATACATGTGTTTTTAGCAAATAAATGATTTGATTGATTGATTGATAAAGACATACAGAGTCGAATTGAGAATCTTCTCTTGTAAAGTCGATTAGAAATAGATTCTCCTTTATTTGAAGTCGGGTAAACGTCACGGGCGACAATTGGACCCTGAGCGTAGCGAGGGAGTTTTAAGTTCAACTCCTTTTTTTGAAGTCGGTTACAAAACCACACGAGCCATCATCCAATTGGTCGTGCCATCGTCTCCGTAATCCGGCAAGAACTGGTCCTCACCAACATCTACCACTTTCAATGAAGACCACTTAAAACAGCGTCTCAATCATCCTGTCCACTCTTATTTAAACCTTATACGAGTACGGCCAGACGTTGGTCGTATTTGTACCAATATGATGCTTTGGGGCCAATATACCAATGTTTTTTTTATGGCAAATAAGTCCGCGCTTGACCACCAACTCGCCTGATGGTAAGCGACGTTGCGGTCCAAGATGAAGCACGCAGACCTAGAAGATACCTATTCACTCTGACCTTGAAAAGCTTTAGATTATATCTCTAAGGGAACAGGAAAGCAGGAAGAATGTACCTTTCCCTGGCGGTACGAATCAGAAATGTTGAGTCAAACCGCTTCGTACGTATCGAAGGAAAATCGACAGTGAAGGGGTGGTAATGTGGCGTCTTCTTTATGTGTGGATGAGTGTTGGTTATATAGATGGTAAGTAAGTTCGTATAGCCGGGTGGCTAGCCCTGATGCCAGAGTTTTTAAGCCGCTTCAAGACTTCTGAAATGGCTACATGATTAAAGCAACCGGGACCTACAATTTAACGTGTCATCCGAGCAACGGCAGGTCTCAGTCGTAAATGCCATCATTTTGATACAATTTTGCCAGCGTTTGGATACAAATGAAATGAAGTTAATGTATAGTTAGTTAGTCAGTCAGTAGTTGGGTTCCATTTAATATTTGAGTTAAAAAGTTATTTAAGTCTCTAGTAATATTGTTACGCAGTAAACCGCCGCGTCGCGCGCGGTAATTACGGGCGGCGAGTTGTTTACACCTAATCGCATGATTTATGGTTTTATGACTCAGGCGGCACCGGCCTTTGTGTCGCGTCTATTGAGTGATTTTTTTCTGGTGTTTTCGTAATAGTTGAGAACAATAGGGATTCTCGAACTTTACACTTGTTTACTTTGTCAGTCACAATGGCACCGAATATTCTACAGATTTCTAGAGAACCCTTATTCCGATATAAATAGGGCGATGGTTTTCGTTCGTGGGTTATCGCGTTTTATACCGGAGCGAAAACATCTCGTGTTCAAGTGCGGTACCAGTGATTGTGAAGTGACTAGTTGTGTGAATATCAGTGCCAGTGTGAAGTGTTGTGCGAACCAGTTGTGTCGTGTGTACTGTGATTTTGTGCAATAAAGTGCAAAGTGAACAATCGGCGTTTTAACTGATTATCCAAGAACCCATCTCGTAACAATATGAATATCTCAATGGATGCAAATGGCTTCCAACCGGTCTTATTGGAGATCCATGAGGAGGTCTATGTCCAGCAGTGGACGACATAATATAGCCATATTATGGCTAATAATAATTGATGGAGGTGAATAGGTATCTTCTAGGTTTGCGCGCTTCATCTTCGACCACATTTTAGCTTACCAATTTAAAAAAAATTGTTGTCAGTTAAGTCGGTTTAAGTACGATAATTTTGTACGATAAGTAAACATTGTTGAATCAACAACTGAAACAAGCCGAACGCTTAGGCCGATCGTGCCTCTCTATCGCTTGTACGGCGCTCTCGCTTGCACAGTCGGCTCAGGCGGAACGTGACACTTTTTCATGCGTGCAGCCGGCGATCATCGATTTATAAGACGTTATCACGTCAAAAAACTTTTGTCAACTTCCACACTTATGGAATAAAGATGGTGATATTGGACCCAAGCTTGGACACAACGTAGAACCAATGCTCGCATGTAATTTAGCACAATTTGCGTATCAACACCGTACTACAGCATTATAAACCTTACTCCATCACAACAAGGTTAATTTCGAAAAAAAAACAGGATTTGTTATAGAGTAATTTGCTCAAGATGTCTCTGATGGTATACGGTTGTGCGATTTTGAGCTTTATGGTGATGTGTTAAAGGTCTGGTTAGAGAGGAAGGATGACAATTGGCTTGATTGGACCAGCTTCCTTCACGTGCTGGACATGAGATATGGTCACAGATTTGATACTTGTAAAGCTACTAGTAAAGTCTTGCGGTTTCACTCCTTTATTCATTCCATCCATCCATCAGCCGTAGGGCTTCCACTGCTGGACATAGGCCTATCCCATGGATTTCCAATAAAGCCGGTTGGAAGCAGCCTGCATCCAGCGCGTTCCTGCGATCTTCATTACATTGTCAGTCCACCTAGTCGGTGGACGTTCTACGCTGCGCTTGCTGTCCGTGGTCTCCATTCGAGAACTTTACGGCCCCATCGGCCATCCGTTTTTCGAACTATGTGCCCTGCCCACTGCCCCTTTAATTATTCATTAGACAGACCGAATCATGCAACTAGGCGGCTGTGATGTTGGCTACAAGCTGCGGATAGCTCAATCCTGACTATAGCTGACTTAACAGCTGCGCGGGAATCAGGTTATCCGTAGCTTGAAGCTAACATCACAACCGCCAAGTTGTATTAGTTAAGCGAAAATATCGATGAACATACACAAAAAAAACACAGATACATACAGACGAACATAGAACCTCCTCCTTTTAAGTCGGTTAAAACATGGAAAATGTTAAACCAGACGAGCATGTTGATGAATCAATATTACTTGTAATATTGGGTCCTATTAATGGCTTATACAGGGTTATTTCTAATCATTTAGCATCCTTTTAGCGGCTTATTCTGTACATCAAAACTAACAACTTTTGTTCTGAGACTTTTGTCAAAACTCTAAAAAAAACAGCTGTTCCTTACATTTTGTCGAGGGTGAACGATATTTTTCTATGAAACAACTTTTTTTTGAGAATTAATAAAAGTCGCAGAACAAATGTTGTTAGTTTTGATGTACAGAACAAGCTCCTAAAAGGATCATAATTGATTAGAAATAACCCTGTATTTTTGGCAAAAAAATCGGATATTTGTCCAATAGTCAAACCAATTAATTATTCTAAACATAAAAAATAAAAAATAAACTTTACTCCTATGCTCACAACAGCAGCCTACGTTCTACAAAAGAAAAATGTCAATAGGCAAGGTTATTAGGCCACGGCTACATGAATGAATAAAATACTAAAGTCCAAAAAAATTGCTACAAAAAACTCACCTAAAAAAAGAAAAACACCTCCCGCCAATCAAAACAGAAAACCGCCATGATTCTATTTTCAAAAAATTGCCGCGAATTAAAAAGTTTTCTTTTAATTTTTTTAAATTTAGAAGACGCAACGGCAAAAAGTGGCCGTAGACTGAATTACTCGAATAATCGGTGTTAGGTCTTGTGAACTGGTATTAGAACATTTTTGTGGGTTCGATCCGGTTTTGATAAACTCAATAATGTGCAAGGTTTTCACAAGTCTAAGGACAGATGGCGCTAGTGGTCGGTTGATAATTTGATAGGCCCCATTCACCATCAGTCCAAATGGATGACATCCAAATGAATGTGGCGAACGTGGCTAATTTAGGATATTTAAGTTAAAACTTAATTTTTTACAGAAACATTGTTTGAAGATATAGGTATCCAGAAATACTATGTACATGATGATAAATCCACAGATGATTTAGTTTGAAGGTAATCAGACAAGTTGTTGCACTATTTTTGACGCTAAAGCGCTCGCTATACCAATGAAAAGTCGCCATTTGTAACGACGAAGTCGCAAACTCGTAACATCGAATGAATGTCATCCATTTGGACTGATGGTGAATGGGGCCCATGACAGTACTAACCTGTGGTATCTAGACTGCTAGATATCTATAGAGACTATAGGTAGCCTAAGCGTCCTAGGCAACCATTTAAACAGTACCAACTATTATCTTTTTTGTGACAAAAACTCCGTGTGTCAGTAACAAATGGTGTTTATTCAATAGTAACTTTCAGAGAGTAACATTTTGAGATTCATAAAATAAGTACGCAAATACAATTTTGAAAATATAAAAAAGAAAACATTTCATTAATTACGATACTGATTCTTGAGCATTTAAAAGATCTCTACTTAATTGGTCATTTATTTATCTCCAAGTACAATTTTAAATTTGAAAAAAAAAAAGATAAAAATTCGCAAACGTACAAAAACTGACTCACCAAAAAGCGTCAAACGCACGCTTCGTCATTCGAAAAACGAACAACTCCATGGCTCCCGTTTTTCATCGTTCCTTTTTCAAACAAAAACTCCCGGGTAAATTTAAAAATTTCTATTCGAATTACGAATCGGAGAGAGTGCAACGGCCAAATCCGACTACTGTCCGTATTGCAATGCAGCGTATAAATTGTACAATGAGGGGGAGGACACAATTGGGTATGGGTGTAGTGTGACAGTTAAGTAGAGTATTTCGTATTTGGAACACGATTGTGAAGATTCGGATCCGATTGGCCAGATCGATGGGACGAAGGCTGTTTATACATTATCGAAAATGGAAATTAAAAAAGATTATCAAGAGATAAACATTTACAACTACTTACTAATTTTTGAAAATGAAAGAAATTGTTTTTTTTTTTTCGAAAGTACAGAAAATTTAATGAATGAATAACAAGCCATTTTCAAACACACGTTAGTTGGAATGGATAGGCATCTGTTCATCAGCATTGTCAATCCTAGTAGGATTGTCTAATCCTACTCATATTATAAACGCAAATGTTTGTGAGTAAGTATGGATGTTTGTTGCTCTTTCACGCAAAAACTACTGAACGGATTGATAATAACTTTGCAATAATAATGCTTATACATCAGAATGACACATTATAGCTATTTATAAAGATATCGCGTGAAACGAAGTTCGCCGGGTCAGCTAGTTCTTCAATATATCTCGAATTGCTCTGGACCGATTTCGTCCATATTCGCTAATCTTGTTAGGATTTATAATATACTAGCAGCGCCCCGCGGTTTTACCCGCGTTGTGCCCGTTCCCGTGGGAATTTCGGGAATTTTTATACATATAAACCTTCCTCTTGAATCACTCTGTCCATTAAAAAAAACCGCATCAAAATCCGTTGCGTAGTTTTAAAGATTTAAGCATACAGACAAACAAACAAACAAACAAACGAAAATAGCGACTTTATTTTATACTATGTAAGGATACTCATACTTATTTATTGATAACAATTTTATTAGTTACAGGTTAAACACACTTAATCAATACAAATAATTATTCTATTAGATTTCAAGGTAATTAAGTTTAATGAAAAAACTACTAGGCACTTGGGCAGAGTTTTGGCTCAGACACTATAGATATTAGCTCGAAGCCTAGAATGCATACAAGTTTAATCTAGATCAATTATATTATTGATTGTTTGTTTTTAAGAAACCTTTATTGCCATAATAAATTACAATGTTTTGTAAGTTTGTATAGCCCGGATGACTAGCTCTGATGTCAGTTCTTAAATGTCTTGTAGTCCACGGACACGGCTATTTTGTTGAAACAACCGAGACCTACAAACTAACTTAATATCCGAGACACGGTAGTGCCCAGTTGTAAATGCCACTCGCAGTCACCAATCCGAAAACTGACCGTGCTGTACGTTGCTTAACTTCGGTGATCGCTGCTAAACACCTAGTCAAACTACTTTATGAGCGTTACTCAATACAGATTTATCTGCTTACCCTTTTTAGGGTTCCGTACCCAAAGGGCAAAACGGGACCCTATTACTAAGACTTCGATGTCCGTCTGTCTGTCTGTCTGTCTGTCACTGGGCTGTATCTCATGAACCATGATAGCTAGGCAGCTGAAATTTTCACAGATGATGTATTTCTTTTGCCGCTATAACAACAAATACTAAAAATAGAATAAAATGAATATTTAAGGGGGGCTCCCATACTACATATCTGTTTTTTTAGACGTTTTTTGATCTATATTAATAATGGCAACAGGTACATGCTTGAAATTTTCACAGAATATTTAGTTTTATATTCACTTCAATAATAAATAATAAAATTAAAATAAAATAAATATTTAAGGGGGCTCCCATACAGTACGGAACCCTCCGTGCGCGAGTCCGACTCGTACTTGGCCGATTATTATTTTTTTGCCCAGGGAAAATCCTTTATGGATACCACCCCGCCCCGGGAGAGGCAAGGTGGTTATGTGGGAGTCCCCGCCTAGACGGTATACCCACTAAAATTATCTGCTTACCCCCCTGTACTAAGCCGAAACGGGGTGAATAAGACAAACATTACGAAGAACTTTTACTATGGGGCCAACCCGAAATTCGAGAAAAAATTGCTGTTCCATAGATATCGCAACTCGGAATCAACAAAATGTATGAAACAGCTGATTTTTGTTTCTGGGATTCCGTGTTGGCCCCATAGTAAAAGTTGTTCATAACGATGATGGTCCCAATCACCCCCTTCCACTTAGTGCAGGGCAAACAAATAACCCAGTATTTTGAAGAATTCTGTTATATGTATTATTGTAATCTGACATCCTTATCCTTACATAGTTTAAAATAAAGTCGCTATTTTTGTCTGTTTGTTTGTCTGTATGCTTAAATCATTAAAACTACGCAACGGATTTTGATGCGGTTTTTTTAATGGATAGAGTGATTCAAGAGGAAGGTTTATATGTATGATACACCTGTGCGAAACCGGGGCGGGTCGTCTAGCGATACATAATAGTGTTATTAATAAAATTATTATTGTATATCTAAACGTACTATAATATAACAAAACTGAAAACAGCCTTCTAACCATTTCTTGACGGCTATAAAATTACTATGCATACATGTTTTGCTGTGTTTTATAGTTGATTAGGTAAAAAAAAGCATTCAGGGGACACCCGGATTTGAACCGGGGGCCTATCGATCTGCAGTCGAGTGGGTTCGTGTGTACCTGCCCTAATGCGTATTCCACGTTCGCCTACAATGCATACTAGTTGAATCTGGATCAAATTATTGCGAGGTACCGAGTGGGGAGTCATTTCCTCTTGGGGACTTATAAGTGATTTGGCCACGCTAGGTCCGTTCAGAGGCTAAAAAAATGTAACTATCAGCCACAAGAAAACTTGTTTCTTGTTTGTAGTTTTCTTGTGGCTGATAGTTACATTATTTTGATCTAGATTCAACTTGTATGCAAAAATAGCCAAGTGCGAGTTGGACTCGCGCACGAAGTGTTCCGTACCGTGTTGAACCCCCTTACCTTAGCCACATTCCTCTTGCCTTAAATATACATTTTATTCAGTTTCTAGTTTCATTTTATTTGTTGTTATAGCGGAAACAGAAATACATCATCTGTGAAATTTTCAGCTGTCTAGCCATCGCGGTTCATAAGTTACAGCCTGGTGACAGACAGACGGACGTCGGAGTCTTAGTAATAGGGTCCCGTTTTTACCCTTTGGGTACGGAACCCTAAAAAGAAAAAATACACTCATTCATTCATCTCACCACTGCTGCCCACAGTTGGACATAGGCCTCCCTTATAGATCCTACTATCTTAGTTTGTGAGTTTGTATGGATGTTTGTTACTTTTTCACGCAAAAACTACTGAACAGATTGAGACGAAACTTTGCAATAATAATGATTATACATAGGCTATCCTTACATAGTCCTTACATAGTATAAAATAAAGTCGCTATTTTCGTTTGTTTGTCTGTATGCTTAAATCTTTAAAACTACGCAACGGATTTTGATGCGGTTTTTTTTAATGGATAGAGTGATTCAAGAGGAAGGTTTATATGTATAAAAATTCCCGAAATTCCCACGGGAACGGGCACAACGTGGGTAAAACCGCGGGGCGCTGCTAGTATAAAATAAAGTCGCTATTTTTGTCTGTATGCTTAAATCTTTAAAACTACGCAACGGATTTTGATGCGGTTTTTTTAATGGATAGAGTGATTCAAGAGGAAGGTTTATATGTATAATACACCTGTGCGAAGCCGGGGCGGGTCGTCTAGTAATTTATAAAGATATTGCATGAAACCAAGTTCTCCGGGTCAGCTAGTCTTCAATAACACCGGTCCTGTGCGATTTTGCGATGTTTATGTTCTGCCAACCTTTTGGGTGGACGACTGGACGTCCTACGCTGCGCTTGCCAGTCTTGCATGATCTCCACTCGAGAACTTTTCGATTCCTATTGGTCACCGGTGCTCCGTGCTATGTGCCCTGCCCACGGCTATTTCAACTTGCCCATCAGCTGGGATATTATATCGGTTACTTTGGTTCTTCGGATCGTCATTTCTGATTCGACCTCGTAAAAAATTATATTGAGACTATAGCTTTAGGCAAAGTTCCATCCATTAGGACGTCCAATGCTGGACATAGGCCTCCCCTATGGATCCCCAATAAGACCGGTTGGACCAATAAGACCCAGCTCGATCCTGCGGTCTTGATGAGGTCATCTGTCCACGTCGTGGGTAGACGTCCTACGCTGTACGTGATCTCCACTCGAGAACTTTTCGACCCCATCGGTCATCAGTCCCTGCCCACTGCCATTATATCTTGCCTATCCACCGGGCTTGGTGTATCGGTAATTTTAGTTCTATGGATCTCGTCATTTCTGATTTGAACTCGCAAAAAGACTTTTATGTATGCCGAGACTGGCTTTACTGTATACTGTACCAGCCTTTTTTTAATAGCCCACTGCAGGACGTAGGCCAACCCACGAAGGGTGATTGGGCCATATCCACCACGCTGGCCCAGTGCGGTTTGGTGGATTCACATACAGCATTAAATTTCTTCTACGGACGTATGCAGGTTGCTTCACGATGTTTTCCTTCACTGAAAAGCCAGTGGTGTGAAATTCCGTACATAAATTCAAAGGAATTCATTGATACGGGACCGGGATTTGAACCCACGACCTCACGATTGTAAGGCGAGTATCATTACCACTAGACCACCACGGCTTTTACGACTAGCTTCAGGGAAAAGTTAATAATTAGCCATAGGGGTAAAAAGAAGGTTTAAATTAATGAAATAGAAAAGGCAAATAAAAGTTACATATCAATCACTCATAATAAAACATATTGTATCTCATATAGCCGTTTGAATAGGTTTTTCCTAGCGATCACCGACGTTAAGCAACTTTCGGCACGATCAGTCTTCGGATTAGTTACCGCGGGTGGCAACTCTTTAATAAATAAAAAAAAATAAAAAAAAATTAAACCATTTATTGCAGGCACATACAGACCCATATTAAACTTAACCTAAATTATATTTATAAATAGCAAATATACACCTCTGTACAAAACCTACAAATACTTAGGCTTGGTTGCACCATGTTACTTTAGCAATGACAAACATGTTAAAGTAATGGTTAGGGAAAATAATGTGTTGCACCATTTGACAATTTGTAAGAAGACGTCATAACTTTAACTGTAACCGTAACCGCCCACGATTCACTGGTTAATGTTATTGTTAACGTTAATTGTCTGTCAGAATTGTACAGTCCTGATAACTTTAACTATTCCAAGGAATACGCTGGTGCAACACATTTCGCAGTCACTGTTTAAGTCAGCGTTATTGTCATTGTTAAATTTGACAATAATCTTAACTATAACTACCAATATGGTGCAACCGAGCATGATGATGAAGTAGCCTATGTCACTTTCTGTCATTCAAACTATATCCATTCCAAAAATCAAGTCAATTCATTGCTCCGTTGCTGCGTGAAAGAAGAACAAACCAACAAACACACTTTCGGATTTATAATATTAGTAATATTATACATTAGTAAGGATTTAATTTCTGTTAACTTAGATTTCAGAATAAAAAAGCACTTTATCATCTTTATAAACATGTAATTTAATGCTTACAATGCTAAAGTTAAGGTCATACTATCTAGGTCACAGAGAAAATATAAATTGTCAACAGTAGTCATGATTAGCTTAACAAAAATTAAAAAAGAATTGATAGCAAAATATCACTGCAATATTTTAAGTAATAACCATTAGTTAAAAAATATAATATGATAGTAGAATAGGGGCTCTATTTTTAAAGCATTAGAAATTAACTTTTATAATCCCATGCTATGCTATCTCGCTCTCACAACCATAGATTTTGAATGCTAGCTCTTGTTCTTACTTGGTCCTTAGTTATTTATGACCATTTACATAGATTTCCTTGCAGGCTTTCGATTTAAAAATAGAGCCTAATACTTATCTAAGTGTCATTTTCTTAGCGTTTTTTGGTATAGGCCGAATCTAACTTGTTGGTGTCTGTGAAGTTAGCTACAAACTAAGTAGACCCCGCTACTTCATGCGCAGGTGACATAACGAATTTTCTACTGGGCAATGACTTGATGCCTCGTATTCAGACACCAAGAAGTTACCGGCCTAATGCAATTGCTAAGAACAAAATGTTTTTATTTTAAATAACGCAATTAAAAAATAAATGTCACTTGGATCTGTCTATTACTACTATCGTCAAATACAAATTCAAAGTAGTTTTAAAATCCCGTAAACACTTCAAACCGATGATTCAAATGTTTAACACAATGCAATTTAGTCCTTGAGTTCAGAGCACCTAAGGTTGAATTTTCAAAAGTATAAAACACTCTCTTAATCCGCGCATGGACCAACCCCATAGCACACATCACACACGGTTCTCGAACTACATAAATATCATAACCTGTACACAAATATGGGGAATTATCAGCCTTATTGTCATCTGTTTCTTCTTTTTTACTGACAAATTTCCTTGCACCAAATAGCACTTTAGGGAATTTCTCCCGTATGTGGGCTAAAATATCTTCTATCAATTTGTTATCGTCCCACGCTCCTCCATTTTGAGTCTTAGCTACGTTGTCTATAGCGACCATTGTTGCATGCTGGGTTGGGTTTTCTTTTCTATTATCAAGCGCTATAGCAACTACAGATTTTGATGATGGATCTATGACTACAGCAGCGTTACTGTCAAAGCACTTTAAATCTTCTAATGCATTGTAATTACTTTTCATGTACAATTTTGCTATTGCCACTGCTATACCCATATACGTTCTGTGTATACGTAAATCACTTTTACTGAAAACTGTATCATTGATTAACATCTCAATATATGGTACGGGATGAAAATTACAGGACCATATAGATCGGCATTCATTATTCTGTTTCTTTGTCAATGGAGCTATAGCTGGTACGTCTACTTCTTTAATATCCTCAAAAGTATCTTTTAACTCTGGAAGATTAGTATCTAAGTATTCTTGAATGTTTTCATTGTTAATAGAAAGCTTCTGGAAGTCAGTTACCGAGCTTATTAACACGGAGCGACGGTTGACTCGCTTCAAATGCTGTAAGTTTGCTAACGGTAGCTTCTCGTTTAGTAGTAAAATGATTTTGGATAGTTGTTTCATGTCCGTTACGTTGCCTGCGTAGCATTTCGTCAGAGGCAAAGGCTTGGTGTACGTATCATCCATTATAGCTACCAAGTTCCTCCCCGAATTAGTGACTTGTTCTATGAATTCGTCTATGTCTTGAGTTGTTTTCGCTTTTTTGATCTGAGGTTCGGTGTCAGCCATTCTCGAGTTGTAAATTCACTGTAAAATAAGAAAAGGCACTGCTTTTTCATATCACACACTGTTTTTGTCACTTTCATTTAACAACACTACACAACAGACACAATCTTCAAGTGTTGAGTTTTTAAATTATCAACTTTTACTGAAACTGTATTAAAAATGTCAGTAATCAATAAAGTGGTATGGCCACCAGTAGAAACCCATTTGGACAAATTACTTATTTTGTACTTGTAAGTAATTTTGTTTTACGAATTGTGGTTGTCTTAATAAAGTGTTATCATTTATTTGTTGTTTACTTTGAACGAATATTGCTACTTTTTAAGGATTATTCTTTTTCAGTGTGGGGGCAATAAGTCCTGCACTGATGTCCTGCATGGGGTGTTTTGTGCATTTTTAAGGATAAAAGGGTGTGGCGATCGACATTAAATTTTAAGTGGATGAAATGGTTTAGTCCCTTTGCCGTGCTAGGGGGTCTATGTATATGAAGATGATGATGAAGCTGTAATTTACAAGAAAAGCACTCACAAGACTCTAACCTTCACTGTTTGCGTGACAAATGTGAAATAGTAATAAGTCTACAATAATGTTTGAGTGCAGCAACAGTCCACAATAGCCTTAAGTTATGGTTTATTGGTTGGTTCCATAATATTTAAATACAGAACACAAATGTTTGCCGTATCCATTCGTCGCTGTTTCCACACGGCAATCGGCATTGGAACAATAATTAAGTTATATCCAGTAAACATAACCATAACTTATTTTCAAGGTTACCTGAAACTTTTCCAGTCATATTCATATAAGATCCCAATTAGATTGAACTGTTTGAACAGCTTATTCATCTCGGATAGTCACACTAAAACTGAAGCCGCAAAATGTTTGATTTTCACAAGAGAATTGCAAAAATACTTAAAACAAACACGACTCTTCACTAACTCACATCGGCTAGCAATGATACGTAGGTAATAACCATACTTAAATATGCGAATGCTGGATAGATTGGCGGCAAGTTGCGTGAATTTGCATGCCTAATTCGTTTCGTAGATAAATAATGAGCTGAAATCACTGAAATAATGTAATTTTACCTCAATTTCAACTGCGTTTTCTTTTCTATTTGTAGGAACCGGGTCTTCGGTCTTGGTTTGTTATATCAAGAAACTCACTAGTAAGATGCTACTAACAAGATTTTAAGGCTGAATACGTTAGATAAACAATAAAAAGAATATTCTTATACGCACAAAATAATTACCAAAGCAGCCATCATTAGATACAGCCTGACGAAACTCCGAAGGAAAAGTCGCTTCCAATCCAATGTATGGGATGGGTTCAAAATGTTTCTGTCATTTTCTATTCATTCGTGACATTGACAAAAAGAATGAACATTTTTTTCATTCATCGTTCGCTGAGGCTGATATTGATGTGATATTGACATATTGTCATTTTGAATTTGTTTTGGATTTATTCGTGGTAGGTTATTTTTACTGATTTTAAATGACTATCATATTATTTTTCCCTCAAAAATGGTTTTGGTAGCTAATACAGTGATTATTTAGTGTATGTTATTGTTTTTACAGTTTAAAACAATCAAAATGTCGTATAAAACGTGTGAAATGTGCGGTGTTAGAGGCCAAAGAGAAAACGGGCAAAAAAGATGTTTCATGGCGAAATTTCCCATAGATGAAGATAGGTAAGTGAAATATCTCAGAAATACACACAATTTCTATTAATTCTGCACATATTATGCAAAATATTTACTGAAAAATTTATGTCGCTTGAGTACCTACCCAACATGTTAGTGCGGTTCCATGTTGTTATCGATATTTAGGCCAGGGTCGATAATTTATACAACCAAAAAAAATAATAGTAGGATGAAACCCATTAGAAAAGGAGGGGAAACACACACTAGTAAAATCCTACTAATATTATAAACGCGAAAGTTTGTGAGGATGGATGGATGGATGGATGTTTGTTACTCTTTCATGCAAAAACTACTGAACGGATTGAGATGAAACTTTGCAATAATATAGCTTATATATCAGAATAACACATATGCTATCAATTATAATGATATATTGCGTATGCGGGCAAAGCCGTAATAAAAACTAGTGAAGAATATTATTTACTATTGAATTGATGATTGCATATCATGAATAATCAAAAAGTTTGTAATACCGCTAACTTAATAATTTTAATAATGTTCCAACCATATAACATCAAGTCTTATAATTTGCAGCGCCTTCACCTCTCGACGCGCAGCCACAATTTTCACAAAGTAGTGTGGAGGGAAACATTAGAAAACGCAAGCGGGAAAATAGTCCAGGTAAAGTAATATTCATGTTGCTTATACATGCTTTAATAAGTATTATTAAGAAGACGAGATTAGTGTTATATCACCATTCTTGAGATACAGCCTGGGGACAGACGGTCAGACAGACAGACGGACAGCGGAGTCTTAGTAATAGGGTCCCGTTTTTACCCCTTTTACGGAATCCTAAAAATTGAAACTTAGGTAAGTTTCAAATTTTAGGCTTCGTGGTAAGTGTAAAATAATTATATATTTAGCAGTACCTTCGACGTCTGCGGAGGCTCCTACGTTGAAAAGAAAGATAAATGGTAAGACAGGTAAAATATTCTATTATTATTATGTACTACGGGACTTATCGCGCACTAAAAAATAAATATTCATAGTAATAATTAGTAGAATAACTATGCTGTCCGCGAGCTGAGTGGACAATTATGGCTTAGTTTCTTTGTACGAAGGGTGGGTGGGGCATCATTGAACCAAACGGAAGCATTTAAACATCTCACGTTTTATTGTGTATTTCTGTATATGATAAATATATAATAAAAGTATATAATATATATACAATTTTTATATAAAATTTACTAACCACAGACTTCAGGGTCTGTGCCTTTTGTTAACTAAGATTTACTAATATATATTTATTATATAGGTTTTTAGTAACGTTTAGTGGTTTTTTATCTTTGAATATTTATTTTGGTAAGAATCAATTAGTACCCCCGGTTAAAGTTGTACCACCCCTAGATTCAAACTGTACCCCAGAGGGTACCTACAAGATTAACCATTCGCCGTTTTTTAAAAAAACGGCGAATGGTTAATCTTGAAAAAAACTCCATCCCAAATTCATCTGAACTTAAAACAAAATATGTCATGTCGTATGAATTATCAATATATAACATACCTGATGAATACTATGAGTGTACCAGTATAACGTATCAAGAAAAGCAACGACATGTTTGCAAAAAATTGGTGGTTCAATAATACCCCACTCACCCTATACATGTGTGTAATTGCGTCTGTACACGCCGAAGCCTAGTTTTGCCGGCCTAATTAAATTGTACTATTAAGCTAAGATAATTTAATTGTAATATTTCAACAGAAACCCCAAAATCTACTTCAAAGTTAACGACGCCAAGAAAAAAGAAGTTGCTCAAAAGGCTGAAAAAGACCAAGCAAGACCTAAAAATTCTCCAAAAAAAAATTAATAACATAGATAAAATATCATCTCCATTTTTAAAACATTTTATCAGAGCCACAATTATTATGGATATAATTTAAGAGTAAATACTATTGTAAAATATAGTCTCTTGCATAATCTGCATAATATTCTAAGTCCCAAATGTCTGTCAACAATAAATATTAAAATTTTAATAATTCCGTAATGTTTTTTGTAAATTAAGAATTTAATAAAAATAATATGTGTATTTATTCCATATCTCACAATAAGCGAAACATTCAATTCACAGGAGCCTAAAAACAATGAATAATGTATAGAGTGTATAGGTAGTAAAAAGAAATCACCATGAGAACCTCCTATTTTTGAAATCGGCTAAATATCGATAAAAATCAACCAGTTTCAATAGCACATCCCTATCAATTTTAATTATCGGTATGTTGGCACAATCTGACAGAACGAACGAGTTTTGTTATGTTGGTGCGAATGATTAGGAGCCTCGGAAAATCAGTTCAAATCTATGGAAGTCCCGACTCTTACTATTACATTCTCTTTGATTAGATAAATAAGTTAGTTCTCTAATTAGTTATAAGATGATTAACATAATCAAATGTATGATTGGAGGAACTAGTGAAGAATATAATGAGTATGCTGTTCTGATTGGTTACATAAAATATCTAATCACTGAAACCAATCATAAAAGAATTCTGTTTGACATTGACAACTTTAACTAAAAATTGTTTCTGTAACTGAAAACATGCTTAATACAATATTTGAAAATTACGTTCCGTTTCGCACTTTTAAAATGAAAGAATACAACTTTTACGATACAATTATTTATTTTGACTGTCTATTTGTTGATAAACAAAAAATAATATTACTGTTGAGTTAGTCATGTCCAAGTAATTTATAATTTGTTGATAATAAAATATTACTTATTGTTACTGTTAAATAGGTACCTATACAATTTGTTTATACATTATAAAGTTGGTATTTTATACAAATATGAAAAACACCATAAATAGCCCATGTTATCGTAGGTACGTATTCTTGAAGTGTAAAATTATTTGTAACTCTAAAATTATTTGCTTTCCAAAGCTTGGTACCACGCCTGGCAAGTTTCTGATGCAATTTCACATAAAGCAGACAATGCTCTGCCTGTAGAGTCGTACTCTGAAAGAGAAAACAATTTTAAAATGAATGGTTTTATTTACTTATTAGCTATTTCCTGCGGCTTCACTCGCATAATGTGTTTGTTTGTATTTAAATATATGTAGTAGGTACCTAGTTTAGTACTTGGAATGATAAGTAAGTTTTTTGAAATAAATGTAAACCTGGTTTTCGCATATACTCGTACCTGTTTTTTTTACTTTGTCTGTCATTCAGAAACATATTTAATATTTTCGGGCTGAAATGTAGTACTTATTAGATACAATTCAATATTTGAAGTACAATACTTACCTATATCTAAGCAAAAAATAAAGACGGCCTGTACCTCCATTGCCGCGTAGATGAGTAACAAACAAACTAACTATGTATGTAGGTAGGTACTTAATGATTTCTTAACACGGTAGGTATTCAATTTATAATATTAGTAAGGACTACATACCAACGTTGCCTCTTTTTCCAAAAATGGAGCCATTGAATGGTGGTTTCCTGTAAGTGGCTTCAGTCATCTGTATGAAGCAAAGAGCCATAACGACGAAGTACATTGAGATGATGAATTTCATGTTGAGAGCCTGCAAGAAATACCATGTAAAATCGATTATGAAATTTTGCTTGTCGACATCAAAAAATACCCACATGTTAAAAAAATGTTTACTGATATTTTTAAAATATTAACCAGAAAGGTACCTATAATTTTTATATTTTTGCCTGTACAATCTGTTCTGTAAAGACTTACAAAGGTATACCTATATTACGAGTACGATCATTATTACACAGCACAACCTGCTACAGGACTAGCCTTGAAATCCATTCCATATAAAATATTATTTTGTAATCAATGTACTTTTTGTAAGTCGAAAGTGTTCAACCAGTGTGTGTGGCCAGTGATGTCTTATGGCACTGAAACGTGGTCTCTAAATATGGGCCTTATTAATAAGCTCATAATCACAACGAGCTATGGCTATGCTCGGAGTCTCTCTGCGAGATCGAATCAGGAATGAGGAGATACGTAGGAGAACCAAAATTACTGACATAGCACAGCAGATTGCCAAGTTGAAGTAGCAATGGGCAGGGCACAAAGCGTGGAGGACTGATGACCGACGGGGTCGAAAAAGGTGGACGGATGACATAATTAAGACCACAGGATCGCGCTGGATGCAAGCCGCTACCAACTGGTCTTATTGGAGATCTATAGGGGACGCCTATGTCCAGCAGTGGACGTTCTATGGCTGATGAATAGTGATGATAATGTACTTTTTGTATGGAACAGCTATTTTTATGTGATCTCAGGGTTGTTCCCTAAGCCAAAACTTTTCATAATGATGGGCTATGATAATGAGTGTATATACCTTCACAAATCTCTCCTTAGCAAAGCAACACTTTCTTTAAAAAAAAACAAAATTAAAATATTTTTCTACTTACTAAAATAATGCTCGATTTAAAACGCTGTTGTCGTTTGGGTGACCAAGGATAAACTGATGCATCATCCCTCATCCAACCCTTATTTATACGGAATATCATCCTGTCGGTCAGTTCTCATTCTCAATAAATGCCAGGGCTTATACAAGACATACAGGGTGTCTAAGAAAACTTTTTCAATTATGTGTTTTTCAGAACCGTTACTGTCTGTTTTTCGGTGTCTGCTTAGAACAAAACATACCTACTGCACTATATTAGTAGCATTATAAGAAAAAAATAATGAAATTGTAAAGCGTATTTGTAATGAGAAATTCCTACTGTATTTTAGACACATTCATTACTACAAGCAAAATGAATTCTTATAAATGTTTCAGCATGTCCAAAAAACGATTTATTGGCAATTTTTTGAATCGATATTCGAAAATGCATAATAATAGTTTCGAAAACTAAAAGTAAGTAAAAGCTTAGAGGGAGTGTAAAATTTTTATTTGGATATTCAGAAAATATTAAAGGTAGTCTAATTTATTCTCGTTGCATGTTTTAGATTCATAAATAATTCTGAAATCAATAAATTTTAAGCTGAAATAGGTAAAAACATTATTTTAAAGTCTGGTGGCCCTATTGCTTATAGCGGTTTCTTTTAGGTAACGAAGAATGTACAAAAATATTAGGTAGGAATAGGCCGAATCGTACAAGTCAGCGGATATGAAGTTATCTACAAGCTAAGCGAAACCCAATCAACGCGCAGCTTTATTTCAGCCAGAAATTTATATTGCAGCTTGTAGATAACTTCACATCCACCGACTTGTATAATTCAGCCTATAATCAGATAATTTTAGGTGGGTAAATATAAATATCTATCTATTGAGTTGATTATTAAGAATACCCTGTACAACGTGGAACATGGAAAGGTTGTTAGGATATTGCAGTGGTCAACTCCCTAGAGAAGGAGGACAGCTAGTTATTAGTTAGAGGAGATTGAGATCTAATACATATTAATATGATTTGTGATTTAGTGGATGAAAATAGCATACGTACGTGATAAGATTTTATTTTTCTATAAGAATATTGAGATATGATATTTATGTAGGTAAACGAAACCTAATCGTTGTATTAAAAACCGTCATCGTAGCAAAAAAACATCATTATCATCGTCAGCTTGCAAAAGCCCACTGCTGAGCATAGGCCTCTCTTTTTGTACGTTACATATCCCGATCTTGTGCTAATCTTGTCTATTTTGGACCAGAAATTTTCGTCGACCCAACCGTTATTTAAATACCTACTACACTATTCATAGTCATTAATTTTTTGATCTCATACATACATATACAATGTTCGTTTGTGAAACGAAGATATTTATAATAATAGATGTGTAGAAGGTCCATTAAAATATTAATTTGGGTCTACACGCGCCATATTGTACTAAAAACCGGGAGTCCCCAAATTACAGCAAGTCCACAGGCGTAACCTAGGGTTAACTATTTCTCGTAACGAAAAGCCGCATGTCGGGAGGTTTTATTAGCACCTTAAATTTTCGTTCTATGTGGTCACGCAACATCAAATTCGTTCATCTCATACTCTCAAAACATCCATTATCTGCGTAAACAACATTACTGCCAGAAGGATCCAATATGGCCGCTAAACTCATCAAACCTATGAGAAGACATGCACTAACAAAGTTATAATCTCCGGGGATCCCATGCGGTCAGTCTCCAATAATCCAATAATTGAGTGAGGATTAAGGATAGATTGGACGGTGCCCTGATTTTGTGGTATAAAATGGCGGGAGAATCCTTTACCAGCATCAGTCGTTTGACAGAAGTTGAGCTAAGTGTTACCAGTAAAGTATCCAAAATAACCAAGGTACAGTAATTCCATAGGAATAGGTATTTATTTTTTAAATCGCGTTTTTGTCATGATAACTAAATTATTTTTCGTAATAAAAACTACGTTGTTATTATTTATCTATTTTTGTGTCTTCAGCATTGCCAAGAGTATTATTATATTTAATAAATAAAATTTATTTATTATCAACAATGCGTCACTAAATGATAACGTTCAAGCCACGTAATATATGTCTAGTAAATATTTGTATTTAATTTTAGAATGTCCTGTGAAATGTTCCGGCTCACAATCGCCATTTCATGCGCTGTTGTGCTGCTGCTGTCACTTGCTGACGTCACGGAAGCTAACTACAAGAACGCACCAATGAACGGCATCATGTTTGGCAAAAGAGGCCCTACGGGTATGTTTTTAAAAATAGGTTTTATCTAGCTTGAAGTGTCAAAAAATATCTACTCAATGTACCTTACCTCTATTAACTACACTTTTTACTCTCATAATGATTTTGAGATCACTTAAGTAACTAATTAGAGTATGCCACTCAAAAAATTGCTAATCACAGCAACAAAATATGAAAAGACACGTTATACAGCACGAAGTATTTACGGTGCCACAAAGCGAATTATCTTACGCAAATAATATGCTTTTTATGTCGCATAAAGATTTTTTTACGCGACTTCATCATTGTGATGGGTTTTCTTCTACGATGCGTAGTGTAATTTAATTTTAATCAGCTTTTTAGTTGCTAAGCATTGTCATATCACATCCTCAGTAAAATTGAGATGGCTCGTAAGATAATATCCTACTAATATTATGAACGTGAAAGTTTGTAAGGATGGATGGATGGATGGATGGATGGATGTATGGATGTTTGTTACTCTTTCACGCAAAAACTGCTAAACGGATTGAGATGAAACTTTGCAATTATATAGCTTATACATCAGAATAACACATAGGCTACAAATTATAATGATATTACGTAAATTTTTGATATTTTAACAATGAGTGTTAAGTAAGTAGGAAAAGTTCTGCCATCTGCGAGCTCTAGCGTGCGCTCCAAGAAATGTCAAAAAAGAACTGATGAATCGAACGAATGTTAAATCGAATTTTTGTTTTTTTATTTTCCACCTCCTTTATTAAGGTAGGGCCTCGAAATCACATGCGGGCGAAGTCGCGGGCAAAATCTAGTATACAATAAATGATTCAGGATAAAATAACAAATGTGAAAAAAATATTGATAACACTGTTTTCAGACTACGACTCCCGAAGCAAAACATTTACGGCACTCTGCGAGATCGCTACAGAAGCTTGCCAGGCATGGTTCCCATCACAAGAAAACAAGTAAACAATACAGCAACAAGATGAATAGCCTCGACTTTGAATTATGTCAAAAGTGTCAATTTTGTGCATACAAATAGAAAAAAAAACATAATACACAATTTAATAATATTATATTGGATTCGTATAGCTTTAACGAAGGACTGCTATCTCGGTTTGATCTCAGATAGTAGATAATACCTGTTATTGAAAATGTATGCTCAGAATCGACATTTCTACTTATGATTACAATAGTATTGCAAAGTGAAGGCATGGCATTGAAAAAGGATAGCACGATAAAAAAATGACTGATATCTTATGATAAGTACGGAACTTGGCGCAACATAATATATTTCAGACTTCGATTATTTGATATAGTAATCAAAGTTTTACTATGTATTTAAAGGCTGGATTGAATAAAGAATTATACTGAACAGTGACTCTTGTGTATTATTTTTGACATTATTATAAAACTAATTATTACGAAATATAATAATCACACTATTTTCCTTATTTTACGGCAAAATAAAAATCACAGCACACGCAACCCCGTAAAAATTACGAAAAAAATCTTGCTGTGTATTTGTAAAATTAGGTCATTTACTAAAAAATGCGTGAAACGGAATGAAATACTGGCCTACTTAGTGAATTTTTAAAATGGCAGCACTGTACACCGTGGGAACATTTTTGATAAGACGAACTTTCAATTTCCATTGTAGTGCCGTCATCTAGTTTTTGTTAAAATTCTCATCAGATTCTTATAAGAATTTATATTTCCTTGTGAAACTCAATCACCTAATGCAGGAAGTGATATGACGTGATTATTGTGTTGTTGTGTTATTGATAAATAAAATACTGATAACACCAAGTGAAATGTCATTACTAATCAGTGACGTTTTGCATTCAGAATCAGAAGAAAAAATTGCAATTTCGGATTACTACCTTACAAATTAAAATGTGTTTTCAAAGTTGTGAACTTGTGGTGAAATAATTTAATATATTCTGTTGATACAGTCATTTAAAAAAACCAAAAATGACTACAAAGGAGCTCTATACGAAGGTAAGAAAACACTGGCCAAAAAGTAATGTTTTTTGAATTTTTACATCTTATTTTGAATTTGGAATAATTAAACTACCCTAACTTCTTTTTAATTAATTGGCGTCACTGACCCTAGCACTTATACGAATTATTGTCCTATTAATTTTATTAGAAAAACAAAAGTGTTTTATGAACTTTTACTATCTGTGTCAGAGAGCATGCAATTTCGTTATTAAAGTCATGAATTATTTACAACGCTTTATTACGTTATTTATGCTTCAAGACGTTGGTAACAATGATTTCATAATTATCTGCATTTTTATCAGTTTGATCTCTTGGTAGGTACTTTATTTATACTGGTCAATGTTTTTTGTCATTATTTATCTATTTCCTGTATTATTTAGTTTGTAGGTAAGTATATGAGATTCATTGACATAACAATGGTATGAATGTTATAAATGATGAATGACTTTAATTATAAAACTGAACACTGTGTTAGTTTTGCTAAATGTAGGTAGGTAGAATACTAGGACTACCTAGTTTCATATTTTTCTAAAAACCTTTTTGAGATACTTAGGAATAAGATAAAATTAAAATTTTGAATGTGATAAAAATAATCTGCTTGCCGTAAATATTCTACTATCATTATAATGTATGTAAATGTTATGCGAACCTCTCTGTTATATGACATCATCATTATTTTGGTTGTAACATATTTTATTGTAATTCCGTTCCTATATTGATATCATTCAAGCTACCATAGATAATTTCATCATAATTTTTTGCCAAATTCAATGTTCGCCTCATAATAACACCTATTAATGAGTAGTAAATGGTCATGTCATGGTTCTTTGTCTGTTATTTTTTTTTCGTATAATTATTTACAAAATTGTTTGGACTCTTCTAAAACTTTCCTATATCCTATTATCTCCAATTTTAGACTTTGTTAAGTATTTTTAAGTATATTAGAAAATAACAAAGCCTAAAATTCCACCAATGTAATAACCTATTTGTAAAAAATAATAGTTGATGCTACTTGAAAGTTTAGTATCTCATGTAATACCTAATATTATTACAATGTAAATGTGCTATTTGCACCAAAAAACTTCTAAATATTTTTGAAGTTTACATCATTTTTGAATTAGATAAAATGCGTCCAGACAGCTATTAAAGATATTAATCTAAAAAGTGAGCTAACATTTAGTAAAGTAAATCCTCTCTTAATGCCAAGGGTTATCCACTCATACTTAGTATAGGCTGTGCCACACATGTTGGTGGATGTGAAGTTAGCTACAAGCTGCGCAATATCCAATCCTAACTGAAGCTCACATAAAGCTGCACGTTGATTGGCTAATTGCCTATTAATAGTTGCTTATTGCGCAGCTTGTAGCTAACTTCACATCTGCTAACTTGTGTGGTGGCCTATATTAGCAATTCTTGATACATATTTATTAATTTATTTACATGTACAACATTCAGATCTTAAAAATGGCTTTAACAATTTTTAAAAGATTTATAGATAGACCTTAAAGATTGAAATAGATAGATAGATAACTCTCTATTGTGTGCAACTATTACAACAGAAGGTACAAAGTAGATATTTGTCTTAAATTAGTGCCACGAATGGCGGCCTTATCGCTGACAGTGATCTCTACCAGGCAACCACTGAACGGAAAAGATCACAAACAAGAGTTTAAATGGGAGGTAAATGGGAGGTGAAATGTATCTGAATAAGTATTATGTCAGTAAAAACTGAGAGTTATTACAAACTAGCGACCCGCCCCGGCTTCGCTCAGGTGTTTTATACATCTACAACCTTCCTATCTATTGAAAAAAACTGCATCAAAATCCGTTGCATAGTTTAAAGATATAAGCAAACATAGGGACAGACAGAGGGGGAAGCGACTTTGTTTTATACTATGTAGTCATAACAATATTTTTATAATGCCATAATTATACAGGCTAAAGCTGGCATCTAATTCTGGTTGATAAATAGCACAATATCAAGTGTTTTTGTAACCTATATACTACGTAAAATTGTATCTAATATCAAAACGTCACAAATTAAATTTCTACAAGTAAGTTCGTATAGGCCAGGTGGCGAGCGCTGTGTCAGAGTTTTTAATCCACCGGAAGGCCTCTTACAAGACTAAACTGATAAACAACAGGGACAACCTACAATAACGTGTCGTTCGAGCTACCAATAAATCAATTAAAAATATTTATATAAGATAAAAATATGAAAAATCAAGTATTTTTTGACCGACGAAGCAAACCGGAGGAGGTACTCAATTCGACGCGTATATATTCTTTATGTATAACCATAACTTTTTTCGTACTAGGCTGATATCAATAATTATTTTTTTATTGAAAAGAGTATACTTCAAAATTGGTAACATTAAAATTTTATTGAAATCGGCTGAGCCATTTTTGACAAATCAACAGTAATGTGAAAAATGTAAACATCGATCCGTGCGTTTCGCGAATTCTGTACACGGGTGAAGTCGGTCATGCTATTTTTTGCGAAAAATAATTAAATCAGATGTAATGCTTCAGACATAAACCAAAGATATAATCTAGAAAGCAAGCTAACATCTAGTCAAGTACATCAACTCTTAATGCCAGCAGTTATCAGATACGGATAGCTTGTTAATTTATTCTAATTTATATTTATTTGGCGAGTAGCCTTGAGTTTTAAATAAAACTGGCAACGTTAAAGCTTGTTAGGTAAAGGGCACGTTGGTTGGTACTGTTGATTGAACAATGGACCTACCACAATCTTCACGTATTTGGAGTCAAGTAGGCGGTGATGGAAAAAACCGTAGTAGCATAACTAGTAAGCCCGATTACAGAGGCGCCATCGTAATTATATTAGCTAAATAGCATAGTTCTGTTTCTTTTTCACTTTAGGCATTCGATAGAGAGAACGCTTTTTACGTTGCTATTAAATTTACGCTAGCGCCCCTGTAATCGGGCTATTAAAATCTATTAAAATAAAAATATCTAAAACATGTATGGAAAATCAAAATATTTTTATTAAACAAAGACCTTGCCTATATGCGAAGGAAACAGGTGTGGTATCCCGAGATAATATCCGAACAGATAATAGATACGTCTCGCTTCCACCCTCTTTTTTCTCTCTCACTCGTTCTAACTAACGTGTATATAAAATTATCGAAATAAATCAGCCTTTAATTAATTAGCGGGTTTATTAAGATACTAAAGTGGCGACGAGGATGAGATTCGAACCCACGCTTGCAAAGCACATTGCATTAGCAATATAAATAATATAAAAAAAATGGCTAAACAACTAAATTAAATAAAAACTTGTCGTAAACATACATAGGCTTGGCAGCTTGGCATGGCTTGCGAGCTATCCCTACTTTTGAATATGCAGGGTCTATCTTTTGTTATTATTCTAAAGTAATTTATTTCAGAGGTTTTTTTTTAATTTTTTCTATAGGTTATACTGTTTATTCATAGAATTATATACTTATAATTTTATTATTTTATTTTATTTTATTTTTATTTTCATTGGGAACCTTACAGCTATGTTACGGAAATATATTAAAACATATGTGTTGACGGCCAATTACAGGGTTCCACAAATAAGTTGAAATGTAAGTTGATCGAGTAGACTGAAAAATAAATAAGTAAGTAAATAAATAGCTGTGAATGCACAAGCTGCAATCACCAACCCAGCTCCGAGCGCGCTGCCGCGCGTCCAGAGACAGACGATCGACCGCCCGCGCCGCCCGCGAAATCACAGCCATTCAAAAAATGCTATTTATTTATTTGTTAACAAACAATGTAATTATGTATCATAGTAATTTTTACATTATTGTTGATTTTTCAAACACAACTACCGATTTCGATTGAAATTTAAATGGGACCACTTCAAAATCGATTCATAATTGACAGAGTAATTGCGTAACATCCACACAAAAAACAACATACAGTCGTATTGAGAAAAGGTTGCCGGCCTTTTTAACCGACTTCCAAAAAGGAGGAGGTTCTATGTTCGTCTGTATGTATCTTTTTTTTTGTGTATGTTCATCGGTAATTTCGCCAATTGTGAACCGAACCAAAAAAATCTTCTTTACGTCGGAAGGGTATACTCCCGAAGTGGTCCCATTTAAATTTTACAGAAATCGACTGAGCCGTTTTTGATAAATCAATAATGTAAACAATTCTAGCGAAAAATTCGAGTTTTGTACACGATGGAAGGAGGTTTTGCCATTTTTTGCGAAAAATAATTATTTGAAGTCGCTTCGGTTAAAAAATACCTACTGCATAGAGTCTAATCACAAAAGGAAATGAAACCACAATATTTATTTATCACCATGGAATTCCGTTTATGTGATTCACTAAATCCTGTGTCCAACAACTAATAATACTAATGCCTACATAATACAAAAACCTCATTAAAATTGTTAATTTAGATTACATCAGGCAAGTGTTACAGCATTCTTCTTAGCTAATAAAGGAAATAAAATATCGTTTTCACAATCCTTAAAACACGTAAGGTACCAAATTATGATAATTCACGACATTTGGATTTTTAGGCGATATTGACTAATTTTTGCATTGAAACTAGGTAGGTACTAAGTTTCCCATTTTCATTTCTGTCCTAGTAAAAGAAATCAGGCGTACGAAATCGGTATTAGGGTTCCGTGTGTGGATGAGAACATTGAAACTACTAATTTTCCCATTTTCATTTCTGCCCTAGTAAGAGAACTCAGGCGTTACGAAATCGGTATTAGGGTTCCGTGTGTGGATGAGAACATTGAAACTACTAATTTTCCCATTTTCATTTCTGTCCTAGTAAGAGAACTCAGGCGTTACGAAATCGGTATTATTAGGGTTCCGTGTGTGGATGAGAATATTGAAACTACTAATTTTCCCATTTTCATTTCTGCCCTAGTAAGAGAACTCAGGCGCGGCGTTACGAAATCGGTATTAGGGTTCCGTGTGTGGATGAGAACATTGAAACTACTAATTTTCCCATTTTCATTTCTGTCCTAGTAAGAGAACTCAGGCGTTACGAAATCGGTATTAGGGTTCCGTGTGTGGATGAGAACATTGAAACTACTAATTTTCCCATTTTCATTTCTGTCCTAGTAAGAGAACTCAGGCGTTACGAAATCGGTATTATTAGGGTTCCGTGTGTGGATGAGAACATTGAAACTACTAATTTTCCCATTTTCATTTCTGTCCTAGTAAGAGAAATCAGGCGTTACGAAATTGGTATTAGGGTTCCGTGTGTGAGTGAGAAATCCTTGTTTCAAAGAACGCAACCAGGTTTTAGTTTTGGGTGACACTAGAGATATAACTTGAGATCGTCTAGTTACAGCGAAAAATCGTCTGTAGAAATTTAATAATAATCGGCCAAGTACGAGTCGGACTCGCGCACGGAGGGTTCCGTACTGTATGGGAGCGTAAATTTTATTATTTATTATCAAAGTGAGTATAAAACTAACTATTCTGTGAAAATTTCAAGCATCTACCTGTTACCATTATTAATATAGAGCGAAAAATGTCTAAAAAATCAGGTTTGTTGTATGGGAGCCCCCCCTTAAATATTTATTTTATTTTCCTTTTAGTATTTGTTGTTATAGCGGCAACAGAAATACATCATCTGTAAAAATTTCAGCTGCCTAGCTATCATGGTTCATGAGATAAGATACAGCCCGGTGACAGACAGACAGACATCGAAGTCTTAGTAATAGGGTCCCGTTTTTCCCTTTGGGTACGGAACCCTAAAAAAGAAGACAGCACAACGTATCTTTTCAACAAAGGATAGAAGCAAGCAAAATAAATTCTACTAGATGCGAGCGCAGCGAGCGCGATTGTTTTCGCGTGTCTTCGCACTTTGGCGTGCACCCAGCGCAGCGCAATGAAACGAAAAAAAAAAACAAGATTTATCTACCTACTTGTTTGTTCTACCGTTAACTGTTTTGAGTGCGTGTGTTTAAGTCGCTTTTGTTACCGCTCGGTCACAATTGTGCCGCTATAATTTTGGCTACGAATTGAATAGCCAATCAGAATTAATTATTATTGTTCGGATCTACACATTGGAGTGTTGGAACCAAGACTACAGTTTATAGCCAACATAGCCAATGCCACACATTGGCCCGGCTTTAAGTCTATAATATACCTAATTAAAAAACCCCCGACACAAAAATATTTGACAACAAACTTTCAATTGACAACCATTGGGCACATTTGTAGAATTTTGGTTCTTCCATCCCCACTTTAACCCATCATAACTCTTAAACGGCTCAATCGATTTTTATAAGACATAGCTAAGAACACTCTCGATTAAGTCTCCTTTCATCCAAAAAAAACTAAACTGAAATCGGTTCAGTGGTTCGGGCGCTATGATGCCACAGACAGACAGACAGACACACAGACAAACAGACACGTCAAACTTATAACACCCCTCTTTTTCGTCGGGGGTTAAAAATACATAACAGTACAGTGGCGTTGTTAGCCTGCGTGGCACCGTCCCGCCCGATACAGATATCTGTTGGTCATCATAGAAATCAAGACTGGCTACGGAACCTCTCCGTCCGCAGTAAAACTCGTACTTAGCTGTTTAGTACGGGCTACTAATCATGTTGTAATTTCATCAGTACCTGCCCTGCTAACTAGTGAATGTAACAGATGGTCTGAACTTTCGGACAGTTCTCTATGTCAGTTTCAATGGAAAATGTTGACGTAAACTTTGTATACCTCGCGTCACCTAAAAAGAACGCTGGAGCTTCAAACTGCCCACAACGAAATTTAACTCCTATTGCTTACGTGATAGGAGTTAAATTTCCTTGCTACAAATAAAGTTGCGTACTAGGATATTTAACTCCTATTACGTATGTAATAAGAGTTAAATTTCCTTGTGCGCAGTTTGAAGATCCAGCGTTCTTTTTAGGTGACGCGAGGTATAACTATTGTTACTAAGAAAATGTATACCACTATTTTACACAGTTTGTGCCAATAAACTTACCTCCTTTCAGCTTAGTACCTATCCAGTTCTAGATACCATTGACTATTTTTTTATACGGAACCCATCCATTCTTACTAAAACTCGTTCTTACAAAAGTACGGCCTACTAATCATGTGATCCGATCAGCACCGAAGCGTAGTTGGACAGCGTGGGCCGCCACCGCCACGTGCTTGTAGTTGTATACAAATGATATTGAACCTTCATTTACGATACTGACCGGCAGGGGCGTAGCTACCGCCGTATCTGACGTATCAATTATACAGGGCCCCCGGGCCATGGGAGCCCCCGACGTGCGCAAACAAAAATGAATAAAATTAGAAATCTTTAGAAGTAATGTAACAGCTGTAACTGATTTAAATCAGTTTGCCGAATAAAAGTCAAGGAGAGTGTATATTTAATTTGAAATTGTTTCTAAATTTTTTGGAAATGTGACATATCATATCACTACACTATATATGGTATCTACTATGGTATCACTACATAGTATAAAACAAAGTCGCTTCCCGATGTCTGTCCCCATGTGCATACATGTGTATATAAGCATTTATATCTTTAAAACTACGCAACGGATTTTGTTGCGGTTTTTTTAGGGGATAATATAAATTGCATATGAAATAAATAATCGCCTATCAATACATACTCATCATTTATATTCTTTTTTACATCAAATAACTTACTTCACTACAAATAAACTAAATGTTTAACAAAACTCAAACTGCAGATAATTCGAAATTTTACATCAATATGACATTACTTTTTTCCTCATAATGTAATACAGTTAAATTTATTTTTGTACAAAAATACTACATACATAGCATAAATACTGACTGGACAGCAAATTTTTCATTATTAAATGAAATTAGACTAGGTGTGATACAAAAAATAGGTTAGGTTATGTTAGAACATGACAAAACAACGCACGAGCCGAGCGAGCGAAGCGAGCGTGCCGCGGCAGCGGCCGGCGAAGTGCCAGAAGCGACTGTGATTAATAAAATGCTGTTTTATTTAGAAAAACTGCTGTAAATAATATAAAAATAGAAGCTATATTTAAAAGAGTTAACAGGTATAATGTGCATTAAGATTATTAGCTGTGCATTGATGAAAAAGCTTTTGCTTTAGGAAAAATCGCTGTACGCTGCGAAAATAAATTGTAGTGTGTTTAGTGATATTTTGAGTTGAGTATTATGCTGTGCAATCAGTAATTTTGATGGGAATTTTGAATCTTATTGCATAGAAAAAGGATATTTTTTGATTTGCGTTTAAATACTACCCTTTTTTTAGTAGATAGAGTGATTCAAGAGGAAGGTTTGTATGTAAAATGCACCTGTGCGAAGCCGGGGCGGGCCGCTAGTGATGAATAAAATATTTCTTTTAATTTTATGCAAACATTTTTCTTTTGTGAAATCTTTACCCTTCATAAGGGCCCCCAAACCAATTTACATATATCCGGGGCCCCGCTAAGGCACGCTACACCACTGCTCACCGGTCGGTACCTAGTCGAGTTATCTTGGTCACGACTCACGATGAACATGGAAGACACCAGGAAGACTCTCAAGCTGAAATTGAATAAAATGCGCCATATCCAAAATTGATATCGACAACACACTTCACTCGCATTTACCGACTTCCAAAAATGAGGAAGTGCTATGTTCGTCCGTATGTAAACCGTGTAACAGAAACATATCTTTACAACAATATCTGAAACTGCCCATACGCACACGCACACATGACGCACACAAACACATACACATCTATCGCTGTGTTTCCTTTTCTTGTTTATGAAATTTGTAATAACATAGTTCTCTACCATATTGTAATCGGCCTCAGTTTCCCGCGATACAGGCTAGCCCTAGGCAATTTGACGTAAATCCCGAGTAGTCCCGAGCCACGGTAGCGCTCGATAAATGCCATCCGCGGTCAGCAAACACTTTTTTACTTATAACGGATTTACTTATACATACTAGCGACCCGCCCCGGCTTCGCACAAGTGTGTCAAATAGTATAAAACAAAGTAGTTTCCCGCTGTCTGTCTGTCCCTATGTATGCGTATATCTTTAAAACTACGCAACGGATTTTGATGAGGTTTTTTTTAATAGATAGAGTGATTCAAGAGGAAGGTTTATATGTATAATACACCCGTGCGAAGGGTTGCTAGTTATACGTTATACCTTACTCTTCAATCACTCTATTAAAAAACCGCATCAAAATCCGTTGCGTAGTTTTAAAGATATAAGCATACATGGGGACAGACAGCGGGAAGCGACTTTGTTTTATGCTATGTAGTGATAAGTATTACGTAGATACCTAGTAAAGATATTCTTCGATTTTCCTGTACACAACACCTATGTCGCTTTGCCGTAGATTTGAAAGGCAGTTTTGTAAATATTTTAATTAATTAGCGATTATCATGGTTTGTTATTCAATATTCTAATTTAAATTACACAATTCACGTTATTCAACTCGCCGGAGGCCCTAGCAGCGTTCTGGTTTATACCAGAAACATTAAATAGTGTCATTTACATAGTTATTATGTATATCTAGTTATGGTCGAGGCAAGGTAAGCGTAGCTTTGGTCGTCCGGTATATATCTACATCATCATCATCACAAATAAAACGTCCAGCAGGACATAAAAAAAAATCGGGTTGCACTCCGGGAGTGCCGGCAGAAGTGAAAACTTGCTCCCTCCACCTTATACAACAAACGTGATTTTTTGGAGTTTTTTTGACTAGACTAGTAATAACGGCAAAAGGAATCCCATACGTTACAGAACCCTTCGTGCGCGAGTCCGACTCGCACTTGGCCGATTTTTAAAACAAGATGAGCTACCGACTCCCCCGTCCCAATGGCTCAAATATACCATTGCATTGCCTAGGTTCGCATGTTTTGCGCCGCGTGTGTTTCTTCTATTGTATTAGTCGCCTTACTCTAAGTTTCAGAATTGAGAAAGATTGTTATGTATTTTTGACCTACGAAACGGAGGTGGTACTCAATTCGACGCGTATATATATTTTTTATGTAAAAACCCCGCATTACTTTTTACATCGAAGTCCAATTTCGATAGTTCTTTTTTATTAGAAAGAGCATACTTCTAAATTGGTCCCATTTAAATTTTATCGAAATCGGCTGAGACATTTTCGATAAATCAACATTAATTTGAAAAATTATATATGGATCTGTGCGAAATCTTCGCGAATTCTGTACACGGTTGAAGTCGGTCGAAAATGCAATTTTTTGCAAAAAATACTCGTAATAATAATTATTGTATTTGTTTGTTCCAGGACGCCCGGATATGGGTGGAGCACCCGGAGAAAGTCTGGGAGAGCGCTACCGTCACCTCGGACTACCGCTCGGGGGTTCTCATCGTCAAGATCGACCAGAGCGGCGAGATCCGCCAGATAAAGGTAACATGCTATGCGGATCTTCTTCTCTTCTTCTTTTCAGCCATAGGACGTCCACTGCTGGAAATAGGCCTCCCCTAAAGATCTCCAATAAGACCGGTTGGTAGCGGCTTGCATCCAGCGCGATCCTGCGGTCTTAATGAGGTCGTCCGTCCACCTTGTAGGTGGACGTCCTACGCTGCGATTGCCGGTACGTGGTGACTCGAGGACTTTTCGACCCCATCGGTCAGCAGTCCTCCGTGCTATGTGCCCTGCCCATTGCCACTTCAACCTGCCAATCCGCTGGGCTATGTCGGTAACCTTGGTTCTTCTACGGATCTCCTCATTCCTGATTCGATCTCGCAGAGAAACTCCGAGCATAGCTCTCTCCATGGCTCGTTGGGCCACTTGAAAGATACTTGACTCGGATAAAGATGCCGTGGGGATAGTAAGCTTGTCGCTTCCAAACTAAAAAGCCTGGAACACAAGCGTAAAGCGTGTTTGGCCATTTCCTATAGGCTCTGTAGCGCTAGCGACTAACTTCACTACATGTGGCGCCACCACACGCGCCGTGCAGGAAAGTACGTCAGCCAATCACAAGCCAAAGGGCTGCATCGCACAAACTAAATTTATAGCGGCGGCCGAACCATACCAAGTCCTAAGATGACACTGTCGGATAGCTATCCCCGGGCACAACACCTCGTCCGGTGGTGTACTCCTTTGTGAGCGGTTATCCTAACATCATCGTGTGGACGACGTCATCGTTCAAAGCTCCATTTCGGCGAGTGTGCGCTCGAACTCCACGACCTGATTCCTTCACTAACATCACAACCGCCAAGTTGTTTGATTCGACCTAAACTCAGAATTTAGTTGCTATTCTGAGTAAAGATATGTTATTTTAGGTAAACGGTACTAACACGGGTAATTAAATATTGCTGTTCTAACAACTTTCAACTGCAGTAGTAGCAACGCTAATTTATTTACCGTTCTTACTACTGGTAGTAAGATTGGTAGTAACACTGGTAATAAACCATACTGGTAGTAAGATTGGTAGTAACACTGGTAATAAACCATATTACGGTAAACCCTCAGTATCTACAAGCCTCATTTCAGAATTGTTAATTGACATTGACGGATTTATGACATCTTGCAAACGAAGTCATAAATTGTCATAATCAAATCAATGCCAAATAAATTTCAGTGTCATTTTCAGCATTGCTCGGATAAATAATTATTGTAAATATTAATTCTAAGCGAAGAAAACACTTGGTAAGTATTAGTTTTAGTTATAAGTTTGTTGTTATTGTTCAACTGCTGGATATAGGCCTCCGCTATGGATTTCCTGTAAGGCCAGCTGGAAGCGGCCTGCATCCAGCGCCTTCCTGCGGTCTTAATTTTACCTCTATCGTCAGTCCATCTAGTCGGTGGACGTCCTACGCTGCGCTTATTGATAAGTGGTATCCATTCAAGAACTTGATGGCCCTAACAGCCATCCGTTCTTCTATGTGCGCTTTTTCATTAGCCCCATTTATAGGCCGCGTTTCACCAGTTGGCGGATGAGTTAGCTACAAGCTGCGCATTATTCAAGTATCGATTCGGCTTACCTCGGGTGTTTTCGGATTCGTCTCAGCTGTGTCGGATACTTGAGATGCGCTAGCGGCTTCAGCGCTGGATTTTTTCGTAGCCGCTGCGTATCGTCCAGTGGAGACTATACTCGACGCTGGCGGATGGTCGCTGCAGCGCTGCCGGGGGTGTCGCTCTGGTCGTATTTACCATCGGTGCAACAGTTTTCAAATTACCCTCTACGAGGGATTTTAACTGCATAATCGTATCAGTTTGGGTGCAAATTATCTCACCTTGTTTCGTGATTGTCGCGCTATGCTCGTTTATGGTGGAATATCGGATATCTTCTTCACCATCCTTTCCAATGTCTTCTGTAAGTCTCGTAGAACATTATCCAGTGGTTTTTGTGCCATTGTAGTATTTTTAAAACGTTAAATATGCAGAGCTAGTACTAATATAAACCGAGTTTAAGTTTGTTTTTTAAAAAAATCCTTGCGTTTATGCGATGACCATAGATGTTTGCTCTGTGTCTGAGTGTTATTTAGGTGTGTATATAAAAATAAAGGATAATGAAGTAGGTATATCAGTCTCTGGCTGCCATATCACAAGCTTTGCTTAATTTGGTGTCAGGGACCGTGTGTAAGATGTCCCTAGCCTTATTCTGTACATCAAAACTAACAACTTTTGTTCTGCGAATTTTGTCAAAACTCAAAATAATCAGAGGTTCCAAACATGTCGTCGAGGGTGAACGATATTTTTCTATGGAACAACAACTTTTTTTTTGAGAATTAATAAAAGTAGTAGATCAAAAGTTGTTAGTTTTGATGTACAGAATAAGTCCCTAAAAGGATGCTTATTGATTAGAAATAACCCATATATATTTTATTTTTTATTTTTCCAGATAAAGGATGAGAACCACATGCCTCCCCTGCGCAACCCTTCGCTCCTCATCGGGCAAAACGACTTGACGTCTCTTTCTTACCTGCACGAGCCCGCCGTTCTATATAACCTGAAAGTCAGGTGAGTGAGATCATTCACTTGTATTGACTGTATTATACTGTACAGACTACAGTGTCAAGTGGGAGTTTTGCAAATCAAATCGAATTACATTTACGTCGCGTTGACCGAGCGCGCCGAGCACACACGCGAGCACATTGACACACACGCTTGAGTTAGCCAATCACAGACGTTGCCGCGCTTGTGTTGGATCGGTTTGGCGCTCGTTACATTACCGTAAACAATACTCTTACACTTAGTATTCTTACTTAATACACTTAGCTATTCATTTTTCTGTACGTGACACAAGATGGCGCTGTGCCATTTCCATAGTAATCACATCAAACGTTAACGCGATCGAGTTCGAGCAAGAAACTCCAACTTAGCCCTCAGAGCCTTAAGTACAGATTTTGCATAGTTTATTTAAACTCAAGCTTGCTTAAAAATATAAATATTAGGGGACATCTTTGGGGTCTCTGACCCCAAACTAAGCAAAGCTTGTGATATGTCTGTCAGAGACTGATATACTACATATACATATTTTTAAATACATACGTATATAGATAATTCCTAAATAATAACCAGACACCGAGCAAACACCTATGTTCATCACACAAATGTTTGCCCTGGGTGGGGATCGAACCCACGCCTCTTTGATCCAGAAGTCAAGGTCACTAACCACTGAGCCACCGAGGCAGTCCGATGAAAAAAGCCGTGGTGGTCTAGTGGTAGTAACACTCGCCCTGCAATCGTGAGTTCGTGGTTTCAAATACCGATCCCGTACCAATGAGTTCTGCGGAATTTATGTACGGTATTTCATACCAATGGCTTTTCGGTGAAGGAATCAAGAAGGCAACCTGCATACGTCCGTAGAAGAAATTCAATGGCGTATGTGAATCCACCAACCCGCACTGGGCTAGCGTGGTGGATATGGCCCAATCACCCTACACACAGTAGGTGTGTGCCAGTACAGTATAGTCCGTCTGAAAGTGTGATTCGCTATGAAAAAAAAACCGTCAAATATAAATAAATTAAATTATTTACGTAGGACGTCCACCTGCAAGGTGGACATCCGACCTCATTAAGACCGCAGGATCGTGCTGAATGCAAGCCGCTTCCAACCGGTCTCATTGGAGATCCATAGGGGAGGCCTTTGTCGAGCAGTGGACTTCTTATGGCTGATGAATGGATGGAATTATTTAAAAATGATTTTTTGCAAAGTAAAACCTGATTTACTCAACTAGAAAAAACCGTAGTTTTCACTCAACATTATCGTAATATGTTAAGTACTTGCGTCATATTCAAGTTCACACATTATCAAACAATTGATCTAAGATATTTACTGATAAAAATGCGTTGTAAATACAACTATTATACTCAAGATAAGCTTTGATTTGATTTAAACTAGACTTTAGAAGAAAATAAAGTCTAATTTGGAGACCTGTCATCGAAATAATCTATAGGTACATATAATCAGCGCCACTCAAGTCAGCGGATAGGAAATTTATGCGCAGGACGCTGCGCAAAAGGCAAAACATAGGTATGCGCGGGAGCCAGAGAACTCGCGCCGGGGCACACCCGCCCGCCAACCTCATGCCTCCCGCGCGCTCCCTACGCATTGTGCACACATGCGCAATAATTAGCGAATCACGGCGAAGTGTCATCTGCGGATAACTTCTCATCCGCCGACTTGTGTGGCGATACCTATAGACTAGACGCCTAAAAAAACATAATTAGTGCGTCAGTTAGATTACAAAATAATAAATTTTGACTCGTATTTTTACTTTTCTCAATTAAACAAAACGTTATGAATATATAGGCCCAATTATGTAGGCGCCATCGTAGTTACAAGTATATTAGTAATTTAGAATATTTCTGTTTCTTTTTCACTCTAAGCGTTTGATAGAGAGAACACTTTTACGTTGTTATTAAATTTACGACAGCACCTTCATAATTGGACCTATATCCCGTTAAAGTCCTGTGTAACGAAACGATATGGTACTCCCGAACTTTGACTCTAATCTTTGCTATTTTTTTGTTTGATTGACAAAAGAAAAAATCGTGTCATAGTTATTATACAAGAGTGCAAAGTTGCTTTTTAACCGCGTGCTCAACGAGGGAATCACAAGAGAACAAGGTGAAAAATCTTTGCACTTGAGTGCAATACGTAACTTTTCATCCCACCTCGGCGAGGAAATGACTAAAGTAGCGTACATATCGTACTGTTTCAAATTCTTCTCGCGTGGTTGTTGAGGGAGAAAGCTCATTTGCGCATTATTAACAGTGTCAGTCAATTTTTAACAGCGTCAAATGAACTTCCTCTTTTATTGAATCACTCATTTTAGGTTTTTCACTTGTTTTCACGTTTTTTGTTATTAACATGGTTTTAACAATATGACGTGAAAAGAAAATGGCGCGCGCAAAGTAAATTAAAAAAAGTACACCAAGAAGGATCCTAATCTGAGTTTTTAACAAATTAATAATCTGCCAAGTACGAGTCGGACTCGCGCACGAAGGTACTGTATGGGAGCCCCCCTTAAATATTTATTTTAATTTAATTATTTATTATTAAAGTAAGCATGCAGCTAAATATTCTGTGAATATTTCAAGCTACCTGTTGCCATTATTGATATCGAGCGAAAAACGGCAAAAAAAATAGATTTTTTGTATGGAAGCCCCCTTCCTTTTTTTTTCTATTTTTAGTATATGTTGTTATAGCGGCAACAGAAATACATCACCTGTGAAAATTTCAGCTTTCTAGCTATAGCGGTTCATGAGATACAGCTTGGAGACAGACAGACAGAGAGACGGACAGCGGAGTCTTAGTAATAGGGTCCCGTTTTTACCCTTTGGGTACGGAACCCTAAAAAAGGTTGTAAGATAAATTCGGCACCATGGAGGTAGAAGTAAATAGGTTGTATGATGTTTTGAATTCACAAACTTAGTGCACACGATGTTCTAAATTCAATTTTACTTAATCCTCTAGCGGATAAAAACGGCATTTGCACTCAGATTTCGAAGAGCAAAAATACTCTTTCCGAGATGGGGGGGATGAAAAATATTTTATTGTAACTAATAAAATTATAAGTCGGTAATTACTTCGTCCGTTAATTACATAAAATTTTATTCCAATGATTTTTTTTTACTTTGTCGTATTCTACGATTGACTGAGTCAAATTTTGATTTAGATGTCTCCTAAAAAAATAATATTTAGTGTTGATTTGTGAAGCGACAGTGTTATCGCCCACGCCTACGCTCGACCATCGCTAATTGAAACATTTGTACAAACACACCGACATTCCGGCTTGTGTCGGTGCAGAGAACATGACTCAGGCAGGTTAATGCAAACAGTGATGAGCACTTACAATACTTATACACAGAAATTGTATGCAAAGATAAGGTCAGACGCAAGGCTGGATATACTTTTGATTTGATTATAAAACAATAATAGGTATACTCCGCGCCACACAAGTTGATGGATGTGAAGTTAGCCACTAGGCCAATCCTGACGTTGCTCTGATGCCGGGGCACTAGAATACGGCATCGGTATCCCCTGCCTGTAGTAAGAGCCTACTAAAAGGGGACCCCTGGGCTCGTGGGTGGACAGAGTTGGGGCTCTGGCCATCCACTCAAGCGGGCCCGAGGAGGACGGCAGCGTGTGTGGCAACGCTGTCGTAAAGGACGGTACAAGCCAGGCGAGTAGTCGTGTAAAGTGCTGGGAGCACCGGTGTGTTCCTTTGGAGATCCCGGAGCTCCCAAGAAGGCACAAAGGCTGGCCACCGAGGGGGTTTTAGTGGGTACAATCCCACATAACCCTTCTGCACCCCAATGCAGTTAGGGCATCTTTAGAAGATTTCCCCCTCGTAAAAAAAAAAGGCCAATCCTGACGAGACGTGACGTGGAAAGCCGCACGTTGATTGGCTATTGCGCAGCTAGTGGCTAACTTCACATCCATCAACTTGTGTGGCGCGGAGTATAACACTAACATAATACTTATTACACGTTACAGTCAAACTTATCATTATTTTAAAAATGATACACACAACCGACTTCAAACGTGTACAAAATTCGAATAGTCAGCTCAAATCGACGTATACAATTTTTACATTAGTGTTGATTTTTCAAAAACTATCGATTATGATACAATTTAAATGGGACCACCTCGGGAGTATTATATACTACTCTGTGTAAAAAGTATCGGGAATATGTCAATAAAAAGACCCTTGTAAAAGAGGTCGTTCTAATTTTTTACTGCATGTTGGTAGCACTGTATTGATTTAGCGCGCAAAGTTTGAGCGGGATCTGTCATTTAATTTGTTTTAAACTACACTTTTTGTTGGTCATAGTTTTGAGTTCTCGGCGATTTTTACAATGGAAAATATTGTTGAACAAAGAGTGTGCCTTAAATTTTGTGTTTCGAATGATATTTCATGTGGTGAATCACTAAAAATGTTGCGAAATACCTACAGCGAATCGTGTATATCGAAAACAAGGGCTTATGAATGGTATAAGGCTTTTAAAGAAGGCCGAGAAGTAGTAGTAGACTTGCCTCGTTCTGGTAGACCTTCAACCGCTACGACCAAAGAAAACATCGACAGAATCAAGAAGCTAGTGCTCGAAAATCGACGTATGAGTCTGAGAGAGTTGGCTAGTGAGGTGAACATATCTTTTAAGTCCGTCCACAACATTCTCATTGACATTTTAGGCATGAAACACGTCGCCGCTCGACTAGTTCCAAAAGAGCTCAATTTTGTTCAAAAAGCGCAGCGAAAGCATGTCGCCGAAGACATGGTTTCCGAGCTTCTAAGGATCCGACCTTTATGAAACGTATAATAACTGGTGACGAGACATGGGTTTATGAGTACGACATGCAAACAAGCCAACAGTCTTCAGAATGGCGTCTCGAAAACGAGCCGAAACCCAAAAAACCGCGGCAAAGTCGCTCCAAAATCAAGGTGATGCTGACAGTTTTTTTTTACTACAGTGGTGTGGTTCACTCCGAATACCTTACAGAGTGAGAAACAGTGAATAAAGAATATTATTTAGGCGTCATGAAGCGTTTGCGTGAGAGTATCCGCCGAAAACGTCCAGATTTGTGGCAACACAACTCATGGATGCTGCACCATGATAATGCACCATCACACACAGCCATTATAAAGAAAGAGTTTTTAGCGAAAAATTCAACAAAAGTTCTCGACCAAGCACCGTATTCACCTGATATGGCTCCGTCTGACTTTTTTTATTTCCCAAGTTAAAATTACCACTTCGAGGAAAACGTTTTGAGTCGATAGAAGCCATAAAAGAAAATTCGCTGAATGAGCTAAAGGCCATACCGCAAATAGCCTATGAAAAATGTATGTATGGAAGACTGGGTGAAGCGTTGGAGATGTTGTATTGCAAGCGATGGGGCCTACTTTGAAGGCGATAAAATAAATTTAGATGAATAATTTGTAATTTTTGTTTTATTGACAAATTCCCGATATTTAGTACACAGAATGTATACCCTTTCAAACTAAAAAAAATTTTTTTGATTCGGTTCACAATTGGCGAAAATATTGATGAAAATACACAAAAAATATAGACAAACATAGAACCTCCAATTCTAATTTGAAGTGGGGGCGATAAGTCCTGCACTGACGTCTGCATGGGGTGTTTTGTGCATTTCCACCTCCAGCGTCTACCCGAGCCAGCCCAGCTCCAAAGTAACGGAGCGTGGCTCTGGGCCGCTGGCATAACTGCTCCATTGGCTTAGATGGTGAATGAGATGATGGCGATGTGGATGACAAGGCTGATGATAACGCAGAAGCATCATGCAACCCATTGCATATTCACATTCATATTATTTTATTGATATCAAAATACAGATACAAGTCAATCCAAATTAATTACAATTGTAGTTATAATAATAATATTAATCCTTAAAATTTCAGCTTTGCTAAAGCAAAACATAAGTCTCTTAAAATTACAATTGCTTAAAATTAAAACAAAAAAATAGCCAAGTTAAATAAATTATTAAATATTAAATTGTAAAAACAAAATGGTAAACAAAGTGGTTCAATATAAATCTGAACAATGCCACAATATCAAAACTTACACTTAAGTATGTCAAAAATTGCAGAAGCATCATGCAATGCAAACCTCCTCCTTTTTGGAAGTCGGCTAAAACTGAGATTCTCTTTCATTTGTTTCGCCCAGATAATCATCTTTCTGTGTAACATAATTTAATAGAGCATTATAAAAATGTAAAGTAGGCAATTAGCTATTCGAAGCGTATAAATAGTTGTTTCATGCTTTGCGGACCATAAAAACGTTTTACGTTTTAACATAACATTCTATGAATGTACATGTCATATAATATTTAACGGAGTCAGTAAGTTCGTATAGGCGGCGTGGCTAGCCCTGGTATCAGTATTAAAGCTAGATTTTTCAAGTGAAAAAAAAAACATCATAGCGGCGTTATGCACTTTTTGGAATGGGTAAAAAATGTTAAACTCGCGTCCTGATCAAAATTCGTAAGACGGAGGGAGTGTAGACCGCCGGCGCGGCGTAGGAGAGGAAGTAATATCCCCCTCTCTTTCTACCGCGCTACGAAAATGTATGCCTGCTTCTGCTGTTTCCTCCTCCTCAGGTCGTTTGCTCACTGCTGAGCGTCGTAATGTCCCGCCTCTGTATTACTTCATGGCATAAGTATTTCCATCTCTGACGGTCTTCCGCTTGGTGTATGGCATCAGATATGGCTATGCCCAGTTCTTTGCCCACTTGGTCGGACCACCGTATTGGGCTACGCCTCCTGGGTCTTTTCCCTTCCACCTTTCCTGCTCCTGCTGTTTAAGTGGCACAGTTAAGGGGCGATCGAGTAAAATCAATCAAAACTGTATTTATGGTTATAACGATACCATCAGTACTACTAAACTAGTTGACATAAAAAAAATATGACAAATACAACAATGAATCAGTTTACCGTTTCTATTTATCAGAAATAAATAATGATGTTCCACTTTATTTTAAAAAAATCGTGAATTTACACCAAAAAGCGTAAAATGGCATACTCGCGTTTAACTGAATTTGTATTATAAACAATCGAACTTCTATACAAACTTGAATTAATATTAATCTCTAATATTGAAAGTTTTAAATGTATTTATTACATTTGTAAAATAACGTCTGATAATTTAACTATGAATTTCCAAAAATCTCGTCTCAAATTCTCCATACATTATTTCTATGGACGCGCGATGTTGAATATATACGCGACGTATGCGCTCGGAAAATCAGTCGACCACCGGAGCTCAGAGCGAGGTCACGTCGATTTGCGGAGCGACGCGCTGAGAACACTCGACCGCGATCTATTGTGTACGAATATTCAGCTGCAAATAAGTAAATGAGGTAAGTTCAGTTTTGTGATTTTTACTTTTTTCGTATAATTTGATTATATTTCTTGTGTTAAAATAATACTTATTTTTCCTTCATTTATGTTTTAGTGACAATGGAAAACGTAAGGAAAACTATTACAAAAAGAAAGGCGGCGTTTTTTTCGAAATAAAAATATTTATTTGCAGAAAATTACTAATAAATCTACCGTCCAATCTGGAAACAATGATTGATAATACGTAAGTACATCCTAAACAATTTTTTTTAATGATACTATGCCGGCTGACCGAAACTGTTTGTACAGGGTTATTCATATAATTATATCATGTAGGTATGAAACTTTTTTAGGAAAATATGAAATTAATTTTCTGATGCTTTTACTATTCGTTCTGAATTGGTACCAACCATTTTCTCAGTCGGTAATTAGCAAGCATTTTATTTCAATGAAGAAGAATATCTTTACCTATATTTTCTAGAATTTAATGCCGGCTACCCACGTTTTATCACTCAGACTAATTCACGTATAAAAATTCAAATACCAAAATTTTATACAGGGTTAATTATACAATGTACATACAAGTATTAATAATTTGAAAATGGTCGATAAAAAAATTTATATTATACTCCAGAAACGATTCTATAGAAGACAAAGGAAAGGTACTTCCCGATTCTTCCGCCAGTGTTACTCAAACCCTCCCTGTCGTATCACCAGAACACTTTGAAGACCACATGTGAAAGAAGATCTTGCTGCATTTAAATTTATGTATGTGTAAATAAACTTGATTTATCTGAAGTCCTCGTTAATGTTTAATAATGACAACATTGTTTTTGTTTTTTATAATTGTAAAGATAATTTATTTAAACAAACTAACATCTGAACAGATGAAAGAAAAAAATGCCAAACTGAAATAGAGAAGCTTTACTCCGTCAAATAATATAATTTATTGTTTTTAATAAAAAAAAATTCAGGAACCACAAAAAAGTATCGATGACATCGACTTCGTTTTAGAAGAAGAAGTTGAAGAAGACGAACAAGAACTCATATTAGAAGGAAATCGTTTAGTACATTTATTTATTCGGGATCCACTCAAAGATTTACTGTAACAGGATTTAATACCCTGTGGTCTATTTATTGACGAAAATTTGCCCTTTTTGGGAGCAAGAAGACAAAATTATCGAAATAAAGTGCCCTTATTCGGCAAGAGAAATGAGAATAGACGAGGGAATTAACGAAAAAAAATCACATTTTGGAAAATGACAAAAAATGGCGAAATTAACCTCGATAAAAATCATGATTGGTATTATCAGGTTCAAGGTCAATTACATATAACCAAAAAAACAGAAAAAGATTTAAAAATAGAATGGATAGAGAAAGACGACGAATTTTGGCAGAAAAAAATGGAAGAAAAGCTACGAAACTTTTATTTTGATTGTTTGCTGCCAGAAATCATTGACTCACGACTCGATAGGAACATGGAAATAAGAGAACCTCAGTACGTACTTGACTCCATAGAAAAAAAAACAAAAAAGCGCGCATCAAATACTGAAACTGAAGTAAAAATAAAAATTCAGAAAGCGTAAAATGTGTTTCTCTTTATATTTATAGTTCAAATTTCCATTATTTTATAAATAGTTGTTCCATTATTTTATTACTAGTTGTATCAATAGCCTTCCGTTAAATTTAGTTCTGACTAGGGAAAACGCCTTCTCAAAATCTGGTTATAACCTAGACATACAGTCTAGGTTATAACCAGATTTTGAGACATACACATACATATAGCATTATTTATGTTCAATACAGTTTATACTTATCAAATTCTAGGTTGGTCTCATAGTGGTAGTGGTTCATAATGATGGTCTCAATCACCCCCCTTTCGGCTTAGCACAAGGCAATCACATAACCCTGTACAAACATTACAATAAAATTAGTATAAACATTCTACACGTAAACGTATGTTAGCTAGGTACACTGAAAGTGTTTGATGTTCATAAAAATAACCCTGTATAAAACTAAAAAAACAACTTTTACACAAAAGTATACATATTTATTTGCTTGCCTTGTTCTAAACTGAAAAGTGGAGAGGTCAAAAGTCATCTTTATGGACAACATTTAATATGGAGCCAACTCAGAATTCGAGAAAAGTGTGAAAAATAATATTAGCTGTCCCATGTAAAGTCGGAACCAAAAAAAAAATCAGTCTATTTTTATTTTCGATTCTGACTTTATATGGGACTGCTGATTTATTTGCTCAAATTCCGGGTTAGCCCCATATTAAAAGTTGTTCATTACGATGGTCTTAATTAATTCCTTTTGGCTTAGTATAGGGCGAGCAAATAGCCCTGCAAATATTTAAATCATACTCAAAAGTTTAAATTCCTGAAATAGAATATTATTATTAAAAATATTGCAATTACGGAATTCGCAGTTTTGCTTGGATCACGCACGACACGGTGTGACTGCCGCGCGCCACGCAAACTTGTCAATGTGTGCGTGTGACGCACACACCGTTAGCGGGCCGCTCGATCGCGGTAAATACCTAATTTGCGCCGGCATCTTTCGTTCGGTACAGTCTTAACAATAATGTAAAAGTTGTATGCAACAATTCGAGCGAACTATTCCAATTTTGTACACGATGGAAGTCGGTTTTGCAATTTTTTGCGAAAAATAATTATGAGTCGACAATTTTGCTCTCGTCTAGATCCGGAAGTTGATCCTCTTTGACAGGTCGCATTTTTTAACGAATGTTGACGTAACTTGGAAATATAAATATAATAGTATTTTGTTCCCTTGCTTGTTATTTGCTTTAATATTGAAATAAAGACGAGATTTGCGTTTCTCTGTAAATCAAAGAACTTTTATTTAAAAGATGCCTTTTAACAATTAGTCTATTTACTTAAACATACACATAATATTTACTTGCCTGTAAATCAAAGAAACAACATTTAAAGCCCTTATTTCGGGGTATTCATGTCTATCTTAAATAAGATTAATTTCCATCTCACACAATAAACATAACCTCCAATATCCACTTATTAAATCCGCTGTCAAATGCGAGTCAACGACAATACGGCGAAGGCGCGGAACTTTCAAAAATGAGAATTACCTACTATGACTGCAGTGATTCTCTTTACATCTCCCCCTCTTGAGAAAAACAATTGCTTGCAATTGTTTATTAAACATTAGCGACTGGAGAAAGCTTAGTGATATGGTAGTAATTTGATTCCGATTTTGCATGTCCGACATCGACTTCATAAATTGAATTAGAAATTTTTCTCTGAATTCTGTAGGGTCCTATTCTTAATTCATCCATTTTCTTCCTATTCAGACGATTTCCATTTTCCACATAAACCTTATCTCCAACTTTAAATGGGTACTCTTTCCGGTGTTGGTCATAAATTTTCTTGTTATAATTGTGCGATTTCATACTATTTTTAAATGCTAATTTTCTATCTCTTTTCAAATCCTCTGTAGAACATGTTGTTTTCAATTCAGGTGGTAGAATATTTACATTTTCGCCTTCAAGTAGATATTTCGGGGCAAACTTTGTTACTGTGTGTTCTGTTTCGTTGTATTTTTCTATTACTTCCTGTGCAATAGTAGTCCATGCTTTTTTCTTATCACATTCATTTATTTTACATCTTATCTTGTTGATTATAGTTTGATTTAATCTTTCATTAAGTCCATTTGAAAATGGTGTATCCACAGCAGTAAATACTAGTTTTATATTATTATTTTTCAAAAATTCCTTAAATTCTTTGGAATTAATTCCAGGGTATTGGTCAGATAATATCATGTCTATGTTATAACTTTGAGTCACATTTTTTAATAGTTTTATGAAATCACTTGAGTTTTGATTTTTAGATGTTAAAATGTAGGCATATCTTGTAAAATGATCAACCAATAGGTGGAGGTACTTTTTTGTTGATCGTGATCCTCCAAAACCACCAATGGTATCAATGGATATTATTTCAAACGGTCGTTTTGCTGGGCCTAATTGTGACAATTTTCCAATTTTCGGTTTTCTTCTTGATTTGTTTTTTATACATGTCTCACATTCCTCACAAATTTGTTTAATGTTTTCATTAATATTTCTTGCCGTGTAGATTGGAGTGATTTTATTTGTCATTTGTGTTTTTCCAAGATGACAGTATGCATTGTGGACATTCTTTATTAGGATTTTGCTATATTCTTCTGATAATATAATTTTCCTGCTGTGTTTGTTGTTTTTGTAGTAGATTCCATTTTCCAATAATAATTTATTCTTTTCATTTTGAATTTCTTTATTCTTGCTTTGGTCCTTTTTTATATCTTCCAGGTTTATAAAATTTACAACTTTTAAAACATCGTCTTCATTATCATATGGATCTAGGACTGGATTTCTGCTTAAGGAGTCTGCTTCTTGGTTTCTTTTTCCGGGATTATATTTAATTTTAAAATTATATTGGGATAAATAATATGTTAATTCGCCCAGTTCTTCGTCTGTTCTTGCTTTAATGTTCATATTCTCTAATGGTTTATGATCACAATATACCGTAAATTCTGTCCCCATAAGCCAGTGCTGCCAATATTTTACAGCCTCTTTAATAGCTAGGCATTCTAGGTAAATTGCTTTTTTCTTTTTTTGTGCCTCTGTTAATTTCTTTGAAAAATAAGCTACTGGTCTACTATCGCCATTTTTGTCTGTTTGTTTTATTAATGCTGCTACTCCTTTGATACTAGCATCTGTGTAGATTTCTATAGGTTGTTCTGGATCAAATATTTTCAGAATTGGTTCTGAGCATAATAATTCTTTTATTTTATCGAATGATTTCTGACAGTCTGCAGACCACTCAAATTTAACATCTTTCCGTAATAAATTGTGTAAAGGTTCCAAGATTATTGCACTATGTGGTATGAATTTATGGTAAAAATTTACTTTTCCTAGGAATTGTCGAATATTTTTCCGTGTTTCTGGAACTGGATAGTTTTTTACTGCTGCCAAATAATCTTTAAGAGGTCTCACAGAGTTATTTTCTATTATATGGCCTAAGTATTTAGCATAATGATTTGCAAATATACATTTGGAAAATTTCAATCTAAAGCCTTCTGCAAGTATGGCTTCCAGTAATTCTGATATGTGTTTTATATGTTCTTCAAATGTTTTTGAGAAGATTAAAATGTCATCTATAAAATTTACTGCAAAACTGGAGAGTTTGTATTTTCTAATGATATTGCTTAAAATTCTTTGGAAAATCGCTGGGGCAGTCTTCAAACCAAAAGGAAGGCAAGTCCACTGGAAATGTCCTTCTTGGGTTACAAATGCAGTTTTGTGTCGATCTTGAATTCTTAGTGGAATTGACCAAAATGCTGAATTTACATCTAAAGTAGTAAAATAGTGGCAATTTACAGTTTTTACCATTAAATCTTCAATCAATGGGAATGGCTGTGACTGCGGGACTACAATTTTGTTTAATTCTCTGAAATCTATGCATAATCTTGATTTCTTTTTATCTTCTTTTTTGTATGCTAAAGTCACTGGAGCAGCAAATGGGCTATACGATTCTTCGATTAGGTTCTCTTCGAGTAGTTTTGAAATCTGGTCTTCTATCTCTTTCCTATCTTCAGTTGTGGTTCTATATGGACGTTTGCTACAGTATTTATCCACCATCAGGTCAATGTGAGCTTCATAATCTCGTACAATACCGACATCATATTTATCTTTAGCAAAGATTGTTTTGTATTTTTCGATTAACTTATTTATTTCTGTTTGTTCGTGCAAATCGAGATGATTTGTTAATGCCTCAAAGGAATTTGGGTTTATATGCTCATTAAAGTTTATTTCACAATTATTCATTGGTTTTAATTCTTCTTCATTTTTGTCACCTAGTGCATCAGGAATTTTGACATTTGTTTTATTTGGTATTTCTCTTTCAGTTTTAATTTCCTCTATGTTTTCATGTTCCTTTGTTATATTTTTTTCCTTGACTTGTATAATATTAAGTTGTTCGTCTTGACTTAATTTGAATTCTTGTATACAGTCCAATCCAATTAAGAAATCATAGTTAAAATTTTCATTATCTATTACAAATATATCCATATTTCTTTCTATATTGTAAATTTTTACTTTTAGTGTTATCATACCTTTTGTTTTCTTCTCACCATTAATAGTTTTCAAGTTTACCTCTTCTATGTTATTTGTATTTTCTTTTGGATGTATTTTTAATAATTTTGCATTTATCAATGACACATTGGACCCTGAGTCATAAATACCAGTAACTGTTAGAGTGTCATTTAATAACAACTTTACTTTTATTAATGGTGGTACCTCTAGTTTTTTGGATTTTTTCCGTTTAATTCTATTTCTAATTCCGAGTTATTCACCGTTTTCACCGCTGTCCTCGAGTTTCTCTCTTTAAACCAGCAATTTTCTTCTGGATGATAACGTTTACCTCTTTTCTCTCTTTCACAAATTTGACATGGTTGTTTTTCTTCAGTTCTTTTGCTTTTAGTGTCTGTATTTGTGTAAATCTTTTTATCATATTTATTTTTTCCAACGAGACGTTCCAATTTTCCTATTTCATTATAGAGGTCTTCCGTTTCTTTTAAACTTTCTCTGTCAACTTGGTCTGTAATATAGTTTGGTAGTCCAAATGCTATAAGATCAATAAGTGTCTCTTTATCAATTGATTTTCTTACTTCCAGTAGTAATCTTTCTTTCTTTAAAGCATATTCAAGTAACGAGCCTGATTGATATTTGAAAGCAAGTGCATATCTAACAGATGACCACCCTTTATGTGCAAAAGTCTCACAAAATTTTTCTTCCCATGTATTCCATTCTGATTCTATTGTGTGTTTGACTAGCATGCAACTGTACCAATTTAAACTAGAATTTTCCAAGAAGTTATTTAAAATTTGTATTTTCTTTCTATCTTCCTTAATTTGGAAACGTTCACATTCTTTATTAAAATCTTTGATCCACTGGTAGGCACTTGAGTTTTTACCAGTGAATTTCTCAATCACAAAATCTTTTGCAATCCTTCCTAAATTCTGAGTTTCTGATTGTACTTCTTTTTCTTCAAGCAATTTCTCTAATAATTTTTCCAATGTTTGAGTTGAAGAAGTAGGTTCGGCCTTAGTACCTTCAGTAATTTCTTCTAAGTAGATATCATTAAACTGCACATTTTGCTCTTCATCTAAATATATTTCTGATATTTTGTCTGTCAAAGTTATCCATATTTTTCTTATTTGGTGTCGTTTAGTTAATGTTTTCTTGACTTTTGCAAAGTATGAAGTATTTATAATTTCTTGGTGGTGGCTCGCAGGTTGGTATTCAGGAGGTATTCCAAAAACGTCTCCACTTGGCTTGGCAATTGAGGTTATACAAATGACATTTGATTTTCCGTCGGGTGCTTGTTTAACTACAAAATCAAACCTCAATTTCTCCATCTTCCTTGAAATAACTGCAGAAAAAGTTGTTTTATAATAGTATTTTGTTCCCTTGCTTGTTATTTGCTTTAATATTGAAATAAAGACGAGATTTGCGTTTCTCTGTAAATCAAAGAACTTTTATTTAAAAGATGCCTTTTAACAATTAGTCTATTTACTTAAACATACACATAATATTTACTTGCCTGTAAATCAAAGAAACAACATTTAAAGCCCTTATTTCGGGGTATTCATGTCTATCTTAAATAAGATTAATTTCCATCTCACACAATAAACATAACCTCCAATATCCACTTATTAAATCCGCTGTCAAATGCGAGTCAACGACAATACGGCGAAGGCGCGGAACTTTCAAAAATGAGAATTACCTACTATGACTGCAGTGATTCTCTTTACATAAATATAACCCTACACGGGTTCTATTGGGGTACGAGATTTTTTCTTGTCATCGGCGATTTTTGATTGTAGGGGTTTCAACTCTCTCAACTGTATTGTTCACAGTACAACTATTTTTACAAGCTTTTATTTAGTTTCACCTGTCCCGTTGTCTGTCTGTCGTTCTGTAATCAAATCTTGCAAATTAAATTTGATCCACTTCCCGTTTACCAATTGAGCTGAAAGGAGATATTGCAAATATGCATAGAAATTGGGCCACTAAAGGGTACAGTATTTCAAAATTGTTTCTTTCGGAAAATGATTTTCCCGTTATTTTTTACAATAACAGTCTCCATTAAAAGTAATTTCGTGTATTCGGGCATTAAGGTTACATGTGACCAAAATGACAGTAATTCAATGACTGAGCAAAAATCAAATTGGAAAATGTGAAATTACTCATAAATTAAGCATTTGATGCGGTTGTTTCACTCTGCGCATTTATTTATCATAGTTTAACGGATTTTTTGAGCTACTGTACCTAGTCTGAGCCCATTTTGCATTATCTCCTTTTGTAATCATGTGTAAATCGCGTGACAATGCAATATTATGATGACATGGTGCTGATCTGATGATGGAGCTGGAAGGTAGCCAAATTAACTTAGCAATGAAACGACCCAACCTCATCGAGTTTGGGTTCATTTGAATGATCTTGGCGAGTAGTTTGTCTTTCAATGGTAACCAGGGTCTGATGATGGAGCTGGAAGGTGGTCATAGGAACTCTGTAATGAAACGACGCAACCCTATCGAGTTCGGTTCGTTTGATTCGTCTTAGCGAGTATGAGTACTTGTTCAGTGAAAGCTTGTTTTAATTTTTTTTTTCAAATATGCATTTGTTTTATTTTTCATCGGGATTTTTGACTGTAGGGGTATTTCTCTCAACTGTATTGTTCACAGTAAAATTGTTTTTTTTTCTTTCCAGATTTTGCGATCGCAATGCCATCTACACATACTGCGGGATCGTGCTCGTTGCCATCAATCCTTACTATGACTTGCCCATATACGGTACGTAAATCGAAATTAAGGTGTAACTAGTTGACGGCACGAACTCAGATTTGGCGTAGCTTAAATAAATCATATGCCAGCTGTATTGTCTGAAGAAGAGATAGATTCGATGATAAACAGTGTGCCTGTGCCTGTGCACCCATTGTAATATTATTTTTGTTTTTAATTGTTTTAAAATACCTAAAATTATTACCTATCATGGCTGCAAACTAAATGCGCATAAGGTTTTCTCCGTAGTCAATTATGAAAAAAACTTGAATGGTTTTTTTTAATAATAGTTATTTGAACTAACGAATATATAAATTAGGCCGCTATTTTCATAAAAGATGACTCAGTTTAGTTCTTCTGTGTTTTTTTAGCATTCAAAGTTTCCCAAAAATTGGAGTCTAAATTCAAATGTTCCACGGCTCGTATCATTCGAGTGGAGAATTTCTTGAATCGGCCATCGGCAATTTTCCCAGAAAATTGAATTAGATAGATAGATAGATAGATAGATAGATAGATATTCTTTATTGTTAACACAAAGAGCACAAGTAACATAGATAACAAAAACATTATAAGTATAGCGTGTAACAAGAGGCGGCCTTATCGCTAAAAGCGATCTCTGCCAGGCAACCTTTGGATGGAATAGGAATATAGAACCAGTAAAGACGAGGGTGTGCGTTAACAAAAATAGTTCGTACTTGTAAAACATACATTTACATACTAATAAATATTTACATAAACATAAAGTACATAAAATTAACCTACCATACTTATCTAAACATACTTATAATAACAAAAAAAAAAAAATAGAACTACTTACATAAATAAATAAATAAATAAAGACAACAGCACTATCGTTTATCAACGAGCGGACAATTGCTGAATTATTTCTGCACATTGACTCGCCGTGTCTTCACATACCTCTAAAGTTTGATTCAGTCTATAGTTTTGTTTTACCCGATTGTTAAAGAAGAGGGTTTATAATTGTACTGTATTTGTGCAGGAGATGAGACCATCATGGCGTACCGTGGGCAGGCGATGGGCGATCTCGACCCCCATATATTCGCTGTTTCCGAAGAGGCTTACACCAAACTGGAGCGGGAAAAACGGGACCAGAGCATTATTGGTAAGAACAAAAACAAAAAACATTTTTTTTTAATGTTGAATAGGGCTTCATTTGGGCACCAACTTGCCTGATGGTAAGCGAAGATGGTTTACTGAACATAAAATTCTAACACTTCCGTCACTCTATATCTTGGAAGTAGCTTACTTTGTAAAAACTAACCAACACTATTTTCCTTTCTCAAACGACAAAGTTATTCGTAATAGACGTAATAAATACAAACTTAATATAGACCAGCGTAAAAAAAAGATAGCAAGTGAAAGTATTTTCTGTATGGGACCTGTAATACAACAAAATACTGAACTCGCTGAAAAAACTCAGCCACACTCTGTTCGAGGCAAAACTAAAGAAGGTCCTCCTGACTAAGTGTTACTACACTGTTAGCGACTTTATGACTGACTGTATTGACTAATTAATCTATGAAATTGTAATCAATCTATTGTAATCAATTTAAACATAATTTCAGACTTTTATTTTTGTAACATTAATTCGATTTGATAATAATAAATATTGCTGCCAGTAACGTTGCACGCAATGAATAGGCAAGTTTGTATTGAGCCATGATTATACAGGGTTATTTCTAATCAATTAGCATCCTCTTAGGGGCTTATTCTGTACATCAAAACTACAACTTTTGTTCTGCGACTTTTGTCAAAACTCAACAAAATTTTTTGTTGTTCCATAGAAAAATATCGTTCACCCGCGACAAAATGTATGGAACAGCAGATTTTTTTTTTGAGTTTTGACAAAAGTTGCAAAACAAAAGTTGTTAGTTTTGATGTACAGAATAAGCCCCTAAAAGGATGCTAATTGATTAGAAATAACCCTGTATAATTATACCACCAATGTAACATGCAAACTCCAATAAAAAAAATGACTTTGAAGTTGTAGCCGAAGATAGAGTATATGTAGACCTAGAAGATGCCTATTCACTCTTGACTTACTACAATACAACACTACAATACAGTACTACAATAGTACTACAGTTATATCCTTTCTTCCTTACATAAAAAACCCTTTCTTAAAAATACCCCTCCTTCCCTTTCCCCTAACCCTTCCCTTCCTTTTTCCTTATAAATCGTTTTCGAAAGTGTGTTTGCTGGTTTCGTTCATCTTCCACGCGACAACGGAGCACCGGATTGGCTTGACTTTTCGCATGTAAATGGTTCATAGGTCAGAAAGTGACGTGGGCTACTTTTTCACCCGAAAAAATAAAAGGTTCCTAGGGGATAGCACAAAAGTCAAAAATTCACGCGGTTGAAGACGCGGCCAAATACTAATTTTTAGTATAAATGTAAGTAACTGGCACATTGCCACGTGGTCACGCAGAACGTATCACGCGCTAGTGTCAAGTGTTCAATAATAGTAGTTTATGCAACTGTCATATAATGAAGTGTTATATGCAGTTGCATACACTACTTTATCTTCACTAATAAAAATAAAAATAAAAATAAAAAACATATTGCGAAACATTAAATTCACGCGTACGTATATTGTCACAGTGAACTTGGCGCCATTAAAATCTAACCAATGAGAGCGCAGCTGCGCGCTCAGGGCCAATCAGGAGCGAGCGCGCGATGTTATAATGAGATTTTACGATATCGATGTGGATATTATAACGTCATGTGAAATTGCTTAAATGTTGTCTGCGCTATAACAGTAGTCAAAGTCAAGTATTGGAAACATAAGTAGAATGTTATAACATTAGTGTAGATAAAAATGGATAATATTGCGTTTTTAATGTTTTTATGGTTCCGTTGTAAAACGAGGAATTATAAAAACGTAAATCGCACGCTTACTAGTTGCAAATCCACACGTTAGTTCATCACTACGGCGCGCCGCGACTGACTAGCATACCGAGAGCATACCCCGCTCCGAGGCGCGTAGGTATGATTCGCGTTCCGACCGTTTTGTATGAAGACGGAATACTGTTAGATTCTCATTACCGTGGCGCGGTGATCAAAACCAAAACTGCGTATCTCCGAATTCGCGTAAAACGGTATTACTGTACTTATAATTTTACTAAATCTACTATATTTGATTCCAGTGAGCGGTGAATCAGGCGCCGGCAAAACGGTGTCAGCTAAATACGCGATGCGTTACTTCGCGGCCGTCGGCGGGAACGCCACCGAGACTCAGATAGAGAAGAAAGTGCTCGCTTCCAGCCCCATCATGGAGGTAACTACGAGTATTTATAGGCCGAATCATACAAGTCGGTGGATGTATAAAAAATATTAGGTGACATCTTACACACGGTCTCTGACCCTAAACTAAAAAAAATCTTGTGATATGGCTGCCAGAGACTGATATACATACTACATACATATTTTTAAATACATACCTATATGGATAGTAACTAAATAACACCCAGACACGAACTAACACCTATGTTCATCACATAAATACTTACCCTGGGTGGGAATCGAACCCACGCCTCTTTGATCCAGAAGTCAGGGTCACTAACCACTGAGCCACCGACGCAGTCATGAATGTGAAGTTAGCTACAAACTGCGCAATATCTAATCCTGACGGAAGCTCACATAATGCTGCGCGTTGATTGGGTTTCGCGCAACTTGTAGCTAACTTCACATCCGCCGACTTGTATGATTCTGCCTATATGAGATGGTTTCTTGGATAATTAAAATGCCCACTATTCACTCTTTGCACTTTTGCACACAATTACTTTAAAAACATGACAAATTGTTCGCACTAAACACTTCACACTTGCACTGATGTTCACTCACACTAGTCATTGAACACTTGAGACGTTTTCGCTTCAAAGGTTAACGAAATACGGTCCTGGCCAAAGGCTGGCCGGTCTATGTACAAATCAGACAGAATACAAATATACCAGAATCAAAGTCGCCTTGAATTCTCTAGATTAATGGACACTATTTAGGAACTAATAGATGCTGTTGTGTTGACAAAGTAAACATCATATCTCAGATAGAGATGAAACTGTTAGCTTCTAGTCTTATTATGGTAATATAATTTGAATCGATCACTCGTAAAACTAAACTCATTCGCGCCCTACACAGTGTGTATAATACACTAACTGCTATATAAAACGTATGTTTATCAGCTGTTTACCCGCCTTCGACGAACACGAAAATCGAGTTGTTACCCGTGGTCTCATAGCACTAGGGATTGATAAAGCAAGTGATAAATATTAAACTACTAAGTTAATGACAGCCAGCATTAAAAGTTCAGAAAAAAACAATACTCACCTTATTAATAGTTATAGATCCATTTCATTGGTTTTTCCGTTTCAAAGAACAGTTCCAAAGAGACGATTCATTTTATAAACGTATGCTTGTAATAATGATGATTTTCGGACAGCAAAACACTACCTTTCCTCTTTTGAATTAGGTATATATTTTTACATTATTTTCCACGTTTCGCGAATTAATTGAATGTATATTTAAAAAAAAAACTAATTCGTATTCGTAACTTGCAAATAAATAATTATGTCAAAATGATGAAATCCTACTCTCTTTGTAATATGTAATGGTACTTTGTACTGATGGTTTTCATTTTCTATCGATAAAGCCGGAAGTCCAGGGAACAATACCTAATGCAATGGGACCACGGGTAATTAAAATTACCCGTGGACCCGGTAATGGGTCAACCCACCGGGACCACAGGTAACGATTCGAAAAATAAAGTCGATTCGTCGTTTCGTTCATGCAAAAAATATTTTCTTTCTTTCTCTTTCATGCAGCAGCTGAGTGACGGATCGATTAGATATTTTGCAAGAACGTGATTAAAAAATCGGAGAATGGCATAGACTGCTTTGTATCTTAGAAGCTGCCAGTAATAATTACTTTTCACAAAATGTTGCATGACCGATTTCATCCGGGTACAGAATTCGCGAATAAATGACACGGATCGTTGTAGCAATTTTCGCATTATTGTTGGTTTATCAAAAACGGCTCAGCTGAATTCGATAAAATTTAAACGGGACCAACTTCGAAGTATACCCTTTCCAATAAAACAAAAAATAACGAAATCGTACCACTCTGTTAAAAGTTATGCGTGGTTATACAAAAAAAAAGCAAAAAAATATACTCGTCGACTTGAGTACCTCCTCCGTTTTTTCGTCAGTCAAAAGTAAATCAGTTCTTCCTTAATTAAGCGATTTTTTTTAAATTTTCAGGCTATAGGAAACGCCAAAACCACCCGTAACGACAACTCGTCCCGATTCGGCAAGTTTATAGAGATCCACTTCGACGATCTATACAGGATATGTGGCGCCAGCATGCGCACGTATCTTCTAGAAAAATCTCGTGTAGTGTACCAAAGCGGAGGGGAGAGGAACTACCACATGTTCTACCAGCTATGTGCTGCTGCGCCACATATGCCAGAACTTAAATTGGGTAAGATTTGTTGAATTTTCATAATCTTTAGGTTTCCGAATCCACTTCTGAAGTTTTCTTCTTTCCAAAACATAGGGTATAAAACTCCACCGAATGATGTAGCATCTTGTACACGTGGAGAAAATTACTTTTGCCTGATATTTAGTTGGTAACTATAGATGAAATTTGGATAAAACAGTCTTCTAAAGAAAGTAGGTAGTTAGAGTATCCACTTCGACGACCTATACAGGATATGTGGCGCCAGCATGCGCACCTATCTTCTAGAAAAATCTCGAGTAGTCTACCAAAGCGGAGGGGAAAGGAACTACCACATTTTCTACCAGCTATGTGCTGCTGCGCCGCATATGCATTAACTTAAATTAGGTAAGAATTGTCGAATTTTCAGTATCCATAAGTTTCTAAATCTCGCTTCTGAATGTTTCTTCTTTCCAGTACGTAAAATCTATCGAATGATATAGCAACATCTACAGGTGCCGAAAATTACTTTTGTCTGATATTTAGTAGGTTAAAATAGTTAATGGTCATAATATGGGGGAAACGGCCTTGTAAATAAGTTGTTTAAAAAAAATGGGCTGTGGTTGTGTCATTTATATGTCGGATCCATAAAAAGAGGCTCCGCATCAGTTATGATTCTGCTTCAATGTGGTAATGTTTTATACCACTGACCCAACAATGCTTCAGTGTGGCGTGGCGTGGGTTGAGCGGGCGAGGAGATAAAGGCGACGTCACGAACAATCAGTTTATTTCACAGAAGATTACGTACGATTACAATTATAGAGAACTTTAAGCGAAGGACATGGCGTTCCGCAGCGTAACGCACGCTGCCACCATTCTATGAAGAATCACCAGACTTGAACCGTTCTAATCTTAGTTTTTCACAACCTCTTCCGAACAAGCTCTATTTACAACTCACTGACATCTGTCTGACATGTCACCTCGCATTTTCCCGCCCATCGGCCGATCATGCGATGTCAGTGTCACTTAAAACCTCCTTAGAATCAATCAGCAGCGTTTGTCACAAGCGTTACCCCAGGAATGTTGCCACTTCCATTCCTAGTCCTTCGAAATTAGACTAAGTGGCACTATTTAAAATTAAACTTAAAGCTATTGTCCCGTTACGGCCATCTTGACATTCGCACGTCCTCGGGCGATTATCATCAGTATCTGTAACAAAAGAGCCAATGTGAATGTTTTTATAACCACCGACCCGCACTGGGCTAGCGTGGCGAGGCGTATGTTCAACATTGGACTATTCAAAAATGTCGGTATAGAATATTCGTTTACCGCTCGTCCATTCCTGACATAATGTTACTTTTAGACGTGTTCGAAATGATAACTAACTATGAAGGTAAATAAGAGATAACTAGACAAGGTTTCTTTACATTAGCATAGGGTCTGAAAAACAGCGCTCATTAGGAATTTTATTCGCCAAAACCACCTAATCCCAAAACAAAAAAAAACTTTTTAACTAAAATTTGACGAGCTCACCCGGGGTTTTGTCAGATAGCTTCTCGCAGATTGGTAGTTATTGCAGGTGACCCTTCCCAGCTTCCCTGGACCCGCTTCTCCAAACAGGCTGGAGCGATTTGTTCTGGTTAAAAGTACACGAAGCAAGTTCTGTTCTTCTTCTTTCGGTGTAGATTGTATTGTAGCATAGTGGTCTTCTTTGTTATCATTCGCCATTTTCTTTTGTGATTTGCTTGATAATATTGATCGGATTATATATAATATTGTTACTTTTGTGTATTGTTCGTAAATTCGTTTAGGTAACCAAATTGGCGACGCTTGCCCCTCCACCCTGCGCAATAAGTCACAGTTTTCACTTGACATAATGAATTCCTTGATCCTTAAGCTATATTTATATTCGTTTATTGCACAATGCACTGTTACAACTATCTAATGGTGCTATTTCATTTGGGGTGGATATGATGCTGAAATTTATTACGAGTATTATCTACTTCGGGACTACGCCATTAGTCCCGTAGTATGATAGTAATATAATATGCAATGTGTTCAAATCGCGGAAGTTTAAAAACAACATGATGTTGCAACACCAAAATGTATCCCCCGATTTTGTTGTCATGCCTATGGAAGCACTCTTAAAGATGTCTCCCATATAAAAATCCTGAGTTTTATCCGTTTTTCGCTCAATAATAATAAAGGTAACAAGTAGACGCGTTAAATACTCACAGAATATTTTGTTGTACAACCCGGTCACAATATCTGTGCACCTGACCTCGTGACGGAATTGATTACAGATTATTACAGATTCAGTATTATCTATATATTTTTACCAATTCTGTATCGGCAACGAAGATGCTAACCGTAATGTCGCACCGGGGAGTGCGCGGAGAGGTGACAGGGGAAGCGGGAGAGGCGCCGCATTCCAGCGAGGTGCACAGATATTCTGACCGGGTTGTATATATATATATTTTATTCCAAATAGGTTTGCGCTGGACTACATATTGCTTGATGTTGAGCAGATATGCGGTCTAGGATGTAGCACGCTTACCTAAAAGATACCTATTTACTCTGGATTTGAAGACACACACGTCGTACTTTAGCGGGAAGACAAAGCGTTCAAGGCAAAGCGTTCCACATTCATATTTACTTTAAAAATTAATACTTAGTTAAATTAAAATAAAATAAATATTTAAGAGGGGCTCCCACACAAAAAAAAACTTATTTTTTGGCTCGATATTAATTACCGTAACCGGTAGATGCTTGAAATATTCATAATATATTTAGTTGTATATTCAGTTCAAAAATAACTAATTAATTAATAATACAATATATTAGGGGCCTCATGGCTCTTATACGGTACGGAACCCTTTGTGCGCGAGTCCAACTCGCACTTGATTCAATATACTTTATTTGCCAGAAACATGGTAGTGTAAACAACACACAAAGTCGCATACAGATTTTCGTAGTGTAGAGATCGCATGTTCTTGCCGTGGTGGCGTACAAATGTTAAAAGCATAGGTAATTACCAAAACAATAAAAGCTAAATTTTAAAATAATAATGTAAAAATAAAAATAAAGAATACTACTCATTTATAAGATGTCAACATTGTCATAATAGTTAGAAAAGTCTCAAGTAAAAAGTCAAATAATGTCAAATCATAAAATAATGTCAAAAATAAATTTAATAACTTTAACTAAATAAATGACGAACAAGAATTAATCATGTCAAACATTTGTCAACTTTGTCATCCAAGAAGTCAGCAATACTATAATAACATTTGTCCATTAATAATTTTTTTCTTGGCTGATTATTTTTTTGTTCCAGATCACCAAGACTCATTTCACTACCTGAACCAGGGCGGGAGTCCGAACATAGACGGCGTTGACGATCTCAAAGCTTTCAACGAAACTAGAAACGCGCTCACCACGCTAGGTACGTATTGTGTAGTAATATTTAAAACAAACAAAACTATTGAAGAAAGATTTTTCTATTATTGTAAAAACGGCCTACAAAGTAGGGAAAATGTTTTCCATATTATACCTGTGCCAGCCTTTTTAATAATCCACTGCAGGACGTAGGCCTACCCACGAATGGTGATTGAGCCATATCCACCACGCTGGCCCAGTACGGGTTGGTGGGTTCACATACGCTATCGAATTTCGTCTACGGACGTATGCAGGTTGCCTCACGATGTTTTCCTTCACCGAAAAGCCAGTAGTGTGAAATTCCGTACATAAATCCTAAAGAACTCATTGGTACGGGACCCTCGATTTTACGATTGTAAGGCGGGTGTCACTACCACGGCTACTTATTATACCTACATTGCTCGAAAAATATGGCAACCAAACCAACAAATATCAATTTAGAAAATACACATTTGTATTATTATGGAATATTGACTAGCCAAGTATATTTAGCGTTGTTTTTTCTCTATAAAACTGTATCGCTGTTGAAAAATTGTAGATTTTTTAAAATAATTTAGCAGATTGCTGTCTTTGATTCTATAGGAATTAATGGACGCCCTTCAAAATGTTTTATTGCACTGTTGTGTTCTGCAGGTGTAACAGAAGCCGAACAGCAAGACATGTTCGTAATCCTCGCGTCGATACTCCATCTTGGGAACATCGACCTAACGCACCATAATCCTGAAGAGGGAGACGACGAAGGCGTTTATATTAACGTGAGTTACTGAAATTGCTCTTTTTAGTAAAACAATTGTATTATTTGGTAAGGTAGGACTAGGGTTTGGGTTTTCCCGACAATTTCATAGTCTTGGGACACGAGACAGCCTACAATCATAGTCTCGGGAATTCCCGGGACAACGAGACTATTTTTTTGACGTGATTAACGTCCTATAAATCCATGGACGCCGGGTGCGTAACGTAGACAATTTATTGTAAAAATCAGCGTTTATTACACAGAAAATGAAATCTAAATAATTTTAACGTTAATTCCAGTCTTAATAATATGATTAATTTATTTATTTCCTTTAATCACAAACTTTTCAGCAGTTAAATCTTGTAGTTAAGTACTTAGTTCTCCGAATAATAGACCTAGACGCATTAAGCTCCTTCAATTATTTGAAAATAAAAATGATAACATGACAATTTCAACAATCTTGTGGCATTTCGAGTCTCGACCTAAAAGTCCCGGGACTCTAGACAACTAAAATTACGGGAATTCCCGGGACTTCGAGACACGATACGTCCCGGGACCCAAACCCTTGTGGACCGAGATCCCACCACAAGAACATCCCGCTCATAGCGTACTCGGTTCAAACCTATTTTTAACCCCCGACGCAAAAGAGGTGTGTTATAGGTTTGACGTGTCTGTTTGTCTGTCTGTCTGTCTGTGTGGCATGAACCGATTTCAGTTTAGTTTTTTTTGGATGAAAGGAGACTTAATCGTGAGTGTTCTTAGCTATGTTTTATAAAAATCGATTGAGCCGTTTAAGAGTTATGGTGGGTTAAAGTGGGGATGGAAGAACCAAAATTCTACAAATGTGCCCAAAATGGTTGTCAATGTGACGGGGGTTTTTTAAATTTTAAATTTATAATAGTTATTATGTAATTATATGAATAGGAGAATATATTTAAATAGGAATGCCTTTCGGAATTTGGCCGCAAGTATTTTAAATTTAATAACGTTTAATTAATTTATAGGAAAACATATCCTTCATAAGTTTCTAATACCTTACTAATTGGGTAATTTTTCAATGACTTTATTAGCAAATATAAAACATGCACACAGTGAAAATATTTTAAATAATTTGCCTAGATGACAAAAGTCAGTACCTACAGTCCTCCGAGTGCGGCCCCTCTCCCAAACGTGCCCATCAAGCTCGCAGCGTTACCTCTCTGGATCGCCAAGGAGATGTGTTGGGTGAGAAAGCTTCCCGACCTGGGGTCGCGACCTCCATCCCTCAGGCGGCGTCCCAGCTCCCTCACAAACTTTATGGCATCCAAGCCCCAGGAGCCCGCCGTCTCGACGGCGAACGGGACGAACTCGTACACCGACTCCAGGCTTCCGTACTTAAGACGCTTGCCCCTGGCGGCCGCTTCCGCTCCCGCACCAGCAGTCTGCTGGGTAGCCGGCAGATGACAGGAAGCGAAAGTAGCGACACAAGTGGCATCCCAAATAAGACAGCGGCCCCTACTCCACGGAATCAGTGTGAGGCCGTCCGGACGCTTACCGTCAGAGCGCGACAAACCAGGGGGCTCCAGGACGCACGGTATATCCGCCGCTATAAGAGCCCTCCTGATTATTTCATTAATCGCGTGGTGCCGAGGACGGCGACCCACACACTTTATGCAACTTAGGCCGTGGTGGCCGTTCGCGTCAACAAGTGCACCACATACGCAGACGTGAGGGTTACACACGTCGCAACCCAATCGAAGGCCTACTGCCACACGGAGGGAGTCGCTGTCCAAGAGGGTACCCATTTGGGGAGACGGCAACGCATGCAACCACGCGCCCGATTCCAGCCTGGCAACGGCGTGGAATCTAGCCAAATCAGCCCCTGTGCTGTTATTCCGAAGCTGATTGGCGATGTTTTTGGATAACACGTCATCCCACCCCCTCTGAACACCTGGCTTCTCCGGAGGCTCAGAGTCCGGGCAAAGAGACAGCCACGCGCTGAAAGCCTCTGCAGCGAACGGGATGCGGATCGTGTCACCATTAGCGGAAATAATTTGAGTGACAAGCTCCGCAACACCGTACGAAGAGGACAGAAATGCGGCGAGTCCTGTCTCTCGCAACCGTCTTACGCCCAGACCACCGTGACGGACCGGCAAACCTGCCTGTAGCCACTGGGTCTCGTTTAGGTGGATGTTAAGAACCACCTCGAGGATTCCCTTTAGCGTCTCATCGAATTGATGTGCCTCGTCAGGGAACTTCCATGTCGGAGCCGTTCTAACGACATACATCAGCTTTGGCATGGCAAAACAACTCCTTAGTAGCAGCAACGAAACGTGAGCAGGGAGGTGCTCGAAGTGGACTGCGAGGGACTCCAACATTTGAGTCTTAGACTTCACACTGCCGGGCACGCCCTCGGTGAAGATAGGGGCACCCAAAAGAGTAAGCGCACTTCGATCCAAGAGTCTTAGTCCGGGTATTAAGGACATAAACGTGGCCTCCGATCCAGCAGTGAGCGGGCCACAGGCGAAAAATTCACATTTCGTCGTATTTATTTCGAGCCCGATTTCCTTGAGGGCCGGAATAAGCCGCCGTATATCCCTTTCCACTGTGGCCGGAGGTCCCCCTATAGTGCCGTCGTCCAGGTACCACAAATTGAGTGGGGCTTCCAGGGATGTAATGATCTTGTGGATTGCTAGGCTGTAAATAAGGGGGCCTAGGGGATCTCCCTGGTGAGCCCCGGTCTGTGATAGGATGCATTCTCCGTTGTACGAGAGGATACTTGGCGACGAATAGCATTGGTTGAGGAACGGAAACAAAGATGGGATCAATAACCGCACTTCAGTCAACATCACGCCCCTGTCGATGCTGTTGAAAGCGTTACTGATGTCGAGTTTCAACAGCACGTCACCGCCCCCCTCACGCATCAGGAACGCCCTCGTGGCGTGGATTGCTGCCTCGCAGCCCAGAGGGGTACCAAAACCTAATTGGTGAGGCTGAAGATAGTCTGCCATGTTGTGCCTAACAGCGCGGCAGCAGAGCTTAGCAACCAGGCGTCGGATAGCGCTGCCCACAGCTATTGGCCTGATACCACCGTCTTTTTTCCGAAGGGCACACAAAGAACCTCCATACAGAAATGGACACACGTCCGAATTGAGGTGCCCTCCCACCAAAAAGTTGCAGAGTCGTGTCAGCGAGTCCAGCAATTTGGGCCCATTGTCACCGGCCGATGGCGAAGTTAGTTCCCTAAGATGCTCCGGACGTAGGCCATCCAGACCGGCCGCCGAACCCCGTTGAAATGAGTTTAATGCACTTGCCACATCTTCCGACTTAAAAGAAAGGCAAGGCGTTGAGGGATCGGGAGCCGGATGGGTAACCCGGGGAAGGGTAGGACCTGGGTGCTTCTCTTTAAGAGCCAACAATGTGTCCTGATTTGAGGCGGCAAAGGTGCAATCCGACGTGAGCATACGTGCCGCTCCCCTAAGATCCCCTTCAAATACTTTTGTCTGAACGGCTCGGTAAACAGAGTGCGGCTTGCACAACGGCCGTTCGCTTGGTATTTCAGGCTGTAGGTCTCCCTCTATGTTGGCCTTTACCTTTGCCGTCAGCGATTTTTTTATTTTCTGATCAGGTATCTTCAGGGCCTTGTACGCAAATGAAAGTAAATCGAACCAGTCCTCTGTGCCGTTGGATTTTAAGCACTGATCAATTATGGCTGTCAGTTTTCCGGCTGCCAGATACCGTGCGCCTTTAGGCACATGTGTGAGAACACGGACCCCGATTTTTAGGGAGGGAAGATCTTTTAAGCCCAGACCTGGAGAATCACTCGAAACTTCGCCCTGAACAGGAGGGGAAGGCAGAGGGGTCGTTGCGTTTAACAACGAAGTATTCCTATGCATACGACCAATGTGAATGCGAAGGCCGTGAGGCATGGCATAAAGCTTTGTTGAATCAAGGCAGTGAGGGCAAGGAGCCCGCGCTGGAGTTGTCATATTGTGTTATAAACAAAAACTGATATGCAAAAACAAGAAATCGGCATAACTCACGCACTGATGTGCAAAAAAAAAAAAAGTTATCTAAATAAGTCAGTACCTAAAAAATAATTTTAAATATGGACCATCTGTTAAAAATTAAAACAATAACAATATCATTATAATACTTAAAATTCCAATAATATGCAAAAATGACTAGATAGGTAAATTGGTTATAATAATGTTAATCTCGAGATTCTACAAGATTTTAAGACAATTAATTTTGAGAGAATAGCTTAGGGTTATTAAAAGACATTTAACAAAAAATATAATTGATTGTTTTATGCGGCCGTGAACGAAAATCGTAAATCTTACAATGACTACACAGTACACCTGAGATCTCTTATCTTAGGTTATCAAAACAGCACAGGTACCGCCCTCTGTAGAACGCGGCCGGAACAGACTTGCGTAATGTTGCGCTGCACTTGTGCCACTTGTGACACTTCAACGAAGATTATTTAACGAACCAAAGGTTGAGAAAGGGTCGCTCGTAAAATCGAACCTCTTGTTTGGTGTATTGATCGGAGAATGTTGTACTAGTGCGATGGCGCAAGCAGAGATGGCGCCACTTGTACGGTGCTGTGGGGATTTATGAAGAAAACCTCTTTTTTTCCCTCTGTCACTGTTTCACTTGCAAATACTGTTGCATAACAACACAATTCAAAGGTCACACACAGAGAAAATGCTGGCAGCATCAGGATCGCACTCGTAGGTCGGGATGAGGACTCGACGGCCGGCGTTGATGAGACCGTGGTGCCATCTCGTTCGATTTATTTACTGAGTTTTCGGCCTGATGACATGTTGAGATAACAATTGTACGTTTGAGATACGCTTTGATTTTCTTGATGTTACGAAGAAACCGAAGAAAACACGAAAAAAAACTATTTAAAAACAATAAAAACAGTGGATCACAAACACGTCAGAGGGGAGGTCCTACCCTCATCCGTCAGAGGGGAGGTCCTACCCTCATCCATCCTATTTCTAATATAAATGTATTGAATAGGAGAATACATAATTATAAACGAGGTTGCCTGGCGAAATGTGTGTGTGTGGTGTTTTGATTGAAAAACGTTTAATAATATTTGATAAAATATTTCATTCACTTGTTTTTAGATACATTACGAAGTTTAGAATATATGTAAACAATGTTGCCTAACGAAAGTGGAAATCCAAATTTTAGGATATGACAAAAATTTATTACAACCTAGGATTCGTTAGGCAACCTTGTATAGATATATTATAAGCTTCGTAATGTATCTAAAAAAAAACAGGTGAATGAAATGTTTTGTCAAAAAGTAATCAATTTTTTTTCAATTAAAAATACTGGCGGTCACATTTCCCAAGGCAATCTGGCTTATATATTCTCCTATTCAATACATTTATATATAAAACAAATGAAAGATATGTTTTCCTTTAAATTAATTAAACATTATTAAATTTCAAATACTTGCGGCCAAATTTCTCGAGGCAACCCTATTTAAAAATATATTCTCCTATTGATATAATTACGTTAAAAATAGGTTTGAACCGAGTACGCTATGAGCGGGATGTTCTTGCGGTGGGATCTCGGGCTATAGGTAGGACAGAGAAATAAATCTATAGGTACGTACCATCCGCACGGCACGGCGACAGAGACTCGCCGGTGGTAAAGTAAAAACGGGACCCTATTACTAAAGCCCCATACAGACTCACGCCGAGAACACCCGATAAGCGTGAATGTGATTGCTTTCTCGCCGTCTCGTTCTCGCGCTCGCCTGTTCCCCGATCGGTGTCATTATTATAGTATCGGTGTCATACATTCTTGTATGCTAATTCACACAAAACCAAAACTGCTGCACTGTCGTCCATCTCGGACAACGATTGAGAATACGAATGAGAAGGTCGCATGAATGTAGATGGTTTCTCGGTTCTCGCGCAATTTCTCGGCAAGACTTCTCGCGTGAGTCTGTAGGGGGTATAAGACTCCGCTGGCCATCTGGCCGCCTGTCTGTCTGTCACTAGGCTGTATCCCATTAATCGTGTTAGATAAACAGTTGAAATTTTCACAGATCATGTATTTCTGCTGCCGCTGTAAAAACGAATACAAAAAACAAAATACAATGAATATTTAAGGAAGTTCCCATACAACAAAAGTGATTTTTGTGCCGTCTTTTTTGCGCGAAATTAATAACGGCAATACACAGACTAGACATTTGAAATAGGGCTAAAGAGTCTTCCATGCGGTACGGAACCCTTCGTGAGTCTGACTCACACTTTTTTATGAATTTTTAATCAATCAATCAAATAGTTTATTTGCATAGAATACATGTACAATACAAGTCATAACAGGTTAGTCTTATACTTACATTGCATTCAGTCTGCAAGCAGACGTGCAAATATTATATTTATAGACATTATATTATGATTAGTAAGTAAGTTCGTATAGGCCGGGTGGCTAGCCCTGGCGTCAGAGTTTTTAAGCCGCCTGAAGGCCTCTGACATGGCTTAACGGTTGAAACAACGGGTACCTACAATTTAATGTGTCATCCGAGCCACGGTAGCATTCAGTTGGAAAATGCCACCCGCGGTCACCCACCCAAATGACCCATTGACCGTGCGGAACGTTGCTTTTAATTAGTAATAGTACTATTTTATTAATTTTGTTACAGCAAAACGACAAGCACCTAGAAACAGTATGCTCTCTACTCGGCATATCGAGGACCGAACTGACTCTGTGGCTCACACACCGGCGGATCCAGTCGGCGCACGAGGTGATCGTGTCGCGGATGGACACGGTCCGCGCCAACTTCGCGCGGGATGCGCTGGCGAAGCGGATCTACGGCGAGTTGTTCGCGTGGCTCGTCCACGCCGTCAATAGGGCGCTCGATACTAGTCTAATGAGGAAACATTTTATTGGTAAGTGCGAATACTTCACTCACTCTCTAGGTTCACTCACTCTTTGGGTTCACTTTATTTATCAACTCACTCTTTGTTATTCACTCACTCTAGGATCTCTCATTTTAGGTTCACTCACTCTAGGTTCATTTACTCTTGGCTCTCTGTGTTCACTCACTCTGTGTTCACTCACACTCTGGGTTCTACTACGATACTAGTCCAATGAGGAAACATTTTATTGGTAAGTGCGAATACTTCACTCAATTCCTAGGTTCACTCACCCTCTGGGTTCACTCTCTCTCTCTAGATTTGCTCACTCTCTAGACTCACTCACTCTCTAGGTTCACTCACTCTTTGGCTTCACTCACACTCTGGGTTCTACTACGATACTAGTCCAATGAGGAAACATTTTATTGGTAAGGGCATATTTCACTCTCTCTCTAGGTTCGCTCACTCTCTGGGTTCGTTCACTCTCTAGTTACACTCATTCTATAGGCTCACGCACTTTCTACTACTTCTATTATATTACCCAGCTGAGAAAGCATTTTATTGGTAAGAGTGAATACAGTTACAAAAACAGTAAAATACTTGGGATCTATATCAGTATCAACCTTTTAATAGTCCACTGCAAGACGTAGGCCTACGAAGGGTGATTGGGCATTTCCACCACGCTGGACCAGTGCGGGTTAGTGGGTTCACATACGCCATCGAATTTCTCGATGTTTTCCTTCTCCGAAAAGCCAGTGATGCTAAATTCCGTACATAAATTCCAAGAGGACTCATTACGTTAAAATTGTTTCCTATTTTGCCATTACAGTTTAGACATCAACGTCGACCCGATTTACTTTTAATCGCAGTGAATTTCAGAACTCTTGTATTTCGATAATTTGTTTTAATGCGGTTGCCCACTCGATAGTTCCCAGTCGCGACTCATAGTTTGAGAAGTCCTGGTCTAGCCTATTGTTTTACGCACTACTACATCATACAACGTATCAGACAGGAATCATCTAACAACCAATAATGAGCTGGTATTTTAGAGTTTGACATTTATTTATTTTTTAAAACATGGCGACCAAAATGGCGACAGTACTTTTTTTGGCTTCATAAATATTTATAAACTCCTTTATGCAAAATATTTAATCCTCCAATTAAGTTTATTAGTTTTAGATAACTAACACAATAATTGTAATAAAACTCAAAAGAAGCTGGTACAAAAACTGCTGAACATTTTAACGGTAAAGATTCATTGACTTTGACATTTGCAACTCGAGCAGCCTTGAATGGGCATAGAGAATGTAATTGGAAAGTCAAAATGCAAATTACCATTTGTCTATGGTAGAAAATTAGGGGATGAACTCCCCCCAGGGAATGACTTAGCGTAGCCAACGTGGAAGTCGTTGAATCGACTCCGAACCCAAGTTGGCCGCTGCAAGTTTAACATGGCCAAATGGGGTTTCTCTGATGTAACCTCAGTGGAGTGCGACTGTGGAGCTGTGCAGACAATGCAACACCTATTGTCCTGTCCTCAGTGCCCAAATACTTGCACACTGAGCAACCTAGTGGAAGCCAACCCTCCTGGAGTAGCAGTCGCTAACCACTGGGCGAAGCTTATCTAGATAGATCACCATCTAGATCTATCACCTTAGAACCATCGACACGAAGAAGAAGAAGAGGGCAAGTTTTGTTCTTCTAAGATCCATGGTTTTGTGCAAAGTGTGTCCTATTTCCTTCTTTTGCGGTCATAAATAATTCTTTTTTTGCAGGTGTCCTCGACATCTACGGTTTCGAAACATTCGAGATAAACTCGTTCGAGCAGTTCTGTATAAACTACGCGAACGAAAAGCTGCAGCAACAGTTCAACTGTCACGTGTTCAAGCTAGAGCAGGATGAATATATCAAGGTTTGCTTTATTAAGACCCTGACGTAATCCTTATCTTAGTTATATTATAAATCCGAAAGTGTGTTTGTTGGTTTGTTTTTTTTTTATTTCGTATAGGTTTGCGTTTGACTACACACTGCCTGATGTTACTCTTTATGTTTGTTACTCTTTCATGCAGCAACAGAGCAACGAAGAGGCATGATTGTTGGAATGGATCTATATCCATTTGAACTATTTCAAAGGTTGAGGATAAGGATTGGCACAATTTTGAAGCCAATTTTTATAAGTATGTTTGAGTAACCTTTAACATTTTCAGGAAGAAATCTCTAAAATTAGACGATGAAAGTATAATATGCGACTTGCGATAATTTTGGTGGTTGACGTCTGGAAATTGATAGACAGACTTCTTGCTGTAAAAATTAAAACATGTATTTCAGGATTTTTAGTAAATTTTTATTATCAGCACAATTTTGTTGCGAATTTTTATAAGGGTCTTTGAGTAATCGTTTAACCTTTTCAGGAAGAAATCTCATGGGAGATGATAGATTTCTACGACAACCAACCCTGCATAGAGCTGATAGAGGACCGGCTCGGAGTCCTAGCGCTCTTGGATGAAGAATGCCGAGTGCCGCAGGGCTCCGACGCGGGTTTCGTCAGCAAACTGCACAAAAGTTGCGCCAAATATCACCATTATATGAAACCGAGATTCGGGGGAAATTCAGGTATGTATTTTTAGCCAAATATGTCAGGTATATCCGCGCCACACAAGTTGGCGGATGTGAAGATACCTAGCTACAAGCTGCGCAATATCCAATCCTGACTGATGCTCGCATAAAGCCGCACGTTGATTGGCTATTGCGCAGCTTGTAGCTAACTTCACATCCGCCAACTGATGGAGCGACCTATAAGTATTTTTTATTTTAATGACAAGTCTAACAAATATGACATGTGACAATCATGACAAAAATGACAATAGTTATGACGACAATAACAAACATAACAAATCTGATAGAGGACGGACTCGTAGTGCTCGTGCTGTTCGTATTTTTGATTTCAATGACAATCTTGACAAATTTGACAAATATGACAAGTATGACAAATATGACAAATATGACATGATCTGAAAAAGGATCGACCCGGAGTGCTCGCGCTCTTAAATCAAGAATGTCGAGTACCGCAAGGCTCCGTCGCGGGCTTCGTCCTCGTAAACTGCATAAAAGTTGCCCCAAATATGACCATTATATCGAACCGAGATTTAGGGGAAATTCAGCTATGTGTTTTTATTTTAATGACATATTTGATAATGTGACAAATCTGAAAAAAACATGACAAATATAAAGAAATAAAACTCATTTATTGTCAGTTGTGTTTACATACATAGTAGTCCACATTTTAAAGAAGTGTCAACAGCTATACCGTCTTGGGCATACAATGACGGATATGATAGATGACAGATATGGCAGATATGACAAATATGACAAGAGCAGAATTAATAGAGGATGAATTCAGATTCCTAGTGCTCTTGATCTTCCCTATTTGCCACAAATCGTATCCTAAATATTCACCTACGCCATTGAATTTTTCTCCCCGTTTTTGGTAGAACTAAAACAGATTTATAAGTATTTTGTTTGTCCATAGCGTTTATAATAAAACACTTCGCCGACGACGTAGAATACCAATGCGGAGGATTCTTAGAAAAGAACCGCGACACTGTGTCAGAGGAACAAGTGGAATGTATAAAGTCTTCTACGTGCTGCACCCTCATCCGCGAGATGTTCACGTCGGACAGACTGACGGCCGAGCAGACCAGCACCCTGCCGCATCCTTCTAGGAGACGGACTACTCCTTCTCTGCCTGTTGGGAGTCTTACTGTGAGTGTTTGTAGCATAAAGTGAAAGATTTTAAGCGTGAGCGTAGCGAGCAAAAAGTATTTAGTAACATTTTTGACAATATGAGGTAGGTTTCAACGTGAGACGGTATGTTTTGCATTTAGGGGTAGTTTTAGGGGGTTCAGGGGAGTTATGGTAGTTACTGGGATTTATTGTAGTTTCAGAAATTTATGGTAGTTTCGGGGATTTTTGGTATTTTCGGAGATTTATGGTAGTTAAGGGGATTATTAGACAAGAACCGCGATACTGTGTCAGAGGAACAGGTGGAATGCATACAGTCTTCTACGTGCTGCACCCTCATCCGCGAGATGTTCACGTCGGACAGACTGACGGCCGAGCAGACCAGCACCCTGCCCCATCCTTCTAGAAGACGGACTATTCCTTCTCTGCCTGTTAGGAGCTTTACTGTGAGTGTTTGTAGCAAAAAGAGAAAGTTTTTAAAGTGTGAGCGTAGCTAGCGTCAAAAAATTTGCAATGATTTTGATAATTTGGGATATTTTCAACGTGAGACGGTATGTTTAGTATTTAGGGGTAATTTCGGGGATTTATGGTAGTTTCGGCGATATATATATATATATATAGGGAGGCCAAAGGAACTTAGCAATGAAACGACACAACCTCATCGAGCTTGAGTTCATTTGAATGGTCTTGGCGAGTAGTTTGTATTTCAATGATAACCAGAGTCTGATGATGGAGCTGGAAGGTGGTTATAGGAACTCTGTAACGAAACGATGCAACCCTATCGAGTTTCGGCTCGTTTGACTCGTCTTGGCGAGTAGTTCAGTAATATTTTTTTTTTTTAAAAGAAGGTTTTTTTTAAATGTAATACAAATACAAATTAACTTTATTTGCCTTAAAACACTTTTAACCATATTCACTTGTCCATTGTCTCTGAACTAGTTAATAACTGTATCTCAGAGCCAATGGTTTCTCCCGTTATAATATCTAGCAACAAAAAGTTATAGAAACAAAAGTAAAATTAAATTTAGAAAAACAATTTAGACTATTTATTCGAAACATGTAAGAAAAAAATACATATAAATATATGTATTTACTCTAAAGCATAAATTACATCGTGTCATACTTACAACCCGGTCACAATATCTGTACACCTGACTTTGTGACGTCATATCGAATTATCGGGACGTATATACATTACCGGACGTCTAGTATACCGTCCGGACGTAAATTATTATCGGGACGTGTATCGGCAACGAAGATGTTAACCGTACTGTCGCACCGGGGAGTGCGCGGAGAGGTGACAGGGGAAGCGGGAGAGGCGCCGCATTCCAGCGAGGTGCACAGATATTCTGACCGGGTTATACGTGTGTGTGTGTAACGCTGCAATACTCGAGATCTCATGAGAGTCAAGGTTTGCAATAATACTTGTTTGTTTTAGCAACCTCCCCGTCGCTCGTCAGGCCAAAAACAGACGGTGGGTGCCCAGTTCCGCGCCAGCCTGTCCGCGTTGATGGCCACGCTGTCGGCCACCACGCCGCATTACGTGCGCTGTATCAAGCCTAACGACGAGAAGTGTCCCTTCAAGTTCGACCATGCGAGAGCGGTCAATCAGTTGAGGTAAGAAATAATAATTATTAATGTTAAAGGTCTCTATTTTAAGAAAAAGAAAAATGTGTTTTAAAACAGGCTCTTAGTGAATTTCCATTCCATTGTAATCAAGTGAATAGGTATCTTCTTAATCTGAGTGCTTCATTTTCCACCACAAGGCGAGTTGGTGGTCAAGCGTCTATTTTATGGCAGTAAAGAAGTACAATATGAACAAGGGATTTATGTAAAGTTTTTCTGAGTAAATTAAACTTTATTCGTATCGTGCAAAAAGAAAAAAAATCCTATTCTTACGAAATTCATATCCTTAACAGCTCATATTACTACTGTTGCTGCTGCTATATCACCACAAATTGTTGATCCTCTACTTTCCGTCACCCCGTTCGTCAGTTATTTGAACATGATTATTCAATATTGTTGGTTTCAAAGCTAGCGGTATGTAAAGAGACCTTAAATTGTTGATCCTTAAGGCTTGGTCACCCTTTCTGTCAGTAGTTTAAAGATAATACTTCAACATTGTTGGTTGCAGAGCGTGCGGTGTGTTGGAGACGATTCGGATATCAGCAGCCGGGTTCCCTTCGAGATGGCCTTACCAAGACTTCTTCCACAGGTACTATTTACATTTATTTTTATCTCAACAAGTTGATTATAGTCCTGATATTGAGCGTTCATTTTGTGAATGAGAAGTTATCCGAAATTATTTACAAGTTCGTAAAAAAGCTATGCCTTTCAACTCTAGATTACACGGTATTCGGGTACTAAAAATACCCACTTTGTAGATCCATCCATCCATCAGCCATAGGACGTCCACTGCTGGACATAGGCCTCCCCTATGAATCTCCAATAACACCGGTTGGTAGCGGTTTGCATTCAGCGTGATCCTGCGGTCTTAATGAGGTCATCCGTCCCCCTTGTGGGTGGACGTCCTACGCTGCGCTTGCCGGTACGTGGTCTCCACTCGAGAACTTTTCGACCTCATCGGTCATCAGTTCTCCGCGCTATGTGCCCTGCCCACTGCCATTTCAACTTGCCAATCAGCTGGGCTATGTCGGTATCTTTGGTTCTTCTGCGAATCTCCTCATTCCTGATTCGATCTCGCAGAGAGACTCCGAGCATAGCCCTCTCCATAGCTCTTACTTTGTAGATATCAACCCTATATCTTTTTTAAACTATACCTTCCTAGATAAAGGTAAAGTTAATTTTTAGATAAAAACTGAGTAATATATGACAAAAATTCTTTTGGTTATATGATTGATTTCTCATAAAGCTCAGCAGTCTCCATTTTGGTAGAATGCAGCCATTTTCGAATAAAATACACACGTTAACTAGACAATCCTTTCGTCAAGTTCAGTGAGTTCTGATTTTAAACCTTATTTACTTTCCTTTAAGGTATCGTCTCCTCTGCCTACAAAAAGACACGGACCGCGCGAATATAAAGGTCACGTGCCAGAGGATACTAGCCAGACACCTGAAAGATCCCGACAAATACCAGTTCGGAGCAAGCAAGATATTCTTCAGAGCGGGGCAGGTAAGAATATTTTTTTGACTAATTACTGGATAAAAACTAATAAGGTAAAATGACGCAAGATATTGGCCGAAAATCACGTCATACCAGTTCGAAGTAAGCAAGATATTCTATAGAGCGGGGCAGGTAAAAATATATTTTGATTAATTACTGTATAAAAACTAATAAGGTAAAATGACGCAAGATATTGGCCGAAAATCACGTCATACCAGTTCGAAGTAAGCAAGATATTCTATAGAGCGGGGCAGGTATAAATATATTTTGATTAATTACTGTATAAAAACTAATAAGGTAAAATGACGCAAGATATTGGCCGAAAATCACGTCATACCAGTTCGAAGTAAGCAAGATATTCTATAGAGCGGGGCAGGTAAAAATATATTTTGATTAATTACTGTATAAAAACTAATAAGGTAAAATGACGCAAGATATTGGCCGAAAATCACGTCTTATAACAGTTCGGAGCAAGCAATATATTATTTAGAGCGGGGCGGGTAAGAATAACTTTTTGACTAATTACTGTAGAGAATTTAATAAGGCAAAATGACACAAGATATTGGCCAAACATCTGAAAACCCCTGACAAACACTAGTTCGGTGCCATCAAGATATTTTTCAGGGCGGGTCAGGAATAATGTGTTTTTGATAAATTAGGTACTGGGTAAGTTCTAGTAAGATAAAATGCTATAGGAAATTGGTCAGACACCTAAAATATCCCGACAAATACCAGTTTGGAGTTACCAAGATATTTTTCGGAGCGGGCCTGGTAAGAATTTTTTTTTTGGTAAATTACTGTCTAAGATCTAGTAAGGTATACAAAGCGCCACACAAGTCGGCGGATGAGAAGTTAGCTGCAGATTGCACTTAGCCGTGATTCGCTAATTATGGCGCATGTGTGCACAATGCCGACGCCGCGTGGCGTAGTGTTGAGCACGGGCATAGGGAGCGCGCGGGAGGTTGGCGGGCGGGTGTGTCCCGGCGTCTCGTCGCTCTCGCTCCCGCGCATACCTATATTTCGGATTTTGCGCAGCGTTCTGCGCATGACTTCCCATCCGCCGACTTGTGTGGCGCTTAGTATAAAATGCTACAGGATATTATTGACCAGACAGCTGAAAGACCCAAGGGGTAACTGAGAATTCCGTGTCAACAGATTACTAGATAAAATATACGAAGTACCGATTTTGATGCGGTTTTTCTGTTTGTTAATTGATTTTGGTCGGTCATTGGGCTGCCATTTTGATATATGTTTTAATGTAAATCATGCTTGTGTTGATAGTATGAGAATTTAACTATTTGAGAATCACTACATAGTATAAAACAAAGTCGATTCTGCTGTCCCCATGTATGATTATATCTTTAAAAATACGCAACGGATTTTGATGCGGTTTTTTTTAAATAGTGATTCAAGAGGAAGGTTTATATGTATAATACACCTGTGAGAAGCCAGGGCGGGTCGCTAGTCCTAAATAATTCAACATTATGGGAAATTATACTTTTTAGGAATTCAACGTTATGAGATTTCAACTTTTTGTACCTAAAGGATTTTGCGGTGTACATTAAAGATTAATTGTAATGTATTGTATTCTACAGGTGGCTTACTTAGAAAAGATCCGAGCAGACATCCAGCGAAAATACTGCGTCATGGTGCAAAGTTGCGTGCGACGTTTTGTCGCGCGAAGAAAATATCTGCGACTTTCCGCCGCCATCAGAGGATTGCAAGCGAGGGCTAGAGGATATTTGGCAAGACGGTATGTATTTATGTGTCGTTAGGGTGCAAAGTTGCGTGCGACGTTTTGTCGCGCGAAGAAAATATCTGCGACTTTCCGCGGCCATCAGAGGATTGCAAGCGAGGGCTAGAGGATATTTGGCAAGACGGTATGTATTTATGTGTCGTTAGGGTGCAAAGTTGCGTGCGACGTTTTGTCGCGCGACTTTAATATTAACGTTATCAGAGAATAGGCTAGTTGGCAATTTTTTTATGCCCTCTTGTAACAGCTAACCATGAACAGATCCGATTAACGAAAACATAAATAAAATCAACATAGAAATAAAGAAGTTACAAGCATTTTATTTTCTTGCTAGACAAAGAGCGCACTATGGCAGAATATGACGTCACGGTCCGTAAGTGTCATGTACATTTGCCATACTATTTTATGCTTTGTGGGAAAGGGACAGACCATCCCCTCTTAATCCCTATCAAAATATTTACAAGCTCATATCTCTGAACTGGATTAGCCAATGTTAGTTATTTTTTCAGTTTACGAATCATAATTAATTGCAGGATTCAGTAATCTTAATACTTTTAATTTATTCAATACTACACGACCCGCCCCGGCTTCGCACAGGTGTATTATACATATAAACCTTCCTCTTGAATCACTCTATCCATTAAAAAAAACCGCATCAAAATGCGTTGCGTAGTTTTAAAGATTTAAGCATACAGACAAACAGACGACAAAAATAGCGACTTTATTTTATACTATATAAGGACTAGTAAACTACCACTATATTGCTACTATACTACTACTATATTGCAGGCAAGGGCTAGAGGATATTTAGCCAGACTGTATGTGGCATGGTTTGGCATGACACTCAGCGTTTTCATTTCTTTTGGGAATTCGTGACTAGTCTTGTCAAAGACGTAATCTTGTCTCGTCGTTCATATATTCATCCATCAGCCATACGACGTCCACTGATGGACATAGGTCTCCCTGTGGATCTCGAACAAGACCGGTTAAAAGCGGCTTGTATCCAGCGTGATCCTGCGATCTTAATGAGGACGTCAGTCCACCTTGTGGGTGGTCGTCCTACCCTGAGCTTGTCGATACGTAGTCTTCACTCGAAAACTTTTCGGCTTCATCGGTCATCAGCCCTCCGTTCTATGTGCCCTGCCCACTGCCATTATAACTTGCCTCTTCGTTGGGCTATGTCGGTCACTTTGGTTCTTCTAGGGATCTACTCCTTCCTGATTCGATCTCGTTGAGTTACTCCGAGAAAAGCCCTCTCCATAGCATGTTGGGCTGTATATACTGTTTATATACTGTACCAGCCTTTTTGATAGTTCACTGCAGGACGTAGGCCTACTCACGAAGGGTGATAGCACGTTGGGCTATCTTAAGCCTATTCATAAGGCCCACAGTAAAAGACCACGTGTTAATTCCATATGTCATCACTGGCAATACATAACGTCCAAAACTCTCGACTTGAGGCACTGAGGCATGTCGGACGAAAAGACGTCGCGCAGTTTTCCAAACGCTGCCCAGACGAGTTGGATTCTGCGTCTACTAAATCTCGTTTATTAATATTTAAAATATTAATAAATAAATATTAGAGGACATCTTACACACGGTATCTGACCCCAAACTAAGCAAAGCTTGTGATTTAGCTGCCAGAGACTGATATACTACATAAACATATTTTTAAATACATACATATATAGATAGTACGTAAATAACACCCAAACACAGAGCAAACACCTATGTTCATCACATCAATACTTGCCATGGGTGGGGATCGAACCCACGCCTCTTTGACTCAGAAGTCAGGGTCACTAACCACTGAGCCACCGAGGCAGTCCAAAAAATTTAATTGATCAATAACTTTTTTTTGTTATAGAAAAGCGCAAGAAATCCGTCGTAACCGCGCCGCGATCAAACTGCAGCGTAATATCCGCGGTTGGTTGGCGCGGGTCAAGTACCACCGGCTCAGGAAACTGGCTATCGGCCTCCAGGCACACGCGAGAGGATATCTGGCTAGAAGGCTTTATAAGGACAGGAAGAAGGTGCTGGCGGTAAGTTTCATTTAAAAAAAACATACTATCAAAAACTTTTTTGTCCTTCGTGAACTTAAAAAAAAAAACAAAAATGTCTGAATTTAAGTAAAATAAATCACAATATACTACTCTGTGTAAAAAGTATCGGGAATATGTCAATAAAAAGACCCGTGTAAAAGACGTCGTTCTAATTTTTTTACTGCATGTTGGTAGCACTGTACTGATTTAGCGCGCAAAGTTTGAGCGGGATCTGTCATTTAATTTGTTTTAAACTACACTTTTTGTTGGTCATAGTTTTGAGTTCTCGGCGATTTTTACAATGGAAAATATTGTTGAACAAAGAGTGTGCCTTAAATTTTCTGTTTCGAATGATATTTCATGTGGTGAATCACTAAAAATGTTGCAAAATACCTACGGCGAATCGTGTATATCGAAAACAAGGGCTTATAAATGGAATAAGGCTTTTAAAGAAGGCCGAGGAGTAGTAGTAGACTTGCCTCGTTCTGGTAGACCATCAACCGCTACGACCAAAGAAAACATCGACAGAATCAAGAAGCTAGTGCTCGAAAATCGACGTATGAGTCTAAGAGAGTTGGCTAGTGAGGTAAACATATCTTTTAAGTCCGTCCACAACATTCTCATTGACATTTTAGGCTTGAAACGCGTCGCCGCTCGACTAGTTCCAAAAGAGCTCAGTTTTGTTCAAAAAGCGCAGCGAAAGCATGTCGCTGAAGACATGGTTTGCCGAGCTTCTACGTATCCGACCTTTATGAAACGTATAATAACTGGCGACGAGACATGGGTTTATGAGTACGACATGCAAACAAGCCAACAGTCTTCAGAATGGCGTCTCGAAAACGAGCCGAAACCCAAAAAACCGCGAAATATTTTCAATTGTAAAAATCGCCGAGAACTCAAAACTATGACCAACAAAAAGTGTAGTTTAAAACAAATTAAATGACAGATCCCGCTCAAACTTTGCGCGCTAAATCAGTACAGTGCTACCAACATGCAGTAAAAAAATTAGAACGACGTCTTTTACACGGGTCTTTTTATTGACATATTCCCGATACTTTTTACACAGAGTAGTATATGCAGATGCGTTTACACATGCCAAAAATAAAAAAAATAAAAATAAAATTACTAATATACAAAATAATAATACAGGGTTATAGACGACCCTGTATTTTTGTGAAAACTCAAAAAAAATATGTCTGAATTTGGATAAAATAAATCATATGTATTTTAAGTTTAATACATGCGAGAAATAAAAACAACTTTACAACAAAAAAAAAACGATTATTATTAATGTAAAATCGTGAACGATACTTACATTATATAGGTAAAAAATAAACAAAAAGAAATTGTTTTTTTTTTTTTTGTAAAGTCGGTTTACGGACGACAACTTCATATAATAAACGTCATACGCGTCACAAGCCGAACGCTTTGGCCGATCGTGCCTCTTTAAAGATTTAAGCATACATAGGGATATAGGGACAGAGAAAGCGACTTTGTTTTATACTATGTAGTGATTCGTAAGGTAGCTTGTTTATCAGCCTTTTACCGGATACACTTCGGTGAGTGCGCCCAGGAGTTGCACAATCTGGTCCCACCTGCCCCTTTCTTCTATAGTGCGGCTAGACAGACGCGACCAAAGCGCCACCCTTTTATGGTGGACATCCCGCGCGTTAGAACCAAGCATTTCGAATCCTCATTCCTCATACGAACAGCCAGAATGTGGATCGCTTTACCTGGGTCTGTCTTCCCGCTAAAGTACAACGTGGGTGTCTTCAAATCCCGAGTAAATAGTGGTATCTTCTAGGTAAGCGTGCTACACCCTAGACCGCGCATCTGTATGTAGTCAAACGCAAAGTAATATAGGAATGAAATAAAAATTCTATGATTCCATAAAAGTTTCCCTAGATGGCGTTGTTCCGGCTTAAAACGCGCTAACTCTGTCCTTTACAATGTTGGATACCTTATAAGACTTGGAATTACAAGGTACAGAACAGAACAGGAGAACTAGGTTGGGAAAACCTATCTCCTTTCTATTTCCTTCTCTTTTATAATTTTTGACATTTCGATGGATTTAACCATCGAATTAATGGAATTGGTATATAATCGGCCAAGTGCGAGTTGGACTCGCGCACGGAGGGTTCCATACCCAATGGGAAGTTGGGAACCCCCTTAGCCCTATTTCAAGCGTCTACCTGTTGCCGTTATTAATATGGAGCAAAAAACGGCAAAAAAAATTACGTCTGTTGTATGGGAGTAGTTTATTCTGTTTTTAGTATTTGTGGTTATAGCGGCAACAGAAATACATAATCTGTGAAAATTTCAGCTGCCTAGCTATCTCGTTTCATGAGATAGGTACAGCCTGGTGACAGACAGACGGACGGACAGCGGAGTCTTAATAATAGGGTCCCGTTTTTACCCTTTAGGTACGGAACACTAAAAACGGTTTTATGTACTAAAAGCTAAAGAATAATAACTCAGTAATAAAATCGTGGGGGCCTTCGCCTGGAAGATTTCATTATGTACGTTGCGCCCCACGATTATATTATTGACTTATTATTTTTTAGCTTTTATTACATAAAACCCTTTTGTGGTGGTGGTCATGTTGTATTTACGTCAATACAGAATACAAAAAATTGTATTGTCATCGAAACTAAAGCTGAAAGCTATTAAATATCATATCAATCTGTCCACGGGAAGGAGGCCAACTTTCAAACGGGCAAGTGAAGTTAAATAAAACCGTTTAATAAACTATCTAGCAAGTTCTAGTAGTAGTAGGTACTGCAGATCAAAGAAAGTATTTGAAAGTAATAGCCCCAGATCCCACCGCAAGAACATCCCGCTCATAGCGTACACGATTCAAACCTATTTTTAGGGTTCCGTAAAAACGGGACCCTATTACTAAGACTTCGATGTCCGTCTGTCTGTCAGTCACCGGGCTGTCTCTCATAAACCATGCCCCAGCCCCATTCCTCTTGCCGTTATTAATAGCGAGCAAAAAAACTCTTAATAAAAATTGGCCAAGTGCGAGTCGGACTCGCGCACGAAGGGTTCCGTACCGTATGGGAGCCCCATTCCTCTTGCCGTTATTAATAGCGAGCAAAAAAACTCCTAATAAAAATCGTCCAAGTGCGAGTCGGACTCGCGCACGAAGGGTTCCGTACCGTATGGGAGCCCATTCATCTTGCTTTTATTAATAACGAGCAAAAAAACTCCTAAAAATCACTTTTGTTGTATGGGAGCCCCCCTTAAATTTTTATTTTATTCTGTTTTTAGTATTTGTTGTTATATCGGAAACTGAAATACAGTCATCATCTGTGAAAATTTCAGCTGAATAGCTATCATGGTTCATGAGATACAGCCCGGTGACTGAGAGACAGACGGACATCGAAGTCTTAGTAATTGGGTCCCGTTTTTACCCTTTGGGTACGGAACCCTAAAAATAGGTTTAAATCGTGTACGCTATGAGCGGGATGTTCTTGCGGTGGGATCTCGGACTAACTTGAAAGTTTTTACCGATTTCCAAAAAGGAGGAGGTACTATGTTCGTCTATATGTATTTTTTTGTGTATGTTCATCGATATTTTCGCCAATTATTATTGTGAACCGATCACGCTCGCCTCAGAAGAAAAGTGACAATGAGTCATTCTTTTTCGTACGTGCAGACGGCTTTTATCGATTTATAAGACGTCATCACGCGAAAACATGTTGTACTGTACTGTATTAGATTTTAATAATCCACTACAGAACTTAGGCTTACCCACGAAGGGTGATTGGGCTATATCCATCACGCTGGCCCAGTGCGGGTTGGTGGATTCACATACGCCATCGAATTTCTTCTACGGACACATGCAGGTTGCCTCACGATGTTTTCCTTCACCGAAAAGCGAGTGGTATGAAATTCCGTACATAAGTTTTTTTTTTTTTTTAAACTCGTTGATACCGTACCGAGATTTGAAACCAACGATCTTACGATTGTAAGGCGGGTGTCACTGCCACTAGACCACCACGGCTATTTTTAATAGTAGGTAATAGTAATTTAAAAAAAAATGGTGCGCTACCATCGAGGCCCTCCTCGCAGAAGAAGTGAAACTTCGACGCAACAGTGCTTTCATACCCCATCCATGGTAGCGTTATACGTTTAACGCAACCTTGTTGGAAGTTGCATTACAAATTTCAATTCAATAAGTATTTGTTTAATTTGTTCAGGTGATAACAGTGCAGCGCTACTGCCGCGGCTACCTCGCGAGAGAAAAGGCCAAGAAGACCAAACGGCAGATCATCGTCGCACAAGCCGCTGTAAGTTTCACAATATTTCGCTATTATTTTCTTTAACCTATTGAACGCCAAATTCACCTACACTGCATATTAAACAGACTTTTTTAAGGGGCGGTCATGTATAAAGTGTCTAACGAAAAAAAATTAAATCTAAATAAAAATAATCGGCCAAGTACGAGTCGGATTCCGTACTGTATGGGAGCCCCCCTTAAATATTTATTTCATTTTTTTATTTCAATTTTATTATTTATTATTGAAGTGAATATAAAACTAAATATTCTGGGAAAATTTCAAGCATCCACCTGTTACCATTATTAATATAGAGCGAAAAACGTCTAAAAATTCAGGTTTGTTGTATGGGAGCCACCCTTAAGTATTAATTTAATTTAGTTTTTAGTATTTGTTGTTATAGCGGCAACAGAAATACATCATCTGTGAAAATTTCAGCTGCCTAGCTATCATGGTTCATGAGATACAGCCCGGTGACAGAGGACAGGCGGACAGACGGACATCGAAGTCTTAGTAATAGGGTCCCGTTTTTCCCTTTCGGTACGGAACCCTAAAAAGAAACAAACGTATTTTTTTTAAAATAAAAAATATGTTATTCCGTAGCATATCTTCTGTTGGCAAACCATACTGATACGTACAAGGAATAACTTCGCTCGATCGAAAAAAAGTTACCTCTGTTTTGAACGAAGATCTTATTTCTTGACGAGTTTCTATGAGTAGTATTTTTTAAATTATGCTTAATGTATTAAGTAGTAGCACAGTCCGGACACTCCGCGATTTTTCATACAAAATCTGCTGTCTTACGCACACTACACAACTACTTACTCACAGACAACACACATACGCACGGTCGCTACACGTGCATTTGTGTGCGGAACGTCTATGGCTGTCAGCGATCACCACAACGTGACGACATGCCGCGTGAGTGAGACAGTTGCGTACTCAATTTGCAAAAATGAATACAAATCTAGTGCTTAAAAAAGTATAACAATTACATTATTTGGAAGCTTTTTAACGAAAAGTAACCAATCTAATTCATTTTAAAGAAAATATCAAGAGAAAGTTACCAAATAATGTAAAATAAGTTCCTATTATTTATCCTTAGGAAAACATTAAACTTTCTTGTTTTGTTACGTATCATTGATATTCAACCATACACAGTACAAGTCTGCCCTATTGTCACAGTCTAGGTACTTTTTATTATAAAATCCATCGGCTTGTGCAGCCCGCGCTCAGATACCGAGTTCTGTCCGTGGACGCGGGGTGGAAGTGAGGAAGACTCAAACGGGTGGGGGGTAACGAGTGGCCGTTCTATACGTAGTATTATTATATATTCTTTGGTAGTAGCTAACGTATTGGCAAATCACACAACAGTTAAAAAAGTCGACTTGATAATTTTATATGAATTTTTTTTGTTAATTTCACCATACGAAGACGCGCTCCCCTCGACCCTCGCCGTCTCACTTTGTTCCCGGAGAGCGTCCTAGCACGAGACGCTCTTAAAGGTGATATCAGACGGTTCACTAGGAAAAACGTTCACTCCAGTGAATGTTTCATTTTTCTTTCATTCCATGTTCACACGGCTAAGCTAGAATGTCACAAAAAAGAACAGTCACTTCACAGTCAGTTCTTTTCCTTGAACATGTCGTCGAATTAGCACGACTTAATTTGGAAGAAGCATTGGAATTAGTTTAATTTGTTTTTTAAAGTTCTCCAATAACAACAGCGTATTTTGATCATTCCACTTTAAAACCATGTTGCTACGACAGTTGACGTGACCAAAGAGAAAGAGAATATAACCGCTAGGCGACGTGACGTTCGCGCCTCAGGACGGCCAGTATGCGCGCCACGAATTATTTCGTTCGTAGTGTCAGAACGAGACAGCGTTATGGCAAAGTGTATATCTGTCACTTTTTCACACGTCGAAATGAGTTCTTTTCGTCGCCTTTCGTGGTCGCATGCTTTATAGCCTGGGCTCGAGACAAAATGGCAGAATCCGAGCGAACGTTCTCTTTTGTGTTCAGACCGTTCATTTTTCGTTAATTCGGAATGGGAGTGAATGATGTCGAATGCCAATATCCAACATTGTCTGATCGTTTCATTAATGAATTAATGCGGCAATCAGTTTTCATTTTGTATTCAGACATTTCATTTCAAGTGAAAAGTACCGAATGAAAGGCGAAAATGAACCGTCTGATATCACCTTAACGGACGTTACAAAAGCTCTCGTGTGAATGAGGCCTCAATCTTGACAAAACTTTATTAGAGTCTGGCTAGTAAAAGCTGATACCGAAAAAGCGCGGCAAATTTAAAAAATACCAGCATGGCAGCCCTAAACTGAGATGGGAATAATTTTTCTCACTCGTACGACGTAGTATTGTTACCATTACCGCGATTCTGATTCTTCCAAATATTTGGAGATTCGCCAAAATTACTTTTTACATTTCAAGCTTTTATTTGCCGAGCAGGTTTTTAATCACGTTAAATAATTTCTGTATTTTGATTACGTGATTATTATACTAAACTGAGGCTTTTGTGCATTGCCCTCTAAATGATTATCAACGCTTACCTACTTATCAGCTACTTCAATACTATGAAGATTATTGAAGAGCATTCTAGGATATACTATGAATCATTTTGTAGACTTAAGTACATGACGTATATTTATAAAAAATGTTTTTAATACAATGTCGCTTAGGTACTTTCCGCTATAAATACACAAATTTAAGGGTAAATCCGCGATAGTGGTATCACCGAGTGTTGTCATATAAAACGTTTGCGAAAAGTTCTAGTATCAACTTTCGCTAGCCAGACTCTATGACTCTACAACATTACCTCACAGATCCGTCGCTTCCTCGCCCGTCGTCAGTACAAGCGTCTCCGCATAGAAGCTCGCTCGCTCGACCATGTGAAGACTCTCAACAAGGGGCTAGAGAACAAGATCATCAGTCTCCAACAGAGACTGGAGGCCGCGCAGGCGCAGAATAAGAAGATCGAACCTCTACACGCTCAGATATTGGATCTTAAGTGAGTTTAGTAGCTAGAAATTTGTCATAAAGTTTTAGAAACCAAGCTCTCCGCATTGAAGGTAGGTTGGTAGCTTTGATTATTCTATTTCTTGCACAGATTTTGGATCTTAAGTAAGTATTTTACCTTATCATTGACATCCGTAGGGTTTTCAATCACACTGATGAACATAGGCCTTCCCAATGGTGGGTGATTGAATGATTAATCCGTTACAAAAACAAAAGGTTCGGCGACGGAAATAATCGTGAGGAAAGCTGCTTTCGTCCATAGAAGAAATCCATCGCCAACGAGCATTTGTGAATCCACCAACTCGCATTGGGCCAGCGCGGTGGATATAGGTACCAGACTACATACTGGCAAGTGTATAAGCTAAGACAAACGGTATAGTATGTGGTCAAATGCAAACCTAGTCTGTGTTAAAAAGACAGACTCTATACAAAAGCCTGTGTATAGAAGCTCGCTCGCTCGACCACGTGAAGACTCTCAACAAGGGACTCGAGAACAAGATCATCAGTCTCCAACAGAGACTGGAGGCGGCGCAGGCGCAGAATAAGAAGATCGAACCTCTACACGCTCAGATATTGGATCTCAAGTGAGTTTAGCAGCTACATTATTACACATTTTGGATCTCAAGTGAGTTTAGCAGCTACATTATTACACATTTTGGATCTCAAGTGAGTTTAGCAGCTATATTATTACACATTTTGGATCTCAAGTGAGTTTAGCAGCTACATTATTACACATTTTGGATCTCAAGTGAGTTTAGCAGCTATATTATTACACATTTTGGATCTCAAGTGAGTTTAGCAGCTATATTATTACACATTTTGGATCTCAAGTGAGTTTAGCAGCTATATTATTACACATTTTGGATCTCAAGTGAGTTTAGCAGCTATATTATTACACATTTTGGATCTCAAGTGAGTTTAGCAGCTACATTATTACACATTTTGGATCTCAAGTGAGTTTAGCAGCTACATTATTACACATTTTGGATCTCAAGTGAGTTTAGCAGCTACATTATTACACATTTTGGATCTCAAGTGAGTTTAGCAGCTACATTATTACACATTTTGGATCTCAAGTGAGTTTAGCAGCTACATTATTACACATTTTGGATCTCAAGTGAGTTTAGCAGCTACATTATTACACATTTTGGATCTCAAGTGAGTTTAGCAGCTACATTATTACACATTTTGGATCTCAAGTGAGTTTAGCAGCCACATTATTACACATTTTGGATCTCAAATGAGTTTAGCAGCTACATTATTACACATTTTGGATCTCAAGTGAGTTTAGCAGCCACATTATTACACATTTTGGATCTCAAATGAGTTTAGCAGCTACATTATTACACATTTTGGATCTCAAGTGAGGAATTCATTTGTACGGGACCGGGATTTGAACCCACGACCTCACGATTGTAAGGCAAATGTCATTACCACTAGACCACCACAGCTTCAAGTTGAAGTAACCTATGCAAAACCTAGACTAAAGGGAGAGAGAAAACGAGATGTCTTGGCTCATTCTTTAAAATATATGGTTACGTAATGTCCTATCTGCACACATGCGTATAAACTATTAAGAAATGAAATGTTCAATTAAATACTAAATATTGTTTTTTTTTCCAGAGCAAAACTAGAACTACTAAAACTAGTAGAAATCGAAGCAAAGTCGCTAAAATCGGACAACACAGAAAAGGATAGCCTCATCATAGCGTTGCAAGTCCAACTGGCGAGCGAGAGGGACAGCAATAGGCGGCTCATTGTAGAGAAGAAAGAGATACAAGACAAGTATGAAAAGGACAGAGAGACGTGGGAGGGAGAAAGCGAGAAACTGGCGAATGAGCTGAACAGTACCAAGGAACATTACGAATTGTTACTAGAAGGTATTTATTGTTTTGTTAATATTAATAATATATTAAAAGTCGTAAAAAGTTTTGTAAAAATTTCGCCAGTCAACCAACGTTTTGCCTATATTTCACTTTGACAACTAACGATTACCAAATTTTTGGATGACAACGTTTCATTTGGTAGAATTATTAGCTATCTGATTCTGACACAAACAGTTTGGAACATTTATCATTTAATAAATCTTTCACTACGCCAAACAACTATTAGACGAATAACGTTTCGTCAGTGTTACAGTTCCCGTTTCATACATTGATATAATGATAAAAAGAGTAATTTCAAACATTTTTTATTTATTAATCTCAAAAATAATCATAAACATTTAAATTGGCAACAATGAACATCAATAATAATCTATCCTCTGAGTTCGTAGATTTGTGTTCTAGAATTCTGTTGTTTCATTCTTCTTTGTCCAAGTACATTTTTTTCTTTATTTTTGTTGGAGCGCCGGTCAATATATTATCTTTTTCTGGTCGACGAAACCAAAAGCGAATTGTTTTTGTAGATCGAAAAATATCTTAGATTAGGTTAAAACATGACAAACAACGCACGAGCCGAGCGAGCGAAGCGAGCGTGCCGGGGCAGTGGCCGGAGAAGTGCCAGTAGCGAATCGATTTGTAAAATAAAAGTTACGATACGAAACCCTAGTTAATACAACATTTGGTAAACAATAAACCACTAAATGAATATTAACTAACTAAAACATTCTGCTACTTGAAAGTTGATTCGACATTTTGAAAAGTGTCATTTAATAAAAAAAGGCCAAACGTACAGTTGGTTGTCGTGAGGTTGGAAAATAAAACAAAATTATGTGATAAGTTGGGAAATGATTATTCGGAGAAATAAAATTTTATTCCCATTTTCACATTCAGGCATGTGAAAATCGGACAATCAATTTTCTGAAAAGGCAGAGAACCCTAAATAATACTTACAGTTTTGGTCTGTGTTAGGTAAATAATATTTTAATCACGTTTCAATATTTCGTAAAAAAAGTGCGCCTTGTACAAATTATTCCCAATGAACCTCTCTTTCCTTAATATTAGCTGTGTCACGCGAATTATGTACCTTATTAAATGTACAAAAATTGTACATCAAAATAACACCTATGGTTTTGATCAAATTTGTACAAATTATGTAGCTACAATTTATTCCACTATACAGAGATTTTAGAGAGATTTCTAATCAATTAGCATCCTTTTAGGGGCTTATTCTGTACATCAAAACTAACAACTTTCGTTCTGCGACTTAAGCAAAACTAAAAAAAAAAAGTTGTTCCATAGGTAAATATCGTTCACCCGCGACAAAATGTATGGACCGCTGTTTTTTATGAGTTTTGACAAAAGTCGCAGACCAAAAGTTGTTAGTTTTGATGTACAGAATATGCCCATATAAGGATGCTAATTGATTTGGAATAACTCTGTATATGTATAACTAGGTGGTCCCGCCAGGAAGTATGACACCCTGGTTCAGAGTTTTTAAGGCTTTTAAGATTAAATTGCATCACTCTACATTACCACGGGTAAATCCATGGACACAGCTGTAGTATCAAATAAAATAACATTAAATGATAGACATTCAATATACTGGTGATAAGATAAATAACTCTGATATGATAAGGGCTAATTACCTAACGTTATCGATCGGATTGACTCACGAAAATATTACAAACTGGCATCATACACGTCAACATAAATATAGGTTATTTGAAAGTTTTTCGAAAAATACAAAAAAAAATATAAAATTGTAGAAAAGTAAGCTAAAGTCTCGATAAAGTTTTTTTCTGTGTGCATCAAAAAAAAGATTAAAAAAGTATGGAAATGTGTAAAAAACTGTAAACTTGTTGAAGTTTTGTGTTGTGATAGTAAAAGTGTTTAAAAGGATTCATAATCGTGTCAAAACGACTAAACCGAGGAAATGTTGAATGTAATGAAAGAGAGAGAGTCGTACAAAAATGTGACAATATATAAATTTAACAAAATTTAATCCATAAAAAATACGAATAAACAAACAGGATTATTAAAACAAAATAAATTACTGAAGTAGAGTTTGTGACAGAAAAGAATCCATAAGTGGTTTTAAAAATTTTTGCGTCAAAATAAATTGATCGTGCTTATTGTTGACTACAGTGAAGTTTTTTTTTTAAAGACGTCCGTAATTAATCGAAAAGTGATTTTCAAAAGCTTTTAGCTACCTCAAATTAATTGAGGTACCTAAAAAGTTGATTGACCGTTAAATAAATTGCAAAACTCTATAGTGGGGGATTGGTAATAGTAAAAAGAACTAAAATGTATAAGATAATCAATTTTAAACACAGATTCAAGTACGTGCGAGATTTGACTAAAAATTAGAAAGTGAACTTTAAAAATTAAGATACTTAATTATAATATCTAAGATGGTCATACCATCTGATCTTGTTGCGAAAAAGGCCAACGATGCCAATATTGAAATGAAAACTAAAGACGTTCAAATTGACTCTAAAAGTGCTGACAACATGGAGAAAGAACCTCAAGTAATGACTAAAAATGATTCAAACATGTATGACAATAAAATTGCACCAATAAAGCACCTTCCACTCATTGGCAATGTTAAAACGGCTCAAATCGAAAGTGTTGCCAAATATAATCTTATTATGAACAAAGCTGAAGTAGCTCAAACAAAAAGTGACGCTAAGGATATGGATATTGAGAAAAAAGACGAATTATTTGCCAATAAATATGTTACGAACAAAAATATTGAAGTGAAAGTTGAAAATAAGAAACCCCCAGTTCAGAATACAGTAAAATCAGCCCGTTTTAAAGTATTGCCAAAAACTATTATTCAGCAAACTGGTAGTAACCCGACTCCAATTAGTGCAGCGGTTGGTCCAGTCAATAATTTAGATGCAAATACAACTAAAGATGTTCAAAACAAAATTGTTATCAAGGACACACCTATTGATGTTAAGCCCAAAACATCAACAGTCGATATAATAGGCCATACTCAAATCGAAAGCGTTGCCAAATATGATGAAATTGTAAAAAAGAAGAAATACGAACAAATGGAGAAGGTGAAAGAAACTCCTATTGAAAATAAAGTGAACAGTGCTAGTAATGTTCCTGTCAGTCAAAATGTAAACACAGTTCTTAGTAAAGAAGTCAAGGATAGTACTAATGATAAAGCCAAAGATGAACAAACTAAAAATAAAGGCGTTGAAAAAATTGGTAAAGCCAAAGAAATCAAAATTGATGATAAATCGAAGACAGTTCATATTCAAACGGATGTCATAAGTCCTATCGACGATACTAAAAATGTCCCAGACCACAAACGTTACGATTTTAGTGATTCTGAAGATGTAATCTTTGAAAACAAAGTCAAATCTGTTCGAGAGAAATTCGAACCAAAGAGTCCTCCACCGAATTCACCGAATAAAATTATATTTGAAAATGAAACACAAGACGTGCTCAAAGATAAAGACATAAAAGCAAATATAATTGTTAAAGATCCCCCAATTATAACTAAAACTGATGCCATTGTAAACAAGACTAAAAAAGATTCAGAAAATAATGACAACAAAGATCACCAAAAAGAATTAAAAGATGATAGTTCCTTAGAAAACGAACCTACAGTTTCTATACTACGTAAAAGCAAAGACATTGATAAAACTAAGTATATGACTATTGAAGAATATTTTAGAGAGAAAAATGACGATACTGAGGTAGACGATGCCAAAATGCAAGAAAAAATATTAGCATGGACTAAAGAGTTCGAATCTCGCGCTAATTTTTGGAAAGGTGGAGTATATTTCAACTTAAAAAATTAAGATAATAGTATAGTAGGAATACTATTACATCATGTTGTTACTTTCAATAATTAACTGAAGGAAATGTGTCAAACAACAAAATGAATATTGTACTTTAAACACACGCTCGAATTATTGTGTTGCCATCAGTCCTTGATAAGTTTAAACATAGATAAGTAAAACATAGTTTAAATGAAATGTGACTGTGACAGTTTAAAGTCGGTCAAAATCGAGTACAAAAGTTGATTACAAATATTGTAACAAACAAACATACAGGTAAAACTAATAAAAGCGTGTTAAAACTGATTCTTTTGAAATGACGTCTAAAAACTATTAGGGTTCCGTACCCAAAGGGAAAAACGGGACCCTATTACTAAGACTTCGATGTCGTCTGTCTGTCTGTCTGTCACCGGGCTGTATCTCATGAACCATGATAGCTAGGCAGCTGAAATTTTTACAGATGATGTATTTCTGTTGCCCATATGACAACAAATACTAAAAAAAATAAAAAAATATTTAAGGGGGGCTCCCATACAACATACCTGAATTTTTAGACGCTTTTCGCTCTATATTAATAATGGTAACAGGTAGATGCTTGAAATTTTCACAAAATATTTAGTTTTATATTCACTTCAATAATAAATAATACAATTAAAATAAAATAAATATTTATAGGAGCCCCCATACAGTACGGAACCCTCCGTGCGCGTGTCCGACTCGTACTTAGCTGATTATTTTCAGAACGGGTGTACTAAGTCGCCCTTGCGTTATTTAAGTTTTTGTGCTATCCTATAGGGACTTTTTATTTTTCCGGTATAGAAATTGGACGTAGTTTAGGGAATTAGGACTCAAGTCTCACGGTTGTCCAAAATCAAAGCGCAGCAAGTGTCTTTCGATATTGTGAAACTTTTGTTTAATTACGTATAACTTTGCGTTTGACTACACACTGCTTCATGTTAAGCATGCGGTTTAGTGTGTAACACGCTTACCTAGAAGATACCTATTTACTCGGGATTTGAAGACACCCACGTCGTACTTTAGCGGGAAGACAGACCCAGGCAAAGCGTTCCTCATTCTGGCTGTTCGTATGAGGAATGTGGATTGGCAATTAGAATTAGATTTTTTTATTGACCTTATAACTACGTATGTTACATTAGGTACGTCAAATTTACAAACAAAAAAAATCATAATTATATAAATCTTAGCAATCTGACAAAAATAAAATAACCGATATTGATAATATAATCCAAAACTGATAATATAAACCAATAATAATGTCAATGCATAATTATAACGCGCGGAGTGTCCACCATATAACTATTTTAGCAAAAAATGGCAAAACCGTCTTTCATCATGTACAAATACGAATAGTTCGCTCGAATGGATATACTAATGGTATACAATTCTTACATTATTTTTTATTTTTCACAAATGGCTCCGCCGATTTCTATAAAATTTAAATGGGACCTCGAAAGACCCTTTCAAACTAAATTTTTTTTTGAGGCTGTTCATAATTGGCGAAAATATCGATGAACATACACACAAAAACAATATATACAGACTAACATCCCCCTTTTTGGAAGTCGGTTAAATAGGGTGGCGCTTTGATTGATTATGTAGGTCGTGTGGCTTGAGTCCTTTTTGATAAACTACGTCCAATTAAAGTGGAGTTCCGGTTTAAAATCACTAATTTATAGTAGGTAATTAGATAATGTTTTTGGTTGTAGAGCGAGACAAACAGATAGAAAGAGAGAAGAAAGCGCTGAGCGACGAGCTGGAAGCGGAAAGACAGAGTCGTCAGAAGTTATTATCTTCTCAATACGAGCTCCAGGAGCGGCTGGACTCTTTGCAGAGGTTAGTACTTATTGACCGAAGCGAAAGCGAAGGTCTCCGTTAATTTTGATTTTGTTCAGATGTTGGTTATCTCTACAGGGCGCATTTTTGAACGAATCTCGACGAAACTTGGTACACGGGTTTTATGATGATGATGACGGGTTTAAATACAGCCTGTGTAGGTACTGGTAATCAGTTAGCATCCTTTTGAAGGCATATTCCGTACATCAAAACAAACATCTTTTGTTTTACGACTTCTAAAACTTTGCATTTATTTACTTCAATACAAAATTTTTAATAAATAATTTGACTGGTCTAAACAAATTTAATTCTGTGTAAAAAGCACCCGCGCCGCCACCGGCGAGACTTGGGCCTAAAATTAGAGTAGATACTGTGTAAATATGCAAACAAGTGTAAATATTATAATCCGACCGCTTAACTCAGTCCTCGCCTGCGCGGTACAGGGGCGCGGGGGTAGACTACAAAGGGGACTGAGACAGGTGCGGGCGGTGGCCCTGTACTGCGCAGGCGAGGACTGAGTTAAACGGTCGTATTATAGTTGGGTATGTAAAAGAACAATTATATTAAGCACCACACAAGTCGGCGGATGGGAAGTTATGCGCAGAACGCTGCGCAAAAGCCGAAATATAGGTAAGCGCGGGAGCCAGAGAGACTCGCGTCGGGGCACACCCGCCCGCCAACCTCATGCCTCCCGCGCGCTCCCTACGCATTGTGCACACACGCGCAATAATTAGCGAATCACGGCGAAGTGTCATCTGCGGCTAACTTCTCATCCGCCGACTTGTGTGGCGCTTAGTATACCTATATTAATTGAACTTATGCTGATTCCACTTTAAAAAAAAGGAAACTCGTTGAGATTTGGGAAAAGTTTAAACCTCGGGTTTTGGGAAACCTTAAAAGGATGCTAATTGTTTTATCACTAACCCAATACATTAATGTTGTTTTTTTGTTTTAATTTTTGATTGGGGGTAATTCCCTCCTTGGCAAGATTGTGTTTTACTATGGAAATTTACGTGGTTTTCACACATTTTAAACGATATAAAACGGGGCTCACTCACGTGTTCGTATAGTCATAACACGACTATAGTTTCGGTCGCGTTTGGCGACCTTTCTCAAGTTGGCGAGTGCTAGCACGCGGAGCCGTCTCGCAATGCACTGCGGGCTGCGGCGCGTAGCGCTCGCGATGACAGCGGTTGCGGTGGCGGGGCGGGGGCATGTAGAGAGGATTGTTGTGTCGGCGCGCACTGAAACGCACCGAAACTATAGTCGTGTTATGACTATACGAACACGTGAGTGAGTCCCGTTTTATATCGTTCAAGATTGTGTTGTTGTGAGTATGAACGAAACTTGCCAAGAGCGAGTCGAGATAAAAGCATAAGAAGATTCAGTTAAACAAATGCGAGATCTACTGTTCGGAGAACTACTAGTTTTTTACGATTGAGTGTCGAAACTATCACATACACTCGCTTAATGTTATGTTTCCTGCTGATTTAGTGCTGTTATTTATTTTACTTTACACAAAGATGTGTCATCCGATTTGAACCGTAATAAAACATCGATAAGACTAAACACTAATTATTATTATGTTACCATGATGCATTACATATCAGTTCGATATGAATATTGGTTTACTGTGTTTCGGTGAAATGAAATTGGGGCAAAATATTTTTTAACATAAACAAATAAATAACTCTTCACTGGGATTCTTTGTTCGTCTGTAGCAGTCTTTAGGAGAGGCCTATGTCCATGCCACCACGGGTTTTACTAGGCTACTACGGCTTTTACTAGGCCACCGCGGCTTTAACTAATCCACCACGGATTTTATTATACCAACACTGCTTTTTACCTACCAAAATTGAATCAGCCTAAGTTTATTTTTATAGGCCCAATATACAACTTTGCGGCTTGTGAAGTTGGTTTAGGCGAGAAATGCCCAATTCTCATAATGGCCATTGGCCAAGTAGTCAGGGAATGCCCAATTCTATGAATGCCCAAATCTGACAGTGGCTAATTCTAAGAATGCCTAATTCTCAAAATGGCAAAATAAATTAAATTAGGAATTTGATATGAAAAACGTAAATTTTCTATACTTCTATACTGGTAGCTAATGTGAACAACCTCTTAAGGACGAGTTTAGTACATTCAGAAGAATAACTTTTACTATGGGACCATTCGAAGCGAAATTTGCGAAAAAGTTAGCAGTTCTATAGGAAAAGTCCATTGATAGATGCCTGGAAGAGATTGCTGTAAGCAATAAGGCCGCCCTTTGTTGCACTAGTTTTAAGTTACTTTATTTTTCCTTTCTGTGTATTTTTTCTGTATTTTGTGTTAACAATAAAGTGTTCATTCATTCATTCATTCATTCATTAATCAACAAAATGTTTGAGAGAGCCGATTTTTTTTTGCGAACTCTGGATTGTTTGGCCCCATAGTAGAAATATTACGATTTGTTTCAGAGCGCCCCCCGTTGCGAAAAAGGAGCACAGACGATCGCTGTCTGATGCCAGCAACAATTCGCAGCAGGAAACTACGGTAGAAGATGTGAGTACACCAGAAGCTATATTTATGAACTAAAATATAGGACTTACGAGTATGCTTAGATTAAATCCAACTCGGCTGGGCAGCGTTCGAAAAATTGCGTAACTTCTTCTCGTCTGACATACCTCAGTGCCTCAAGTCGAAAGTTTTTGACCAGTATGTGTTGCCAGTGATGACTTATGGCACAGAAACGTGGTCTCTCACTATGGGCCTTATTAGTAAGCTTCAAGTAGCCCAACGAGCCATGGAGAGGGCTATGCTCGGAGTTCTCTGCGACATCGAATCAGAAATGAGGAGATTCGTAGAAGAACCAAGGTTACCGACATAGCCCAGCGGATTGGCAGGTTGAAGTGGCAATGGGCAGGGCACATAGCGCGGAGGACTGATGACCGATGGGGTCGAAAAGTCCTCGAGTGGAGACCACGTACCGGCAAGCGCAGCGTAGGACGTCCACCTACAAGGTGGACGGACGACCTCATTAAGACCGCAGGATCGCGCTGGGTGCAAGCCGCTACCAACCGGTCTTATTGGAGATCTTTAGGGGAGGCCTATGTCCAGCAGTGGACGTCCTATGGCTGAAAAGAAGAAGAAGAGTATGCTTAGAATTTAGAACTTACTAAGACAACTCGTTTTATTGCAAGAATCTTAATTTGTCCAGTAAGAGAAATATCATAGCTAATGTCTAATTATCCGTACCTGCATAATAATATTAAGCCCGATTACAGAGACGCCATCGTAAATTTAATAGCAACGTAAAAAGCGTTCTCTCTATCGAATGCCTAAAGTGAAAAAGAAACAGAACTATGCTATTTTGCTAATATAATTACGATGGCGCGTCTGTAATCGGGGTTATTGTCTCAAAATTCTTAGGATTTTTACAAAAACATGAGGTACTATACTCGGAATTTTAATTCGATTCCAGATTTGACATTAGCTACTGTCATTTTTGACAGTATGAACTGTCAAAAACTGTCAAAAATGACAGTAGCTAATGTCAAATCTGGAATCGAATTAAAATTCCGAGTATATATCAAATCATTGTACGACTTGTAGAAATAAGTTGTCAAGTGCGTGTCGAGACACACGTATGATAGGGTTCCGTAGGTGGTGACGATTATTATGATGGTGATAACCAATTTTTATGAGTTTTTTCATCCCCACTTTACATGTATTCTCATACAAAATTCACAATTTTGGAAATTTTTATACAAAAACAATTCTATTGTCAAATTTCATGTAAATTGGTTCATAAATGGAAAGTTATAAGCTTTTGTAACATTAGGACGAACGGACGGACGGACGGATCCAACGGACGGACGGACACAACAAAGTTCCTCTTTTTACTACAGAACCTTAATAATAGGCCAAGTACGAGTCGGTCTCGTGCACGGAGGGTTCCGTACTTTATGGGAGCCGCCATTATATTAATTTAATATTAAGTTTATTATTTATTATTGAAGTGAATGTACAACTAAATATTCTGTGAAAATTTCAAACATCTACCTGTTACCATTAAAATTCAAGCCCAAAAAGGCTTAAAAATAAGGGTTGTTGTATGGGAGCTCCCCTTAAATATTAATTTTATTATGTTTTTAGTATTTGTTGTTATAGCGGCAACAGAAATACATCATCTGTGAAAATTTCAGCTTTCTAGCTATAACGGTTCATGAGATACAGCCTGGTGACAGACAGACGGACAGCGGAGTCTTAGTAATAAGGTCCCGTTTTTACCCTTTGGGTACGGAACCCTAAAAACGTGGTTCGTTCTAAATATTATGCATAGTTCTTATTTATTTTTTGGGCCGTTTTTGAGCTCATTATGAATCTATACAATTTTTTTTGCGAACAGTTGATATTATCTTTTCGTACAACAGAGCTGATATTGTGTTTCAAAGTTAGCACCATTGTAAAATTTGTTCCTATACTCGGAATTTTAATTCGATTCCAGATTTAGAAGAATTAGAGGTACGAGTATAATCAAAGTCTGTAAATGTGTCCTCAAAAGTGTTTGCTGTGTTGCCACTTGTGAAAATTCAGTAAAAATGTTCTAATCAATTTGGTTTGTATCTTCAGGATTACGGCTATGGCTCCGTGCGTTCAGTGGAGAGCAACCGGCCTGCCCTGGAGGCTGTCAACTGGGCCGCGGGTTCACAACCCGACAAGAACGGACCGGCGCCCGTATGTATTTCTACCATATGTGAATCCTATTTCTACCATACAAAAATTGTATTTTATTACTGTCGACCTAAAAAAATGTTTTTCAAGTTTAACGTATGTATCCGTATATCTATCTGTGCTTGTGTTAGTTCAAATCACGGTACTGTATCAAATATCAATGTTGTTCAAAATTTTTGTACTGATTTTCGATGATGGAAAATAGGTATCGTAGGGAAACCTACACACATTCGGAAAAGGAATTCGATTCTTCAGAGGCAGGCCTATGTTCATCTGAGGACTGTTAAAAAATTGATTGTCTGTAAAATCGGTTTAAGTACGATAATTTTACGTGAAAACGTCATAAGAAAACATTGTTGAATCAAGAACTGAAACAAGACGAACGCTAAGCCCGATCGTGCCTCTCTATTGCTTGTTCCACGCTCTCGCTTTCACGTTTAGCTCAGTCGGAACGTGACACTTTTTAGTGCGTGCAGCCGGCGTTCATCGATTTATAAGACTTTGTCACGTTAAAAAAATTAACTGAAAAAAAATCAGGCATTAGTGCCCCATATTAGCAACAGTACAATAAAATTACAAATCACAAGACATACTAATCATCACAAAATAATAACGGCACAATAAGCCCGATTACAGAGGCGCCAGCGTAATTATATTAGCTAAATAGCATAGTTCTGTTTCTTTTTCACTTTAGGCATTCGATAGAGAGAACGCTTTTTACGTTGCTATTTAATTTACGCTGGCGCCTCTGTAATCGGGCTTAGTGTTAAAATAACCTCGTCTTCTATTTATGCTATATGCATATTTTATTTCTACCACACATTTTTTCTATTTCTACCACACATTCCTCCCATTTCTACCATAAGTTTCGTTTTAGACACAGAGCTATTACAACTAGATAGATAGCGCTGTTGTTGCTTGAGGCAATTCTCAACCGCAAAAATATATGGACACTCACTATCACTAGTTGTCAACTGTCAAATACATGTATTGGAATTTGACACTATCGGGACAAAAACACGGCAACTAGCCACTGAATCGAGATATTTTTCATGTTTCTTTCTAACTCATACCATATTATATAGATGCATCTCTTTCTTCCTATTCTCGATCGCCCACATTATCCCTCTGGTATCTCTGTGGTTTCAGATCGCCGACGCGGGTTTGGTGCTTCGCATGCAGAACAGACTGTCAGCTCTTCAAAGTGAACTGTCAAGAACGTCCAAACGAGCGAACGATTTAGAAGAACGACTTATGAGTGAGTTTTGTGTGTAATTTGAACATTTCGTAACGTCTTCTCGTCCGACATACCTCAGTGCTTCAAGTCGAAAGTCTTGAAAGTCTAATCAACCAGTGTAATCTAACAGCACTAAGACATATTTTCTTACTAATATTATCTAACTAGCGACCCGCCTCGACTTCGCACAGGTGTATAATACATATAAACCTTACTCTTGAATCACTCTTTCTATTAAAAAACCCACATCAAAATCCGTGCCGTAGTTTTAAAGATAAAAGCATACATGGGGACAGACAGAGGGAAGCGACTTTGTTTTATACTATGTAGTGATAAGCCTACTTAAGATAAGCCTAGTATGTAAGTTAAAACTAGCCCCACATTCTATACAGATAGCTATGCTTTGATTCTCTTTGCAAGATTCAATCAGAAATGAGGAATTACATCCGGATATCTAAATTTTCTTTCTGACGGAGACACAAAATAGGTTTTTGAGCATGGTCTTATTTATTTTTTATTTAATTATTAATTTTATTTGATGTTATTAATTGGTATGTTTTGTTTTATTATAATATCATGTTGGACGAGTCCATGGATAGGAACATCGATGCGAATAGTTAATTATTTGTTATCGGTGTAACTATTATGACAATAAATTATTTCATTTCTTTTCATAAAGGTACCGTAGACCAATGAATAAATAAGGTAAGAAATGGCAGTGGGCAGGGTTCATACTATCAGAAAGAACTGATAACCGATTTTGTCGAAAAGCTCTGGAATTTAAACACTGTACCAGCAAGCGTAGCGTAAGACGTCCACCCACAGCGTAGATAAATGGCATGATCAAGAAGGATCGCGCTGTAAACATAGGACAAAGACTTACTCTATAAGCGCTGCAGCGAAAATTTTTGCAGGGAAGGCATATGTCGAGCAGTACTGTACTAGTCTTTTTTGATAGTCCACTACTGAGAGGGCCTACCCACGAAAGGTGATGGGGCTATATACACCACGCTGGCCCAGTGCGGGTTGGTGGATTCACATACGCCATCAAATTTCTTCTACGGACGTATGCAGGTTGCCTCACGATGTCTTCCTTCAACAAAAAACTAGTGGTGTGAAAGTCCGTAATAAGTTCCAATGTTCCAAAGAACTCATTGGTATTGGACTGAGATTTGAACGACATTATGAATGATAGGCGAGTGTTACTATACTAAGCGCTACACAAATCGGCGGATGGGAAGTTATGCGCAGAACGCTGCGCAAAAGCCGATATATAGGTATGCGCGGGAGCCAGAGAGACTCGCGCCGGGGCACACCCGCCCGCCAACCTCATGCCTCCCGCGCGCTCCCTACGCATTGTGCACACATGTGTAATAGTTAGCGGGAGCCAGAGAGACTCGCGCCGGGGCACACCCGCCCGCCAACCTCATGCCTCCCGCGCGCTCCCTACGCATTGTGCACACATGCGCAATAATTAGCGAATCACGGCGAAGTATCATCTGCCGCCGACTTCTCATCCGCCGATTTGTATAGCGCTTAGTATACCACTAGTGGTATCATATTATATCATATCGTACTACGGCTCTTGTCGAGCAGTATTCAACCTGAAATGTTAACGTTTACAAGATCATAGGGTTCAATTTCTCTTGTCCACAGCCCGCCTATCGTCACCAGCCACCAACCCCAACGTGGACAGGTTTAAAGTGGAAGAACTGGAGATAGAGAACAAGAAGCTCAGGGAACATCTGGACAGGCTGCGAGCCGCCGGAGATTCTACCAAGCTCTCTAACGAAGTTATCGGTAAGTGGTTGATTCATTGACTAAATCTTAACTGACTGACACCCTCGGTGGCTCAGTGGTTAGTGACCCTGACTACTGGATCAAAGAGGCGTGGGTTCGATCCCCACCCAGGGCAAGCATTTATGTGATGAACTTAAGTGTTTGCTCTGTGTCGGGATGTTATTTAGGTATATTATTCCCCAAATATTTATAAATATTTGTTTATTTATAATCATAGAATTAGAACTAAAGCAATAGAATACTTACTAAATTTTGCTCAAATAAAAACAGCAGTCTTATTCATATCTGGTTATACAGCATACGCGATAGTGGAATGGAGTCTCTCGGCATACGTTATAATCACAAGTTGTAATGTCAAAATGGTTAAAGGTGGTTCCACTTAGTCTTTTGCGATATGATCGGAAATTTGAACCCTCTAGTTCCAGTAAAAAGGTTCAAATCTCTGATCATTTTACCTTCCCACTTTTTACCCTTTGAATTTGGACAGTCGAGATAGCTCAATGCTAGTTTTTCACAAATTCACCCTTCGAAATTAATTCCGCCAATTGTGAACCAAATCGAAAAAATATTTTTTAGTTCGAAAAGGTATACTCCCGAGGTGTACCCATTTCAATTTTACAGTAATCGGCTGAGCCGTTTTTGAAAAATCAACAATTAATGTAAATAATTCGAGCGAAATATTCGAATTTTGTACACGATGGGAGGCGGTTTTGCCATTTTTTGCGAATAATAGTTATTTAAAGTAATTTTTAAACAAACATGACATGACATATGACCTTCCCGCAAACGATTTGGTGTTACGATGTGGTGGCCGAATACGTAAGTTAGGGTGTAAGTGCATCTTTTTCCAACACCTTTAAATTTCATATTTAAAGTGGGACGAAGTGATGTATATCTCTTGCTATTTTAGTACGATTTCTGTTACTTTAGTTCTAATTTTATAATCTTAATTGTACGAGCATACACCTAAACTTTAATAAACTAAAGATCAATTATAACCCGGCTGTCTCGTGCGCGACCGTCCCGCGGGGTGACAGACGGTGGCGGGGACGAGGTAGCGCCGCAGATGCACGCGTTTCCCTTCCCCGCTGCACCACCCGCTACCCGCTGACATCATGGGTACCTCGTCCCCGCCACCGTCTGTTACCCCGCGGGACGGTCGCGCACGAGATTGCCGGGCTTTAACTTTCTGTGTTATAACATGACCTAAAAACAATATTTTTCTGTCATGAGCCGGACTAAGATGGATTAAATTTTGTTCTATATGTTTGAGATGGATTACATTTCTGTTTTGCAAAGTTACCAATGATAAATTAATTTTTTAAGCTAATTTTAATTTTATTCTTTTTAGATTTTTATCATAAATTTACATTTATGTTGTTTAGGTCGGCTTATAACACAGACAGTTAATCAATCTTAGGTCGATTAGCTTTCTGCGTTATTTTCTGTTGTGTAAGTTGACCTAAAATTGATTAATTTTCTGTGTTACGTCACAAGCCAACCTGAAATTAATAACGCCAAAATTTCTGTGTTATAAGCCGGTCTAAGGTCAAAAAACGTAAAGTAAACTTTCTGTTATAAGCCACCATAAGATCATTTTATGTTTGGTGCAGCATTTTTATACGAACGATATGTTTTCAAGTAAAAATTAAATTTATGAGCACTTGTTGTACGAGTATGATCAATCAAGCAAATCACTTACTCGTTTTCTCACTCAAATAAATAAAATTTAATAAATCAATTTTGATGATTTCAAAGCAGCGTTTGAAGTATGGGGTAAAAATATTGTGATTATAAGTATTTTGTAGTACCAAAATGCTTTTTTTATATTTAAGAACTAAAGCGAAAAAATCACATCGTATCACGCCGTTATAATAAATCAAATCATGCAATTTTATGCGAAACTCATTATGCTTTTTAATGTAGAAAGTACTTAAAATCATATTTTAAAACACTTAAAACTGTTACCAGCATTTTGCTTTTACTTAAACAGGATTATAAGCTTGCCATATTATGCATATTATACCATATTATGCTTGCCATATTATGCTATCCTAAAAGAAGTTCATTGTCCTTTTTAGGGTTTTGTACCCAAAGGGTAAAAACGGGACCCTATTACTAAGACTTCGCTGTCCATCTGTCTGTCTGTCTCCAGGCTGTACCTTATCAACCGCTATAGCTAGAAAGCTGAAATTTTCACAGATTATGTATTTCTGTTGCCGCTATAACAACAAATACTAAAAACAGATTAAAATGAATATTTAAGGGGGGCTCCCATACAACAAACCTTGAATTATTAGCCGTTTTTCATTCGATATTAATAATGGTAACAGGTAGATGCTTGAAATATTTGTAGAATATTTAGTTGTATATTCACTTAAAAATAATTAATTAAATTAAAATAAATAATCAAGGGGGGCTCCCATACAGTACGGAACGATTCGTGCGCGAGTCCGCGTCGTACTTGGCCTATTATTATTGTGTCTTTTAGGGAGAAATCCCGAAATAGGGCAAAAATCCGCCATTCCATACAAAATGTTGATACACAAGATACCTACCAAGATTTTCGACAAAATGTATGAAACAAGTGTTGTTTTTTTTCGCACCACCCAATTTTCAATTTTAGTTCAATGTAAAATTTGTTTATAATTTTTCGGTAAAATATATGGCATGCTTATAACTCTGTTGGTCTAATTTTGAAGGCTTTATTTGATAGCTATAGTTTAGGTAAAACTCACAAATATCTATAGAGATTAAAGTTTTTGCGCTGAGAGTAGAGAAGTTAGATAAACTCATCGTAAATAAGTACTAAAATCACAAATGTATTCGACTATAATAGCCCATATTTTTTGCTTATTTGGCAAACTAATTTAGCATAGCTATGGTAATATATGCATATTTACATCATCATCCACAGCCTTCGTTATCCCACTACGGGTTATTACGTTTACTAAAGGTCGCGCCACACAAGTTGACGGAAATGAAGCTAGCTACAAGCTGCGCAATATCCAATCAAAGCGCGGCTTTATGTGAGTTTCAGTCAGGATTGGATATTGCGCAGCTTTTTATTTATTTATTTATATATTTGCTTCTAGAAAAAATAACATTACAGTTATAACCATTGCGTTACTTATCTTATCGCTACTTATAATCTAAGCAATATAGGAATTCAAATATAAATTCTAATAATCTAAACAATGTATAAAACTTAAGAAATAATCTAATCAATATACCTAGTAACTTTGGTCAACAATATAGGAACTTTGGTCTAAGCTATTTAGGAACAGAAATATAGAAATTCTAATAATCTAAGCAATACAGTAGATCAAACTAATTCAAATAAAGAAATTCTAATAGTCTAAACAATGTAGCTAACTTCATTTCCGTAAACTTGTGTGACGCGGCTTATACCAATTTCACTAACAATAGGATAGGCCTCTACTTGCTGTGCCAATAAAATTATAAATCATCATTTTTACTGATAATATTATAGCTCATATTAGATAGCTAAAATATAAATGAATTACTATTAGGCCTTCATTTTATAAACTACATAAAAACACAATCATATTCGATAAAATAATATGCGTATCAACTACATCATCATAATAATAGGCTGGGTATAGTAGTTCGCAACTTTACATAATCCATAAATCGTATGTGATTCTATACGTGTACGGTTTTTTCTTAAATGATGCATATGTTCTAAAATATCATTGTCATCATTATGACCAATAGTTGTAAAAGTTGGTCGTAATGTATTGATTGTAGATGCACCGGTTGTGGTCAACTTAGTGGCATTTTTGGCCACTTTGAATTTTAATGATGGAATAACTGGCAGAATTTTAATGATATTTTAAAGTAATTATCAAATTATGACATCCCCACAAACGATGTGGTGTTACATTGTTTTTAATAAATTTATGTAATAATTTTGAGATCAAATGGCCAAAACCGGGGCAGCGGCCATAACCGGTGCGGCCATAATCTACTAGAGTTTGTGCAAAAAGAGAAGCGTCGTAGGTGAGGTCGCCAGTGTGCCATTTCAATAATTTTGTTACGATGACAACACTGCTCTGTCATTGCTAGTACAACTAAAAGTGTTGGATACTTGGTAGACACCAATTCGGTTTTCATCAGTAGACTTGCGTCTACCAAGTATAGTTGGTACCTTGGCTGCTGATTATAATCTTATTGTTAGTTCACCGTTACGCCACGACAGTTCTCTTTTTGCACACACTTTATACAATGAAATCGCCCAAATTGAAAGAAGGAACTAGGCTAGGAATTGAAATGATTGTTTTCTTTTTAGAACAACTGGCTGTGATGCAGAAAGAATTGGACAGAAGAAGAGATGAATGCGTACAACTTAGAAGCGTGCTGAGCAATCAGGTATGTGTTCTTCTGAATTCTTTGAAAATCTGTTATGTAAAAGATACAAAATTGAAGTTTTCTCCTAAACTTACAAATGAGACATTTCACTGTGAGCTCATACTTCGTATAGGCCGAATCATACAAGTTGGCGGATGTGAAGTTAGCTACAAGCTGCGCAATATCCAATCATGACTGAAGCGCACATAAAAATACGCGTTGATTGGATTGATATTTGGCAGGACAATATTTTAATAATCAGATTTATGTTTAGTCTTTGTACAAAAATAATTTATAGGAATTATTTTCAAAACAAGTAATGCAAGTATTTAAACTACAAGGTCAGTGCTGAAGCTCTATACATTTTTGACCGACGAAACCAAACCGGAGGAGGTACTCAATTCGAAGCGTTTTTTTTATGTATAACCTACGTATAACTTTTTTCGTAGTAGTACGATTTCAATCATTCTTTTTTTATTGGAAAGAGTATACTTCGAAATTGGTCCCATTACAATTTTATTGAAATCGACTGAGCCATTTTTGATAAATCAACAATAATGTGAAAAATGTAACATCGATCCGTGCGAAATATTCGCTAATTCTGTACACGGGTGAAGTCGGTCGTGCTATTTTTTACGAAAAATAATTATTGCAACTTCGCTTTCTAAAATAACTCTACACATCTTCGTGTAAACTGTTGCCAAGACGAGAGAAAGGCTCACATTTTTAGGGTTCCGTACCCAAAGGGAAAAACGGGACCCTATTACTAAGACTTCGATGTCCGTCTGTCCGTCTGTCACCGAGCTGAATCTCATGAACCATGGTAGCTAGGCAGCTGAAATTTTCACAGATGATGTAGGTATTTCTGTTGCCGCTATAACAACAAATACTAAAAAGAGAATTAAATAAATATTTAAGGGGGGCTTCCATACAACAAACCTGAATTTTTAGACGTTTTTCGCTCTATATTAATAATAGTAACAGGTAGATGCTTGAAATTTTCACAGAATACTTAGTTTTATATTCACTTCAAAAATAAATAATAAAATTAAAATAAAATAAATATTTAAGGGGGGCTCCAATACAGTACGGAACCCTCCGTGCGCGAGTCCGACTCGTACTTGGCCTATTATTAAAAAGTTATCAGATCTCATGTACAGCCAAGCTTCTAAATGTACAAGTCCAAACTTCACCGACTCTACACCTTGGTCAATATTTGTGTCTTGGCTGTTTCGCTACCGTCACGTAACTAAGTTATGTGTTCATAATCCTTACTAATATTATAAATCCGAAAAGTTTGTTGGTTTGTTGGTTTGTTACTCCATCACGCGCCAACGGAGCAACGGATTGACTTGATTTTTGGCATGGATATAGTATAAAAGGCGGAAGGAGCTTTAGGATACTTTTTATCCCGAAAAATTTCATAGTTCCTGTAGGACAGGACAAAAACCCTCGAAAGCGAAACTGTCGCCACTATCACAAAGACGCTAAGTGATTAATTCCTCTATGACGCTAATATGGACTAACGAAACGTCACAGCCAAACGTAATTAGATGACAGGTGACATTGTCTGCAGACTTTTATAAATCACAAGTAGCGTGGCAAGGCGACAAATTGTTTTTCTACCATTATATCCCCTTGAAGAGGAAATAAAGTATGGATTGAAAATGACAACTGACATTAAAATTGGATAAAATGTTATTTTCCCTCTGCATGCTACATGTTACTATGACGTTTAATACCAGACCGTCATTTTGTCTGACATTAAAAATATTTTTAAATATTCTATCATTAGAGGTTCAACATGTTTTTTTATTCTACCTTTATGGTACAGAATCATCATACTTTAATATTATCAATCCGAAAAGTTTGCTGGTTTGTTCCTCTTTGACGCAGCAACGGAGCAAAAGATTGACCTGATTTTTGGTATGGATACCTATGGTTTAATAGACAGAAAGTGATAATAGGATACTTTTTAAATCTCGAGAAAATTCGTGATTCCCATGGGATAGGACAATAACTGTTTCTCAGCAATGGAGCAACGGATCGACTTGATATTTGGGGTGGGCATAGTTTGGAAGACGGAAAGTGACATGGGATACTTTCCATCCCGAAAAAATTGTGGTTCCCGTAGGACTTAACGATAAATTTTTCTCAGCAACGGAGCAACTTGCCTTGGCGTATTGCATGAATATAGTTTGAAAGACGAAAAGTGACATAGGCCACTTTTTATCGCAAAAACTTTAACAGTTCCCGCAGGATAGGATAAAAACTAAGTGAGTGGGCTGCGGTAGCAGCCGTCTAAGCGCCAGAAATAACCTGTCATGGCAAGTTTAGGACGTTCCCACATATTTCGCACTCCTTCGCGGCACTCAACAGCACTAGCCCAGACTCGGGCTCCATAACGGAGCTTGCGCTCTCGCCATAGTGACGGAGTGTTTCGGAGCACAAGACACATCGTCATCCACCACTCGAGACTATAACCTGTACTGAACGTCAGACAGCATTCCAACGCCCTGGTCCCAGTGCAGTGGGTCAGTCATAGTAGCCCAGCGCCTGCCTCTTCAACTGCAGAGGGCAGTGAGAACGGCAATCGCGATACCGACACCTCTCTTCCCCTGCAGCCCCACTGCGTCTGCCAACAGGTTGACGGCCTAGCGGAAGGTAGGGTAGGTGGCGGCACCCACACCACCAGTTCCATATATCCCACCGCGGCCCCTTATCCTCGGCTGTCATATCAGAGTCCAAGAAGCAACCTTGCTTTATGAAACCAAGAAAGGTTATTCCCAGCAAGTAACTGGAGATAGAGAGACATAAAAGAAGCCACACCCAGCGCAGCAGGAGGAGCTGGAGTTCATATGCCTGGCAGACGGAGCAGCACTAGAGCAAAATCTTAACCGAGAAATTAACATATTTACAGACGGCAGTAAAATTAAAGGGAAAGTTGGGGCGGCATTATCCATTTGGGATGATGCCGCTGAGATCCAGTACCCGCAAGCTGAAATTGGCCGATTGGTGCTCTGTGTAACAGGTCGAGTTATTGGCACTTCTTGAGGCTACCGAAAAAGCAAAAATCTTTTGTGACTCCAGGTCTGCACTGGAAACGGTAGTTGGCGTATCTTCCCTCCATCCCTTAGCAGTAAATTCAAAGCTAACATAAAGTTACTACACGCACAAAATAAAATAGTGAAACTTTACTGGATTAAAGCGCACGCGGGGATGGAGGGAAATGAGAGAGCGGACCAGCTAGCAAAGGAAGCAGCACTGCACTCGAAGTGCAGACCTATTTAGGATAACTGCCCCGTTTCATTCGTCAAGCGAGAAATCCGAAAGGACTCTCTTGACGAGTGGAACCGGCGGTATCAGGATGGACACACAGCGGCGGTAACCAAAACATATTTTCCGGATGCAAGGGCGGCACACAAGATCGTAAGAGAAATAGCACCAGTGGGAATCATAACTCAAGTGCTGACGGGGCATGGTGAGTTTTCCCAATACTTACATCGATTTAAGTTGAGGGAAAGCCCATCGTGCATCTGTGAACCCACAAAAGAGGAGACTCCACTGCACATAATCTTGGAATGCCCAGTTTATGGAAAGTAGAGATTTGATTTAGAACAAAAAATTGAAATTAATCTAACACGAAAAAACCTTAGAAACAATTTTATCGAATTTTTGCACAAATATTTGTAAAAAAGCAATACTTAATTAGGAACAAGTAGGTATAAACTTTGCTGTACCATTGTAATGTTTATTATAACTGCAAACAGCCAAAAACATTGAAATATAGGTATACTTAGTTTTTATTCATTTGTAATTAAGACCCCTGGTCATGTCAGGGATATTTCGCGATATAATAAAAAAAAAATCCTCGGATGCAGCGTCGCAAGAGCGGCACTGCAGCCCACCTAAGTTGCGACACTCCTCATAAGGCATGCAACCTACCGGCCATCCTCTCAGCTGCTTTAGTTAAAAGCGGCTGAAACTCAAGTGCCAGCCTCTAAGCTTCCTTGGGGGAAAAGACCCAAAGAAGAGGGAGACTTCGAGCGCCGCCTTTTCAGCTGCCTCAGACCTCCCCCACGACAAGGCGGGAATACACGGGGGGGTTGTATATACACTCCAACCGTAACTTAACCAACAAGAGCATTCCTCTAAGGTATTTTGATATTTGTCAGTTAGGTTAGGTTTCGCAGCCGACATAAACATAAGCCAAAATCAAAATACAACGCGGACGAAGCCGCGGGTAAAAGCTAGTGTTTAATAAAATTAAGAATATTATGTAGGGTAGATGCATCGGTTATGGCCATCTTAGTGTCATTTTTGGCCACTTTGAATTTTAATGATGATGTCGATAATTTTAAGGTTAAAATAATATTTTAAGCAATTCAAAATATTAACCTTTACGCAAACAATTAATGTTTAATAAAATTAAGAATATTATGTAGGGTAGATGCATCGGTTATGGCCATCTTAGTGTCATTTTTGGCCACTTTGAATTTTAATGATGATGTCAATAAGGTTAAAATAATATTTTAAGCAATTTACAATATTTAACTTTTCACACAAACAATATTTATGGTATTACATTGTTTATAATTTATTTATGCAATAATTTTGACATCAAATCGCCAAAACCGGTGCAGTGGCCACAACCGGCGCATGTATTATACATCGTTTTTGAAACCAGTATACGTTTAGAATTTTAGATACATCAACAAAGCTTTTATGATCACTTTTTATTAGTTTAAAAATATAAAAAAAAATAAACTTTAATACGACGCGACGGGTCATTTGCATTATTCGATATAAAAAGTGGTTTGGCCTATTACTAAAAATAAACCCGACATGAATGTAGAGGTATTAGCTCGCAGACATTGCGTAATAATGTTATGCAAAACATGTATTTGTTAATTTTCAAACCAAAAAAACATTGCGTTTTTAAGAGTACATACAAATTTTGAAGTAGGTAAACAGTAAGTTCGTATAGAGCGGGTGGCTAGCCCTGGTGTCAGAGTTTTCAAGCCGCCTTAAAGGTTTCTGACATGGCTAATCGGTTAAAACAAACAGGATCCACAAGTTCACAATTGGCAAAAATATCGATGAACATTGAACATACACAAAAAAAATACATACAGACGAACATATATTATGTAAGGTTTTCAGTATTTTATCATATTTTTTTTACTATGTCGATTTTGGTTGAAATTGGATCTGGTAGACCGGGGAACACCAGACATGACAGAGCTCTCGGAAAAAAAAAATTGTTGCGGGAAAAGAAAAGGATTTTACATTTAGAGCAGTAGGATATTATCTGGATTGTTAACGAAGAATTATACTTACAACAATTATTGAAGTTAAATCACCTTGTTTTAATAGTTACAAAGCCAACTACGCCACACATGCGGAGATATTGGATTTGAGGTCAATGATTCTACACATAGTACCTCCTCTTTTTTGTAAGTCGGTAAAAAGACCTACCCAATTCTATCCAAGGTATAGAATTATTATGATGATGATGATATTATTACATAAGCTTAAGAATCGAATTAAAATGCACCGCCTAGAGTTATATTTCTAAGACCTGTTATAAAAACTGATATTATGTTAATTAATTTATTCAACAACATTTATTCAAATAATGTTTTAAGAAACAAAAAAAATCGCAACATAAATACTTAAATAGAATAAAAATAACGAAACTGGTTAATAACTACGAGTATAGGTAATATTTTTTGTCATAGACTTAAGAGACGATCTTGAAGAATTAGCTGCTTACCTACTTCATTCACCTTCTGAAATAAAATTATCCTAGAAAACCGCGCTGCAATCTGTTGTGTAGATGAGAAGATCTAAGCGGATACACAGACAGACATGTAATATCATAAAAATATAGATTTTCAAATACAAGCATAAATATAGATTTTTAAATGAGATCCTGGACATCACGTAGCAGCAGAGTGCTAGCCAAGCCAAGTAAAACGAGCCCAAACACGTCGGGTCTATCTTGTTTAGTACAAGAGTTCCTTTGGCCACCTTCCGACTCCATCATCAGATCAGCTCCATGGTACCATATCATTGCATGGTCACGCAATATACATATGCTTGCAAAATTTCAGCTCGATCGGAAACCGGGAAGTTGGTCAAATTTAACTTGCAAGTTGCCACCCGAACTTACATAGGTACTTACATACATAAGTACAACCATTGCAAGTTACATAAAAGCTTGTAAAAAAGGTGACTTTGTTTTTAACCCCCGACGCAAAAACGATAGGGTGTTATAAGTTTGACATGTCTGTCTGTGTGTGTTTGTGTCTGTCTGTCTCAGCGAGAGCAAAGAATATATAATAATGCGAGAGTAAAGAGATACTTTTTAGTCAAGGGTGCTACAACCTAGACTGCATCTCTATTTAAGATCAGACAGGATATAGTCAAACGCTAACTCAAAAAAACTTTCCTTACTGATATTATAAATCTGAAAGTGTGTTTGTCTGTTTGTTACTCTTTTACCCAGTGAAAAAGCAACAGATATACTTGATTTTTGGCTTAATAGTTCTAATAACTTCTAGTTGAGTGATAACCTATCTAATACGGGTATCACAGGTGGCGCCGCCAACGCTATAAGTTGGTGGTAATGATAAGCACTTCAAAAATTTGGCGCTTGCGTAGGAGGCGAGCTGGCTCTGTTGGTTAGAGCGTCGGGCTAGTGATCCGAAGGGGCAGGTTCAAATCCTGCGTTCGCTTCAGATTTTTGAATTGCTTATCACAAAGATAACTCTTTGAGATTTTTGGCATGTAACTAATCAATGGTACTACTGACAGACAGTCATAAAGTTTAAAAATTGGAAAGTAACATTGTGCTACTTTTTATCCGTCGTGAAGCCGTGGTGGTCTAGTGGTTGTAACGCTGGCCTGTCATTCTTGAGGTCGTGAGTTCAATCCCGGTCCCGTACTAATGAGTTTCTTAGCAACTTATGTACGTAATTTCACACCACTGGCTTTTCGGTGAAGGAAATCATCGTGAGGCAACCTGCATACGTCCGTAGAAGAAATTCGTTGGCGAATGTGAATCCACCAACTCGCACTGGGCCAGCGTGGTGGATATGGTCCAATCACCCTTCGTGGGAGGCCTACGTCCTGCAGTGGACTATTAAAAAGGCTGGTACAGTACAGTACTTTTTATCCCAGAAAAATAAAAGGTTTCTATGGGATAGCACAAAAATCTAAATACTATAAAGGCTGAGCTACGGCCAAAAGCTAGTAGCTTATAATAAATTCTTTTGCAGTTGTGTTTACAACAGGTTAAGAAAATATCAGTGTGTCCACGTGTTTACATGATGATGATTTTGACATACTTTATCTCAATAAAGAGTATATCTTATATCTTAGATAAATATTGATAAAAAATGTCTGTTTGTCCTAGTAGCGTCTCGGTATCTTGTATGAAAGGTGACGTTGTGTTTGCTAAAATATACGTATTATTTATGTTTAATTCTAAACCGACTGGTCAAGAAAGGAGCTAATGTTTTGTATGGTGTACGTTTATTTATATGTGAGTATGTAAAACATATTCGTTTTTAATAGTTTGGTTTAAGTAACGTATATATCAATAAATATAAACTCAAAAAAAAATCTCCAATAAACATTTTATTATTATTAAAATCAATATAAAGTAATCTACTTAACACAATGGATTAAAAGGTATACTAATTTTGTCTAATAAACTAGTAGTTCTTGTAGTAGACCTTGCATCTGTTTAACTGGATCCTTAAGCATATGTCTCGACTCGCTTTTGACCGATTTCGGTCGTACTCGCAAATCATATGTCTCGACTCGCTTTTGACCGATTTCGGTTTCACTCGCAAATTTTGTTAGGATTTAGGTACTTAAAATTATTTCAAATATGTATTACCAAAATCGGTAGATAAATTTCCTCGTAGTAAAATGTCCTCCTTTTTACTTTTTTTATTTCCTCCTTTTTGGAGGAAATATCCCCGAATCAAAAATGATCAGCCAAGTACGAGTCGGACTCGTGCACGAAGGGTTCCGTATCGTATGGAAGCCCCCCTTAATATATTTTATTTAAATATTTTTTTTTTGCAAATAATACACAACTTAATATTCTGTGAATATTTCAAACATCTTCCTGTTGCCGTTATTAATATCGAGCCAAAAAATCACGTTTATGTATGGGATTAATATTTATTTTATTTTAATTTCATAATTTATTTCTGTAGTGAATATTTAACTAAATAATATATTCTATTAATATTTCAAGCATCTATCTGTCACCGTTATTAATAGCGTGCGAAAAACGGCTCAAAAATCAGGTTTATTGTATGGGAGCCTCCTTTTCTGTTTTTAGTATTAGATACAACAATATATATCCCCCTTGAATTTTTTATCTTTTTTTAGTATTTGTTGTTATAGCGGCAATAGAAATACATCATATCTGAAAATTTCAACATTCTAGCTATCACGGTTCACGAGATACAGCCTGGTGACAGACGGACAGCGGAGTCTTACTCGTAGTAATAGGGTCCCGTTTTTACCCTTTTTACCCTTTGGGTACGGAACCCTAAAAAGAAAAACAAAAATACAGAGAACTCATGTAACTACCAGTCCTCCCACGTTCGTCAAGGTTTGTTGAGAAATGTAACTTGTAGAAGAGAATCAACATCCGATCAGACGAAAGCAAAATTGTTGAGTCAAAAATGAGACTCTCTCATTTCGTTTTCTCGGTCAGTTAAATGGGACACCTGTCTCCAGAAATGGTATCCACTTCTGGTGCAGAAAAAAATTCAATAATATAATTATTTTTCGCAAAAAATGGCACCGACTTCCATTCCATGTACAAAATTTGAATAGTTTACACGAAAAACGACAGATTTAAATAAAATTTAAATGGGACTACATCGGAAGTCTACCCTTTTGAAATAAACAAGATTAATAATTTTTTTTTTTATCGGTTCATAATTGGCGAAAATATAGATGAATATACCCAAAAAAATACATGCAGACAACAAAGTACCTCCTGCGACTTCCAAAAAGTTGGTAAATAATGTGTAGTCACCAAAGCCTAGGTACTCGGATCACTACATAGTATAAAACAAAGTCGCTTCCCGCTGTCTGTCTTTAAAAGTTTTTTTAATAGATAGAGTGATTCAAGAGGAAGTTTTATATGTATAATACACCTGTGCCAAGCCGGGGCGGGTCGCTAGTACTGTATAGTGTGCACTGTACAAGTCGGAATTCTAGGAAAAAACTGTTTGTTCCAAAACTTGATACGTATACAAGTATTTTTTTACATGAGCGCTCCTACGCGAGAGCATTAGTATCATAATCTGTGATACCATTTATTCATTTACTATTTAGTATCAAAACAAATATACCGCGAAACGGTCGTGTTGTTTTATAATTTATGTATTGTTTGGTTATGCATTTGACATTTCCGTCTGATATTCTGTGGGTTTACTTGCTGATAGAATAATAAAAAAAGTGTTGATTAAACAATGAAAGTGGTCAAAAGTGTTTCTGTTAGTTAACAAATAAAAGTATCGGAGAAAAATAAATGATATTACAAGTGCCTCTGTTAATAAAAAAAAGTTGTTTAGTTGGCTGCCAATACAAAAAAATATTTTAATTGTTTTGGATTCTATATTAATAAAACAATTTTATTTCATTCATTAATTCTATGAAACGGAATCTATGACTATCTAACGATTTTTATTTCATGAAAGAGAAGATACGAGTATACGAGTACATTATAACTTTATGTTTTTTACGTAGCGTAGTTTGACTAGGTGTTTGTCAGTGATCACCGAAATTAAGCAACGTTCCGCACGGTCAGTATTTGGATGGGTGACCGCGAGTGGCATTTTCCAACTAAGCGCTACCGTGGCTCGGATGACACGTCCCGGTTGTTTTAACCGTTTAGCCATGTCAGAGGCCTTCAGGTGGCCTAAAAACTCTGACACCAGGGCTAGCCACCCAGCCTATACGAACTTACTTAACTTTATGTATATTAGCAGCTTTAATAGAGACTTTTAACAAACTCTACTTTTTAGGGTTCTGTACCCGAAGGGTAAACAGACTGACGGACAAATCACAACAAATACTAAAAACAAAATAAAATAAGTATTGAAGGTTGGCTCCCATACAACAAACCTGAATGTTTAGCCGTTTTTCGCTCTATATTAATAACGGTACAGGTAGAAGCTTAAAATATTCACAGAATATTTAATAGTCATAGTCATAGTCATTTATTGATAACACCACTGTTACAAGTCACATTTATATACAATTTGCAATAATACATTTCAATACATACAAAACGCTTCAATGTCATATACATCTTATATGAAATTAATGATTATAATTATAATGTAGTATTAGTATTAATAGTACTTCAATAATTATTTATTAAATTAAAATAAAATAAATAGTTAAGGGGTCTCCTATACAGTACGGAACCCTTCGTGCGCTAGTTTGACTTGCACTTAGCCGATTATTTATTTTATTTCGCGTAGTAAAAGAGACGAAACAAACATTTTTGTATCCATATTTTTACGTGTAATTTTTTTGTGATTAGATATTTTTGATGAGATTCTGTGTTATCTTGAAAAGAAAGTAACTTTGTCATTCATTGTTGGTTTAGAGAATGTTAAAAATTAAAAGATAACATATTATAGGCCAAATCATACAAGTAGGCGGATGCGAAGTTAGCTACAAGCTGCGCAATATCCTATCCTGACTGAAGCTCACATAAAGCTGCAATTTGTTTGGGTTTCGTGCAGGTGGTAGCTAACTTTACAACCGCCAACTTGTATGATTCGTCCGATAATTTTACCCGACTGAACGTGATCAGTAAAAAAATACTCCTCAGTAATAGTTTTCAAAAACATTTTCGTGTTAAATTAACATTTCAAAAAGTCGTGATTGTCAGGACAAGTTTACGATTTTTTTTACACTAATTCACGACAAATTTATGTATTATGGCTTAGCTTATTTTTTTCTATGGTGTACTACAAAAATATCCTTCAAATAATAAATGGAATTACCATACAAATAATTTAAAGAATTAATTTCAATTCAATCGTTTTTATTGCACCATAAATACATATTCTCTTAGTTTAAATAATAACAATTTCTAATTTCGTGTTAAGTAGTAGTTTTTTTTTTATTGACGGGTCCCAGGAAGTGCATAAACAAAAAATCGGCCAAGTGCGAGTCGGACTCGCGCACGAAGGGTTCCGTACCGTATGGGAGCCCCAATCCTCTTGCCGCTATTAATAGCGAGCAAAAAAACTGCTGAAAATCACGTTTGTTGTATGGGAGCCCCCCTTAAATATATATTTTATTCTATTTTTAGTATTAATTGTTATAGCGGCAACAGAAATACATCATCTGCGAAAATTTCAGCAACCTAGCTATCATGATTTATGAGATACAGCCCGGTGACAGACAGACAGACAGACGGACAGACGGACATCGAAGTCTTAGTAATAGGGTCCCGTTTTTACCCTTTGGGTACGGAACCCTAAAAAGGATAACATTTTTTTATCCTTTTTTGTTCAAAGCATAACGTGAATCAACTAAAATTTGGCTTAATAAGGAACAACAAAATATTAAAAATCTAAATAAATAAACGAATTACATAAACATGGCCTTGTCCGGGATAAAACTTTCGAAAACGTATTTTTTGGACTCTCCCGTACATAGGAGCCAGTTCTACTATAAGGTAGGTTGTACAAAATATCATCATCATCATAATAGTCATCATTGACTGGGTGAAAAAAAGATTATTACAATTAGGCCGTGAGTTAGATTAGCAAAAAATATTGGACACGGATGTTTTCTTTTGTCAATCAAACAACAAATGACAATGATAAACCTTGTCAAAATTTGGGAGTGGGGGTCGTGACGTCACCTGTCTCACAGAAGTCGATACATTCGTATGGCACTTGTGACGTCACGTGGAACTTTAACGGGCTATATCTTCATCAATGTTTGTTTAATTGACGAAAGAAAAAATACGTGTCTAATATTTTTTGATAGTCTATCTGACGGACTAATTATATTTTTTTAGTCATCATGCATCCTATTGTCATTGTCTCATCTAGGGGCTCTATTTTTGAACCTTTACCTACGTATATTTTAAAATGTGCAAAAACCACGCTAGTTTCTATACGTATTTGTAGTAAAGACCGGGTAAGAGCAGGAGCGAGTATTGAAGATCTCTGTTATTGCGAAAGAGATAAGTAGCGAAGTATCACCTGCTCGTACTAAGCGATTCGCTTCTTCCTTCATAATGCGCCAGGTATTGGAATGCCTCCGTCATTGTTTCCTGACAATTACAATCTGGATATCTTCAAGTCAAGAGTGTATGGGTATCTTCTAATACTCCATCTTCGGCTACAACTGCGCTTTCCATCAGGCGAGTTGGTGGCCAAATGTAGCCCTATTCTACATAAAAAAAGTATAGCAACTATTAGTAACTATTCATATCTATACTAGGTTCAAAAATGGAGCTCCAGGTCTTGCAATTTTTTGCTTATATAAAGGGTTATCTGTTTGTCCTGAATTGAGCCGAAAGGAGGCGATTAAGAACATTATCAATTCATTATTTATGAACATAACTCGCGCTTGTAGCGCTCGTAGCGTAGTTTGACTAGGTGTTTGTCAGCGATCACCGAAATTAAGCAACGTTCTGCACGGTCAGTACTTGGATGGTTGACCGCGGGTGGCATTTCATCCAACTGAGCGCTACCGTGGCTCGGGTGACACGTTAAATTGTATGCCCCGGTTGTTTTAACCGTTTAGCCATGTCAGAGCGGCCTAAAAACTCTGACACCAGAGTTAGCCACCCGGCCACGAACTTACTTTTTTTAACATAACTTATTTTGCTATGTAGCCAAACCAGAAGTAGAGTTAAAAAATCAGCTGTTTTATACAAAATTGCAGCTGGAAATAGACAAAATGTATGAAGCAGTTGATTTTTTGACGTGAAACTTCTAATGTGACTCTGTTGTTGGAAACAAGGTAGCGTTAAACGTTTAACACTACCATGGAGGGCTATGAAAGCAGTTTAACTTCTACCGCGCGGAGGGACTCCACTTGCACTTTTTTCTCTCTAAATTTCTTCTACGGACGTATGCAGGTTGCCTCACGATGTTTTCCTTCACCGAAAAAAAGCCAGTGGTGTGAAATTCCGTACATAAGTTCCAAAGAACTCATTGGTACGGGACTGGGTTTTGAATAACCTCATGATTGTAAAGCGGGTGTACTACCACCACGGCTTTTTGATAAGTTAAAACTGGATTTTATAGGCCGAATCACACTACTTGGCGGCTGTGAAACCCAATCCTCGCGTCGCTGTCATGTTAGTTTCAGTCAGGATTGGCTTCCCGCGGAGCTTGTATACTTGTAGCGATTGTTAATCGCATCACTAGCGCTTTAACAGCGATGTAAGTGTCACACCACTAAAACGTCAATTTTGACAGACTTATCAAGACAAGTTTCCCGCGTAAAATGTAAGAAGGTTGTTTTTTTCTGGATAGTTCTACTAACTATCACTAGTTAGTTATTATTGGAATATCAATTATGTTATCGAGACTGCCCTGATTGAAACAATACAAGCAATGCTATAAGACTACACTGTGTTCATTTTACTACGATAGAGGTGTGCGCGAAGGCGCCCCTCCATACGAGTATACTAAGCGCCGCAGCCGCACAAGTCGCCGGATGAGAAGTTAGCCGCAGATGACACTTCGCCGTGATTGGCTAATTATTGCGCATGTGTGCACAATGCCGACCCGCGTGTCGTAGTGTTGAGCATGGGCGTAGGAAGCGCGCGGGAGGGTTGAGGTCGGCGGGCGGGTGTGCCCCGGCGCGAGTCTCTCTGGCTCCCGCGCATACCTATATTTCGGCTTTTGCGCAGCGTTCTGCGCATAACTTCCCATCCGCCGACTTGTGTGGCGATTATTATAGCTAACTTCACAACGGACAAGAAGTTCTATTTATATAATATGTTTATGAATAAGAGAGATTATTAGTTTAATTATTGTTTTTTGTCGGTCACAGAAACCATGGTTCCAAGCTCTCAAAAATGTTGTGAGTAATTTAAAAAAAACTAAAAAAACCCATGGCTTTTGATGTAATCCCGCTTTTTAGTAAAGATTTATTTTAGATTATTTTTTACTAAAGATAGTACCTAGAGTGCTTTTCAGGAAAGAAGCCCCACGGCATGAAGTGAAACTAATTTTAACAGATCGGCCAGGCAGCACGTCTGAGGGTCTTTCGTAAAAAGAACTCTAGTACTTACCTATATCTGTCTGAGTAAAACTAGAGACCGTTGGTACCACGAAAGGAGTTCCCCGAAATAAGTGAAACTATTTTAACGCATCGGCCATGCGATTGTGGCGACGTGTCTGGGGGACTTCTTTTGTGAAACGCACTCTATCTGTATACTTACTTGGTATTTTTTTTTACTAAAAATGTCCTTTTCCATGCTTCGTAATAGCAATAGTTTACTTAAGATAAACATAAATTAAAAATTTAAAAAACCCCCGACACATTGACAACCATTTTGGGCACATTTGTAGAATTCTGATTCTTCCATCCCCACTTTAATCCACCATAACTCTTAAACGGCTCAATCGATTTTTATAAAACATAGCTAAGAGCACTCTCGACTTAGTCTCCTTTCATCCAAAAAAAACTAAACTGAAATCGGTTCAGTGGTTCGGGCGCTATGATGCCACAGACAGACAGACACACACACAGACAAACAGACACGTCAAACTTATAACACCCCTCTTTTGCGTCGGGGGTTAAAAATTGTGATAATTTTTTCACAAAAAGTTATTATTTTTGAACTGCAATTTTCGCAAATAAATACTTGTATATTCCGTTCTTTTTAGGTTTCGTAGTAGCAAAAGGTTTTATTACTAAAATTTATGCGATTTTTTTAGTTTATTTTTTAATTATCGGAGAAGTAACACGGTTATACTTTTTTTGTGATTGTTTTAAAGATTTCATAATACGAGTAGTATCGTGAATACTTGTAGTTATTCTGTTTTATTATTTTACGTGTTTTTTCCATGCCTCCTTTGCTGAAATGCTTTGCATGAATGGTATTTATTTTTGTATTATCTTATGATAATTTAAATTATTTTAGCACTCGCTGCAATGCACGTATTTTTTAACATATTCTATAAATTAGATAATCTTGTGTTTTGCCATTCCACTTCTGATGTTAAGCTTTACCTAATTGAAATCGATTGATCGAACTATACAGGGTTATCCAGAACTGTGTACCTACTAAGCCGAAAGGAGCTTCAGACCATCTTTATAAAAAACTTTTACTATGGGGTCAACCATGAGGTCTGATATTTTTAAAGAAAATCCGAATGAAGAAAATAAATCAGCTGTTTCATACATTTTGTCGATTCTGACTTGTTATTTTATACGGAACAGCTGATTTTTAGGGTTCCGTACCCGAAGGGTAAAAACGGGACCCTATTGCTAAGACTCTGATATCATTCGTCTATCCGTCTGTCTGTCACCAGGTTGTATCTCATGAACCGTGATCGCTAGACAGCTGAAATTTTCACAGATGTATTTCTGTTGCTGCTATAACAACAAATATTAAAAACTGAATAAAATGAACATTTAAGGGGGGCTCCCATACAACAAACGTATTTTGATTTTTGGGTGCTTTTTTGCTCGCTATTAATAATGGCAAGAGAAATGGCGCTAAGAGGGCTCCAACACGGTTCGGAACCCTTTGTGCGCGAGTCCGACTCACACTTGGCCGGTTTTTATTTTTCTCTAAATCCGTCCGGCTTGTCTCCATAGTAAAAGTTGTTCATAATTATGGTTTTAATCACCCTCTTTTGCTTTAGTACACCAGTTCTGGATAACCCTGTCTATTATTACTACTACTATTTATTTTTTTTATATGACATTGATGATCCAAAGCTTATTATACATAGTGTTATTACTGGTTCGTTATTCAATTTTGACCCTTATATCCACAGACGGTGAACCTGAAGTCGCTCGCGTCGTCCAACTACGGCTCCGACGTCGACATCATCAACGAGGATGGAGAGTTGGCCACCGCGTACGAAGCGCAGAAGGGCATCAACAGGTCAGTTGGAACTTGGAATTACCACCTTAAATACATAGATACAGTAGGATCCGTTTATAACGACGTCCAATGGACTGGCGATATTACGTCGTATTAACCGGAAGTAGGTCCGACTTCAAGAATGAGGCCAATCGCCGAATCCAATTTGGCTGGGCAGCGTTCGGAAAATTACGTAGCGTCTTCTCGTCCGACATACCTCAGTGCCTCAAGTCGAAAGTTTTCGACCAGTGTGTGTTTCCAGTCATGACTTATGGCACAGAAACGTGGTCTCTCACTATGGGTCTTATTTAGTAAGCTCCAAGTAGCCCAACGAGCTATGGAGATGGCTATGCTCGGAGTCTCTCTGCGAGATCGAATCAGAAATGAGGAGATCCGTAGAAGAACCAAAGTTACCGACATAGCCCAACGGATTGGCAAGTTGAAATGGCAATGGGCAGGGCACATAGCGCGGAGGACTGATGACCGATGGGGTCGAAAAGTTCTCGAGTGGAGACCACGTACCGGCAAGCGCAGCGTAGGACGTCCACCCACAAGGTGGACGGATGACCTCATTAAGACCGCAGGATCGCGCTGGATGCAAGCCACTTCCAACCGGTCGTATTGGAGATCCATAGGGGAGGCCTATGTCCAGCAGTGGACTTCTTATGGCTGATGGATGGATGGATGGATGAACCGGAAGTCGTACAAAAACAACTGTTTTTTTTTAGAATAAAATCGCACATTATATATATGTCGCGGATTCAAATGGATTAGAATCCAAAGGTAGTCGTCGTTGTCTGCCATTGCCGATTTTATCAGTTGTCAGTGCGCACATGCGGCGCAGGCGCTGTCTCGAGAAAGATTGAAGTGAATTCATGTATTGTCAGACCTCGAATGAAAGCACTACTGACCATAAGAGACAACTTAATTCGATCATCCATTCAATCAAAACACAGAAAACAAACTCTTGCGTTCACACTGTGTTGCCATTAGAATTCATTGAAATACTACTCGAATAAACAAATAAAACATTCCTCTAACAAATATATGGTTATTTCTAATCAATCAGCATCCTGTTAGGGGCTTATTTTTTTGAGTTTTGACAAAAGTCGTATAACAAATGTTGTTTGTTTTGATGTACAGAATAAGCCCCTAAACGATGCAAATTGATTATCACTAATAACCACTTCTTCAGTTGATTCTCTTTACATAGTGTATGTATATAAATCACTTTCCGCCGTCTGTCTGTTCGCTTACATCTTTTTAACCACACAGTAGGCCTAATTATGAAGGTGCCCTCGTAAATTTCATAGCAACGGATGAAGTGTTCTCTCTAATACTCTCTATAGAATGCCTAAAGTGTTTTCACTTTTTAGGGTTCCGTACCCAAAGGGAAAAACGGGACCCTATTACTAAGACTTCGATGTCCGTCTGTCCGTCTGTCTGTCCGTCTGTCACCGGGCTGTATCTCATGAACCATGATAGCTAGGCAGCTGAAATTTTCAAAGATGATGTATTTCTGTTGCCGCTATAACAACCAATACTAAAAAGAAAATAAAATAAATATTTAAGAGGGGCTCCCATACAACAAACCTGAATTTTTAGACGTTTTTCGCTCAATATTAATAATGGTAACAGGTAGATGCTTGAAATTTTCACATAATATTTAGTTTTATATTCACTTCAATAATAAATAATAAAATAAAATAAATATTTAAGGGCTCCCATACAGTACGGAACCCTTCGTGCGCGAGTCCTACTCGTACTTGGCCGATTATTTAGGCATTTTCACACAGGCAGAAACAGAAATATGCTAATTAGCTACAATAACTACGATGGCGCGTTCATAATTGGGCCCAGTGTTCAAGAGATTTAAGAGGATGGTGAATGGTGTATTCAGGGTGGAGAGCTGACGCCAACATTATATTGAAATCACATATCTGGCCTCATGTTTTAAAGTCATCGACATATTTAATAAATAAAGCTGAATACTTAGTTATTTACAATTTTCTACAACAATATTTTGAACAACCTGTGTGTTAAGAGCGATACGAGAAATTTTGACATTAGACAAAGTACCGGGGATAGCTATTTTCATTAGCCTAATGTCAAAATGGCATGAATGAATTTTCTCATAAAGCATGATACCTAATTACTTCCTTTATTTATTGTTAATTTTGTTCTTTCAATTTATGTTTTTTTTTCTTAATGCTTTTATGATACTGGTCGTAACTGGTACTACTTGTGGGTCAAATTAATGTCGGCGTCAGCTCTCCACCCTGTGTAAGATGTAGGATAGTTTTTACCATTTGGCCAAGTTAACCATCTCAATTAAGGTGTTTACTACTTTAGGTCAATTAGTTCTTATCAATTTCAATGAATATGTGTATTATAAATAAAAATAAATAAATAAATATAAGGGAGACATCTTACACATATTACTTAAATCCATTAATAATTAATTTGTTTTCATATGTGTACATTATCGTAACGTATCGTATTATGTTCAGTTATCGCGAAGTTATATCAATAACTAGCGACCCGCCCCGGCTTCGCACAGGTGTATTATACATATAAACGTTCATCTTAAATTACTCTATTAATAAAACTGCATCAAAATCCGTTGCGTAGTTTTCAAGATATAAGCAAACATGGGGACAGACAGAGGAAAGCGACTTTATTTTATACTATGTAGTGATAATCTAATAATATTCATAACTGTGTCACAAACACGAAAGGTGATGAAGCGGAAGGATAAAAGCTATCCCTTAGAACAGCTAATAAATAATATTAATAAATAAACATTATACTTCCAAAACAAGTCTTTATTTCTAAAGACTTACACCAATTTTACAAGTTGAGTAATAGGGAGTTCCTTTTATTGTACAGATAGTGAAGCTGGCCCCACATATTGTAAAACTTGGCCGAAAGTCTATTTTTGGGCCTCAAAGAGGACGGAGGGCGGCAAATTTTTTTAGTGCCCTCTTGGTTTTATTTACAAACAGGGTTATCCGGAACTGGTGTGCTAAGCCGAAAGGAGGTGATTCTGACCATCATTACGAGTATAATCAACTTAACTATGGGGCCGACCAAATGACCATATGGATTCGAGAAAAAAATTCTGCTGTTTCATACATTTTGTCGATTCCGAATTTCAGTTTTGTATGGGACAGCTGATTTTTGACGTGACAATGTCTTATAATTCGATAGAGCCGGCTGCCACGCACGAAAAAACATGACTCATGCGGCGTTACCTCACTCTGAGGCGTTCCATGTAAGGCTTGAAGTGCAAGCGAGAGCGCGGAACGAGCGAGACAAAGAAGCACAATCGGCCTTTGCGTTCGGCAGCGTTCGACATACGTTGTCACGTTCAACTATCGTCAGTAAACCGACTTTACAGACAACCAATTTTTTTTCTCGAATTTTGGGTTGGCTCCATAGTTGCATAAAAGTTCTTAATGATGGTTTTAATCACACCCTCTTGGTTTGGTACAGGGTAAGCAGATAACCCTGTATTTGGTTGTAGTCAATTAAATAACTTTGTAAAATGTTATGTTTTCAGACAACTGCAAGAAGAGCTCTTGGCCGAGAAGAAATTCTACTCGGAACACATATCCAAGTCGAAGGCCGAGATGGACAGATTGCGAGAAGACAACGAAAAATACCAGAAGTAAGTTCTATTCTTTAATATTAAACAATGTATTATAGGCTGAATAATACAAGTCGGCGGATGTGAAGTTAGCTACAAGCTGCGCAATATCCAATCCTGACTGAGCTCACATAAAGCTGCGCGTTGATTGGGTTTCGCGCAGCTTGTAGCTAACTTCACATCCGCCGACTTGTATGATTCAGCCTATACATCGTAATTAGCTGTTTTTCTAGACGACAGTTAATGTAGAATATTATTTATTATTGAAACTAGCTTGAAATGTGCGTTCTGACCGTTTGTATGAAGACGGAATACAGTTAGATATAGATGGGAAGTCATGCGCAGAACGCTGCGCAAAAGCCGAAATATAGGTGTGCGCGGGAGCCAGAGAGACTCGCGCCGGGGCACACCCGCCCGCCAACCTCATGCCTCCCGCGCGCTCCCTACGCATTGTGCACACATGTGTAATAGTTAGCGGGAGCCAGAGAGACTCGCGCCGGGGCTCACCCGCCCGCCAACCTCATGCCTCCCGCGCGCTCCCTACGCATTGTGCACACATGCGCAATAATTAGCGAATTGCGGCGAAATGTCATCTGCGGCTAACTTCTCATCCGCCGATTTGTGTGACGCTTAGTGTATCATTACCATGACACTTTGTAGCAAGTTTGGCCCACAGATCGTCTTCAAAATACAATGATAAATAATCAAATATTTTTTTAAAAAACGTCCGGTTCTAAAACGCATTACTCGTGATATTTCACTACACCCCTTCACGAGAAGAAAATGTAAATTTTCCAGAACGATCAACAATTGACGACCCATTTAACTTGCATTAAGATCATTATCATCCATCCATCCATCAGCCGTAGGACGTCCTCTGCTGAACATAGGCCTCCCCTATGGATTTCCAATAGGGCCGGTTGGAAGCGGCCTGCATCCAGCGCGTTCCTGCGGTCTTTATTATATCGACAGTCTACCAGTGAACGTCCTACGCTGCGCTTGCTGGTCCGTGGTCTCCATTCGAGAACTATACGGCCCCATGGGCCATCCGTTCTTCGAACTATGTGCCCTGCCCACTGCCACTTTAATTTATAATATATGACGGGGCGATCAACAAACGTGTATTATTATCTCGATAACCTCCTTGATCATAGTGCTAGTTATTGAAATATGAACACCAGCGAATTTCCGATATCAACTTTATTCTGCTTAAAAGTAGTTCTTCAAAAATTACAGTAATTGTCTTCGAATCAAACAATTGAACACCCCGATGATTTTCCAACATCTTTTTGTATTTTCGTCAAAACAAAAAGTGACTCAAGCCACGCCTTTTCCCGCCAATGTTACGTCAGTGTGACGTGGGCACGACATTGAAGTTGACAGAAAAGTCATCTGTCAAATGCACCTCGAAATATTATCTGTCTGTGGATTGCCAGTAATTAATTAAAGCAAATCAGCACAAGAGGCTGCTCTCCGACATATATAATCATAGATTATGATAGATATATTATAATCATCATCATCTGACATTTCATATCCTTATAGAGCACATTATTACGTTTCCTTTCTTGCAGACCATTTGAAGAAGTAAAAAGAAAGATATTCAAAGAAGTCCTAAGAAGATATTGGAAAAAGCATTTTAACGCTAAAATATATTTGAAAACATTGCTTTCCTCTAATAGTAGATTTTTACACTTAACATTTTCAATTTTTAATTATTTTTAATCAATCAATTTAGTTTTTAACAAAAAAAAAAAAATTTTATAATGATTTTAGTAATATTAGTTATTGTTGAATCGATAACCAATGTATGTATTATGTACTATGTAATGTAAATAACTGGATAATAGTTGTTTTTTTTGTTAAAATTATAAATATAATATATTATGAATAATGCACGATAAAATGTCACATTTTCACTCATCTCACTTTCACCAATATTAGCAAAAAAGCTTTTTCCTCTAAATCAATATGATTCTACCAGAAAAACAACTCTCGACGAAGACAGACTGCAGTTAGAATATAGCCTTTATAAAGGCTGAATTTGTCCATAAGTCATTTTCAAGGCTTCTGTAATCACCAAACAGCCCTTTTCAGGGCTACTGTAATCAACAAACAGCCCTTTTCAGGGCTACTGTAATCAACAAACAGCCCTTTTCAGGGCTACTGTAATCAACAAACAGCCCTTTTCAGGGCTACTGTAATCAACAAACAGCCCTTTTCAGGGCTACTGTAATCAACAAACAGCCCTTTTCAGGGCTACTGTAATCAACAAACAGCCCTTTTCAGGGCTACTGTAATCAACAAACAGCCCTTTTCAGGGCTACTGTAATCAACAAACAGCCCTTTTCAGGGCTACTGTAATCAACAAACAGCCCTTTTCAGGGCTACTGTAATCAACAAACAGCCCTTTTCAGGGCTACTGTAATCAACAAACAGCCCTTTTCAGGGCTACTGTAATCAACAAACAGCCCTTTTCAGGGCTACTGTAATCAACAAACAGCCCTTTTCAGGGCTACTGTAATCAACAAACAGCCCTTTTCAGGGCTACTGTAATCAACAAACAGCCCTTTTCAGGGCTACTGTAATCAACAAACAGCCCTTTTCAGGGCTACTGTAATCAACAAGCAGCCCTTTTCAGGGCTACTGCAATCACACAACAGCCCTTTCAGGGCTACTGCAATCACACAACAGCCCTTTTCAGGGCTGTGTAATCAGCAAACAGCCCTTTTCAGGACTGTGTAATCAGCAAACAGCCCTTTTCAGGGCTTCTGTAATCAACAAACAGCCCTTCTCAGGGCTACTGTAATCAACAAACAGCCCTTTTCAGGGCTACTGCAATCACACAACAGCCCTTTTCAGGGCTACTGCAATCACACAACAGCCCTTTTCAGGGCCACTGTAATCACACAACAGCCCTTTTCAGGGCTGTGTAATCAGCAAACAGCCCTTTTCAGGGCTACTGTAATCTACAAACAGCCCTTTTCAGGGCTACTGCAATCACACAACAGCCCTTTTCAGGGCTACTGCAATCAACAAACAGCCCTTTTCAGGGCTACTGCAATCATTCAACAGCCCTTTTCAGGGCTACTGCAATCACACAACAGCCCTTTTCAGGGCTACTGCAATCACACAACAGCCCTTTTCAGGGCTACCGCAATCACACAACAGCCTTTTCAGGGCTGTGTAATCAGCAAACAGCCCTTTTCAGGGCTACTGTAATCAGCAAACAGCCCTTTTTAGGGCTACTGTAATCACAAAACAGCACTTATCAGGGCAGGGCTTCTGTAATCACAAAACAGCCCTTTTCAGGGATACTGTTATTACAAAAGAGCCCTTTTCAGGGCTACTGTAATCACTGTAATCACAAAAGAGCCCTTTTCAGGGCTACTGTAATCACAAAACAGTCCGTTTCAGAGCTACTGTAATCACAGTAATCACAAAACAGCCCTTTCCTAGGGCTACTGTAATCACTGTAATCACAAAACAGCCCTTTTCAGGGCTACTGTAATCACTGTAATCACAAAACAGCCCTTTTCAGGGCTACTCGGGTAATCATCGAGCAGTTATTTTCATGGCAAATGAAAAGGGGCAATATAAAAAAGAAAATATTTTTACGAAAAAGATTATGCCTGGAGAAGTATTTTTTTTCTGTTCTATAAAGTAAAATTTTTCCGAAACGTGTTTTACAGATTGCTAAGCGCAGAGCTGAGTGCAGAACCAAAGAACAAGGCGCAAGAGTTTGCTCAAAATGAAATCATCAGATTGGCCGCAGAGAGCTTATCATTGCAGGTAAGAAAATATAAGAAAATTAATTACTTACATTAATTAAATAAATCAAAATTATAGTCTGACCGTTTAACTGAGCCCTCGCCTGCGCGGTACAGGGGCGCGGGGGCAGACGACAAAGGGGACTGAGACAAGTGCGGGTTGCGGGACCTCGCCGTCCGCACCTCATAATTAATTACTTAAGTATATTAAGTTATTTAAATTAATTAAAGTTATTTAAAATGAATTACTTAAATTCATTAATTAATTACTTAAGGTAATTAATTAATTACTTAAAATCATTAAAAATAACTTAAATTCATTAAGTAATAAAATTAGTTAAATTGTTAATTACTTAAATTAATCATAAATACTCCTCCGTTGCAACTTGTTGCCAACAAAGGGAAAAAACTTCTCATAGACAATCAGTTGTGTTGGCTGCATTGGTTGTAAGCTGCATTTTGACAGACAGTTCTCGTTCTATCCATCAACCGTAGGTCGTCCACTGTTGGACATACCTTCTCTATAGATCTTTTTTTTCTGTGTTTTTAACGCGGAAAAGTGCGCGCTTGACCACCAACTCGCCTGATGTTAAGCTACGTTGTGGTTGAAGAAGAAGCACGAAACTTAGAAGAAGACTTAGAAGATACCTATTTACTCTGACCTTGAAAAGCTTTAGATTATATCTCTTAGGAAACAGGGAAGCAGGAAGACTGTTCCATTCCCTGGCGGTACGAATCAGAAATGTTGAGTCAAACCGCTTCGTACGTATCGAAGGAAAATCGAGAGTGAAGGGGTGGTAGTTGAGATCTTCAATAAGCCCGATTGAAAGAGGCTTGCATTCAGCAAGATCCAGCTGTTTTCATAAAGTCATCTGTCCATTGAGGAAGGATGTCCTACGCTGCGCTTGCCGATACGTGGTCTCCACTCGAGAAGTTTTCGTCCCTATCTGTCTCCAGTCCTCCGTGCTATGTGCAATCTGCTGGGCTATGTCAGTAATTTTGATTCTTCTACGGATCTATGCAATTTCGCAGAAATACTCCAAGCATAGCCCTCTTCGCGCGTTAGGCCTTAATGAGCTTATTTATAAAACCCATAGCACAATACCAAGTTTCAGTTTCATATATTATCATCACTGGTAACACACAACTGTCGAAAACTCTCGACTTGAGGCACTGCAATATGTCGGACGAAAAGACGTCACAGAGTTTTCCGAACGCTGCCGTCACTTATCACTTTTTTATATTCAAAATTAAGTAACCACAGACTCCAGGGTCTGTGCCCTTTGTTAACTAAACACAATTACACCAACGCCTGTTAAAGTTAAACGTGAGATTACTGTGTTTAAACAACGGTTTTTGCATGGTAAAGGCAAAATTTCGTTAACAAGCCGCTTAAGATTAAACCAACGGTTAATAAATTAAATATTTGTTGGTGAACTCGGGTCTAAAACCCGAGCTTAGCCGTTGTTTAGATATATTAAACATACGTTTAACTTAAACAAGCGTTGGTGAACTCGGGTCTAACTGTACAAAAAGTATTATAACATAGTTAATCACGTATCACTTCGATCACTTAACTTAACAATTTGCATATTTTTGCAAATTGAGTACGCAACTGTCTCACTCACGCGGCATGACGTCATGATGTGGTGATCGCTGACAGCCATAGACGTTCCGCACACATATGCACGTGTAGCGACCGTGCGTATGTGTGTTGTCTGTGAGTAAGTACTGTGTAGTTTGTGTAAGACAGCAGATTTTGTATGAAAAAAGTGTCCGGGCTGTGCCCATAGTACCGAGTGTCAGTTCCATTTGTCATCACTGGCAACACACTGTCGAAAACTCTCGACTTGAGGCACTGAGATATGTCAGATGAAAAGACGTCACGGAGTTTTCCGAACGCTGTATCACCCGATCACTTAAACAATTTGCATATTCCAGGAGCGTGTAGACAAGTTATCAGAAAGCTGTCGCCGGTACAAGAACCAGATCCGTATGTTGGTGAACAAACTGAAGGAGGTCGGCATCGATGACGTCAACGATATACTCGAGAGCAATGGTAAGCGCTGAATTTTACTAACAATAATAAAATATGGTTTTAGTACTCCGAAAGCCCTAAAAATAAGAAGGAAATGAGTTCGTAACATCATATAATTTTTTTTTGTGTATGATCGATAGTGATATCGCTCAAAATTAGATCACAATACAGACATAAACTCGTGGGATCAAAGTCCAACTTAGCAATGCATAGTTCCAGCCCGCATTCTATGGCTATAAAAATATTTAATAAACTGCCAAATAATCTAAAATATAACGAAAAGGAAAACTGTTTTATAAAACAACTAAAAATTATTCTATTATCCAAATGTTATTACACATTAGACGAATTTTCTAACGATAATCTAGAAAACATAATAATAAATCGTTCCAATACGAATAATAAGATTGCGATTGCTTATCAGGGTCATATGTATAACTATACAAAACATGTTAATTAAGAACCGCATGTAAATTTCATATGTTGCAATAAATGAATTGAGTTGAGTTGAGTGAATTAAAAAACATATTTTTTAGTTCGAAAGGATATACTCCCGAGGTGGTCCCATTAAATTTTTATCAAAAACTTCTCAGCCGTTTTGGAAAAATAAACAATAATAATGATTGTATACATCGAGCGAACTATTCGAATTTTGTATGAGATGGAAGTCTGTTTTGCCATTTTTTGCGAAAAATAATGATTAACTTATTTAAATAGTCCACTGAACTACTACCTACCCACGAAAGATAGCCTAGTGCTGGTTGGTGGATTCACATACGCCATCGATTTTTTCTTCTACGGTCATATAGAGGTTGCCTAGTTGTTTTTGAAACATCAACATCCATCCATCAGCCATAAGACGTTCACTGCTGGATCTAGGCCTCCCCTATAGATCTCCAATAAGACCGGTTGGTAGCGGCTTGCATCCAGCGCGATCCTGCGGTCTTAATGAGGTCATCCGTCCACCTTGTCGGTGGACGTCCTACGCTGCGCTTGCCGGTACGTGGTCTCCATTCGAGAACTTTTCGACCCCATCGGTCATCAGTCTTTCGCGCTATGTGCCCTGCCCATTGCCAGTTCAACTTGCCAATCAGCCGGGCTATGTCGGTAACTTTGGTCCTTCTACGGATCTCCTCATTCCTGATTCAATCCCGCAGAGGTACTCCGAGCATAGCCCTCTCCATAGCTCGTTGTGCTACTTGGAGCTAATTTATAAGCTAATAATAATTATATTATGTATAATTATTTTTTCAGTCATGATGATTAAAAAAAACATAATTAGTCCGTCAGGTACACTATCAAAAAATATTAGACACGTATTTTTTCTTTGGTCAGTTAAATATAAATTAATGAAGATATAGCGTGACAAGTGCCATACAAATGTATAAACTTCTGCGAGAGAGGTGACGTCACGACCTCCACTCCAAAACTTTGACAAGGTGTATCTTTGTCATTTGTTGTTTGATTGACAAAAGAAAAAATACGTGTCTAATATTTTTTGATAACCTAACTCACGGACTAATTATATTGTTGATTATTTTACCCAGTCATCGTGCCTTTTACACGGTTGAAGTCGGATATGCTATTTTTGACCATTTTTATTATTATTTCTGCAGTTTCGATCGTGCCCCAAAACGCGAATATGACGCTGGAGATGGCGCCCGTGACGCGCAAGAAAGAGAGAGAGTATCTCGGTATGTTCGAGTACAAGGTGCAGGACGAAGGCATCATTATCAAGAAACTCGTCACCGGTAAGTAGAGTATAATATAACTAGCCACCCGCCCCGGCTTCGCACAGGTGTATTATACAAATCAACCTTCCTCTTGAATCACTCTATCTATTAAAAAAAACGCATCAAATTCCGTTGCGTGGTGTTAAAGATATAAGCATACATAGGAACAGACGGACAGAGGGAAGCGACTTTATTTTATACTATGTAGTGATTAATCAATTTTTGACAGGCTCGGTGGCTCAGTGGTTAGTGACCCTAACTTCTGGGTCAAAGAGGCGTGGGTTCGATCCCCACCCAGGGCAAATATTTATGTGATGAACATAAGTGTTTGCTCTGTGTCTGGGTGTTATTTAGTTACTATCTATATAAGTATGTATTTAAAAATAAGTATATGTAGTATATCAGTCTCTGGCAGCCATATCACAAGCTTTGCTTAGTTTGGGGTCAGAGGCCGTGTGTTAGATGTCCCCAAATATTTATTATTTATTTAATTTTTATAGCACTTTCCACTCTAAGTTTATTGCAAAGAGCTATTTTTGTTATAAAAATTAAAAAAAAATGCTGCGACCGCAGGATTTGAACCTGTATCTTCGGATTTCCGTCCCTAGTCACGCTTTATCCAATTAAGCTAGACTGCCAAAGAAGGATGCTGGTAGCTCATACATACGAATACCTGCACACACATTTTCTCCCAAGTTTGTGTATAAGAATGTTAAGTTTATCAGAGTAATTTATGACACTTCTAAAATTATTCTGAAATGTACAAGTTTATTTATAATGAAGTTAAAATAAGGAAAACTGAAAACAATTTTCAAGCTATATAAGTACGTACGAGTTTTGTAATATTTTAACATTTAATCTATCAATAAAGCGTCAACAATTTGGGATTACAAAAACCATATTATACTAATTTTTACATTTCCATTTCCAGATCTAAAGCCAAAGGTAGCAGTAGGCATGCTGCCCGGCCTCCCGGCCTACATTCTGTTCATGATGCTCCGACACACGGACCACGTGGACGATGAGCCTAAAATGCACCAACTGATGAAGGCAGTCCGCACTGGAGTCAAGAAATCGTTGAAAAAACGCTCCGATAGCATCGAGTATAACGCGCTTTGGCTTGCAAACATGCTGCGGTAAGTACCACAATAACTGCAGAAAATGTTTCAACTCTTGCATAAGTGGACACACTCAACTTATGGGGTCATACACTTATGAGTATGGCATCGACTCCGGTGTTTATGAAGCAACAGTACCGGAAAATTTGCAGGATAAATTTTTTAGTTAAGGATTTGAGCTTTTTAGTTTTTAAAAGTTTGTCTATAAAAGACTATATTTATGATGCTCGGTTACACGGACCAAGTGGGCGATAAGCTTACAATACACCAACTGATGAAGGCAGTCCGCACAGGAGTCAAGAAGTCGTTGAAGAAACGCTCTGACAGCGTCGAGCATATTGCACTTTGGTTGGCGAATATGCTGAATATGCTGTAAGTGCTATAACCATCACCCGGAGCTTTTTTTCATCCTATTGCTGGGTATAGGCCTATCTTGCAGTGCCTCGAGTATGTGCCAATCGTGTCCAGGTCCGATCCGCAAGTGTACCCACAATAGTGGCATGAAATGTTTCAATTGTTGCATAAATGAATACCTATTACAGGTTGAGTGTGTCCATCAATCTATTAGGACATAAACCAGTAAAATGAGATTAGTAAATTATCATAGAAATATAACTTTAAATACAAGCTTTTGAAATCCTGGATATCATGTAGGAGCAGAGTGCTAGCCGAGACAAGTAAAACGAGCCCAAACACGACGGGGCTATCTAGTTTAGTACAGGAGTTCATATGCATCTTCCGACTCCATCATCAGATCAGCTCCATGGTGCCATATTATTGCATTGTCACGCGATATACATATGCGTGCAAAATTTCAGCTCAATCGAAAACTGATAATTTGGTCAATAACTTGCAAGATTTCACCCGAACTTACATACATCCATTGCAAGTTAAATAAATGTTTGTAAAAATCATAAGAATTTAGTGTAAGTCGATTAAATCTTGTTGCAGGCTTCTAAACAACATGCGGCAATACAGCGGCGACGCGGTGTTCCAGTCCGGCAACACTCCGCGACAAAACCAGCAATGCTTGAGGATATTCGACCTCTCCGAGTACAGACAAGTCCTCAGCGATATAGCTGTTTGGATATATCAAGGTACGCTCAATGTTAAATATATTGCTGTTATTATCATCTTATCATTAATTTTCGCAAAAAAATGGCAAATCCGCCTTTCATCCTCTCTAGATGTAAGGGTTGCCTGGAAGAGATTGCTGTAAGCAATAAGGCCGCCCTTTGTTGCACTAGTTTTAAGTTACTTTATTTTTTCCTTTCTGTGTATTTTTTTCTGTATTTTGTGTTAACAATAAAGTGTTCATTCATTCATTCATCGTGAATAAAATTTGAAAATTTCGGTCGAATTGTGTACATTGTTGTTGATTTTTCAAAAGCAAATTAAAGACTCAGCCGATTTCTGTAAAAATTAAATGGGACCACCTCGGGAATACATTCTTTAGAACTAAAACAGATTTTTTAAATCTGTTCACAAGTGGCGAAAATATCGATGAACAAACACAAAAAAATACATATAGACGATCATTGGTGCCTCCTCCTTTTCGGAAGTCGGTAAAAATGCATGACCTCTCGAAAGTAGCGTTGTTGCGATAGTTCGACAATCGAATAGTCAAAGTCAAAATTTAGTTAGGTGCACTATCGATAGTTCCAGCGAAAATATCGAATTGTTGCAATACTATCGATAGTATCCATCATAAAAATCATGCAATAGTTTTGAATATTGGTGATACAATCGATAGTATCGAACAATGATACTATCAATAACATCGATAGTATATCAATATAAATAAATAAATATGAGAGGACATCTTACACACGGTCTCTGACACCAAACTAAACAAGGCTTGTGATATGGCTGCCAGAGACTGATATACTACGAATACATATTTTTAAATACATACTTATATAGATAATACCTAAATAACACCCAGACACAGAGCAAACACCTATGTTCATCACATAAATACTTGCCCTGGGAGGGGATCGAGCCCACGCCTCTTTGACCAAGTATACTCGTCACAAAATAATAGACCCGTTTTGACATTTGCCTTCGCGACGTAACTAGTGATGTAACCATACGACTCGGTACTCGATACACACGATAAATCGATTTAAGTTTTCTTGAGTATTTGATCGATTTGAATATATATTGTAAAAGTCAATTTTCTTTCATTTAATATTTTGGTTAAAATAACATTCACTCAATCAAAAAAAAAAATCGAGAAAAAGTGAATATGCTGTCAATCATTTTCTTCAGATGATGATCCCAAATTGTCAGTTGGCTATCGTCACCCGTTTTTATAATTATTTCTTTTTCAATTATGTTGTCGATATTGACATCTCTGTCATTGTCTTCATTTATTATTTTTCGAGTTTTTTCTACCACTTTTGCCCAGTCTTCTTTAGTAATTTTGACAAAAGCTTCATTCAGCAATGTCATCAGTCAAAAAATCGCATTGTCTGTCGTCTAACATCAAAGTTACAAGTTGGAACGTCATAATGGTTGTAATTTGGTCTACTTTGTCTTTTTCGACATGATCGAAAATTTAAACCTTCTAGTTCCATCAGAAGGTTCAAATCTCTGATCATTTTATCTTCCTACTTACTACCTTTTTGAATTTGGACAGCCGAATGATACCTTTCGAAATTACGAAAGTTCGAGTGTATGTGCATCTTTTTCTAACAGCTTTTAAATTTCATAATTAAAATGGGACAAAGTTATGTATTCTCTCGCTATTTTAGTACGGTTTATATTACTTGTCATTGATTCTGAGAGCTATTGTATATAAATCAATGTTGCCATTATTTACGGCTTTGAGCTCCAAGCTTATAATTTTAAATGAAGATCAAAATGCAACTGGTGAAATTCAGAAATAATTTGGTCTAAAATCTAGTATTTAAATAAATAATACCGGCTAAGTGCGAGTCGGCTTAAAAAATATATCTGGATCGATTTATTTTTTTCCTTAACCGATTGTTAATAGTCTGTGGACAATATGAAAAAATCGTTATGCACAGCACTTAGCCGAGTGGGCGGTACCCATCAATGAAAAATGTATTTACCATCAGAACATTTCGATCGGTAAAAAATAGAGAACTTCATGGGCGTGAACTGTCAAAACGGGCCTTTAATTTTGTGATGACTTTAGTTAGGGTCACTAACCACTGAGCCACCGAGGCAGTCAATATGAACCTACTATACCTAACATTAACCATTTTTTCAGCTCTAATAAACCATCTGGAGCGTCAACTGGAACGTCTCATCGTCCCCGCCATATTGGAGCACGAAGAGATCAGTGGACTGTCGGGGCCTGTGCGGGCCCCCGCCGCGCCCAGCGCGGGGCCCTCGCGGCTCAAACACGAACTGACTACCATGCACGAACATCTACATACTTATCATGTCGACGAGCCTTTGAGAGTCACTATATTCAAACAGGTAAGTTGTTTATATACAGGGTTATTTCTAATCAATTAGCATCCTTTTGGGGGCTTATTCTGTACATCAAACAACTTTTGTTCTGAGACTTTTGTAATAACTAAATAAAAATTGTTGTTTCACAGAAAAATATCGCTCACCCGCAACAAAATGTATGGAACAGCTGCTTTTTTACTTTTGAGTTTTGACAAAAGTCGCAGAACAAAAGTAGTTAGTTTTGATGTACAGAATAAGCCCCTAAAAGGATGCTAAATAATTAGAAATAACCCTGTATATCTGCACGGGAAGCATGGAAAAGGGACTAATAGTCTTTCCACCATTATATCCCCTCGAAGAGGAAATAAAGTATGGATTGACAATGACGTCTGACATTAAGAGTGGATAAAATGGTTTTCTCCCCTTGCCGTGCTACCCGGGCTGAGCTCTTACAAATATTATATTATAGCTCTTATAAATAATATATTTTATACTACACCTGCTCGGAAAGTACCTTGATACTTTATCAAATTTACGGTAGAAAGTACGTCATTGCATATCGAACAAATATGCGGGGAGAAAACGCATCTGAGCGGGAGAGCAAAGTGTATGAAAATCCATTTCTTACGTGGTTTTTCTTTTTTAATTTTGGGTAAGACTATGCGCTGGTAACCTAAATATCAAAAGCCAAAAAGTTTTTACAGTGAGTTTTTATCTCCAAGTTCGCAAAATGACACTGGCCACTAGCTGTGTGTTGGATGGTGTCAAACAATTTCAAAAAAAGAACATGTGAAAATTGCAGACGCCATTGGCGCCATTTTCAAGTGTTACATTAAGCTTCACTAACTGCAACAATTTCAATATAAATTTCAATTAATAGATTTAGTTTTTTATTTTCCTCGTAGGTGTAGTATAAAGCACTATGTATCACTCGAGAGAAAGTGCGATTCCCGATCTCGGGTGTTTTAAAGCCCTCGCCTACGGCTCGGGCTTCAAACGACACCCTCGACGGTAATTGGTCACTTTCTCCTCTCGGTGAACAATGTACTATTCTCCCTATTTCCAGCTGTTCTACTACATCTGCGCGTACAGCTTGAACCAGCTACTGCTGCGCAAAGACCTGTGTTGCTGGGCCAAGGGTCTGCAGATACGGTACAACATATCGCATCTCGAGACCTGGATCAAGGAGCATTTAGCGGAATACGGACAGAAGAGCGTAAGTAGTAGTACACTAAAGTAGTATTAGTCCATTATAATGTACTAGTCATAAGTAAGTCATAAGTCATTTATTCGTAAAATGGCAATTTACACGTCAAAATATATGTAGGGATATATAATAAACATTCAACACAACGATGTAATAAAAGACTTACGAAAAAACATTCATTCTAGTAGTACTACTAGTATATTATAAATTAAAAATTTTAAAAACCCCCGACACAAAAATATTTGACAACAAACTTTCAATTGACAACCATTTTGGGCACATTTGTAGAATTTTGGTTCTTCCATCCCCACTTTAACCCCCCATAACTCTTAAACGGCTCAATCGATTTTTATAAAACATAGCTAAGAACACTCTCGATTAAGTCTCCTTTCATCAAAAAAAAAAACTAAACTGAAATCGGTTCAGTGGTTCGGGCGCTATGATGTGCCACAGACAGACAGACAGACACAGACAAACACAGAAGGGTTTCACAAACTAGGATTGAGCTATCTCGGGTGTCCAAATTCAAAATGGTAAAAAGTAGGAAGGTAAAATGATCAGAGATTTGAACCTTCTTACTGGAACTAGAGGGTTCAAATTTCCGAAAAAGACAAAAGACCAAGTTTTAACCATTTTGACATTCCCACTGGTGATTTTTACCTTATGCGACAGACATTGCGTTCATTTTTGTTCTACTCACACTCGTGTATGCTGTATAACCAGATATGAATAAGACAGCTGTACTGTAGTTTTTATTTGAGTAAAATTTAGCAATACTTCTATTACTTGTAATTCTTCTGAGGTTATCATCGTTTATTTACTCTTAAAAAAATATCTGAATATATCTGATATGTAATATATTTATAAATGTTATATAATTATAATTTTAAGTAAATAAATAAACCTAAACTGCCTCACCGACCCCGTCATACAAATTCGAATCTAGCTGACTGACTCCGGGGTATTTTTGTAAACCGCTATGGTAACTTTAACTTAAAATCAACTTTTAGACAAAATGCTTGCTTTTCTTTGCTCTGCCTCCCAGTTTTTACTTTCTGCAAAACTGCGACACAAAATGATCTTCCGTTATAAAATTTAAAACCCATGCTTAGAATTTTTTGACCGACGAACCACCGGAGGAGGTACTCAATTCGATGCATAACTTTTCACGTAGTGGTCCGATTTCAATAATCTTTTTTTTATTAGAAAGAGTATACTTTGAAATTGGTCCCATTTAAATTTTATGGAAATCGGCTGAGCCATTTTTGATAAATCAACAATAATGTGAAAAACGCTGCATCGATCCGTGCGAAATATACGCGAATTCTGTACACGGGTGAAGTCGGTCATGCTATTTTTTGCAAAAAATAATTATTTAAATATTAAATGTTTTGTTTCAGGTTGAAGAGATACTAAAGGTGTTGCGTCCGATCACGCAAGCCGTGCAGTTGTTACAAGCGCGGAAGTCCATGCAAGACGTTCAGAGCACGGTCGAGATGTGCTCCAACCTTACCGCTATGCAAGTCTGCAAGGTAATCATTATTTCCTCCATTTTTTTGAGTAGAAATATTGTCAAAATATTACTTCTTGGCGGCTGTCAAGTGTGGCGGTTGGCGGTGTGTGCGTGTGTGTGTGTGTGTGTGTGTGTGTGTGTGTGTGTGTGTGTGTGTGTATGTGTTTGTGTGTGAGTTTGTGCCGCCAAGCCGCCATTTGTGTGTGTGTGTCTGTGCGTGTGCGTGTGTGTGTGTGAGAGTTTGTGAGTGTGTGTGTGTGATGTTTATGAGTATGAATTCAATTGAATTGTCCTTGAGATATACAATCCTGACTGAAGCTCACATAACAACTGCGAGTGAGGATTGCGTTTCGCACAGCTTGTGGCCAACTCCACAGCCGCCAAGCCGCCATTTGTGTGTGTGTCTGTGCGTGTGTGTGTGTCTGTGTGTGAGTGTGTTTGTGTGTGATGTTTATGAGTATGAATTCAATTAAATTGTCTCTGCGGTATACAGCCAATACCTGACTGAAGCTCACACATTATAATTTATTAACTTTATAGTGAGATAAATTTCAATGTTTTGTAAATTCATTGCTGTCTCAATAAAATAATTTGAAATTTGTGCCAATAGATTTGGAACATGTACACTCCGAAATCTTTTGTAAATTCGTTATTGTCGCAATAAAATAATTTGAAATTTGAATTTGTGCTAACAGATTTTGAACATGTACACTCCGGCCGAAGACTACGAAGTGAAAGTGACGCGCGAGTTCATCCACGAGATACAGAAGAAGATGCAGGAGAAGGCTGGAAACAACCCTGACAAGGAACCGGTGAGGCCCACTACCACTACCCTGATTCACTACTAGATCGATTAATTACAACCCACATTCACCACTATTGTTTCACTGCTAATCCAATTAACTACAAAGGTCTAAAGATAATCCAAATGCTCCCACCCACTGCCAGTTGGCAGCGTGCCCAGCATGCTGGCAGCATTGCCACGCTGAATGGCAATGCTTATGCGTTGAGCCAAATAAACACCAGCATTTTGATAACGCGGCGTCCACCAGACGCTCAGAAAGACTTTTGAAAATAATATGAGCCCCCACGGACCCAATGTCTCAACTCATTCATTTATCTTTAGACCTTCAAGGGTATGTGAATGATCCAATGCTTTTTATGTAGTGTAGTTTTGTTGTAGTTAATAAAGGCACTTTTTCCCGATAAATAAAAAAAAGTATTAACTACAACCCATATTCAGAATTACTCCAATTCACCACTAATCCGGTTAACTACAGCCCATATTCACCACTACCCAGATTCATACTCATACCTATTTATTAATAACAATACAGTTATTTACATGTCAAATTTACAAAGAAAATAAAATTACACTATAACTATAACTGGCTGGTTCGCACAAACATTTCACACTGGCACTGATAATATACAAACTAGTCACTTCACAATCACTGGTACTGCCCTTGAAAGAAAACCATCGCTCTATTTATGTCGGAATAAAAGTCCCCTAGAAATCGCTAGAATAATCGGTGCTATTGTGATTGACAAAGTAAACAAGTGGAAGTTTTAGAAAACCCTATTGTTCTTCAATACAACAAAAACACAAAAAGACTAATACTTTAGACGGCAGACAAAGCCACAGCAACAGCTTATGTCATAATTGCCCGCCCGCTTAGAAGTAAACAAGTAGCCGCAGCTTATGTCATAGTTCCCGCATACCTACACGTAAACAACGTGCGCGCGCCTACCGCGTGACTATATTTATACTATGTATAAAAACTAGCGACCCGCCCCGGCTTCGCACAGGTGTATTATACATATAAACCTTCCTCTTGAATCACTCTATCCATTAAAAAAAACCGCATCAAAATCCGTTGCGTAGTTTTAAAGATTTAAACATACAGACAAACAAACAAACGAAAATAGCGACTTTATTTTATACTAGACGACCCGCCTCGGCTTCGCACAGGTGTATTATACATATAAACCTTCCTCTTGAATCACTCTATCCATTAAAAAAACCGCATCAAAATCTTCGAGGAAATATTACTACGTATAGAGGAGCTACCCTGACCAAATATCATGCTCAATTTTGTTAAGAATATAACTAAAGTGCGCTTCAGCACTGTTACAATAATTAGCCGTCTAATCAGCCAGTACAAACACGCAGCGCTAGAACACTTTTAAGGTATAGTTTTCTCGTGGCAAAAAGGTCGAAAGCGCCGCGATTCTTCGAAGCGCTTACGCGTTTCGTTCAACGTTCTGCACTAACTTGTCGTTTCTATAGACTAAGATGCTGACTGACTACAGAAGTGACACAGTTTATATTACCTACACACGCTTCAATTGAATTCGTACTTTGTTTTTTCTTCTTCATAATATAATATTAGTTGAATTATTGATCAGTAGAAAATATTATATTCATCATCATCATCATCAGCTCGTAGAAGTCCACTGCTGGATATAGGCCTCCCTCAAAGATTTCCACGACGAACGTAATATTATATCATAATATAAATATTTAAGTTAAACTAATTCATTCGTTTAAGTATTTTATATAATATACCACTGTTTGCCTAATCACACTAATATTATAATTGCGAAAGTTTATGTGTAAGTGTGTTTGTTCCCAGTCAACTCGGTAACGGCTAAACAGATTTCTATGAAAGTTTAGTATGGGGCAGCTTATACTAGCCCAATACTAGTAATAACCTTTCCACGTAAGCTAATTTTTTTTAGTTTTGACAAAAGTCGCAGAACAAAAGTTGTTAATTTTGATGTTTATAATACCTAAGCCCCTGAAAGGGTGCTAATTGATTGGAAATAACCCTGTACATCAAACCTTTTTCATTTTATTATAAAATATGCAACACAACAATACTGGACCGACGAATACAAAGAAATTCGTTGATTTTCCATGTTTTTTAATGTTATGCAAATTTTTCAAACATAATCACAGAGTTTCTATCTGTGAACATAATACTTATAATTTGTTTTGATTAGGTACTACTACAGCAATTTTTCTGTTTAGTTTTTGGTAACAGTTCTTGTTTTTTTTTATAATTATAATACCTACCAACTTAAATTCGGTTTAAATACAAATCTGTCATGTTTTGTTTGTTTTTGTTATTTTAATTTTACGGTAGTAACAGGAGTAATTTTTTTTTACTGTTCTAACAACTTTCAACCGTAGTAGTAAGAAGAGTAATTCGTTTCCCGTTCTTACTACTGGTAGTAAGAATGGTAGTAACACTGGGAACAAACCCTAATTTTACCTACACTTGTTACACACACAATGTCACATCTTCATTTTTAGTCTATGAAAAGTATCGCAACATGGCGTCCACGCGCCATCCGATAATATTTTGTTTGCATTTAATTGTAAAATGATTATCTAATTACTCACCGATGGAAAGTTATTCCTTTGCACTTCGCCGTACTCTTTGTATTATTCGTGCAATATCTAAACACACACGAGACCATATTCAATAATTTTGAACTTTTTTCGTTTTAAATCAAACTAGACTGATGTACTCAAGAGCTAGCAAGCAACTAATTAATGTGCAGCCATATGGCTGCATTTGGGCGGAACATGGTAGGGATGTGCGTCGTCCTCTCTATACGTAGTAATATAGCTCGATGATCAAAATCCGTTGCGTAGTTTTAAAGATTTAAGCATACAGACAAACAAACAAAAATAGCGACTTTATTTTATACTATGTAAGGACTATGTAAGGATTGTTACAACTTTAGTAAAAATTACGTTTATGTGAGTAATCAGTTTATAATGAAACTATTTTTTTTCAGCAAAATCTGCTCATGGATTCCAAGATGATATTCTCAGTCCAGTTTCCATTCAATCCGTCGTCCATCCGCCTGGAAGATATCGAGATTCCGTCCGTTCTCGAACTGGACGGACTGCTCACTAAAATTTAAACTAAACTTTTTAGTGGACTTAAATTTAACAAAAAAATTTAGTGGACTTAAATTTAAACTAAATTTTTAGTGGATTCAAATTTTGACTATATTTTTTTAGTCAACTAAATTTTTAGTCTACTGAATTTTCAGTCTACTAAATTTTCAGTCTACTAAATTTTTGGTCTACTAATTTTTTAGTCTACAAAATTTTTAGTCTACGTAATTTTTGGTCTACTAAATTTTTAGTGTAATATTTTTTTGGTGTACTAAAAGTGATAATACAAAAATATTTATCAAGCTTACGCCATTACCCGGTATAGTATTTAATTATTTGCTCTAATTGTTTTGGATAATGATTTTCTTATTATTGTCGATATAATCAATCTCCATATATAAAGGAATTTCATAATTTCTGACCGTGGTAAAAGGGTTGGCTAGTAATATTATATTAATAACATCAATATAGCAAAGAATTTATATGTGTCTTCGTAGTAAAATCGTAAGCTTTATGCTTAGAAATAAGTTAATTTCCATGTTATTACTTAATTATTCCTTATTTGCTAGTTAAAAATCGAAACTTGCCTTTTGCATTTTGTTTATGTAACTCGATGACTTTAAGGCAAAAATCAAGTGATAGTTATAAAGCTAAGTTTTGTCTATTTTGTTGTATAAATCAGTTTATTAATTTGTTAGGTTTTGCTTCTTAGGTGTTACTCTCTAAAGCTCTGTTTTTTAGGATACCGGTGTCCGTTTATACAGGGTTATCTGTTTGCTCTGTACAAAGTCGAAAGGAAGTGAATAAGAGTATTATTATTAATAAATTTTACTATAGGACAGTACCCAAATTCGAAAAAATAAATCAGTTGCAACTTAGAATTGACAAACGGTATAAAACAGCTGATTTTTTTATACAGTTCCTGGGTTAGTTTCATAGTAAAAGTTGTTTATAATGATGGTCTGAATCAACTCCTTTCTGCTTAGTATACCAGTTCTGGATAACCCTGTATAACGTTCGATATAACGGTGAATGACGTCACTAGACCGTTGTCTATATAAACTAAATGACGCGATTTCCTAAAGTCAAATGAAATAAAATACAAATAAATAAATATTGGGGGACATCTTACACACGTCTTATAACGTTAGTAATATTACGCCCGCTATATAACGGCAACGCTATCCTATAAAACCAGAGCATTATGCATAAAAGTTCTATAAGATAATTTGTTGTTTAAAATAATATAAAATATGAATTTCATTTGGAGTCATTTTTTCTATACAATCTTTATGGCTGCTGTATTTTGTAATCTTTTTGACGTAGAATATTCATGGCTTGGGAATTTACAACTGAGTGCGGCCGTGGCTTGGATGAAACGTTTAATCACGTCAGAGGCCCTCAGAAAGGTTAAAAGCTCTGACACCAGGGCTAGCCCACGCTAGCTAACATTTTTAAATTAAATACTAGCGACCCGCCCCGGTTTCGCACAGGTGTATTATACAGAATTATAAAACTTCCTCTTGAAATCTCTATCTATTAAAAAAACCGCATCAAAATCCGTTGCGTAGTTTTAAAGATATAAGCAATTAAGCATACATGGGGACAGACAGCGGGAAGCGACTTTGTTTTATACTATGCAGTGACAGATTATCATATAGAACATTTATGAATAAAATTGTTAGTTGTTAATTAAATCATGTACTTAACTATGAACGTACGTTCCTAAGACATTCCATATATTTAGTAAAATATTTATTTATTTTCAGTATTGCCATAATAATATGATTTTTTTGTAAATCTGGTGCCATTTTCTGAAACGAAGTTATGTATTGTTTTTTTTTATTTAATAAACGTTTTTTTTTTCTTTTTTATTTATTATATTGTTTAAGTATCAGAAATAATCGAAATTATGTCAAGACATTGCTATACTGACAACTTTAGAATGTGCTTCTCATGGTAGCTTTACTGTTTTTTTTTGACGTGATAACGTCTTATAAATCGATTAACGCCGGCTGCGCGCACGAAAATCATTACTCATTGTCACGTTCCGCCTGAGCCAAGCGTGCAAGCGAGAGCGCCGTACAAGCGATAGAGAGGCAAGATCGGCTTAAGCGTTCGGCTTGTTTCAGTTGTTGATTCAACAATGTTTACTTATGACGTTATCACGTAATATTATCGTAGTTAAACTGACTGTACAGACATCCAATTTTTATTTACGAAAATATAGTTAAGTAAATTAAATTTTCAATTTTCATTTTGCAAATTATTCATAACGTAAATATTTACATATTTAAAAAAAATATGTGAAAGCTTTCTCAGATAGGAATATAACCCTGTATTCATAATGTCTTGACACCTAGCCATTCCATAGTGTACAAAGCATCTAAGAAATGTAGGCCAAATCATAAAAGTCGGCGGATGTGAAGTTAGCTACAAGCTGCGCAATATCCAATTGTTAATGAAAAATGCGTCTCGCGTAGGTTGTAGCTAACTTCACATCCGCCGACTTGTATGATTCGGCCTATACTTTGAATTTTATGAATATCTAAATATTAGCGAGTTCATAGAATCATAGACCAATTTGAATAATATAGCTTGGCAGTTTTTATAGCAAAATATAGTATAGCATAATACTGGATGTTAACCTAAATGACATAGATATACTAGAATATTATTTTACTCGTCATTATAACTTTTACTATTAGACCAACCTTGTCTTTTTATACCATTATTTTGTTTTTTAATATCATTATTGTTGTTTTTTTGTGTTTTCTGTGTTTGTAATGTCGAATAAAGTTTTTTTTATTTCAATTTAAAAAAAAAATCTTTTAAATGTTCTTTTGACGTGATAATGTTTTATAAATTGATGAGCGCCGGTCGCACGCACGAAAAATTGTCACGTTCCGCCTGAGTCGACAGTGCAAGCTAGAGCGCGGAACAACCGATAGAGAGGCACGATCGGCCTAAGCGTTCGGCTTGTTTCAGTTGTTGATTCAACTGAAACATTATTTCCTTATGACGTTATCACGTAAAATAAAGTCCGTAAACCGAGTTTGCAGATAACCAATTTTTATTTTTCGTGAATTCGGAGTTGGTCATAATTATGAGTAAAATTATATTCCATAATATACAGGGTTATTTCTAATCACTTAGCATCCTTTTAGGGGCTTATTCTGTACATTAAAACTAACGTACATCTCTTGTTCTGCGACTTTTGTCAGAAAACAAAAAAAATCAGCTGTTCCATACATTTTGTCGCGGGTGAACGTTATTTTTCTATGAAACAACAATATTTTTTTTAGTTTTGATAAAAGTCGCAGTACAAAAGTTGTTAGTTTTGATGTATAGAAGAAGCCCCTAAAAGGATGCTAATTGATTAGAAATAACCCTGTATACGTCGTCTAAATTTACACCATGATATAGCAGAATGTTATTATATTATAGCAAAATGTACTTTAGCTATAAATATTAGTAATATATTATAGCTAAGAAATAGGCGGAAGAATCATAAAATAGTTTTTTTTTGGTAATTTAATTGAAAATGCTGTGTCATTAAAAAGTTTAGGGTTATATAAAAAATCGTTTTTGGGCTGAAAGGAGGTCAATGTACTTATTTCTTATTCAAATAGTAGCACGGGACACAGATAACGCCATTGAGGTGGCCAATTTTTGGTTCAAAGCCGGAATATAAAATTTTTAGCACGCAAAATCGACTCGAAAAGAAGAAGAAGAAGATTCAAATAGTATGATTTTAAGAATTAGGGAAAAAATGTCAGCCACAAAAATGCATTAAAATACTAATTTGCTATTCCAAAATTGGTCCCATAGTAAAAGTATGCTACTGCAAAGAGCAACACCTTGTATAGGTAAGACAAACTTTAATCTACCAATTGTTATCCATCCATCAGCCATAAGAAGTCCACTGCTGGACATAGGCCTCCCCTATGGATCTCGAAGACTGGTTGTAAGCGGCTTACATCCAGCGCCATCCTGCGGTCTTAATGAGGTCATCCGTCCTTGTGGGTGGACGTCCTACGCTGCGCTTGCCGGTACGTGGTCTCCACTCGAGAACTTTCCGACCCCATCGGTCATCAGTCCCCCGAGCTATGTGCCCTGCCCATTGCCATTTCAACTTGCCAATCCGTTGGGCTATGTCGGTAACTTTGGTTCGTCTACGGATCTCCTCATTTCTGATTCGATCTCGCAGAGAGACTCCGAGCATAGCCCTCTCCATAGCTCGTTGGGCTACTTGGAGCTTACTAATAAGGCCCACAGTGAGAGACCACGTTTCTGTTTCCATTGTTATAAATAAATTAAAATCATTTATCATAGTTATCTATTAAATTAATCAACGAAATTATGATCATAATAAGTTAGGGTTTTTTTATTATTATACTTAAACATAATTTTAGTTATACTAGACAACTGACATACTGTTCTCATATCATTGTACTCCTGACAGGCATGATGATTAAAAAATATAATTGGTCCGTGAAATAGATTTTATCATTTATCAATTTAAAATCTAATCTATCTATATATATATATTTTAATATCTGAAATCCATAGACCCATGTAAATAAGATAAGATAAGATAATTTTATTTCACAGAAAAATCATACAAAGAATACAGTAGCTTAGATTACAGATTTAAATTACAGAGTAAACGGATTACTAACTCTAGTTTGCTAAGTGTTCACATACGTGTGTATTCTAGGTATATTACAAGTTATTTCAATGAGACCCAAACTAAGCTCATGGCTTGTGACTTGGGGCTCGAGTGCGGAGTAAATTGAGAATATTTTCTAAATATTGTCGGAATTATCTTAATATAAAATAAACTTAATATAAACTAGTAAAATATAATTATAAAAAAGTCTAGCCATTGACACGAAATGAATGAATCATTTATCAAAAAGTATCATTGGATAAGTACCTATAAGTATTTTTTCTTTTGTCAAATCAACAAAAGGTGATGAAAAAAGCCAGTTAAAGTTCCGCGTTACGTTACGTAGTAGACTACAAATGTATACTTTTGTCAGAGAAGTGACGTCATGAGCCCCCACTCCCGAACTTCGACAAGCTTTATCTTTGTCATTTATTGTTTGATTGACAAAAGAAAAAATACGTGTCCAATATTTTTTAATAATCTAACTCACGGACTAATTATAACAATGTTTTTTTTTTACCCAGTCATTATGCTTATTATGAATTTATGATCAACTATTACTATGGGACCAACTGAAATCCTGAAAAAATCTTCCATCCCATACAAACTACGTTCACTTTGTGATTTTTGACAAACGTATCTCTATAGACTGATGATATTTTGAGTTTCCGAGTTAGTTCCATGGTAAAAGCTGGCCATAATGATGAGTACAACGATATTTTAGGATATTTTCGTCATACAGGGTTATCTGCATGCTCTATATTAAGCCGAAAGCGAGTGGTGAAAGTGATAAAGACCATCATTATGAACAACTCTTACTATGGGGCCAACCCGGAATTCGAGAAAAAAAAACAGCTGTTGTATAAAAGATATCAACTATACAAGGTTATTTCTAATCAATTAGCATCCTTTTAGGGGCTTATTCTGTACATCAAAACTAACAACTTTTGTTCTGCGACTTTTGTCAAAACTCAAAAAAAATTGTTGTTCTGTAGAAAAATATCGTTCACCCGCGACAAAATGTATGGAACAGCTGTTTTTTTTTTAGTTTTGACAAAATTCGCAGAACAAAAGTTGTTAGTTTTGATGTACAGAATGAGCCCCTAAGAAGATGCTAATTGATTAGAAATAACCCTATATAAGATAAAGATAGCAACTCGATATCGACAATATATATGAATCAGCTGTTTTTTTTTTAAATTTCGGGTTGGCCACATCGTAAACGTCGTTCATTATGATGATCTGAATCACCTCCTTTCGGCTTAGTACAGTGCTGGAAAACCCTGAGGGGTTAGTCCAGGTTTACACGTAAATTGAAACTACAGCTGTTTCCGTATGTCTCTATACATATTTGTACAGCGTCCCTGGCAGAAACGAGGAAGAACTAACCAAAATGTTTGGAGCCACACGCGAACGCGAAAGTTCAAGTAAACTACGCAAAACCTGTAAGCTACTGTATGCTGAGTGTGAGTTTTGTCGTAAACATGACGCGCTCTACGGCGAGAGCGTTAGCATGTAATTTGTATGAAGACAGTATAGTTCAAAAACGCGCCGCTAGTGGGGCTGTACATTTCTTCATACAAATTACATGCTTACGCGCTCGCCGTAGAGCGCGTCATGTTTACGACAAAACTCACACTAAGTGGGAGTTTCTCGCTCGAACTCGATCGCGTTAACGTTTGATGTGATTTCTATGGAAATGGCACAGCGCCATCTTGTGTCACGTACAAAAAACTAAATAGCTAAGTGGGAGTATTTGGAGCGTCGAACCGATCACCGATCGAACACAAGCGCGGCAACGTCTGTGATTGGCTAACTCAAGCGTGACGTGTGTGTCAATGTGCTCGCGTGTGTTTGGCGCGCTCGGTCAACGCGACGTAAAAGTAATTCGATTTGATTTGCAAAACTCCCACTTGACACTCTGGACTAAGGGCTCTGTTTAGTAAGTCGAACTGTATTATTTTGTCTCATTCCATTATTAGTAGGTATTAGATATTTGTATTATTTTTAATAGCATTTAGTGTATTCAAGTTATAAATATTATCTATTGTTGTTAAAATGTTTGTACAAGTACCTATAAATCATCTTTTAATCAAAATTGAATAAAAATAATTTTTTATAGCTTGAGTCATTGGATATTAAAAAGGAACTTTAAAAAACATCAGACACAAAAACTTTTTATCTAGCTGGTATGATAACTTACTAGTTAGACGGAATATTTTTCATTTGAATCATGGAAATAATAAGAACATTGCACTGCCTTCACAGAAATATTTAGTAACTTGTTTATTATTTAAAATAAGTTTAGGCCGAATCAAGTACCTTGGCGGTTGTGAAGTCAGCTAGAAACTGCGCGAAACCCAATCCTGACCAGGGGGCTTATTGTGTACTAGCAGCGCCCCGCGGTTTTACCCGCGTTGTGCCCGTTCCCGTGGGAATTTCGGGAATTTTTATATGTACATATAAACCTTCCTCTTGAATCACTCTATCCATTAAAAAAAACCGCATCAAAATCCGTTGCGTAGTTTTAAAGATTTAAGCATACAGACAAACAAACAAACAAACGAAAATAGCGACTTTATTTTATACTATGTAAGGAAGCGCTCTGACGTTAGGCATAGATTTTCTTCCCGCTCGCTCTCGTGGCTTGAGTAACTGGCGCGAGCGGGAGAACGTCAGAGAGCTTTCACATTAAGGCCCCTGGTCAGGATTGGGTTCCGCGCAGCTTGTAGCTAACTTCACAACCGCCAAGAAGTTTGATTCGGGCTATAATGAGGACTCAATAAATACAGAGTTTTTATAAAGACGACGGACATATTATAAGATATTATTTTATCCATTGCCTTACTTTTACTATGAGACTAATCACGTTCTCAAAAAATAATCGGTTAAATGCGAGTCGGATTCACGCACGAAGGGTTCCGTACCGTTTGGAAGCCCCCCTTGATATATTTTATTTTAATTAATTAATTTAACTAAATATTCTGTGAATATTTCAAGCATCTACCTGTCACCAGTGTCACCGTTATTAATATCGAGCGTAAAACGGTTGAAAATTCAGGTTTGTTGTATGGGACCCTTAATTTTTTTTTTCTGTTTTTATTATTTGTTGTTATAGCGGCAACCGAAATACATCATCTGTAAAAATTTCAGCTGCCTAGCTATCATGGTTCATGAGATACAGCCCGGTGACAGACGGACAGACAGACAGACAGACGGACAGACGGACATCGAAGTCTTAGTAATAGGGTCCCGTTTTTACCCCTTGGGTACGGAACCCTAAAAAACAATTGCCATGCAATGAAACATGTTTTTTTTCGTCGCTTCAGACTTGGTCCCGTGGTAAAAGTTTGGCCATAATGTACAACGATGTTTTAGAAAACGCCCGCAGTCTAGGAAAACATCCGGTATAGATAATTATTATTATAAATAATTATATTATAATTGTAAACGTTACCAAGTAGGTGCTTATAAATAGCAACTCTTAGTTATTATTTTTTTTGTATAAATAGATTGTGCTAGGTTATTCAGAAATGATATTATGCTACATTGGACAGGAGGATGATGGATAGACGAATTAAACGAATTTATTTTTAGGGCACATCCGATGACGTAAACTGTATCCTATTAATATTATAAACGTGAAAGTTTGTAAGGATGAATGGATGGATGTTTGTTACTCTTTCACACAAAAACTACTGAAAAGTTTCATCTCAATCCGTTCAGTAGTTTTTGCGTGAAAGAGTAACAAACATCCATCACACAAACTTTCGCGTTTATAATATTAACATAGAAGGACTAAGAATTAGTCTTAATAATATCCTTTCATAATAACCTAGCTAAGTTTTCAAACTATCATTAAAATTAAATCAGTATTTATTCAATGTACTTAATTATTTTATACTTATGTTAATTTGTGATAGAGCCTTTTTAGTTCAAATATGTATTTGTGATATTTTTGTTTTTGAATTTAAAACACGGCACAGCAATTTAAAAAAAGTCAAATTTAAAGATGGAGATGTATGCTAGAAAATTTACTCTATTTAGAAAATATATTTAATGTTTTTGCGTGATTATAAATTATTTATATTATAAATGTGAAAAATCACAGGCATTTATATGGATAGACGTCGCGGTTACTTCAAATAATCCTATGATCCGATACCATAACCGCTTACTAAACCCGATTACAGAGGCGCCAACGTAAATTTAATAGCAACGTAAAAAGCGTTCTCTCTATCGAACGCCTAAAGTGAAAAAGAAATAGAACTATGTTATTTAGCTAATATAATTACGCTGGCGCCTCTGTAATCGGGCTTACTATACGAGTATATGTAACGGGACCAGCCCGGGTCCGTCGCGCGGCCGCGGCGACTCAATCTTTAGGTAAAGCTGTGCACAATCTGGACTGCTGAGGGCCAGGGAGTGCGCTGCGTCTGCTCCTTTCGGATAAGACGCGACGTGTGCTTGACCTCCAGCTTTCCGGGGTTGTACACAGCATTATATCCACTACAGTGCGACATACACATGCAACAGATAACACCATTGAGGTGGCCAATTTTTGGTTAAAAGCCGGAATATAAAATTTTTAGCACGCAAAATCGACTCGAAAAGAAGAAGAAGTGCGACATAAAAGAATTGAATATAAATGAGGTCGCCACTATCGCTTTGTTAGCATATTCTGCATTATTTTTTGCATAATGATACTGTTTCCCTGTTCACAATCCACAAAATAGCACAAAACGAGAAAAATGCTAGGATGTTAACTATGATTGACAGCTCAAGTTGTGGTTCCAGCAAAAGCACAGCCCGGACACTCCGCGATTTTTCATACAAAATCTGCTGTCTTACGCACACCTACACAGTACTTACTCACAGACAACACACTTACGCACGGTCGCTACACGCGCATTTGTGTGCGGAACGTCTATGGCTGTCAGCGATCACCACAACGTGAGGACATGCCGCGTGAGTGAGACAGTTGCGTACTTAATATGCAAAAATGAATATTAATCTAGTGCTTAAAAAAGTATAACATTTACTTAATTTGGAAGCATTTTAACAAAAATTAACCGATCTACTTCTTTTGTTAGATAATATCAAGAGGAAGTTACCAAATAATGTAAAATAAGTTCCTATTATTTATCCTTAGGGAAACATTAAAATTTCTTGTTTTGTTACGTATCATTGATATTCAACCATACACAGTACAAGTCTTCCCTATTGTCACAGTCTAGGTAGTTTTTATTAGAAAATCCACCGGCCAGTGCAGCCCGCGCGCAGAGTACACAATGCGGTACGTAGCGCGGGGTGGAAGTGAGGAAGACTCAAACGGGTGGGGGGTAACGAGTGGCCGTTCTATACGTAGTATTATTATATATTCTTTGGCAAAAGTGATAATTTAGTTTCCGAATAATTAATTTCATCTCTTTTGTGTCGCACTCAACGTAGTATTTATGTCATAATGTAAATCAGGTCACGATGGGACTGACATGCCACTGTTGGCCAAAGTCCCCGATAAATTAAAGAATTAAATAAATAATCGGCCAAGTACGAGTCAGACTCGCGCACGGAGGGTTCCGTACTGCATGGGAGCCCCCCTTAAATATTTATTTTATTTTAATTTTGTTATTTATTATTGAAGGGATTCAGTGAATGAAGGGACCCAGTCAGGATTGGATATAGCGCAGCTTGTAGCTAACTTCACATCCGCCAACTTGTATGATTCTACCTATACATACATCGTTTACAGAAACATAACCTTGTATGAATATCTAAAGGATTTGAAGAGTCTATCCTAATAAATGTCCTTGTTTAAATATATAATATTGCATAATATTATTATATATTTTGTATAGTTATTAAAATATAAAATTAGGGTGCTCAATGTAAAACATTCCACGATTGTTGTTTTCAAAGTATTCGATATTCTATGTCTACACCAATGTAGTAGCTACATTAAAATTATATACAGGGTTATTTCTAATCAATTAGTATTCTCTAACTACCAAGTTTTATTCTGCGACTTTAGTCAAAACTCGAAAAAAAAACAGCTGTTCCATACATTTGGTCTAGGGTGAACGATATTTTTCTATGGAACAACTTTTTTTGAGAATTAATAAATAAAAAGTCGCAGAACTAAAGCTGTTAGTTTTGATGTACAAAATAAGCCCCTAAGAGGATGCTAATTGATTAGAAATAACCCTGTATACAGGGTTATTGAACGGCGGTACTACATCGAATGGAGTTATTTTACTATTGTATTAGATAATTATTAAGCCACTTTCGGCACGGTCAATCTTCGGATGGGTAACCGCGGGTGACATTGAGGCAGCTGAGCGCTACTGTGGTTCGGATAATACGATTAATTGTAGGTCCCGGTCGTTTAGCCGTGTCTGAGGCTTAAAAACTGACACCAGGCCTAGCCTCCTGGCATATTCATAAAGTAAGTTCGCATAAGCCGGGTGGCTAGCCCTGGTGTCAGAGTTTTTAGGCCGCCTGAAGGCCTCTGACATGACTAAACGGTTAAAACAACCAGGGCATACAGTTTAACGTGTCATCCGGGCCACGGTAGCGATCAGTTGGAAAATGTCACCCGCGGTCACCCATCCAAATACTACTTTATTGAAAATTGCTAAAATTTTAAATTGTGTATGTAATGAAGATACCCAATTGAAAATTTTAGCAATTTTCAAAATGCAAAGTAATATATTTTTCGATTTAACTCAGTATACCTATACATATTTGTGTTTGTGGCATCACAGGAAGCACCAAAACTAATATTACATTCATTTTGAAAAATTATAAAATTACTAGCTGCGCCCCGCGGTGTAACCCGCGTTAGCCCGAGATAAAAAGTAGCTTATATGTTAATCCAAGGTCTAAGCTACCTTCATACCGAATTTCATCCAAATTGGTTCAGCCGTTTGTGCATGAAAGAGTAACAAACATCCATCCATCCTTACAAACTTTCACGTTTATAATATTAGTAGGACTCATTTACCTTTTCTCTATCAATAAAATATATGCTTTTCCAATTAGTATCAGAATGTCTCAAAGTAAATAAATAATTAAAAACTCCTTTCGGCTTAGTATAGTTGTTCTGTTGAACCCTTTGTTTATTTCTAGAGTAAATGTTGATAATTATATTATATTGTATTCGTCAATTGATTGTCACTCAAAATTAGACATTTTGCTCAGTTTCAATTATGTAAATCTTCCTTAATAACATCTTCCTGAAGGATTATTTAAAAACACTGAATTGTATCGATGTAAGGTAAACAATAAACCTGTAGTCAATAGTAAGATAAATCAAGGATAAAAAAAAACAATACAATACTTGTAACAGCTTTTACCTTACGTCGACGACTTGTTATACAAATTAGTAAAATTGAATATATAATCAAAATATAAATCAAAACGTAAAATAATATTATTAAAGCAATATATACGGCATATCTGTTAAATTGTTAAAAAATAAATCATATAAATCCCTGTTAAAAGGTTAATTTATTTAGCACACAAAATAAACTAAATTAAAAAAGCAAAAAAGGCATTTAAGCATAAAAGTTGGAGCATATTGTCGCGAGTTCGATCCTCACAGTCCGCATTTATTTTTGCGCTATGAAAATTAAAATATTTCACAAATGTTTTTCTTCGTCAGCCTGTAACTTGTCATGACAAATAATATTTTGTGTGCTGTTAAATGTTAATTTATTTATATATTATAGAAATATATTAAATACTTGTTCCGTTGTAAAGTGCAGATGTAATAAATATTAATGTTAGAAAAAGGTGTTGTTTTTTAATTTTTAGTAAAAATTACTCGAAATGAACTGAATCACCTCCTTTCGGCGTACTTACACTCTTTCTGATTAATCCTGTATAGAAGTTGGCAGCCTAAAGCACATTTCGTCGTAACGTAACGTTACGTGGGGGTTGGAACCGTAAGTACCTACTACGGATCTACCGATGGACAAAAACTTATAAAAACACAGAAACTTTGAGCTTTTATAAATAACAAAGTTTGTTCGTCACGGGCTCTTGGTCCATAAATACCTACTAATAACAAACAACAACAAATGAAAAGATCCACATCAGTTATCGACATAGCTCAACGGATTAAACATATCTCACGTGTCACGCGAGTAGGTATATCGGAGATTTCAGCGATGTCTATTAATTATTATTTAGATAACTTATTTAATTAATATATCTTATCGTATTGGATCCAATAGTTAGCTATCACTACGCGAATTTGATTAGTAAGTAATTGACTAAACAAGCTAGCATATAGCCTTAGGTATTTTTTGTAGTCAAGGCCCAACACCCAGGCAGTAGAGGCCGAATCATACAAGTCGGCGGATGTGCGAAGTTATCTACAAGCTGCGCAATATCCAATCAACGCGAGTTATGAGAGCTTCAGTCAGGATTGGATATTGCGCAGCTTGTAGCTAACTTCACATCCGTGAAGATATTTGATTCGTTCAATAAAAGTACTTTCGGAAGCCATTTAAGCGTACGTTTTGGAAACCACGCAAAATTAAAATTTTCTTGGGTTTTTTTTTCACCTAACTACAGGTAGATAAACTATACATGTCGGCGGATGAGAAGTTAGCCGCAGATGACACTTCGTCGTGATTCGCTAGTTATTGCGCATGTGTGCGCAATGCCTACGCAAGCGGCGTAGTGGTGAGCACGGGCGTAGAGAGCGCGCGGGAGGTATGAGGTTGGCGGGCGGGTGTGCCCCGGCGCGAGTCTCTCTGGCTCCCGCTAACTATTACACATGTGTGCACAATGCGTAGGGAGCGCGCGGGAGGCATGAGGTTGGCGGGCGGGTGTGCCCCGGCGCGATACTCTCTGGCTCCCGCTAACTATTACACATGTGTGCACAATGCGTAGGGAGCGCGCGGGAGGCATGAGGTTGGCGGGCGGGTGTGCCCCGGCGCGAGTCTCTCTGGCTCCCGCTAACTATTACACATGTGTGCACAATGCGTAGGGAGCGCGCGGGAGGCATGAGGTTGGCGGGCGGGTGTGCCCCGGCGCGATACTCTCTGGCTCCCGCTAACTATTACACATGTGTGCACAATGCGTAGGGAGCGCGCGGGAGGCATGAGGTTGGCGGGCGGGTGTGCCCCGGCGCGAGTCTCTCTGGCTCCCGCTAACTATTACACATGTGTGCACAATGCGTAGGGAGCGCGCGGGAGGCATGAGGTTGGCGGGCGGGTGTGCCCCGGCGCGAGTCTCTCTGGCTCCCGCTAACTATTACACATGTGTGCACAATGCGTAGGGAGCGCGCGGGAGGCATGAGGTTGGCGGGCGGGTGTGCCCCGGCGCGAGTCTCTCTGGCTCCCGCTAACTATTACACATGTGTGCACAATGCGTAGCGAGCGCGCGGGAGGCATGAGGTTGGCGGGCGGGTGTGCCCCGGCGCGAGTCTCTCTGGCTCCCGCTAACTATTACACATGTGTGCACAATGCGTAGGGAGCGCGCGGGAGGCATGAGGTTGGCGGGCGGGTGTGCCCCGGCGCGAGTCTCTCTGGCTCCCGCTAACTATTACACATGTGTGCACAATGCGTAGCGAGCGCGCGGGAGGCATGAGGTTGGCGGGCGGGTGTGCCCCGGCGCGAGTCTCTCTGGCTCCCGCTAACTATTACACATGTGTGCACAATGCGTAGGGAGCGCGCGGGAGGCATGAGGTTGGCGGGCGGGTGTGCCCCGGCGCGAGTCTCTCTGGCTCCCGCTAACTATTACACATGTGTGCACAATGCGTAGGGAGCGCGCGGGAGGCATGAGGTTGGCGGGCGGGTGTGCCCCGGCGCGAGTCTCTCTGGCTCCCGCTAACTATTACACATGTGTGCACAATGCGTAGGGAGCGCGCGGGAGGCATGAGGTTGGCGGGCGGGTGTGCCCCGGCGCGAGTCTCTCTGGCTCCCGCTAACTATTACACATGTGTGCACAATGCGTAGGGAGCGCGCGGGAGGCATGAGGTTGGCGGGCGGGTGTGCCCCGGCGCGAGTCTCTCTGGCTCCCGCTAACTATTACACATATGTGCACAATGCGTAGGGAGCGCGCGGGAGGCATGAGGTTGGCGGGCGGGTGTGCCCCGGCGCGAGTCTCTCTGGCTCCCGCTAACTATTACACATGTGTGCACAATGCGTAGGGAGCGCGCGGGAGGCATGAGGTTGGCGGGCGGGTGTGCCCCGGCGCGAGTCTCTCTGGCTCCCGCTAACTATTACACATGTGTGCACAATGCGTAGGGAGCGCGCGGGAGGCATGAGGTTGGCGGGCGGGTGTGCCCCGGCGCGAGTCTCCCTGGCTCCCGCTAACTATTACACATGTGTGCACAATGCGTAGGGAGCGCGCGGGAGGCATGAGGTTGGCGGGCGGGTGTGCCCCGGCGCGAGTCTCTCTGGCTCCCGCTAACTATTACACATGTGTGCACAATGCGTAGGGAGCGCGCGGGAGGCATGAGGTTGGCGGGCGGGTGTGCCCCGGCGCGAGTCTCTCTGGCTCCCGCTAACTATTACACATGTGTGCACAATGCGTAGGGAGCGCGCGGGAGGCATGAGGTTGGCGGGCGGGTGTGCCCCGGCGCGAGTCTCTCTGGCTCCCGCTAACTATTACACATGTGTGCACAATGCGTAGGGAGCGCGCGGGAGGCATGAGGTTGGCGGGCGGGTGTGGCCCGGCGCGAGTCTCTCTGGCTCCCGCTAACTATTACACATGTGTGCACAATGCGTAGGGAGCGCGCGGGAGGCATGAGGTTGGCGGGCGGGTGTGCCCCGGCGCGAGTCTCTCTGGCTCCCGCTAACTATTACACATGTGTGCACAATGCGTAGGGAGCGCGCGGGAGGCATGAGGTTGGCGGGCGGGTGTGCCCCGGCGCGAGTCTCTCTGGCTCCCGCTAACTATTACACATGTGTGCACAATGCGTAGGGAGCGCGCGGGAGGCATGAGGTTGGCGGGCGGGTGTGCCCCGGCGCGAGTCTCTCTGGCTCCCGCTAACTATTACACATGTGTGCACAATGCGTAGGGAGCGCGCGGGAGGCATGAGGTTGGCGGGCGGGTGTGCCCCGGCGCGAGTCTCTCTGGCTCCCGCTAACTATTACACATGTGTGCACAATGCGTAGGGAGCGCGCGGGAGGCATGAGGTTGGCGGGCGGGTGTGCCCCGGCGCGAGTCTCTCTGGCTCCCGCTAACTATTACACATGTGTGCACAATGCGTAGGGAGCGCGCGGGAGGCATGAGGTTGGCGGGCGGGTGTGCCCCGGCGCGAGTCTCTCTGGCTCCCGCTAACTATTACACATGTGTGCACAATGCGTAGGGAGCGCGCGGGAGGCATGAGGTTGGCGGGCGGGTGTGCCCCGGCGCGAGTCTCTCTGGCTCCCGCTAACTATTACACATGTGTGCACAATGCGTAGGGAGCGCGCGGGAGGCATGAGGTTGGCGGGCGGGTGTGCCCCGGCGCGAGTCTCTCTGGCTCCCGCTAACTATTACACATGTGTGCACAATGCGTAGGGAGCGCGCGGGAGGCATGAGGTTGGCGGGCGGGTGTGCCCCGGCGCGAGTCTCTCTGGCTCCCGCTAACTATTACACATGTGTGCACAATGCGTAGGGAGCGCGCGGGTGGCATGAGGTTGGCGGGCGGGTGTGCCCCGGCGCGAATCTCTCTGGCTCCCGCTAACCTCATGGACTGCCAACTTTATTGATAGAATTTATTGAAAGATATGAAAACCATCAGTACAAGAGTAGGAGTAGAGAGTACGGAGTAGAGAGTAGTCATCATTTTGAAATAATGATTATTATGTAAGTTACGAATAGGAATCGGTATCAAATTCTTTTAATTAATTATTTTTAACTAATTTTCCATGAATATTCAATGATTCAATTAATTGGATAAAAATGGAAAATTACTTAGTTAGAACCAAGAAAAGTAGGTAGTGTTTTGCTGTTCAAAAACCATCAGTAATTTATTACAAGCATACTGTTTATAAAATGAATTATATCTTTGTAATTAAAATTACCCGTGGGCCCAGTAATGGGTCAACACACCGGGACCACAGGTAACGAGTCAGTACTGTACCTTAGAAAAATGTTGGTACGTTCAATTCTTCCAGGAGCATAGCTATGTTTCATGAAATGTCATAACATCATACTTCAAAATACTTCTCTCATAAACATACTCTCCAACAGAGAGGCAGAGTGCCAGGCCAGACTTCAACCATTGTAATCTACACAAGAATAGTTCTTGTCGAATGTATGTCATATTAAAAATATTGTTTATTTTTTTTAAATCAGCAACAACAACAACAATATGGGACCAACTTTAAAGTACCTATAACCTCTCTAATAAAAAATAATAATTATTGAAATTGTACCTCATAGTTTATAATAATCTATATAAAAATGATTTATTGTTATTAGGGATAATTCCCTTGGCCACAGCATCATGCCTGAATGGTTAGACCGAGTTTGTTAATTCTTTTTTTGTTGTGTTTGTTCTTGTCAGGAGAAGGTTGTTATAAAAGAAAAATTAAGGAAATTGCGAGAAAAATAATAAAAACATCTATTTAATTTTCTCATACAAAATGTTCTTCTAGTAAAAGTTGCAGTATCTGTGTGCACAATGCGTAGGGAGCGCGCGGGAGGCATGAGGTTGGCGGGCGGGTGTGCCCCGGCGCGAGTCTCTCTGGCTCCCGCTAACTATTACACATGTGTGCACAATGCGTAGGGAGCGCGCGGGAGGCATGAGGTTGGCGGGCGGGTGTGCCCCGGCGCGAGTCTCTCTGGCTCCCGCTAACTATTACACATGTGTGCACAATGCGTAGGGAGCGCGCGGGAGGCATGAGGTTGGCGGGCGGGTGTGCCCCGGCGCGAGTCTCCCTGGCTCCCGCTAACTATTACACATGTGTGCACAATGCGTAGGGAGCGCGCGGGAGGCATGAGGTTGGCGGGCGGGTGTGCCCCGGCGCGAGTCTCTCTGGCTCCCGCTAACTATTACACATGTGTGCACAATGCGTAGGGAGCGCGCGGGAGGCATGAGGTTGGCGGGCGGGTGTGCCCCGGCGCGAGTCTCCCTGGCTCCCGCTAACTATTACACATGTGTGCACAATGCGTAGGGAGCGCGCGGGAGGCATGAGGTTGGCGGGCGGGTGTGCCCCGGCGCGAGTCTCTCTGGCTCCCGCGCATACCTATATCACGGTAATGATATATAACAGTATTCCGATATTAGATAGCACGACCGTGCCTATATTTTGCCTTTTGCGCAGCGTTCTGCGCCTAAGTTCGCATCCACCGACCAGTAATACTTAGCTCTCATAAAAGCTGCTGATTGGGTTTCGCGCAGCTTGTAGGTACTAATTTAACAGCCGCCAGGTTATTTTAATTTTGATGAGATCGGCCCAAGATAGGGAACAATGACACATAAGAAAGGAGGCCTATATACTAAGCGCCACACAAATCGACGGATGGGAAGTTAGCCGCAAATTACACTTCGCCGTGATTCGCTAAATATTGCGCATTCTCGTTTCTCTGGCTCCCGCGCATACCAATATTTCGGTTTTTGCGCAGCGTTCTCCGTATAACTTCTCATCCGCCGATTTGTGTGGCGCTTAGTATACCCAGCAGCAGTGGGTCGACACAGGCTGATGATGATAGGAGCAATAATACAATGTCATATTGATCAAACTATATATTTTTAAACCAAAAATGCAGTCAATCCACTTTAATGTCTTATAATGTCACAAACAATAAATCAGACAGTGTTACAGATTTAAAACACAAAAGTAGCCAATTTTGAAGGCGCCATCTACTCCTAGCAACTTAAAATATTGCTGTTTCTTTTTCACTATGTGCACTTTGAAAGAGATAAAAATATCTTATGTTGTTATTAAAAGAGATGCCCACAAGTGGTATATCATTCAGAGAAAAATCTAACTAAGATGGTTCAGACTTACATCACATTTTGAATGCTTGTTTTATAGTCTTTTCAAAAATAGGTATTTAATTTGTATTTTTCAGCCCTCCATTTTTTTAATGTGAAAAATAATTGGTATGAAAATGACAGTACAGCGCACTGATTTTTCTGTTTTATCAATAACTAGCTTTTACCCGCGGCTTCGTCCGCGTTGTATTTTGATTTTGGCTTATGTTTATGTCGGCTGCGAAACCTAACCTAACTGACAAATATCAAAATACCTTAGAGGAATGCTCTTGTTGGTTAAGTTACGGTTGGAGTGTATATACAACCCCCCCGTGTATTCCCGCCTTGTCGTGGGGGAGGTCTGAGGCAGCTGAAAAGGCGGCGCTCGAAGTCTCCCTCTTCTTTGGGTCTTTTCCCCCAAGGAAGCTTAGAGGCTGGCACTCGAGTTTCAGCCGCTTTTAACTAAAGCAGCTGAGAGGATGGCCGGTAGGTTGCATGCCTTATGAGGAGTGTCGCAACTTAGGTGGGCTGCAGTGCCGCTCTTGCGACGCTGCATCCGAGGATTTTTTTTTTATTATATCGCGAAATATCCCTGACATGACCAGGGGTCTTAATTACAAATGAATAAAAACTAAGTATACCTATATTTCAATGTTTTTGGCTGTTTGCAGTTATAATAAACATTACAATGGTACAGCAAAGTTTATACCTACTTGTTCCTAATTAAGTATTGCTTTTTTACAAATATTTGTGCAAAAATTCGATAAAATTGTTTCTAAGGTTTTTTCGTGTTAGATTAATTTCAATTTTTTGTTCTAAATCAAATCTCTACTTTCCATAAACTGGGCATTCCAAGATTATGTGCAGTGGAGTCTCCTCTTTTGTGGGTTCACAGATGCACGATGGGCTTTCCCTCAACTTAAATCGATGTAAGTATTGGGAAAACTCACCATGCCCCGTCAGCACTTGAGTTATGATTCCCACTGGTGCTATTTCTCTTACGATCTTGTGTGCCGCCCTTGCATCCGGAAAATATGTTTTGGTTACCGCCGCTGTGTGTCCATCCTGATACCGCCGGTTCCACTCGTCAAGAGAGTCCTTTCGGATTTCTCGCTTGACGAATGAAACGGGGCAGTTATCCTAAATAGGTCTGCACTTCGAGTGCAGTGCTGCTTCCTTTGCTAGCTGGTCCGCTCTCTCATTTCCCTCCATCCCCGCGTGCGCTTTAATCCAGTAAAGTTTCACTATTTTATTTTGTGCGTGTAGTAACTTTATGTTAGCTTTGAATTTACTGCTAAGGGATGGAGGGAAGATACGCCAACTACCGTTTCCAGTGCAGACCTGGAGTCACAAAAGATTTTTGCTTTTTCGGTAGCCTCAAGAAGTGCCAATAACTCGACCTGTTACACAGAGCACCAATCGGCCAATTTCAGCTTGCGGGTACTGATCTCAGCGGCATCATCCCAAATGGATAATGCCGCCCCAACTTTCCCTTTAATTTTACTGCCGTCTGTAAATATGTTAATTTCTCGGTTAAGATTTTGCTCTAGTGCTGCTCCGTCTGCCAGGCATATGAACTCCAGCTCCTCCTGCTGCGCTGGGTGTGGCTTCTTTTATGTCTCTCTATCTCCAGTTACTTGCTGGGAATAACCTTTCTTGGTTTCATAAAGCAAGGTTGCTTCTTGATATGACAGCCGAGGATAAGGGGCCGCGGTGGGATATATGGAACTGGTGGTGTGGGTGCCGCCACCTACCCTACCTTCCGCTAGGCCGTCAACGTGTTGGCAGACGCAGTGGGGCTGCAGGGGAAGAGAGGTGTCGGTATCGCGATTGCCGTTCTCACTGCCCTCTGCAGTTGAAGAGGCAGGCGCTGGGCTACTATGACTGACCCACTGCACTGGGACCAGGGCGTTGGAATGCTGTCTGACGTTCAGTACAGGTTATAGTCTCGAGTGGTGGATGACGATGTGTCTTGTGCTCCGAAACACTCCGTCACTATGGCGAGAGCGCAAGCTCCGTTATGGAGCCCGAGTCTGGGCTAGTGCTGTTGAGTGCCGCGAAGGAGTGCGAAATATGTGGGAACGTCCTAAACTTGCCATGACAGGTTATTTCTGGCGCTTAGACGGCTGCTACCGCAGCCCACTCACTTAGTTTTTATCCTATCCTGCGGGAACTGTTAGAGTTTTTGCGATAAAAAGTGGCCTATGTCACTTTTCGTCTTTCAAACTATATTCATGCAATACGCCAAGGCAAGTTGCTCCGTTGTTGAGAAAAAATTATCGTAAAGTCCTACGGGAACCACAATTTTTTCGGGATGGAAAGTATCCCATGTCACTTTCCGTCTTCCAAACTATGCCCACCCCAAATATCAAGTCGATCCGTTGCTCCATTGCTGAGAAACAGTTATTGTCCTATCCCATGGGAATCACGAATTTTCTCGAGATATAAAAAGTATCCTATTATCACTTTCTGTCTATTAAACCATAGGTATCCATACCAAAAATCAGGTCAATCTTTTGCTCCGTTGCTGCGTCAAAGAGGAACAAACCAGCAAACTTTTCGGGGCCGGGAGCTCATATCATTTTCAAAAGTCTTTCTGGGCGTCTGGTGGACGCGACGCGTGACCAAAATGCTGGTGTTTATTTGGCTCAACGCATAAGCATTGCCATTCAGCGTGGCAATGCAGCCAGCATGCTGGGCACGCTGCCAACTGGCAGTGGGCTTGAGCATTTGGATTATCTTTAGACCTTCAAAGGTCTGAGGGTGATCCAATGCTTTTTGTGTAATAGTAGTGTAGTTTTGTTGTAGTTAATAAAGGCACTTTTGCCAGTTAAAAAAAAAAAAAACTTTTCGGATTGATAATATTAAAGTATGATGATTCTGTACCATAAAGGTAGAATAAAAAAACATGTTGAACCTCTAATGATAGAATATTTAAAAATATTTTTAATGTCAGACAAAATGACGGTCTGGTATTAAACGTCATAGTAACATGTAGCATGCAGAGGGAAAATAACATTTTATCCAATTTTAATGTCAGTTGTCATTTTCAATCCATACTTTATTTCCTCTTCAAGGGGATATAATGGTAGAAAAACAATTTGTCGCCTTGCCACGCTACTTGTGATTTATAAAAGTCTGCAGACAATGTCACCTGTCATCTAATTACGTTTGGCTGTGACGTTTCGTTAGTCCATATTAGCGTCATAGAGGAATTAATCACTTAGCGTCTTTGTGATAGTGGCGACAGTTTCGCTTTCGAGGGTTTTTGTCCTGTCCTACAGGAACTATGAAATTTTTCGGGATAAAAAGTATCCTAAAGCTCCTTCCGCCTTTTATACTATATCCATGCCAAAAATCAAGTCAATCCGTTGCTCCGTTGGCGCGTGATGGAGTAACAAACCAACAAACCAACAAACTTTTCGGATTTATAATATTAGTAAGGATAATGTACTGCTATCGTTCTTTTTCTTGTATTATTACTTGAATCTTCCACATCTCATTATCTGCTAAAATTATAAAATGCCTAAGAAACTAGTGTGCCCAGTTATAACAATATTTCTTGAAAATCAAGAGTAAAATGCTTTTATTTTAGCTATTTGAAGGTTGCTTAATCAGAGTTGCCAGAGATAAAATACCTAGTGTGTCAAATATATTGATAATAAGAAAATCAAAATTAATTTAAAAAATTTAGGAGGGTTCTCTTTTATTTTTAACTGCTGTAATAGACTTAGAAAAACATGTACTTTCTCAAGATGTAACGAGTGGGTTAGATTTATTGATTTTTATTATACCATCCATTCGTTTTGTGGACGTGTCCTTTACGATGGTGCCTTCAAAGTTGGCCACAATCTGGGGCAGCAATCCGCCAAAGCAAGCTTATATTTATTCCTAAATAATTAAACATTAAATCTGTGATAATAAAATTAATCAAAAACGCAACGCACGTAGGTAAAAAAAAACATAAGTACAATTCAAAATAATAAACTTGGAATTTTGTAGTTTTGACCCGGTTAAGTTTTAATTATTTTTACATTGGTACCTATATAATATTAGCATTTATTATTGATACCGATATATACCGTAAAAGATCCAGCACACTACCGAGTCGCAGCGGGGGCGGGCAAACGCAACTCAATATGAGGGATTTCCCGTCAATACACTTGCGAGGTGGCTTTTATGTTTCTTAGAGCAAAGGTCCACTTTACATTTTTTATTTTTTACCACCACTATTTTTCCAATCCAATCATTATAACGATTAAAAAATTTTTTTTTTTTTTTGTAAAAATGAAAGAACCGACTTCATATTGAAGTCAATTAAAGAAACTTAATTAAACATAAATCAAAAACTACTTACTGGTCAAATCTTGATCAAATTTGTATATTTTAGGACCATAAAAGGTCCTTCCAAATAAAAAAGAATCATCCAAATTAGTCCACGTAGAAAAAGTTACACACATAAAAATATAGTAAAATCCTCCCTTTAGTAAAATGAATGAGTGAGGTGAAATATATAGTCGTAAATGCAACGACAAACACTGCACTTTGTAAACCTTACCTCGTCCAAGCATTTTAATGAAAAGGATGCAAATCAAAATCTTGTATACGCTGAATCAAACTTCTAGGCGGCTGTGACGTTAAAATCTTGCGCCGCTGACATAATTATACAGGGTTACTGGGTAAGTCGACCTATTCCCGTTAAGGGTGTGTAGTTTACTTTGTTTCTGACTGATTTGAGTTTGAAACACACTATCCTAAATTAAAAAAAATCGAGATATTTGAAATTGTTATTTATAAAAAAATCGAATTTTCAGCTATCAGCTTAGTTATTTTAAAACGTGTAATTACTATTGTTACTTGATTTTTACATGTAAACTAATGTTTTATGGTTCATTACCCAATTTGACCGTAAAATGAACGTTTTATAAAAAGTATTTTAATTCAAATATCTCGAAAATGGTGAGATTTAGGATATCGTGTTTCATAGTCAAATCAGTTAGAAACGTAGTAAACTACACACTCTTAACGGGAATATGTCGACTTAGCCTGTAACCCTGTATATTGCTACTGCGCAACCCGTCACCTCGTATACGAGAAGAACTTAGATTCAGCCAATACAAGCTATTGAATGCAACGACTATAGCATACTACCAATCAATCCTAATCAACATGTTAGGATTTTCTCAGGCCCGTTTGTAAAGCACAAAATGATTTACATGTCCGTAGGTCTTGTTACCATTTTTAGCCAATTGCCAACGCGATAGCGTTTTCTTCAAATCAGTGTAAAGCTCGAAATGCTGTGTGGAGTTTACACATTCAGCGAGCTCGTCTAAGGCTTCACCTACTGCTTTTAGTTGGTGGTTGAAATCTCCTCTGCGTAATCTGAGCATAGCAGTTTTAGCTCGAAAAAAGGCTTCGGGTTGCTCTCCTGTAAGTTTTATAGGTTGGTGAGAATTGTTGTCCCAGTCGTTCAGACAGACTCTGCAGTTGCACTTGTATTGGATCTCTTGAAATAGCCCTTTTTGTCGGAAATGGTCGTTTTTTGAGAGGATGGTTATGTCATAGAAATGGTCTCTGCAATAAAGCAAGATGAAAGTTAAAAAAGCTGCGAACACGGTAAAATAGTGATAAAATTAATGGCAGATTGTAATTGCAAGCAGTGAATGTGTTAATGTTAAGTCCCAGGGAACACACACGAAGGCAAGGACAACTGTTGCCCGGAATCAGAATGCATACTTAAAATCATCACTCAAATATCTGCTGGGACAGTAATCAAACCTGGGACCCCTACGGCGATGGCAGACGTATTACTAACTACGCCAAAAGAGTCGTCATACTAAAGTCTTTGTTTCCGCATACCAATCCCTGTAACTTAGCGGTAACATAAACAAATATCGCTCGTGTCGCTGAGGAACAAAGAGCGCTTGTCCAGCTTCGAGCGAATCTAGTCGATAAAGTTGAGATTGTTTCATCGAAAAGGAACGGGACCTCTCGGCTCAAGTCTAACCTAAACAAAAGTGGCGAATACATTTATTATTATTGGAGAATTATTAGTAAACATTGGTCACGTATTAGACTTGATTAAACTTGATACTTAATGAAATAACGGCACTAGAATATCATATAAGTTTGATGAAAATCAACCGGTGAGTAAATATTTACATATCTACCTACTATGATGTCGAATCCACCCAAAAAATGCAAAAAGCCAAATTACGCGGAGTTCCCAGGCGGTCACCCATCTAAGTACTGACCGCGCCCGACGTTGCATAGCTTCGAAATACCACTTGTAGGTACTATCTTTCATTAATTATTCTGCGAGTGATTCCGAGAAATAGCATCGCCTAGCAACGCTGCGGTTCGCACCGGCGTTGCTTAGCAACATGACCTCCCGCCACCAGCGTGGTGGCAAAGAATTTAAAATAATACTAACGTATAGAACGGCCACTCGTTACCACCCACCCGTTAGTCTTCCTCACTTCTACCCCGCGTCCACGGACAAGGCTTGTACACCGCGCGCGGGCTGCACTGGCCGGTGGATTTTCTAATAAAAACTACCTGGACTGTGACAATAGGGAAGATTTATTCTGTTTATGGTTGAATATCAATGATACGTAACATAACAAGAAATTTTAATGTTTCCCTAAGGATAACTAAAAGAAACTTATTTTATATTATTCGGTAACTTCCTCTTGATATTTTCTTTCAAATAAATAAATGTAAATAAATATTAGGGGACATCTTACACACGGTCTCTGTGTAAGATGTCCCCTAATATTTAATAAACCCAAACTACTTAAGCAAAGCTTGTGATATGGCTGCCAGAGACTGATATACTACATATACATATGAATTACATCTGTTAATTTTTGCTAAAATACTTCCAAATTAAGTAATTGATATACTTTTTTAAGCACTAGATTCACTCGTAAGTATATTCATTTTTGCAAATTGAATGCGCAACTGTCTCACTCACGCGGCATGACGTCACGTTGTGGTGGTCCACAGAACAGCAGAACTAATTAGAAAGGAAATCTATACAATCTATCAAATCTATACATCCCTCCCCTATGTAGGCAAACCTACCAAGGTATATTTTCTACATTACAATATCGTTTTGTATTCGGTGTTTATCTAAATAATCATGTAATTTGTTTGTAAAAACGTTTTGCGAGGCTCTTGTTTGGTGAACACAAGCTGCCCCCCTGCCTCAGAGGTGCAAGGCCCCCAATTCGCCGTGGACGGCGGCCCACGTCGCCCATGCCTTCCGGTGCCTCTGTTCGACAGGCAAGCTTTCATAAGCCTATTTGTATGTAAATAACATTTCATAAAAAGTTTGTCTCATCTATGTACGTCGACCAATGCAGAAGTATTGGAGGAGATCGAAGGGTTCTATGGACAGTACGCTTCGGTAGCTAAGCCTGTTGACAGCACGGCTAAAGACCCGAGAGCCAAGCTGACTCGACACTTCACCGAAGACATCCCAGACACGGCCTGTACGAGATTAGAATGGCCTTGAATCAGCTTAAGAACAACAAGGCACCGGGTGATGACGGAATCACTTCAGAGCTTCTGAAAGCGGGTGGTAAACTGGTACTTAAAGTCCTTCAGAAGCTTTTCAACACCGTCGTCCTCGAGGGCATAACGCCGGAAGCATGGAACAGAAGCGTGGTGGTGCTATTCTTTAAAAAGGTGACAACACCTTATTGAAGAATTACAGACCCATCTCGCTTCTGAGCCATGTTTATAAGCTGTTTTCATGGGTCATTACGAATCGTCTCGAACGCAGGCTTGATGACTTCCAGCCTTCCGAACAAGCCGGCTTCCGAAAAGGCTTTAGCACCATGGACCACATCCATACGCTGCGGCATGTTATACAGAAGACCGAAGAGTATAACTTGCCACTTTGCTTAGCGTTTGTGGACTATGAGAAAGCCTTTGATTCGGTCGAGACATGGGCTGTGCTTGAGTCCCTTCAGCGATGCCGTATTGACTATTGGTATATCGAAGTGTTGAAGTGTTTGTATAATAACGCCACTATGTCAGTCCAAGTACAGGAAGAGAGCTCGAAAGCGATCCCTTTGAAAAGGGGCGTCAGACAGGGAGATGTGATATCTCCGAAACTGTTTACTGCCACTTTAGATACGCCTTTAAGCTCCTGGAATGGAAAGGATTTGGCGTCAATATCAATGGCGAATATAATCATATAGTCACCTTCGGTTTGCCGACGATATCGTGGTCATGGCGAAATCGATGGGAGAGCTCAGCACGATGCTCGAAGGCCTCAATCGAGTTTCTCAACAGGTGGGTCTCAAAATGAACATGGATAAAACAAAAGTCATGTGTAATGCCCATGTCGTACCCACCCCAATATCTGTTGAGAGTTCGGTTCTTGAAGTGTTGACTCGTACGTCTACCTAGGACAAGTAGTCCAGCTAGGTAGGTCCAACTTCAAGAAAGAGGTCAATCGCTGAATCCAACTCGGTTACGTCACGCAATTTTCCGAAGGCTGCCCCTTCGGAAAATTGCGTGACGTCTTTTCATCTGATATAATTCAGTGCTTCAAGACGAGAGTTTTCGATAGTTGTGTGTTGCCAGTGATGACATATGGAACTGAAACGTGGTCTTTTACTGTGGGCCTTATGAATAAGCTCGGGATAGCCCGTGCTATGGAGAGGGCTATGCTCGGCGTCTCTCTGCGAGATCGAATCAGAAATGAGGAGATCCGCAGACGAACCAAAGTTACCGACATAGCCCAGCGGATTTGCAAATTAAAGTGGCAATCGGCAGGGCACATAGTTCGGAGAACGGATGGCCGATGGGGCAGTAAACTTCTCGAATGGAGACCACGGACCAGCAAGCGCAACGTAGGACGTCCACCGACTAGGTGGACTGACGATATAATAAAGATCGCAGGAACGCGCTGGATACAGGCCGCTTCCAACCAGCCTTATTGAAAATCCATAGGGGAGGCCTATGTCCAGCAGTCATTTTGTATTGCAACTCATTGAAATTAAGTAGGTATCTCGATCTACGACATTATCTCTCTGAGATCTCTGTATAATAAATACACCAACCATACAGTACGATATTGGACACCAAGAACAATAAACTACTTACATGAAAGATATGGTGAGAAGTTCTCCCTTCTTGATGGGACGTAGTGCGACCAAACCCACATGGTCGTTGAGTCCCACCACCAACAGATTAGGTTCGCACGAGTGGGCCATTTTACTCGCAAAAGAAAACCAGCCGATATTTTTTTGGGCTGCCATAGTGTATGTGTCGTCGTAGTAGTTCCAAGCTGAACAGTCGGAAATGATTTTGCGCAAGAATGTTGTGTGTAAATTCAGAAGGACGCGGCTTAGCGTGTCAATTGCTTTCTCTCTCTTCTTGGTTTCTGCGAATGATTATAAATAACATTAAGAATATGACCGTAATAACTTATAAGTACTTAGTTAATAAAGGTATTATACTTGTCAGTTAAGTCGTGTAAATCTAAGCCGTGGTGTTCTAGTGGTTGTAACGCTGGCCTGTCATTCTTGAGGTCGTGGGTTCAATCCCAGTCCCGTACCAATGAGTTTCTTTGGAACTTATGTGCGGAATTTCACACCACTGGCTTTTCGGTGAAGGAAAACATCGTAAGGCAACCTGCATACGTCCGTAGAAGAAATTCGATGGCGTGTGTGAATCCACCAACCCGCATTGGGCCAGCTTGGTGGATATGGCCCAATCACCCTTCGTGGGTAGGCCTACGTCCTGCAGTGGACTATTAAAACAAGGCTGGTACAGTACTTGTCAGTTATAAAGAAAATAGATCCATACTACATAATAATTTTGATCTAGCTTGCCTAGTGTTATAGCTTGAATCAGACATCTGTGAAGTTAGCTACAAACCCCCTCTCTTTACCCCCGCAGACGTATAATTTTTTTACTGCGCTACGATTCGTTTCGTGTTAGACGAATAGACGCCATTAAGTTTGAATCATACTGCAATAAAAAGATCGAGCATATTGTACTGGACCGCAGCGGGCGGCTTCTACGGCAACTTTGGTTCGTTTGCGGATCTTCTCATTCCTTATGCGATATCCTTTATACTTCATAAAAGGGATATTATGCATTATTACCTTCTGGCATGTAGCCAGCCACTCGACCGAGGCAATGCACCGCTGCGGCACAAACCAAACTGGTGTAGATCATGTTGTCAGCAGAAACGGCTACATTTTGATCGTTGTAACAGAGTATCGACACCGGGTTGTTGCAGTCAAAAGCTTCGCTCACAGAACTCTCTTTCAATCTCTTCTCACCAATTTTTAGAGAAGCGACACTGAAAAATAATTACCTAACTAAAAATAATTGTTCCATTTTTTTATTTATTATTTGATACTAACTGCAAGGTTCAACTTGATGGTTGAAGTTTTGAATATGGACGATAGCCAATGAAGCGTGTTTAGTGAAGAAACTCTAAATCATAATGCAGTTGAACAAGATTTTTTTACGAATCGTTCTTCGTCAAAAAGTAAAATGTTTATAATAGGAGATAATGTAATAAGTAATATATTTGTGAGTGGGTGAGTGATAAGATGTGGGTGAATAGTAAGATGTAGCTGCAAGTTAGCTTACCCTAATTCTTCCCAGCCAAGCTTTAAGGACATCTTGATGGCGGCTCTGACAGTAAGTTTGTTGACACAACGATTACTCCTATACATAGAGCCCATGTACTCGTAGTAGGCGACGAAGTAGCATTCAACGCGGTGGTACTCCTCTAAGCAATTCTTTTTGCATTCGTCGCTACAAAAAAGCGCCTTACAGCAACCTACGGATACAATTCTATCATTAAAATTTGTATAAATAATAATTTTAGAAAATATACCTAAACTGATGGGCGTGTTTTGGAAAACCCATCATATTAATACTGAAAACAGTGTGGAAGAATGAATACCCGCCATCTCAAGTAAATTTGAACGCCGTACAATCGTAATAAACGGTAGGTAACTGTAAAAATGGCGATATTATAATTATATACCTTATATCATATCTTCAGAGAGTTATATCCAGTCGGTTTAAAAAGGGCGAATATGCCCGCTTAACTTGTCACGTCAAGTTTAACAGCAAAAAATAATAACAGGTACAATACCTTCGCAAGGAATTAAGTAGAAGCACATCTTGTGACAATAGTAACAAGAAGTGTACTCTGTGTTTTCTCCTTGGACGCTCACGAAGGCTCTCTCGAGCGCCACCATCGTCCCAGTCTTAATATTCTTCGCAGCAACCAGTTTTTTACCATCATCCACGCCGACATCTGTACTCGCACACGGGATATCAGGATTTTTAGGCACGTTATCAAGCATGGAGTAATTTTGGATATTTAAGCCGTCTAATTTGTCTCGTATCATTTCTACTATGACATACTTGTCCGCTTCTGTCTTCCGTTTCTTCAGCTTAACTCGCAGAAACTCCGGACAGTCTAACGCTAACGCAGCTTTTATGACAACACTGCATTCTCGATAAGCCTTTATTTCTAGTAACACAGCCGAAATATTGCCATATGCTAGTTTGACTTCTATGGAGTTGTTAGGTGCATACGCGAGAGCTTTGTTGTAGTGCATTATAGCTATTTTGTATTCTTTGCTTATGTAATATAGGTTGCCTTCTTTTCGGAATTCATTAGACTTTTCCGCGGATTTCAATTCTGTTAATAGAATGGGGATCGCGAAAGTCTTTCTTAAAAACTCTGTGGCAGCTCTCACTATAAGAGCCCAGTCTTTTGTGGTTATTGCTCGCTGAATATTTCGCTTCCCACCCGTGGATTCCAATAAAGAGTCAAACAAGGCAAGTGTTGTTTTCACGTCCATGGTAAATATAAATAATGTAGTAAGTTTCTGTAACTGTAAAACATTGTGATTATTTATTTGTAACAGAAAGGAATCTTTATATTGAATTTGACCTGTCATTAAATTCAGTAGTTTTATACTTTAATGTGGCGGATTTTCAACAGCGGCTAAAATTCAACAGCCAACTTACTGGCGGCAAGTACCTCAATCTGCCACAGCAATTAGGCAATCACAACATTTTAATAGTATACTTCAAACACTCGCTGTAGAACGAAAGACCCATCTCGCTTCTGAGCCTTAAGGGTCATTACGAACCGTCTCGAACGGAGGCTTGATGACTTCCAGCTTTCCGAACAAGCCGGTATCCGAAAAGGTTTTAGTACCATGGACCACAACCATACGCTGCGGCAAGTCATACAGAAGACCGAAGAGTATAACTTGCCTCTTTGCTAAGCGTTTGTGGACTATGAGAAAGCCTTTGATTCGGTCGAAACTTGAGCGGTGCTTGAGTCTCTCAAGCGATGTCGGATTGACTATCGGTTTATCGAAGTGTTGAAGTGTTTGTATAATAACATTAATAACGCCACTATGTCGGTCCGAGTACATGAAGAGAGCTTTAAGGCGACCCCTCTAAAAAGAGACGTCAGACAGGGAGATGTGATATCTCCGAAACTGTTTACTGCAGAAAGCCTGGAGTCATGGCAAAATCGATGGAAGTACTCAGCACGATGCTCGAAGGCCTCAATCGAGTTTCTCAACAGGCGGGTCTCAAAATGAACATGGACAAGACAAAGGTCATATGCAAAGCCCATGTCGTACCCACCCCAATATCTGTTGAAAATTCGGTTCTTGAAGTTGTTGACTCGTACGTCTACCTAGGACAAGTAGTCCAGTAAGGTAGGTCCGACTTCAAGAAAGAGGTCAATCGCCGAATCCAACTCGGTTGGGCAGCGTTCGGAAATATGTTCTCGTCCGACATACCTCAGTGCCTCAAGTCGAAAGTGTTTGACCAATGTGTGTTGCCAGTGATGACTTATGGCACTGAAACGTGGTCTCTTACTATGGGCCTTAGTAATAAGCTGTGAGTAGCACAACGAGCTATGGAGAGGGCTTAGGGAGTATTTCTGTGAGATCGATTCGGGAATGATGAGATCCGTAGAAGAATCGAAGTTACCGACATAGCTCAGCGGATTGGCAAGTTGAAATGGCAGTGGGCAGGGCATATAGCGCGGAGGACTGTTGACCGATGGGGTCGAAAATTTCTCGAGTGGAGACCACGTACCGGCAAGCGCAGCGTAGGACGTCCACCCACAAGGTGGACAGACGACCACATTAAAGGTGGGCATACACGATGCGATGATTTGATCAAATTCCAACTGGGAGCACATTCAATTAATTCAAAGGTTGGAATTGGTAGTTCACGATTTGTACTACTACCTGAAACTAGGCGCACAGATTGCAATCAATCCATTTTCTTGGCGTCATTGACCTAATAGCCCGAGAGGTACTCGTAAGCGGAAAAGCGTAGGAAGTAACTTTCTAATAGCTGAATTTTTGGTATTACGTTGTCATGGTGTACAACAATACCACGGATTCAGTCAGCTGGGATGCTTAGCGTTTGGTGGGAATGCTGAAAATTGGTGTACGGGTAGAAAAATAACTGAAAAAAATTTAACCACTGAAAATTACCTGAAACAAGTAACAAACAATGCCTATCAGTCAGGCTTTACAATAGCGCCGCACCAACTTTCAGCTCTTAAAAGTAGTTGCAAGATACTCATTTATTTGATAAAAAAATTAAAGTTGGTATCCCCACCAAACGCTAAGCATCCCAGATGACTGAATCCGTGGTATTGTTGTACACCACCATGACAACGTAATACCAAAAATTCAGCTTTTAGAAAGTAGTTGCAATTTTTTGCGCTTACCTCCCGGGCTATAAGTATAGGTATAGGCCGAATCATAAAAGTCGGCCGATATGAAGTTAGCTACAAATTGCGCAATATCCAACCAAAGCGCAGCTTTATAGGGTGTTCTCGCCTGTTTGCGGACACTTAACTGAATTTGAAAAATCAAATAATCTCAAAGACATTCATTTTGGGCTAAATCTGAAAGTGCCGGCCACAACAATCAATTAGGAAATAATAGTAGTAGGTACTAATTATTCTGAGTACTATGGGACCAACTTTCTAGGATCACTTCCTGGGTAGTCATCGGCATTTGTAATTATTTTTCGATTTTTTTTTTTGCTCTCCTTAAATATATCAATTAATTAATTAGAGAATTATAGTTGTAAGTATACATTTTATGTTATGGGACCAATCCTCTAGGATCACTCTCTGGGTAGTTATTAAGATATAATTATTATGAAATTAATTATTTTTTCTTCATTAGAGCTTTTGAATAACTTATTAAGATATTCTATTAGTATATACTATTTTGTATGTTTTGTACTATGGATTGATCCTAGAGAGTGTCTAGGATCTAGTCTAGTCTCTAGATCTAGTACTTGAGTTTTGAAAATAATTATTTTTAATTAGTTTTTACTTTCACTGAAGCTCTCTCGTCTAATTCGAAGAAGAACACTAAGACAAACTTAATTCACTTAATAATCGGCCAAATGCGAGTCGGACTCGCGCATAAATGGTTCCGTACCGCATGGGAACTCCCTTAATGTATTTTAGTTTTGAAGGGAAGATACAGTTTAATATTCTGTGAATTTCCTGTAATTAATATTGAGCAAAAAGGCATGTTTCTTGTATGGGAGCCCCCCGTAATTATTATTTTCTTTTAATTTAACTACTTATTTTTAAAGAAGATACACAATTGAATATTCCCTGAATATTTCAAGTGTATATTTGTTGCCGTTAATAAAATCGGGCGAAAAACGGTTATAAATTCAAGTTTGTTGTATGGGAGCCCCCCTCAAACATTAATTTTATTCTGATTTTAGTATTTGTTGTTATAGCGGTAACAGAAATACATCTGTGAAAATTTCAACCTCCTAGCTATCACTGTATACGAGATACATCCTGGTGACAGATAGGCGGACAGACAGCGGAGTCTTAGTATACAGTAATGATACATCATATGTTATATATTAGTAATACATCATCATCATATAATTATTTATATCATAATCATCATAATATATTAGTTATACATCATCTGTGAAAATTTCAACCTTCTAGCTAACACGGTTTAAGAGATACAGAGTGGTGACAGACAGACGGACAGATGGACGGACAGCGGAGTTTTAGTAATAGGGTCCTGTTTTTACCCATTGGGTATGGAACCCTAAAAACATGCCTTGCGGGACCCATAATATTATACTGCATAATTATAATGATGGCCTTTGAGCAAACGAAGGAAACATCAAACATGGCCTTAGGTGAGTTGCCATACTGAAGAGCCCAGATTTTGGTGTTGCGGTGGTCAGAGAGAGTTGAAAATGTTGTCCTTAGAATTAGTCATACTGTAGCCCCATATAAAGCTAAAATTAGCTCTAATGAAAGTAAAAACGAATTAAAAATAAATCATTGCAAAACTTGATGCCGTAGGTCGTAGTACAAAATATACAGAATACCTAATATCTTCTAATATAATATTCTAATAAGTCATTCAGGCTCTTTTTGAATGCCCTCTTTCGCCCCGCTCCAAACAATGCGGGGCGAAATAGGGCATTCAAAAAGAGGTTTCGTTGATTCGCCCCGCGGGCCGAATAGCTTGTGGGGCGAAACCACGAAAGAGCTGTCATTCAACAGCTTTAATTAATGACAAAAAAAATTGAAAAATAATTAATTTCATAACTCGATAACTAGGTACCCAGGGAGTGATCCTAGAGGATTGGTCCCATGGTATAAAACGCTCAAAATAATACTGCAAACAAAATAGTACTGCTATTAGTCTCTAAATAATTAATTGAACTATCAAAGGAAGGCCAAAAAATTGAAAAATATTAAATTACAGAAATCGGCCTATAAACTTTAACATGATACCTATCGTTCTATAAATCGATGAACGCCGCCGCCGGCTGCACGTACGAAATTGTCACGATCCTTCTGGGCCGAACTTACAATACAAGCGAAAGAAAGACACGATCGGATCGGCGTTATCGGCTTGTTTCACCATCGAGCAAGGATATAAATACATCTCGATGGATATCACTTAAAATTTTCGTTCGTAAAAATCGTAAACATGCTACTTATATAGACGTTCTATTTTTATAGCCGAATCATAGGTACAAGTCGGGGAATGTGAAATTAGCTAAGAGCTGTGCCATGTCCAATCTGAATCTGACTAAAGCTCACATAAAACTGCTCGTTGATTGGGTTTCGCGCAGCTTGTAGCTAACTTCACATCCGCCGACTTGTATTATTCTGGTAGGTACTCGAAAACCTAAAGAAATCCAATGTGTACTACCTACCTATTTACTTATTCATCAAAGTTGCAAAACAAGTGCTAGTGAGAGAGCCATGGTTGGTAGAATAACACAAACTAAATAGAAACTACACAAGTAGAATAACGTAAACGCCGTAAACTTACCACAGAAACTTACCAAGATTTTATTGCAGCGGAAAAACTTCTTGAAATAAGTTGACAGTTTACAAAATCACTAATATCTGAATGTAAACTAGTTACATTTAAAGTTTTAAAATCAATGATTGGAGCAAAATTAGCAATGATTTAGAATGGCAAAGAGAAAGAGAATGTAATTTAAATGCACAGAGTCGAGTTGTTATAGCTCTGTGTTTAAATGAAATGGCAGAAGGGGAAAGTACCGCAGTGCTGCCAACCCTAAAAACACATAAAGCTTCGCGCAGACGGCCACCGACTGCAGACACCGGTGTGGCCAGCGACAGGTGGTATAGTCCGCGCCACACCAGTCGGCGGATGGGAAGTTGTGCGCAGAACGCTGCGCAAAAGGCAAAATATAGGTATGCGCGAAAGCCAGAGATACTCGCTCCGGGGCACACCCGCCCGCCAACCTCATGCCTCCCGCGCGTTTCTTACGCTTGTGCTCACCATTACGCCACTTGCGTCGGCATTTATTTATTTATTTATTTTATCAAATAGTCCGCCTACACTATGTACATCAACACATTCACAAAAAAAAGCTTATCATATTAAACAAACAGAGTCAAATGTCACAGTAATTACAGGCGAAGACAACTTGCAAAAATAACTTAACGAAAAAACGAAAAAATTGTGCGTACATTCGCAATAATTAGCGAATAACGGCGAAGTGTCATCCGATGCTAACTTCTCATCCGCCGACTTGTGGGGCGCGGACTTTACACAAACAGAAAAAAAGCGCTGTTGTCAATTAAAGCTGGAAACATACTATCGGACGCAGCGCAGCTGACGGTCGCGACTTAGCAGTGTGCACACTCAAAACATCCGGATCCGGAAAACAACAACTAGATCTCTCTCGGACGTCCGAACGCTCAAGGTCAGCCCAAGGTGACGTCCGCGACTGATGTCCGATAGTTTGCACGGCTCAGTAGACTTTCATTATCTAGATACCTATCAGTCGCGGCTGCCAGTCGCGTCCGTCAGCCGCATCCGATGGTATGTTTCCAGCTTAAGGCCACAGATATCTGTAAAAAAACAGATTTATATTGCTGTTGTCACTTGAGGTGATTCTCAACCACAAAAATGCATGGAAGCTGCTGTCCACACAAGTATTGGGAATTGACGTTCCTTGTCTAAAAATCCGTCAACAGCCACTGAATCATTGGGAAGTCTGTGACTGAATCAAGATATTTCTTATGTCTATTTCTATAGTCTGACCGTTTAATCAGACGCATGAAGTGTGAGCGGGGAGCGTAACGCAGTTTCTTGAAGTGTCACCCGGCAAACCAATTTATAAGACGTTGTCACGTCAAAAATATTCTTGTTTATAAAAAAAAAACGCGTCGACTTGAAAACCTCACCCGTTTCGTTGGTTAAAAAGATCGCCTCTCTACCTTTTCTGTGGGCATCCTACGCTGCGCTTGCCGATACGTGGTCCTCACTCGAGAACTTTTTGCTCCATGGGTAATCAGTGATATCTTTACTATGTGCCCTGTTCACTGCGATTTCAATTTACCAATTAGGTACTGTATCAACTATCAACCTACTTTGTCAATCTTTTAATAAAAATGTTGGCAAAACAAATTCGCGACAAAACTGGCAACAAAATACTTGCAACAACCATTTTTGCCACCAGCTACTTAGACTTGAGACAACAACTTCGGACTCATACATTTTATATATTTTGCTTAAAATGTAAAGACGTAGTGTATACAACCAGCACACCAGCGGCGTGGCCACAGCCTTTGAAAAGTGTCCACAATCGGTGTCATTGCCCACTTTTAATTATTAAAATACACCTTATAGAAAATTAAATATGTTTTTCTCATAGTAGGCCCAATTATGAAGGCGCCATCGTAAATTTAATAGCAACGTAAAAAATGTTGTCTCTATCGGGTTCAAAAATGTCATCATCATCATCATCAGATGCAAAAGGAATAGGAAAAACAACTCCTGAGAGAGAAACGATGCCTGTAACCAGCCTGCCCAAAGCTACTCGAGTACAACACAGCCCACCAGCTGCACGTGCTAAATACATATCTTCAAACCAAACGCCTCCATGCAATACTCTTCGAGCTGATGATTCTACTCGTACTCATACGAAAACCTTAACGAATAGTGCAAAATCTTCAAAAATGTTAAAAGCAGTTGACGAAAATAATGTGAGCCTTAATGCCGATCTTCTATCAGAAATAACCGCATTATCCAAACAGATTCAAAAAAATGATGCGAAATTAGATTACGCATGCGATCTGCTGAAGGACCTCAAAAATAGTATCACCCAACTTAATGATAAGTACGAACTACTAAAAAATGATATGGATGGCGCAATTTTATCTATAGAAAATTGTTTTGATGGGTGTCACGTGCTAAAAACATCACTGACTTCAAACCAGCAACAATGCAGGGACCTGGAAGTACAACTGATTGAGACCAATCAGAGATTAGATAATGTGAAACACACGTTACTAGCTCAAAAAACTGGACAAGATTTCAATATATCGACCTCCAATAGTGATGTTTTACCCGTTAGCGTAATGCAAGAAAATGATAGCTTGATCTCAAGTCCCACAAAAATGTCTTCAAAATTAAAACTTACTACAAATACAAGTGACACGGACGTGCCTGTCAAAATGAAGAAACCCGCCCTTATCAGGAATAGGCAAGACCCAACCGACATAAACATGAAATCAACATTGATGCCAAGGAAAGCAAAGCACATGTCTCCAATAGCGGCCCCGCTTGATACAGTCAAACGACTGGCTTTATCTCCGACCACTCTCATGGTTGAAGACAGTTCGGATGAAGAGCCCTGGGAAATCGTCAGATCAAAGCGACACCAGAAGGTCGTTAAAGGGAGTGGCGTGCAAAAGGAACAGTTACAGACGATTGAAAGATCAACAAAGATACATGCTTGCTTCTTCAGGACAAATACTTCAGTTGACGCTATAAAACAACACATGAAAGACATTAGCGCCAAAACGGAACACGATGTGATTAAACTAAACCTGAAACACGACCGGTATGCTTCATTTATTTTGACCGTTCCAGAAAGCAGTGCCTCGTTATTTATGCAACCCGAGTCGTGGCCCGCAGGTACCGAAATACGTAAATGGTTTCAAAGAAACACCGGACGTGCCACACAACATCAGCGGCTCCACGGCTCCGGTGGAAAATCAAGTACGGGCTGCGCAGACACCGAGCGAACGAAACGTAATTAAAAAGACCTCACTAGAGGTCATCTACCAAAATGTAAGAGGCCTCAAAACTAAACTCCCCTACTTCCGTGAACATATTAGACTTCTGCAAGCAGACTTAATTGCAATAACTGAAACAAATCTGGATTCATCGGTATACGACGCTGAAGTCGCTCCAGATGGATGGACCCTTTTGAGACGAGACAGAGGCTCAAATGGAGGGGGGGTGCTGCTAGCCTCCAGACCGGGCCTTGAAGTTCGACGTAGAATAGACCTCGAAACATTGCACGGCGAAGATCTCTGGGCGTCTATTAAATAGAAGGGTAGAGACTATCATATCTGTGTGGTGTATATTAAGCCTTCTGCTAAAGATGCCGATTACATGTCTTGGTTTTCCAAAGTTGAAGAAAATGTTCCTAAATGTAAAGTTCCTATATTTATATACGGAGACCTCAATCTCAATAGTGCTAGTAATGATATTAATAATTACATGGGTTTTTTCACAAATTATTGCAATATATCGGAACGTAAGTGTATTCAAAATGAGTTTGGAAGCAAGCTCGATGTCGTTCTTCTGAGTAATATGGTACAACAGGTAAGCGTGTGCGCGACAGATGATGGGCTTGTAAAAGTCCCAGATAAGTATCACCCACCTCTCGAAATTTCCATCAGTCTGAAAAGTAGTGTTGCTGAAGAACTACTTAAAGCCAGTAACATTGACCCAGCCACTGACTGGAATTTCAACAAGGCAGACTTTTTAGCTCTATATTATAGCATAACAGCAGTAAATTGGACTGAAGTAACGAACCAGACAGACACTAATATGGCCGTAGAGACTCTCTATAACATTTTGTACAATTGCTTCAATTTATGTGTCCCCAAAAAAATGCGAAATGTCAAACTATCGAAAAGGTATCCCACATGGTACACCCAAGAAATAATTAGTGATCTCAAACTAAAAAACACTTTGCACAAAGTCTGGAAACTAAACAATGACTTGTATATTTATAGTTTCTTTAAAGCAATTCGCGCGGATATAAAAAGTAAAGTGACAGTTGCTTTCCATAACTACATGAACCGCGTTCAAGAAGATCTTTCTCAAAACCCCAGTGCTTTCTGGAAATTTATCTCAAATCTGCGTACCAAAGGTGGTTTTAACCCTTCCATCACACACGATGGTCATACACATACCGGCCCAGCTGCCGCTGAAGTGTTCGCAAACTACTTCAGTAGTGTGTTTTTAGAGGACACTCCTGTCTTGGATCCCGCCCGCTTAAAATCTAGTCATAATAATGCACTGATCAATATAAATAAACTGACGTGTAAAGAAGTTGAGTGGCACATAGGTAAAATGAAATCCAAAAAGTCCGTAGGTCCAGACAATGTACCGCCATATATTCTTAAAGCATTTAAAACTGAATTATCCAAACCACTAACACACATATTCAATATAGCACTAAGCACAGGAACCTACCCCACTAGATGGAAGCAGTCAAGAGTTGTACCAATACCAAAAGGCGGAGATAAAACACGAGTAGATAATTATAGACCCATAGCAATATTGTCCTGTTTTGCAAAACTTTTCGAAAATATCCTCCACGCCAATATATATAAACAGATGGAACCATATCTCAGTAACTCTCAACACGCATTCAGAAAAAGACGGTCTGTTAATACAAATCTTTTAACATTATTCGACCATGTCTCAAAAAAATGGACCAAGGTACCCAAGTAGATGTGGTGTACCTCGATTTTAAGAAAGCCTTCGACTCTTTTGACAATGACATATTGCTAGAAAAGCTAGGTGAATTCGGTTTTGCACCCAAACTCTTAAAATTCCTTGCTGACCTTTTCTGTGGTCGCACTCAATTCGTTCGACTAGGTTGTTACGATTCATCTTACTATCTCACAAAATCAGGCGTCTGTCAGGGATCCTCTCTTGGGCCACTATTCTTTTCAGGAATGATAAATGATCTAGAAAAGTGCCTTAAGTATAGCAGATGTCTCATTTATGCCGATGACGTTAAACTTATAGCAGATATAAGATCTATTGATGATATTCTGGCACTACAAAGAGACCTTGATTCCGTACAAAAGTGGAGTGAAAAAAATCGGCTATATCTAAACGTTGATAAATGCTACATTATGAGCTTCTCAAGATCAGCACGCATCATAGGCACAGGATATAATCTCAACAATGTACCCCTAACCAGAACTATGTTAACCAAAGATCTCGGTGTAACGTTTGACTCAAAACTCACATTCCATGATCACATGCAGAAACTTACTACTGAATGCTTTAAGTTTAAGCGGTTGGGCACGGGCCGTGCCCCGTCCATGCCGTGGCCGGGTCACTTATGTTAGATATTGTATAAATATCGTATAAAACGGTTTATATTACAACGTAATATGGACGTGCCCGTCCCTTCCCATCCCTAAGTCGAATCATATATCTTGGCAGCTGTGAAGTCAGCTACAAGTTGCGCAACAACCCTGAATTCCCGACTGTAGCTCCCATAAAGGTGCGCGTTGGTTGGGGTTCGCGGAGCTTGTACCTGCTCATCTCACACCCGCCAAGTTATTTGATTCGACCATTAGGAGCAATAATACAATGTAATATTGACCAAACTTTATTTATACCAAAAATGCAAATGACTACAAACAATAAATCCAGACGGTCACAGATTTAACATACCTATACAATATCTGGGAGCAGAGCCACCAAAACGGGTTATCCAGATAAATAGGTTTTATACAGGTTTATCCAGGGAAAGGGGGTGATTAAGACCATCATTATGAACAACTTTTACTACGGGGCCAACCCGGAATGCGAGGAAAAAATCAGCTGTTTCTGTTTCATACCTTTTGTCTATTTCGAGTTGCAGTTTCGTATGGGACAGTCGACAGAGTCTGGACCGATATTTTTTTCAAAATTTGGGTTGGCCCCATTGTAAAAGTTGTTCATAATGATGGTCTTAATTACCCGCTTTAAGCTCAGTACAGGGTAAACAGATAATCCTGTATTTATTTCTAAATAAGTAGACAATAAATTTGTGATAATAATAATTCAAAAATGCAACGCACGTAGGTACAAAAAAACATAAGCATTCATAATAATAAACGTAGTATTTTTTAGTTTTTGCCAGTCTGGACTTAGCTAAGTTTAAATTATTTTTTCCATAATATTAGCATTTAAGTGATTCCGTGAATGATCGAGCACATTACGACCGAGTCGCAGCGGGCCGAGACGCAACGAAATTTTTGCCGTCAATACACAGCGAGGTAGTTTCCAAAGGCTATCCGTTTGTTAGAACAAAGGTCCACTTTACAGTTTTTATTTAATACCACAGCTTCTTTCTAATCTAATCATTATATTTAGACATTTTTTTTTTAAATTAAAGAACCGACTTCATGAAGTCAGATAAACTTAACGAAAGATAAATCAAAAGCTACTGGGTAAAAAATGATCAAAATTGAATGTAATATTATTATACACTACGGGACTAATCGCGCACTAAAATTACTAGATAAATAAATACCTCATCATCCCGACGTATCGATCCGATTACAGAGGCGCCAGCGTAAGTAAAATAGCAACGTAAAAAGCGTTCTCTCTATCGAATGCCTAAAGTGAAAAAGAAACAGAACTATGTATGCTATTTAGCTAATATAATTACGCTGGCCCCTCTGTAATCGGGTTTATTATTTATCTTGTAATTTTAGTGCGCGATTAGTCCCATAGTGTATAATAATAATATATTCAAATCGCAAAAGTTTAAAAAGAACAAGTTTTGAATATTTTAGGACAATGAGAAGGTGCAGCTTCCAAATAAAAAAAAAGAATCATCAAAGTTAGTTCACATAGAAAAAAGTTACACACATGACAATAAATTGAGAACATCCTCCCTTTTTTAAAGTAAGGTAAAATAACATTAAATGCAATGACATACACCTTTAAAAGTCCCTGTACTTTGTAAAACAACACCTTGCCTAAACATTTCAATGATGAGGATTTCTAAGCGCATGTGATATGAGTCGTATAGTATCAAAGGCGACAATCTGTCATTTTGTAAAAAACGAAGTTATGATTTCAGTTGGGTATAAAATTTAAAACAATGTCGCCATACCTCCTTTATTTGGCATCAAAGGCAGCATTATACCTTGTAAAATCGATTTGAAATGGCAGTTTAGTATCAAATCCGACAAAATGTATGTGGTCTAAATCAAACCCGGCCATCTTACTTAAATTAACCAATCGTAAGCGTGCATATTGATCACGTGACTTAATGGCGTCCTTTGCAGTTTTGAACAAAATAGTATGTGCGTTTTAATTGATTTATTGTTGTTTTTGCGAAGGAAAGTAGATAAAAACCTGTTAAAAAGAATAATGGAAGTCCACCCTAACCCCGTAACTAATAGGTATGCACGCAAACGGTAAAAAGACCCCGAAAAATGGAAGAGAAACATTGCGAAAAGACTCAAGTAAGTTCCAACAGCAGGGTTGTCACTTTTCTTTGGTGTAGCCACACTGACTTAACATAAATGGCAGTAATGTATGTCAGCGTATAGAGTAATCGCAATGATCACTCCAGAAATAATGCCAAGTATTATTCCTGTGTACAAGAATAAATTATCTGAAGTTAACAAGCTGATGTTTAAGCATTTTGAAAACTATTGTGAAGGAACCCTAGAAGAATCATCTGAATTACGTATCAAATTGTATTCTTAACTCATTTATAATGTATACTTATTCCAAATATTTGATTTCCCGAATAAAAATTAAACTCAAGCGTTTGTTGATTTTTGACAACCCTGAAGTCAGTAAATTTTCGTTTAATTCAAAAGCAACAATCTGCCAATAGTTTGGTTTCAAACATGGCAATGTCAGCCAAGTTTAGTAACAAAAACGGCATTCTGAAATTTTCATTATCAAATCCGGCATTCTGCAGAATTTAAACTAATATTATAGCAATACTATTAGGCAAATGCTGAATGTAAAGCTTCTAAATGAATTTTAAAACACTTGAGCAGTTAAAAACATTATTAGTGAGGCCAATTTTTTGAAATACAGGGAAATAAACATTTTTTCTGATTTGCCACAATTTATACCGAGAGCAGGTTGCCGCCTTTGATACTATACGACTCATATATGTCAATGGAATAAATGGATTTTGAATTTTGAAAAAAAAGATGCAAATCAAAATCTTGTATAGACTGAATCAAACTTCTCGGCGGCTGTGCTGTTAAACTGTTGGACCAATATAGGCCAAATCATACAAGTCGGCGGATGTGAAGTTATCTACAAGCTGCGCAACATCCAATCAACGCAGCTTTATGAGAGCTTCAGTCAGGATTGGATATTGCGCAGCTAGTAGCTGACTTCACATCCGCTGACGTGACGTCCTATAGCTTTGATTATGTCTATGTCCAGATGGACTAATATAAACATCAATCACAAACAAAACGGCTCAGTTATATGACATTATGCGCTTAGGTAAATATTGCGTCTAAACTGATAACATTCACAAGTTTAAGGTGCATAATATTATATAGGTATGTATTATAGGTACTTAATCATTCTTGGACCGTTTTGCCCAGCCAGCGCGGTGTCTAGACAGATACATAATCAAAGGCCACTGACATTTTAATATATTGCTACTGCGCAACCACTCGCCTCGTGTTCACGGCCGCCAACAAGTTTGATTTAGCTTATACTAGCGAAGAGGTAACAAGGATTGCAATGTTATGTAACGCAGCATACTTCCAATCAATCCTAATCAACATGTTAGAATTTTCTCAGGCCTATTCGTAAAACACAAAATGATCTACATAAATAACCATAGGTCTTGTTATCATTTTTAGCGATTTGCCAACGCGTTAGCGTTTTCTTCAAATCCTCGTACAGCTCGAAATGCTGTGTGGAGTTTACACATTCAGCGAGCTCGTCTAAGGCTTCACCTACTGCTTTTAGTTGGTGGTTGAAATTTCCACCGCGCAGAGCAGTCTTAGCCAGCGCAAAAGCTTTGTTTTGCTCTTCTGTAAGTTTTGTAGGCCGGTGAGAGTTCTTGTCCCAGTCGTTCAGACAGACTCTGCAGTTGCACTTGTATTGGATCTCTTGAAATAGCCCTTTTTGTCGGAAATGTTCGTTTTTTGAGAGGATGGTTGTGTCATAGAAATGTTCTCTGCAATAAAGAAAGACGAACGTTAAAAAATCAACACACACACAAACAGTTTTTACAAAGTAATTTTATTTTTATTTATTTTATTTACATTCCTTTACTTGTCACACTAACAGCCACGCAAAGGCGTGCGACGGGTCAACAATACAAAATTCAATGGGAGTACAGTAAGTCTTAATGAATAGCATTAATAGGCATGATGCGTAGGACGTCCACCTACAAGGTGGACGGATGACCTCATTAAGACCGCAGGATCGCGCTGGATGCAAGCCGCTACCAACCGGTCTTATTGGAGATCCATAGGGGAGGCCTATGTCCAGCAGTGGACTTCTTATGGCTGATGGATGGATGGAAGATCTCCGTTTTAATTAAACACGACGATTTTGCTTTTGCCTGTCCTGCCAACTTAGCACACAAGACTACGACAAGAGTTTATCGTCGTGTGTAAACGTGACAGATATATGCTACATCATAACTCTGTCACGTTCTGACACGTCGATAGAATTATTTTGTGGTCCGTATGCTAAGCCCGCTGATGTTGGTTTTCGTCTACAGGTCGAATTTTTCGACGAATCTCGACGAAACTTGGTACACAGGCCCTGTGTTTTAATAAAAACCTTGTTGACTAATTTTATCGCGGGTGACCGATATTTTTCTATGAAACAACAATTTTTTTTAGTTTTGACAAAATACGCAGAACAAAAGTTGTTAGTTTTGATGTACAGAATAAGCCTCTAAAAGGATGCTAATTGATTAACCCTGTATAATATAAGGAGAATTTCCTTGTGTATAGCTTGACACTTTAGCGTTCTGTTTACGTAACGCAACGTATACAATAATGGATACCAAGAACAATAAAATACTTACATGAAAGATATAGTGAGAAGTTCTCCCTTCTTGATGGGACGTAGTGCGACCAAACCCACATGGTCGTTGAGTCCCACCACCAACAGATTAGGTTCGCACGAGTGGGCCATTTTACTCGCAAAAGAGAACCAGCCGATATTTTTTTGGGCTGCCCGAGTGTATGTGTCGTCGCTGTAGTCCAAAGCTGAACACGCGTACTTGATTTTGCGCAAAAATTTTGTGTTTAAATTTAGTAGGACGCGGCTAAGAGTGTCGATTGCTTTCTCTCTCTTCTTGGTTTCTGTGATATAATAAATATAATAAAGGGGTAAAGCTTGAGGACTTGTGAGGTTGTAGGGGGTAATCTCTACAGCAGAGGAGTGCGGAAGCGTGTCCGTAGCCCCGACTCATGCACAGTAGCGGAAACACCCCAGGTTTTAGTGGGTATGCCACAAACTAGCGGTGGAGACTCCCACATAACCACCGGCCTTCCCAGGCCTGGTGGTATGAATAAAGGATTTTCCTGGGTGAAAAAAATAATGGGGTAATCTCTGGATCTACTCTACCGGTTTTGATAATTATTTCACCAATAGAAAGCCACATTATTTGTGAGTGTCATAGACTGTAAAGAAGGGCGGGCGAAGCCGCAGCCAATGGCTAGTAACTTATGAGTAGTTAATAAAGGTATTCTACTTGGCTGTTAAAAATAGTTAGGAACATAATTATGATCTAGCCTAGTCAGTTATAGCATCATTTTATTGATGGATGCCATTATGTTTGAATCGTACTGCAATAAAAAGATTGAGCACATTGTACTGGGCAGCAGCGGGCAGCTTTTAGGGCAATATTTATTTGGCCATGTCGGTTACATTGATTCGTATGCGGATCTTCTCATTCCTGCACGGGTAGCACGTCAATGGGAAAAACCATTTTATCCACGTTTCAATGTCAGTTGTCATTGTCAAAATCCATATTTTATTTCCTCTTCGAGGAGATATAATGGCGGAAAGACTATTTGGACCTTTGCCAAGCTCCCCGTGCAGATGTGATATCCTTCATAAAAGGGATATTATGCATTATTACCTTCTGGCATGTAGCCAGCCACTCGACCGAGGCAATGCACCGCTGCGGCACAAACCAAACTGGCCCAGATCATGTCTTCATCAGAAACGGTTTCATTTTGATCGTTGTAACAGAGTATGGACTCGGGGTTGTTGCAGTCAAAAGCCTCGCCCACAGAACTCTCTTTAAATCTCTTCTCGCCAACTTTTAAAGAAGCGAATCTGAAAATTCACGAATATTATTATTAAAAAATAATCGTTTAACTTGAGAGATTGTAATTATTATTGTAGGTTGAAGTTTTGAATACGGACCATAGCAAATGAAGCGCGTTTAGTGATGAAACTCTAAATTAATGCCTGCATCGTAAAACCGTTGAACACGACTTTTTACAATCTGCTCTTCGGCAACAAAGACAGTGGTCAAAATATTAGAGTATGTCTGTAATTGAAAGGCAAGAAAGAAGGCAGAAAGGAAGCAGTATTAAAAGATGTATCTGCAAGTTAGCTTACCCAAATTTTTTCCAGCCAAGTTTCAAGGACATCTTGATGGCGGCTCTCACAGTAAGTTTGTTGACATAACTATTGCTCCTATACATAGAGCCCATGTAAGCAACGATATAGCATTCCACTCGATGATACTCCTCTAAGCATTCCTTTTGACATTTGTCGCTACAAAAAAGCGCCTTGCAGCAACCTAAAATACAATCATTAAAACATCACTTCACGATCACTACATAGTATAAAACAAAGTCGCTTCCCGCTGTCTGTCCTTATGTATGCTTATGTCCTTAAAACTACGCAACCGATTTTTAAGCGGTTTTTTTAAATAGAAAGAGTGATTCAAGAGGAAGGTTTCTATGTATAATATACCTGTGCGAAGCCGGGGCGGGTCGCTAGTATACATACTATGATTAAAAATGAACCTAAAGTGTTGGGCCTGCGGTGTTTTGGAAAACCCGTCATATTAATACTGAAAACAGTGTGGAAGAATCCCGCCATCTCAAGTAAATTTGGACGCCTCACAATTGTAATAAACGGTAACTGCAGAAATTTGATATATATACTCGTAATATCATATCTACAGAGAGTTATAGCCAGTCGGTTTAAATTAGGTGGCGATTATGTCCGCTTAACATGGCAGGTTAAGTTTAAAAATAATTTCAAGTACAATACCTTCGCAAGGAATTAAGAAGAAACACATCTTGTGACAATAGTAACAAGAAGTGTACTCTGTGTTTTCTCCTTGGACGCTTACAAAGGCTTTCTCGAGCGCCACCATCGTCCCAGTCTTAATATTCTTCGCAGCAACCAGTTTTTTACCATCATCCACGTCGACGTATGCGCTAGCACACGGGATATCAGGGTTTTTAGGCACGTTGTCGAGCGTCAAGTGACGTAGAATAATATTTATATCATCAATCTTAATGTCACCCATTTTTTCTGACATGGCATGCTTATCCACTTCTGTCTTCCGTTTCTCCAGCTTAACTCGCAGAAACTCCGGACAGTCCAACGCTAAAGCAGCTTTTATAACAACATTGCAATCTTTATAAGCCTTTATACTGAGTAACACTGCTGAAATATTGCTATAAGCTAGTTTGACTTCTAGGGAGTTGTTAGGTGCATATGCAAGCGCTTTATTGTAGCATATGATAGCTTTATGAAATTCTTTACTTATGTAATGTAGGTTGCCTTCTTTTCGGAATTCATTAGACTTTTCCGCGGATTTCAATTCTGCTAATACCATGGGGATCGAGAACATCTTTCTTAAAGCTCCTGTGGCAGCTCTCACTATAAGAGCAGAGTCTTTAGTGGCCATTGCTCGCTGAATATCTCGCTTCCCACCCGTGGATTTCAGTAAAGAGTCAAAAATGGCATCTGCTTTTTTTCCTTCCATGGTTTTGTAAGTTTCTGTAACTGTAAAACATTGCGATTCTAAAAAAAAATATTTCTTTCAATTTGACTTATGGCATCGGTATGGGTACAGCATAATTACGTAGTTACTAATATCATTTGTCAAACTAAGTTGTTAAAGATCGTACAAAAGTATTACATGTCTCAACAGATTTGTCCATCATGGACGTACAATATTGGGTATAAAAAAATTAACTGTCCACCTTAAAATAATAAAATTACATTGTCAATCATAATGATGATGACCACGTTGAAAGACATGGAGATAGACTACAGAGACAGAAGAATAATATATAACCTATATAAAAACCACAGTAATAGAAATAGGAAATGAAATAGAAAAGGCGAAAGTAAAACAAGGAGTAAGGCAAGGAAGTCCTCTTTCACCAACAATTTTCATCAATTGAATCGAAAAAGCCATAAGGTATCAGAATCAGAAAATGGAGGTGTGAAATGCAACTGCAAACGTATCCTTTTTATTTGCTATGCAGACTACATCGCAGCACTAGCAAAAAGCCAAGGACAGCTTCAAAAACTTATAATAATCATGGATCAAGCCTTTAGAGAAATAAGACTCAAAATGAATGTTAACAAAACCAAAACAATGGAGACCACACCGGATAACCATTAGGTTCATTTAAACGATTTAATCTGTTCTATTAAAAACAGATTAAATCGTTTAAATATTTAAAAAGCACCATCACCAACGACGCGAAATGCACCACAGATTAAAAGTATGAATATCAATAGCCTTGTTTAAACATTCAACAACAAAAATCACCTTTTCAAATCAAAAATCTTAAAACCTATTAGAAAATGATTGATTAAAATCCTACTAATATTATAAACGCGAAAGTTTGTAAGGATGGATAGATGGATGTAATAGTATGGATGGATGGATGTATGGATGTTTGTTACTCTTTCACGCAAAAACTACTGAACGGATTGAGATGAAACTTTGCAAAAATATAGCTATAAATTATAATTATATAGCGTAAATTCTCCACAATATAACGATAAGTGTTAAGTAAGTAGGAAAAATTCTGCTATCTGTGAGCTATTCTAGAGTGCGCTTCAAGAAATGTAAAAAAAAAACTGTCTCGTTTTTTCGTTTCGTTTAAAAAATCGTTTTTTTTTCCATCTGCTTTATCATGGGTGGTAAGGTAGGGCCTCGGGCTTAAAAGACAGAACGTGACATAGTCTACATTTTATCCGGGATAAATAAAGGGCTCCCATGGGATAGCACAAAAATCAAAATATCATGCGGGAGAAGCCGCGGGTAAAATATACATGTGGAGCATTGCACGATATGCAAGTGAAACGTGGACGCTATCGCAGAAAGATAGAGAAAGACTTGAGGCATTCGAGATGTGGTGTTGGAGAAGGATGGAAAACATCAGCTAGACAGAAAAGAACCAAGAAGTGCTAGACATTGTCAAGGAAAAAAGGAAGCTTATATCAGTAATCGAAAACAGAAGAGGAAAATGATTGGTCACCTTGTACGACATGACAATCCAGTGAAAATCATAATAGAAGGAAAGATAGAAGGAAAAAGAGGAAGAGGAAGACCACGCAGAGCATTTCTAGACCAATTAAAGAAAAAGCAAACGTCATGTCGTACAAGGAAGTGAAAACACTAGCAGAAGACCGCAAGACATGGAAGTTACTCCACCGACAAGAGCCCTGCTCTTAAATTATGATGATGATGATGATGAAAATATTAATTTGGTCTAAATAACACAAATACCTACAAAATACGTATGTTTTACTTTTTTGTTAAAAAATTACCTTACTTTATAATATCAGTGGTACCGTCAGCTATCGTTATTGGCTTTCACGCACGACCTAAATGGAGCATTTTGATGTCATAGACGCAACATGCCATATTACATTGTATCTATGTACTGTACGTTCTGACCAACGTCAACGTCATTGTAATGTTGTTGGACATGCCAAATCTATGTATTGGATCTATAAATACTACGAGTACAACGATAAATTAGCTATCTTAAGTTAAATACCCTTAATTGTTTAGTAATTATAAACATGTACAAACAGTCATAAGTATATAGGTATCCCACCTGCCCCATTCTTCTATCGTACGGCTAGACAGACGCGACCAAAGCGCCACCCTTTTATGGTGGACATTCCGCGCGTTAGAACCAAGTGGTTCGAATCCTCATTCCTCATACGAACAGCCAGAATGTGGAACGCTTTGCCTGGGTCTGTCTTCCCGCTAAAGTACAACGTGGGCGTCTTCAAATCCCGAGTGAATAGGTATCTCTAGGTAAGCGTGCTACAACCTAGACCGCTTATCTGCTCAACACCAGGCAGTATGTGGTCAAACGCAAACCTAATCTGAATAAAAAATAGCCATAAATATACGGCAGATAGTCGGTCCGCTGCGGCCCGGCTCAATATGTTTAACCCTATTATACGAGTATAACTGTATTCTCTTGTAATAGCTATCTCATTGGCACATTTACAAGGTCATGGGCAAATATGAAGGATGAAGAGGGGGTTCAAGATTTTGTATTTTTACGATTCCTAGCAGTTTTATCACGAATAAAATATCCTTTCGTAATTTTCAGCTTTCGCGACTTTAGCACATTACCTACTCTTAGTTTACGGGACTTATGTATGAGATGAATGTCGAAGAATCAGGTACCTAATAATGCAAGTAAAATAACGATAGAAGCACATTATTATGGCTAACACAGAAAAAATTGTAAGTTGTATTTCCATTTTTCATTCAATTTGTTTTTACTATCTAAAAATCATCTGCCAAGTGCGAGTAAGGGTTCTCATACCGTATGGATGCTTTCATTATAGTAGTTTATGCAACTGTCATATAATGAAGGGTATTAAAACACGAGTGTGAGTTTATAAAACGAGCGCAGCGAGTTTTTAATACCCGTGTTATATGCAGTTGCATACACTACTTTATCTTCACTAATAAAAATAAAAATAAAACATATTGCGAAACATTAAATTCACGCGTACGTGTATTGTCACAGTGAACTTGGCGCCATTAAAATCTAACCAATGAGAGTGCAGCTGCGCGCGCAGGGCCAATCAGGAGCGAGCGCACGATGTTATAATGAGATTTTACGATATCGATATGGATATTATAACATCATGTGAAATTGCTTAAATTTAGTGTTTTGTTGTCTGCGCTATAACAGTAGTCATTATAAGTCAAGTATTGGAAACATAAGTAGAATGTTACAACATTAGTGTAGATAAAATATATTAAAGGGAGCATTATTATGTATTTATTTATTTTTGCAGGGAATTTACAATTTACTATTCTGTGAATATTTAGAGCACCTCCTTCCCTGTTGCCGTTATTAATATCGAGCAAAAAAGCACGGTTCTTAGTTATTTTATTTTAATAAATTAAAAATATTCGTCTGTATGGTATTATTAATTTGAAAGTAAATATTTTACTATACATTCAGTGTATATTTCAAGTATCTACCTGTCACCGTTATAGTCGTAGTCGCAAATAACGCGGCACCAAATCGCCCCCCTTTTTAAGGGAATATAAAATTTAACCAAATAAAACACGCCGATGACAAAAAGACCATTAAGAAACTATGTACCTCCCAAGTTTCGTCGAGATTCGTTGAAAAATGCGACCTGTAGACAGTAATCAGCATCCGGACAGACGAAAGTAAAATCATCGTGTTAGTAACAGTCAATTAGGAGCGAATATGATATGACGTACCCTCAGAATAATGACAAGTTATAAAAACCTTGCTAGATTTAACTCAAATAAAAACTACGTTACAGCTGTCTTATTCATATCTGGATATACAGCATACGCGAGAGAAACAAAGAAAAACGCATTGTCTGTCGCATACGTCAAAATCACAAGTTTGAATGTCAAAATGGCTTTGTCTTGCGATATTATGATCGGAAATTTGAACCCTCTAATTCCAGAAAGAAGGTTCAAATCTCTGATCATTTTACCTTTTTGAATTTGGACAGCCGAGATAGCTTAATGATAGTTTGTGAAACCGTTCGAAATTACATACCTGTGTTCGGGCCATCGGGTGCTTTTGCATCTTTTTCTAACACCTTTTAAATTTCATATTTACAGTGAGACAAAGTGATGTATATCTTTTGCTATTTTAGTACGGTTTCTATTACTTTACTTTAGTCCTTATTCTGAGGACGTACCTATCTATTGTTCAAAAGGTTCTTGTAACGTGACCACGCTCGAGTAGGTATTTTGTTTATAATTACAATAAATGCGCTCATTGTTTTAAAGAGCCCGGCCCGATACCACGGTAATCATTACCGTGCCGATACCACACCGGAGTTAGCAGAATTCAGTGGTCTCGAACCTACCGATATTTTGGTATTTCTACCGATTTGGCGCCACTTCTACCAAACATACCGAAATGAAGCATTTTTTTAACGACTTCTGAGATTGCTGAATGATTTTTTCTACGGAATTTCAAGTTTTGGGACAAATTCTTCTGATTTACTACTGAATACACGATAGGAATATGGGTAAATTTTCGTGGCGTAGACTTGACTGGGGACGATTTTTAGTGAAAATATACCAATTTTCCTTGGGCAACGAATTTTTATCGGGTAATTCAGGTACAACCGATTTTTGGTACGAATTTAACGATTTTTCTTTGGCGTTTCTACCGATTTCGACTATTTTCGTTCGAGACCACTGGCAGAATTCAGCAATTGTTGAAGTATAAAATTACTATGTTAGCATATGTTAATTGTTAGGGATTATTTATATTAGAACGAATCGAAAAACGAACGGACGGAATCAACGTTCTTGGCGGCGGCCGAGTTAGTTATAGGCAAGCTGCGCACATCCCCTCTCTTGCGCCGCTAACATTTGAGCATATTGCTACCAGTGTGATCAGTATTTTAATACTTTTTCAGTTTATTTTAATGACTTAACCCAATTTGCGGAGGTCGGTACAGGTCGCGGAATATTAGTCTAGCGCTGAGCAAAGTGTGGAGGGGGTGGCTGCGCATGAGTTTAATATGGCCGTCAACATGCGCAGCCATCCCCTCCACAGTACCCTCAGCACTAGACTTATATGCCGCTACTTGTTTTTTCGAGTAGGTAGGAACACTAAAAAAAACGGTTAAAAGGCATCGAGTACATAATTATGGATAAAATTGTCGTGATAAAAGTATTTTTGAGTATATTTGGTTAATTGCTTCGAGCAAATATCTACAGAGCCACAGACCCTAAGTGAAAGTAGTAAAAAAATGTCCGAACGCCATCGTAGGTATGCTAAAACTACCCACACTACTACTACTACACAGAAAACAATGGGATCATTCATAAGCCACATTTATTTGGATGTCATCCATTTGGCATGATGGTCACTGGGGCCTATAAAACCTGGTTTAAAAGTCGAACCGTATTACCACAAAAGTTTTACGCACGTTTTAGACTATGTTTAACAGTACAAATTGCAAGGTTAACCAGTGTTTAAAGCGTGTTTAAGTCTTTTGTGGTAAGGCAAGGTTCGATTTAACAAACTTTCATAGGTACAGGTCGCGGCATACAAGTCCAGCGCTGAGCGTGGAGGAGTGTGGAGGGGGTAGCTGCGCATGAGTTTAGTATGGCGGTCAACATGCGCAGCCATCCCTTCCACAGTACCCTCAGCGCTAGACTTACGTGCTGCTACTTGAAAGGTACCAACCAATGTTATTATGGATTGAAATCACAGTATGTAAGGTATATATGTATATACCTACTTTAAATAAGCAAGGTCCACCAAGTCCAGGCTATAGAGCATGCGACCACGAAAAGCGACGAAAAGAACTCATTTCGACGTGTGAAAAAGTGACAGTTATATACTTTGCCATTACGCTGTCTCGTTCTGACCCTACGAACGAAATAATTCGTGGCGCGCATACTAGCTCAGCGGGCAGACTTCTAGTAGACAAAAATGTAGGTACCTATTAAAAGTTATTCAAATTATTATTGCACACTTGATCGATGTTGCACACGCTTTGGTAGGCAGTCTTAAAAATATTGAAAGTCAGGTAGGATTTATACCTACCTACACTGAGAACGAAAAACTTACCTACTCTTTTTCCATCAGTACCTAAATACGTGGAATTTATCCAATTCTGACTGAAGCTCACTAAAAGCTGCACGTTGATTGGCTATTGCGCAGCTTGTAGCTAACTTCACATCCGCCAACTTGTGTGGCGCGGTCTATACTTCAGTGAACACGAGTCGGTCATTGCGCAAATGCAAATTAGTTGTCAGCTGCGCGAGAGGCGGGGATGTGGGCAACTTCCCCTTTTATGTTAACAAATTTGATTCAGTCTACAAACTTTTATTTACCTACTACCTACATATTTTACGAAAACCTAAATAAATTTATTGCCTATTTACTCAAATCATTGTAAATTATGTGGTAGTGAGACAGCTATGGCCGGTAGAAAAAAGTAAACTTACCAAGATTGTATTACAGCGGAAAAAAAAACTTCTTGAAACCAGTTGACAATTTCTAAATCACTAAAAACTGTATGTACCTATACTAGCTTGGTCTAGGTACACCGAAACGAACAAAAGAAACGATTGGGATTCAAGACGAAGAATGTTTAAAAAATTAAACTATGTACCCACAGCCACACCCACAAACTATGATAGATACTACGTACTATGTACCTTATCTCTGATTATAAAATCTGTGTCCAAAAAAATTAGCAAAGCAATGAAAATGAAATGGCGGAGGGGAGGGACAAGGACAAGTACTGCAGTGCTGCCAACTCTAAAAACACATAAAGCTTCACGCAGACGGGCCACCGACCGCGAACACCGGTGTGGCCAGCGACAAGCCATTCGCACGATTTTTCATACATTTTGTTAAAGCGCGCACAGCCGCACACGTGTGGCCGGTGCGGTGGAGGCTACTCGCGACAGTAGTGTCCGCGATGACCGCGATACATACAGATGTAGTGGTATAGGCCGAATCATACAAGTTCGCGGATGTGAAGTTAGCTACGAGCTGCACAATATCCAATCAACGCGCAGTTTTATGTGAGCTTCAGTCAGGATTGGACATTGCGACATTGCGCAGCTTGTAGCTAACTTCACATCCGCCATCTTGTATGATACGGCCGATAACACGCGGCTGCTACCGGTGTCTGTGGTCAGTGCCCGTCTGTCCGAGGGTATGTTAATTAACAAATGAATTGTCATTGAGATGATATTCTAGCGCAAAATATACTCATTCATATTATACAGGGCTATCCAGAACTGGTGTACTATGCCGAAAGGAGATGATCCGGACAATCATTATGAATAACTTTTACCATTGGGTCAACCCGAAATTCGAGAAAAACAAATTAGCTGTTTCAAACATTTTACTTCAAAGTCAAAGTCAAATTATTTATTGCAGTTTGCATTTTACATTAGTGGTTTAAAATTATACCTATAATCATGGCTCAATACAAACTTTTCTATTCAAGGCGTGCAACGTTACTGGCAGCTCTATTTATTATTATTAAATCAAATCGAATTAATATTACAAAAATAAAAGCCTAAAATTATGTTTAAATTGATTACAATGTCACAATTAGTTAGTCAATATTATGTTAGTAGATTACAATGTCAAGGATTAGTGGCAATATTATGTTATTAGATTACAATGTCAAGTGTTAGTGTCAATATTTGTTAGTTGATTACAATGCCATAGATTTTTATTTTAGAGTGCTTTCCACACTAGATTTTATCTCAAAGAGTTATCTTTGTGATAAGCATTTCAAAAATCTGAAGCGAACGCAGGATTTGAACCTGCCCCTTCGGATCACTAGCCCGACGCTCAAACCAACTGAGCCAGCTCGCCTCCTACGCAAGCGCCATTAAAGTGCTTATCATTACCACCAACTTAAAGCGTTGGCGGCGCCACCTGTGATACCGGTATAAGAAGGGTTATCACTCAACTAGAAGTTATTAGAACTTCTGAAGATTGACGAGAGATGACGCACTGCTAAATCAATGATATGATTTATCACAAAGATAACTCTTTGAGATAAAATCTAGTGTGGAAAGCACTCCAAAATAAAAATCATTTCAATATTGACATTTTTTTTTAGGGTTCCGTACCCAAAGGGAAAAACGGGGCCCTATATTACTAAGACTTCGATGTCCGTGTCCCTATTACTAAGACTTGAGCGTGACGACCCTCCTCCAAACCCAATAGGTTTCCTCAAACTCTTATCTCCGAGACAGATGGTTTATTTTTCCGTACCGAAAACTCATTGATATCAAAAAACATCAAATGGCTCACTAAAATCATAACAAAAGCTATTTGCGTGATTCAGGGTTTTGTCGCTCGATGATCGGAGCCATCTATGATTTTTAAGATTGAACTAATTTTCTTTAGATTTGAAGGATGAAATACAGTTCTAACCTTATTAGTACTTAATTATACAAAAAGATTCAAAAGAAAACAATGCATGCGGCGCTCCAACAATGACCCTTAGATTATAGAAAGCCAAATATTATTAATTGTATTTTGATTTACATTTGACAATTTTAAAATGTATTCGTATGTCTGAAAAGGTAAGTTTTGGCATAATCACTTTAAAAATGAACCACCTTGTATGTACCCCACTCGTGTAAACTCGTAAATACATAAATAATTTTGAGTTATGAACCGTTTGTCGCTAGCCACCACAGAAGAGAGAAAGAAACCTAATTCTTGTTCTATGCTGGCCACACCGGTGTCGTGCGGTCAGTGGTCCGTCTGCGCGAAGCTTTATGTATTTTAGAGTTAGCAAATGTCAACACTGCGGTACTTCCCCCTCTGCGGCCTCCCTCTGCCATTTTAGCAGTAACAACCTAGCTAGATTCTCTTTGCTAGCTAGAAGGTCATTTATTTAAAATTTTAAATAATCATTCTTCATCTTGAATCCCAATCGTTTCTTTTGGTTTTTAAGTGTGCCTAGTACTAATCATTTCGTAAGTAGTTTTTATACATAAAGATTTTAGTGATTTAGAGTTACCTATAAACTATATTTTTCATTTTCCGCTGCATTAAAATATTGGTAAGTTTACGCCATTTTACCAGTCATAGCTGTATCCTTTATTATTTAGTGTCCCTAAATAATCAAAGTATTGTACCTTGTATGTAAATAGTAGGCTTTATCACTAGCACATATTTTACAAGTTTGAATTGATTTGCTTTGAATTTCTTAACGGTAAAGTGGAGACCAAGTACCGGCAAGCGCAGCGTAGGACCTCCACCCACAAGGTGGACGGACCGCAGGATCGCGCTGGATGCAAGCCGCTAGCAACCGGTCTTATTGGAGATCTTTAGGGGAGACCTATGTCCAGCAGTGGACGTCCTATAGCTGAAAAGAAGAAGAAGAATTTCTTTAAAATTTCGAGAAATAAGTAGGTAAGTAAAATGTTTAGTAAGCCGAATCAATGTTGGTGGTTGTGAGTAAAGTTATATATCATACAAGTCGCCGGATGTGTGGTTTCGCGTAGCTTTTACCTAACTTCACATCCGCCGAGTTGTAGGTATGATTTTTGATTTGGGCAATACTTAATCTTATTCAGCTACAATCTCTGAATTCTGCTAAGTCCGGTCTGGTAAAGGGCTCCGTAAAACAAAGATCGCATTAAATATACCTATTTGGTACAAACAAAATACTCGAGCGTGGTCATGTTACGATATCTGCGAATTCCGCCTCAGAACCTTTTGAACAATAGATAGGTATTATTTGCTCCTATTTATTACCAAGTTACCAACTTCCAAAAAGGAGGAGGGGCTATGGTGTACATTATGACCGTTGACAAAAAGGGGGGGGAGGGGGGGTGGTGGGGTAGCACCCCCTAGGGGTGGGGGGTTTCGAAACCCCCCCCTTTCGGAGATATGAATTTTTTAATTTATTATTTTACATTGGCAAAAACACGTTTGTACCATTGCTAAAAAGGGTTTAGGAGGTGGTGGGGGAAGGTGCATTATGCCCAAGAGAGAGGGGGGGGGGTGTACGGAAGAACCCCCCACCCCCCAGCCCCAAATTCGGAGATAAAATATTTAAAATTAATATTTTACTATTGCAAAAACAAGTACCGTAGGAAAAATGGAAAGAATAACATTATACCTTCAAAAAAGGGAGAAAGAGTGTAGGACTTCTCCCAAAATAGCATCAGTGTTGCCAGCCATGTTAAGCTAAATAGTCCATGTTGGATCTGTGACTCATTTCGAACCTAAATGATCCATGTCTGACTTCCGAGTGGGCTCCCGCCAGAAACTCTGCAGTCAGCCCTGAGTGTCGCTACGCCAGCCTCGGCCTCGACTTGGCTTGCTCCACTCAGGACCTCCTTTGAGTTTCTGGCTCCCGCATTTTTAAAAATACTCTAGAGTCGTAGCCACAAGACTATGTGGGGTCGGGGTGCCCCGATTCGGATTTGTGACTCATTTCGAACCTAAATGATCCGCGTCGGATCTGTGTCTCATTTCGAACCTAAATGATCCATGTCTGACTTCCGAGTGGGCTCCCGCATTTTTAAAAAACACTCTAGAGTCGTAGCCACAAGACTACGTGGGGTCGGGGTGCCCCGACTCGGATTTGTGACTCATTTCGAACCTAAATGACCCGCGTCGGATCTTCGAAACCCCCCACCCCCAGGGGGTGCTACCCCACCACCCCCTCTCCCCTCCACCCCCTCCCCCCTTTTTGTCAACGGTCATAATGTACACCTGAGCCGGAGGAGGTACCTACTATGTTCGTCTACTATGTCTGTGTATTTTTGTGTAGGTAGGTACCTACCACTATGTACTAACTACTATGTCCACTATATTTTCACCTATTCCTGAGGTGGTGCCATTTAAATTTTAACGAAATCGACTGAGCTGTTTTTAGAAAATCGGTCAAGTGAGAGTCGGGCTGCGCACGAAAGGTTTCGTACCGTATAGAAGCCCACCATAATAAATTTTTATTTTAATTCCATTATTTAATTTTGTAGGGAATTTTTAACTTAAGAGGTATTCGGCGAATATTTTAAGCATTTTCCTCTTGTCAATATCGAGCAAAAAAAACACGGTTCTTGTATAGGAGCCCCCTCTTAAATATTTTAATTATTAAAATTATTCGTCTGTATTATTATTAATTTTAATGTAAATATTTTACTAAATATTCTGTTAATATTTCAAGTATCTACCTGTCACCCTTATTAATATCCAGCGAAAAGCGGCTAAAACTTCAGGTTTCTCATATGGGAGCCCCCCTTAAATATTTATTTATTTCTGCTTTTAGTTGTCTGTATTTGTTGTTATAGCGGCAACAGAAATACGTCATCAGTGAAAATTTAAACGTTCTAGTTATCACGGTTCATGAGATACAGCCTGGTGACAGACAGACAGACGGACGGACAGCGGAGTCTTAGTACTATAGGGTCCCGTTTTTACCCTTTGGGTACGGAACCCTAAAAAGGGAAACAAATTCGTCGTCAAAATTGCATCACCGATTTGTCAAAATTAGTTTGACTTTTAGGCCGCGGGAATTTTTTCGATGTGTTCTTATTTAGGAAATAACTATTTTTAGGGTTCCGTACCCAAAGGGAAAAACGGGACCCTATTACTAAGACTTCGATGTCCGTCTGTCCGCCTGTCTGTCTGTCTGTCACCGGGCTGTATCTCATGAACCATGATAGCAAGGCAGCTGAAATTTTCACAGGTGATGTATTTCTGTTGCCGCTATAACAATAAATACTAAAAAGAGTATACAATAAATATTGAAGGGGGGCTCCCATACAACAAACCTGATTTTTTAGACGTTTTTCGCTCTATATTAATAATGGTAAAAGATAGATGCTTGAAATTTTCACAGATTTTATTTTATATTCACTTTATTAATCCTTACATCCTTACATAGTATAAAATAAAGTCGCTATTTTCGTTTGTTTGTTTGTCTGTATGCTTAAATCTTTAAAACTACGCAACGGATTTTGATGCGGTTTTTTTTAATGGATAGAGTGATTCAAGAGGAAGGTTTATATGTATAAAAATTCCCGAAATTCCCACGGGAACGGGCACAACGCGGGTAAAACCGCGGGGCGCTGCTAGTAAATAATAAAATTAAAATAAAATACAACAAACCTGATTTTTTAGACGTTTTTCGCTCTATATTAATAATGGTAAAAGGTAGATGCTTGAAATTTTCACAGATTTAGTTTTATATTCACTTTATTAATAAATAATAAAATTAAAATAAAATAAATATTTCAGGGGGGTTCCGATACAGCCCGACTCGTACTTGGCCGATTATTATTGTAATATAACGAATGGTTAAGGAATCAAGGGACTTTGAAATTTTGTCAAACCGGTGGGCACGCAGTACTTACTTCAAATCCTATTATCAAGTCATATAATTATAGATTAAAATAATTTAACCACTGAATTTAGTACTTCCTTATAATAATATGAGCTTTTTAACTGTAAAATATTCACAGACCATTAAATTGTAAATTCCCTAAAAAAAAAAATATTAAAATAAAATATATTAATTGGGGCATTCATACGGTATGGGAACCCTTCGTGCGCAAGCTCGACTCGCACTTGGCCTATTATTTTTAAATAGTAAAAAGAAATTGTATGAAAATGGAAATACAACTTACAATTTTTTCTGTTTTAGCAATAATAAAATGTGCATCTATCGTTATTTAACTTGCATTATTAGGTACCTGTTTCTTCGACATTCATCTCATACATAAGTCCCGTAAACTAAGAGTAGGTAATGTGCTCAAATCGCGAAAGCTGAAAATCACGAAAGGATATTTTGTTCGTGATGAAACTGCTAAGAATCGTAAAAATACAAAATTTTGAAACAGTTATATAATAGGGTTAAACATATTGAACCGGGCCGCAGCGGACCGACTAGGTATCTGCTGTATATTTATGGCTGTTAGATTATACCTGTATATTTATGACTGTTGGTATATGTTTATAATTACTTAAACATTCAGGACATTCAACTTAAGATAGCTAATTTTTCGTTGTTGTGTTGCGTATAGATAACAACAACACCACAACGACGTTGTTGGTCAGAACCACAGAACAGAAGAACTAGATTTCCTTCTCTCTTCTGTGGTCAGAACGTACAGTACATATAGTCTGACCGTTTAACTGAGTCCTCGCCTGCGCGGGTACAGGGGCGTGGGGGTAGACGACAAAGGGGACTGAGACAGGTGCGGGCGGTGGGCCCACGGGACTGAGACAGGTGCGGGCGGTGGGCCCACCCCCTTTGTCGTCTACCCCCACGCCCCTGTACCCGCGCAGGCGAGGACTCAGTTAAACGGTCAGACTATAGATACATATATTTGGCATGTCGCGTCTATGACATCAAAATGCATTGGTCGTGCGTGACAGCCAATAACTATAGTTGACGGTATCACTGATTTTATAAAGTAAGCGAATTTTAAACGAAAGAGTAAAACTAACATTATGTAGGTAATTGTGATATTCAGACCAAGTTATTATTTTAAGTTGTTTAAATTTAATATTATTTTGTGCTATTTGAATTTTTTATTGCTAATAATTTAGAATGCTGTTTTATTGCCATGTAATGGCATGCCATGTTATTGTGTATTATGATAGAAAATGTAATTGTATTATTTTAAAGTGGACGTTAAGTTTTTTGTACCCAATATTTTATGTCCGTGATGGACGAAGCTGTTGAGACATGTGATATTTTTGTAACATCTTTAACAACACAGTTGTTTGACAATAAATGATTCTGATTTTGATTAGATATTAGTAACTACGTAATTCGCTATTTGACAGTTGTAGCAATAAAATATGAAATATATTTTTTATGTTAGCTTGTAAGTAAACAATAATCATGCAGTATGTTTTTTGCATTAAAAAAAAATATTTAAATTTTACTTTTGAAAAATTAATCTGAGTTTTTTATATCTGTGGTTGACATGGGGCGGCCATGATTGATCATCGTGTGACGTCATAATTCAATAAACAAAACGTCGTTAAGTACTCTCAAGTCACTTGTTCTATAGTTTGCTGAGAAAAAGTGGAGAAAAATCGCTCAAATATTTCAATTTGTGCTGTCTAAAGAGTTTCACGAAATGGAGTTAGGCTTTATTAAAGCGGATAGTGCAAATCTGCCCAAAATCGATTCGTTTATGATCGCAAATTTCTTTGCCTGTAATCCTGATTTTCGTTCTGCTGAGTTTCGGAATGCAAAAACTTCCGTGTAAGTACCTACCGAAATAAAGTACATTATTATATTTGTACAAGACGTTGTATATAATTTTTAAATGAATCAAATACCTACTTTAAAATTTAATAAAACGTTTCAAAATACTTATAGGTTATGATTTTAATTTTAGATCTTCGCGACAGTCGTACGGCGATGACGCCATAGGATATTATGTCCAGCTGAAAAGGGAAGGAAATTTGTGTGTAGTAAAGGCAGTCGTATACAATCGTAACCATTGCTTTCGACGTTTTGGGCATTTAGGAACGTGTATAAACAATTCGTTGGAACATTTAACTGTCGTACTTTGACACATAGGCACCGCACATGTTTTGTAGCTTGTTATTTTCACAATTCCATTTAAATCTGTATACTTATCACTCAAAACAGTTAGAGCGCCGTATTAGCCTTGTCTTGTTTATTGAAATATGACGTCATAGCTCGGAAATGTCACGTGACACAGTGTTTTAGCGCGAATTTCTAACCAAAAGATAAAAAATTCATGTTTTCTCCATCAATAAAGCTTTTTTGAAAAAAAAAAGATAATTGTAGGGGTTTAAAATAAGTCTACAAAAATTATAAAATATATTTCAGGAAATTGGCAAGTAGCCAATTATACTGTACAAGTGTACATATACCGATGCCATGAGTCACCGTCGCTATTTTGTTTTTTTCTTTTCTTTGACAGATATTTTTTAATTATCACAATGTTTTACAGTTACAGAAACTTTAAAAACTATGGAAGGGAAAATAGCAGATGCCATTTTTGACTCTTTATTGAAATCCACGGGTGGGAAGCGAGATATTCAGCGAGCAATGGCCACTAAAGACTCTGCTCTTATAGTGAGAGCTGCCACAGGGGCTTTAAGAAAGATGTTCTCGATCCCCATGGTATTAGCAGAATTGAAATCCGCGGAAAAGTCTAATGAATTCCGAAAAGAAGGCAACCTACATTACATATGTGAAGAATTTTATAAAGCTATCATATGCTACAATAAAGCGCTTGCATATGCACCTAACAATTCCATAGAAGTCAAACTAGCTTATAGCAATATTTCGGAAGTGTTACTCAAAATAAAGGCTTATCAAGATTGCAATGTTGTTATAAAAGCTGCGTTAGCGTTGGACTGTCCGGAGTTTCTGCGAGTTAAGCTGGAGAAGCGGAAGACAGAAGTGGATGAGTGTGTCATGTCAGATATGATGGATGACATGAAGTTAGAGTTCGATGATATAAATATTCTACGTTACTTCACGCTGGACAACGAGCCTAAAAACGCTGATATCCCGTGTGCAAGTGCAGATGTCGGCGTGGATGATGGTAAAAAAGTGGTTGCTGCAAAGAATATAATGGCTGGGAAGATGGTAGCGTACGAGAGAGCCTTCGTGAGCGTCCAAGGAGAAAACACAGAGTACACTTCTTGTTACTATTGTCACAAGATGTGTTTCTTCTTAATTCCTTGCGAAGGTATTGTACCTGTTATTATTTTTTGCTGTTAAACTTAACGTGACAAGTTAAGCGGGCATATTCGCCACCTAATTTAAACCGACTGGATATAACTCTCTGAAGATATGATATAGGTAAGGTATATAATTATAATATCGCATTTTTACAGTTACCGTTTATTACGATTGTACGGCGTTCAAATTTACTTGAGATGGCGTGTATTCATTCTTCCATACTGTTTTCAGTATTAATATGATGGGTTTTCCAAAACACCGCACAACCATCAGCTTAGGTTTATTTTTAAATATTTTATTTAATACATGTTTAAATGATTGTACTTTAGGTTGCTGTAAGGCGCTTTTTTGTAGCGACGAATGCAAAAAGGAATGCTTAGAAGAGTACCACCGCGTCGAATGCTACATCGTCGCCTACATGGGCTCTATGTATAGGAGCAATAGTTAAGGTACAGTGGGTGATTAACGCCCGCTGCGCATTTACGCCCAGATGGCAGAAAACATACTAAATATAAAAATATTCCGTTACTACTCCACGCACACTTAGAATGAACCAATAAGAAACCGCAAAACAAGCGGCGACGCGCTCACGCCATTATCCGCGGCAGTGTGACGCCGCGTTCCGGCAGGATCGGACATGTACCACACTGTTATAAAAAGTACCGGAACGAAATTGTGAGTGGTTTTATGTGTTTTTTTGCGTTTTGGGTTAATTTTTAAGATTTAATTGCTTCAAGATAAACTTAGTTCACTATTGCCTGAATGTTTGGCGTAGATTTCTATGTTTTTTTCCATAAACGTGCCATTTGAATCAGCGTCCGATAATAACGCCCAGCTGGGTAATAACGCCCGTTAAAATAACGGTTGGGCGCTATTACACTACACGGGCGTTATAACCATAACCATAGATAGAGCATTTCTAATTTCAGAAACTACTAAAAAAATGAGTACCTATACATTGATATACTGAACATTAAATTAATTATCGACGCGATCAATATAACCTCAAATATTGTTTTCTTATACTTCATTGTTTATGCTTTAAGATATTTTTAATAAGATATATATTGACATATAAAGGAAATATTTCCATTACATTATTTTTTATATTTTTAGATATAAAGATGTCGCCTCGTAAAAAGAGGGGAGAATCTTGGTCAGAAGACGATTTGAAAGCCGCTTTGAGAGCTGTTAAAAAAGGGAAATTAAGTCAGCGAGCCATATCTCTCAAGTATAACATTCCGCGACGAACATTGAGGGACCATATGAAAACCGGCCAAGACGTAAAACGTATGGGACGAAAACCTATTTTAACAGAGGCTCAGGAAAATGATTTGTGTGGTAGAATCAAAAGGTTTGCAAAAATCGGAATACCTCTCACACCTAAATTTATCAGAAAACAAGCCTTTATGTTTTGCGAGAGATTTGACATAAAAAATAATTTCAATTCTACAAAAAGGATTGCGGGTGCTGATTGGCTAAGGCAGTTTTTAAAGCGAAACCCAACGATCACTAAACGAAAACCACAAATATTAAACCCAGCGCGAGCTCAAAAACTTAACAAAGCAATAGTTAGGGAACATTTTCAGAATGTAAAAGAAATATACGAACCATTAGATATTCTTCAACATCCTGAAAGACTATACAACATGGATGAGAAGGGTTGCCGAATTACAGTCCACAACCAGCACACGGTACTTGCGGAGAAAGGAAGTAAAAGAGTACATCTTATTGCACCCGAACATGCCGAAAATGTGACCATAGCAATGTGTGTTAATGCCATAGGAACCGCGATTCCTCCCATGATTCTTTTTAAAGGGCAAAGACAAAGACCAGACCTTTCAGAAAACTTACCTGCCGGAACTTTAGTAAGAATGGCGCCGAAAGGGTCCATGACTGCCGATTTGTTTGTAGAATTTATCCAGCACCTAGCCAAATACAAAGTTGCGGGAAAATGTTTACTTGTTTTTGATGGCGCTAAGTGTCACTTATCAGTTGAAGCACTCGAAGAAGCTGATAATAATGACATAGTGCTATACTGCCTTCCTTCAAATACAACCCATGAATTACAGCCTCTGGATAAGTCCGTAAACAAGTCTTTTGAACATCATTGGGACGAAGAAGTCTTAAACTATTTATGTGCAAGCGCCGACAGAACACTCACAAAAGCTACATTCAATAAAATATTTACTAGAGTTTGGCCCAAGTGTATGACGCACAGCAATATAGTCAATGGGTTCAAGGCAACCGGTCTCTTTCCCTTCGATCCCCAAGTTATACCAGAGGAAGCATTTGCCCCATCTGTTTTGTCGGAAATGCCATGCCCGCGAACCCAGGAACCTCTGCAGAATCTCATTTTAAACTCATTAGATGATAGCACTGATAGTGATGACATTAATGAAGATCATGATCACCATTTGGCTTTAGTTACTGAGTTATCTACTATTCAGAGAAAATCTGACTTACTTAATGAAAATATTAACCCAGTTAAGTCCCGTCTTGTGGATTACAGCTCGTCATCCGATAATTCTGACATAGCATCAATTTGGCCGAACCTTAAATCACAAGTTATGATAGAAGAAGATCGTGATTCACCTTCCTTAATACCAGATACCAACTTAATTGGTATTTCTCAATTTGATTCCTCACACTACAATGGCGATAAACATTTAGGACAACATGATCTGGCCGTTCCCAGCTGTTCAGGATTACAAAAATCTTTACGTGACGATCCGGGTTCTGATTCAACGATTTCTGATTTGGATTCATTCGTTACTAGGCCTCTTTTCAATCAATCCAAATATGTTGCTGATGATATCTATAACTACACATCAGACGAATCATCAAGAGATGGAAGTCAGTGTCATCTCAACAAAGGAACAAAAACACCGAAAAAACAAATGATCTGTCCTATTCAAAATGAAACTTGCAACCTAGATGAAGACAACAGTCATCTCAACAAAGGAACAAAAACACCGAAAAAACAAATGATCTGTCCTATTCAAAATGAAACTTGCAACCTAGATGAAGACAACGTACCATTAGCCAGTTTACAACAAGAGAATAAAACGCAATTTCAACAATTCCTACCTACGCCTAATTATGCAAAAAATAAATCTTCAAAACCACGTAAGAAAGCGATGAACTATAAAGGGCAAAGAATCACTAAGGATTTATTCAATGATAAAACTGAAACTAAAAAATCTAATAAACAAAATTACAGTAGCATGAAGAAAACTAAGAAAGAGCAGAAAAAGCTACACATTTCTAAAACACAAAAGACGAATGACAAAAGAGAAGAAAAAATAAGTGAGAAGAAATTAGAAGAAAGACGTGAAAAAGAAAACAAAGCGAAAGACACTAAAAATAAGACTAAGAATAAAAAGAAGATGAACGGGAATAGCGATGAAGTCTGGTACTGTAATGCTTGTGGTGAGATAGAGGAGTTAGACATGGCGCAATGCATAGTATGTAAGAGATGGTACCATGAGGAATGCGTAGGCCTCTCCGAATGTGATATAGAGTTTATTTGTCCATATTGTTAAAAAAAAGTATAGTTTCTATAAGACTGATTAATGTAACTTCAGACTGACTATTTTATGTAAGACATACTTTATTATGATTATCTGGCAATTTTAGTTTAATTGTTATATAAACAGTTAATACTTTTTTTGACAGAGTAGTCGAACTCTATTGACTAGACTTTTTTTAATACTTATTACTATTGGGCGTTATTACCCACTAACGATGTAATTGCGCCCAATGAACATTTAAAAAATATCTTAATTCTGCTTTAAAAATGATTAGTACGCCTTGTGCTCACGATAGGTTATTTGAAAATTATTAAAAAGTTCCTTAAATATGACTAAATACAAAGATACGACGTGTTATGAGGTGTATTCTTAAGTTGGGCAAAGTCTATATTAAATGTTGATTTTATTTGTTTATTTTTAGTGTAATCACGATAGTACAAAGTAAGATTTCGTAAGTTACCTAATTTTTTTTTGTTTTAAACCTAGTTGTTTAATTAAAGCTTAGTTTAAAAAACGGGCGTCAATGGACGCATACTTTTTAATAACGCCCAAATAAATGTTTTTTAAAAAGCAGGCTATTAATAAGTATTATGAGTAAAACTCACTGTAATGTGCCATTATATGTAGAATAAATAAACATAATTTATTTAGAAAGGTGTTTTTCTTCCATAACTATTGAAATACCAAAAATATTTGAAATTAAAGTTAGGTGGGCGTTAATCACCCACTGTACCTTATGTCAACAAACTGACTGTGAGAGCCGCCATTAAGATGTCCTTGAAACTTGGCTGGGAAGAATTGGGGTAAGCCAACTTGCAGCTACATCTTGTAATAATGCTACTGGAGTCTTTCTGCCTTCTTTCTTGCCTTCCACTTGCAGACATTTTGATCTACCTAATATTTTGACCATTTTCTTTGTTGCCGATGAGCAAGTCGTGAAAAAATCATGTTTAACTGCTGTACGCATAGAATAATAAGGCGTTATTATTCTATGGCTGTACGATGCAGGTAGTATTTAGAGTTTCATCACAAAACGCGCTTCATTTGCTTTCGTCCCTATTGAAAACTTTAACATTCAATAGTAAAAAATTACAACCTCTCAAGTTGTGTAATTGTTTTTTAGTAATAATAATGTGAATTAATTTTCAGAGTCGCTTCTTTAAAAATTGGCGAGAAGAGATTGAAAGAGAGTTCTGTGAGCGAGGCATTTGACTGCAACAACCCGGTGTCGATACTCTGTTACGACGATCAAAATATAATCGTTCCTGATGACGACATGATCAGGGCCAGTTTGGTTTGTGCCGCAGCTGTGCATTGCCTTGGTCGAGTGGCTGGCTACATGCCAGAAGGTAATAATGTATAATATCCCTATTATGAAGGAAATAGCATCAGGAATGATCAGAATATCATCAGATCCGCAGACGAACCAAAGTTACCGACATAGCCAAACAAATATTGCCGTAGAAGCCAGCCCGCTGCGGTCCAGTACAATATGCTCGATCTTTTTTATTACAGCACGATTCAAACTTATGGCGCCTGTGAACACGTAGCGCAGTAAAAAAATTGTACGTCAGCGGGGGTGAGGTTTTGCGCAGCTTGTAGCTAACTTCGCATTCAAGCTATTACTGAGTGACTAGGCAAGCTAGATCATAATTATTGTGTACCTATTTTACAAGAACGATACCATTATTAACTACATGAGAGTTGTTACAGTCATATTCTTAAAGTTATATTTTATAATCATCCGCAGAAACCAAGAAGAGAGAAAAAGCAATTGACACGCTAAGTCGCGTCCTACTGAATTTACACACAACATTCTTGCGCAAAATCTTTTTCGAGTGTCCAGCTTGGAACTACGACGATAATACATACACTGAGGCTGCCCAAAAAAATGTCGGCTGGTTCTCTTTTGCGAGTAAATTGGCCCACTCGTGCGAACCTAATCTGTTGGTGATGGGACTCAACGACCATGTGGGTTTGGTCGCACTACGTCCCATCAAGAAGGGAGAACCTCTCACTATTTCTTACATGTAAGTTGTTTAATGTTCTACTAATATCGTACTGTATGATTGATGTAATATCACACAGAGATCTCAGGGCTAATTTCGTCAATCGAGACAATCTCGGATCGGTGGCTGTTGCCAGGTTTTTCATCAAGGAACGTCAAACTTCAACACATTCTTACAGTATTTTGACAGTGGGGGGAAGAAAATTCAATATTTGGGGACCCTGACATTTTTTTTTGTGGTGAAAATAGCCCCAGTGTCATTAGGATTCTAGTAGTAATATTCTGTTGTATATTATAATTATGTTATCACTTTACATGCAGTGACATCTTAATCATCAAGCACTGTGAACTATTATTACATCGCCCCTGGAATGCCAAATAGAAAAACAACAGGAAATAAATTAGCACATTTTACGACAAACATATTTGTGTAATATGTATAGCTTCTTACCTACACCTAGAGAGAGCCATGACATATATACAATAGGCTAGGTACATGACTAAAAAAATAATTCTGTCAGATAATATTATATCAAATATATTAGATACCTATGTGTATTTTCCTTTGTCAATTAAATATGAAAATTTGGCAAAATCGATTTACTGGGCCTGAAGGTATGGTACTAGTCACATATGTATATGAACTTTACCATCAGTGGTCAATGATACGAGTAGTACCGACCGACGTAGATGATATAAATTCTGCGTCGCTAGTTTCGTAATGGTACCAGCGAAGTATACATATGTGAGTAGTACCATCAATGGAATTTATCAACGGTACTACTGACAGAAAACCTAAAATACTAACCCTTTAAAGTTTCGCGTGATGTCACGCCTAGCTACAATTTTACTTAGAAGTGACGTTGTGAGCCCGCACTCCCGAACTTTGATACCTACGCTTAATCTTAATTTTTTGTTCGATTTACAAAAGAAAAGATACGCGTTTAATATTATTTGATAATTAATCTATCGGACTAATGAAATGATAAAATTGTTATCATACCCAGTCATCATGACTATTAGTGCCGCAACTTTTTTAACTTTCATCTTGCTATATTTCAGAGACCATTTCTATGAATTAACCATCGCCACAAAAAACGCACATTTCCGACAAACAGGACTATTTCAAGAGATCCAATACCAGTGCAACTGCAGAGTCTGTCTGAACGACTGGGACAAGAACTCTCACCGACCTACAAAACTAACAGAAGAGCAAAACAAAGCTTTTTCGGAGGCTAAAAACGCTATGAGCAGTGGAGATTTCAACCACCAACTAAAAGCAGTAGGTGAAGCCTTAGACGAGCTCGCTGAATGTGTAAACTCCACACAGCATTTCGAGCTGTACGAGGATTTGAAGATAACGCTTATGTGTTGCCAAATCGCTAAAAATGATAACAAGACCTGTGGTCATGTAAATCATTTTGTGTTTTACGTATAGGCCTGAGAAAATCCTAACATGTTGATTAGGATTGATTGGAAGTATGCTGCGTTACATTACATTGCAATCCTTGTTACCTCTTCGCTAGTATAAGCCAAATCAAACTTGTTGGCGGCCGTGAACACGAGGCGAGTGGTTGCGTAGTAGCAATATATTCAGATGTTAGTGGCCTTTGATTATGTATCTGTCTACATACCGCGCTGGCTGGACAAAACGATCCAAGAATGATTAAGTACCTATAATACATACCTATATAGTATTATGGACCTTAAACTTGTGAATGTTATCAGTTTAGACGCAATATTTACCTAAGCGCATAATGTCATATAACTGAGCCTTTTTGTTTGTGATTGATGTTTATATTAGTCCATCTGGACATAAACATAATCAAAGCTAGGCCGTCACGTCAGCGGATGTGAAGTTAGCTACAAGCTGCGCAATATCCAATCCTGACTGAAGCTCTCATAAAGCTGCGTTGATTGGATGTTGCGCAGCTTGTAGATAACTTCACATCCGCCGACTTGTATGATTTGGCCTATATTGGTCCAACAATTTAACAGCACAGCCGCCAAGAAGTTTGATTCAGTCTATACAAGATTTTGATTTGCATCTTTTTTTTTCAAAATTCAAAATCCATTTATTCCATTGACATATATCACATGCGCTTAGAAATCCTTATCATTGAAATGTTTAGACAAGGTGTTGTTTTACAAAGTACAGGGACTTTTAACGGTGTATGTCATTGCATTTAATGTTATTTTACCTTACTTTAAAAAAGGGAGGATGTTCTCAATTAAACAGACAAGTAAACAAACACGCAACCTCACGAATACACATCGCGCACACGCAGACAAGCCCATACTGCTTAACTAAATATGCACATAGCCATTCATTCCTCGAAACCAGACTGTGCCTATATCTACCTACATACAAATTTGACACGGTTATAAGCACAAAAATAGGTGGTTTAACTAACAGATAATTTGTTTAGTGTTTAGTTTATAGTTTTAAATAATGCTCTTATTTTATCTTTTACCGTCCTCACGTAGTCGCGCAAAATTCATTTTTACCTAGCTGTATAAATTGGGCCACCGAGATACAGGCCTAGCCTAGTTCGGGGCCCACTAGTACCGCAAAGACAAAGACAAAAGACTATTTTGGTATTTCACGCCTGGAAAACAGATGGACTACAAGTTTTTTAAGTATGTAAAATAATGTAAATAATGTAATGTAAAATTACAACAAAAGTTATCTCCTTCTTTTGTGCATGTTTTTGTCAAATGTTATTATGCTAAATAAATATATTCTTATTCTTATTGTCATGTGTGTAACTTTTTTCTATGTGAACTAATTTTGATGATTCTTTTTTTTTATTTGGAAGCTGCACCTTCTCATTGTCCTAAAATATTCAAAACTTGTTCTTTTTAAACTTTCGCGATTTGAATATGTTATTATTATACACTATGGGACTAATCGCGCACTAAAATTACAAGATAAATAATAAACCCGATTACAGAGGCGCCAGCGTAATTATATTAGCTAAATAGCATACATAGTTCTGTTTCTTTTTCACTTTAGGCATTCGATAGAGAGAACGGTTTTTACGTTGCTATTTTACTAACGCTAGCGCCTCTGTAATCGGATCGATACGTCGGGATGATGAGGTATTTATTTATCTAGTAATTTTAGTGCGCGATTAGTCCCGTAGTGTATAATAATATTATATTCAATTTTGATCATGTTTTACCCAGTAGCTTTTGATTTTGATCATGTTTTACCCAGTAGCTTTTGATTTTGATCATGTTTTACCCAGTAGCTTTTGATTTATCTTTCGTTAAGTTTATCTAACTGACTTCATGAAGTCGGTTCTTTAATTAAAAAAAAAAATGTTTAAATATAATGATTAGATTAGAAAAAAGCTGTGGTATTAAATAAAAACTGTAAAGTGGACCTTTGTTCTAACAAACGGATAGCCTTTGGAAACTACCTCGCTGTGTATTGACGGCAAATATTTCGTTGCGTCTCGGCCCGCTGCGACTCGGTCGCAATGTGCTCGATCTTTTACGGTATACAGGGTTATTTCTAATCAATTAGCATCCTTTTGGGGGCTTATTCCGTACCTACATCAAAACTAACAACTTTTGTTCTGCGACTTCTAAAAAAAATCAGCTGTTCCATACATTTGGTCGCGGTGAACGATATTTATCTAAGGAACAAAAATTTTCTTTGAGTTTTGAAAAAAGTCGCAGAACAAAAGTTGTTAGTTTTGATGTACAGAACAAGGTCCCAAAAGGATGCCAAAATTGACTAGAAATAACCCTGTATACCGGTGTCACAAAAATGCTAATAATATGGAAAAAAAATTAAACTTAGCTGGGTCCGGATTGGTAAAAACTACAAAATTCTAAGTGTGATAATTATTATGAATGCTTATGTTTTTTTTTTGTACCTACGTGCGTTACGTTTTTGTTTAATTATTATTACTGTATACTTATTTAGAAATAAATACAGGATTATCTGTTTACCCTGTACTGAGCTTAAAGCGGGTGATTAAGACCATCATTATGTACAACTTTTACAATGGGGCCAACTCAAATTTTGAAAAAAATATCGGTCCAGACTCGATCGCCTGCTCCATACGAAACTGCAACTCGAAATCGACAAAAGTATGAAACAGAAACAGCTGATTTTTTTCTCGCATTCCGGGTTGGCCCCGTAGTAAAAGTTGGTCATAATGATGGTCTTAATCACCCCCTTTCCCTGGATAACCCTGTATAAAACGTTTTTATACAGGGTTATCCCGCTGTTTTGGCGGACACTGCTCCCAGATATTGTATAATTATGTTAAATCTGTGGCCGTCTGGATTGATTGTTTGTGTAGTCATTTGCATTTTTGGTATAAATAAAGTTTGGTCAATGTCACATTGTATTATTGCTCCTAATGGTCGAATCAAATAACTTGGCGGCTGTGAAATAAGTAGGTACAAACTACGCGAAACCCAAATGGTTTCTTTTAAAATTGCCATGTTCAGTACTGAAGTTTTACTTGAAATGGATAACTTTAAATAAATTTCGAGAAAAAAAAGTCGTCCTTAAAGATAAGTGCCCGTTTCTAGGTGTTCGAAGTTCAAAAATAGGTCCCCTGATCTGATGTTCCTCAGAATAAGGACTAAAGTAATGATGTTCGTCTAACATCACAGCCGCCGAGAGTTTGATTCGCTCAAATAGCACGCATTAGTCCAAAACATTCGCTTTCTCGTATAATAGTGATGCCGTTTTGCTACAATATGTTAATACCTATAATAATTTAAACCAATCACATCACACCACTGGCTTTTCGGTGAAGGAAAACGTCGTGAGGCAACCTGCATACATCCGTAGAAAAAATACAACAGCGTACAACCCGCACTGGGCCAGCATGGTGGATATGGGTCAATCACTTTTAGTGGGTAGGTGTACGTCCTGCAGTTGACTTTAAAAATGTAGATAGTACTGGTACAGTACAATAATAAAATGTGTCTCATAAGGTTATTTCATTTTTACACATAATATTAGGTACCTAAATATTCAATTCTGCCAAAATCTGACATTCTATTAAAATCTGCGGTTTAATCTGCCCAGCCTTTCATTAGGCATCGTATTCTGATAATATCGCAGAATTCTACCAAATCTGGTCACATTGCTTGCGTTGTCAGTGTTGCCAAAATTAGATTTTTATTAGAATAAAAAACATGATAGATTCGGATGGTCTATGGTATTGTATAGTATGCGGATCGCAAAAAGATTCAGGTATGAAGTATGAATTAATTTGACTTTATTATCCATCATTATATTCTCTAGCCGCCGCTGTAGGATTCCCTGTGTCGCGGTGGCTAGTTCCTTTCCAAACTGTTCTAAAGTGCTATATAAGTGTATACAAAATATAATTCTTATGTACCTATACATGCGTAATGATTGAGTAATGAATATCGTATATTCCAAGAAAACAAAAATTAATCGCGTTAATTAGTAATATAAAAATCATTAGTAGTAAGTATCCTTATCCTTACATAGTATAAAATAAAATCGCTATTTTCGTTTGTTTGTTTGTTTGTTTGTTTGTCTGTATGCTTAAATCTTTAAAACTATGCAACGGATTTTGATGCGGTTTTTTTTAATGGATAGAGTGATTCAAGAGGAAGGTTTATATGTATAAAAATTCCCGAAATTCCCACGGGAACGGGCACAACGCGGTTAAAACCGCGGGGCGCTGCTAGTATAAAATAAAGTCGCTATTTTCGTTTGTTTATTTGTTTGTTTATTTGTTTGTCTGTATGCTTAAATCTTTAAAACTACGCAACGGATTTTGATGCGGTTTTTTTAATGGATAGAGTGATTCAAGAGGAAGGTTTATATGTATAAAAATTACCGAAATTCCCACGGGAACGGGCACAACGCGGGTAAAACCGCGGGGCGCTGCTAGTATAAAATAAAGTCGCTATTTTCGTTTGTTTATTTGTTTGTCTGTATGCTTAAATCTTTAAAACTACGCAACGGATTTTGATGCGGTTTTTTTTAATGGATAGAGTGATTCAAGAGGAAGGTTTATATGTATAAAAATTCCCGAAATTCCCACGGGAACGGGCACAACGCGGGTAAAACCGCGGGGCGCTGCTAGTATAAAATAAAGTCGCTATTTTCGTTTGTTTTTTGTGTGTTTATTTGTTTGTCTGCATGCATAAATCTTTAAAACTACGCAACGGATTTTGATGCGGTTTTTTTTAATGGATAGAGTGATTCAAGAGGAAGGTTTATATGTATAAAAATTCCCGAAATTCCCACGGGAACGGGCACAACGCGGGTAAAACCGCGGGGCACTGCTAGTTGAGTATAACATAAGTTATTTTGCTTAAGTATGTATTTAGTATATTACCTATTATGTATAATTTATGTACTGTTGGTTCTGTAGGATGATTTAGCTAATAATTCGTATAATTTCTTCAGTTTCCAAATAATTTAAACTATTGAGATATGCTTTAGTTTTGTTTTTACTATTTTTGTACACTGTAATATGTCAGTTTTACTATTTACTTTTTTAATAAATATGGCTACCACGGAATCTGAAACTTCTTTGACCTATTTGAGTATTTGTTTGTGGTAGTGGCCAGTGTGGTTTGCGTCTAGGTCTGGAGCCCTCAGTTGATGTAACCTGTGTGTGGTTGATATTTTATGAAACCGTAGTGCCGTAGCCATGATGCATATTTGTTTCACTCTCAAATGTTTTGTCTCCAGAGCTGATCAGTTGGATATCTAAAAGTTTTGTTTTAAGCGACTTTTAATAAAGCTCGTTGGGCTCTTTCAAGCTCAAGAAGATGGCTAGAGCCAGCTGAACCCCAAGATATTACACAATAGTTTAGTAAGGATAGGCACAGGGACGTATAGACCATTGTTATCACTTTTTCATCGGCTAAACTTCTGAGTCTTTTGAAGATAAATATTAGCTTCCTGATTCGACCACTAAGTACATGTATCTGCTTATTCCACGAGAGAAGCTCGATTGCCTCGTCATTGTGAAGTAGATCCATCCATCAGCCGTAAGACGTCCACTGCTGGACATAGGCCTCCCCAATGGATTTCCAATAAGGCCGGTTGGAAGCGGCCTGCATCCAGCGCGTTCCTGCGATCTTTATTATATCGTCAGTCCACCTAGTCGGTGGACGTCCTACGCTGCGCTTGCTGGTCCGTGGTCTCCATTCGAGAACTTTACTGCCCCATCGGCCATCCGTTCTCCGAACTATGTGCCCTGCCCATTGCCACTTTAATTTGCTAACCCGCTGGGCTATGTCGGTAACTTTGGTTCGTCTGCGGATCTCCTCATTTCTGATTCGATCTCGCAGAGAGACGCCGAGCATAGCCCTCTCCATAGCACGTTGGGCTATCCTGAGCTTATTCATAAGGCCCACAGTAAAAGACCACGTTTCAGTTCCATATGTCATCACTGGCAACACACAACTATCAAAAACTTTCGTCTTGAGGCACTGAGGTATATCAGATGAAAAGACGTCACGCAGTTTTCCGAAGGCTGCCCAACCGAGTTGGATTCGGCGATTGACCTCTTTCTTGAAGTTGGACTTACCTAGCTGGACTACTTGTCCTAGGTAGACGTACGAGTCAACAACTTCAAGAACCGAGCTCTCAACAGATATTGGGGTGGGTACGACATGGGCATTACACATGACTTTTGTTTTATCCATGTTCATTTTGAGACCCACCTGTTGAGAGACTCGATTGAGGCCTTCGAGCATCGTGCTGAGCTCTTCCATCGATTTCGCCATGACCACGATATCGTCGGCAAACCGAAGGTGAGTGATGTATTCGCCATTGATGTTGATGCCAAATCCTTTCCATTCCAGGAGCTTAAAGGCGTTCTCCAAAGTGGCAGTAAACAGTTTCGGAGATATCACATCTCCCTGTCTGACGCCTCTTTTCAAAGGGATCGCCTTCGAGCTCTCTTCCTGTACTCGGACCGACATAGTGGCGTTATTATACAAACACTTCAACACTTCGATATACCGATAGTCAATACGGCATCGCTGAAGAGACTCAAGCACAGCCCATGTCTCGACCGAATCAAAGGCTTTCTCATAGTCCACAAACGCTAAGCAAAGTGGCAAGTTATACTCTTCAGTCTTCTGTATAACTTGCCGCAGCGTATGGATGTGGTCCATGGTGCTAAAGCCTTTTCGGAAGCCGGCTTGTTCGGAAGGCTGGAAGTCATCAAGCCTGCGCTCGAGACGATTCGTAATGACCCTTGAAAACAGCTTATAAACATGGCTCAGAAGCGAGATGGGTCTGTCATTCTTCAATAAGGTGTTGTCACCTTTTTTAAAGAATAGCACCACCACGCTTCTGTTCCATGCTTCCGGCGTTATGCCCTCGAGGACGACGGTGTTGAAGAGCTTCTGAAGGACTTTAAGTACCGGTTTACCACCCGCTTTCAGAAGCTCTGAAGTGATTCCGTCATCACCCGGTGCCTTGTTGTTCTTAAGCTGATTCAAGGCCATTCTAATCTCGTACAGGCTGATGTCCGGGATGTCTTCGGTGAAGTGTCGAGTCAGCTTGACTCTCGGGTCTTTAGCCGTGCTGTCAACAGGCTTAGCTACCGAAGCGTATAACTGTCCATAGAACCCTTCGATCTCCTCCAATACCTCTGCCTTGGTCGACGTCATACTGCCGTCCTCTCTCTTTAGCTTTGTCAGCTGGCTTTGCCCAATAGACAAACTCCTTGCAAACACTTTAGAGCCTTTGTTTCGCTCGATAGTCTCTTTAATTTGTTTGGTTTTAAAGAGACGTATATCATGTCGCAAGGATTTAGAAATTTGTCTATTAAGCTGCCTATATGACGCAGCGTCCCTAGTAGACTGCAGTCTTAACAAACGTCGTTCAGCCATGAGGTCTGAAGTGTGATCGGATAGTTTCTGGGTTTTATTTGAACGGCGTGGTCTAAAAAACTTAGAACCCACCGTCTGGACAGTTTCTACGAGCCTGTTATTGATCTCATCCACCGACGCAAGATTCTCTAGGCAAGCAAAACTATTTGAGAGCTCTAGCTGAAAGCTTTCGGGGTTTTGGATGTGGGCGTGAGTAGGCCGGAGCGTAGACTTCATCAGACCAGACCTTTCAAGTCTAACGTTCACATTCAATGTGCCTCTTACCAATCTGTGATCACTACCGGTTTTCACCCGGTTGATCACGGAGACATCATCGAATATTCGTCTCTTGTTGGTCATAATGAAGTCTATCTCATTTCTCGTGGAACCATCGGGACTTATCCAGGTCCATTTCCTATGAGGCGGCTTCTGGAAAAAAGAGTTCATCATAAAGAGTTCCTCTCTCTCCAGAAATTCAGCCAGCCTCTGACCTCTTGAGTTCCGTTGCCCGTACCCAAATTGCCCCACTTTCAGCTCATCATCAATTTTCTTGCCTATCTTTGCGTTAAAATCCCCCATAACAACAGTAAAGTGGGTCTCAGACATATGTATGGCCCGACTTATGTCCTCATACATAGTCTCCACTTCATCATCTGGGTGTGCCGAGGTCGGTGCGTATACCTGAATGACCTTCAGCGAATATCTATTGGATATTCTGAGTATTAGGTATACGACCCTGCTCGAAACACTGTCGATGGTTACGATGTTGTTAGTGAGGGACTTGTGGACGAGAAACCCGACACCACCTTGGGACTTTTGGTCGCCTTCCCGGTAGTAGAATAGGTTGCCCGATTTCAGAGTTATCGTGTCCTCACCCTCTCTTCGGACTTCAGATAACCCCAAAATATCCCAGCGCAACCTACTCATCTCCTCTTCCAGCTCAACAATCTTTTCATCCGTCCTCAAAGTGCGTATATTGTGTGTCACCAGGGCCAGTTTCCGTTGGGGGTGGTAGCGGGGCGTCTGCCGGAGATTCTTCGCACCCCCCTCTCCGCCGTTACCGTGGCCGCTACCAGAGCCAGGAATAGCGGAGCCGCCGGGGACTGGGGGCCTATTTGTGTGGCTTAAATTCATTGGGGGTTGTTGCCCATAATCGCCGCGCTGGGCAAGCGTGTTGGCGATCGCAGGACGTAGCTCCTCGCACCAGTGCCGCTGCTCCCCGACACTGGTCTGTGGCATTTAGGCTACGCCAAATTAGGATGGTTATACCGCCATCAATCGGTTCCGTAGTACCTCAGTCGGCTTTTACGACACCTGGTACAAGAGGGGGGTGCTATTCTACTCTGCCGGCACCCCACGGCAAAGTGAAGTAGATACCGCTACATAATTAATATTTTTTCGTAACATAATGTGAATATCGCTCTATTACTTGTAAAATTCCATTCTTTATCGTAAAATAATGCGAATTAATAGCTAAATAACTAATGAAACTTCATTCATGCTGCGATAATTACAAGTCTTCGTAAAAATTATGCTAAATGATGATTTATAATGTTTCGCTTTCCCGCCAATACTATTTAGTTTTCAAGTTTAAACTGTGGGACAAATGTCAAATGCTTGAAAATGGCGCTGTATATCCCTATCTCTTATTATCCCCCGATGTGTGAAAGAGAAAAATGAAGTTCATTCATTTTCATTCTTGTCATGAAACTGTTCGTTTTCATGTCTAGACTGTTTGTGTTTAGAGACACCATAGGGGCGGTGTTTGAAATGGCATGGCATTATTGCTATGACGATAAAGTTCAAAATAAAAGCCCTGCCTAGGAGACGTTTGAAGTTTGTCCACCATCTTTGTGAAATCAAATTTGACATTTGACCAGCAGTTCAAGTGTCATTTGTGTCTAGATTACATAGCAGTTTCTATGGATTTTCGACGCCATGTTTGTGGAATCAAGCATCACAACTTTTTTACTTTATGTCTCTTCTACTGTTTTTCCTTATTCTGAGAGAGACACTCGTGGTAAGAAAAATACCACGAACATGGCGTTTCGTGTTTACTCCAGACTCACTACAGTTTGTGTATTGGGCAAACTTGGCTTAAGGCTACTGTATACATGTATCGCGGGCACTACTGCAGCGAGTGGCCGCCACCGGCCACACGTGTGCGCGTGCTTTAACAAAATCTATGAAAAATCGTGCTTACCGCTTTGTCACTGGCCACACCGGTGTCTGCGATCGGTAGCCCGTCTGCGTGAAGCTTTATATGTTTGTAGGGTTGGCAACACCGCGGTACAGGGCGGTACTTCCCCTTTTGCTCTTCATCATTGTTCAGCTCCAAGATCGTAGTGTAGTATCTATGGTAGTCTGTGTCCAATATCATGTATTTTTAAACAACCATTATTCATCTTGAATCCCAATCGTTTCTTTAGTTTGTTTCGGTGAACCTAGTGGTAATTACTTTATATGTAGCTAATATGTATATATACAGATTTTTGTGATTTTTAGTCAAGTGGTTTCAAGAAGTTGTTTGAAAGTTTTTCCGCTGCAATCGAATCTCGGTAAGTCTAAGTACCTAGGTACCTAAGCTAGTTTACGCCTTTCTACTATCAGTCATAGCTGCCGCACTAGCACATATTTTGGTAGTTTGAGAATAGGCCGATTATAACAAGTCGTTAGCTCCAAGCTGCGTGAAACCCAACCACATAGCCCAACCAACGAGCAACTTTACGTAAGCTCCAGTCAGGATTTGATTATTCCGCAGCTTGTGGCTAATTTCAAATCTGCCGACTTAATTGTATGATTCGTTGAATTTCCTAGTTATCTAGAAATATCTATGTAAGTTGGATACAAGAGTAGGTATATACCTAGGCCGAATCGAACTTGGACTCGGTGCAGTTAAGTGATACCAACGCGATATCCAATCCTGACTGAAGCTCACACAAAGCCGCGCGTTCTTCGCGCGCGCTTCCTAGAGTAGACATAGTAAAAATGGAATTGACGGAAGATGATGTACCCAGAGCTAAATTTAAGTTAGCAAAAATTCAAGATCATCTTGCCCTAAAAAAGACCCGCCAGAAGCCAGCACAAAGGGCTTCCGGCGGATCTTATCTTATCATTTTTAGAGTTCCGAACCCAAAGGGTAAAAACGGGACCCTATTACTAAGATTACGCTGTCTGTCTGTCTGTCACCAGGCTGTATCTCATGAACTGTTATGCGATAATATAATTCCCCATGCATTTCAGCCATCTAATCTAATAATACTCTGTACCACCGTAGCATGTTTAACTCTGCCATAAAAATATACAATAGTTTACCACTGCATCTTAAATCCTTAGGTGGAAATAAATTCAAAAACAGCTTAAAGAAATGGCTAATGAAAACACTTTTTTTAATATGAAAGAATTTTATGATTGTACAAATTTATATACAAAAAATAATATCTAGAATAAGAATTACATAATGATGAAAATATTTTTTTTTGTTATTTATAGAAGTACAAAGATCTTTTGTATAATATTTTTTAAACTACATAAGTAAGTACTACTTACGTACTTAAGTACTTAAGTTGTGATTTATTCGATCTCTTTATGTATTGTAGTGTAGGTATCAAAGTGCAAATATGTATAGATACGGGCACAGGCTTCTGCTGTAGCGTCCTGTAGGGCAAACAGTTCAACCCACCTGGTCGCTGTATGTGTTTCTTTCCATATGAGTTCGAATCCTCATATGTGGCCCCACGTTGGGCGCCACATATGAGGATTCGAACTCATATGGAAAGAAACACAAGAAAGTCACAGGGAATGGTATATATTTGTTCCCAAACACTTAATATTAGGAACAGTTCGTATCTACAATCGTGTCGCTCGTAAGATCGGTGGCAGACTGTCATGGTGGCGCGGACGCGCGGCGGAGCAAACACGACGACGACAGCGCCGTGCTGTGAAAGAGACACCTAGCGTCGAATGCGCGTAGGTGCGAGCGAGACGGTTATAGACGCATCAGTCTAGGAAACGCGCCGGAACACGGCCGCGTGAGGCGCGCTGCGGTAACGTTGGTAAATGGTTTACTATAACCTACATTATGCAGATCTATGTCGTATTGTGTTAAATAGCTATTGTTTTAAATGAAGAATCTTAAATGTAAACATAGAATTAATAGTTTAGGTTTATGATTCGAATATATATGTATAATAGTTATTATATAATTATATCTCTTTAGTTTTTGGTGCAAGATATCATACAAAGCTTGTTAGTTATACCAAAACTAAATATTGCATGTCCGCTAGGATAAGCTGTTGCGTCTTTATATTGTTGTAACATCTAATTGTACACAGTTGAGAGCAATAAAGAATATCTTTATCTATGTAGTGATTGAATTAATATAACATTCTCGTAAAGACAAAAAATTTTTTTTTCCTATTTATAGATACTCAATTTAAGTTTACGAAAAGTCATTTAGCGGCTATGAATAGGAACCAAATTAGTGGTCAATTTTGCGCGCTCACCTGGTGAACCTACCTTACGGTTGTGATAGCACTGATTGCCAATAAATAATATACATAGCTGATTAAATATATTATTAGTAACTACGTAGGTATGGGTCATCCATCCATCCATCCATCAGCCGTAAGACGTCCACTGCTGGACATAGGCCTCCCCAATGGATTTCCAATAAGGCCGGTTGGAAGCGGCCTGCATCCAGCGCGTTCCTGCGATCTTTATTATATCGTCAGTCCACCTAGTCGGTGGACGTCCTACGCTGCGCTTGCTGGTCCGTGGTCTCCATTCGAGAACTTTACTGCCCCATCGGCCATACGTTCTCCGAACTATGTGCCCTGCCCATTGCCACTTTAATTTGCTAACCCGCTGGGCTATGTCGGTAACTTTGGTTCGTCTGCGGATCTCCTCATTTCTGATTCGATCTCGCAGAGAGACGCCGAGCATAGCCCTCTCCATAGCACGTTGGGCTATCCTGAGCTTATTCATAAGGCCCACAGTAAAAGACCACGTTTCAGTTCCATATGTCATCACTGGCAACACACAACTATCGAAAACTTTCGTCTTGAGGCACTGAGGTATATCAGATGAAAAGACGTCACGCAGTTTTCCGAAGGCTGCCCAACCGAGTTGGATTCGGCGATTGACCTCTTTCTTGAAGTTGGACTTACCTAGCTGGACTACTTGTCCTAGGTAGACGTACGAGTCAACAACTTCAAGAACCGAGCTCTCAACAGATATTGGGGTGGGTACGACATGGGCATTACACATGACTTTTGTTTTATCCATGTTCATTTTGAGACCCACCTGTTGAGAGACTCGATTGAGGCCTTCGAGCATCGTGCTGAGCTCTTCCATCGATTTCGCCATGACCACGATATCGTCGGCAAACCGAAGGTGAGTGATGTATTCGCCATTGATGTTGATGCCAAATCCTTTCAATTCCAGGAGCTTAAAGGCGTTCTCCAAAGTGGCAGTAAACAGTTTCGGAGATATCACATCTCCCTGTCTGACGCCTCTTTTCAAAGGGATCGCCTTCGAGTTCTCTTCCTGTACTCGGACCGACATAGTGGCGTTATTATACAAACACTTCAACACTTCGATATACCGATAGTCAATACGGCATCGCTGAAGAGACTCAAGCACAGCCCATGTCTCGACCGAATCAAAGGCTTTCTCATAGTCCACAAACGCTAAGCAAAGTGGCAAGTTATACTCTTCAGTCTTCTGTATAACTTGCCGCAGCGTATGGATGTGGTCCATGGTGCTAAAGCCTTTTCGGAAGCCGGCTTGTTCGGAAGGCTGGAAGTCATCAAGCCTGCGCTCGAGACGATTCGTAATGACCCTTGAAAACAGCTTATAAACATGGCTCAGAAGCGAGATGGGTCTGTCATTCTTCAATAAGGTGTTGTCACCTTTTTTAAAGAATAGCACCACCACGCTTCTGTTCCATGCTTCCGGCGTTATGCCCTCGAGGACGACGGTGTTGAAGAGCTTCTGAAGGACTTTAAGTACCGGTTTACCACCCGCTTTCAGAAGCTCTGAAGTGATTCCGTCATCACCCGGTGCCTTGTTGTTCTTAAGCTGATTCAAGGCCATTCTAATCTCGTACAGGCTGATGTCCGGGATGTCTTCGGTGAAGTGTCGAGTCAGCTTGGCTCTCAGGTCTTTAGCCGTGCTGTCAACAGGCTTAGCTACCGAAGCGTATAACTGTCCATAGAACCCTTCGATCTCCTCCAATACCTCTGCCTTGGTCGACGTCATACTGCCGTCCTCTCTCTTTAGCTTTGTCAGCTGGCTTTGCCCAATAGACAAACTCCTTGCAAACACTTTAGAGCCTTTGTTTCGCTCGATAGTCTCTTTAATTTGTTTGGTTTTAAAGAGACGTATATCACGTCGCAAGGATTTAGAAATTTGTCTATTAAGCTGCCTATATGACGCAGCGTCCCTAGTAGACTGCAGTCTTAACAAACGTCGTTCAGCCATGAGGTCTGAAGTGTGATCGGATAGTTTCTGGGTTTTATTTGAACGGCGTGGTCTAAAAAACTTAGAACCCACCGTCTGGACAGTTTCTACGAGCCTGTTATTGATCTCATCCACCGACGCAAGATTCTCTAGGCAAGCAAAACTATTTGAGAGCTCTAGCTGAAAGCTTTCGGGGTTTTGGATGTGGGCGAGAGTAGGCCGGAGCGTAGACTTCATCAGACGAGACCTTTCAAGTCTAACGTTCACATTCAATGTGCCTCTTACCAATCTGTGATCACTACCGGTTTTCACCCGGTTGATCACGGAGACATCATCGAATATTCGTCTCTTGTTGGTCATAATGAAGTCTATCTCATTTCTCGTGGAACCATCGGGACTTATCCAGGTCCATTTCCTATGAGGCGGCTTCTGGAAAAAAGAGTTCATCATAAAGAGTTCCTCTCTCTCCAGAAATTCAGCCAGCCTCTGACCTCTTGAGTTCCGTTGCCCGTACCCAAATTGCCCCACTTTCAGCTCATCATCAATTTTCTTGCCTATCTTTGCGTTAAAATCCCCCATAACAACAGTAAAGTGGGTCTCAGACATATGTATGGCCCGACTTATGTCCTCATACATAGTCTCCACTTCATCATCTGGGTGTGCCGAGGTCGGTGCGTATACCTGAATGACCTTCAGCGAATATCTTTTGGATATTCTGAGTATTAGGTATACGACCCTGCTCGAAACACTGTCGATGGTTACGATGTTGTTAGTGAGGGACTTGTGGACGAGAAACCCGACACCACCTTGGGACTTTTGGTCGCCTTCCCGGTAGTAGAATAGGTTGCCCGATTTCAGAGTTATCGTGTCCTCACCCTCTCTTCGGACTTCAGATAACCCCAAAATATCCCAGCGCAACTTACTCATCTCCTCTTCCAGCTCAACAATCTTTTCATCCGTCCTCAAAGTGCGTATATTGTGTGTCACCAGGGCCAGTTTCCGTTGGGGGTGGTAGCGGGGCGTCTGCCGGAGATTCTTCGCACCCCCCTCTCCGCCGTTACCGTGGCCGCTACCAGAGCCAGGAATAGCGGAGCCGCCGGGGACTGGGGGCCTATTTGTGTGGCTTAAATTCATTGGGGGTTGTTGCCCATAATCGCCGCGCTGGGCAAGCGTGTTGGCGATCGCAGGACGTAGCTCCTCGCACCAGTGCCGCTGCTCCCCGACACTGGTCTGTGGCATTTAGGCTACGCCAAATTAGGATGGTTATACCGCCATCAATCGGTTCCGTAGTACCTCAGTCGGCTTTTACGACACCTGGTACAAGAGGGGGGTGCTATTCTACTCTGCCGGCACCCCACGGCCTTGGCCATGGGTCATCATCGCCTTGAGATTTCAGCTCCGGATTCGATTATTTTAATAATCGGCTAAGTACGAGTCTAACTCGCGCACGCTCTACGCGCACGGTTCCGTACTGTATGGGAGCCCCCCTAAAATATTTATTTAATTTTATTATTTATTATTGAAGTAAATATACCTCTTAATATTCTGTGAAAATATCAAGCCGGTTACCATTATAAATATCAAGCTCCCCTTAAATATTAATTTTATTCTGTTTTTAGTATTTGTTGTTATAGCGGCAACAGAAATACATTATCTGTGAAAATTTCAGCTTTCTAGTTATAACGGTTCATGAGATTCAGCCTGGTCACAGACGGATGGACTGGGACAGCGGAGTCTTAGTAATAGGGTCCCGTTTTTACCCTTTGGGTACGGAACCCTAAAAATTATTATCTTTGAAAGAAATATTTTTTAAATTCTTGTTTTGAATAAATATTTAGTGTATTTCCGCTCTGTCGTAGTCATATAAGTTAAGGGTACTATTCAAAATCCAAATTAAATCACAAACAAAATTAGTAATTAATCATCAAACTGTATCATATCATGGTTCGACTATGGTTAGGTCAGGTTAGAAAAGTTAGGCTTAGGTATGTTTACAAAATATGAATGAACCTGAAACAAATTTTTTTAATTAATCCGTTTAAAATAATAAAAAAAATAATTAAAACTGTAACAAAAATAGTGATTAGTAATCTATTTAAAAAAATGTAGTAAACCTGAAAATAATATTTAATTAATATGTTAAAATTACAAATATAATTTATTTATAAAAAATGGTATAAAATAATTGAAAAAATACTTAGTCAATAAATAGCACCCCTATTCTTACTGTACTCTATTCGACACGTGTTTCGCCTCTAAACGAGGCATCTTCAGTATACTGAGTGTGAGTTTTGTCGTAAACATGACGCGCTCTACGGCGAGCGCGTAGGCATGTAATTTGTATGAAGACAGTACAGTTTAAAAACGCGCCGCTAGTGGCGCTGTACATTTCTTAATAAGGTGTTGTCACCTTTTTTAAAGAATAGCACCACCACGCTTCTGTTCCATGCTTCCGGCGTTATGCCCTCGAGGACGACGGTGTTGAAGAGCTTCTGAAGGACTTTAAGTACCGGTTTACCACCCGCTTTCAGAAGCTCTGAAGTGATTCCGTCATCACCCGGTGCCTTGTTGTTCTTAAGCTGATTCAAGGCCATTCTAATCTCGTACAGGCTGATGTCCGGGATGTCTTCGGTGAAGTGTCGAGTCAGCTTGACTCTCGGGTCTTTAGCCGTGCTGTCAACAGGCTTAGCTACCGAAGCGTATAACTGTCCATAGAACCCTTCGATCTCCTCCAATACCTCTGCCTTGGTCGACGTCATACTGCCGTCCTCTCTCTTTAGCTTTGTCAGCTGGCTTTGCCCAATAGACAAACTCCTTGCAAACACTTTAGAGCCTTTGTTTCGCTCGATAGTCTCTTTAATTTGTTTGGTTTTAAAGAGACGTATATCATGTCGCAAGGATTTAGAAATTTGTCTATTAAGCTGCCTATATGACGCAGCGTCCCTAGTAGACTGCAGTCTTAACAAACGTCGTTCAGCCATGAGGTCTGAAGTGTGATCGGATAGTTTCTGGGTTTTATTTGAACGGCGTGGTCTAAAAAACTTAGAACCCACCGTCTGGACAGTTTCTACGAGCCTGTTATTGATCTCATCCACCGACGCAAGATTCTCTAGGCAAGCAAAACTATTTGAGAGCTCTAGCTGAAAGCTTTCGGGGTTTTGGATGTGGGCGTGAGTAGGCCGGAGCGTAGACTTCATCAGACCAGACCTTTCAAGTCTAACGTTCACATTCAATGTGCCTCTTACCAATCTGTGATCACTACCGGTTTTCACCCGGTTGATCACGGAGACATCATCGAATATTCGTCTCTTGTTGGTCATAATGAAGTCTATCTCATTTCTCGTGGAACCATCGGGACTTATCCAGGTCCATTTCCTATGAGGCGGCTTCTGGAAAAAAGAGTTCATCATAAAGAGTTCCTCTCTCTCCAGAAATTCAGCCAGCCTCTGACCTCTTGAGTTCCGTTGCCCGTACCCAAATTGCCCCACTTTCAGCTCATCATCAATTTTCTTGCCTATCTTTGCGTTAAAATCCCCCATAACAACAGTAAAGTGGGTCTCAGACATATGTATGGCCCGACTTATGTCCTCATACATAGTCTCCACTTCATCATCTGGGTGTGCCGAGGTCGGTGCGTATACCTGAATGACCTTCAGCGAATATCTATTGGATATTCTGAGTATTAGGTATACGACCCTGCTCGAAACACTGTCGATGGTTACGATGTTGTTAGTGAGGGACTTGTGGACGAGAAACCCGACACCACCTTGGGACTTTTGGTCGCCTTCCCGGTAGTAGAATAGGTTGCCCGATTTCAGAGTTATCGTGTCCTCACCCTCTCTTCGGACTTCAGATAACCCCAAAATATCCCAGCGCAACCTACTCATCTCCTCTTCCAGCTCAACAATCTTTTCATCCGTCCTCAAAGTGCGTATATTGTGTGTCACCAGGGCCAGTTTCCGTTGGGGGTGGTAGCGGGGCGTCTGCCGGAGATTCTTCGCACCCCCCTCTCCGCCGTTACCGTGGCCGCTACCAGAGCCAGGAATAGCGGAGCCGCCGGGGACTGGGGGCCTATTTGTGTGGCTTAAATTCATTGGGGGTTGTTGCCCATAATCGCCGCGCTGGGCAAGCGTGTTGGCGATCGCAGGACGTAGCTCCTCGCACCAGTGCCGCTGCTCCCCGACACTGGTCTGTGGCATTTAGGCTACGCCAAATTAGGATGGTTATACCGCCATCAATCGGTTCCGTAGTACCTCAGTCGGCTTTTACGACACCTGGTACAAGAGGGGGGTGCTATTCTACTCTGCCGGCACCCCACGGCAAAGTGAAGTAGATACCGCTACATAATTAATATTTTTTCGTAACATAATGTGAATATCGCTCTATTACTTGTAAAATTCCATTCTTTATCGTAAAATAATGCGAATTAATAGCTAAATAACTAATGAAACTTCATTCATGCTGCGATAATTACAAGTCTTCGTAAAAATTATGCTAAATGATGATTTATAATGTTTCGCTTTCCCGCCAATACTATTTAGTTTTCAAGTTTAAACTGTGGGACAAATGTCAAATGCTTGAAAATGGCGCTGTATATCCCTATCTCTTATTATCCCCCGATGTGTGAAAGAGAAAAATGAAGTTCATTCATTTTCATTCTTGTCATGAAACTGTTCGTTTTCATGTCTAGACTGTTTGTGTTTAGAGACACCATAGGGGCGGTGTTTGAAATGGCATGGCATTATTGCTATGACGATAAAGTTCAAAATAAAAGCCCTGCCTAGGAGACGTTTGAAGTTTGTCCACCATCTTTGTGAAATCAAATTTGACATTTGACCAGCAGTTCAAGTGTCATTTGTGTCTAGATTACATAGCAGTTTCTATGGATTTTCGACGCCATGTTTGTGGAATCAAGCATCACAACTTTTTTACTTTATGTCTCTTCTACTGTTTTTCCTTATTCTGAGAGAGACACTCGTGGTAAGAAAAATACCACGAACATGGCGTTTCGTGTTTACTCCAGACTCACTACAGTTTGTGTATTGGGCAAACTTGGCTTAAGGCTACTGTATACATGTATCGCGGGCACTACTGCAGCGAGTGGCCGCCACCGGCCACACGTGTGCGCGTGCTTTAACAAAATCTATGAAAAATCGTGCTTACCGCTTTGTCACTGGCCACACCGGTGTCTGCGATCGGTAGCCCGTCTGCGTGAAGCTTTATATGTTTGTAGGGTTGGCAACACCGCGGTACAGGGCGGTACTTCCCCTTTTGCTCTTCATCATTGTTCAGCTCCAAGATCGTAGTGTAGTATCTATGGTAGTCTGTGTCCAATATCATGTATTTTTAAACAACCATTATTCATCTTGAATCCCAATCGTTTCTTTAGTTTGTTTCGGTGAACCTAGTGGTAATTACTTTATATGTAGCTAATATGTATATATACAGATTTTTGTGATTTTTAGTCAAGTGGTTTCAAGAAGTTGTTTGAAAGTTTTTCCGCTGCAATCGAATCTCGGTAAGTCTAAGTACCTAGGTACCTAAGCTAGTTTACGCCTTTCTACTATCAGTCATAGCTGCCGCACTAGCACATATTTTGGTAGTTTGAGAATAGGCCGATTATAACAAGTCGTTAGCTCCAAGCTGCGTGAAACCCAACCACATAGCCCAACCAACGAGCAACTTTACGTAAGCTCCAGTCAGGATTTGATTATTCCGCAGCTTGTGGCTAATTTCAAATCTGCCGACTTAATTGTATGATTCGTTGAATTTCCTAGTTATCTAGAAATATCTATGTAAGTTGGATACAAGAGTAGGTATATACCTAGGCCGAATCGAACTTGGACTCGGTGCAGTTAAGTGATACCAACGCGATATCCAATCCTGACTGAAGCTCACACAAAGCCGCGCGTTCTTCGCGCGCGCTTCCTAGAGTAGACATAGTAAAAATGGAATTGACGGAAGATGATGTACCCAGAGCTAAATTTAAGTTAGCAAAAATTCAAGATCATCTTGCCCTAAAAAAGACCCGCCAGAAGCCAGCACAAAGGGCTTCCGGCGGATCTTATCTTATCATTTTTAGAGTTCCGAACCCAAAGGGTAAAAACGGGACCCTATTACTAAGATTACGCTGTCTGTCTGTCTGTCACCAGGCTGTATCTCATGAACTGTTATGCGATAATATAATTCCCCATGCATTTCAGCCATCTAATCTAATAATACTCTGTACCACCGTAGCATGTTTAACTCTGCCATAAAAATATACAATAGTTTACCACTGCATCTTAAATCCTTAGGTGGAAATAAATTCAAAAACAGCTTAAAGAAATGGCTAATGAAAACACTTTTTTTAATATGAAAGAATTTTATGATTGTACAAATTTATATACAAAAAATAATATCTAGAATAAGAATTACATAATGATGAAAATATTTTTTTTTGTTATTTATAGAAGTACAAAGATCTTTTGTATAATATTTTTTAAACTACATAAGTAAGTACTACTTACGTACTTAAGTACTTAAGTTGTGATTTATTCGATCTCTTTATGTATTGTAGTGTAGGTATCAAAGTGCAAATATGTATAGATACGGGCACAGGCTTCTGCTGTAGCGTCCTGTAGGGCAAACAGTTCAACCCACCTGGTCGCTGTATGTGTTTCTTTCCATATGAGTTCGAATCCTCATATGTGGCCCCACGTTGGGCGCCACATATGAGGATTCGAACTCATATGGAAAGAAACACAAGAAAGTCACAGGGAATGGTATATATTTGTTCCCAAACACTTAATATTAGGAACAGTTCGTATCTACAATCGTGTCGCTCGTAAGATCGGTGGCAGACTGTCATGGTGGCGCGGACGCGCGGCGGAGCAAACACGACGACGACAGCGCCGTGCTGTGAAAGAGACACCTAGCGTCGAATGCGCGTAGGTGCGAGCGAGACGGTTATAGACGCATCAGTCTAGGAAACGCGCCGGAACACGGCCGCGTGAGGCGCGCTGCGGTAACGTTGGTAAATGGTTTACTATAACCTACATTATGCAGATCTATGTCGTATTGTGTTAAATAGCTATTGTTTTAAATGAAGAATCTTAAATGTAAACATAGAATTAATAGTTTAGGTTTATGATTCGAATATATATGTATAATAGTTATTATATAATTATATCTCTTTAGTTTTTGGTGCAAGATATCATACAAAGCTTGTTAGTTATACCAAAACTAAATATTGCATGTCCGCTAGGATAAGCTGTTGCGTCTTTATATTGTTGTAACATCTAATTGTACACAGTTGAGAGCAATAAAGAATATCTTTATCTATGTAGTGATTGAATTAATATAACATTCTCGTAAAGACAAAAAATTTTTTTTTCCTATTTATAGATACTCAATTTAAGTTTACGAAAAGTCATTTAGCGGCTATGAATAGGAACCAAATTAGTGGTCAATTTTGCGCGCTCACCTGGTGAACCTACCTTACGGTTGTGATAGCACTGATTGCCAATAAATAATATACATAGCTGATTAAATATATTATTAGTAACTACGTAGGTATGGGTCATCCATCCATCCATCCATCAGCCGTAAGACGTCCACTGCTGGACATAGGCCTCCCCAATGGATTTCCAATAAGGCCGGTTGGAAGCGGCCTGCATCCAGCGCGTTCCTGCGATCTTTATTATATCGTCAGTCCACCTAGTCGGTGGACGTCCTACGCTGCGCTTGCTGGTCCGTGGTCTCCATTCGAGAACTTTACTGCCCCATCGGCCATACGTTCTCCGAACTATGTGCCCTGCCCATTGCCACTTTAATTTGCTAACCCGCTGGGCTATGTCGGTAACTTTGGTTCGTCTGCGGATCTCCTCATTTCTGATTCGATCTCGCAGAGAGACGCCGAGCATAGCCCTCTCCATAGCACGTTGGGCTATCCTGAGCTTATTCATAAGGCCCACAGTAAAAGACCACGTTTCAGTTCCATATGTCATCACTGGCAACACACAACTATCGAAAACTTTCGTCTTGAGGCACTGAGGTATATCAGATGAAAAGACGTCACGCAGTTTTCCGAAGGCTGCCCAACCGAGTTGGATTCGGCGATTGACCTCTTTCTTGAAGTTGGACTTACCTAGCTGGACTACTTGTCCTAGGTAGACGTACGAGTCAACAACTTCAAGAACCGAGCTCTCAACAGATATTGGGGTGGGTACGACATGGGCATTACACATGACTTTTGTTTTATCCATGTTCATTTTGAGACCCACCTGTTGAGAGACTCGATTGAGGCCTTCGAGCATCGTGCTGAGCTCTTCCATCGATTTCGCCATGACCACGATATCGTCGGCAAACCGAAGGTGAGTGATGTATTCGCCATTGATGTTGATGCCAAATCCTTTCAATTCCAGGAGCTTAAAGGCGTTCTCCAAAGTGGCAGTAAACAGTTTCGGAGATATCACATCTCCCTGTCTGACGCCTCTTTTCAAAGGGATCGCCTTCGAGTTCTCTTCCTGTACTCGGACCGACATAGTGGCGTTATTATACAAACACTTCAACACTTCGATATACCGATAGTCAATACGGCATCGCTGAAGAGACTCAAGCACAGCCCATGTCTCGACCGAATCAAAGGCTTTCTCATAGTCCACAAACGCTAAGCAAAGTGGCAAGTTATACTCTTCAGTCTTCTGTATAACTTGCCGCAGCGTATGGATGTGGTCCATGGTGCTAAAGCCTTTTCGGAAGCCGGCTTGTTCGGAAGGCTGGAAGTCATCAAGCCTGCGCTCGAGACGATTCGTAATGACCCTTGAAAACAGCTTATAAACATGGCTCAGAAGCGAGATGGGTCTGTCATTCTTCAATAAGGTGTTGTCACCTTTTTTAAAGAATAGCACCACCACGCTTCTGTTCCATGCTTCCGGCGTTATGCCCTCGAGGACGACGGTGTTGAAGAGCTTCTGAAGGACTTTAAGTACCGGTTTACCACCCGCTTTCAGAAGCTCTGAAGTGATTCCGTCATCACCCGGTGCCTTGTTGTTCTTAAGCTGATTCAAGGCCATTCTAATCTCGTACAGGCTGATGTCCGGGATGTCTTCGGTGAAGTGTCGAGTCAGCTTGGCTCTCAGGTCTTTAGCCGTGCTGTCAACAGGCTTAGCTACCGAAGCGTATAACTGTCCATAGAACCCTTCGATCTCCTCCAATACCTCTGCCTTGGTCGACGTCATACTGCCGTCCTCTCTCTTTAGCTTTGTCAGCTGGCTTTGCCCAATAGACAAACTCCTTGCAAACACTTTAGAGCCTTTGTTTCGCTCGATAGTCTCTTTAATTTGTTTGGTTTTAAAGAGACGTATATCACGTCGCAAGGATTTAGAAATTTGTCTATTAAGCTGCCTATATGACGCAGCGTCCCTAGTAGACTGCAGTCTTAACAAACGTCGTTCAGCCATGAGGTCTGAAGTGTGATCGGATAGTTTCTGGGTTTTATTTGAACGGCGTGGTCTAAAAAACTTAGAACCCACCGTCTGGACAGTTTCTACGAGCCTGTTATTGATCTCATCCACCGACGCAAGATTCTCTAGGCAAGCAAAACTATTTGAGAGCTCTAGCTGAAAGCTTTCGGGGTTTTGGATGTGGGCGAGAGTAGGCCGGAGCGTAGACTTCATCAGACGAGACCTTTCAAGTCTAACGTTCACATTCAATGTGCCTCTTACCAATCTGTGATCACTACCGGTTTTCACCCGGTTGATCACGGAGACATCATCGAATATTCGTCTCTTGTTGGTCATAATGAAGTCTATCTCATTTCTCGTGGAACCATCGGGACTTATCCAGGTCCATTTCCTATGAGGCGGCTTCTGGAAAAAAGAGTTCATCATAAAGAGTTCCTCTCTCTCCAGAAATTCAGCCAGCCTCTGACCTCTTGAGTTCCGTTGCCCGTACCCAAATTGCCCCACTTTCAGCTCATCATCAATTTTCTTGCCTATCTTTGCGTTAAAATCCCCCATAACAACAGTAAAGTGGGTCTCAGACATATGTATGGCCCGACTTATGTCCTCATACATAGTCTCCACTTCATCATCTGGGTGTGCCGAGGTCGGTGCGTATACCTGAATGACCTTCAGCGAATATCTTTTGGATATTCTGAGTATTAGGTATACGACCCTGCTCGAAACACTGTCGATGGTTACGATGTTGTTAGTGAGGGACTTGTGGACGAGAAACCCGACACCACCTTGGGACTTTTGGTCGCCTTCCCGGTAGTAGAATAGGTTGCCCGATTTCAGAGTTATCGTGTCCTCACCCTCTCTTCGGACTTCAGATAACCCCAAAATATCCCAGCGCAACTTACTCATCTCCTCTTCCAGCTCAACAATCTTTTCATCCGTCCTCAAAGTGCGTATATTGTGTGTCACCAGGGCCAGTTTCCGTTGGGGGTGGTAGCGGGGCGTCTGCCGGAGATTCTTCGCACCCCCCTCTCCGCCGTTACCGTGGCCGCTACCAGAGCCAGGAATAGCGGAGCCGCCGGGGACTGGGGGCCTATTTGTGTGGCTTAAATTCATTGGGGGTTGTTGCCCATAATCGCCGCGCTGGGCAAGCGTGTTGGCGATCGCAGGACGTAGCTCCTCGCACCAGTGCCGCTGCTCCCCGACACTGGTCTGTGGCATTTAGGCTACGCCAAATTAGGATGGTTATACCGCCATCAATCGGTTCCGTAGTACCTCAGTCGGCTTTTACGACACCTGGTACAAGAGGGGGGTGCTATTCTACTCTGCCGGCACCCCACGGCCTTGGCCATGGGTCATCATCGCCTTGAGATTTCAGCTCCGGATTCGATTATTTTAATAATCGGCTAAGTACGAGTCTAACTCGCGCACGCTCTACGCGCACGGTTCCGTACTGTATGGGAGCCCCCCTAAAATATTTATTTAATTTTATTATTTATTATTGAAGTAAATATACCTCTTAATATTCTGTGAAAATATCAAGCCGGTTACCATTATAAATATCAAGCTCCCCTTAAATATTAATTTTATTCTGTTTTTAGTATTTGTTGTTATAGCGGCAACAGAAATACATTATCTGTGAAAATTTCAGCTTTCTAGTTATAACGGTTCATGAGATTCAGCCTGGTCACAGACGGATGGACTGGGACAGCGGAGTCTTAGTAATAGGGTCCCGTTTTTACCCTTTGGGTACGGAACCCTAAAAATTATTATCTTTGAAAGAAATATTTTTTAAATTCTTGTTTTGAATAAATATTTAGTGTATTTCCGCTCTGTCGTAGTCATATAAGTTAAGGGTACTATTCAAAATCCAAATTAAATCACAAACAAAATTAGTAATTAATCATCAAACTGTATCATATCATGGTTCGACTATGGTTAGGTCAGGTTAGAAAAGTTAGGCTTAGGTATGTTTACAAAATATGAATGAACCTGAAACAAATTTTTTTAATTAATCCGTTTAAAATAATAAAAAAAATAATTAAAACTGTAACAAAAATAGTGATTAGTAATCTATTTAAAAAAATGTAGTAAACCTGAAAATAATATTTAATTAATATGTTAAAATTACAAATATAATTTATTTATAAAAAATGGTATAAAATAATTGAAAAAATACTTAGTCAATAAATAGCACCCCTATTCTTACTGTACTCTATTCGACACGTGTTTCGCCTCTAAACGAGGCATCTTCAGTATACTGAGTGTGAGTTTTGTCGTAAACATGACGCGCTCTACGGCGAGCGCGTAGGCATGTAATTTGTATGAAGACAGTACAGTTTAAAAACGCGCCGCTAGTGGCGCTGTACATTTCTTCATACAAATTACATGCTTACGCGCTCGCCGTAGAGTGCGTCATGTTTACGACAAAACCCACACTCGGCATACAGGACGTGTTGACTCTTCGAGCTCACTCGCAAGAATGACGGCTCGCCGCGCCGGCGCTTCTTATATACTCGTCGTGACGCACCGCAGTAAAGGCGATGTGACGGTAGTTTGATCGTTCAGCAACTCGTTGTGTGTGTTTTGATGTTTCATTATTTCTAAATGCTCCAAAACATTTAAGCGAAAACCTTTTTCACATACATGTAGAATTTCAAAAGTGTTGTTGTTATCCAAATCGTGTCCAGTTTCTAATAAATGTTTCGCAAAATTCGACTTCTCTGGGTGATTGTTTCTAGATGCAGCTAAGTGTTCTTTGTAGCGGGTTTGAAAACTCCTAACCATAGTCGAACCATGATATGATACAGTTTGATGATTAATTACTAATTTTGTTTGTGATTTAATTTGGATTTTGAATAGTACCCCTAACTTATATGACTACGACAGAGCGGAAATACACTAAATATTTATTCAAAACAAGAATTTGAAGATGAACTTCCGCAAAGTAACGCCTGATTCAATAAACTGAAATATTTTTTAGTTATACGTTAATTTTTACGATTATTTGATCATGTAAGCTATAATTGAAAAATAAAAAAATTCGTTCAAATTTCCTATTTGGCTCCCAGATTGTTGTGATAGTAGTATGAAGTTATGGTCTTATGAATAAAACGTATCTAATAATATGTTTATACGGTTACAGAAACTATAAAAAGCCATGGACGCTAAAAAAATAAAAGATGCCTCATTTGACTCTCTATTGGAATGCACGGGTGGGAAGCGAGATATTCAGCAAGCAATGGCCACTAAAGACTCGGCTGTTATAGTTAGAGCTGGCACAGAGGCATTAAGAAAAATGCATTTGATCCCAATGAAGACAGAATTGAAATCTGCGGAAAAGTCTAATGAATTCCGAAAAGAAGGCAACCAACATTATAAAAGTAAAAGATTCAAAAAAGCTATCCTATGCTACAACAAAGCTCTCGCACATGCCCCAAACAACTCCATAGAAGTCAAACTAGCATATAGCAACATTTCAGCAGTGTTACTCTGTATAAAGGCTTATGAAGATTGCAATGTTGTTATAAAAGCCGCGTTAGCACTGGACTGTCCAGAATTTCTGCAAGTTAAGCTGGAGAAGCGGAGAATAGAAGCAGATAAGCATGTCATGTCAGAAATGATGCGCGACATGAAGTTAAATGAGGACATAAATATCCTACGTTACTTCACGCTGGACAACGTGCCTAAAAACCCTGATATCCCGTGTGCGAGTGCAGATGTTGGCGTGGATGATGATAAAACGCTGGTTGCTGCAAAGAATATTAAAGCTGGGACAATGGTGGCGCTCGAGAAAGCCTTTGTAAGCGTCCAAGGAGTAAACAGAGAGTACACTTGTTACTATTGTCACAAGATGTGTTTCTTTTTAATTCCATGCGAAGGTAATGTTATATTGTAACAGATCTTATTTTTTAACCGACTTCAAAAATGTTGATATTCTTTTTTGTATGTAAGTATGCTTTTTTTTAACGCAAATAAGTCCGCGTTTGACCTGTCTGATGGTAAGCGACGTTGTGGTCGAAGATGAAGCACGCAGACTGAAAATACCTATTCACTCTGACCTTGAAAAGCTTTAGATTATATCTCTTATGAAAGAAGAAAGCAGGAAGACTGTTCCATTCCCTGGCGGTACGAATCAGAAATGTAGAGTCGAACCGCTTCGTACGTATCGAAGGAAAGTCGACAGTGTAGGGGTGGTAATGTGGCGTCCTCCTACTTGTCCTGTAGTTAAAAGGGGATGGTAGAATAAGGTCGTGCAGCTCAGATGCACACTCTCCGAAATAAATCCTATAAAAAATTGACAGACTCGCAACCCTACGGCGATGCTCCAGGCTATGAAGTTTTTTTGAAACTATCTAACTTTTAATCACCTGTGTTACACGATTACTCTGCTTATTATGAGTCGATTTTGATGATTATTTTTTGTTCATCATACCTTTCAAAGGTCACATTAAATTTTATTGAAATCGTTTTTGAAATATCAACAACAATGTACACCCTTTCACTGCTGAGGTACTTTTTTTAAGGTGCCTGCTAATTCTAAAACGCACACGCAAGGCGCGGGAAGACGCTACCGCACACGCCTGGTGTGTGTAGTAGCCGCGGGGCGTGAGAATTGAAAACACAGACGTGTGTGTTTTCAGCAGTGAAAGGGTACATTATCTCCTACTTTTACTACATCGACGGTAGGTACATCGATTACTACTCGAATTACTATTCGAATTCCGTACACAGTTGAAGTAGGTTGTGCCATCTTTGGTAAAAAAAAAAAACGATTAAGCCGGGTGGCTAAAGCTCTCCCTGGATATAAACAAATGTCATATCAATTTAGTTATACAGGGTTAATTCTAATCAATTAGCATCCTTTTATATACAGGGTTTAATACAGTTCCTTCTATATACAGGCTAATTGATTAGAAATATCTAATTTGTCGCGGGTGAACGATATTTTTCTATGGAACAATTTTTTTTTTTTGAGTTTCAACAAAAGTTGCAGAACACAAGTTGTTAGTTTTGATGTACAGAATAAGCCCCTAAAAGGATGCTAATTGATTAGAAATAACCCTGTATATAAATATTTTTACTTTACATATTTTAAATGATGGGATTGTAGGTTGCTGCGAGGCGCTTTTTTGTAGCGATGAATGCAAAGAAGAATGCTTAGAGGAGTACCACCGAGTGGAATGCTACATCGTCTCCTACATGGACTCTATTTATAGGAGCAATGTCGACATACTGGCAGTCAGAGCCGCCATCAAGATGTCCTTGAAACTTGGCTGGGAAGAGTTAGGGTAAGCTAACTTGTAGCCACATCTTTTTATGGTGCACACTCACTCACACATAAATATACAGGGTTCGATTATGGAAACTAGCGTGGTTTTTGCACATTTTAATTATTAAAGTTTAGTAAAATAAGCATGAGTTGTTACTCAAAATATATATAAATAATATCCCGCTAAGCAAGCAAAAGTTGCAATAACATTACTGAAAGTAACATCAACAAGCTTGTAACTTACAAATATAAGGTTGCAACGTTCATGCAAGCTTACAGCGAGCTTGAAACGAAGCCCTAACGGCCGCGCTGTAGATAAACCCTGTAACTTGCCCAGAGCTGATCACCAAAACTTTTAAAACGTGAAGTTGCAGTAACATTACACAAGAAACATGTCTGAAAGTTGTAAAATTAACTTCCCGCAAGTATAACGTTTAACATTTCCACAACTTTAAATTTGAAAGGTAATACAAACTTGTCTCAACTATTTTGCACATAGGTTACAAATGAAACTTACACGTGCATTGCGTTTATTTAGTTGTCGCAATGTTACATATTTGTGGGTTTTCAGTTCAATTTTCTAAAGAAAACTTTTTTTTTTTGAGGTTAGGTTATAGTTCTAAGAACAGGGGCCTTACTGTGTAAGCGTTCTGACATTCGGCTTCGCTTTCCCTCCCGCTCGCTCTCGTGGCGTGAGTAAATGGCGCGAGCAGAAGAAAAAGCGAAGCCGAACGTCAGAGCGCTTACGCAGTAAGGCCCCAGGTCCGTGGGGCGCGTTTGTGTCAGGAAAAATGAGAGACTTTATTTCTCCACTTAAAGTAAGGAATGTATTAATCAAATTTACAATTGGGGATACTCATTTCTGCAAACACAACGTCATCGCGATTCAGAAAATCAATGTGCGATGCTAACGCCATCTAGTTTTTTAATGTTTACTAAGAAATTCTACAACTTACAAAAAATAAGTTCCAGCAACATTACATAGGTAAGGTAAATAAGGAGCACTAATCGCAATGTTGTAGGAAAGTTGAAAAAAAATATAACAAAAGACATATTGTCGCGATGTTACAGTATAACATTTCAGTAACTTTCATTTGTAAGGTACAGGCTATGCCAGACAGTGAAGTTAGTAAAATTATATTGCTGCAAAGTTTTATTTGTAACGTCATAATAACATTTTTGCAACAATGTTAATTACTTACATTTAGGTATGTTTGGGAGGCTATATCCCTGCAAAGTAAAAAATATAAACTTTCATGCGTAATATAACAGTAACATAACTTAATAACTTTTAATAAGTTTCAACCTAACAATAAGATTTATGTTACTGACATGTTCCTGCAACATGATGTTTGAAATTTACAAATGTGCCATATACTATCTTACTACAACTTATTGCAAGTTTCATGCTTAGTGGGATATAAATCAATAATATATATAAGGATGCTAATTGATTAACCATAACCCTGTATATTTTAATTAAAGAATAGCACAGGAACCTTAAATATTCTGTACATCAAAACTAACAACTTTCAATCAACGACTTCTATCAAGGAGCATGCTTATTCTCCTTGACTTCTATCAAAACTAAAAAAAAATGTTCCATAGAACCCCTCGACAAAATGTATTGAACAGCTGTTTTTTTAGTTTTGACAAAAGTCGCAGAACAAACGTTGTTTGTTTGATGTACAGAATAAGCCCCTAAAAGGATACTAATTGATTACCAATTACCCTGTTTATCTTCTAATTTTTTTACCGTTTTCTCATACCAGAGGACGTAGTATTATTTATACCTCTTTATTCTTTGCCAAAGGGTAAATCGTAAGAAATACGTTTATACAATAAATACTTTTCAGTTTGTAATTTTAGCACTAAAAACTTCGGTTTGTTACTAGCAACCTTCAATTAGGTACCTACTTTCAACCTTTCAAAGTGAAGGATTATTTATTTACTAATATTAATGCTTTCACTATGGAAACTAGCGTAGTTTTCGCACAAATTAACTAAGTAAAACAGGTGTTACTCACGCACAATTTTAGTAGAAAACTGCTACTATAGTTTCGATCGCATTTGGCGATCTTTCTCAAGGTTGGAGTACTAGTATGCGGGCTCGTCTCGCATAGCACTGAACCTTGAGAAAGATCGCCAAATGCGATTGAAACTAAAGTAGCAGTTTTCTACTATAGGCGGACCGTTTATCTGAGACGTCGCCTGCGCGGTACAGGGGCGCCGGGGGAGACGACACAGGGGACTGAGACCGGTGCGGGCGGCGGGTCCCTGCCGCCCGCACCGGTCTCAGTCCCCCTTTGTCGTCTACCCGCGCGCCCCTGTACCCGCGCAGGCGACGTCTCAGATAAACGGTCCGCCTATAAAATTGTGCGTGAGTAACACCTGTTTTACGTAATTAAATATTAATGCTCATTATTTTTCAGTGTTACGTCTCTAAAAATTGGTGAGAAGAGATTGAAAGAGAGTTCTGTGAGCGAGGCTTTTGACTGCAACAACCCGGTGTCGATACTCTGTTACAACGATCAAAATGTAACCGTTTCTGATGACGACATGATCTGGGCCAGTTTGGTTTCAGCCGCAGCGGTGCATTGCCTCGGTAGAGTGGCTGGCTACATGCCAGAAGGTAAATGCCATTATGTCGTCAGGGGAGGTCGATTATTATTACTATCCCAATTCGACATCAATTCAATTCAATCATTTATTCATCAAATAGGTACACAAAAGTACACTTTTGAACGTCAGATACAGGTAAAAGTACATAGAGGGTAATAAATCAAATTCATGTCAAAACTAATAACTACAAGTCAATACAATCCAATGTCACGTGCTTCCATGCGTCAATACAAGCCATGGTGGTCTAGAGGTAGTGACACCCGCCTTACAATCGTGAGGTCGTGGGTTCAATCCCAGTCCCGTACCAATGAGTTCTTTGGAATTTATGTACGGAATTTCACACCACTGGCTTTTCGGTGAAGGAAAACATCGTGAGGCAACCTGCATACGTCCGTAGAAGAAATTCGATGGCGTATGTGAATCCACCAACCCGTACTAGGCCAGCGTGGTGGATATGGCCCAATCACCCTTCGTGGGTAGGCCTACGTCCTGCAGTGGACTATTAAAAAGGCTGGTACAGTACAGTACAGTCACGTGCTTCCATGCCAGTTTATCTCTTAAAAAGTCTTCAATAGTGTAATAAGCTTATCATTAATTTTATTCAGGTCAAAAGCCGTCAATATGGTAATAAGCTTTATAAGTAATTAATTTTATTCAGTGGGTGGGAAATATCACTAATCACTTATTCAGTTCATTGTCTGTCACATAATTTTTGACCGACGCGTACCTATATTTTTTTATGTATAACCACGCATAACTTTTTTCGTAGTCATCCGATTTCAATAATTCTTTTTTTATTGGAAAGAGTATTTTATTAAAATCGGCTAAGTAGTTTTTGATAAATCTACAATGATGTGAAAAATGGAACATCGATCCGTGCGAAATATTCGCGAATTCTGTACACGGGTGAAGTCGGTCATGTTATTTTTTGCGAAAAATAAATTAATTATATTATTCCTAATTTATTATCTTTTAATTAGCACGGCAATTCATTATCATTCATTGGTTAAGGATTAAACTAGGTAACTAGAATTAATTAAATAGGTGCTCCGAAAACGTGAGACAGTTCCTTGGTGCGTCCGCGACTGCTCTCTCAAGCATCGTCACCAAGATTCTGCCGAAGTGTCACTAAGGGTGAGCTTGCGTTTTGGAGTACCTTCAAAGCGCGATCCTGATAACATATGTAATATTCAAATTATAAAGCCATCAGGAATGACGAACCCAAGTTACCGACATAACCGAGCAACTATTGCCCTGGAAGCCAGCCCGCTGCGGCCCAGTACAATGTGCAACAGTACGATTTCAAACTATAGCGTCAGTGAACACGAAGCGAGTCGTTGCGTAGTAGAAAATGTATATGTCTGCGGGGGTGAATAGTGGAATTTTGCGCAGCTTGTAGCTAACTTAAGAGATCTATTCGACCTATAACCGAGTGACTAGGGCACGGGTTGCTAGATAACCATTTATATGTATATGTACCTATAATTATATTCTTTTAAACGGGCATTCGCTTTATTTTTACTAACTATTGTCATATTCTTAATGTTATAATCATTTACAGAAACCAAGAAGAAAGAGAAAGCAATTGACACGCTAAGCCGCATCCTACTGAACTTAAATACGACATTTTTACGCTACATATCGTATGCATGTGAAATTTTCGACTACAGCAACCAAAGTTACCTTCAGGGAGCTCAAAAAAATTTGGGCTGGTTCTCTTTTAGCAGTAAATTGGCTCACTCGTGCGAACCGAATCTGTTGGTGGTGGGACTCAACGAACATGTGGGTTTGGTCGCACTACGTACCATCAAGAAAGGAGAACCCCTAACTATTTCTTTTATGTAAGTTCTTATAAATATGTACTCAGAGTAGGGTTGGAGCGGCGGCCAATTCGGCGGAGCAGCACAAGCGGCGCAAATATCGACTACGGAAATATGAATTAATGTAAGGGACAAAAGGCCATTTTTCAGGAGAGCCAAAAAACGATCGCAATTTTTTTTATTTCTTTATATCTTTTTTGTTTCTTGTCTGATTTAAATGACTTCTAGGGCGAAATTACATAAAATTTTGAACTCTTTATGTTAAAGATATCATTATTTGAGATATCCCTGTAGTTTAGGAATTGACATGTCCCTTACATTATTTTTTTCTGTTAAAATGACCGAAATTTTTAAAAAAAGTTAAGGTAACGTACATCTCGTAATCAAATACGAGGTAAAATTGCAGTGAAGGACATCGCTTCAATAGGTTTTTTTAAATAAATAGCCCCAAAAGTTTATCATAATCGTTTATTTTCAATGTAATTATATTTAAAAATGTGTCACTGACGCTAAGTTAAAATAAAAACAACACAAACAATTTCTTATGTAATTAAAATTCTTAAGCAATACTTTTAAGTAAGTAATATCACAATAAAATGCGTTAGAAAACTTTTTAAATAATGAAAAACTAACGTTCATTATCATAAAAAGACCGTGTAGGAACTTTTTTATTCAGTCTTCCATAATATAACAATAAAAGCTTCCAAAAAAAGTTAAACTACGTATAAATCTTTGTAAATTAAACAAAATCATAATATAGTTCTGAACCATGTAACAAGAATAGTACTTATAACAATTAAATTGGTTTCTTTTATGGCAACAGTGGTTTTAATTATTTGTGGAACTATGATTAAGTTTATCCTATTTGTTTGACAAAACAAGGAAAGGCATGATCATTATTTCACTAAAGATGACTGCAACATACTAGGCTTGTATAGGTATAATATGACTTTTCAAGACTTTCCTTGTGTTGTCATATTACATTTACAAGATGATATTAACTTATGTATTTACGTAACACTACTATGTAGGAACTGCCTATTGCTATCAGGCACATAAAAGGCGTAAGGCAATAAGGCAAGGCTGATTGCAATAGTTCCTACATTGTAGTGTTACGTAAATACATTAGTTAATATAATCTTGTCAATTTAATATGACAACACAACGAAAGTCTTGAAAAGTCACATTTTACCTATTAGTTAGTTACTATTAGTCTTCGATAAAGAAACAATAAAATCTATTAAAATAGATGATAAAATACTTATGCCTAGAAACATGTTCAGTCAAAATTCAACAAAAACAAATAGGGCACCTAAATATCCATGGTTTACCTATAACAACCTATTAAAAAATAACAAGACAATAACCTCGATTTTAGCAAGTAAATTACTTGTAAGATGAATCTTATCCAGTAACTTTCTTTTATTTTACAACAAAAGGAAAGACGTGAAAAACCGGATTCAAACGCTTTTAAGTGACAGTTACAAATTGGCTATATGTTTTCAAGACTTTCCTCGTATTGTCCAATGAAAGTCATGGAATTATCTTAACTGCGATAATAACTTGTTAATAATGTTTACCAGAATTAACATAAATTCGAGTATCAAAACAATGAGAAAATCTTAGTCAATATTTCTGTAGCAATGCTTTCATGATTAAATTATAGTGGAGAAAAAATAAATGCTTATTCATCATCATCTACTCATGATATATTGATTATTTAAATGATTATTCAATCATTTGAGGTTAATCCTAAAATTTACTGTGCGTCTTCATCTTCTTCGTCTGTTTCCAATGAAGTGTCTAAAACTGCACCATCATGCAGAAGATTTAGGTAATCCGCGTGAAATCTTCTGGGAATGTTGTTTTTATTAGTTATTATACCTACGTAAATACATAAGTTAATATCATCTTGTAAATGTAATATGACAACACAAGGAAAGTCTTGAAAAGTCATATTATACCTATACAAGCCTAGTATGTTGCAGTCATCTTTAGTAAATTGAAATAATGATCATGCCTTTCCTTGTTTTGTCAAACAAATAGGATAAACTTAATCATAGTTCCACAAATAATTAAAACAACTGTTGCCATAAAAGAAACCAATTTAATTGTTATAAGTACTATTCTTGTTACATGGTTCAGAACTATATTATGATTTTGTTTAATTTACAAAGATATATACGTAGTTTAACTTTTTTTAGAAGTTTTTATTATTATATTATGGAAGACTGAATAAAAAAGTTCCTACACGGTCTTTTTATGATAATGAACGTTAGTTTTTCATTATTTAAAAAGTTTTCTAACGCATTTTATTGTGATATTACTTACTTAAAAGTATTGCTTAAGAATTTTAATTACATAAGAAGTTGTTTGTGTTGTTTTTATTTTAACTTAGCGTCAGTGACACATTTTTAAATATAATTACATTGAAAATAAACGATTATGATAAACTTTTGGGGCTATTTATTTAAAAAAACCTATTGAAGCGATGTCCTTCACTGCAATTTTACCTCGTATTTGATTATGAGATGTACGTTACCTTAACTTTTTTTAAAAATTTTGGTCATTTTAACAGAAAAAAATAATGTAAGGGACATGTCGATTCCTAAACTACTGGGATATCTCAAATAATGATATCTTTAACCTAAACAGTTCAAAATTTTATGCAATTTCGCCCTAGAAGTCATTTAAATCAGACAAGAAACAAAATAGATATTTAAAAAAAAAATGCGATCGTTTTTTGGCTCTCCTGAAAAATGGCCTTTTGTCCCTTACATTAATTCATATTTCCGTAGTCGAATATTAATGTAAGAGGCCAACTAAGGACATGTCCCGTAGAGGCTGCAAAAGTTATAGATCTGTAATCAAACCACTTTCTTATAAAAACCTCTGTCTGTTTAAGTTTGTTTGATTTTCAATTAATATTTGTTTGTCTGCGTAAGGGCCAGTGTATATTTTTGTAAATTGATGTAAGAGGCACATCGGACTTGAAAAACGTAACTTGTAGTAGCGTAAGGGAAATCAATTGGTTAATAGGATGAGAAACTTAACGTATGAGGCATATTGCATTTTTTATGTCTGTTAACGTACTTTTTACCCCTTATTTTTGATATTTTTGCTCACTTTTTTTTGTGGTAAGCGACATTTTTTTCAAGATATTAAAAAGTTATATATACCATTCGATAGAGCTCGGAATTCTGAATCCAACGATGTATATAACTCAAAATCACCAAAATGTCCCTTACATTAATTCATATTTCCGTAGTCGATATGCTAACCTCGGTAGTGGTTACATATTTGAGCCATTTGTAGTTGAGACATTTTGTATTGGGTCTGTGGGAGCCGCGAGCTCATGTTATTTTCAAAAGTCTTTCTGAGCGTCTGGTGGACGCGACGCGTGACCAAAATGCTGGTGTTTATTTGGCTCAACGTATAAGCATTGCCATTCAGCGTGGCAATGCAGCCAGCATGCTGGGCACGCTGCCAACTGGCAGTGGGCGCGAGCATTTGGATTATCTTTAGACCTTCAAGGGTCTGGATGATCCAATGCTTTTTATGTAGTAGTAGTGTAGGTAGTTTTAGCATATAAGGTAGTACCTATTGTAGCTTGTTGTATTTCTTATAGCTCAGTTGTTCATATTCCAAGCCGGGCGGGAAATATTGCACCTTACAAGCGTGAAAGTAGTTTCAAATCCGATATATTATATCCTGTATTAACGATTTCCTTGGAATTTGTGTTTGAATTTACCTACGACTGGTTTGTTTCTGACACGGTACACGTGGCAACACAACACACAGCGGAGATTCGCCAGCTAGCACTGGCAACCCCGTCTGTGGATACACCCCAGTTATGGAAAAAACAACAAGATGTAATTTCATAAATTGTAAGGAAACTATTATAAATAATCTGAATAAACTGAACCTGTACAATATCCAGTTTCTGTAGTTTGAGTACAAACCTTACATGGTGCCGAACAGCTGCCAAGATGAGCAGACATGAAGAATCGGGGCCGCCAAAGCCACACGAAATGGAAGGTGGCCCGGTTGGATTGAGACCACCAAAAGAATTTACGAATAATGGCACGGCAGCCTGGAAGCTGTGGCTGCAACAGTTCAAATGGTATGCAGTGGCAACCAACTTATTCAAGAAACCGCCAGAAATACAAATCGCTGTGTTCATGACGACAATAGGTGAGGACGCCATATTAATTTATAATTCATTCAATATAGAGCAAGGGGCTTCTTTGCAAGAAATAATAAACAAATTTGACGAGTACTATACCCCAAAAACAAACGTTACTTACGAACGTTACTTGTTCAAAAAAACCACACAAAGTGAGAACCAGCCATTCGACGCATTCGTTACTGAGCTGAAACAAAAAATAAAGAGCTGTAAGTTCGGAGAATTGTCAGATAGTCTCCTTGTAGACAAAATAGTACTAGGCATCAACAATGGGGCTACCCGAGAAAAACTGCTCGCTGAAACTAACCTCACTCTGGAAAAGACGATGGAAATATGCCATGCTGCAGAGCAGATTAAAGCTCAGCTGGCAGTGATGGAACCGGCCACAACCCCAACAGTAGCGGTGATCAGGTCAACGAAGAAACCTCAAAAGAAGGAACAGGACCAGTTCAACTGTCAAAGATGTAGTTCTTCCCACGGGCCCAGAGCTTGCCCAGCATTTGGCAAGCAGTGTAAAAAATGCAAGAAAATGGGACATTATGCCAAATGCTGCAAAACACCCGACAAAGTAGTGGAGACCCTAGAAGATAGCTCTTCAGATGAAGAACTTTTTGTTTCGGAAATAGGAAAAGACTGGCATGAGGAAGTGGTCCTCCTTCCTACCAAGACAAAGGTAAGATTCAAACTTGATTCAGGTAGTCAGTGCAATGTCATTACAAAGAAAATAGCAGACAAAGTAAAAGCTAAAGTGCTACCCTCTAGATCAAAGTACCTGACTTCATATTCGGACCACAAGCTCAAAGTATTGGGAGAAGCACACATCAACACTTTAGTAAAAAACAAACATTACAAAATAAAATACCATGTTATAGAAGAGAACTGTTCCTTGGTGCTGGGCCGTAACACCTGTGTCGAGTTAAGATTAATACAGCGAGTAGATGCAATAAATACCAACGATGAAATATTTGGTGGTATAGGCTGCCATAAGCAATATGAATATGACATTGATTTGATCGACAATCCAAAACTCCCCATCTGCCCAGCTAGAAAAGTCCCTCACATTATACGACAGCAAGTGAAAGAAGAACTAGACGATATGGTTAAAAATAAAATCATAATGCCTGTTACAGAACCAACACCAGCAGTGTCACCAATGGTTGTCGTAAGGAGAAATAACAAACTAAGACTTTGCATCGACCCATCAGAAATAAATAAAAACTTAAAAAGAAGACATTACCCATTGAACACTATAGAAGAGATTTCAACCAGAATAAATGGATCCCAGTGGTTCAGTTTACTAGATTGTAAAAAAGGCTTCTGGCAATTAAAGGTAACTCCTAGGACTTCAAAGTACTTAACGTTTAGTACACCATTTGGAAGATTTTCCTGTCTCCGCATGCCATTTGGACTTGCTTCCGCACCAGAAGTCTTTCAACAAACCATGAGCTCATTGTTAGCCGGTATCCCAAACACAGAAGTCTCGATGGACGACATCTTGATACACCATCCAACAAAGGAAGGACTAGAAGCAACCACTGATCAAGTAATAGAAAAACTAAAAGAAGCTGGACTAAAACTAAACCGAGAAAAATGCAAATTCACTCAACAAAAGGTTAAATTTTTGGGCCACATCTTGACAAGCGAAGGTTTGAAACCTGACCCAGAAAAGCTGGACACAATAAATAAACTCAAAAAACCCGAAAATGTAAAAGAATTACAGAGATTTTTAGGACTCATAACATACTTGTCAAAGTTCATACAAAATCTGTCAGACATCACTAGCCCTTTAAGATGCCTCCTACAAAAAGACACGGAATGGTATTGGGACTCACCACAACAAGAAGCATTCTTGAAATTAAAAGAAATGCTAAAATCTCCTCCGGTACTAGGATACTATGACCCTAAAGCTCCAATATTGCTTTCAGTGGACAGCAGCAGCTATGCCTGCGGTGGTGTCCTAATACAGAAAGGTAAACCAGTGGCATATTGCGCTAAAGCTTTTACAAAAACAGAACAAGGATACAGTCAACTAGAAAAAGAAGCAAATGCTATATTAGTCGCTTGTAAAAAATTTCACACCTACATCTGGGGCTGCAAAGACTTAACAATTGAATCTGACCACAAGCCGCTAGAAACAATATTTAAAAAATCACTGGTTGAAGCACCACCCAGAATACAAAGAATACTTTACCAGATTTTGCCATATAATGCAAAAATAATATACAGGAGAGGCAAAGAACTGTATGTAGCAGACACGCTCAGCAGAGACTGCAGAGAACTAACTGACGAGGACATGAACTCAGAAAAAATAGAAGTTTGTACAATAATTCCATTCTCTGAAAGTAAAAAAGAAGAGCTCAAAAAAGAAACAGATAAAAGTCAAGAATTGAGCAGCCTAAAAACAATAATACTGAAAGGATGGCCCAACAACATAAAAGAAGTGCCTGAAGAGCTAAGGAAATACTGGTACTTCAGAGAACAGTTAGGTGTATACAATGACCTAGTCTTCAAAAATGACAGAGTAATGATACCTCAGAGCATGGTGCCAACAATACTAAAACACTCTCACTTAAGCCATAAAGGCATCACTGGCACACTCCGACTTGCAAGAGATAGTGTATACTGGCCTAACATGGCAACAGACATAACTGAATATGTCAAATGTTGTAAAACATGCCTAGAAACACAAAAAGATAAGCCCATGGAACCTATAGTCCAACAAAAACCACCAAAACGTCCATGGAGCACAGTAGCATCAGACTTATTTCATCTGAAAGGTACTGACTTTATAGTTATTGTTGATGCTTACTCTGGATTTTTTGATTTTCAAGCCCTCACTAAATTAACAAGTGCAGAAGTCATAAAGTCATTAAAAAACTGGTTTGCCCTATTTGGCATCCCGGATGTACTAAGGACAGACAACGGGAAACAGTATGACTGTCATGAGTTCAGGACATTCGCTAGTGAGTGGCAATTCGAACATAAAACATCCAGCCCACACTTCCCACGTTCAAATGGCTTAGCGGAACGTTATGTACAAGAAGCAAAAAATCTGTTAAGAAAATGTACTAATGAGAAATCTGACATACAGCTGGCTTTATTACACCACAGGAACACTCCGAGGGACAATTTAGCATCACCAGCTCAAAGACTGATGGGTAGAAGAACAAAAACATTATTATCTACTAATGAGAAATTACTAAAACCCAGAATAGTAAGGAATGTATATGAAAACTTAGAAAAAGAAAAGAAAAAAGAGAAAAAATATGCAGATAGAGGAAAGAAGGAAGAGAAACGGCTTGATATAGGAGATGACATCATGCTGAGAGAGGATAAAAAGCACTGGGTACCAGCCAAAATTATATCAACAACCAGAGAACCCAGATCATACATAGTCGGTAAACAAGATGGTTCATTATATCGCAGAAACACATGGCACATGACTCCAGTTCTGCAACAAGCTCAACCTGCGACACCGGCTGACAGAAATACTGGCCAAGTGCCAGCAGCTAATCAAGCAGTATCTGTTTCAGAACCTCCAGTCCAATCTGTTCCTCCTGCAGCAAATGCCTCTTCGCAATGCACAATATCTGTGGCCCCTACCAATGAGTCCCACATCACTCCGAGTCCACGGCCGACCATCCAGGCGCAACCCGTAACAAAAACCACCCGCAGTGGGCGGTCAATCATCAAGCCAAAACGCTACCAAGAAGAGGAGGGATGACACGGTACACGTGGCAACACAACACACAGCGGAGATTCGCCAGCTAGCACTGGGAACCCCGTCTGTGGATACACCCCAGTTATGGAAAAAACAACAAGATGTAATTTCATAAATTGTAAGGAAACTATTATAAATAATCTGAATAAACTGAACCTGTACAATATCCAGTTTCTGTAGTTTGAGTACAAACCTTACAGTTTCCTTTCTTTGGTAGATATACAGGGTTATTCCTAATCAATTAGCATCCTTTTAGGGGCTTATTTTGTACATCAAAACTAACAACTTTTGTTCTGCGACATTTGACAAAACTCAAAAAAAAAATTGTTGTTCCATAGAACAATATCGTTCACCCGCGACAAAGTGTATGGAACAGCTGATTTTATTTTTTAGTTTTCACAAAAGTCGCAGAATAAAAGTTGTTAGTTTTGGTGTACAGAATAAGCCCCTAAAAGGATGCTAATTGATTAGTAATAACCCTGTAGGTATATGTCGTACCGTGATTGGTTGGATATAATATTTTATCACTCTACTCTGCTTTATTACAACTGCGTTGTAGTAATTATTGTGACCAATTTTTAGAGATCGTTAAAACCTGCCAGTTCAATTAGTAGAAAACATGGAAAAAAAATGGCACGTTTTACTACATACATATTTATAGCTATAATTATAATATGTTCAAATACGTATTACTGATACTATTAGTGCCATCTCCAACAGACTTCACTATTTTTCCGTGTTCGCAACTTTTTTAACCTCAATATTGCTTTATTTCAGAGACCATTTCTATGATTACGAAAACATAGGCTCTCTCACAATAACCGAACCAGCGCGACAAAGGGTGTTATTCCAGAACATACAATACAAGTGCAACTGCAGAGTCTGTCTGCACGACTGGGACAAGATGTCTCACCGACCTATACAACTGACAGAAGAGCAAATCACAGCTTTTTCGCGGGCTAAAACTGCTCTGCCCAGTGGCGACTTCGACCACCAACTGAACGCAGTAGCTGAAGGCTTAGACGAGCTCGCTGAATGTGTAAACTCCACACAGCATTTCGAGCTGTACGAGCATTTGAAGCTGATACTAACATATTGCCAAATGGTTAAAAATGCTAACAGGGGCTATGAATGTTTCATTAGTTATTTGCATGCACCCATAGAATAATATTATTCTATGTATGCACCGTGAAACCTGGTTAAGTGAGACATCAAGGGACCTGCAAATTGGTTATACTTATAGAGGTATTCAACTTACCTAGTGCCTCAGATATCCAGGTTTAAGTAATATCTATCTCATTTACAGAGGGTTCCATCAATAGAGGTTAGAATACAGGTTATTCAGTTATAGAGGCACCTCTATAACTGAAATAACGACCTTATATTAAATGACGCGTTATGTAAACATTATTATAAATCAGTTTACCTGAATGATACAAAAACATTTAATATCGATGACGTACTCGTATCACAAAAAAATAATATAGACATGTCTAACTTAAAGAAAATGCTTTTTTTTTTTGAAATTTCATATTATAGAAACGTTTTCGTTTTGTGTCCGGAATTGATGGTCAAGTAAAAGTGACTTTACTTGTCATATTTACAAAGGTAAAATATGGCTTGATTGCTATGTGTGATAAATCTTATTGTTGCTTAAAAAATCTGTTCAATAATAAAAATAAATTGTATTTGTATTCTACGAATCTCTTTTCGGTGAACTAATTATTTATCTAAAAAATATGATGGTTATTTTTTTTATTGGGTAGCCATGAGGCTTTTCATGGTCCTATACTTTGGTCAAGTTCTGTCCAGCAGTTTTTTGATTAATCTTTAATAATGCTAATTTAATTGACTTCAGTACCTATGAAACCGTTTGTCACGTTTTTGTTAAAATATAATTATGTTGGAAGAAAAGTGGACCTTTACTCTAAGAAACTTTAATTATCGACCTTGGAAACCACTAGCTGGTTTCCAAGATTCATCTTATCTTTTTTTTACACATTGCATTGTTGTGAAATTCCTGATTTTACGCTTTGCGTTTCGGCCCGCTGCGTCTCGGTCGTAATGTGCTTGATCTTTTACTGTATAAGTAACTTAGAATTTTGTAGGTTTTGACGGTTTGAAATATTATATGTTAGTACTTTTTTAATAATTATTTGCATTTCAGTAACACCGGTATATTATACAGTGAAATATTATATGTTAGTACTTTTTTAATAATTATTTGCATTTCAGTAACACCGGTATATTATACAGTGAAATATTATATGTTAGTACTTTTTTCATAATAATTATTTGCATTTCAGTAACACCGGTATATTATACAGTGAAATATTATATGTTAGTACTTTTTTCATAATAATTATTTGCATTTCAGTAACACCGGTATATTATACAGTGAAATATTATATGTTAGTACTTTTTTCATAATAATTATTTGCATTTCAGTAACACCGGTATATTATACAGTGAAATATTATATGTTAGTACTTTTTTCATAATAATTATTTGCATTTCAGTAACACCGGTATATTATACAGTGAAATATTATATGTTAGTAGGTACTTTTTTCATAATAATTATTTGCATTTCAGTAACACCGGTATATTATACAGGTATTTTTAAAATATTTTTCATCCACTTTATGGCGTTTACTGAGGATATATCGAGAGTTCCTACTCCGGTTGGCCAGTGATTGTGTTATCTTCTATTTTCACAACGAAGAAAACCTGCCAAGAAGTCACATTTGGATCTACTTATCATCGCACGTCCACCTTCGTGAGCAAGACGTAAATTTGAGTGGCTCGCTTACAAAGTGATAAAATCCTTGTCAGTGTCTTCAAGTGAGGATAATACAGTGAAAGGACAGTGAATTTTAAGGGATTTTTGAAACCTTACCTAAAACAAACGCCCCATCTTATTTTCTTCAAAAAGCGCCATCTATTATGAAAACTCCGAACTATGTGGACACAATCTATTTCGTGTCAATAGTATCGACACCCAGCCTGGGACCTTCGCTCAATTTTGAACCTCACGCAACCTTAGTGGGCAAATTGAGAAATTCGCTGTAGCACCGGTAGATGGCGCAACTAGTCTCAAGAGTTTGCATCGTTTCTCCGATAGGAAGCGGAATTGCATTTTACGGCTACTGGTGGTCAGCAAGAAAACGTCAACCAATATTAATATAACCCTTTTCTTTTCATAATATGGTGCTAAAATGTTTTGGACATTAATTACTATAGTTAATAGCTATTGATTAATTTTTACTTTATCGACACTAGTTTTTTTTTTCTCTCTCACTTTTATTGTCTAAATAGCAGTTTAACTGCCTAATTGTATTGTATCCAGGTTATAAACTTTTTTATACTAGATTTTACAAATTTAATTTTTAGTTATTATGTACTGTGACCGGTAGATACATTATTTAATTTATTTTACTGAACTCGCGATATTGACATTTTAATAACACTAATATTTATTTTTATTGAATTGCTAAAATACCTTAGCATAATTTTCTGTCATAAGGACCTATTTGTCGAAGTTTTTTTTACAGTATTTTTACTTTGTTTCCCTCTATAATAATTATTATCATTGTTGTATTGCCTCACTTTGACATAACCTAGTCATGAATAGTCCTTTGCGCGCCTCTTGCCCCCACTGCCCTGATAAGGGAAAATCTTTTTCTTTGCCTCATGGCCTCAAAGTTCATATAGGTCGGAAGCACAGAGACATCGCCCATGCAGACTTGTCACCCGCTCAAGACGTTTCTGCCACCCCCTCGCGAACTCCCACCAACTTATTGGACTCGGGGGTGTCAACGGGAATTGTTGGGTCCGATTTATTATTATATTATATTAAAAGCCTTTATTCAAACATCATATTACAAAATTAAAAAATTCATTACATAATTATTTATCAATTCAATTATCATTATCTATTAATTTAATTATGTCAATCATCTATAAGTCGACGCCAATGTCTGTTTGCCTTTTCTTGGCAAAGGCCTCCTCCAGTTGTCTCCATGTGTCTCTGTCGTTGGCTGTTTTTGACCATTCACTGCCTGCTATAGCTTTTATTTCGTCCACCCACCTTCTCGGTGGTCTTCCGCGTTTTCGTTTTTTGTGACTCGTGAACCAGTGCATTATTGATTTTGACCACTTTTCTTTTCCCCTAATTGTGTGCCCAGCCCATTTCCATTTCAACTTTCTGATAGCGACAGTAACATCTTTTGTTCTTGTGTGTTTCTTTATGGTTGCAGTTTTTATTCTATCCGACAGTTTCTACCCATCATGCTTCTTTCCATAGCGTTTTGGCAAATTTCAAGTTTTTTAATATGGACTTTATTCAGTGCCCAGGTTTGGCAGCCATATGTTAGAACTGGTAGTACACAAGTATCGAAGAGTTTTCTTTTGATGGCCATATTCATCTCTTTATTTTTCATTATCTCTTTTAGACTCCAGTATTGTTTCCACGCATTTCCTATACGTCTGTTTATGTCTTTGAAAGTGGGGTCAGTTGGCGAAATTGTTTGTCCCAAATAGATATATTCATCGACGTAATCAATTTGTCTATTGTTGACTATGATAGGGTCTTGGTCTCCATTTGTCATGGCTTTAGTTTTTTCCGTATTCATAATCAATCCCACTTCACGACTTTCTTTGTCTAAATCATTAAGCATAGTCTGGAGTTCTTCTTTTGAGTTCGCGATGATAACCAAGTCGTCCGCAAATCTCAAGTGAGTAAGATTTTCACCGTTAATTTGTAACCCATATTTTTCCCAATTTAATTTCCGAAATATTTCTTCCAGGACAGCTGTAAAGAGATTCGGTGACATCGGATCACCTTGGCGTACGCCCCGATCTATTTTTATTTCTTTACCTTCCTTCTCTAGTTTAATTTTGGCTGTGCTATTTTCATATATATTTCGTATTATTCTGATATATTTGTAGTCCACGCCTTGGTTTTTGAGAGCTTGCCATATTTTCTCATGATCTAATGAGTCGAAGGCCTTACTGTAATCTACAAAACAGCAATGAACAATGATATTAAATTCTCTGCCTTTTTCAAATAATTGCTTTACGACGTGGATGTGGTCTATGGTCGAAAATCCTCTTCTAAATCCAGCTTGTTCTCTCGGTTGATTCTCATCCAGTGTATTGGTTATTCTATTGAGGATTACCTTAGCAAACACTTTGTATACATTTGACATAAGGCTAATAGGCCTATAGTTGTTGATGTTCTCCTTGTCGCCTTTTTTGTGTATTAATGTTATTGTCGAAGATGTCCATTGCTTAGGTATTATTTCACTTTGTAACACTTCATTGAAGATATGAGTGAGAATTGGTATAAGGTGTTCTTTGTTATTGATTAGCAATTCATTGTGTATGCAATCTGAACCCGGAGCTTTATCTTTCTTTTGAGTTTTTATAGCTATTTCCACCTCTGAAGGCATTATATCTGGTACGTTGTCTCCGCCTGCTAAGTCTGTTGGCTCACTAATGTTTTTATTTGTATATAAGTCTCGAAAGAATTTAGTTGCTATTGACATTATTTCTGGACGTTTAGTTCTGCGCTTGCGGTCCTTATCAGATATATTGGGTATCCACTCTGTTTTCTCTCGCAGTTGTTTTCTAGCCTTTTTTATGCCTCCAGTTTTTTGGATGCATTTTTCCAGTAGTTCCGTCCTATATCTTTGGCGATCCTTTCGCATATGTGCCTTAATTTGTTTACTTTTTTCGGCTATATTTTTCCTTACATCTTTTGTTTTTTCAGTGATAGATATCAGTTTAGCTCTGCTTTTCAACAGTTCTTTCGTTTCGCTTGTAAGCCACATTATCTTGTTGTTATCATTTCCTGTCATGTTTATATTTGTCGTATTAAGAAGCTCTTCAAATTTATTGTATTTGTTTTGTATGTCTAGGTCTCTTGTACTTTCTATGAAATGTTCCATCTGTTCTTTCAGTCTATCTATATTTTTTGGTATTGCACTTTTGGGTTGTTTTATCTTAAATGGTCGGTTTTTCTTCGATGCGTTAAGTTCTAATTTGGTTCTGACCATTCTATGGTTGCTGTTGAAGTTGACGTTATTTATGACTTTACAATCTTGGAAATATTTGCTTTTGTTTGTTAAAATGTAATCTATCTCGTTTTTATAGCGGCCATCTGGAGATATCCAAGTCCATCTGTTATTTTCGCGCTTCTTATACATACTGTTAAGGACTTTCAAGTTGTTCTCGTATGCTAATTGTATAAGTTTTTCGCCGTTCCTCGTCCTTTTTCCTGCGCAATATGGCCCTAGTACTATTTCCTCTCCATCCTCTCTGCTTCCTAGTCTGGCATTGAAATCTCCCATTATTATTAGATTGCTGTGGGTATGCTTTTTGATTGCATCTGTGACCATTCCGTAGAAGAGATCGATTTCAGTATTGCTCGACTGTTCAGTTGGGGAGTAAATTTGTATGATAGACCACAAACCAGTGTTGGGTAGTTTCAAGTTCAGTATTACTATTTGCTCAGATACGCCGACGAATTCTTCAATGTAGGAACTTATTTCTTTTTTGATCAAAAACCCTGTTCCATATTGTCCAGGTGTATCTCCCTTGAAATAGAAAATGAAGTCTCCATGGTCCTCTATGTTCTCGCCTAAGCGTCGTACTTCGCTCAATCCTATTATTGACCAGTTTATGTTTTCGAGTGCTATAATCAACTCAGCGAGACTTTCATTGGTTCTTAAGGAGAGGGTGTTGTAGGTAGCAACAAACAATAAGTTATTATGTTGACGAGTGATGTTAGAGAGTGTCTGTTCTTGTGTCTGGTGTAGATTTGTTGGAGGTTAGCGTCTTCTTCCCCCACGGTGACCGGCCGGCTTGGGGTGCATTTTGGGACAGTTAGTTTACATAAGGTTTTGGTATTAATTTGGTTGAGGCTCCGGGTGTCGGTTAGTTTTTTGAAGTTTCTGATTCTGAATTTGGTCTCTTCCGCTCAATATAATTAAGTATTCCTGGTTTTAACACTTGTTTGTCTACTTTTTTGGTTTTTGAGAGTGGCACATTATTTATTATATTAATTTTCTTATGGATCGATGAGTTTGGTGAGTTCGACTCCTCTCGTTTCCTTTTTTCTCGGTTTGTATCCGTTGTTTCCTTGACAACTAGTTTGTCGTGAACCAAAAAAGCTATTTTTCCTTTCTTCTTTTCTTCTTCAAGTAGTGGTTGTAATTGCTTGCGTTTTTCTAGTACCTCCTTGGAATAATCTTCCTTGACATATATCCCCGGTGGAAGTTTAGATTTGTTTTTCAGTATAGCATGTTTTTTCCACATAGTTGTGATAGAAGCCACGATGGGGCGGTTTTTAGCACCAGTAAATTTTCCAATTCTGTACACATTACTGATCTCGTGGCGGTCTATGTGGATTCCCATGTTTATTATAGTTTCTTTTAAACAGTCCACGAGTTCACTTTCTGTTTGTTTTATTTCCTTAATTCCAAAAAAGACTAAATTATATTTGCGTTTCTCTTTTTCTATGTTTTGAAGTTTTTGTTCTAATTCAGATATTTTAGTTTTCAAAAATTTGTTTTCTTCCGCGATTAGCTTCATTTTCTCGTCTAGTGCTTCCATCACATTTTTTGTTACTGAAGTTGTTATTTCTAATGTCTGTTGAGTCAGCTTTTCGTCCAATTTTTCTAACAAAAGTTCCAAATTTTTTTCCATTTTTGGCAGTAATTTCAATTCCCTAAACTGGTAACACTATCTGTCATTTACTTGTCATCTATTTTGTTAGGTTAGTAGTGACTAGTGTCTGTCAATGTCACCTCTCTTGTCTATGGATTTTATGAGGTGATATTTTAAGTCAATGTTACACTTTTAGGTTATGTCATCAATTGAAATTAGCACTTTTCCTTGACAAACCGGTGTACTGCACTGTTTTCTATTTACACTTTATAACTTTTCTTCTGTTTGGTGTTTATGTGATGAGATGCACTAGATTAACACTGTTTTTCACCTATATTTAGTTTTTTTGTCGCGAGTGACTCCGTCCGATTTACCTTTGTTAAAATCAAAAATTCGTGTTCTCAGACACGTTCCGAAGGGTGCCAGATGTCTCGCAGCGGGAAAGTTGGCTGCAGTGATAGACAAATGCATACAGTCCAACAGCTCCACGGATTGGCTGAACCTGTTGTCTTTCGCTTTTACTGCTCTACAGATGCCAGATCAAAGTGACAAAAAGTCCCTAACAGCGAAGGTCAAAGCGAACATAGAAAGCAGCCAACCGGACTTTCTAGTGGAGCGCACATCACATAAGCCTTTCTCAATCTACAAATCGGTAGAAGCAAAAGTCTACGACGGAGACCTCAAAGGAGCAGCACGCTTACTCACATCGGACTCTTCTTTCGCACCGTCCGATGAGGGTACATTAGCGGCGCTTAAGGGAAAACATCCCACCCCTTCCCGGCCGCTGCATATTCCCTCGGGACCCGATCCCACAGACCCATGTCTCGCGGTGGAAGTGGCGGACGTCGTGAGTGCGCTTCAATCTTTTCACCGAGGCTCTGCATCTGGAATGGACGGCCTGCGTCCGGAACACCTGCAAGAGCTAACTTCTCCGTCAGCAGGTGAAAACGGACCTAAGCTACTCGAAGCTTTGACGCGGCTCTGCAATTTTCTGTTGAAAGGACAACTTAATGCAGAAATCTGCCCCTACCTTTACGGCGCTTCTTTGTGCGCTCTGCGGAAGAAAGATGGAGGAGTTCGACCGATAGCAGTGGGCAGTACGCTGCGCCGCCTTGTAGCAAAACTGTGCTGCCGCGCAGTCAGAACCTCCATGGCCTCCTATCTCCAACCGCACCAGGTGGGGTTCGGCACCCCCCTTGGTTGTGAGGCGGCTATTCATGCAGTGCGTACTTTCGCGATGTGTGACAGCGACAATGTCATAATCAAATTAGATATTCGAAATGCATTTAACAGCGTCGAAAGAGACGTTATCTTGTCTGAGGTAAAAACATTAACGCCTGCCATTTTTCCGTTTTTGTTTCAGTGCTATGCCGTTCCAAGTAACCTTTCTTTCGACGGTGTATGCATTGAATCCCAGGTTGGGGCTCAGCAGGGAGATCCGTTGAGTCCTTTGATGTACAGTTTAGCCATCCATAAAGCCATCTCTTCTATAAAGGCCCCTTTGAATATCTGGTACTTGGACGACTCCTCATACCCGCTCTGAAAGAGCTGGGCCTAGAGGTAAACACCGCTAAGTGTGAGTTGTTTCCTTGCAGCCCAGCTGCAGCGGCTTCTGGCGACAAGTTCCGATCCCTCATACCTGGACTAAGGATCCTAGACCGATACTCTTTTAGTTTGTTAGGTGCCCCTATTTTCTTCGAAGGATTGCATGCCAGCATGCAGGAAAAAATCGACACATTGGCATCAATGGAAGCTCTCTTGAAGTGTCTACCAGCACATGTGGCGTTGGTGCTCCTGAGAAATTGTTTCGCGATGCCAAAACTAACTTATGTTATAATAACGGCACCAACTTGGAAGCTCTCGGAAGAAGTACTTAAGTTTGACAACGCCCTAAAACGGATCTTGGAAGGCACTTTAAATGTTCAGTTGAACGAGACACAGTGGTGCCAGGCGAGCCTGCCCATTCGATATGGTGGTCTGGGTGTGCGTCGTCTCCGGGAAACTGGTCCCATTGCCTTCGTCGCCTCGTCGTACGGGGTCGCAGAACTTGTCACTCGTATTCTTTCGTGTGATGGTGATATAGTTCGCGTCCCGTACGCCGAGGAGGCCAGAGGTGCGTGGTCAGTGTTGTGTCCGGAGACTGATGCACCCGAAAAGCTTAAATGGCAGAGAAACTGGGACGATCTTTTTTGCAAACATATGCTCTCAAGCTTGCAAAGTGATATTACAGGAGTTGAGCTGGCCCGAGTGCTCGCTGTTACCAGGCCTGAGTCTGGTGCCTGGCTGCATGCTCTTCCGTCTCCTCGCATGGGTACGCTCCTGGATGACGACTCGCTGAGGGTGGCCGTGGCCCTACGGCTCGGATGTTCTATTTGCGAGCCTCACGTGTGTATCTGCGGAGCACAAGTTGAAGCAAATGGACATCATAATTCATAATTCATTTATTCTGCTTCCATAAAGTACATGATGGTAAAAATATAAAGAGTACAAAGTAGCATATGGACCCCGTCGGGCGCAGCAAAAACAGAACAGAACAGAGGAAGGCACCATAAATAGGTCATAGTAATTAATATTTCATGAGACAAAAACACGTTATAAGTAAATAAATGTCCACTAAAAGTTAAAAATTAAAATGTCAACGAAAACATAATAGGTATATTATAATGTCAAAAAATAAATGTCAAAAATACTATAAATAATGTCAATGTTTTTCATTTAAAAATTCGTCCACTGTATAATAAGCTTTAGTTATTAGAAATTGTTTTAAATTATTTAAAAATATTGTGTCCTTATTTTCGGATTTTAATTCATTAGGCAATTTGTTAAATATATTTATCGACATTGATAGCGTTCCAGATGAGTGTATGTGAAGTCGTGACTTGGGTAGCATTAATCTATTACCGTGACGAAGTGAACGATTTGCGGGTAAATCTCTTCTTCTTACATATAGATGCACGTTATTGCGGACAAATTTACAAATTTCGAATAAATACAAAGAAGTTAATGTCATGATTTTATATTTTTTGAAATAAGGCTTACAACTATCAGTCTGCTCAATATTTGCAAGGATGCGAATGAGTTTCTTCTGAGCAGTGAACAGTTCACTCGCAGCGGGGCTGTTGCCCCACAGAATAATCCCATAACTCAACCTCGAATGGCAGTTGGCATAGTAAACTGAAATTGCAGTTTTCAGGTCAGTTGTTTTTTTAATTTCGCGAAGCGCGTACGTGAGTGACGACAATTTCGATTTAATTTTCATAACATGCGGTTTCCAGTTCATATGCGTATCAATAGTGATTCCTAGCAAAGTAAATTCTTTCACTATATCTATTTTAGTGCTATGAAAAGTGTAATTAAATTTTAAAGAAGTTTTTTGATAGGGATGAAATATCATTATTTTAGTTTTATTTAAGTTTAGTTCAAGGTTGTGTTGACGCATCCAGTCGACTGTTTGCTCAAGCATGCCGTCTAGTTTGGAATGTAAGTTTAATTCATTTTTTGTTTGAGTAAGAAGGGAAATATCATCCGCAAAACATACACAATGTTCTTTTATCACTTTTGGGAGATCATTAATGTACAATAAAAAAAGTAAACATCCTAGAACACTTCCTTGAGGAATAGAAGCGAGTATTTTGGTTGGATCCGAGCGTATATTACGTATTGTTTTATCTTTATAGTCATAGTGTACTATTTCAACTAACTGTTCGCGGTGTTTTAAATATGATTGGAACCATTTGTGAGCCAGGCCGCGAATACCTACCCCATATAATTTATCTAATAAAATTTCGAATAATACAAAATCATATGCTTTCGTCATATCGAGAAACAATCCTACCGCATATTTTTTTTATTTATTACATTTAGCACTTCTTGCATATATTTATAAACCGCCAGAGTGGTAGACCTTTTTTTCCGAAAACCATTTTGGCAGTCGTCAAGGATTTTGTACTTTTCTAAAAAGGAGTAAACGCGATTACTCATTGCTTTTTCGAATATCTTTGATGCCGATGGGAGCAAAGCTATGGGACGATAGTTATTCGGGTCAGTCTTTAGGTTTTTCTTATATATGGGTTTGATTATAGCCTTTTTGAGTTGATCTGGAAAAACACCTTGTTCAAAAGATTGATTTAGTAATAGATAAAAAGGCAAAGTTAGTTCTTTGGCACAGTGCTTCAGCAAACTCGGTGGGAGTTCATCTAAGCCATGACTATTTTTATTTTTAAGGCTTTTTATGAGTTTGAGAGTTTCGTCCGGTGTTACGGGAGATAGGTACATAGTATTCTCAGTAGGGTTAATGACCGGTAGGCCGAGCGGCCTGCTCTGCGGGGGACGGGGGGTATTTGTTTGTGAAGAGTTTGTTTGTGTTTTATTTGTGCCTATAGATGAAAAAAAGTTATTGAAAGTATTAGCGATCATTTTCGGCTCTGATATTACGTTGTTATTAATAACTAGTTTTAAGTTTTGTTTATCTGTTTTAGGAATATTATTGGTTCGTTCATTAATTATTTGCCACATCGTTCTAGACTTATTGTTAGATTTATTCATCATTTTTCTAAAATGATTTTTTTTCGCTGTATTAACAGCTTGTTTAAGTATTTTTTCATATTTTTTATAATATTGAGTTAAGATAGGCACGTCGGATCTTAGAGTAAATATTTTTAAAAGCCTTTTATTCTTACATGATTTTTTAATACCTACTGTTAGCCAATGTTTTTTATAACGGGGTTTAATTTTTATTCGACGTTTAGGTATGCATTCGTTTAATATTTTAATTAATGTTTCTTGAAATATAGAATAATTATCATTGATGTTTTTGTTAGTGTTTATTAAATCATTCCATTTAATTAAAGTTAATTTTTCTCTAAAATTCTCCATATTAGTAGTGTTGAACTGTCTTTTTTCTGTATACCAAGTGGATTGATTAGGCTGCGAAGGTATTGATATACTTATAGATGTACCTGAATGATCTGAAAATCCTAAATTCATCACTTTTGTATAAGAGAGTTTATCATAAAAGTTTGTGAATATTAAATCAATACACGTTGATGTACTATTTGTGACACGGGTAGGATGTTTTATTCGCTGTTTGAAGTTATAATTTGACATACAACCTAGGATTTCGTCTGTTTTTGAGTTATTTTTAAAAACGTTGATATTAAAATCTCCTCCAAAGATAATCTTATAATTTTTATATTTTTTTGACAGATATTCTAAAATTATTTTAATTTGATTAAAGAAAATTTCTTCCTCTCTTCTGTTCCAATACATAACAATAATCAAAGTATTTAAATTTACAAGCTCAACCGCGCAAACTTCTAAAATGTATTCGATGGACATATTTGAAATATCGGCTTTTTCTATGTAATTTAAATGGTCTTGAAGTGCTATACAAACTCCACCGCCGGTTCGATTTTTTCTGCAGAAGGATGCTGCTATTTTATATCCATGGAGTGTGACCATATCCAATCTTTCCTTAGTCATCCAGGTTTCACACATACAAATAGCTTGGTATGTCGGCTCCTGTTGTAGAAATGATTCTAATATATGCAGTTTATTGGAGAGGCTTTGAAAATTTTGAAAGAGGACTCGGAACTCTGTGTCATTACTATTGGCGAAAGGATCCACTTTGACGAAAGAAAGTATTATCAGGTTCGATGGTGATGCTGCTGTTCCACTGGTTTTTGTATTGGCTTGTAACTGTTCTATCAAGTTTTTGTGACTTTTGTGCTTCATTTACTCTATCTGTTCTCAGTGAGTTTTTTTTGTCAATAAATAACTGATTGTCTCGAATTACGGCGAAAAATCCTTGACGTCGTGCATCAAACATTTTTTCTCTCATTATCTTCCTCTCTTTTCTTGCCTGAGCATTTAAGAATTCAGACAAATAAAAAGTGGTGCCTTTAAAATATTCTCTGTTTTCTAAAATATATTTCGTCATGCGTTTACTGATCAGCTCAATTACGAGTGGCCGCTTTGAGTTTGAGTTTCTGCCAACTCTGTAGGTATCCTCAATGTATCCCATTAGGTCTACATGTAAAATATTTCTAAATATGTCAATTATTCTGTCATGCAAAGAGAAGTCAGGTTCATTATAATATTCTTCTAATCCATATAATACTATTTTCTTGTTGTCACTATCTGATGAGTCATATTTGTTTACAGATTCCATATGTCTGGGGTCGCATTTTTTAAATTCTTCCAGTTCTTTTTGTAGTTTTTGTGTCTCTGTTTTGAGCATTTTTATCTTGCTGTTCAATTTTTCTATTTCTATTTTTCGTTGGTCGTTTTGTTTATAAAGTGTGTCCGTGTCTTTGTTTATTTCCTGTTTTACTTGTAATATAGCTTTACTAATTTCTTTTTGTATTGTGTCTTGCAGGTCACGTATGATAGATTTATTATTGTCTTGCAGGCGTAATTTTATTAAGTCATTTAAATTTTCTAATGTCAATTCTGTTTTGGTTGTTATTGTCGAATGAAGTTTTGGTTGGTCCTGGAATGTATCTCCTAGCAAGCTCAGATCTTCAGAATCAGCCGTAACATCACAAGGTTTAATAGGTTTATGTTTCCTGGTGGTGATGTAGTTATTTTCTGTTTGCTTTGTTTTTAGTTGAAACGTTTCAAGGTCTTTAGGTCGGATAGGTGTGTCCAAATTGCCTGTTTTCGGTGTATTGCAGTAACAAGCGGGGCATTTCCAATTTTTTTTATGCTCTTGGTTCATAGTTCCATAAAAACGCGTAGCTGATACGTTTGCACACTCTAAATCGTAAGAGTTTTTACATTCATAGCAAGTTAAATACTGCTTATCTGGGATTTTTTGGTTGCACCCTGCACAGTTTAACGCCATTGTTTACTAATTACACCGTTTATTATTCAAATAGTGCCAAAATTCCGAGAAAGCCAGTATAGTTTGGTTTTTGATAAGTTTGAGGTTATGTTTTTACTCCCTAACTTATCGAGACTTCCGAGTGGCTTTTTAGTTAATATTTACACCGACTGACCTTTATTTGTGGAGATTGAGGTTTCCTTCACGGATTTAGTACACTTCACAGCTTTTTCACTCACGGCCTAAGTTGCACACGATGTGTCGGCCGCAGACCCCGACATCACGCCATCAACGACATCCTGAAGCGTGCCCTTGCGTCAGCGGATGTGCCCAGCGTCCTGGAACCCCCGGTATTACCTCGCTCAGATGGCAAACGCCCGGATGGTCTTACGCTGATCCCTTGGCAGAGAGGGCGCTGCCTCGTGTGGGATGCGACGTGCGTAAGTACTTTCGCATCCTGCCACCTCCCTGCTACCCAGCAATTTGCTGGCGCAGGAGCGGAGGCAGCCGCCAGAAACAAACACAACAAATACGCCTGCCTGGAATCAGCGTACGACATTGTTCCATTTGCCGTCGAAACAGCGGGACCGTGGGGCGCCGAAGCTAGGAAATTTGTTCTTGACCTGGGTCGCCGCCTAAAAGATAAGGGGAACGACGCTCGGGCTGGCTGGTATTTGGTCCAGCGCATTTCTTTAGCCATTCAGCGGGGCAACGCGGCGAGCATTTTGGGTACATTTGGTTCGGCGCGCAGGGGGCTACGGGACTAATTTCTCAGACGAAGTACCTAACACATTAGGTACCCACTATTATACAGTAAAATATTATATGTTAGTACTTTTTTCACAATAATTATTTGCATTTCAGTAACACCGGTATATTATACAGTGAAATATTATGTGTTAGTACTTTTTTCATAATAATTATTTGCATTTCAGTAACACCGGTATATTATACAGTGAAATATTATGTGTTAGTACTTTTTTCATAATAATTATTTGCATTTCAGTAACACCGGTATATTATACAGTGAAATATTATATGTTAGTACTTTTTTCATAATAATTATTTGCATTTCAGTAACACCGGTATATTATACAGTGAAATATTATATGTTAGTACTTTTTTCATAATAATTATTTGCATTTCAGTAACACCGGTATATTATACAGTGAAATATTATATGTTAGTACTTTTTTCATAATAATTATTTGCATTTCAGTAACACCGGTATATTATACAGTGAAATATTATATGTTAGTACTTTTTTCATAATAATTATTTGCATTTCAGTAACACCGGTATATTATACCTGTATATTATACCTGTATAATATACCGGTGTTACTGAAATGCAAATAATTATTATGAAAAAAGTACTAACATATAATATTTCAAACTGTCAAAACCTACAAAATTCTAGGTTACATGCTCAGACCAAAAAAAAAAAAGACGGAATGTTGTGAACAAACAAGTGAGGCCTGCAAAACTACGCCTCGACGTGTACAGACACAGATACATACACGTACAACGAAACTACGCCTTGGTTTGTCAGTTGAACTATGGCGGCGCAACACCGACGCACTTACCACATGTATAAAAAATCAGACCTAATAATAAAAATAAAGACGGAATGTTGTGAACAAACAAGTGAGGCCGGCAAAACTACGCCTCGCCGTGTACAGACACAATTACACGTACAACGAAACTACGCCTTGGTTTGTCAGTTGAACTATGGCGGCGCAACACCGACGCACTTACCACATGTATAAAAAATCAGACCTAATAATAAAAATAAAGACGGAATGTTGTGAACAAACAAGTGAGGCCTGCAAAACTACGCCTCGACGTGTACAGACACAGATACATACACGTACAACGAAACTACGCCTTGGTTTGTCAGTTGAACTATGGCGGCGCAACACCGACGCACTTACCACATGTATAAAAAATCAGACCTAATAATAAAAATAAAGACGGAATGTTGTGAACAAACAAGTGAGGCCGGCAAAACTACGCCTCGCCGTGTACAGACACAATTACACGTACAACGAAACTACGCCTTGGTTTGTCAGTTGAACTATGGCGGCGCAACACCGACGCACTTACCACATGTATAAAAAATCAGACCTAATAATAAAAATAAAGACGGAATGTTGTGAACAAACAAGTGAGGCCTGCAAAACTACGCCTCGACGTGTACAGACACAGATACATACACGTACAACGAAACTACGCCTTGGTTTGTCAGTTGAACTATGGCGGCGCAACACCGACGCACTTACCACATGTATAAAAAATCAGACCTAATAATAAAAATAAAGACGGAATGTTGTGAACAAACAAGTGAGGCCGGCAAAACTACGCCTCGCCGTGTACAGACACAATTACACGTACAACGAAACTACGCCTTGGTTTGTCAGTTGAACTATGGCGGCGCAACACCGACGCACTTACCACATGTATAAAAACCGGCCTCACTTGTCTGATCACGACTTTCTGTCTTTTTTATTTGGTCTGAGGTTTCATTACATGTATAGGTATACTTTGAGAAGTTTTTTGTGTTTTTGTTTTATTTATCGGTGATTTAATGTATCCTTATTAAGAAATACTCGTAGATGTAAGCTCATATTGGCGGCGCACTAAAGGCCGAATGAGCCGAATCATACTCGTACAACTTGGCGGACATGAAGTTAGCTGCAATCGGCGCAATATCCAATCCTGATTGAAGCTTACGTAATTTTTTAGGGTTCCGCACCCTAAAGGAAAAACGGGACCCTATTATTAAGACTTCGATGTCCGTCTGTCTGTCTGTCTGTCACCGGGCTGTATCTCATGAACCATGATAGCTAGGCAGCTGAAATTTTCACAAATGATTTATTTCTGTTGCCGCTATAACAACGAATACTAAAAAGAAAATAAAATAAATATATAAGGGGGGCTCCCATACAACAAACCTGATTTTTCAGACGTTTTTCGCTCTATTTAATGGTCACAGGTAGATGCTTGAAATTTTCACATAATATTTAGTTTATATTCTCTTCAATAATAAATAATAAAATTAAAATAAAATAAATATTTAAGGGGGGCTCCCATACAGTACGGAACCCTCCGTGCGCGAGTCCGACTCGTACTTGGCCGGATTTTTTAACTGTCCTTACTTTGTAGGTATTTGGAATTAAAAAAACATAATTTATTCTAACTTATTGTACTAAAATATTTACAAAATACCTAAACTAATAAACAGGGTTATTTCTAATCAATTAGCATCCTTTTAGGGGCTTATTCTGTATATCAAAACTAACAACTTTTGTTCTACGACTTTTGTCAAAACTCAAAAAAAATTTTTGTTTTTCCATAGAAAAATATCGTTCACCAGCGACAAAATGTAGGTATGGAACAGCAGATTATTTTTTTTTGAGTTCTGACTAAAGTCGCAGAGCAAAAGTTGTTAGTTTTGATGTACAGAATAAGCCCCTAAAAGGATGCTAATTGATAAGAAATAACCCTTTATAAATACAAAAGTAAATTAAAAATTTAAAGTTGCACGTTGATTGGATATTGCGCAGCTTGTAGCTAACTTCACATCCGCCAACTTGTGTGATTCGGCCTATACCGTGCTCTTGTTACCGTGTCGTTATTGTGTCTTTTCCATCTGTAACCCTGTGTGTTATATTGTGTGTGTAGTCATAAGACATTAGGTAGGTAAGTATAAAGATTGTATTTCTGGTTCAAAAATAAAGTTTGATCATTATGATTATTACTTTTGTACTATGCCCTTACTAGACCGAATCATAGATTATGTAAGTATAACTACTTATAACCCGGTCAGAATATCTGTGCACCTCGCTGGAATGCGCGCCTCTCCCGCTTCCCCTGTCACCTCTCCGCGCACTCCCCGGTGCGACAGTACGGTTAGCATCTTCGTTGCCGATACACGTCCCGATAATAATTTACGTCCGGACGGTATACTAGACGTCCGGTAATGTATATACGTCCCGATAATTCGATATGACGTCACGAAGTCAGGTGCACAGATTTTGTGACCGGGTTGTAATTATGAATTATAAGAATAATGCCTATAAGTAGGTACAATAAGTAGACTTTAATAAGTAGAAGTACTTAATTTTAATTTGCCGTGAAACCGTGGTGGTCTAGTGGTAGTAGCACCCGCCCTGCAATCGTGAGGTCGGGTTCAAATCCCGATCCCGTACCGATGAGTTTCTTTGGAACTTATGTACGTAATTTCACACCACTGGCTTTTCAGCGAAGGTAAACATCGTGAGGAAACTTGAAAACGTTATACGTACATAGAATAAATGAGTTCAACCCGCACTGGGCCAGCGTGGTAGATATGGCTCAATCACCCTTCGTGGGTAGGCCTGCGTCATGCAGTGGACTATTAAAAAGGCTGGTATAGTACAGTAATTATAATTTATTTTCAGATATAATATGACTACTTCATCTATGAACGATTCAAAAATATTTCATTGCTCAGTAGCAAATTCGTTATACCAGCCGCGTGAGGAGAGGGGAGCTGCGCAGCTTGTAGCTAACTTCACAGACGACATTAAGTTTGATTTGGTCTATACATATATGTCCGATTACAGAGGCGCCAGCGTAAATTTAATAGCAACGTAAAAAGCGTTCTCTCTATCGAATGCCTAAAGTGAAAAAGAAACAGAACTATGCTATTTCTCTCCTCTGTAATCGGGCTTAATGTCCTTTGAGCGTTGATTCGATTCAATTCAATTCGTTTCAATTCGTTTATTTACAAAAAATGTAACTTACAGCAGGGGAGGTTATTTCGTGATACAGGTAAAGTCGTGATAGTTTTTTAAACGTTGGCCACGGCCTTGCCTGTGGCAGAATCGACGTGAATACGCGCATAGGGAAGTACTAAAGAGTGAGCAAGATGGCAGTACGAATCTCAGCTACATAGCGTTTGCAACAAACTTCACATCGACATTTAAACTTCGCGCGGGCGTGGATCGCGATCAGCTGTCAGTGAACGAGTCGGCTTTTGAAAATCAAGGAGATTTTAATGAAAAATAAGGTAATTAACATATTATTTATGCAATAATCGTTAGTATATTGAATTATGAACCCAGTGAAGTATAAAAGTGATTGAATTTCCATGATTATCCATTCAAAGATCCTTAAGTTTGTGTTTGATATTTTAAGGTTTGAATCGAGATTTTTCTTTGTGAGGTGTTTTGGTGATAAATTTTGATCATCATTTTAGTAGTTACATGTAGTTATTGTGTTTTTATGGTTAACTATACATAATTGGGAATGCGTTTTAATTGTTCAAATGTCTAAATTGCATTGTTTTTTTTTGTCACGACATTACCTGTATTATCACGAAATTACCTATGTATAAATAAATATTGCTCCTGATGAGGATGAGTTATACGTACAATGTGATGTATGTGCTGAAATGGATGAATAAAGTCAATGTTGGTGTTATTTTGTTGTTTATTTAATTAAATTCCTATTTCTTTTCTATCACGATATTACCTTATCACTATCACGATATTTCCTGTACCACTCACGAATTTACCTACATAGACAATGCCTCAATAAAATATAGTATATTCTCAGTAACCAAACCTTTATCGACATTCTGTTTCAAAATACATAATAGTAAAATATACGCCTCAAACTCGTAGTCACTTTGTATACAAATTGGTAAAGTACAATTCTAAGATTCAGTAAAAATATCAAACATATCACGAAATAACCTCCCCTTACCCCACTTAATACTAGGCGTTACATTTTTTATGCTTAAAGACTACGAATAAAAATATATCATAAAAATAGAATAGAATATACAACATAAAATTAATAGGAATAACAACGTATTATTATAATTTTTATAAATTTTTACGCTAACTATACCTACTTACCTACCGTTAAATGTTAGGAATAAAATTTGAGATCATAATTTGACTTCTTCGCAATATGAAAGAATATTTTTAGCAATAGTTGTCCATTCGTCGGCAAAGATGTCTACTAGCGGGTGGGAGGCGCTGAGGGCGTTAAGATGGTGGTGTGCACGACAGATGGGGGACTGCTGGCGCGCGACAGTGCGCGCGGGTGCCGGTGAGAATAGAGGAAGACGCGCACCGAGCACTGCGTGAGTTCCGTTCCGAAATTTGGCTCGCTGTTCGGGCACATTTAGGCGAGTGACTTCGCACAGTAAGTCAGGGCTGTCTAGTTTTGCATGAACTATTCTGTGGACCGTTTGTAGGTTGTCGTATAGTCTTCTTGTATCTAGTGAAACCTAATGTCCTCTGTAGGTAGCTAGTTGGATACACGTAAACGTATAAACGTATTTTTTCTTAAAATAAGAAACGGAGGAAGCGTTTTTGAACTTTTTCTAGCATGTGTGCGTATGTCTTTTCATAAGGGCACCAAACAATAGAACTAGCTTCAAGTTTGGATCTAATGAGAGCGTTGTACAGGAGAACGACGGCTTTATCATTTTTAAACTCCTTACAATTTCTTGTAACAAAGCCCAGTCGTTTGAAGCAGTCTATGGTGAGATTGTAAGGTAGGGCCGACTGAGAAGGCCCGCTGTGTTGTAAGGCCCAAGTTTCAAAAAACACACTAAATACATTCATAGCGCACTGGTCTCTAGTCACGTGAGTAACGGACCAATAGGAACGCAGAATGCGCCTGCAGCGTTCCGCTGGCGACCGCCATTTTGTCAGTGTCGCATTACATTCTCTTTGGTCAGTGTCGCCACTTTTCTCGCCGAGCTTGGACGTCGTCACCTATCCTGCTATTATTCTCGGACACAAAAAGTAAGTTTTTTGTTGTCTATCCCAAGATTTTTAAGCAGATGATTAGTTTAAAGTGTTTATTTAATCATTACCTAACACTATTTAGTTTTAGATTGTGATTTTTTTATCAAATTTATTACGAAAATGGTTAGTTTGGGTTTCAAAGCCCAAGTCGTTTTGGAGGGAGCCAATAATGTACAACCCAGTAATTCACGACATGATAATGTACAGCCTGATATTGTACAGCATGATAATTTGTGTCACTGGCCATGGAATATCAGTCTGTGCAATATTGGGCTGTGAAATACAGGCCGTACATTATCGGCCTGTGTCAATAATGTCCGGCACAGTATTGCACACCCCGATATTGTACGGCCTGATATTTTGTGTCCCTGGACCTTGGTTATTTTATGGCAAGGTATGAGTTCTCTAAGATAATTCGACTCTGTTGGTTAGGTTAGGTTTGAACAGTGACAACAATGCGCGAGCCGAGCGAGCGAAGCGAGCGTGCCGCGGCAGCGGCCGGCGAAGTGCCAGAAACAACCTGTCCTTATTACGAGTTAAGAATATTTTAAAGGTATGCGCGGGAGCCAGAGAAACGAGACGTCAGGGCACACCCGCTCACCAACCTCATGCCCCCCGCGTGCTCCCTGCACCCGTGCTCACCACTACGCCACGCGGTGTCGGCATTGTGCATAATTAGCGAATCACGGCAAATTGTCATCTGTGGCTAACTTCTCATCCGCCGACCTCTGTGGATCTGATAGAAGTCAAAGACAAACCAACCCTTCGTACCAATAATGTACAGCCCGTATTTTGCGACACAATAATGTACAGCATGATATTTTGTGTCCTTTTCTTCGGGACACGTTTTATCATGCTGTACATTATTGGGTCGCAAAATACGGGCTGTACATTATTTGCACGAGGTGATAATGTCCGGCCAGTATTGTACGACACGTATTGTACAGCCTGATAATTGGTGGCATGGGACATGAAATACGGGCCGTGCTTTCCTGCCCGTACAATTTGGTGTCATCAAATAAGTGCTGTACATTATAGGGACTCGTTTTGGAAGGCCCAAGTAGTTACTTTTTTGGGCCTTACAAGGCTTGATTGGACCTTGACAATAAAAATGTTTTTATTTTGTTCTTGTTTTTCTCAAATAGTCGTTGAAATAATATATTTTTCCAAGAAGCGTAATTTTTTTATCTTCCTTTTTTGTTGATATGAAGTAGGTAGGTACAGATCATGCCTATGCTCTTATTGTTTTTTCTGTGATCGAAATTTAATTTTATGAGTATTTTATTAGAAAATATTTCGTTTCAGGTCAACAAATATCATGTCTTATCCCGAAAAGATAATTTGGGCCTTCTAACCCTATAGCTGGGCCTTTTAACCCAGTGTTGTCTATCAAGGCCCAAAGTATGGAAGTATTTATTTATAAAAAATCTTGAAATTAAATTCCTAATCATAACATTAACTTTAAAAAAACATATACTGTATCAAAATAATTCCCGTAAAAAGTTAAAAAGGGCTGAGTACGGGTTGTTTTGCTACCTAGCAGAAATATTTTTTTTTCTTATGAACTATTGTTGATATCAGTTAGGATTCACTTTTTTCCAAGTCGAAAAATATTGCAATTTACATATTTTTGTAAATTTTAAATCTCAAGTTCTTATTTTCGTGATAAATAATTATATTATTGTCAGGGCCTTATTAGACATGCCACGTTTAGTAAGGCCCAAAAGAAGGGTTTTTAAGAAAGGTAAAAAACATGCAAATTATCTACACAACTTAAAAAATATATTTATTTGAATATTAGTAAGAGAACGAAGGGTTCATAACCACGTTTTTTATTGTGTTGAGATGATAAAATAAAGACTTATTTGATTTTGTAAAAAATTGGGCCTTCTCAGCCTTTTTTTTTTTTTTTTTTTTTTTTTTTTTTTTTTTACCAGGGGAAATCTTTTATAGATACCACCGCACCTCGAGGGCAGGCGGGTGGTTATGTGGGAGTCCTGCCGACTGGACAGTATACCCACCAAAACCCCTAGGTGTTCCGCCACTGCGCTTGATGTCGGGACTACGGGCACGCTTGCGCACTCCTCCGCGGCACCCGACAGCGCTGGCCCAACTCGGGCCCCACCACGGAGCTTCGGCTCCCGCCAGAATAACGATGTGCCGAACACCAGACACATCGTCATCCACCACCTGGGACCAACCAGCACTGGGCGTCAGACAGCACCCGTGTCCGACAGCCCTGGTCCCGATGCAACGGGTCAATTAAACCTTCTCAGCCTGCCCTACCTTAGATATGATCGTGGAAGGTAAGTTTCGAGTCAAATATAACGCCGAGGTCTTTTACGGATAGGGTTCTAGTCAAATGTAGTCCGATGGTGTGCGCAGATCTGGTAAAGCTCATAAACTGGCATTTGTCTATATTTAGGTACAGTTTGTTTTTTTCACACCACTGCTCTATTGCATCTTGATGTAGGGCAATGTCAGATAATGAACTAGAAATAATACTTACCTCCATTTACACGTAAGTAGATAAAAACGTTGCTCTGATTTATTGGCCAGGCTATAATTAAACCGAGGTTTAAAAGCAGAATCAGATGTTGATGTTAGCTACTAGCTGCGCAATATCGAATCCTGACTGAAGTTCTGACTGCGTTGATTAGATATTGCGCAACTTGTAGCTAACTTCACATCGAATCCACCAACCTGCATTGCCTGGGTAGGTACGTTAACACTGTTCGCCATTCACTGTTGCTAGGCCTATGTCCAGCATTGCCCTATTAGAAGATCGTTACTATATACCTACAGTAGGCCCAATGTTAGAGGAGCCATATCTATTATAATACCAGTTTAGAGTAGCCCTGTTTCCTTTTTAACCGACTTCCAAAAAGGAGGAGGTTCTATTGTTCGTTTGTAAGTATGTATTTTTTTTGTGTATGTTCGTCGATAATTTCGCCAATTGTGAAACGAATCGAAAAATTATTTTTTAGTTCGAAAGGGTTATTCTCCCGAGGTGGTTCCAATAGCCGTTTTTGATAAAATCAACAGTAATGTAAGCAATTCGAGCGAAATATCCGAATTTTGTACACGATGAACAACGATAATTTCGCCAATTGTGAACCGAATCGAAAAATTCTATTTTAGTTGGAAAGTGTACATACTCCCAAGATGGTTCCATTTAAATTGTACAGATATCGGCTGAGCCGTTTTTGATAAAATCAACAATAATGTAAACAATTCTAGCGAAATATTCAAATTTTTCACACGATGGTTTTGCCTTTTTTTTTACGAAAAATGATCACTATATGCATTTGATAGAGAGAACATTATCTTTCGTTGCTATTAAATTTACAATGGCGCATTTAAAATTGGGCCTAGTATGTATTTACAACAAGGAAAGTAAAGCTCTGTCCTCATTTGTTTTAGTTTTAAATATTATGCCATACTAATACCTAATATAATCGCACCCACACACTTCCATATTTACATAGTTTTATATGCAGTACCTACCTACTTAATCATAATACCTACCTATACCTATATCCTTACTAGTTTCGCTTTCTCACTTTCACTTTGTACAGTTAGATTCATAATCAGAGGGGTTAGTATAAGTTTTTACGTAAACTGAAACTACAGTAGTATGGCTCCATACACTTTTGTACAGCGCCCCTGGCGGAAACTAGGAAGAACTAACAAAAAAATTTTTTTTTATTCTGAATAGGTTTGCGTTTGATCACATACTCTGCCGTGCAGCCTTTAAAATGCAGTATGAGCAAAAACGCGGTTTCGAGAAAAACGCGAAAAACTTTTTGATTTGTTTTTTTTCTATGTTACAAGGTTTTATGACGTATGTTTTGAATGCCATTGGGCGCGTCTGAATTCGAAGAAAGACTTCAGGAAAGAAAATACGCACTTAGATTATTATATGATAAAGAAAAACGATTTTGAAAAAAAAGATCCCAAAAAAGAGCAGTTACGACAAATAAAATTTAGTGAAAAAGTTCGCATAATCAGATTAAAATGCAGTAATTTGAGTTAGTACTGCAAAATTATGCGGGACATGTACTACTTTGCCGTTTAAAATGCAGTATCAGATTTATTTTACTGCATTTTAATGTGTCTCTTGAATAAAATGTAGGTGCAGTATGTAAATAATTATTGACTAAATTACGTAAACTACTTATTTTAAGGAGTAAGAAAGAGTATTTCGATCAAAATATTTTTTATCCTTACATAGTATAAAATAAAGTCGCTATTTTTTGTCTGTTTGTCTGTATGCTTAAATCTTTAAAACTACGCAACAGATTTTGATGCAGTTTTTTTTAATGGATAGAGTGATTCAAGAGGAAGGTTTATATGTATAATACACCTGTGCGAAGCCGAGGCGGGTCGTCTAGTTAAAGATATAGTAAGAAATCAACACTGCACTTCAACATCAACAAAAATCAACACAATCACTTTTTTATTATTATTTAGACTATTATGGCTCAGACTTTTGTGATATCATAGCAATTTGGGTTAGTCACACTCACAGTATAGAGGTAGTAATTAAAACTTAAATCACTTATAACATTTATGATTAGCACTGCCAATAATCAGGGCTGGATTTAGACGTCTGGAGGCCTCGGGGCAACAAAAGAGTGGAGGCAACCTGGCTCAAAATTATTTTCCAAATAAAATAAATAATATTTATCGGTCTAGGGAGTTAATACTTCCTTGAAGATGGGTAGTAAATTGCAAATACTTATTAGGGTCATTTGACATTTGATATTTTATCGGTTGCCTTGATTCGATTATCGATCGATATCGATTGAACAAATATAGATCTATGATTTCTGTTTATATTTAAGAACAATACAATCATGTTTGTATTAAGTACTTTAGGTAAAAGTAAAACAGTGAAAAAAATATCGAAGGGAGAGTTGTTTACTAGTCAGATAAGTCGGATATTGAAAGGTTTTTTTCCCGAAGTCTCTGTTTGTAGGGACTCCTCTTTTGTGGAGGCCCAGGGCTGAAGCCCCGGTTACCCTCCCCTAAATCTGGCCCTGCCAATAATACTTACGAGAAAACTGAAATATGCAATAAAAACTAATGAGATCTTTCAATAGAACTGCTCAGACATACTTAAACACTTAAATAACTATCAGGAACAAAAATCATAGGTATTCTTCTCAGTATATACTTATAACAAAACAAATGCTCTCCTTCCGTATGCTTTAACTACGGACGCACCACGGCGGTCGTCCTCGCCCTCTTAGCGGACGAAAGCGCTAACATTGCGTCGTCCAGGAACAAGAGAATAGCCGCTGGCAGGATCCACTAGCCCTCGACATCCTGCCAGAATGGCTCGATAAATGACGGATTGCCATCAACGTGGGAAAGACGGCAGCGCAGCTGACCGGGAGATCACCACGACTACCACCATTGATGAAACCACTGCAGCTTAGAGGACAAGACATTGCGTGGGAGAGCACCTGCAAGTACCTGGGTGTCTACATCGACCGGGCCCTTCGCATGAGCTCGCAGACCTTGCACGCCGTTCACCAGGCGAAGGCTGTTCGAGTCTTGCTGCGGCCCGTGCTGAGCTCTAAGCTGCCACTGAAGACCAAAGTAGGGATTTACAAGACCTAGGTACATTCGTTCCTAGTTAACTTACGCAACACCCGCTTGGTACGCGCTCTGCTCAGCCAGCCAGAAGAAAATGATGCAAGTGGTGCAAAACGTCGCTCTGAGGATGATCTCGGGAGCCGGCCGGTACTTTCGCAATGACGTTATAGCCCGGGACGTGCGAATCGAAACCGTGGGGGAGTTCGTGGCTCGTCTGTCGCGTGGCATGTTTGACCGCGCGGACAATGGGCCATAACCCCACCTGAACAACATTGCGCCGCTTCACGCACGCCTCCCTGCTGAACGTACATGGCGTGCCCTCCCTAAAGATCTCCTCTTGGCTGGCTCGGACACGGAGCGGGACTCTGAGGGACCAAGCGGCATCCAAAATAGAGATGAGGCCTAAACTAAGAAGAGAGTACTACCAAACCAAAGAATGGCCACCCCAGTACAACCAAGCCAAGATGTGGCCAGCGATGGCCTTACAAGTGGCTAGCGAGGGTGCTGAGAAAAGCGGCCCGTCCTCGCGGACGGAAAAGGTACTCGCATCCTCCCAACAATGCCCCTCAGCTCGATAGCTGAAGCGTCCAGCCGCCGAAGAGAGCGCAAGCTCGAGTTGGCATCCTAACCCTCGCCAAACACGGGGGGGAAGAACCCGCATGATGATGATGGGCTGTAGGGACCCGCCGCCCACACCTGTTTCAGTCCTGAGTTAAGTCCTGTCTCAGTACTGAGTTGAGCGGTAGGATTATACTTGTAACCAATCCTTACATAGTATAAAATAAAGTCGCTATTTTTGTCTGTTTGTCTGTATGCTTAAATCTTTAAAACTACGCAACGGATTTTGTTGCGGTTTTTTTAAATGGATAGAGTGATTCAAGAGGAAGGTTTATATGTAAATACACCTGTGCGAAGCCGGGGCGGGTCGTCTAGTATTCCATAAAATAAAATTAAGTGATCTATCATTGTACATTCATGTCAATGTAACAAGTATTATGTAAAAATTAGGTTTTAAGAAATATGTGATAGATTTGGATAAATGTAAATGTGTTATCATAATTTATTTAGAAACCTTAAAAACATCGAAATTACCACACAAAACAAGTAGCCACGCGCTGTCGACGTCCTCCTTCCACGGCGCGGCGTTCGGCACGCGACTGATTGAGCGACATATACTAGCTAAAATGCAGTAGGAAACTCCACGAAAACAGTGGAATACAATGTCTTGATTCGAATTACCAATGAAAATGCAGTAATTACGACTTATACTGCAATTTAGGCTGTAAAATGTAATTATTTAAGTTATAGATATTATCGATTATACTGCAGTAAATAACCAAAATACTGCAATTTAATTAGTAACATTGACAACAAAAAGTAACCTATGATTTAAATAAAAGACAGTTCAATTAACTTCACTGCATTTTACTCTGTTTTGACCGTATGGAAAAAATAGATAATGCTATCTTAAACACCGCGTCTTAGTAACTTACTGCAGACTAGTCTGTAATCATGTTGAAAAGTAATAAAAATAAACTTTGCAGTATTCATATTTTCAGTACATTATCTATTTACTGCATTTTAGTTTATGTGTTCACCATATTTTTAAGGTTATGTTAACCGTTTTTTTGTAGCAGTGACGACATTTACTGCATTTTATCTGGGAAAACAAAGCTATTAAAATACAGTAATTGCTCTTACTGTATTTTAGATAGTTTATCGTTACAGTTTGCATAAAACATTCCTAGTTACTGCGTTGAGGTAGTTGTTTTTTACTATCTTGTAGTTGCGATAATCAAAAACCGATTACATCATTCGATTCCTTATGGCGTGCCCATTACGGATCAATATTTAACTCAAAAACGTCAAAAAGTCTGATACTGCGTTTTAAGGACTGCAGGGCAGTATTTACTCGGGATTTGAAGACACCTACATTGTACTCTAGCGGGAAGACAGACCCAGGCAAAGCGTTCCACATTCTGGCTGTTCGAATGAGGAATGAGGATTCGAAACGCTTGGTTCTAACGCGCGGAATGTCCACCATAGAAGGGTGGCTTTAGTCCCGTCTGTCTAGCCGTACGATAGAAGAAAGGGGCAGGTGGGACCAGATTGTGCAACTCCTGAGCGCACTCTCCGAAGTGGATCCGGTAAAAGGCCGATAAACACGCTACCTTACGTCGATGCTCGAGACTTTGCAGTTGCGACATAGTCAGGGTGTCGTTGTCAATCAGCCTCTTGGCTCGCCTCTCAATCAAAATGTATGGAGCCACACGCAAACGCGTAAGTTTAACTGAACTATGCAAAACCTGTACTTACTAAGTATATACTCAGTCCTAAGTCTGGCCGAAGATTATACCATCTCAGCCATAGGACGTCCATTGTTGGACATAGGCCTCCTCTATAGATCGTCAATAAGATAGGTTGGTGGTAGTGACGCGCATATGTTCCCAACGAGTAACACCCTCAACTGTCACACTGTTACTCGATGGGAAATTTTTAAGAAAAAAATCCCAAGACGCGTTCATCGCGATCCAAAAGGGCAGTGGGCAGGGCACAGCACGGAATAGGTAATTGTAACTACTATTATTAACTACGCAAGCTCAAAACAGGTGTATTATTACTTTATACTAATCGTATGATAAAAATACGTGCTAGGAAAAAATCAGATGTTACCCGCGCTTCTTGCACCGCCCGCTATCATCTATGCGGCTTTGTTTAGAGTCGGAAATAGCATGACACAGTTTATGACGATGTTGGCTTCGAGCTCCAGCTTATATTTTTAGGTGGGTGTTTATTTATTTATTCAAAATTTAAGCATGCAATAAAAAAACTAATTGATTACTCGGCTGGAATATTAGCCTGGCTACGTAATTTGTCAAAAATAATGTGGTGTTGTCGCTGATCATTTCGAGCATATAAAATAAAATGTATTTTTTTTATGTTGCGAAGTTTTTATTTTTTTCTAAAGTAACCATATTATTTTCCAAAATTCTACGCGATTACTCTGCTACTTTAGTTTTTTTTCTTTCCTACAGTATTTTTTAATATGGATGTTTTTGTTCGTTACCTTTACACCACGTCTTTAAAAGTACACCTTTCGCTTGATTTTGGCATTAGGCGCCCCCTTATTTACCGACCAATAAAGTACTAATACTACTAATCGTATGATGAAATAATTATTTTTCGCAAAAAATGGCAAAACCGCCTTCCACTCTTGTACAAAATCAGAATATTTCGCTCGAATCGTTTACATTATTGTTGATTTATAAAAAACGGCTCAGACGATTTCTGTAAAAAATTTTAATGGGACCACCTCGGGAGTATACCCTTTCGAACTAAAAATAATTTTTCGATTCGGATCACAATTGGCGAAATTATCGATGAACACAAAAAAAATATACTTACACGAACATAGAACCTCCTCCTTTTTGGAAGTCGGTTAAAAACGTTAAATTTGCATTTTTACTCACCTCCAATAAAGAGGAGGTATCTACCATGTAGTTTTTTCCTACTATGTATGTACCTATATGTAAGTATTTTGTACTTTTGTCTGTATTTTTTTTGTATATGTTTACCGATCTATTTATTTCGAAAGCGTATATTCCCGAGGAGGTCCCATTTAAATTTTATCGAAATCGGCTGAGCCCTTTTTGATAAATCAATAATAATGTATGTGGATGTCACATCGATGCGCAACCTATTCGAATTCTGTACACGGTGGAAGTTGGTGGTGCCACTTTTGGTGAAAAATAATTACTATTTCTCATTTTGTGACTAGATTTATGTATGTTAGATATAATTGTTATGCAGTAGGCCGCGCCGCGCGCGGTAATTACGGGCGGCGAGTTGTTTACACCTAATAGCGAGATTTATAGTTTTATGACTCAGGCGGCACCGGTGTTGGTGTCGCGTCTATTGTGTGTTTTTTTTTTGGTGTTTTCGTAATAGTTGAGAACAATAGGGATTCTCGAACTTTACACATGTTTACTTTGTCAATCACAATGGCACCGAATATTCTACAGATTTCTAGAGAACCCTTGTTCCGATATAAATAGGGCGATGGTTTTCGTTCGTGGCAGTTATCGCGTTTATACCGAAGCGAAAGCATCTAGTGTTCAAGTGCGGTACCAGTGATTGTGAAGTGACTAGTTGTGTGAACCAGTTGTGTCGTGTGTACTATGATTTTGTGCAATAAAGTGCAAAGTGAATAATCGGCGTTTTAACTGATTATCCAAGAACCCATCTCGTAACATTATGTTTATTAAATTAACAATGGTAAATTGTGTGAGCGAGATGACACTTATCGGCTACAAGGCCCTTAAGATTACTGAATTTAAGAAAGTGTATTTGACACAGATTAGTAAAGGATCCTTTTACTCTTCCGTCAAGAACCGGTACTGGAATAGTAACTAAAGTAGGTATATTCAAAAGTTTCGAAATGTAAAGGTAAACAAATATGTTTTCACTGTTTTCTCGTCGAAATCTCATAATTTAGCAACGCACTTATAGTCTTTGATCACAAAAGGAACATTAGTGCATCTAATTACACAAAGATTACCGATCAATTTTCTGGTTTAAGATATTTATTTACTCAAAGAATTACATAAAATTCAATTAAAAGAGAAAATACATGCTAGATTAGTGCTAGATTAACCCGTCTGGTGCCCCCCGCTCGACTTGAAGGTCGCTGGTAATGTCAAGGTTATTTTCGAAAAATCAAAATTTGACAAGGCGCTTGACAAAATTGCTTATTTCGATATTGTAACTAGTTTTATTTAGAAAGAGTTATATACTACTAGAAAGCTACTGAAACGCAGAATGTTTTAATGTAATCTTAGTATTTATTAGACTTACTTGATAATAAAAAATATGATGATGAAAATCTTGTTTTGATTTTTTTCGCCGGCTCCCCACAAACATTTTGTTCTCACACTGTTATAACTAATTTTTACACAATTCACTCACTCAGGATATATACCTGCACCTTTTTACTACACAATTCACGCTTTTGTTTACTCGGAAACACGATATAATCACTAAAAAACACAATAACACTACGACGCAAAAAAATGGTGCGGCCATGTTTTTTCGCCGCGGAAACAAGACTGAACGAAGTACCGTTCGCAACGCAATTGCTCAACAACAATTTTTATACATTTATTTCTCAGACAAAAATCAAAGATTTATTTATATACACATAAAATGAACTATACAGATAATTATCATGAATTTTGGCGTTTATGAGGTAATCTTTGATTTTCGGTTATATGATTTTCGATGAAAAATCTTATTACGGCGATTACGGCCCAGCCGTTTTGCCGTAGCCAAATATGCCGTATGCCGTATCTCCGTCATTTATGAAACGATTTGAAAAATTCTTTCACTGTTGGGAATCTACACTGTCCCCGGTGAACATAGGCTATATTATAGTTATATATATATTATATAATACTATATATACATATTATAGGTGTAAAAAATACCTTGAAATATTCATTACTAGCTACGCCCTTGCGGTGTTACACGCGTTTACCCGGTATAAAAAGTAGCCTATGTATTGATCCAGGGTCTAAGCTATCTCCATACCAAATTTCATCAAAGTCCGTCTAGCCGTTTGAGCGTAAAAGAGTAACAAACATTTATACATCCAAACGTTCTTACAAACTTTAGCATTTATAATACATATTAGTAGGAAGTAGAGAAACTGTGATAATTTTGAATTTTGTGTGATATTTACGAGTACTTAGTTACTCCTAGATTAGTTACTTAGTTACTCCTAGATTAGTTACTTAGTTACCCCTAGATTCTTTCATACTTACCAACTTCGGCCAATATCGATCACCCGATTAGGAACTTTTGTTAGGAACACCTACCTACCTAGGGTACCTACTATGAGGGTACAAAATAAAATAAACATATTTTTTATATATTTTTTGTATATTTTTTATGTAAAACAGTGGTGGGCACAGGAAAAAAACTTAAGACTAGTACACAAATAAATTCAACTGCCTAAACAGTAAATGATATAAATAAAAACGTACATCGTCAATGTTATTATTACTAATTATGTATCGGCTAGTACACAAATAAATTCAACTGTCTGCAAAGTAAATGATATAAACAAAAACGTACATCGTCAATGTTATTCCTACTTATTATTACTAATTATATATCGGCTAGTACACAAATAAATTCAACTGTCTAAACAGTAAATGATATAAACAAAAACGTACAAAAACAAAAATGTTATTCCTACTTATTATTACTAATTATATATCGGCTAGTACACAAATAAATTCAACTGTCTGCAAAGTAAATGATATAAACAAAAACGTACAAAAACAAAAATGTTATTCCTACTTATTATTACTAATTATATATCGGCTAGTACACAAAAAAATTCAACTGTCTAAACAGTAAATGATATAAACAAAAACGTACATCGTCAATGTTATTATTACTAATTATATATCGGCTGGTCGGCTAGTACACAAATAAATTCAACTGTCTGCAAAGTAAATGATATAAACAAAAACGTACATCGTCAATGTTATTATTACTAATTATATATCGGCTAGTACACAAATAAATTCAACTGTCTGCACAGTAAAAATGTACATAGTCAACGTTATTCCGTCAGCCGACCACCGACAAACTAACCTAACCTAACCTACTTATCTAGATGAACTAGCCACACCTGGGCGAAAAATTATAACTTCTATTTTGCCCGGGACACAGAGTGCAGATGGAAAAGAAACGAAAAGAAAAAGGCATATATATAATGTTCATGGATTTGAAGGTTCATATCAAGATGAATATTCACGTGATACTTACAAACTTACTTGCAACCTCCCTAACCCTCCGCCTAGATGAAAAATGCCTGCTACTGACTACTAATCCAAAAGTAAAATCCGGTATTTACAATTGAATAAAGGATAGCAATTGTCCTGGCTATTGAAAGAAATTACTTGAGAAATATGCATCACAGATCATAAGGCATTCAAATCTCGCAATCACACACATCGTTCTCTCACAAATTGGTAAATACCTAGTCACGTTTCCTTTTCCGCCCACGAACTTCGTGTCCTTTGAGTTCAACCAAAGAATGCCATTGCGCCCAACAGCTGTCGGACGGAATGGCGTCTCCGGCACCAAAGCACAGAAATACGCCACAGGTCATGCACTTGGTATGAACCAATTTGGTTTCTGACAGCCGTTGGTGAACAACACAACGTTTTCGGTTACCTTGTTTCGTCAGAACCTGTGGCACGTGCGCGACATCCCGCCTCAACCTCATGATTTTCCCATCAGGCTCGCAAATCTCCACAGGAGCGGAGCGGTGTCGCTCCCACAAAGTGTTTGCTAGCTTTTTGCGAAAATCACGATGCGTCACAGCTGGCATGTCACGTCGTTTCAAAGAAGCGACGTACATAACGAAAGCATTGTGTATGCTCACGTTCAGCAACCTCTTGAACATCTTGACATACCATTTCACACATCTCTTGCGCTCCAACAAATACATTGACAGTTTTTGATCTTTCAGATCAACCCCTCCCATAGTATTGTTGTAGTCCCTCACGCTAATAGGCTTCACTAACGTTTTACCTGCCTTCGATCCGACGTAGGTATCGGCATTGTGGTAGGTGGAGATCATCGTGACCAGTTTGGAATCTTTCCATGTTACGATGGAAACATCACCAGAATGGCGCGCGATGATGGACCCCTTCGGCACATTTTTCGGTACCTTCGCGATTTCACTAGGCACGTTCCTACGATTCGTGCGCAAAGTTCCCAAGCAATCGTAACCCAAACTCTTGAGGTACCGCGCCAACGCTGGACAATTGTAAAAATTATCCATCGTAACGGAGTGCCCCCGATTTTCGAGTCCTCTCAATAACTCGAGTACAACCTGTGTACTCTTGCCAGCCAAGTCAATAGCAGGTGGGACGTCAACACCGTCCGAAGAAGAACCTTTTCCAGCGTAAATTTGAAACTTGTATAGGTACCCCGTATGTGATTCACAGAGCTCGTACGATTTAATTCCAAACCGCGCAGCCTTTGACCTTATTGCCTGAACCCAGGACAAGCGGCCTTTGAATAAGGTCAAGGACTCATCAATCGAAATTTCTCTATGCAAATTGTAAAGGGAGGCAAATTTTTTGTTGAGATGTGAAATCACGGGTGCCAATTTTGCTAATTTCGGTGATAGCTCAATCCCTTCACATTGTAGATAATCCCGACTCGCATCAGAATTGTCCACAAAGTGCAGAAACTTGCTAAGCAAAACATAGCGATTGAACGTCATAATGTTCTTGAATCTAGGCATTTCAAGAACATTTTCCGATTCCCAATATTCATTTTGTGATGTACGCTGATCGATACCCATGAACATATATATCGCGAAAAGAACCATCAGCTCGTCGGCATCAGTGTCAGTCCACCGATGAAGACGAGAGGATGGCTTCAATCCCTCTTCGAGTCTCAGACCACTGATTGTTTGCTGAGCGTACCTGTTAGTTTCCTGGGCAATTCGCTCCATGATGTCTCTATCCCAGATATCAATAAAGGCATCATAGGGCGAATCGTAATCTTTGAGTGGTCCTGCAGTAGGACCCGAAAAAACTTCGGGAACACCGCGGAACGACTCAAAGTTTTCTTCCCACGTGTAACTATCGGATACACCCGGCAAGCGACCAGCTTCTTCATCCATCGCACTCTCTACAGAAGCTACAATATTTTGCACACGTTCGTCTAACTCATCGTTATCTGGAATCTCTTTTCCCATTCCAGCGACAGCGTTTGAGATAATGTCTACGTCGAACTCGTCGTCGAAGTCACTATCAAAATCGCTGCCCTCGTGAGTCTTCCTTATAACTCGGGACCTTGGTGTTTTTCCTACTCCCGAGGTCGAAGGGAAAACACCGGCATCTGCTACAGAAACATCTGCAACGCTCCCTGGCTGAATAACAGTTCCCTGAGATAGGGAACTGTTATTGCCCGAAGCATCGCCTACGTTTCCGGTAGCAGTCGAGCTACAAGAAAGCGGCTTGGGTGTCAAGAATACCGGACCCTGCTGCACCCACCGCAATATCTGCCGCGCCTCCGCGTCGTCCACCTCGTCGTCGTCGTCGTCACTCACATCGAGCGCCTCTACGCGCTCTTCGACGCTGGTTCTGTAAGAGAGCAAATGTAACATTATTATTTTTATCCGAGGTACGAGTAAAAAAAGATGGAAAAATAAATTGCAAAAAAACTTACGCAAGTGACGACAACGGCCCGGTATCAACGGCTCTCCTTATGTGGCCGCCTGGGGTACTCTGCAGCGTCACAGTCTCGCCGGTAACGCCCAGAGTACCACCAGGCGTGTTATCTACGACCATGGCGCGTATTCTAAACAAACAAAAAAATAATGTGTAAAAATGTCCCGTAAACTCATGTACTTTAGTTTGTAATGACTTGTAATATTCAAAATGTAATAAAATATACAAAATGCTCACTGCTTGGGGGTGCGGTGCTGCACTTCCGGCGGCATTTCGATGTCCCGTTCCTCGGCGGCATTGATCAACTGCGTGATCAAAGCACGCCGAGATGATGAGGGCTGCGGAGTGCTTGAGCGGGAGCCGGTCGGCGTCACCGACTGCGACCTTATGTCCGCGCTCGAAGCGCGCAGTCTTGCGAGTCTAAAATAAAAAAGGAAAATTAGAACACAAATGCTTATCTTAGTGTATCGTATTCTACTTATCAAGCCCTTTCATTTGATACCCATATTGATGAATTAAAAAAAAATTAAAAAAAAATTAAATTATAAATTTAAAATTTCATTTAAAATTTTTCATCAAACATAGCTAACAACACTCCCGAATAATTCACCTTTCAAACTAATAACAAAAACATTGATGAATTAAAAAAAATTTTTAAAAAAAAATTAATTATAAATTTAAAATTTCATTTAAAATTTTTCATCAAACATAGCTAACAACACTCCCGAATAATTCACCTTTCAAACAAAAACAAAATCGTAATCACGTAATCTATTACGGCAATGAATTTTGATGCTATCGGTACTTCTGCAATGAAAACAATGGCGAGTCACTTGTTTTTGGAAAAAAATGATTTCTATCCAATATTTTCACACTAAAATGAAAATATATTTAGCAGTACATATTCACAGATATATTATTTACAAACTTACATGCAGTAATCAACCAATTTACAACAAAAATATACAAAATCATAACCAAACATGCATGACGCATAGAAACGAAAACGGCTCCACGAAAGTTGAAATGGTTTTTTGCATATAAACTTGCAATTAATCAAAAAACTATTATCATAAATAGATTCCTTACACATTATTTAGTAATTTGATAGCTTTTTTACTTACCTACGCTTGTTTTGGTTCATTTTTCTTGATTTTCTTTGAACTTACAACTACACTTCACCGTGTCAAAATGGCGGAATAAAAGGGCGTCAGCGAAAAATCTTGGTTTATTATTTTTTTTAAATTATTGTCTCTGGACAGATGCTAAAGTTGCGTTCATTCGAATTGTAATGCATGAATATAGCCACGAGTGAAGAGAATTAGTCTGTGGATAGATGCATAGACGAAAAATAAAATGGAGAAATCTTACGTACATAGCTGTGTACGTAAGGCACGTCGTGCCATTTTTCCTTACGTACATAGCTGTGTACGTAAGACATTTGACGGGTTAAATATCAAGTAATAAGTAAGTTCGTATAGGCTGGGTAGCTAGCCCTGATGTCAGAGTTTTTAGACCGCCTGAAGGCCTCTGACTTGGCTAAACGGTTAAAACAACCGGGGCCTACTTTTTAACGTGTCATCCGAGCCACGGTAGCGCTCAGTTGGAAAATGCCACCCGCGGTCACCCATCCAAATACTGACCGTGACTAATAATTGCAAGTGTAAACACAACTTATTGTTATACATAGCTAACTAGGTACTAGCAAACTACTAGGTATTACTATTTACCACTATTTACTATTTATTACTATTTAAAAGCAATCAATATAGGTACTTAATTAAAATGTACGAAAATCACGTTAGTTTCCGTGAAATCAACTATAATGTAAAAATTGTAGATATTTGTAACTATTCCAATTTTGTACTCGATGGAATTCGGTTTAGCCATTTCTAGCGAAAAATAATTATTATTTAGGTAAAGATGAACGGATTTCACGTTATCATGTGGTACCACAGAAGAAATAATAGTGCTAGTCATTACGCAAATTAATCTGAGTAACTACATTTTGATGTCACAATCTCAGATAGGTAGAGTTAAGGGCCTTATACGACATTTTACATCTCGCTCACGCAATTTCACAATATTGATTGATCGAGCGAGATCGAAGATCTCCGTTTTAAGACGGCGATTTTGCTTTCGCCTGTCCTGTGGTTTTCGTCTACGTCGCATTCTCAACGAATCTCGACGAAATTTGGTACACAGATTCCATAAGTCAATAGATTATTTTTGTAGTCGGCGAATTTTTATTGGGTGGTATTTCCCTCAAAAAAGGGAAAATTTGCTGTCGCCCTATTTATCAGCTGAATTCCATAATATTTGGCAGGATTGAGAATAAATATAAATTTTAGGGGACATCTTACACACGGTCCCTGACCCCAAACTAAGCAAAGCTTGTGATATGGCTGCCAGAGACTGATATACTACATAGACATGTTTTTCAAATACATACATCTTAAATAGATAGTACCTAAATAACACCCAGACACAGAGCAAACACCTATGTTCATCACGTAAATGTTTGCCCTGGGTGGGGATCGAACCCACGCCTCTTTGATCTGAAAGTCACGGTCACTAACCACTGAGCCACCGAGGCAGTCGATTGCTTAATACATAACTAAATCATAAAAAGGTTTCCGAGTATGAACCAAATCTTTGTAAGCCAATATTGAGACTCGCTTACTTAGCGATAATAATAATACAGGCCTACAAAGATTCAGATAGAGAAATGTATCGCGCGGTCTACTGTTTGGAGTATTAGTGAGACTTTTCTTAATTCTGAGGAAGTAGACATTTTACAAATTGATGGTTTTCAAAAGGCGGCCCATTTCTCTCGCAAAAAAACAAAAAAGAGGTGGTGTTTGTATATTCGTTAAGAATTCTATAAAGTACACTGAGCTAGACTGGGTAGCGAAAATGGGTATTGAGCAACATTTCGAAGCGTGCGGTGTGAATATCGATGAACTAAATTACATTGTCATAATATGTTTATATGGGACACCTAAGAGCAGTTTTGAATTGTTCATACAAAACTTAGAAATTTTATTACAAAAAGTAACAAAAAGAGTGAGATACAACACGAAGAAAATATTTATTTTAGGTGATTTCAACACAAATATACTGGAAAAAAATAACAAAACCGAATTACTTACAAATACTTTGCGTTCTTTTAATTTACATTTAGCCATTAAAGAGCACATCAGGATCTCTAAAAAATCTCAAACTTGTATTGACAACATAGTTCCATATATAAAAAATATTATACAGAAATCGTCCAAGTGGAACCAGAGCTATCAGATCACACTGCACAAATACGATTACAGTAGGCTTCCGAGAGAAATTCTGGTACATTGAGAGAAGAAATATTAACAAATACCTAGACGTCTTCTTAAAATACCTCAACCAAATAAACTTTCTAGAAGTTTATGAGCAACAAAATGTAGAAGATGCGTATAAGAAGTTCCAAGACCTTTTCAGTTTAGTATTCAATCTCTGTGTTCCCCTTGAGAGGGTAAAGGTAACATACAAAAGAAAAGTAAATTGGAAAACAGAAGGCATAAGGACATCCAGCAAAATAAAAAGACAGTTGTATTTAAAAACTTTAGTAAGCAATAACAATGAACAATTAGTAGCATACAAAAAATACAGAAAAATGATGAAAAGAGTAATTTTTACCTCACAGAAAAAATCAAACATAAATTTCATCAATAACAGTGACAACAAAAGTAAAGCATGTTGGAAAATAATAAAACAAAATACCTCTCAAACAAATTCCATAAATACAACCATAGATAACGTAAAAATAAATAAAACCAAAATCACAAACCATACAGAAATAGCTAAATCATTCAATGACTACTTTGTTAACGTAAACAAAAACCCTAGTAAAAATAAAGATCAAAAACAGATACCTGCGAGACAAACAAACTGCAAAACCATTTTTCTAACTCCAGTGAGCCTCCAAGAAGTGAAAGACATAGTAAAAGATTTAAAAAATACTAGATGTTCAGGCTCTGATGAGATACCGATGCAAGCCATAAAAAGCACGATAGATTATATAGCAGAACCACTAACTTACATAATAAATTTATCAATAGAAACAGGTTGCTTCCCGAATGATTTGAAAAAAGCTATCATACGGCCAATACACAAAAAAGGTCCTACCGATAACATAGAGAACTATAGACCAAATGCGATACTACCCTGCTTTTCAAATTTTTTTGAAAAAGCCTTGTACAACAGAATTCTATCTTTCCTTGAACAAAACAACATATTAAACAACAACCAATTTGGATTCCAGAAGGGTAAAAATACCACATCAGCCATTTTTAAATTTTTGAAACATGTGTGGAAAGACATCAATAATAAAAAGAAAGGAATAGCCCTTCTACTAGATTTATCTAAGGCTTTTGATTGTGTGGTACATCAAAAACTGATTGATAAACTTGAAAGCATAGGTATAAGAGGGAAAGCATTAGAACTAATCAAAAGTTATTTGTCAAATAGAAGCCAAACTACAAGTGTCTACTTCTACAATCGCAAAAACAAAACCATTGAACGAGCAGAATCAGACTCAAAACCCAATTCACTCGGAATACCTCAAGGAAGTATCCTAGGCCCGCTACTATTTCTCGTCTACGTGAATGATCTGCCACTAGTAACAAAACACTTATGTGTTATGTTTGCTGACGATGCTACAATCTACATACCACAAAATGAATTAAATCTAATAGAATTTGAAAAAGAAATAAATACGACATTAGAAGAAATAGCGAAAAGTTTAGAATCAATAAATCTAACAGTTAACATCAATAAAACTAAGTTCATCCAGCTCAGAAATCAGAAAACTCCACCACTAAAATTAAATATTCATTATAAAGATATTGATATAGAAGAAATAAGCGAAACTAAATTCCTAGGCGTCATCATAGATTGTTACTTAAACTGGAAACAAAATATCTCTGAAATAAACTCAAAAATATCTTAATATTGCTACGCACTTTCAATTCTGAGTAATATTTCTTCTAAAGAAATTGCGAAGAATGCTTATTACGGGTACGTTTACCCTCATTTAACGTATGGAGTTATTTTTTGGGGGAATTCTGTAGATGTAGAAACTACGTTTAGGTTACAGAAAAAGTGTCTGAGAGCTATTTATAATTTACGTACAACTGACTCAGTCAGAAATATTTTTAAACAAAATAATTTGCTGACTCTTACCAGCATTTTCATATATGAAATTTGTCTATTTGTCAAAAACAACCAACACTATTTCTTTGAGAACAAATCAGCTCGAACAAAATATATTTTACGTACTCGACACAAATATAATATACGGGTGGTCCAAACTAATAATACAATGTACCACCGCAGTTCATTTTACTCTGCTATAAAATTTTATAACAGTTTACCACTACACATAAAATCTGTAGACGGAAATAAATTCAAAAGCAGTTTAAAGAAATGGCTGTTAGATAATACCTTCTACAATATGAAATAATTTTATAATTGTACAGATACATATAAGAAAAATAATATCTAGAATAATAATTGATGATGCTATGTAAATATTTTTAAAAGAGTTTGTAAAAAAGAGAATTTCAAAGATCTTTATTTAATATTTGTGTATAATTATATTATTATGATCTTTTAGGATTTAAGTTAAAATGATCTCTTCTTTATACGTAAGTAGGTATAATATAAAAGTGCTAATAGTGTAAACAGCTTTAAGTCATGTTGTGGTTAGTTAAAATTAATATTGTATTGTGTAATTTTGAATGTAAATATACTCGTAATACCTAATTTGGTTCATCTAGGTATAAGAAGGAATTACATAGCCTTAAATTGTAAGTAAAACAAATACCTATTGCATGTCCGTTAGGATAAGCTGTTGTGTCTAAATAATTTTGTAACACCTTAACGTACACAGTTCAGAGCAATAAATTATATCTTTATCTTTATCTAACTACTGTTATAAATAATAAGTGCATAAATATAAATATCATCCTCCTAAATATAGGAGTAGTAATAACTACGGGACCTATCGCGCAATAAACATGAGATATGTACTAATTAAAATACCTCTTTTTCGCTCAAATCGCGAAGTTTTCAAAATAACAAACAATGAGCGAATGAGACAGCTGCGCGACTATAAGGCCGTTAACTCCGTACCTACACGATTGTTGACTTGCAAAGGAAAACACTACCTTTTCCTTATCAGAAGTTAGTTCACCGTGAAAACCTGACGCGGTCGCGCGCGCCATTTTATTTTATACTTTTTAATTCCTTATTTTATTCTGTTCGAAATTCGAACCTAGGAAAATATTCGCGGAGTTCGTTTAGTGTATTTTTATTTAGTTTGAAAATCAAACCTAAATATTTAAGAAGTTCGTTCAAAGTGTAGTTTTTATTCCTTTTTTGGATAGTGTTAAATGATTTTGTGTTTAAGGTATGGATGTTTTTTTAACGTATATTTAATATTTGCTTTTGTTTTGTGCATTTATATTTTTCATTCGACTGTTTTAGGGTTCCGTACCCAAAGGGTAAAAACGGGACCCTATTTCTAAGTTTTTTTTATCAATTTTAAGTTTTTATATAATTTTAACTGGGTTTTAGTTTGATTACATTTTGCCTGATTTTAGGCAAATATGCGGTCTAGGGTGTAGCACATTTACTTAGCTATTTACGGTATTTACCTACTCGAGATTTGAAGGCACCTATGTTGTAGTTATAGGTTCAATAGTGGAAAGGCAGTGTTTATTTTAATGATAAATATTTTAAATGATATCTTTATTAATTTTATAGATAGGCATATAATTTAAGTACAACAAAAATGCCTAAATAAAATGTTTTTCTTATGTAGGCCATTGAAGGATTTGATAAAATTTGTGCAAAAAGAGAACCGTCGTGGAGTTACGGTGAACTAACAATAAGATTTTAATTAGCAGCCAAGGTACCGACTACTTGGTAGACGAGTACTGATGAAAACCGAATTGGAGTCTACCAAGCATCAAACACTTTTAGTTGTACTAGCCATAGAATTAGAACTAAAGATAAGTTCCAATTCTATGGTACTAGCAATGGCAGAGCAGTGTTGTCAACGTTACAAGGTTAGTGAAATGGCACACGGGCGACCTCACCTACGACGCTTCTTTTTTTGCACAAACTCTATACAAGGTAGAGTCACACTTCACAGAGGTGTTCCTTTGCAAATTGCTGGGATCTTCATATATTATGTTATATTGTATTCATGGAACGACTTTTACTGCGGGACCAACCAAATTAGTAAAATTTTTTTTAACTTTCGTGCGTTGGCGTTTCAAAAAATTATAATTTACTTGAGTATTTTTATTAAGGACTCTCAACAACTCTGTACAAGCCTTTTTAATAGTCCACAGCCCGGGTAGCACGGCAAGGGGAGAAAACCATTTTATCCACTCTTTATGTCAGATGTCATTGTCAATCCATACTTTATTTCCTCTTCGAGGGGATATAATGGTGGAAAGACTATTAGTCCCTTTGCCATGCTTCCCGTGCTGCAGGACGTAAGCCTACCCACGAAGCGTGATTGGGCCATATCCACCACGCTGACCCAGTGCGGGTTGGTGGTTTCACATACGCCATCAAATTTCTTCTACGGAATGCAGGTTGCCTCACGATGTTTTCCTTCACCGAAAAACCAGTGATGTGGAAATCCGTACATAATCCCGACAATTCATTGGTACGGGACCGGAATTTGAACCCACGACCTGACATTTTAAGTATTAGTAATTAGTAAGATTGTAAGGCAGGTATCATTACCACCACGTCAACTCAACAACTAAATTGGGTGATATTTTCCGAAACCCCCTCTCTTCCCCACTCTCGCTCTCCTCTAGTGAGATTGGGTGAGATGAGTCAGAGAAACACTTCACGAGATTTATGGATGCTCCCTAATATGTCCATCTTCTAGGATACACCCTATATATCATACACGTACAGTGTACGTCGTACACGTCTATACAGGGTTATCTGCTTCCGCTGAACTAAGCCAAAAGAGGATGATTAGGTATAGGCCGCGCCACACAAGTCGGCGGATGTGAAGTTAGCTACAAGCTGCGCAATATCCAATCCTGACTGAAGCTCACATAAAGTCGAGCGTTGATTGGCTATTGCGCAGCTTGTAGCTAAATTCACATCCGTCAACTTGTGTGACGTGGCCTATAGGCCGTCGTCATGAACAACTTTTACTTTGGGCCCACTCAAAATATGTTAAATAAAAATCGGCCAAGTGCGAGTCGGACTCGCGCACGAAGGGTTCCGTGCCGTATGGGAGCCCCATTCCTCCTGCCGTTATTAATAGCGAGAAAAACCTAAAAATCACGTTTGTTGAATGGGAGCCCCCCCTTAAATATTTATTTTATTCTGTTTTTAGTGTTTGTTGTTATAGCGGCAACAGAAATGCATCATCTGTGAAAATTTCAGCTGCCTAGCTTTCATGGTTCATGAGATACAGCCCGGTGACAGACAGACAGACGGACAGACGGACATCGAAGTCTTAGTAATAGGGTTCAGTTTTTACCCTTTGGGTACGGAACCCTAAAAATTAGCTGTTCCATACAAAACAGCAACTCGGAATGGCCAAAATGTATAAAACGGCTGATTTTTTTCTCGAATTCCGGTTTCTCTTCGTATAAGTTTTTCATAATGATGGTCTGAATTACCTCCCTTCCGCTTAGTACGACAGTTACGTATAACCTTGTATTCAAAATAATAGAGGAGTTTTCACACGTATTTTAAGTTTAATGATCTTATTATTATCTTTATCTACACTAATGTTGTAACATTCTACTTATGTTTCCAATACTTGACTTATAATGACTACTGTTATAGCGCAGACAACAAAACACTCAATTTAAGCAATTTCACATGATGTTATAATATCCACATCGATATCGTAAAATCTCATTATAACATCGTGCGCTCGCTCCTGATTGGCCCTGCGCGCGCAGCTGCGCTCTCATTGGTTAGATTTTAATGGCGCCAAGTTCACTGTGACAATACACGTACGCTTGAATTTAATGTTTCGCAATATGTTTTTATTTTATTTTTATTAGTGAAGATAAAGTAGTGTATGCAACTGCATATAACACGGGTATTAAAACACTCGTTACTATTAGTACTCACACTCGTGTTTTAATACCCTTCATTATATGACAGTTGCATAAACTACTATTATAAAACACGTCATCAAACCGAGTTTCTCAAGAAGCTAAGTATAAAAATACCACACCTGCTTTACCTATCTTATCGAATTGTCAATATGACTGCCTCGGTGGCTCAGTGGTTAGTGACCCTGACTACTGGATCAAAGAGGCGTGGGTTCGATTCCCACCCAGGGCAAATATTTATGTGATGAACATAGGAGTTTGCTCGGTGTCTGGGTGTTATTGGTGGCTATCTAAGTATGGATTTAAAAATATGTACTCGTATAAGTAGTATATCAGTCTCTGGCAGCCATATCACAAGCTTTGCTTAGTTTGGGGTCAGAGACCGTGCTTATGATGTCCATCAATATTTAATTATTTATGCATCCCAGCTGACTGAATCCGGGGCACTGTTTTACACCACCATGACAACGTAATGCTAAATAATTGGCCAAGTACGAGTCGGACTCGCGCACGGAGGGTTCCGTACTGTATGGGAGCCCCCCTTAAATATTTATTTTGTTTTATTATTTATTATTGAAGTGAATATAAAACTAAATATTCTGTGAAAATTTCAAGTATCTACCTGTTACCATTATTAATATAGAGCGAAAAACGTCTAAAACTTCACGTTTCTTTTTGTGTTGTAGTCTCTTTTTAGTATTTGTTGTTATGGCGGCAACAGAAATACATCATCTGTGAAAATTTCAGCTGTCTAGCTATCATGATTCATGAGATACAGCCCGGCGACAGACAGACAGATAGACAGACGGACAGACGGACAGACGGACAGCTGGACAGACGGACAGACGGACATCGAAGTCTCAATAATAGGGTCCCGTTTTTCCCATTTTCAAAAAATCAGCATTTTCAGTAGTTGCAATTTTTTTCGCTTACCTCCCGAGCTAATGTGGTTGATAAGTAAAATATCGTGCATTTTTGACTGACTTCAAAAAGGGGAGGTTCTATGTCTGCTGTATGTATTTTTTTTTGTGTGTTTATCGATATTTTCGCCAAATATGAACCTATCCAAAAAAAATATTTTTAGTTCAAAAATATACTTCCGAGATATACTTTCGATCAAATTTAAATGGGACCACCATATAAATTTCATCGAAATCGGCTGAGCTTCTTTTGAAAAATCAATATTTATTTAAAAAGAAAAATCAATATTATTCGAATTTTATACGCGATGGATGGAAGTCAGTTTCGCCATTTTACGGGAAAAATAATTATCACGGCAATAGCCTACTGGCGCTGAATTTGTAAGTCCATTATTATTTTGTCTAAGGGCCCAACTGCTTTGGGGGTGGGGTACAGCACCCCTAGCATGGCAAACTGATAAATCCCCTTTATCCACTTTAAATGTTCATTTTCAAGGTTAATTTATACTTTGTTTCCACGCCGATAAGATAAATTGGCGGAAAGACAATTTGTCCCTTTGCCATGTTAGGAGTGCAGTGCAGCCGGGTTTTGTGGCAGTGTACCATAGTCAAATTATTAACTAGACATAGTGCTAAATAATGATAACTACATAAGTAAGAGGAGGCGAGATGTGCAAGTATTAAGGAGTGAACAGGACGAAACTTATATAATTTTGTCTCTATTTGCGTATACGTTTTTTTTTGCCTGACTACTACGCACGGCCTAGGCGTAATAGTCAGACAACATTTCGCGCTAAATACTAGTGTTGAATTTTTGATGAGATGCTTAAGTAAATCAAAATATTTGTGAACGATTATCTATTTTCTATCACTTCTAGCAGTATTTTGCAGGTTTTTACTATTATCTAGAGTCTAAATATGATAGAATCATAACATTGTATATATATAGCTACCTAAGTATGTATAGCACATCTTTTTTCTCACAACCTAACGCTAGTAACTTCTCCAGTCATTTTCCCTCCACGCAGTGTACCCACTAAAATCCAGGGTTGCCAACTCGATATCTCAGATAGGTGCTAAATTACTTATCAAATTGTGCTAGATTGATTAAAAGTAGTAAAAATATTGCTAAAATGACTAAAATTGACATAAACGCTTGCCTAACTTGCAAATGTATAATTTCAAGGACAGGGTTGAATCGCAATAGGTACTGAATAGATACCATTACCGTGCTGAGACAAAGAGTTCCACGCTCTTGCTGTTTATAGCCGTAAATAATATTGATGACACATGATGAATAGGTTTTTGGTTTTAAAAGACGAGAGTCACACGTTTTACACATTAAATACTTACTTAGCTATTTATTTGTACGTGAAAACCGTAACAAATGCGTATTTATCTTCAAGTCAAGAGCGAATAGGTATCTTCTAGGTCTACATACAACATCTTCGGCTACAACTTCGCTTCCATCAGGCGAGTTGGTGGCCAAATGTAGACCTTTTTTTTTAACCTATACTGTCCTACTCCTGGGCAAAGGTCTCCCCCATTTCCTTCCAGGAGTTGCGATCCATCGCAACTTCCTGCCAACCCCTCTCGAATGAGTCAAGATCGTCACGCCAGCGCTTCTTGGGCCTTCCCTGGCTGCGTCGTCCGTCAGGCACCCACTCCGTGACGATCCTGGCATTCCGAGCGTTAGAACCAAGCGTTTCGAGTCCTCATTCCTCATACGAACAGCCAGAATGTGGAACGCTTTGCCTGGGTCTGTCTTCCCGCTAAAGTACGACGTGGGTGTCTTCAAATCCCGAGTAAATAGGTATCTTCTAGGTAAGCGAGCTACATCCTAGATCGCATATCTGCTCAACATCAGGCAGTATGTATATGTAGTCAAACGTAAACCTGTATGGAATAAAAAAAAAAAACCTGGCCCATCGATCGGGGTGCATCCGCGATGTAGACCTATTCTACATAAATAAAATAAAAACATTGTCAAGAATAATGTATACAGGTTATCTGTTTACCCTGTACTAAGATGAATAAAGACGTGGTAGTCTAGTGGTAGTGAGGTCGTGAGTTCAAATCTCGGTCCAGTAGCATAGTTCTTTAGAATTTATATACGGATTTTCACGCCACTGGCTTTTCGGTGAAGGAAAACATCGTAAGGAAACCTGCATATGTTCGTAGAAGAAATTCGAAGGCGTTTGTGAATCCACCAACCCGCACTGGGCCAGCGTGGTGGATATGTCCAATCACCCTTCGTGGGTAGGCCTACGTTCTGCAGTGGACTATTAAAAAGGCTGGTACATGCCGAAAGTATCAATAAAATGTATGAAACAGTAGATTTTTCTCGAATTCCGAGTTGGCCCCATAGTAAAAGTTGTTCACAATGCTAGTCTGTTTAGGTGTAGTACGTTCTGGATAACCCTGTAGGTATGTACAAGGTTTGTTTTGCAAAGTGCAGAGACTTTCAGAGATGTAAATGCCCATCACTTTGAACAATTTTTACTACGGAACCAGCGGCAAAATCGCGAAAAAAAAATCCATACATTTTGTCGAGAATCAATAAACTCTTTGTATGGAAACGCAGTTTTTTTCTCGTAAATTCACTATGTTTCTATGTTTCGTTTTACTTCTTCTTAATATGTAGGTATATACACAATATACAGGGTTATTTCTAATCAATTAGCATCCTTTTAGGGGCTTATTCCGTGCATAACAACTTTTGTTCGGCCACATAAGTCAAAACTTACAATAAAATGTTGTTCCATAGAAAAATCTCGTTCACCCGCGACAAAATGTATGGAACAGCTGATTTTTTTTTAGTTTTGACAAAATTTACAGAACAATAGTTGTTAGTTTTGATGTACATAATAAGCCCCTAAATGAATGCTAATTGATTAGAAAAACCCTGTATACTTCCGAGGTGGTCCCATTTAAATTTTATCGAAATAATCTGAGCCGTTTTTGGTAAATCATCAATAATGTACATGAATGTCTCATCGATTCGTGCAAACTATTTAAATTCTGTACACGGTGGAAGTCTGTGTTGCGATTTTTTGCGAAAAATAATTATTTTTACGACGAACTAACTGCTCACCGGCTTAACCCGTCGAGGCAACATTTTGTGCAATTACCAAAATTCGTAAAATACTAGTTTTTAGGGTTCCGTACTCAAATGGTAAAGCCGTTGAGTACCGGGGCCCAACCCAACGACGTAACGTAAAGTATCTAACTTGTAGTATATTTTTATTTAGAAGCTAGCTGACCCGGGGAACTTTATATCACTTCGGTCAAATGTAATTTCGATGGTGTTTAGCGCCACGATGGCCAGATTCGGCACTTTTACACGTGAACATTTTAAATGAAAAAATTAAATTGATGTTTTTATTACGAGTATTTTCCTCGCGTTTTTTTTATTTTTTCTTCTTAAGAAACTTCTCCTGACAATAACAAACACAACAAAAAAGATTAGCCAAATCGGTCCAGCTATTTTTATGTACTACAACTTTTGCCAAAACTCAACAAATTTCCCAATTTTTTTAAAAGTGGAGTTGGTATTAAATACATTTTTTACGTACCTACCTAACTAATTAACACATTTTTGGATATTTACACAGTATCTCGTCTGAGGTCCAAGTTTCACGGGTGGCGCGCGCGCTTTTTACATAGAGTTAATTAGATTTAGACAGGCCAAATTATTTTACTATTTTATATAGGTAAGTAATTATATTATTATGATTATATTATTATAATTATATTATTTTTCAAACTTTGTTTGAAACTTTGTTTTTTTCAAAATTTGTTGGAAAAATATAATTTTACGATTTTTTTGAAGTCGTAGAACAAAAGATGTTTGTTTTGATGTACAGAATATAGCCCTGTAGCCCATGAGGATGCCAGATTGTTGCCAGATTAGTTACAAGAAACCCTGTATAAATACTCGTAGATTAAGATTATAAAAATGTATACCCACTTATTATGTTATTTATGAAACTAGCTTTTGCGTGCGGCTTCGCAAGCGTTTACTTTGCAAATCTGATTTCCACGAAAAAGTGTTTTTTTTTATTCAGGTTAACCCTTGTGACTCGCAACTCACTAGTACATTATATAGAGTTATTCCTAATCAATTAGCACCCTTTTAGGGGTTTCTTCTGTACATCAAAACTAGCAACCTATTGTTCTGCGACTTTTGTGAAAACTAAAAAAAATTAGCTGTTCCATACATTTTGTCGCGGGTGAACGATATTTTTCTATGGAACAACAACTTTTTTTTGAGATTTGAGAAAAGTCGTTGAACAAAAGTTGTTAGTTTTGATGTACAGAATAAGTCCCTGAAATGATGTTAATTGATTAGGAATAACCCTGTGTATTGTGACTTTCTGTTGGTAAAATAATTTTAAAATTTCATTAAATTATGCATTACATTTTTTTATATCGGTTCAATTGATGTAGATATTAGGCCCTACAACCTTATAAACTGTACCTATATAATTATAACAAATATATACAGGGTTATCCAAAATTAATAAATAAAGTAAAAGATGTACTTAATTCAGACCATCATTATGAACAAGTTTTACTATGAGGCCAAAGAAATTCGAGAAAAAAAATCAGCTGTTACATACCTACATTTTGTCGATTCCGAGTTGCAGTTTTAAATGGAAAAGCAATTTTTTTCTCGAAATTTGAGTTGACCCCATAATAAAAGTTGTTCGTAATGATGGTTTATATATCACATAGAAATTAAACTATCATTTTCCGGGATAAAATAGTAGTTTATGCAACTGTCATATAATGAAGGGTATTAAAACACGAGTGTGAGTTTATGCAACGAGAGCAGCGAGTTTCATAATAGTAACGAGTGTTTTAATACCCGTGTTATATGCAGTTGCATACACTACTTTATCTTCACTAATAAAAATAAAATAAAAACATATTGCGAAACATTAAATTCACGCGTACGTGTATTGTCACAGTGAACTTGGCGCCATTAAAATCTAACCAATGAGAGCGCAGCTGGGCGCGCAGGGCCAATCAGGAGCGAGCGCGCGATGTTATAATGAGATTTTACGATATCGATGTGGATATTATAACATCATGTGAAATTGCTTAAATTGAGTGTTTTGTTGTCTGCGCTATAACAGTAGTCATTATAAGTCAAGTATTGGAAACATAAGTAGAATGTTACAACATTAGTGTAGATAAAGTAGTATATGATACTTCGCGATCTTTAAACTATACACATACATAATTATTTTTTTCCAAAAAATGGCATGACCGACTTCAACCGTGTACCTACATACGAGTAATTCGCGAATATTTCGCACGGATCGATGTAGCATTTTTCACACTATTGTTGATTTATCAAAAATAGCTCAACCGATTTCGATAAAATTTAAATGGGACCAATTTCGGAGTATATTCTTTCTGGGTACTTCTTCGAGTAAGGCATTCTTTGGTGATTTTCGTGGCAATTTTCGAATTCAATTTTTTTTTCAAATCCTTGTTAGAATCTTAAAATATATGTAAAAGTAATATGTTATATAGAAGAGGCACCTCATAGAGCGATATACTTACAGAGATAATCGAGGTTAAAAAAATGGAGGCCACGCAAATCATAAAACACCCCACGAAAATGATAATTTTAAATTGACTTTCTCAGATGAGTTACTTACTGTTACTTCATATTGAAAATAAGTTATTATGTTATGATAAGGTAAAAAATAGGTAGGTTACTAAGGCAGAAATCGTATTTAGTAGTATCAGTCCAACATTATTTAAAGAAATTACAAAAATGAAAAATTAAAAAAAAACATCTTAAAAAATAACAAAAATAGTTGGTTTCTAAAGCAGATAACGTTTTTAGTGGTATCAGTCCAACATTATTTATTACTAGCTGACCCGCTGCTAAACGAACTATGCGGTCAGAAGCTGATGGTACTGGTGAATCAGCACGTGACAATAGCAATGGAGGAAGAGTTTCTTCCAATGTATCACGGTTTTCTTTGTAATGAGTTTCTGGTACTTGTATGAGTTTCTCAACAAGGCAACGTTTAGCTTGATTTTTTTCTTTAGGTTATATTTTCGGGAACTTATTCTACATTTCTTTCGTTTTGCTTTATGCTCGTGGCGGTTTAAGTCATGAATATAAGTATTTTTCCTTCGGTTTTCGTTTCATAATATCTCGTTCGATTTTTCGCTTTGAACTCTTCATTAAGTTTAAGCCTCAACTTTAACCTTCACTCGGATAACTTTTTTCTTTCTATTTTTTCGTATCTTGTTAATGGCATTTTTGGTCAAAAATGTTGATAATCCATTATAATTTTACTAAACTTAAATATAGGTATCTAATCTAAAGCTATTTTCAATTGTTTTATTTATTTATACATGCACGATTAATGTGACAACGCGAACTTAATGGTATATGGAATTCTCTGCCAGTTAAGTCAGAAACCCACAGAACGTGACATTATAAGTTTGATTTAAACTAAGTTACATTTAACTTAAGTAATATAAAATATTATCATTCATAACTAATACAAAACTCAAAGTGGTTTTATTTGCATGGACAAAAATTGATTTGCGTGGGTCAAAACTACCACGTAAACCACGCAAATCACGACCACGAAAATCAAAATAAATCCTTTATGCTAAAAATATACAAAAACCTTTTAAACAAATAAACTGTGTTTTGATTATAAGTTACGTTACTTTATATTTGTTCGCTACAATATTTTACTAAATAAATAAATTCACAGACACTGGAGATAATTAAACCACGCAAATCAAAGTTTTGAGAAACCAAACCCACGCAACAATGTTCTTACCTCTATTTTTTTTAAACTCGACGCACCATCACAAAAGCACTCTGCCCAGCAGTCGGAGCGCAATTAGTTTTTAACTTGAAGTAGGATTATGCAACATCAGGTCGCGAATTTAGAGATGTGCTAGTGAAATTATAATAATCCATGCAAATCAGGAACTACCTTGGGACAGTTACATTTAATTTTTTTTCAGGCAATGTAGTTCTTTAAGAACTATGGTCTAATTTTTTATAGTATTTTAAACTTTTTAGGACTTGGTGTGTATTTTTTTGGTAACGATGTATCGTTTAGTTTAAAATATATAATTCACTAAGTGATCAGATCGGGGATTGGGACACTCCACGAAAATCAAAGAATGGGGGTATTTCATTTTTTTATCATATTTATTTTTAAATATAATTGAATAATAATCAGTATCCCAGTTTAGATAGGTTTTAAGCTTTCCGCGAAAAAAAAACTGGCTCGCTGACTTTAAAATTTCTATTATTTTTAAGTAAAGCCGCTTGAAAACTCTGACCAAAAGAATGACCCTTCTAGTCAAAAAAATATCTGAATTGGACCACAACGTACAAAGTTATCCGTGAGTATACATAAAAAAAATTATATATACGCATCGACCATAGACCATATCCTCCGATTCGACGGTTAAAAATCAAGCCTATTCCTCCCTCTGCTGGTGCGTGAAAGAGTAACAAACAAAGAACAAACACACTTTCGGATTTATAATTTTTTTTTAATTTAAAAAAAATATTAAAAAAAGTAATTAAATTTAATAATCATAATAATTTTAAATTTAATAAAATTAATTTAAAAAAATAATTTAAAATATTTAAAAAAAACAGTAAAGATTTTACTATTGGTACTGAACCATTGAATTATTTTTAGGTTTTACGCATTTCCTTGCAGAATACCTACGTTTGCACATCTGGTTATCTGACTTGTAAAAATATTTTAATGTATTTTGAAGGGCAATTTAGGCTTATTATGGTACTTCATTGTTTTAGATATTAAAATAACACAATAATATGATATTGTCTTTCAATAATTTATTTTACCCCAAAAATGGCACAACCGACTTCAGTCGAAATAGAGAGTATAGCCCATTTTTAGGGTTCCGTACCCAAAGGGAAAACGGGACCCTCTTACTAAGACTTCGACGTCCGTCTGTCTGTCTGTCTGTCACTGGGCTGTATCTCATGAACCATGATAGCTAGGCAGGTGAAATTTTCACAGATGATGTATTTCTGTTGCCGCTATAACAACAAATACTAAAAACAAAATAAAATAAATACTTAAGGGGGGCTCCCATACAACAAACCTGGTTTTTTAGACGTTTTTCGCTCTATACAGTCGAACCTGGCTAACTGAGAACTGGATAAGTGAGAAACCTCTATAAGTGAGAGTAATTGCCAGGTCCCGTCATTTTACCCCTTATAATACCTCTATAAGTGAGAGACCAAAACCTCTATAAGAGAGAGTCGTTTTTCCCTCATGGACCTCTATAACTGAGAGTACTACTTGTCTGAACCTCTATAAGCGACAGTTGAGGGTAATGAAACCTCGGCACTTTATGGCCCATTCTTAAATTTCGTGGAACTACCGTTGATTTTGGGATCGTGTTCTATTTATAAATTTTTTTGTGTTTTGTGGAAATAACTACCATTGTTTTTGTATCGCTTTTTTTTTGGAATGGCCATACGTGCGTCTATACTATCCTTTTTGTTGAAATAGTATTCTATTCAAAATTATTTTGGATTTTTCTTTCATCTACCTAACATTATTTTTGTATCACATTCTTTTGGAATAGCCACACGCATTTACACTATCTTATTGGTCAAACGTACTAAAAATTATCAATTGCGGAGAAAGGTTCAGTGTTAATTAATAAATCTTTAGGAATACAAAAATAAATATCACTTAACGATAAGCTTGAGATTGGTATTTAATACGATCGAAAGAGGAAAATCTCGAAATAAAATACACAATGAATTTGATTTATCACAATCCAACTTTTATAACATAATAAAATCAAAAAACCCTTCTCAGTGCTTTAGGACAGGGAAATATTAAAAAGACCAGACTTTTTTAATTTTCCCAGTTTAAAAAAGTGCCTTTTAGAATGAATAAATAATCATCTATGTTTAATTCTAATCAACACAATCGTACAATTAGTACCTATATACTATTTATTATTAACATATTGATTATTCTTCACGCATGTAGATACCTACATAAAAATGAACGCATTTAAACCTCTGTAAGTGAGAGAAGCCACTTCTGAAACTGGATAAGTGAGAAACCTGGATAAGTGAAAAACCTCTTTAAGAGAGAATTAAATGGCGGTCCCTTCAACTCTCTCTTATCCAGGTTTCACTGTATTTATAATGGTAACGGGTAGATGCTTGAAATTTTCACAGAATATTTAGTTTTATAGTCACTTCAATAATAAATAATAAAATAAATATTTAAGGGGGTCTCCCATACAGTACGGAACCCACCGTGCGCGAGTCTTACTCGTACTTGGCCCATTTTATGATTATCGTTTAAATTTCAAAAACCACTCAATTGATTGTGGTAAAAATATTTAAATGAAATCACCTCTGGAGTACATAGAATTATCAAAATATTAAAAATAATTGGCGGTAGATGCTTGTAATATTAAAAGAATTTTTAGCTAAATACGTGTTTCAAAAATATGTTATTATTAAATTAAAATAAAGTAAATATTTAATGTGTAATTATTGTATTTAGTTTGTGATAATAATTATTATTATTTTTCCACATTTGTTTAACATCACCAACCACATTTTTGTACTCTAATTTCTGTCCATCCAAAGGTTGCCTGGAAGAAATCGCTCAAGGTGATAAGGCCGCCCTTGTACCACCTAATTTTAATAATATTATGTAGCATATGTCCGATAGTGGGCGTCTTGAGGCTAAAACGACGACAACCACGATGTCACGTGAAAACAACACGAGACCAACTTGATATAGCAACTGATGTTGAGCTTATACAAAACTGTAGTCTATAGGCTAATATTAGAGATTTGTATCTATAGGCTTACAGGGTAGAGAGCTGACGCCATTTTCGTCGTCTAGCGACCCGCCCCGGCTTCGCACAGGTGTATTATATACATTAAACCTTCCAATCACTCTATCTATTTTTAAAAAACCGCATCAAAATCCGTTGCGTAGTTTTAAAGATATAAGCATACACGGGGACAGACAGCGGGAAGCGACTTCCTTACATAGTATAAAATAAAGTCGCTATTTTCGTTTGTTTGTTTGTTTGTTTGTTTGTCTGTATGCTTTAATCTTTAAAACTACGCAACGGATTTTGATGCGGTTTCAAGAGGAAGGTTTATATGTATAATACACCTGTGCGAAGCCGGGGCGGGTCGTCTAGTTGTTTTATATTATACTTTGTTAGTTTTGTTTCTTCGAAATCACATAGTTTACGTAATAGCGTAAGCGTTCGCCTTTCAGCCACTTTCTTGAAAGCAAAGAGTCTGCTTTTTTTTCTATGTGGGTAGACGCAGTTAGTGCGGGTTAACCTCTGTGCGGTAATCATTCAGTGTTTTAGTGCCTCGCCGATCAGTCACGTTTTTATATTTCCAACAAAAAGTGCAAACGATGCTAAATCGTAGTCAACAAAAACGAGAACAGTGATGGTATATTCAAGAACGAAGACAAGGATAATTGGAAGGAGGAAAGGATAATTGTTAATTGTGATAAACGCAAGTTTTATTTCCGTGTCAGTACCTAATCAATAAAAATTCTATTCGGTACTTCTGGACAGAATAAAAGAAAAGGTATTTAAAAATAATTGATTGTTGTTTTTATCTTCTTAACCAAATTAAAGATAATTATATTGTGAATACTAGGACTTGAAGCCGTGGTGGTCTAGTGGTAATGACACCCGCCTTACAATAGTGAGGTCGTGGGTTCAAACCCGGTCCCGAACCAATGAATTCCTTGGAATTTATGTACGGAATTTCACACCACTGGCTTTTCGGTGAAGGAAAACATCGTGAGGCAACCTGTATATGTCCAAGGAAGAAATTCCATGGCGTATGTGAATCCACCAACCCGCACGTCAGCGCGGTGGATATGGCCCAATCATCCTTCGTGGGTAGGCCTACGTCCTGTAGTGGACTATTAAAAAGGCTGGTACAGTACAGTACAGTACTAGGACTATATCCGTATCGAACGTTTGGCATATAGTCACTTTTCAAAAGTGCTGTGTTCATCTTAAGGGGATGGTACCTTCACAACAATTGGAAATTTTGAAAATTTGCTTGATATTGTGACTGTGTACATATACAAGTAACCGTCACGCTGATCAAAAATTAACAATCAGCCAAGTACGAGTCGGACTCGCACACGGAGGGTTCCGTACTGTATGGGAGAGCCCATTCTATGAAAATTCCAAGCATCTACCTGTTACCATTTTTCACAGAGCTATTACGACTAGAGAGATAGCGCTGTTGTCGCTTGAGGCAATTCTCAACCACAAAAATGTATGGAAAATCTTGGCTCAGTGCTGTCAAAACTGTCAAATATGTATTGCAATTTGACACTACTGAGAGAAAAACACGGCAACTAGCCACTGAATCGAGATATTATTTATGTCTCTTTCTAACTCATGCCATGTTAAATCATTGTATCTCTTTCTTTCTTTTCTCGATCGACCACATTATCCCTCTGGTATCTCTGTGCCATTTTTAATATAGAGCGAAAAACGTCTAAAATTTAGGTTTGTTGTATAGGAGCCCCCCCTTAAATATTTATTTTATTCTGTTTTTAGTATTTGTTGTTATAGCGGCAACAGAAATACATCGTCTGTGAAAATTTCAGCTGGCTAGCTATCATAGTTCATGAGATACAGCCCGGTGACAGACAGACGGACAGACAGACACACGGACAGACGGACATCGAAGTCTTAATAATAGGGTCCCGTTTTTACCCTTTGGGTACGGAACCTTAAAAACAACATAATACGTCATTAGTTTTACACAGCTTAGTATCAAAGTCTTCGGGGGAGGGGTAACAAAATTCAACCAACAGCTTACTGACGGCAAATACGTAAATCCGCCACTGTTTTCGTCAAAGGTCGCCGCGACCCTAGGTCTCAGCGGTTATGGAACGGACTACCTATAGTAGATAGAAAGACAACATTCACGCGCGGGTGACTCCGTTGACCTCTTCGTTTTCCTGGTACACGTAAAAACATTTTTACGCACGATTCAATGCATCTTAGCTATTTTAGTTTAACCTTTAAGTTTTGCATGTTGTCTGCACCTGTACGGCCAAGTACATCCCTAAGTTCGTATTGGCCGTGTGGCCAGCTCTGGCGTCATAGTTTTTAGGGTTCCGTACCCAAAGAGAAAAAAGGGACCCTATTACTAAGACTTCGATGTCCGTCTGTCCGTCTGTCTGTCCGTCTGTTACCGGGCTGTATCTCATGAACCATGATAGCTAGGCAGCCGAAGTTTTCACAGATGATGTATTTCGGTTGCCGCTATAACAACAAATACTAAAAATAAAATAAATAAATATTTAAGGGGGGCTCCCATACAACAAACCTGAATTTTTAGACGTTTTTCGCTCTATATTAATAATGGTACCAGGTAGATGCTTGAAATTTTTACAGAATATTTAGTTTTATATTCCCTTCAATAATAAATAATAAAATTAAAATAAAATGAATATTTAAGGGGGGGCTCACATACAGTAGGTACGGAACCCTCCGTGCGCGAGTCCGACTCGTACTTGGCCGATTATTAAACCTCTGAAACCGCCTTAGGCCGAAGATTCAGGTTATAATGGTTCAAGAACAACAATTTAACGTGTCATCCGAGCCCCGGTAGCGCATTAGTTAGAAAATACTTTTATAGGCAGTACTGTACTGTATCGGCCTTTTTAATAGTCCACTGCGGGACGTAGGCCTAGCCACGAAGGGTGATTGGGCTATATCCACCGCGCTGACGTGCGGGTTGGTGGATTCACATTCGCCATCGAATTTCTTCTATGGACATAATATGTAGGTTGCCTCACGATGTTTTTCTTCACCGAAAAGCCAGTGGTGTTGAAATTCCTTACATAAAATCCAAAGAACTTATTGATACGGGACCTGGATTTGAACCCATGACCTCACGATTGTAAGGCGGGTGTCACTACCACTAGACCACCACGGCTTTTAAGGCAGTCGTAGTTTTAAAAATTCTCGAATAAGATAATATAAAAGAATTCAGATAAGTATGTTGAAGTTGTTTGCCGCATAACGACTACTTCTAATCGCTATTTAATAGTCTAGAAGATAATTCACGATAACCATTTGGGAAACGTAGTCTTAATTGATAAAAAATGATGTCATTTATCAGGGAAGATAATTAATTTCATTAGGTAACTATGACGTTTTCACCTAAATCGGCGTTCACACTCACCTAAATCTATCTATTCAGCCTGTTCCACCCACTGCTGAGTATTTATAGGCCTCCTCTCTTTCTCGCTATTTTATCCGGACCTGTGCTAGCCTCATCCATTTCCTTTCGACAAGTTTGATGACGTCATCTGACCATCGGGCTGGTGGTCTGCCTCTATGTCTTCGTCCTTCTCTTGGGTACCACTAGGTGACTACCTTGCTCCACCTGTTGTCATCCCGTCTAGCCAAGTGTCCTGTCCATCTCCATTTTAGCTTGGCGATGCGTGTGCCAACATCTTCGACTTGTACGACGTCGAATTTCCACGTTTAGGACACGATCAACCAAGCGGATACCTAGCATGGATTGTTCCATAGCTTTTTAAGCTACACGGATTTTGTAAATATGCTCAGTTAGTAAGCGGCCATGTTTCGGCGCTGAAAGTGAGTATGGGCTGCACACATTGGCTATAAACCTTGGTCTTCAGGCATTGTGGGTTTTTAGATATTAAGATGTCACCAAGTTTTCCAAATGCAGCCCACCCTAGCTGTACACGCCTAGCAATCTCTTTCAGCTGTGAGTCTCGGTCGAAAGACAGACAATGACCAAGATAAATGTTATCATTAACTACCTCGATGTTGTAGTTATATACGACGACACTAGGTATTCGGGACGTAAAACCTTTAGGAGTAACCCTGACGTGAAATAGTCTCGTCCTAAAGGTTTTTTATTCTTATTATAGATTATTTCACGTCAAGTCACGAAATGTGAATTTCCAAAAAGTGTATGTAGCATCCTTAGATAGTATAAAATAAAGTCGCTATTTTTGTCTGTTTGTTTGTCTGTATGCTTAAATCTTTAAAACTACGCAACGGATTTTGATGCGATTTTTTTTAATGGATAGAGTGATTCAAGAGGAAGGTTTATATGTATAATACACCTGTGCGAAGCCGGGGCGGGTCGTCTAGTTAATTTATAAAATGTACCTACATCATAAAATTGCACAGTTTTGTAGCATTGTACAGATCCAATTTTCATTATTTACCATAAACTTATCTTTGCAATATTTACATGCAGTTCCTAAGTAGCATGTTTTGTAAAGTTAGGTCATAAGTACTACTTCAGTAAAAATAGACGTCTTTTTGGTCAACTTTGCACTAAATTTACGAACCAGTTTTTTATAAAGTTTAGAATTACTTATTTTGCATAAAATCACAAAATGCTGATTGATCCAGATGGAGCTGCAAGTGCAATCTTAAAAAAACGGTTTTGGCCGATATCTCGGAAACTATGCACTTTAGGGCAAAATTTATAGAGACTATTATTGTAGACAGTAAAATATTAAATCTTTTGTTACCAGTAAACTTTTTGTGTAGCTTACCGTTTACGATTTATCGCTCATTTAATGAACCGGTTTTTGAAAACCAAAATGTAAAAAAAAATGTATAAAACATATATAAACTGATCTTCATTATATAGTATAAAACAAAGTAATAATAATAATAATAATAGTAATAATAAATTGATTCTACTATTCTCAAACATGCAACCTCTCACAATAGGAACCTACATCTAACCTACATCGATTACAAAAAAGCATTCGACAGTGTTCCACATACCTGGTTAATACGCATTTTACAAATCTACAAGATAGACCCGGCTATAATAAACTTCCTGAAGGGTGCCATGGCTGACTGGAGAACGACATTATCACTGACTGTCAATACAACATCTGTTACAACTGACGAAATCTCCATAGATAATGGCATTTTTCAGGGAGATTCCTTGAGTCCCATATGGTTTTGCCTAGCTCTCAATCCACTATCTAAAATATTAAACGAGTTAAAACTTGGTTACAAATTAACACCGCAAACCTCAATCAATCATCTCATGTACATGGATGACATAAAAATATTTGCCAAATCTGAAAAGGAAATGGATAAACTCATTGAAGTTACGACTCAATTCAGCTCCGACATCAACATGACATTTGGGCTAGATAAGTGTAAAACTCTTCACTTGCGCAAAGGTAAAGTAAGCAGTAGCAATAGTAATAATAACGATGAAAGCAACCCCGAACAGATCAGATTTACAGAAATGGAAGAAAATGAAACATATAGGTATCTTGGACTTAATCAAGGCAAATCAATAAATCATACAGAAATCAAAAAACAATTAACTCAAGAATATATACGTAGACTAAATCAAATATGCAAGAAACCTCTTTTCTCAAAAAACCTAGCTAAAGCAATCAATACATATGCAATACCAATTTTGACTTACTCTTTCGTAATTGTAAAATGGTCAAACACAGACATCAACAACCTAGAAATAAAAACAAGAACCACATTAACAAAGCACAACTATCTACATCCTAAATCTGCAATTGAAAGAACAACAATAAAAAGAGAAAAAGGTGGACGAGGTTTGATAGACCTAAAACTTCTATGGGAAGGACAAATACAGAAATTAAGAAATTTCTTTTACGAAAAAGCCAACAATAGTGAAATCCATACAGCCGTAGTAGAAACAGATACAAACTTTACACCTTTAAATCTAAACAATAACAATAGCGAATTCACAACTACTCATAACGCAGAAAATCTTAAAATGTCAAAATGGCGAAGTAAAGAGTTACATGGTAGACACATACACGACTTAGAACAACCGCATATCGACCTCCAAGCCTCTAACAAATGGCTGAAACTAGGATCACTATTTCCGGAAACTGAAGGATTTATGATAGCCATCCAAGACCAGGTCATCAACACCAGAAACTATAGGAAATTCATAATAAGAGACCCTAATACACTAAACGATAATTGTAGAAAATGTAACCGCCATTCTGAAACAATACAACACATTACCAGCGCCTGTCCCAACCTCTCACAGACAGACTATACACACCGACATAATCAAATAGCACACATAATACATCAAAAATTAGCTATCAACCATAAACTCATACCAAAAAAACCTACGCCGTACTATCAATACTCACCGAAACCTGTACTGGAGAACACCAGCCACAAAATGTACTTTGACAGAGCAATATTAACTGATAAAACCATTCACTACAATAGACCTGATATTACCTTGATTGACAAACAAAACCAAACAGTATATTTTATTGACATTGCCGTACCGAACACCCACAATCTACATAAAACTATAACAGAAAAAATTAACAAGTACACTGAACTTAAAGAAGAGGTAATAAGAATTTGGAAGATGAATAAAGTATACATCGTGCCACTGGTGCTATCCAGTACAGGAGTGATTCCTAAACACCTGCTTCAATCCCTTAAAATCATAAATATACCAGAAAACACATTCATGACGATGCAAAAGGCCGCAATTCTGAACACATGTCGCATTGTCCGAAAATTCTTACAGGAAGATTCAAACTTCCAACCTGTTACAGAACATGAGACTCACTTGGCCTAGGCCCGTGATCTCATCATAATTTTACCGAAGTATCTTAAATACTTCGAGATGTGAAAACGAAATAAAAATAATAATAAATCGTTTATTTGGACATAAGATAACAATGTTCTTAGTACTAATTGACCCAAAGGCTCCTAAACTAGTTAAAAACTGTATTTTAGGAGCCGATGGCTTCTCCTTAAAGTATTCACAATACATTTGTTAATATTATGCCTAATTATTAAACTAAGGGATTTCCTTCATCAAAAAAATTTTTTTTTTAGAAATTTAACTTATTTAAAATAACAAAAATACTATTACACTTCAAACAACCTATTCAACATGCATATTGTGTGTGTGTGTGTGTGTGTGTGTGTGTGTGTGCGTGTCATATATTGTGCAGTTATATTTTTATGTTAATTACTAATCAGGTTTAATTCGTAAAATCACGTTACTCAGTAAAAGTTAGTATAGTTAAAAGTAGCTTCCCGCTGTCTGTCCCCATGTATGCTTATATCTATGGATTTTGATGCGGTTTTGTTTGATAGATAGAGCGATTCAAGGGGAAGGTTTACATAATATATAATACACCTGCACGGGAAGCATGGCAAAGGGACTAATAGTCTTTCCACCATTATATGCCTTTGAAGAAGAAATAAAGTATGGATTGACAATGACATCTGACATTAAGAGTGGATAAAATGGTTTTCTCCCCTTGCTGTGCTACCCGTGCTGCGAAGCCGGGGGTCGCTAGTTAAATACCCTATAAGAGATGGCAATAAAATTTTATTGCTTGTATTGGAACGGCTTAATATTATATTTTCTAGCTTATCGTTGAAAATTTCGTCTAATCGGTCATTTAGATAATAGTAGGCATATTTTTTAGTTTTTTATGAAAAAGTCAAATATTCTTTTTCGATATCTTTTAGATTTTACGCCCCGTATATTTACGCAAAAAAATCTGATGTTTCATATAACTTCATATTTATACTCTATGCTGATATGTGATGTGTACTTAGAGTTTGTGACCTTGAACCAAATGATAGAAAAACTGATTTTTCGGGTTTTCCGAGTAGTTCCTATAGTAAAAGTTGATCATTAGGGCGAGTAGAATAGTATCATAGTCTACCTAGAAATATATCTTTCGTTTTATAGAGATACAACCCGATTTTTTGAGCAAAACGCAGCGGAAGACAAAACCGTTATCTTATTTGATTACGCTGTTATCAGTAATTCAGTAGGAAATTTTTAATTACTTACTCTTACTTACTTTTATCCACTTCGTCGGTTCAGAGCAATTAAACAATAATATGTAGAGATTGTACTGTACTGTACTGTACCGGCTTTTTTAATAGTCCAAATTTTTTGACTAAAATGAATAAAAATAACATTAAATCAGTGGACGATTCAATTGTTTTAAGGGTTCCGTACCCAAAGGGTAAAAACGGGACCCTATTACTACGAGTCCGACGTCCGTCTGTCCATCTGTCTGTGTATCTCATGAACCGTTATAGCTAGAAAGCTGAAATTTTCACAGATGATATATTTCTGTTGCCGCTATAACAACAAATACTAAAAACAAAATAAAATTAATATTTAGGAGGGGCTCCCATACAACAAACTTGAATTGTTAGCGGTTTTTCGCTCGATATTAATAATAGTAACAGGTAGATGCTTGATATATTTACAGAATTTTTATTTGTATATACAATTCGATAGTAAATAAGGGATACAGTACGGAACCCTGCGTGTGCGAGTCCTACTCGTACTTGGCCGATTATTTTTATGATCCCATTTCTTTTCATGCAGTTGTATTATAAGTAGTATTCATCATCATGTTTTAGTCCGTAATCGCCCACTACAACAACAACAACAACACTTTATAAGACAACCACATTACTTATAAAACAGATTATAAGGACAAAAACACCGACTACTAACTACCTAGACTACTAAAACCACACTCTGAGCATCTTGTAAGCCATTAATCTCGGTCTTGTGCCAGTCTTGTCCAAGTAGTTTTATTGCAGTTAATAAAGGCGTTATTTAATGTATGTACTATTGTTTTGTTGCAGAACACAATGGCACTGAGAATTGACATTGGTTTGCTGTTATTCAAATACACACTTCCCGTGGTCACGTAGGACGGTGACGATAACCGGTGCATGTGCCTTATCTGGACTGTGATACTTTATAGCAATGGCGGACGCGCAGTCTGACGAAACTAAAGCCGTAAGTACTTATCTACTTACCTACTTACTTAGTGTTTTAAGGCTGTTTATTGTAGATTTTTTGCTTTTTTGGGAAATAAATAGAAAGTAGCTACCTACGCTCATAGCAAGCAGAACTAAGAACAGCTGTTTTTAGGGTTCCGTACCCAAAAAGAAAAACGGGACTCTATTACTAAGACTTCGTTGTCCGTCTGTCCGTCTGTCTGTCTGTCACCGGGCTGTATCTCATGAACCATCATAGCTAGGCAGCTGAAATTTTCACAGATGATGTAATTCTGTTGCCGCTGTAACAACAAATACTAAAAATAGACAAAATAAATATTAAAGGGGGGCTCCCATACAACAAACCTGATTTTTTAGACGTATTTCGACCTATATTAATAATGGTAACAGGTACATGCTTGAAATTTTCACAGAATATGTAGTTTTATATTCACTTCTATAATAAATAATAAAATTAAAATAAAATAAATATTTACGGGGGGCTCCCATACAGTACGGAATCCTCCGTGCGCGAGTCCGACTCGTACTTGGCCGATTTTTTAAATACACACTACCTGTTATGTGGTCACGTACTCGTAGGTCGGCGACGATAACTGGTGCTTGTGCCCGATATCTGGGCTGTGATACTTTATAGTAGTTTATGGCAATGGACGCGCAGTCTGGCGAAACTAAAGCCGTATATTAGGCCCAATTATGAAGGCACCATCGTAGTTATATTAGCAATTTAGAATATTTCTGTTTCTTTTTCACTTTAGGCAGTCGATATGTTCTCTTTGTCGACGATAATTATTTTTCGCAAAAAATGATAAAACCGCCTTCCATCGTCTACAAAATTCGAATATTTCGCTCGAATTGTTTACATTATTGTTGATTTTTCAAAAAGGGCTTAGCCGATTTCTGTAAAATTTAAATGGGACCACCTCGGGAGTATATCCTTTCAAATCACAATTTACAAAATTATCGATGACATACTTACACACAAAAAAATATACATATCCTTACATAGTATAAAATAAAGTCGCTATTTTTGTCTGTTTGTTTGTCTGTATGCTTAAATCTTTAAAACTACGCAACGGATTTTGATGCGTTTTTCTTAATGGATAGAGTGATTCAAGAGAAAGGTTTATATGTATAATACACCTGTGCGAAGCCGGGGCGGGTCGCTAGTTTTAAATATACATAGGTACATGTACCTACCTACAGACGAACATAGAACCTCTTCCTTTTTGAAAGTTGGAAGACCGTTACAGTACAGTAAACAATAACGTTTGCTTGCAGGTTGTGTAAGTGATAACACGTGTATTTTTAATAAAAACAGCGCTACCTAGCTAACTAATTCTTATCGATACGACCTTTCTCGTAAAACAACAATGTTTTAATTAATCAGTTCTCTTTGAATTTGAATACTGTTGTCGTTTAAAGTCATGGTGACTTAGTTTTTAGGGTTCCGTACTCAAAGGGTAAAAACGGGAACCTATTACTAAGACTTCGATGTCCGTCTGTCTGTCTGTCACCGGGCTGTATCTCATGAACCGTGATAGCTAGGCAGCTGAAATTTTACAGATGATGTATTTCTGTTGCCGCAATAACAACAAATACTAAAAATAGAATAAAATAAACATTTTTCCCATACAACAAACGTGATTTTTAGGAATTTTTTGCTTGCTATTATTAACGGCAAGAGGAATGGGGCTTCCTTACGGTACGGAACCCTTCGTGAGCGAGTCCGACTCGCACTTGGCCGATTTTTACTATTTTCCAAGGCTGCACTGGTCTATAGTAAAAGAATGCTGAAAGGGTATTGCAGTGGACTCGTGAAGTGTTCAGAACCAATCATGTTTTTTACCCAACTGCCAAGGAAGGGTAGTGTTTTTTGGCGCTAAATAGTAATATAGTTTAGTTTTTTTTATCTCAACTTATCGAGTATTAATCAGCATGATGATGACAACTCTACTAATCAGTATACTACTATCTATATACATATCTACTTTTTAGGGTTCCGTACCCAAAGGGAAAAACGGGACCCTATTACTAAGACTTCGATGTCCGTCTGTCTGTCTGTCACCGGGCTGTATCTCATAAACCATGATAGCTAAGCAACTGAAATTTTCACAGATGATGTATTTTTGTTGCCACTATAACAACATATACAAAAAAAAAATTAAGGGGGGCTCCCATACTACAAACCTGATTTTTTAGACGTCTTTCGCTCTATATCAATAATTGTTACAGGTAGATGCTTGAAATTTTTACAGAATATTTAGTTTTATATTCACTTCAATGATAAATAATAAAATTAAAATAAATTAAATATTTAAGGGGGGCTCCCATACAGTACGGAACCCTCCGTGCGCGAGTCCGACTCGTACTTGGCCGATTATTTATCTAAAACTATCGAGTATTAATAAGCATGATGATGACAGCTCAAGTAATCAGATATAGGTACGAATATACATATCTACTTTTTCTTTCGTTGAAACGACAATTTTATTATCAATAGGCCACCATTATTCTCACGAAACAATTATTTTCAAAACAACTACAATACTCGTACAATCTAGATTTGTCATTGAATGATTGTTTTGAAAATATTATCAGACAATTCATTGACAGAGGCCGAGTAAAAGGAACAGTGTATCGAACAATTATATCTATTGGTTACTTACCTTCTGATGGCCTAGGTTTGATAAAAAATTAGTATAATATACCTAATTAAAAAACCCCCGACACAAAAATATTTGACAACAAACTTTCAATTGACAACCATTTTGGGCACATTTGTAGAATTTTGGTTCTTCCATCCCCAATTTAACCCACCATAACTCTTAAACGGCTCAATCGATTTTTTATAAAACATAGCTAAGGTGGTTCGGGCGCTATGATGCCACAGACAGACAGACAGACACACAGACAAACAGACACGTCAAACTTATAACACCCCTCTTTTTCGTCGGGGGTTAAAAATGTCAAATAGTAAATGAGTGCGTGACTTTGTTGAGCGACGTTGTGCCGACCGACTGCTGATGCCGACTTATGTACAGTAATATCCCGGACTTACGCGATAGGTGGGAGTTAACCACTGTCGCGTAAGTCGAATTCGCGTAAGTCGGGGTTCAACTTTGCATGTATAATAATCGGCCAAGTACGAGTCAGACTCGCGCACGGAGGGTTCCGTACTGTATGGGAGCCCCCCTTAAATATTTATTTTATTTTAATTTTATTATTTATTTTTGAAGTGAATCTAAAACTAAATATTCTGTGAACATTTCAAGCATCGACCTGTTATCATTATTAAAATAGAGCGAAAAACGTCTAAAAGATCAGGTTTGTTGTAATATTTATTTTATTTTCATATCCCCTTAAATATTTATTTATTTTCTTTTTAGTATTTGTTGTTATAGCGGCAACAGAAATACATCATCTGTGAAAATTTCAGCTGCCTAGCTATCATGGTTCATGAGATACAGCACGGTGACAGACGGACAGACAGACGGACAGACGGACATCGAAGTCTTAGTAATAGGGTCCCGTTTTTACCCTTTGGGTACGGAACCCTAAAAACGTATAAAGAACGCATATAAATACGTTCGAAATTGTCGTTAAACGAATGTGCACTGCGTGCGTAAAACAATTCCACTAGAAACACGTTTGAACATAGAATAATTATTCTATGCGTTTGAATATGTCGTAAACAGAAAACGCTGATGCGCTCGGTGATCAAAAACGAAACTGCGTGTCTCCGAATTCGCGTAAATCGGGGTAGCGTAAGTCGGGGTATTACTTACTGTAATTTCATGTCACCAAGCAATATAACCTTTCATTATTTATTTGTCGCAAAAAATGGCAAAACCGACTTTCATCGTGTACAAAATTCGAATAGTTCGCTCGATTTGATGAATACAATTTTTACATTGTTGTCAATTTTTTAAAAAGGCTCAGCCGATTTCGATAAAATCCTCGGAAGTCATCGTCGTTTAACCCGTCGTTATACCCTTTCGCTATAAGAATTTTTTTGATTCGGTTCACAATTGGCGAAAATATCGATAAACAGAAAAAAAACACACAGACGAATGTAGAATCTCATTCTTTTTAGAAGTTGGTTAAAAATAGAAGGTCAGTACTTGTCTATGGGGGCATCCTCTCATCTATCTAACTTTGATGCTCTCTTAAGCTTTAAGATTTCAAAGATTTATTTCATAATAATACTTAAATACGTTACAACTCTAGAATACATACATAAATTACATCTAACAATATATTATATACCTAAGTTACCTAGATTTTGTATTCTAGATGATAAAGATATTGCAGTGAGCCCCAAACTAAGCTGAATGCTTGTATTTTGGAGCTCGAGTGCGAAGTTTTTTTAAAAAGTTTGTGCGACAAAAGTTTAACATGCATTAAACAAATTATAAAATTAATGAGTACCTAAGTAAATGATTATAGCTATAGCTACTCTTATAGCTACTCTATTAGTTCTTATAACAGGAGATCTTCATAAGCCAATATCTCGACCCGCGTTTTGGTCCATACTCGCAAATCATGTTACGATTTAGATGCTAAACAGTCTTGCCAAATTTTATAGAAATCGGCTTATAAATTGCTTAAGCATTGCCATTCAGCGTGGCAATGCTGCCAGCATGCTGGGCACGCTGCCAACTGGCAGTGGGCGCGAGCATTTGGATTATCTTTACACCTTCAAGGGTCTGTGGATGATCCAATTGCTTGTATGTAGTAAGTAGTTTATGTTGCTTTAGATTATTTAAGTCTTGTTCTGTGTATGTGGCTATTAAAAAAAAATCGGCCATGTGCGAGTTGGACTCGAGGGTTCCGTACCGCATTGGAGCTTCCTTATCCCATTTCAAGCGTCTACGCCGTAAGCGTTATTAATATCGAGCAAAAAGCGTTGTATGGGAGCCCGCCTTAAATATTTATTTTATTTTGATTTGTTGCTATATCGGCAACAGAAATATATCATGTGTGGAAATTTCAACTGTCTAGCTATTACGGTTCTTGAGATACAGCCTGGTGACAGACAGACGGACAGACGGATGGACATAGCTGTCTTAGTAATAGGGTCCCGTTTCTACCCTTTGGGTACGAAAACCTAAAAAATCAAGAGCGAGTTGAGAAATAGGCTTATGCTTACTACAGTATTTTGTTGTAATATTTGTGGTTGCTTACTTATAATAAAGAACTTTTTTTTTTCAGCAATCGGGCCCAAGCAACACCGTAGAGATGGGTGACGTCTCGAAAAATATCGACGATAAAAATGGAACTGTAAGTACCTTTACGTAAAAACGATTTTTTAACTTGAAAATTTTCTTCAGTTTTATCTTTTTACTGACGAAAAAATCGAGTTGCAACGATTTTGGTCACGGGTAGACTCGTAGGCGGGTTGGTCGATGCAAATCAAAATTTCAAATTCAAATAATTCAAAAAGTATTTATTTACGAAAGCACATCAAGTTTTCGGAGGCTCTAGCTGCCAAACTGGGTGTACGGAAACCCGTGTTTTGGAAACTAGTTCCTACTCAAGGAACAATATTTTGTTGTGTACATATTTATTGAGGTTTTTGCTTTTATTTTGAACCATAGAATTATAAAATAAGAAGAAATTGAATAAGAAATATGTAGTACAGATTTGACATTAAGTATAATATTTTAAGATATAACATAATGCATACAGTATATAATTTATTGAACTGTAACAAAAACAATGGAGATAATTATTTTGTTTTGTTTTGTTTCAATCAGTGATGAGGTATTTATTTAAATATCTCGTAATTTTAGTACGCGATGTGTCCGTAGTATAAAAGAGCTAATAATAATCTGTCAAAGTTCCGTACACGTTTGAGCTGTACGAAAGTAATAAATAATGCCCCTACTTTTATTACTACCCTACTTTTATTTTATTTTCTATAAGTTTGCGTTTGACTACACACTGCCTGATGTTAATCAGATATGCGGTCTAGGGTGTATATACTCGAGATTTGAAAAATATTTGCTCTATTTCCCCAGATAACCCACGAATACCTTGACTACGAGCCTAACGGCTGGTTCGAGACTACCCTCACCCGAGTTGGCAGCTCTACAGACAACTTCTTCAAGAAAAATGACAGATCTGTGCACGTCATCCTGTACTTTGTACTCCATGGTATCTTGTTCGGATACTTCCTGGGATGTCTGTATTATCATATCACTTACAGTAAGTACCTATAGATTTTTTACTTTGCTTAGAGTTTTGTCAAAAAGAGAACCGTCGTGGCGTTACGGTGAACTAACAATAAGATTTTAATCAGCATGAAAACCGAATTGGTGTCTACCAAGTTCATGTCTACCAAGTACTATGAAAAAATAAACTTGAATGTCACCATGCTGTATTTTCTATACATTTATTATGCTTACATTAGTATTGGCCGCGTCCCACAAGTTGGCGGAAATGAAGATAGCTACAAGCTGCGCAATATCCAATCCTGACTTTAATTCTTATTCTGACTGAGGCTCACACAACCGCGCATTGATTGGATATTGCGCAGTTTCTAGCTAACTACATTTCCGCCAACTTGTGAGACGTGGTGACCCATACTGCAAACCGGCAATCTAATTGCGTAACAAAATTCCTAAAAATTAACGCATTTACAGTCTCTGTGGCCTTGGGATAATAATTTTTTACAGCATTTTTGTGATCTAGGCTGAACCAGATAATTCAGGTTTCAAAAGAATTCGTTGAAATTTATCAATATTTATCACTACTTTTGTCCAAAACAAAAGGCTTATAGGTATTGATTGATTTATTAGAAAGTTCCTATCTGATTAATATAATTTCACCACAACATCTAGATTTAGATGTCCTTGCAAAAATACTAGTAAGCAACGCAATTCTTTCTTTTGTGCGAGTTTGTTAATATTTAGTTGACTTTCAAAAAGAAGGAGGCTATCGAACTTCTGTAGTATTTTTAAATAATGCCTTAAGGCATTAAACAACTATATTGACGGAGTACTAAATAGTTGTTTTTCTTCGAGCAAATATCGATAGAGCCACAGTCCCTAAGTGAAAGTAGTAAAAAAATGTCCGAGCGCTGTCATACATACCGACTTATAATTCGCAATTACCCGTTTTCTCGAATTTCGACGTTATGTCACCTAATTAGTGCTTGTAACCGAGTACTTTGATGTCGCGCGGCGTTGTAGTCGGCTTGCAATCGCCTTTCAACTAACTAAAAAGTCTGCCCACTACGTAGCTTGGGCAGAGTTTTGGCTCGGACACTTTTTTTGCACGTTTGTGACTACATTTATTTGCTCGAAGTTGTTCTATAAAAAAAAACATAAGCCTAAGGACAGCTTTTCTTCGTGATTAATTGTGTGTTGTAAAAGTAGTAAGGGGAAGCCTATGTCCTGCAGTGGACGTCCTATGGCTGAAAAGAAGAAGAAGAAGTAGAAAAAGAAAAGAAGTACAAGGTGGTCATAAATTCATAATGATGAATTCAAAGATATGATTGAATATACCTGTACTTCTGTTCTCTAGACTAGAGATATATCTTATTTGCCAAGTGCTGAGACTTGTATTTGTTTATTATAATGAACAACTTTTACTACAAGACCAACTGCAAAATCGGGGAAAAACCCAAGACCCGGCAAGTGGACTTAAGACGTCCCGACAACTTTGATTATAAGGTAGTCAAAGCCCGACAATGTTTGCTAATGATCAAATTAACCCATTCACTGCCTTTCTGAAAAGTAACGATATTACCCAGATGCCGCAGTTATTATTACAGTTTAAAATCAACCGCCCATGGGCGGTCGAGACCGGTTGGTTGATTTTAACTTTCACGCCGAGGAAGGGCTCGGCGCTGAATGATTTAAGAATTTAAGACCGTTGGAACATGCTGGATACAGATCTTTTTGGGGATCTATAAGGGAGGCCTATGTCCAGCAGTGGACGTCCTTTGATTGAAACGGACGAATCCCTAAGCGAAACCTATTGAAGTGATAACGTCTTATAAATCGATGAACGCCGACTGCATGCACGAAAAAATGTCACGTTCCGCTTGAGCCGAGCGTGCAAGCGAGAGAGCAGAACAAGTGATAGAGAGGCATAATCGGTCTAAGCGTTCGGCTTGTTTCAGTTGTTGATTCAACAATGTTTTCTTATGACGTTATCACGTCAAACTATCGTCCGTAAGCCAACTTTATAGGCAAGCTTAGCTTACTTTAGCGGCGTTGTGCACTTTTGGGATGGGTAAAAATTTTAAACTTGCGTCAGGATATGACGTAACCTGAGGGCTAAGTAGGAGTTTCACGCTCGAACTCGATCGCGTTAACGTTTGATGCGATTTCTATGGAAATGGCGGAGCGCCATCTTGTGTCACGTACAGAAAACTGAATTGCTAAGTGTGAGTATTTTTTACGGGAATGTAACGAGCGCCAAACCGATCCAACACAAGCGCGGCAACGTCAGTGATTGGCTAACTCAAGCGTGTTTGTCAATGTGCTCGCGTGTGTGCTCGGCGCGCTCGGTCAACGCGACGTAAAAGTAATTCGATTTGATTTGCAAAACTCCCACTTGACACTCTGATCGAAAATTCGTAAGACGGAGGGAGCAAGTTTTCACTTCTGCCGGTACTCCCGGAGTGCAACACGTTGTTTTTTTTTAATTTTGTATGTTTGTTACAGTAAGCGAGCCTTTACAGCTGTGCAGCGGTTTTGGCAGCCTAACAGCAGTCTACGTCATCATCTACTTCTTCCTGATCTACTTCTACGTGGTGAAGCGCTACTTAGGCGCGTGGTTCGAAGCCACTGTATGGAACAGAGTTGAGAAGACTTGGCTTAAGCTCTGGCAGTTCGCGTAAGTAAGGCCTGACTTTACCCACCGCTTTTATACCTACTACTTTTCATCATCATTTCGTCATTTACAGATAGCATTAGTAGGTAGCCGTAGTAGACTAGTGGCAGCGACAACCGCCTTACAATCGTGAGGCCGTGGGTTCGCAAACCCCGGTCCCGTACCAATGAGTTCTTCTGAATTTATGTACGGAATTTAACACCACTGGCTTTTCGGTGAAGGAAAACATCGTAAGGCAACCTGCTTACGTCCGTAGAAGAAATTCGATGGCGTATGTGTATCTACTCTATCTACCAACTCGCACTGGGCCAGTGTGGTGGATATGGCCCAATGAGCCTTCGTGGGTAGGCCTACGTCTTGCAGTGGACTATTAAAAGGCTGATATATAAGTACGGTACAGTAGAATTTAATGTCTTAAAAGAAACATCCATGCACTGATATGGTATCCCTAATTTCTACTCCAGGTGGTTCCGATGGCTGTTCGTGACGGGCGTGATCGCGGCGATCATTGTGCTCCTCGTCTTTGACACCCTCGGCTCTTCGGAGAGGCTCATCTCTTTGCTGGGGCTGGCCATCATCATGGGACTTGGTGAGTCTTTGTTTATTCGTGTTGGGTATGAATTAATATGTCCTGATATACCTACCTTAGTGCCTGAAGTCGAAAGTGTTCGACCAGTCTGTGTCATCAGTGATGAAATATGGCATTGAAACGTGGTCCTTACTCTTGGCCTTATTTATAAGCTCCAAGTAGCCCAACGAGCTATGGAGAGGGCTATGCTCTGAGTCTCTCTGCGAAATCAAGTCAGGAATGAAGAGATTTTTTAGAAAAACCGAAGTTACATAGCCTAGCGGTCTAACTAGTTGCAATGGCAGTTGGCAGGGCATAGCACAGACTAATGGCCGATAGGGTTGAAAAGTTCTCGAGTGGAGACCGCATACACACCACCCACAATCCGTCTATCCACAAAGTGGACGGATGGCCCCATTAAGACCGCAGGATCGCGCTGCATGCAAGTCGCTACCAACCGGTGTTATTGGAGATCCATAGGGGAGGCCTATGTCCAGCTGTGAACGTCCTATGGCTGATGGATGGATGGTTATCCCGCAGTTACGTTCTATAGGAAGTATTTTGTGAAATTTTTTGGTCTGCTAATGATGTATATGTATTTTGATTTTAGAGTTACATTTACTGTATTACGGATACTGTTGGGGTTGACACGTTATTGTAGCGCATTAGGGAGGTTTACACAAGCTCGAACCGATGGCTTCCACGCCCTCATGAGAAAAAAGTGTACTCCCTGCTGAGCAGAATGCGTGGTAGTAGTAACAGTATCCTGAACGTAATTATTAAAAAGCCTGATTGCCCCATTCATGGATATTGGAATAATATTTTACTTGGTATTTTTAAATAATAATTATGTAGTAAGGCCAGGGAAGGCCCAAGAAGCGCTGGCGTGACGATCTTGACTCATTCGAGAGGGGATGGCAGGAAGTTGCGATGGATCGCGACTCCTGGAAGGAAATGGGGGAGACCTTTGCCCAGTATAGGTTAAACAAAAAAATGTTATGTAGTACAAATTCCACCTGTAATACCTATGGACTAAGTTTTTGTCTGAAATAAAGATTTATTGTTATTATTTTTTTTTTAACTAAAATTATATATAACTATTTATATCAGGGTTCGTGTTCTCGAAGCACCCGGGTAGAGTGAACTGGCGCAGCGTGCTGTCTGGGCTGTTCATTCAGTTCATCTTCGGTCTTTTGTTCATTCGCTGGCCGGCCGGCCGACAGGCGCTGCAGTGCTTCTCCGACTTGGTATGTTACTCTCATTACTTCGCGGTGTTCTTCACACCGTTGTGGTCTGGCGTTAGTGACACCCGCCTAAAAACATCAAAACATCGTGTGGTGTGTGGATTTTTTATGTTTTGTTTTTCGGCCGCGGTAGAGAACCGGTTCATTAAATGGGCCATTAATAGTAAACGGTAACTTTTACAAAAAAGTTTACTGGAAACAAAGATGCGAAATATTTTTTTTTCAATAACTTATTGAAAAAAATTAATTTCGCAAAAAATTCGTAAAAAATTGCAATGTTTTTGTAAAAGTTACCGTTTACGATAATGGCCCAATGCCCTAAAAAGCATAGTTTCCGAGATATCGGCCAAAAACGTTTTTTCAAGATGGCGCTTGAAGCTCGACCTGGATCTGTCAGCATTTTGTGATTTTATGCTCAGTAAGAGATCCTAAAACTTTAAAAAAAAATGGATCGGAAATTTAAATCTAAAATTCACAGTTAAATTCTATTTTAACTGACCAAAATAAAAAAATAATCGGTTTCAGGTGGCAACCTTCCTAGGGTATGGTGTGGACGGAGCAGAGTTCGCGTTTGGAAACCTGCTTGTCAGACAAGAAGGAGTGTTCGCATTTAGTGTGAGTACCTACATATTACCTACATATTATTATTATGTGACTGAGGATAAATAACATTTGTTGAAAAATATTTTTTTTGAAAAATAAAATAACCTAAGCAGTGTTGTAGTAGTAGAAAAATGTTAAATGTACATCACGATATTTGTTTTGCTGTTCCGTATTTATCATCCTAAAAATGTAAATTTAGTAGAATCACAAACAAAATAAGTATAACTTATTTTACTTAAATAAAATAAAAAATAATAATGTGCAAAAATTTTAAGATCACCCAACGAATGTCAACAATTGCATAAAAGCCATAACAAAAGAGAATAAGAATAAGAATAATTTTATTTCATAAATCATTACATTTAACCTTACTGCTAAACATAAAACATACAAATACAAAATACAAGAGTGATCTATTGTTTTTTTAGTTTTGTAAAATTTTAATTTAATTAGGTACTTACACCTATTCAAACGGTTTTATTCTTTCAGACGCTACCAGTAATCTTCTTCTTCAGCATGCTGGTAGAAGTTCTCTTCTTCTGGGGAGCTCTTCAGTGGTTCTGTCTGAAGCTTGGACAGTTGCTGCGGGCTGCAACAGCCACGACCGTGTGCGAGAGTGTCATCGCTGTCGGCAACGTGTTCCTTGGCATGGTGAGTCAACTTGGCTGGGGGCGCTACCGTGTTTTTTGTACATATCTTTGAGTTGCGGTAGCCGGGCCGCAACACAACCGCATTTACATATAGTTTAGTATATATAGTTTAGGCCGAATCATACAGCTACAAGTCGGCGGATGTGAAGTTAGCTACAAGCTGCGGATTATCCAATCATGACTGAAGCTCACATAAAGCAGCTCGTTGATTGTGTTTGTTTTCTATACAAAAGTCATTGACTTTTGGGCATATTGTATGGCACAGTGAATGCTTGCGTTTTCGGAGCTAGTCCGTAGTAAATGTTTGTTATAATATTAAACTTCGCATCCGATGACGTGGATGATTCGGCCTATACGTACATGACATAAGAGAGATAAATATTTACTTACTAACGTATCGACTTTTTTTTTCCAGACGGAGTCAATTCTCCTGATAAAGCCGTACATCTACCTCCTGACACCATCTGAGCTGCATGTCGTCATGGCCTCCGGTTTCGCTACCGTCTCTGGTAAGTCTTCTATTTGTTATAGGTACCTACGTAACAGAGGCGAGAGCTGCGAGAAAGCGATCCGATAGCGATCCAGTGCAAAGCAATAGCGCCGGATCGCGCCCGCTTGTTATGTGTCAGGTTGCATACAAATTCGAATATTACAAAAAAAACCCGTCCCGGATCGCGATCGCTTTCCCGCACTTCCCGCCTCTGTGTGAATCGGCTTTAAGCAAAGAATATATAATAATACTACGACCTAAGTATGGGTCGAATCATACAAATTGGCGTCTGTGATGTTAGCTAAATGTTATAAATAATAATGAATATTAGAGGACATCTTTCACACGGTCTCTGACCCCAAACTAAGCAAAGCTTGCTTTTTGTGTCATACGGCTACCAGAGACTGATATACTACATATACCTACATCTTTTTATATACATTCTTAAATAGATAATTACTACCTACCAATAACATCCAGACACAGATCAATCACCTATATACATCACATAAATATTTGCCCTGGGTGGGAATCGAACTCACGCCTCTTTGATCCAGTAGTCAGGGTCACTAACCACTGAGCCACCGAGGCAGTCTAAACAGTTGCGGATTGCCCAATCCTGACTGAAGCTCACGGAGGATTGGGTTATCCGCAACTTGTAGCTAATATCACAACCGCCAAATTGTATGATTCTACATATAATCATAATCATGATCAATTTATTGATAACAATGTTACAGGTCAAAAATATGGAGCTAATACATTATTATAAATTTCCAATTAAACACAAAAAAAGGTACGGGTTGTACCTGTATTAATTATTGTAATAATTGGTCATTATAAAAAAAAAACATTTCTGAGTACCTATACATTATTGTCCATAAAATAATCACAATAAAATTATAAAATAAATAATCAATAATAGGTATAATATGTAGATACAAAAGTAAAATCTATGATTTGAATGTAATAAAGTCATTATAGCTGTAGAACGCCTGCTCGATAAGCCAGTGTTTCAGCTTTGATTGAAAGCTATACATCAATGAACAGCTTTTACTATGGGAGCCATCCTGAAATCGCAAATAAGACTGATCTATTCCATAGAAAAGATCAGAGCCCTTAGTCCAGGTTTTGCGTAGTTTACTTAAACTTTCGCGTTCGCGTTTGGCTCTATACATATATGTTAGTTCTTCCTCGTTTCCGCCAGGGGCGCTGTACAAAAATGTATAGAGCCATACGGAAACAGCTGTTTTTTTTTTTAAATTTACTTGTAAACCTGTACTAACCCCTCAGATAAAATGAACTTACTGCGTTTTACGTAAGTACCACGGTAATAAGTAGGTAAAACTAATTAATCAGATCGGGTAGGCGACGTGTCTTCTATCTGTTGTTTTCTTGTTGTTTTCGACTTTTTGCGGTTATCACAGACTGTCGAGTCATAAGGTTAAACGCATCAATAATATTTTAATAATAATAAATCGTTTATTTCAGGACATTTACACCGATAATAAATCAACAAAATAATTAAATTAACACAATGATAAAATTGAATCACATAATAGTAGTTTATGCAACTGTCATATAATGAAGGGTATCAAAACACGAGTGTGAGTTTATGAAACGAGCGCAGCGAGAGCAGCTGCGCGCGCAGGGCCAATCAGGAGCGAGCGCGCGATGTTATAATGAGATTTTACGATATCGATGTGGATATTATAACATCATGTGAAATTGCTTAAATGTTGTCTGCGCTATAAAAGTAGTCATTATAAGTCAAGTATTGGAAACATAAGTAGAATGTTACAACATTAGTGTAGATAAAATTAAATAAATAATCAAATCAGTCTAAACCAAATCTAATCAGTCAAATAAAAATATACACTAAATCAAAATAAAATGTCATAGAGCTTGTGGGGCGAACCCACGAAGGAGCCAGTTTGTCACCCATAGCTACGCGCATCTATTTATGTTGGGGCAGTTAAAGCGACCAACAATCATTTTCAGGATGCCATTGCTACTGTCCCGCGTTCGCCGCCGTAGAGACGCGACTTTCTTGCGTATTATCGCGTGAAAATCCTCTGTGCGCGCCTCCGCGAACATCTCCGATGCGCTGCAAAAGCGAGGCAGCCGCATCAGCATCCTAAAAATGTCGTTGTATTGGACACGTGGAACGCTGGCAGCCCGGCGAGTATGACTAGTCCACAAACTGCTCGAGTAAAATGATTGACAGTACGCCTTAATAATTATTTTTCACAAAAAATGGCAAAACCGCCTTCCATCGTGAACAAAATTCGAAAATTTCGCTAGAATTGCTTACATTAGTGTTTTTTTTTTTCAAAAACGGCTCAGCTGATTTCTGTAAAATTTAAATGGGACCACCTCGGGAGTATACCCTTTCGAAATAAAAAATAATTTTTCGATTCGGTCCACAATTGGCGAAATTATCGATGAACATACACAAAAAAACATACACACGAACATAGAACCTCCTCCTTTTTGGAAGTCGGTTAAAAAGGGTAATTTTTACCTTTCTCAAGCAGCGAGCAAATCTTCGCGCGATCATATTTCCCCGGACTGCCAGAGCCCTACGCTCCCTCTCTATATCATCGTCATATCTCTATATCATATCATCATATCGTCTCTATATCCTTCCTTATCCTTACATAGTATAAAATAAAGTCGCTATTTTTTGTCTGTTTGTCTGTATGCTTAAATCTTTAAAACTACGCAACGGATTTTGATGCGGTTTTTTTAATGGATAGAGTGATGCAAGAGGAAGGTTTATATGTATAATACACCTGTGCGAAGCCGGGGCGGGTCGTCTAGTCATCAATAAAACAGAAAAAATGTCAAGTCGATGGTAAAACGGAACAGCTAGAAACGACGTTCAAGTATTTTACGCTATGATCGGGCCCTGAATAAAGGCCGCTGCATACGTAACGAGATAATACCTCGGACGGGGCGTGAACGGGAACGGAACGTGACTGCCTCGTTCGAGACGGGAACGTGTTTTTAATGCATACGTACCGTAACAGTGATTCGGATCTAACTGTTGTGAAGAAGGAAAGATGGATTTTTAATTTCGAAAATTGGCTTTAATTGCTATTGTTCTAGATGACGAAGTATTTACAAACGTTCAACACTAATTTTCTCTCCGGTACGAACGGAGTGACTGTGCATACGTAGCGGAAACACGGACGGGACGGGACGTGCTAAGCATCGTTGGCGACGATATTTTTCCCGCCCCGGCAGTGCGACGTTCCCGTCCCGTCCGTATCTCCGTGACATATGCGCTTTCATTTACATTTTGTACGAAACCATAGAATAATAACGCCGAGAAACCGAGAACAAGCACGCTAAGTGAAGCAAGAAATACAAAGCTTTAAAAGCTTTGTAAGCGAGCGGCGCGCGGCAGTACTCACAGTCGTACCGTGATACAAACAGCTCCCGAAATTTATATTTTAAAATGACGGTTTGTGTGGTAAACGGGTGCCAAAGTGAATCGGCAAAACAAAACAAACAATGCAACATCACATTCCACATGTCACATTACAAATTATCTAAAATTTTGATGTAAAACGCCTTCCAATCCTTACTAATATTATAAATCCGAAAAGTTTGTTGGTTTGTTGGTTTGTTACTCTTTCAAGCACCAACGGAGCAGCGGATTGACTTGGTTTTTGGCATGGACATAGTTTAGAAGGCGGAAGGAGCTTTAGGATACTTTTTATCCCGAAAAATTGCATAGTTCCTGTAGGACAGGACAAAAACCATCGAAAGCGAAAGTGTCGCCACTATCACAAAGACGCTAAGTGATTAATTCCTCTATGACGCTAATATGGACTAACGAAACGTCACAGCCAAACGTAATTAGATGACAGGTGACATTGTCTGCAGACTTTTTATAAATCACAAGTAGCATGGCAAGAGGACAAATTGTTTTTCCACCATTATATCCCCTTGAAGAGGTAATAAAGTATGGATTGAAAATGACAACTGACATTAAAATTGGATAAAATGTTATTTTCCCTCTGCATGCTACATGTTACTATGACGTTTAATACCAGGCCGTCATTTTGTCTGACATTAAAAATATTTTTAAATCTTTTATCATTAGAGGTTTAACATGTTTCTTTATTCTACCTTTATGGTACAGAATCATCATACTTTAATATTATCAATCCGAAAAGTTTGTTGGTTTGTTCCTCTTTGACGCAGCAACGGAGCAAAAGATTGACCTGATTTTTGGTATGGATACCTATGGTTTAAAAGACAGAAAGTTATAATAGGATACTTTTTTATCTCGAGAAAATTCGTGATTCCCATGGGATAGGACAATAACTGTCTCTCAGCAATGGAGCAACGGATTGACTTGATATTTGGGGTGGGCATAGTTTCGAAGACGGAAAGTGACATAGGATACTTTCCATCTCGAAAAAATTGAGGTTCCCGTAGGACTTAACAATAAATTTTTCTCAGCAACGGAGCAACTTGCCTTGGCTTATTGCATGAATATAGTTTGAAAGACGAAAAGTGACATAGGCTATTTTTTATCGCAAAAACTTTAACAGTTCCCGTAGGATAGGATAAAAACTAAATGAGCGGGCTACGGTAGCAGCCGTATAAGCGCCAGAAATAACCTGTCATGGCAAGTTTAGGACGTTCCTACATTTTTCGCACTCCTTCGCGGCACTCAACAGCGCTAGCCCAGACTCGGGCTCCATAACGGAGCTTGCGCTCTCGCCATAATGACGGAGCCGAAACACTCCGACACATCGTCATCCACCACTCGGGACTAACCAGTACTGAACGTCAGACAGCATTCCAACGCCCTGGTCCCAGTGCAGCGGGTCAGTCATAGTAGCCCAGCGCCTGCCTCTTCAACTGCAGAGGGCAGTGAGATCGGCCATCGCGATACCGATACCTCTCTTCCCCTGCAGCCCCACTGCGTCTGCCAACACGTTAACGGCCTAGCGGAAGGTAGGGTAGGTGGCGGCACCCACACCACCAGTTCCATATATCCCACCGCGGCCCCTAATCCTCGGCTGTCATATCAGAGTCCAGGAAGCAGCCTTGCTTTATGAAACTAAGAAAGGTTATTCCCAGCAAGTAACTGGAGATAGAGAGACAGAAAAGAAGCCACACCCAGCGCAGCAGGAGGAGCTGGAGTTCATATGTCTGGCAGACGGAGCAGCACTAGAGCAAAACCTTAACCGAGAAATTAACATATTTACAGACGGCAGCAAAATTAAAGGGAAAGTTGGGGCGGCATTATCCATTTGGGATGATGCCGCTGAGATCAGTACCCGCAAGCTGAAATTGGCCGATTGGTGCTCCGTGTACCAGGCCGAGTTATTGGCACTTCTTGAGGCTACCGAAAAAGCAAAAATCTTTTGTGACTCCAGGTCTGTACTGGAAACGGTAGTTGGCGTATCTTCCCTCCATCCCTTAGCAGTAAATTCAAAGCTAACATAAAGTTACTACACGCACAAAATAAAATAGTGAAACTTTATTGGATTAAAGCGCACGCGGGGATGGAGGGAAATGAGAGAGCGGACCAGCTAGCAAAGGAAGCAGCACTGCACTCGAAATGCAGACCTATTTACGATAACTGCCCCGATTCATTCGTCAAGCGAGAAATCCGAAAGGACTCTCTTGACGAGTGGAACCGGCGGTATCAGGATGGACACACAGCGGCGGTTACCAAAACATATTTTCCGGATGCAAGGGCGGCATACAAGATCGTAAGAGAAATAGCACCAGTGGGAATCATAACTCAAGTGCTGACGGGGCATGGTGAGTTTTCCCAATACTTACATCGATTTAAGTTGAGGGAAAGCCCATCGTGCATCTGTGAACCCACAAAAGAGGAGACTCCACTGCACATAATCTTGGAATGCCCAGTTTATGGAAAGCAGAGATTTGATTTAGAACAAAAAATTGGAATTAATCTAACACGTAAAAACCTTAGAAACAGTTTTATCGATTTTTTGTTGTATATACACTCCAACCGTAACTTAACCAACAAAAGCATTCCTCTAAGGTATTTTGATTTTTGTCGGTTAGGTTAGGTTTCGCAGCCGACATAAACATAAGCCAAAATCAAAATATAACGCGGGCGAAGCCGCGGGTAAAAGCTAGTGTAAATATAAATTCACAAAATATCGACAGACGCCATAATGACTAACACCCGTATTCACAAACGTTACTGTGAGGTCTCATAGCAGGCATGGACGCACAGGAGTAGCAAAATCATTTCACAAACAATACTTAAGTGGTGAAGCGCACTATGCGTTTGTTAAACTGAACGCATAGCTAAGCAAGCTCTTTAGCTACTTTAGACAACGCATAGTAGACCAAGCTTGCTTTTTTAATTCAATATTTTTAGAATTAGTACGCTTGTCTTCAATAATGGGTCGGTCTCGCACTAGAGCCACGATGAGTTCCCTTTCCGACGTGGTGAATGGTATTTTCTTAGAACTGGAATACAATTAGGTAGGTATATTGTTTTATTTATAAATCACTCTGCCGGGGCTTATGCTACCCTAGTGCATAGTATAAAACTAAGTAAAATCGTATAGCCGTGGTGTCCGAAGTTTTAAACTTGAGTTTTCTCTCTAGAGACTATTTTTTATACCTGAGTTTTCCTTAGTTAGCCAGTCAATATGCCATTTTAAACCAAGCTAAAATTAAATACTTAATAGCAAAGTAATAACATAACAATGTTTATATAATTTGTGAAGATTGTAAAACGCTAAAATTTTACTGACCACATCCGTAGTGTTATTTATTTTTTATTTGCTGTTTCTAAATGCTGCGACATTTTTAAATAAACAAGTGTTAGCTTTATTATTCAATTAAAATTAACACGAAAAATCAACAATGCTTCTACGCAAAGAATGAGACGGCTAACGCTTTTTCTCCAAGGGTTTCAGGTAGTCGAACTCGACCATGAAGTTAGCAATATAAATGGACCAATCACATGTCGCTATGTCACGCAGTGCGTTTGCTTTGCCAAGCATTACTCAAGTTTTGTCTATGAATACAAAGGCTCTATGAATGGAACGCACTGAGAAGTGTTACCCTTTGCGCAGTGTTGATGCTTTACTTAAGGAAATACCGTTTGTGAATACGGGTGTAAAAGTTGCAAGTAAAGGGTAGGTAAAACTTTTTCCTCACATATTGAAATTGAAATTAGTAATGAAATATACTTCCATTGCCTTGACACGGGATTATCAGTATTATTATGTTTTCATACTACTTGCTTGATAAGTACCAAAGCGAGACATTATCATCATAATACAATCATGATGGTTATGACCTTAGGTTATGACAGAGCGACAATGTCTTGATTTGGAACGTCATAATACGTTACTTCTTTACATGGAACAGATGCGGGTATCTTAAAGAGATTTCATACGATAATCAAGTAGGCAATTATAGTCCAGGAGCCAAGCGACAAAAATCACAACTTTTTTAAATTTAAACTGGGTATTACATGAAAGGGCTTTTCGTGTGGAAAACAGTTCGTAGTAACAAAGTAAAACTAAAAACACAATAATTAAATTGGTAAAAATCGTATTCTAACTAAACGGTTATAATTATGTACTAAAAGATAAAAAATAATAGCTCAAAAATAAAATCGTGAGGCCTTCGCCTGAAAGATTTCATTATGTATGATGCGCCCCACGATATTATTTTAGAATTATTATTTTTTATCTTTTAGTACATAAAACCGTTTAGTTACAAAAATACGAATTTTATTTTTGTGTTTTTAGATTTACTTTGTTACTACAAACTGTGTTCCACACGAAAAGCCCTTTCATGTAATACCCATACTGTTGGAATTTAAAAAAAAGGTTATCCGCCATTTTAGTAAGAGTCACTTGTTATCGCATAACATTGTACGAGTCGACCGACGACAGAAGTAAACAGTAAAACTACCTCACATGAAAAAAAAAAATGTTTTGAACTACTGATTTTTAGGTACTATTTAGGTATAGGCATATATAGTGTTGCTGAAATTCCGTGATGTTTTTGTAGTTTCTTTTTATTTATTTTTGATTTTATATAAGTCTGCACTCGGCGCTTCGAAACAAAAATGTACTTATAAAAAGTGTGTAATCTCAGTAAGCGAATTTTTGTAAATTCTTTTGAGATTAATAAATATTCTTAAACCATTTATAGCGGCGGCCATCTTGTTTTTACAATAATATTGAATAAACAAAATTTTATTGTCACAAGAACCAAGGAAGTATACCAAATTTAAGAGCAATCGGTTGACAGGAAAAGGGTAACATTTCAATGACTAAATTTCACCCAAGAAAACCAACGGGGTAAGCTAAATAAAGCGCTCCTGGTGAAAACGAGGAAGAACTAACAGAAATGTTTGGAGCCACACTCAAACGCACAAGTATAAGTTATGCAAAATCTGTACTAAAGGCTCTGAAACAATTTCCCAACTCTTTGGGGTAATCTGATTCTGATAGTAACATTACTTGTATCGTAGTGTGCGTGTTGCCGCGTGTAAATACGTATGACTCGAGCATACATCAATCGTGTTGATGCTTCACTCTCGAGATTTTTTTGATATGCAACTATCATTCTCGGCGTTATTATTCTATGTACGAAACGATATTTCTAAAATTTCCCGTTCCGTCCCGTCCGTGAAAAAACCCGTTACGTTTGTATAATAGATTACGAAATTCAATTAGAACATTCCAATCTACTATCACATAATATAGAGAGTTATTGCGAAATACCTATAAAACCTGTCATTGCGTTATCAAGATAATAAATATTTTATAGTAGACACCATTCGCATCAAGGTCATTCTATTGTTCTAAATGTGTCGTCGGTCTCGATAATATCAATAAATGTTTTATGGCAATGACGTTATACAGGGTCACTAGGTCCTATTATCAAAGCGCCATCGTAAATTTAATAGCAACGTAAAAAGTGTTCTCTCTATCGAATGCCTAAAGTGATGGGCCTTCATAATGGCGTGGCCACATTATCGCCCTACGGCGAAGTTTTCGTCACTGGGGGCTCATTCATCTAATTCAAACGGTAGTAATTGGTTGTTCACGATTTGAACTACTACCTGAAGCTGGGCACACACGCTGCGATGATCGCATCTATTCATCAGATCAGTCCAGCGAGGTCCTAATATAGTTGCATTGCCAGTAGGTAGTTATTGAGGAATCAAAATGACACCCCTATTTTAATCGAAAAATATTGATTTAACAAAAAAAAATTGGCATCAAAGTTGTAGAAAATCAAATTTTAAACAACTTTTGTTCCTATAACTTCTGCTGAAAAATTGAAATAACACAAGTTATTGAAGAAATGAAATGGTACAACCAACTATTTAAAAAAATATCGATCCTACAAAAAGTTGATGGGAATCAAAGTTGTAGAAAATCAAATTTTAAACAACTTTTGTTCCCATCAACTTTTTGTAGGGTCGATCTTTTTTTAAATAGTTAGTTGTACCATTTTGTTTCTTCAATAACTTGTGTTATTTCAATTTTTCAGCAGAAATTATCGGAATAAAAGTTGTTTAAAATTTGATTTTCTACAACTTTGATTCCCATAAACTTTTTGCAGGATCGATAATTTTTTAAATAGTTGGTTGTACCATTTCATTTCTTCAATAACTTGTATTATTTCAATTTTACAGCAGAAGTTATGGGAACAAAAGTTGTTTAAAATTTGATTTTCTACAACTTTGATTCCCATCAACTTTTTGAAGGATCGATATTTTTTTTAAATAGTTGGTTGTACCATTTTGTTTCTTCAATAACTTGTGTTATTTCAATTTTTCAGCAGAAGTTGTAGGAACAAAAGTTGTTTGAAATTTGATTTTCCAAACTTTAGTTCCCATTAACTTTTTGTAGGATCGATAATTTTTTCAAATAGCCGGTTGTGCCATTTCATTTCTTCAATAACTTGTGTTATTTCAATTTTCCAGCAGAAGTTATGGGAACAAAAGTTGTTTGAAATTTGATTTTCTACAACTTTAGTTCCCATTAACTTTTTGTAGGATCGATATTTTTTTCAAATAGCCGGTTGTGCCATTTCATTTCTTCAATAACTTGTGTTATTTCAATTTTCCAGCAGAAGTTATGGGAACAAAAAATGGTTAAAATTTGATTTTCTACAACTTTAGTTCCCATTAACTTTTTGTAGGATCGATATTTTTTTCAAATAGCCGGTTGTGCCATTTCATTTCTTCAATAACTTGTGTTATTTCAATTTTTCAGCAGCAGTTAAAGGAACAAAAGTTGTTTAAAATTTGATTTTCTACAACTTTGATGCCAATATTTTTTTTGTTAAATCAATATTTTTCGATTAAAATAGGGGTGTCATTTTGATTCCTCAATAACTACCTACCGGCAATGTAACTATATTAGGACCTCGCTGGACTGATCTGATGAATAGATGCGATCATCGCAGCGTATGTGCCCAGCTTCAGGTAGTAGTTCAAATCGTGAACAACCAATTACTACCGTTTGAATTAGATGAATGAGCCCCAGTGACGATAACTTCGCCGTAGGGCGAATGTGTGGCCGGTCCATAACTGTCACCCGTACCATTCCACGAGTAGGTACAGCGGAAATAGTAAAAAGTTTTCTCTCTATCGAATGCCTAAAGTGAAAAAGGAACAGAAATAGTGTAGTTAGCTATTATAGTTTTTTTTTAGCCGTCCTCCTCCACCTATTCCCCTGGTGTATATGTATCTTTTGTCTTTTTATAATTATTATTTAAATTTTTACTACAAACATTATGTTATGTCTCAGTGTTACAAATGGTCAAGTTACAATTTTTAGTCTAATTTTAATTTAATACATTATTATTTTTATCTTAATTTTTAATAAAGTAAAATATGTCAATAGTTCCTAACTTTAAATTTATTTTATAGTTTATTTTTACATTTATAGGTACGTATACATTTATAGGTTGATTCTTAAATCAATCTTCGTCTTGAATCATAAATATATATATGGATAAATATACATTACAAATATAAATAAATTAGCGTGTATCAGTCATGAGAAATAATTATACGAGTGTACAATCGTCATATGTGCATACTTATGGGCTGAATTCGGCCCATACGTTGCACTTTCGGATGTTTTGGTTTTCTTTTAAGCACAAATTTCCGTTCAGTTATAAAGCTATTATACTTAGTTACGAAGACGCCTCTAAAATTGGGCTTAGTATATAGGTATTCGAATTCTGTACACGGTTGATGTCGACTTTGCCATTTTTAGCTAAAAATATTTATTTGTGCTGTATTTTAATACATTATTATTTTTATCTTAATTTTTAATAAAGTAAAATATGTCAATAGTTCCTAACTTTAAATTTATTTTATAGTTTATTTTTACATTTATAGGTACTTATACATTTATAGGTTGATTCTTAAATCAATCTTCGTCTTGAATCATAAATATATATATGGATAAATATACATTACAAATATAAATAAATTAGCGTGTATCAGTCGTGAGAAATAATTATACGAGTGTACAATCGTCATATGTGCATACTTATGGGCCGAATTCGGCCCATACGTTGCACTTTCGGATGTTTTGGTTTTCTTTTAAGCACAAATTTCCGTTCAGTTATAAAGCTATTATAGTTACGAAGACGCCTCTAAAATTGGGCTTAGTATATAGGTATTCGAATTCTGTACACGGTTGATGTCGACTTTGCCATTTTTAGCTAAAAATATTTATTTGTGCTGTATCACTAGTGGGCTAAATCCTACTAATATTATAAACGCGAAAGTTGGTAAGGATGGATGGATGTTTGTTACTCTTTCACGCAAAAATTACTGAATGGATTGAGATGAAACTTTGCAATAATATAGCTTATTTATCAGAATAATACATAGCACAAAAATCAAAATATCATGCGGGCGAAGCCGCGGGTAAAAACTAGTTAATAAATAATCCATGCTTTCCCCAGGCACGATCCTAGCATCATACATTGGCTTCGGTGCTGAACCAGCCCACTTGGTGACTGCCTCCATCATGTCAGCCCCCGCCGCCATCTGTTACGCCAAGCTGCTGCTACCTGAGACAAGACGATCGCTCAATAGCGTGGACAATATCCAGCCAGTTGTTGTGTATGTAGCATCACACTTTGGCCAAAGAAGATATAATAATATGTACTACGTATAGAACGGTCACTCGTTACCCCACCACCCGTTTGAGTCTTCCTCACTTCCACCCCGCGTTACACGGACCGATCGTGTACTCTGCGCGCGGGCTGCACTGGCCGGTCGTTTCTCCAATAAAAAATACCTATGCTGTGACAATAAGAAAGAATTGTGCTATGTATGGTTGAATATCAATGAAACATAACAAAACAAGAACTTTTAATGTTTTCGTAAGGATAAATAAATTGACCTTTTTTAACATTATTTGGTAACTTCCTCTTGATATTTTGTTTCAAATAAATTAGATCGTTTACTTTTTGTTATAATGCTTCTAAATTAAGTAATTGTTATACTTTTTTAAGCACTAGATTTATATTCATTTTTGCAAATATTACGCAACTGTCACACTCACGTGGCATGTGATGATCGCTGACAGCCATAACTTCTATGCACACAAATGCGCGTGTAGCGATCGTGCGTATGTGTCGTATCTGTGAGTAAGTTCTGTGTAGTGTGCGTAAGACAGCAGATTTTATATGAAAAATCGCAGATTGTCCGGACTGTGATTTGGCAGTTGCGTAGATATACGCGTGGTCGAAGTGTGCAATGGCGGCGTCGCACTGCGGTCTCGCGGGGCTTGTTCAAATTGTTAGTTAAATCTATATGTTTTTAAATACTCTCTCATTACGTATTTATTCGTAGTTTTCCGAACAGTAGACCTCGCAACTCTCTTTTTAACTGAATTTTCATAATCCTAACTCATAAAGCTCGTGACTGACTTGGTTCATACGCAAATCTTGTTAGGATTTCGATACTAAACAATCTTGCCAAATATTGTCGAAAATGGCCGCGAAAGCAAGTTTTTGCCCTTCAAAAAGGGCCTCGCCCTTCGCCCTTTTTGAAGGAAATACCACGTTCAAAAATCGCCGACGAAAAAAAATGTATCAATATTTAAAACCTGTGTACTAAGTTTCGTTGAGATTCGTCGAAAAATGCGACCTGTAGAGGAATACCAACATCTGGACAGACGAAAGCAAAACCGCCGTGAAAACTGAGTGAACGTTAAAACGGAGAACTTTGCTTTCACTTCGGCCAAATCCTTTCTCCTCTTCGAATTTCAGTTTCCTTATCATGCAATTGAGTTTCAATTGTTTTCTTTTCAGGCAGGACCAATCAGCGCTGTCAGCGGCGACGCGCGGCGCGACCAACGGCATAGCCTTGATCCTGAACATCATAGCAAACATCGTGGCCTTCGTGGCCTTCATAGCTTTCATAAACGGAGTGCTGGGCTACCTGGGTGGTCTGCTGGGCGAGCCAGGCTTCAGCCTCGAGTGGCTCATGGGGAAGATCTTCATACCACTCTGCTGGGTTATGGGTATGCTCATTATCCTTATTTTTTCTTGCAAAAATGCCTTTATTAACTACAAAAAACTACGCTACAACTACATAAAAAGCCTTGGATCATCCACAGACCTTTGAAGGTCTAAAGACAATCCAAATGCTCGCGCCTACTGCCAGTTGGCAGCGAGCCCAGCATGCTGGCTGCATTGCCACGCTGAATGGCAATGCTTATGCGTTAAGCCAAATAAACACCAGCATTACACTTTGTACTTACCTATAATAGCTACAAACATCACACCCTAAAGAGTATGGTTAAGCACCAGCAACAACTGGTGTGGCTTTCAAAGTGTTCGTCAATATACAGGGTTATTCCTAATCAATTAGCATCCATGGCTTATTCTGTACATCAAAACTAACAACTTTTGTTTAACGACTTTTGTCAAATCTGGAAAAAAAAAGTGTTTGTTATTTCATATAAAAATATCGTTCACCCTCGACAAAATGTATGGAACAGCTGATTTTTTTTTGAGTATTGAATTGACAAAAGCCGCGGAACACAAGTTTTTAGTTTTGATGTACAGAACAAGCCCCTAAAAGGATGCTAATTGATTAGGAGTAACCCTGTATACCGGTTTGCTGCGTTATAGGTATGTTTATGATTTAGCTGCAAACAGCGCCATCCATCTCATTGCTTACTAAACTAGCGCTGAGATGTTTATTTCGCTCATATGGACGATTTTATTGAATCTAATTAGTTACATGTATACGTTTGTCTACAGGTCTTAGTTTATTTTAATTAAACTATAATATATTATTATGTAGGTGTAAGTGTGTAGCAACGGCATAAAATTGGTCCTGAACCAAATTTAGAGATGGCAACCCTAATCATAACCAACATCGTGGCCCTTGTGACTTTATAGCGTTCGTCAACGTAGTGCTGGGCTACCTGGGGCCGTGTTGTATATTTCTAATTCTTATATTTCTGACGTTCAACTCCATACTAAAAGTATGTTGTTCATAATGATGGTTTTAATTACCCCTTTTTAGCTTAGTACAATCTGATTTCCAGCTAATCTTGAGGTTTTGATTGCAGGTGTCCCATGGGAGGAGTGCGAGCTGGTTGGCACGCTGATCGGCCTGAAGACTGTGGTCAACGAGTTCGTGGCCTACCAGCGCATGGGCGAGATGAAGGCGCAGGGGCTGCTCTCGGTAAGGATCATTACTTTGATCTGAGATGTGCAAAAAGAGAACCACCGTGGCGTTACGGTGAACTAACAATTAAACAGCAAGGTACCGACTATACTTGGTAGGCGCGAGTACTGATGAAAACAGAATTGGTGCCTACCAAGTATCAAACCCTTTTGGTTGTACTAGCAATGACAGAGCAGTGTTGTCAACGTAACAAAATTAGTAAAATGGCACACGGGCGACTTCACCTACATCGCTTCTCTTTTTGCACATAGGTACTCAAATTATTTTTCGACGAGCCTTTTTTGTAAAATCAACAATAACGTTACTACATGGATGACATATCAATTCGAGCGAGCTATTCGAATTCAGCACACGGTGGAAGTCGGTTTCACCTTTTTTGGGAAAAAAACATTATTAGTAAGTATTAAGTTTTGTAATGAATACCCACGCGTTTCAATGAAATGAGGAATGAAATGTTTGTCCGCAGCCCCGCGCTGAGCTGATAGCGACGTACTCTCTCTGCGGGTTCACGAACCCTGGATCAGCCGGCATCATGATCGGTGCCATCTCCGCTATGGCGCCCAACCAGCGAGAAACACTCTCAAGCGTAAGTAACTACCATAGACTAGGTACTTCCAGCGCCATCTTTACAACTCTCTTTAAAACTTTCGCCAAAGCTTGACATTGCGCTTACGAGATTTACAAAGCTAACTAGACTAATACTTGCGAACACCATACTTAAAAACACACACACACTCTCTAGCGTTAGTATCTACTAGGTAATTAGCATTACTCACTTATATATCAGCGCCATCGATCCATATAACTTACGTTAAGGCTAACACCGCTAACAAAACTAAAACTTTTTGCAGAGCTTTAGTCTAGAATTAGCTAGCAGGCTATCTCATTTGCTAGCATACTATCTCGTCTGCACTTATTTAAATTTTTGCACGCTTTTTTCACACTGTCTCGTAATCCCTACCTAAATAGCCCAACTCTGCAACTAAAAGAAGAAAAATGAGTAACACAAGTAGATAGGTGATGACTGCCTCGGTGGCTCAGTGGTTAGAGACCCTAACTTCTGGGTCAAAGAGGCGTGGGTTCGATCCCCACGCAGGGCAAGTATTGATGTGATGAGCATAGGTGTTTGCTCTGTGTCTGGGTGTTATATAGTTACTATCTATATAAGTATGTATTTAAAAATATGTATATGTAGTATATCAGTCTCTGGCAGCCATATCACAAGCATTGCTTAGTTTGGGGTCAGAGACCGTGTGTAAGATGTCCCCAAATATTTATAGGTGCAAACAGCACCTATCTACTTGTGTTACTCATACTGATAGAGAAATACTCTCTCTGCGGGTACACAAGCCCTTGATCAGCCGGCATCATGATCGGCGCCATCTCCGCCATGTCACCCAACCAGCGAGAAACACTCTCTAGCGTAAGTACCTTCTTCGAGCGCCATCTATAGCTTCGTCTGTAAAACTTTCACCGTGGTTTCCACGGTGGTAACGTTTGCAGTGTCAGTCAGTCAGTACTAAGTCCGATTTTGGACGAACGTGCATTGGTAGAGTATGTGCAAAAAGAAACGTCGTGCGTGGCGTTACGGTGAACTAACAATAAAATTTTAATCAGCAACCGACCAAGGTTTGGACCAAAACCGAATTAAGGCCGCTGCATACGTGACGGTTTTTTTTCACAGACGGGACGGAACAGGAAATTTTAGAAATATCGTTTCATACAAAATGTATATGGAAGCGCATATGTCACGGAGACACGGACGGGACGGGAACGTGGCACTGACGGGGCGGGAAAAATATCGTCGCCTACGATGTTTGGCACGTCCCGTCCGTGTTTCCGCTACGTATGCACAGTCACTCCGTTCGTTCCGGAATCCGGAGAGAAAAGTAGAGTTGGACGTTTTTGACTACTTCGTCATCAAAAACGATAGCAATTAAAGCCAATTTTCGAAATTAAAAATCCACCTTTCCTTCTTCACAACAGTTAGATCCGAATCACTGTTACGGTACGTATGCATTAAAAACACGTTCCCGTCTCGAACGAGGCAGTCACGCCCCGTTCCCGTTCACGTCCCGTCCGAGGTATTATCTCGTTACGTATGCAGCGGCCTTTAGTGTCTACCAAGTATCAAACACGTTTAGTTGTACTAGCAATGACAGAGCAGTATTGTCAACGTAACAAAATTAGTAAAATAGCACACGGGCGACCTCACCTACGACGCTTCTCTTTTTGTACATACTCTATCTGCATTGTTCGATATGAATTTCTGCAAAATGCTATAAACGTTTGAAGTTTCCAGTGAGTGTGGCTCCTGCGCTCATCACAAAACTTGGATTGTAATGGCATGCATCCCGTTTGCACGTATTTAAATCATTACTCAGTTACTCTTGCTCACTTTTTTGTAATCCCTACCTAAATGATGCAACCTAATGCAGAAACTACGTCCTAAGTTGGTGCCCTATACTGTAAGTATTGTAGGTACTGTTAGCGACGAACTCTCTCTGTGGGTTCACGAATCCTGGATCAACAGGCATTATGATCGGAGTTATTTCTGCCATAGCACCCAACCAGCGAGAAACACTCTCTAGCCTAAGTATTCTGGCTACTTCCAGTGCCATCTATCAGGGCGTCCATAAATTCATCCATCAGCCACATGACGTCCACTGCTGGACATAGGCCTCCTCTGTGGATCTTCAATAAGACCGGTTGGTAGCGGCTTGTATCCAGAGTGATCCTGCGGTCTTAATGAGATCATCTGTTGTCCACCTCGTAGGTGGACGTCCTACGCTGCGCTTGCCGGTAGGTACGTGGTCTCCACTCGAGAACCTTACGACTCCATCGGTCATCAGTCCTCCAAGCTATGTGCTCTGCCCACTGCCATTTTAAGTTACCTATCCGCTGGGTTATGTCGGTAACTTTGGTTCTTGTACGGATCTCCTCATTTAAATTGAATTTTAAAAACCAACTAATACTATTTTAATATATTTCCTGTTACAGATAGCTGTGCGGGCGTTCTTCGCAGGATGTGGTATATGCTTCATGACAGCTTGCATAGCAGGTATGAAAGTATCTATAATACCTATATTTGATAATCGTTGATTTACAAAAGTTACTCTTAACAATACTTACATTTCCAAACCACCTGCTCAGCAAAAGGCCGCATTTAAAAAGTCTAACCAGAATCAAGATTTTTGTAAGAAAAGTATGTTTTTAGGGTTCCGTACCCAAAGGGTAAAAACGGGACCCTAATACTCAGACTCCGCTGTTCGTCTGTCTGTCTGTCTGTTACCAGGCTGTCTCTCAGAACCGCGATAGCTAGAACGTTAAAATTTTCTGTTGCCGCTATAACAACCAATACTATAAACAGAAAAAAAAATTAACCTCCCATACAACAAACCTGAATTTTTTGCCGTTTTTTGCTCGCTATTAATAACGGTGACAAGATGCTTGAAATATTTAGTTAAATATTAACTTTAAAAATAAATAATTTTATTTAAATAAAATAAATATAAGGAGGGCTCCCATACAAGAAACGTAATTTATTTGCTCGATATTAATAACGACAACAGAAAGACGCTTGAAATATTCACAGAATAATAAGTTGTACTTTAAAAATAAATGGTAAAAATAAAAATTATTAAGGGGGATTTCTGTGCCGTACGTAACCCTCCGTGCGATTATTTTAGTAGTTTTTCATAATAACCAAAAATATAATATGATATGGGTTGAAGAAATTAAAAAAAAATTTGAACGTGATAATTAGGTACCTACACGTTAAAATTAGAACATTATAAATATACGGTTTATGTATATTTCTTAAACAACTTCAGTATTTTTGTTTCATTTCAGGTTTGCTGATGCCGGATGGAGCTTTTGGATAAATAAATTAATAATTATTTAATAGACAAATGATGGCAGCCATTACATTAGTATAGCAAATAATTTTTAAATAATTGAGGTAGTCAGTGTGTGTTAACTTGTAAAGTCAGGTTCTATTCACATAATTATGGCATTGTTGACGTATGACATGTATGGCATATAGCATGTGTGACGACACAATATGTACATACATGGCAAGTTAAGGTCTATCCATATTATGGTATGGTTGACATATGACATGTATGGGATATGACATGTGTGGCATAATTATGACATCCATGGTTTATTTTCCGATGTGATACAGCAGGGTTCTGTTGATAGAAATATTTTTGTGGACCATTCTAGTCGTAGTGTGGTTTATTTTTAGTGGAAGCTAAAGCCGCAAAGCAATATTTTAATTCGATTTATTTACTTTAGAGGGGTTAGTACAGGTTTACACGTAAATTGAAACTGCCGCTGTTTCCGTATGGCTCTATACTTTTTTATACTGCGCCCCTGGCGGAAACAAGGGACAACTAGCCAAAATGTATGGAGCCACACGCGAACGCGAAAGTTTAATGTAAACTATGCAAAACCTGAACTAAGGACTCTGATAAGAGATTATAGGAATACAAAAGTATACATGTTTGTACTGTATATAGGCTGAATTGAACTTCTTAATTAACTTAGCTACAATCAGCACTAAATACAATCCTCGTGCAGCCGTTAAGTGAGTTTCAGGATTGGGTTTTGTTCAGCTTGTAGCTAACATCAAACTCAAATCATTTATTGCAACATATGAAATTGACATGCGGTTCTTAACTAACATGTTTTGTATAGTTATACATATGCCCCTGAAAAGGGTATGGCAATTTTATTATTTGTATTGGAACGATTGTTTTCTAGATTAGCGTTAAAAATTCGTCTAATGTGTAATACCAATTGGATAATAGTTAATAATTTTTAAAACAGTTTTCCTTTTCGATATCTTTTAGATTTGGCAGATTATTCAATATTTTTATAGGCATAGAATACGGGTTGGACTTGGAACTATGCATTGCTAAGTTGGACTTTGATCCCACGAGCTTATGTCTGTATTGTGATCTAATTTTGAGCGATTTATCAGACGCTTTGTTAAAATAGTCAGGGTGCTTTTTGTCAAATTTACATATTTCGAATATACGTATAGATAGACATCACAACCGCCAAGGAGTTTATATCGGCGTATGTTTTTGTTTATGTTTTACTAACTGCTTTGATGCGATTTGCAACCGTTTTGACACAATATTTATCAAAAATATCCATTGCTTTTATTTATTTAGAGTTAATAGAGCTATTCATGTACTTAATTTAAATTTTGAGATAAAACAAGTACGTAGCGTGCGGTACTGTGTTGCAAATAATTCTAACACGTGTTTTTAGCATTCTCATAGAAATTTTTGTGGAAAATATATTTATTTAAATTATTGTATAAAAATATAATGAGCTTGTGTTATTATTTTTATTATACATTTTTTTTAATTTCCTTTCCTATCTTCAGATTTGGAAAGAATTGTGTGACCTACGAGTACTTATTTTTCTATAGTGGAAATGAGATGAACTTTATATTAGCATTAATGGGAGTGAGCTTATCCAATATAGAGTACTATGTATTACTATGAGATCAACCATAAAATTGAATTTATTTACATTCCATACATTTTGCAGAGTCGATGTTTTTTTTAAAGATCATCCGTTTTATCACAAAAGTTTTACGCACGCTTTAGACAATGTTTGACAGTACAAATTGCACGGTTAAACAAAGTTTAAAGCGTGTTTAAATCTAATGTGGTAAGACGGCATTCGTTTATTTTCGTGTTTTATCTGTTAGTTTCATAGTAAAACTAACAAGCTAAGCGTGCCACAACCTAGACCGCTTATCTGCTCAACATCAGGCAGGGTGTGGTCAAACGCAAACCTATTCAGAATTTAAAAAAAAGTTTAAAATGACTAGGCACAAGTTATTTTTTATTTAAGATTAGTCGAGGACAAGCTATTAAAACTACTTAAACCTATTTTATTTATTGAACCTAGCCTACATATACCTACTTAGTGTGAATATACCTTTCAAGATATTATTACTCCTAATGTGATTATTAATTTTTATTTATGTGTTTATTTTATACAATTACAGCATTTAAGTAACTAATTTATGAATTTTTGTTTTTCTTACATATTTTTGTATTTTTACTCGACAATAAGCGGGGTTACCAGGGGTATTTTTTGATGGGCTTTTCCTTATGTAGGTTACTCATGGTTACTTCCATAGGTACCTAGGTATAATGACTACGTAAAAGAAATATTGTTAGGTATAATAAGGAAGTCCATTGGATGGTTAGCAAACGATACAAATAAAAGTTTATAGAAATCAGTTCTTAGAGTCTGGCCAACGAAAGCTGTCCAAGAAAAGTTCTATAAACTACGTGCATGCTAAATTTCATGGAGATCAGCTGAGCGGTACTAGAAAACAAGCTAACAGCTCTTGATTTTTTAAAATTCCCGCCTTTTTTCTTGGACAGCTTTCGTTGGCCAGACTCTACCTACCGTCCACCTCCTGAGACCTGGGTGAACCGTGGACAGTTTTTTTTTGACAACGGTCCACCTTTGTCCACCTGGGTGTTCCCTGGGAAATATATAGTTTCCACCGTCCACCTAGTTATGAAATCTCTTCAGGTTTGAAGCGCTATATATTTTGAGCGTTTTCGGTAAGCGCTACAGAACCAACAATGATAAGATAAGATAACTTTATTGTTATTAATGGAACCTAAATACTTATTACAAAAAATATTGATCCATAATATACTTACTCGTCGGGTTTAACATTTTTTTTTTCACATTTTACTAGTATTATTATTTATACAAGAAACACAAATTTAATGCCGTGTCATTTAAAAAAAAAAACATCACATTGTTGTCATTGTCATTGAATTTAAAATATTATTAAATTTAATGACAAAGTTATACATAATGTTAATATCTAAAATCAAATAATTACTAAGTACAAATCGCAGGCTGTAAAGAGGCTTATAATTTAAAATAAAAATCATTATTTTAAAATTAGGCAATAAATGTAGCAGACATTTCAAACTCAATCTATACCAATATAATAAAGAGGAAAGATTTGATTTTTTGTTTGTGTGCATTGAATAGGCTCCGAAACTACTGAACCGATTTGAAAAATTCTTTCACTGTTGGGAAGCTACACAATCCCCGGGTGTCATAGGCTACAGTATATTTAAAAAAAATAGAGAGGCTGCTAGTTATGTTATACTTAGCTTCATGCAGCAATGTTATCATGATTAAGTTTTTCTCTTAATTCGATTTTCACATTTGTTTATATTTCTTTTAATAGTTTGAGTTCTTTACTCATTACAGTGTTTTCTGATAGGAATATTTTTTTTGTAAATATACTTTTGCTGCACATTTTTCAAGTTTTTCCTTTTAGTTTGTTTATTCTATTGATTTTAATGTACTCTCTTTCTACTTTCTACCTATGTATTCAGGGTTACTTGTAAACAATTAGCAAGGTTAGGGGCTTATTCTGTTCATCGAAACTAAACAACTTTTTTTCAACGACTTTTATCAAAACTCAATGAAATGCTGTTCCATAGAAAAATATCGTTCACCTATGACAATATGTATGGAACAGCTGATTTTTAATTTTTACAAAAGTCGCAGAACAAAAGTTGTTAGTTTTGATGTACAGAATAAGCCTCTAAAAGGTTGATAATTGAGTACCAGTAATCCTGTATATACTCGTATTTAAATAATCACTACTGTTTGTTTGCTTGGTGATACAATGCCACATGAACACTGAAGGAATAACTGATAATGTTGTATTCTTTGATACTTTTGTAGGTGACGAAAAAGTTTGAAACGTAACAATAAATACCTTCTCTTTGTTTAATTGCATCGATTCGTATTAAAGTATATATATTGTTACTAGACGACCCGCCCCAGCTTCGCACAGGTGTATTATACATATAAACCTTCCTCTTGAATCACTCTATCCATTAAAAAAACGCATCAAAATCCGTTGCGTAGTTTTAAAGATTTAAGCATACAGACAAACAAACAGACAAAAATAGCGACTTTATTTTATACTATGTAAGGATAAGGATAACATATTACATATTATATTGAAAAGGAAAACTCACTAAATAATAATGTGTGCATACTTAATATAAAGCTTGTTTATTTATGGGTACATAGGTATTTATTCACCTACTATCTGACTCGGCGAACTTCGTTTCACCTGCCGGACTGATTTTTGAATCTAAACCATCCAGGGCGCCACCCAAACGCATGCAAAGAAATAAATTCAAATCGGTCCAGCCGTTTAGGAGGAGTTCAGTGACATACGAGTACACAGTACAGTAGAATTATATACTTATATAAGTAATAAAGATATACGTTTTTTTAAATATGACGACTGCCTTTATTAAATACAACAAAATATAACACTACTGTATCTATTTATTTTTAACTAATCTATAAATATTTAAATAACATAAAAATAAAAACTTAAATAACCTATCTAAACTAAATTATCCTATCTATACTAAAATATCCTATATCTAAAGTTAACTAGTTAAAAAATTAAATACTACCCAATACTGCCCAAGACCCTAACGTCACAGCCGATCTGTGATTTGGAATGGAACAAATTACTATCCACAAACATTCCTACAGATCGGGCGCGTCTTCTAGCTGTTTCTCGCTGGGAATCAGGTCTTTGGCTGCAGGCACTACCTTCGTTTCATTTGGGAAATTTGCTGGACAACAATACATTCCGGGTAGCCATTTCGCTACGCCTCGGCGCTCCTTGTGTTTTCCCACACAGGTGCGTCTGTGGAGAAAATGTAGACAGCCTCGGTCACCACGGTTTGTCTTGCAGAGCAGGAGTGCCGGCCGTATTGCTCGCCATAGCGCTTTAAACGATATCATCCGTCGGGCCTTTGGTAGCGTAAACGTGGCAGCTACGCTGGAACCAACAGGTCTGCTACGAGACGATGGAAAAAGGCCCGATGGAATGACCTTGATTCCCTGGAAGATGGGACGGTCCCTGGTGTAGGATGCTACTTGTGTCGATACACTGGCACCGTCACATCTTCTAGAGACATCAAGGCAGCCTAGCGGTGCGGCTATTGCGGCAGAATCCCTCAAACGGCGCAAATATTCATCTCTCGACAGAGGATATTCATTTGTGCCATTTGGGGTAGAGACACTTGGACCGTGGGGGCCGGGTGCTCTAGAGATATTCAAAGATTTGTCGGGGAGATTAAAAGAAAGCACACGTGACCAGAATGCTGGCCTGTATTTTGGTCAGAAAGTCAGCCTCGCAATTCAGCGAGGCATGCGGCCGGCACTCCTGCTACAAGACAAAAAGTCTCAAATCTACAAGTCTCTAATCTGTAAATTAAGACTGTTTAAACATTTTATAGGTTTAAACAGTATCTAACAATATTTATATTGGCTAAAAATACATAAACTACAACTGCATAAAAAGCAGTTGGATCATCCACAGACCCTTGAAGGTCTAAAATTAATCCAAATGCTCAAGCCGCACTGCTAGTTGGCAGCGTGCCCAGCACATGCACATGCAGTTGGCTGCATTGCCACGTTGGATGGCAATGCTTATACGTATATAGATAGGTACAAATGACAACCACAACACCAGCAAATAAAACTTTTTTTTATTTTGAAACCTATTATGTAGGTAGGTACATTTTGAATTAGAACTAAACATACTTGCAGGCCATTTCAGTCTAAATTTGCACACTGTTTTACTACCACTCGTAAATGTACTAAATACCTACCTACTATCCATACATTTACCTATATTTATACCTAATTGTAGAGATCACATCAATATAAATAAAAAAGTTATTTTTCTAGTGCAATTTCGATTTTATGAGAATTTACAATTCTATATTTCCAGTGTTGTTTCTGTTACAAAAATATTCACGCCATACTTTACGGTTTGATTTTAACATACAAAAGCAAATATTTAAAACTAATAACTGCAATGGTATTGACAATTGTCCATAATAATAATATTTTAAGAAAAAAACATTAGGCAAAACGTGTAAAGCGATTTGAACACAATAAAGGGATATTAATATCAACATAATCATTATTCCACTCATAAAGAAGGTAAAAGTCGCAACTTTAACAAATTGTGTACATCTTTTATTTGGAAATTTCACTCTGCTCAGACTATGCAAGACTTTGATATAAATAATTGTGTTACAAACTGGTAGTACTGTTATGACACCAACTTCGAATGTTACAATGTAAGACAAATATTGTTCTAATAAATACTTAACACAATTCGTTAATATAGGTATACCCCAAGCAAATAAACAACATTTTAATTTTTTTCTCGTAATATTTACATGGAAAATAGTGACAATATCCATATAAGTAACTACAGATGCGACAAATAACCAACACATAAAAGAATCTAGGAATGTCTCAAGGGTAACAGATAAAACCAATTTAATATCCATCTTTGGGGCGGTTAAATGCGAGGATACAAAATTCAATACACTCAGCATTGTATAACTGACTATGAGATTGAGGTGTACAAAGTTCTTAAACGTACGCCATTTTCGTATCTTGATCCAGGAAATAAGAGCTAGCACACACGTCACTAGAGAAAAAAATACAGTTAAACCATCAGCAATAAATATCATCCAAATTAATCTTAGTATTTCCTCTCCGTCGTCAAGCTCTAATTCAATAATAATAGTTCCGTTTACAATTTTTACTGTCATATTTGAACGGCCCCTGATTCAGTTATCGGAGTGCTATTATTAATACGGCAATTGCCGTAATATACTGAAATTCAAGTTGTGTTTCTGAAGAATACGGCAGACTTTTATACGGCAATTCCAGACTGTCACCAGACACAAAACTGAACTGGAACGTTTATGAACTTACATATGCTTCGCGAAATCTGTATGGTAACGTTCCACTTACGTTTGATGACAAAAAAGCGTCGTGATGTTTTGTAATTTTCCAAGGCGCCAAAATGGATAAAGCTCAGTTCACATTCGTCTGATCTTAGTGGAATCGCCCCGCTGACGTATATTTTCTTGTTCACTCACTTTCAGTAATTGTACAATCTTATTCTTAGATTCGAATAAAATTGGAATTGTCTGAAATTGTGTCTCGGTAGTAAGTAGGTCGTAGCAATTTACAACTCGGTGATTTAGAATTTCTTTTGATTCAATTTTCACACTTACATTTTTATTCACAGTTTCTGTTCTGTACTAGGCTGTTAATGTTAGCATCACAGACCTCACGGGCTTTTCGAAACGGTATATTTTTTAATGTAATTTTTATATTTTAAGCTTTTTCCTTTTAGTTTGTTAATTCTGTTGATTTTAGCCACCGATATCAATATTTGTACTGATTTCTTTATTCTTTTGATTTATTATCTTTATTTCTGAAATTCACCACGCCTTGTTTGCTTGATGTTGCCAATGAATTATTGCCACTTGAATACTGAAAGAACATGCGTGGCCCTTGATACTTTTGTAGATGACGAATAGGTATATGACAATTCAATGTAATAAATATTTACGAGTAAGTGCATCAAAATGTCTGAAACTAATTAATAATGTGTATCTGGACAAGGAAAACTACATCACGCAATGATTGTGGCGAGTATTAGCAGACCACCTTTGGCCACTGTGGGGGCTTTGGCCATTGCATTGTCATGCTAATAACGAAGTCTTATAAATAAGAAATAGAAAAGAGGACGGTTTTGAACAAACAGGGAAAAACTTAGGGGAAAAATATTTCGTTTCAGGCTCTTTTTGACATGTGCTTATAGCACAGCATGTGCTGGTAAAACCAATAAATCTGCTTAGATGTAGGTACATACAGTCATACATATTAAAATTGTCAACATTGTAATCAGCTTTCACATTGGTGTAAGCCCCAAGAAAATTTGCTGTTACATACGAAATTTTGTCGACTACTAACAAAATTATTGATGAAAATTGTTCCATAATTAGGTACGGCGCATAACAAAAGTTGGTCATCATTATGAGTAAGTATACATATATAAATCAATCAATAACACTTTATTAGACAACCACATTACATAAAAAAACAAATTACAGGGACAAAACATTACAATTTATAGGTGGCTAAGTTGCTTACTAGTTTGCTTACTATCTAGGGCTAAACATAAACGGATCGCGACTAAACCATCTAAGATTTGCTGATGACCTGGTCATATTGGAGGAGAACCCAAAATTACTGGAATCCATGATACAAACGCTAGCAGACAGAAGTCGTGAAGTGGGTTTAGAAATAAACTCGAGCAAAACAAAAATGATGACAAACGCAACAGCTGCAGACATAATTGTAAATGGACAAAAACTTGATTATGTCGAGGAATATGTATATCTGGGTCAGATCATTTCCACAAGCGACCAAATGTCCAAAGAAATTGACAAAAGAATCGCTACAGGGTGGAAAAAGTTTTGGGCCTTGAAAGATATAATGAAAAGCAAGGAACTCAGCATCAAGATCAAGAAGAAAACTTTTGACACATGCATTCTTCCTTGCATCACATACGGCTGTGAAACCTGGGCTTTGACAAAAAAGCAAAGAGAAAAGCTTGCAAAATGTCAACGAGCCATGGAAAGGAGTATACTGGGGCTAAAGTTAAAGGATAGAGTCAGGAGTGTGGATATCAGACGCAAAACTAAATTCACAGACATCCTTACACATATTGACCAACTAAAATGGAGATGGACAGGGCATATGCTCCGTTGTAAGCATGAAAAATGGAGCAAGCATGTAACAGTCTGGTATCCAAGAGACGGGTCAAGAAGCCGAGGTCGCAAAGTGAGAAGATGGGAAGATGATCTGAAGTTGGCTCTGGGTCCCATTTGGCTAAGAATTGCAAACGATAGGAAACAGTGGAAGACGTTGGAGGAGGCCTATGCCGTAAGGCACACCGAAATTAGGGACTTATTGTGATGAATGAACTAGTGATTATTTAGTAGAACGAAAAATTGTAAAATTTCGGAATAAAAGGCTTATTATTATTATTATTATTAAGTTGCTTACTAAGTTGCCAGTTAGTATAAGTTAAAAGTAATAAGTACTAACTGGCGGCCTTAAGCGATTTCTTCCAGGCATATATCAAATTAATATTTTTCTTAAAGTCCGCACTTTGTTAAGTAACTATTTTTAAATCATAAAATAACTTTCCCGCCGTGGGGTGCCGACAGAGTAGAATAGCACCCCCCTCTAGTACCAGGTGTCGTAGGAACCGACTGAGGTACAGCGGAACCGACTAATGGCGGTATAACCATTCAAATAAAAACGTAGCTAAAATGGCACAGGGCAGGGATGGGGAGCAGCATCCCTGTCGCGAAGCTACGTTTCTGCGATCGCCACCACGCCTGCCCAGCGCGGCGATTATGGGCAAAAACCCCGATATGGAAAAACCAAATAGACCAGGCCCCCAGTCCCCAGCAGCTCCGCTAGCCCGGGGCTACGGTAGCGGCCCCGGTAACGGCGGAGAAGGGGGTGCTAAGAATCGCTGGCAGACGCCCGGCTACCACTCCCGTAAACGACGACTGGCCCTGGTAACACACAACGTGCGCACGTTGAGGACTGACGAGAAGATTGCTGAGCTGGAAGAAGAGTTGAGTAGGTTGCGTTGGGATATTGTGGGGTTGTCTGAAGTCCGTAGAGAGGGGGAGGACACGATAACCTTAAATTCCGGCAACCTGCTTTACTACCGGGAAGGTGACCAACGGTCCCAAGGTGGTGTTGGCTTTCTCGTTCACAAGTCCCTCACCAACAACATTATTACCATCGAAAGTGTGTCGAGCAGGGTGGTATACCTAATACTCAGAATATCCAAGAGGTATTCGCTGAAGGTCATTCAGGTATACGCACCGACATCGTCACACCCAGATGATGAGGTGGAGACTATGTATGAGGACGTAAGTCGGGCCATTCATATGTCTAAGACCCACTTCACTGTTGTTATGGGGGACTTCAACGCAAAGTTGGGTAGAAAAAACGACGATGAGCTGAGGGTGGGGCAATTTGGATATGGGCAACGGAACCCTAGGGGCCAGAGGCTGGCTGACTTTCTGGAGAGAGAGGAACTCTTTATGATGAACTCTTTCTTCCAGAAGCCGCCTCACAGGAAATGGACCTGGATGAGCCCTGATGGTTCCACGAAAAACGAGATAGACTTCATCATGACCACCGAGAGACGAATATTTAATGATGTCTCCGTGATCCACAGGGTGAAAACCGGCAGCGATCACAGAATTGTACGAGGCACATTAGATATTAATGTTAAGCTCGAAAGGTCCCGCCTGATGAAGTCCACACTCCGACCTACTCGTGAACATATCCAAAACCCCGAGGACTTTCAGCTCGAGCTCTCGAATCGTTTTGCTTGCCTAGAGAACCTTGCGTCGGTGGACGAGATAAACAACGGGCTCGTAGAAACTGTCCAAACGGTGGGTGCTAAGTTCTTTAGACCCCGCCGTTCAAATAAACCGCAGAAATTCTCCGATCACACTGTAAATCTCATGGCCGAACGACGCTCGCTAAGATTGCAGTCTTCCGATGATGCAAAGTCATATAGGCGTCTCAATAGACAAATTTCGAAATCCTTGCGGCACGACATCCGTCTTTTTAATACTAAACATATTAAAAAGACAATAGAGCGGAACAAAGGCTCCAAAGTGTTCGCAAGAGATTTGTCTATTGGACAAAGCCAATTGACAAAGCTGAAGAGAGAAGATGGAAGTTTAGCGTCGACCAAGGCAGAGGTATTAGAGGAGATCGAAAGGTTCTATGGACAGTTATACGCTTCGGTCGCTAAGCCTGTTAGCAGCGCTGCCAAAGATCCAAGAGCCAAGCTGACCCGACACTTCACCGAAGATATCCCAGACATCAGCCTGTACGAGATTAGAATGGCCCTGAATCAGCTTAAGAACAACAAGGCGCCGGGTGATGACGGTATCACATCAGAGCTCCTGAGAGCGGGTGGAACACCGGTACTAAAAGTCCTCCAGAAGCTTTTTAACACCGTCGTCCTCGAGGGCATCACGCCAGAAGCATGGAACAGAAGCGTGGTGGTGTTGTTTTTCAAGAAAGGTGACAACACCTTATTGAAGAACTACAGACCCATCTCGCTTCTGAGCCATGTTTATAAGCTGTTTTCAAGGGTCATTACGAATCGTCTCGAGCGCAGGCTTGATGACTTCCAGCCTTCCGAACAAGCCGGTTTCCGAAAGGGCTTTAGTACCATGGACCACATTCATACGCTACGGCAGGTTATACAGAAGACCGAAGAGTATAACTTGCCACTTTGCTTAGCGTTTGTGGACTATGAGAAAGCCTTTGATTCGGTCGAGACTTGGGCTGTGCTCGAGTCTCTCCAACGATGCCGTATTGACTATCGGTACATCGAAGTGTTGAAGTGCTTGTATAATAACGCCACTATGTCGGTCCGAGTACAGGAAGAGAGCTCCAAGGCGATCCCTTTAAAAAGAGGCGTAAGACAGGGAGACGTAATTTCTCCGAAACTGTTTACGGCTACTTTGGAGAACGCCTTCAAGCTCCTGGAATGGAAAGGATTCGGCATCAATGTCAATGGCGAATACCTCACTCACCTTCGGTTTGCCGACGATATAGTAGTCATGGCAAAATCGATGGAAGAGCTCAGCACGATGCTCGAAGGCCTCAATCGGGTTTCTCAACAGGTGGGTCTTAAGATGAACATGGACAAGACGAAAGTTATGTGTAATTCCCATGTTGTACCCACCCGATCTCTGTTGGGAACTCGGTTCTTGAAGTCGTTGACTCGTACGTCTACCTAGGACAAGTAGTCCAGTTAGGTAGGTCCGACTTCAAGAAAGAGGCAAATCGCCGAATCCAACTCGGCTGGGCAGCGTTCGGAAAATTGCGTAGCGTCTTCTCGTCCGACATACCTCAGTGCCTTAAGTCGAAAGTTTTCGACCAGTGTGTGTTGCCAGTGATGACTTATGGCACAGAAACGTGGTCTCTCACTATGGGCCTTATTGGTAAGCTCCAAGTAGCCCAACGAGCCATGGAGAGGGCTATGCTCGGAGTCTCTCTGCGAGATCGAATCAGAAATGAGGAGATCCGTAGAAGAACCAAAGTTACCGACATAGCCCAACGGATTGGCAAGTTGAAATGGCAATGGGCAGGGCACATAGCGCGGAGGACTGATGACCGATGGGGTCGAAAAGTTCTCGAGTGGAGACCACGTACCGGCAAGCGCAGCGTAGGACGTCCACCCACAAGGTGGACGGATGACCTCATTAAGACCGCAGGATCGCGCTGGATGCAAGCCGCTTCCAACCGGTCTTATTGGAGATCCATAGGGGAGGCCTATGTCCAGCAGTGGACTTCTTGTGGCTGATGGATGGATGGATGAAAATAACTTAACACTATCGGTCTGATCAATTTTACCCATTCTTATATTATTTGCGAATATATTACAACAATTATGTAAATAAAAAGTTAGTCTTCTGGTGCAATTTTGATCCAGAATTCACAATTCAATATTTTCATTTTTGGCTCTCTTATAAAAATATTCACGCCATATTTTACGATTAGATTTTAACATAAAAAAGCAAATGTTTAAAATTACTAACTGTAAAGGTATAGCCAGTTCTACGTAAAGCTTGTGTTCGTAAGTAACATTAGGCTGCTCCTCCATCCAAAAAAGAGATATTATTATAAACATAATCATAAATCCACTCATAAAAAAGGTAAAAGTCGCAACTGTAACAAATTTGGTGCATCTCTTCTTATTCGAATATTTTTGTTTACTCAGACTATACAGCACTTTGATATAAATAATTGTGTTACAAACCGGTAATACTGTTATGATACAAACTTCGATTGTTTGTGCGTATGACCAATAGTGCTCTAATAAATAAACAAAACAATTCGTTAATATAGGTATACCCCAAGCAAATAGGCAACATTTTAATCTTTTTCTCGTAATATTTACATGGAATATAGTCACAATATCCGTGTAAGTAACTACAGATGCAACGAACAACCAACACATAAAAGAATCTACAAATGTGTCGTTTATGGCAAGTCCAACCAAATCACTAACAATCTCGGCAGGGTCTATGAACTCTTCCATAAGTTTTAATACACTCAGGATTGTATAACTAATTATGAGATTGAGGTGTACGAAGTTCTTAAACGTCCGCCATTTTCTTATCTTGATCCAGGAAATAAGTGCTAGCACACATGCCACTAAAGAAGAAAATACAGTTAAAACTATTGCAAAAAACATTATCTTATTTACTATTGCTTTTTTATCTCCGTCATTTAGTTCCGGCATTACTGAAGTATTTCCAATCATGTTTCCGTTTGACGTTTCCACCGTCAATATTTTGTGACTTGATCACTGATTGAGCTACGAGTACCAGACACAAAACTGAACTGAATGTTTGTGAACTTTATGCGTAATTTTTCTTTGTGAAATCTGGATAATAACGTTCCATTAAGGTCGATGACAAAAAAGCGTGTGATGATTTGAAATTTTCTAAGGCTGATGAACGATTAAGGTTCAGTTTTTCAGATTCCTCTGATCGTAGTGGAATTGTCTCCTTGACTCATATTTTGTTGTGTACCAGTCTTGTTCAATCTTTTTCTCAGATTCGTATAAAATTGGAATGGGATCGAATTTCGTCTCGGTCTTCAATCCGAATAATAATAAGAACTTTTTTAGTTATATTATTTCTTTCCGATTCGATTTTTACACTTCTGATTCTCTTAACAGATTTGGTTTTCTACCAGCGGCTGTTAGTCTTAGTGCTCCCCGAAACGTATTTTTTTGTTAGTTTTACTTCTATGGTTTACTTTCGTGGCACTTGATTTTAAACTTTTTTTTATCTTTTGGTTTGTTTATTGTATTGGTTTAAATGTAGATACACTATCCACCTATACTCGTTTTTATAATATTCACTGTTTATTTGATTGATGTTGCCAATGAAATAACAGGCTTAGGTAGCTCTTGATACTTTTGTAGATGACAAATGGTTTGAAATATAATAAAACTCTAAAACAAATATAAATGCATCAACGTACACAACAAAATAATAATTTATAACTGGACAAGGAAAACTAACTACTCACTAAATAATGCCTAATGTAAAGCTAATTACCTTGTTATGACTGTCACGTTGGCACAGCGTGGTTAGCGACCGATTTCTTTTTCGGGGGTTCTATTCCCACCCAGGGCAAGCATTTATGTTATGAAAATAGGGCTTATTCCACAAATCCCCTTAGAAGATCCCCTGCGAAGGGGATAAGTGGACTTTTTGTCCATTTATCCCCTGCCGCAAAACCGCAGGGGATAAATGGACATTTTGTCCACAAATCCCCTTCCGCAACGCCGCAGGGGATAAATGGACTAAAGGTCTACAAATCCCCTGAATCAATATTTACACACTTTTGAAATAAAATAGCAGAACTGTGTTAGGTAAATAATCGATTCTTTATTTTTTTGTGCACACATAATATATTAAACGAGTGATGAACCAAAATATAAAAAAAAAATATCTTCGATTATTTTTGTATCAGTGTTGATATTTGTAATCTCTCATGCACATATTTCCAAATATAACATAATACTTGAAATAGTTAAAATATTACAAAAAATCATATTTTCACATGAATCATAGATGTCTGGATGTGATTATCTAAACAAGTAAATTTATAAAAATGTATGTAAATTATGTAGTATATCAGTGTAGGTAGTGTACATATCACAAACTCTGCTTAGTTTTTTTTTTATTTCAGATAGGTTGGCGTTTGACTACACACTACCTGATGTTAAGCAGATATGCGGTCTGGGGTGTAAGACGCTTATCTAGAAGATACCTATTTGCTCGGGATTTGAAGACACCCACGTTGTACTTTAGCGGGAAGATAGACCCAGGCAAAGCGTTCCACATTCTGGCTGTAGGTACGTATGATGAATGTGGATTCGAAACGCTTGGTTCTAACGCGCGGAATGTCCACGTGTCCACCACAAAAGGATGGTGCTGGTGCTTATGTAGCGTCGGTCTGTCTAGCCGTACGATAGAAGAAAGGGGCAGGTGGGACCAGATTGTGTAACTCCTGGGCGCACTCACCGAAGTGTATCCGATAGAAGGTTGATAGACACGCCGCCATGCGTCGAAGCGGCTCTTTCGTGGTTTCGCCCCGCAAGCTGTTCGGTCCGCGGGGCGAATCAACGAAGCCTCTTTTTGAATGCCCTCTTTCGCCCCGCTCCAAACAATGATGGGCGAAAGAGGGCATTCAAAAAGAGGCTTCGTTGATTCGCCCCGCGATTCACTTTTTTATCTGTACATTTAAGTAGAAAAGTAGTTAATGGAAAAAAAAACAATTGCATTATATCAAGGGCATCATTCTATGAGTCCTATGGGGGTGTATGAACAAAAATGCAATTGTTTATTGATGATTCATTGATGATCGTTATCAAGCTTAAAAAATGAGAAATGTCAAACCTTTCCGCGTACAAGGTGAAGAAAAAAACAGGAGTTTTCTTCACCTTGAATATGCTATCTAAATCAATACAATTTTGGCACATTGTTTTCATTCGATGGAAGTTTAGATTCTAAATAAAACTATTATAATGTCAAATTTCATGCAATTCGGTTCTTTGTGGTAGTTATGAGGGTTTGTGACTTGAGGACGGACAGATGGGAAGACGGCCAGACAGACGGACTGTTATTTTTTGGTACTAGGACTAAAAGTTACTTATTTTCTCCGACTTTGGTAATTTTAAGTGAAAAATTTTAGTAAAATCTAAAATTTTATTTTTTACTAGCAGCCTCCCTAATTTAAAAATAAAATATAATATAGCCTATGAGTATGACACCCGGGATTGTGTAGCTTCCCAACAGTGAAAGAATTTTTCAAATCGGTTTAGTAATTTCGGAGCCTATTCAATGCAAACAAACAATCAAATCTTTCCTCTTTATAATATTGGTATAGACAATAACTGTATTCGTAAACATTTAGTAAAACCTATAGTTTCTCAGATAAACAATAACTTAACATTAAAAAATTAAATTGCGCAGCCCAGCGGATTGGCAGGTTGAAATGGCAAGTGGGCAAGGCATAGCATGATTATGAACGTTGGAATTGAAAAGTTCTCAAGTGGAGGCCACATTTCGACTAGCAAACACATCGTACGACAAAACGCTGGATGCATGCTGCTTCCAAATCACAAATTCCGTTGTTAAGCAACTTACTCGTAGTTCCAGAATTCATGCAATTTTCAGAATTTGTACGAAACCCTCGATAAATGCGGGGCTTGTCACGCACTATCCTTTTTTTTCCTTCACGGCCGGTGCTTAATCCTTCCATAGCAAAGAGGCCGTCGTTGCATATGCAACCTCTTTTTGCAGCCTTTATACAGTGCGAGCACTAGTTGTTCAGTGTAATTCTTTTTAAAGCTAGAAAAAATCTCATATTGCATTATTTATTTTTCATATCTATAGGCTGTTTTTTGTTGCATAAAGAATTTATGGTAGTGATTTTTTTTGTACAAAAATATTTTGCTTTACTTTGATAGTAAATACCAAATTTAATGCCAGTTTAAAGCGTCAGTTTTCTTCCTACATAAGTATTTCAACTAAATAAAAGGGTGAAATTTATGCGGTACATCTAATAGATTAGTTATTTGCTCTCAAATCTATACGTTTAGCTTATGAACGACGGTGGTAATGAATTTTTGGCAAGTTATTTTTTTTAAATAAATTTAATACTAAATTAATATTAAAAAATAAAGATGGAAAGTATACCTATAGTCCCATATACGTAACACACCATATAAAAATATTTGGATTTCATTTAGCTGTTGAACATGTTTTTTTTTCTTCGAACATGTGATTTGCTCGAAATGTTAGAACTACCCTTTAGTCCTAGCTAATACAATCACAAGAGATTTGGGAAAATAACCATATTATCTCGGAAGTGGTCCGATGTTGCTATTTCGCGACCGCGCAGTCAGTGCTGCAGTACGGAACGGTTCTAGCATAGGTTCTTTCAAAGCCCGCCTGAAACGCTGGCTTATCGAGGAAGCATTTCATGATTTCGATATGCTTAAATGTTTACAATTAGTGAAACATGTATTGGTTAAGAATTATTTCTATCAATTTGATTCATTTACAATGATATAATGTTTTTGTTATTTTTGTATTTTTTTAAGACATGTTTTACTAATGTTTTCATTCATTACAATGACATACTTCATTGGTGTAAATTATTTTTACTTTATTTTTCTTGACATTTTAATTATAATATGTAGTTGTAAACATAATGATGTAGTAGGTAGTTAATGTGAATATTTATTTGTTATCAATGTACCTACTTTACTGCAATTTTTAATCTATTCATTGTGTAATGACGTGTAATATTTTTTTTATGAATTAAATTAGTATCGAAAATGTTACATAGTAACAGGTCCCACACCTGTTAATTTTCTTACAATTTATAGTTTGCAAATGAGCTCCGCCTACCACCAAACAATATTCAATTTAACTTAAGCATTCAGCTCATAATGTCTGTTATATCAATATAGTAAGTTTTTGGTAGTTTGTTTTTCTTGTTTAATTTTTTTTATAGCGTTGCATATCTGTTGATTACTTGTAGTGGGATTTTTATTTTATCTCATGTAATTTTATGCGTGGCTGTACCATAAGAAATAAGTAATACTGATGCGGGAAATTGATCTTTATCAACGTGGACCGAAACGGCCTCTTCTTTTATCGTTCTCGGCGATTCGCCCCACGGGGCGAAAGAGGGCATTCAAAAAGAGGCTTCGTTGATTCGCCCCGCGGGCCGAATAGCTTGTGGGGCGAATACACAAAAGAGCCGTCGAAGCTCGAGACTTTACAGCTGCGACTTTATAAAATACATTTGTAGTTTTATTTCTATTCATGTTTCAAATATGCACCAAATAACATAAATGCGTGCCCTGATTGGGAATAGAACCCTCCGAAATCGAACGCTTCTTTGGTCCAGGAGTCAGGGTTGCTAACCACTGGGCCAACGAGGTAGATCATTATTTAGTGAGTAATTAGTTTTCCTTGTCCAGATAAATATTATTATTTACTAACTGCGCCCCGCGGTGTTACCCTCGTTAGCCCGAGATTAAAAGTAGCCTATGCGTCAATCCAAGGCCTAAGCTACCTTTCATACCGAATGTCATCCAGATCCTTTTAGCCGTTTGTAAGTGAAAGAGTAACAAACATCCATACATACAAACTGCGCGTTTATAATATTAATTAAGGTGGGTGGACCATGGAAGGCCACTCTAACGAGTAAACGCTTTTTATTCGTTTATTAACTGGATAAATGAAAAAAACAAATTATCAAATAATACTTTGTTTTATTGTGTACATTTAGAAAACTTAGAAATAAATCAAATAAAAAAAATGCACAAAAACGATCACTAATTATAATGTTAAAAATCAAAGTACAAAACGATAAGCAAGGCACTACGTCCGTCTGGCTCGAATGTTGGAGGCAAAAGAGACCCGCCGCTTGACGAGTCCGATGCTCGCTGGCTCCTCGCGCTCCATGCGCCATCGCACCACCACAGCTGACGTGACGTCACAGCTTCAAGCCACGCCTTCTTGCTCAGCTAAATGTACCATATAAATCACTTTTTTTTAACCTAGCTTTAATCAGTATTCATTAAACTTAAGTTTTGTTAAGCTCTTCCAAATGGCCTTGCAAGGAACACGGCTCCAAACAAGGCCAATATTATACATCAGTCGTTCAACTTAAAAATAGAGTTGTAACAATTAATATATTCGCTTTTACTAAAACTACATAATAAGCTCTTTCATTTAAGCAAAACATTAAATGATCAATATATTTTTATCATTTATAAAAAACTCAACGAACATTACTTGAACACCATCGTATAACTAAAAATATATTGATGGAAATTATTTAAAAACAGTAGTAATGAGTATTATATTGACATCAAGTAACTTGCCAACGCGTTTTATAATGAAATTAAAAACTTTTTTTTTTAGCTCAAATGGCCTTCTTATGGGTCCATTCTTTGTAAGGCCAAAATGTTCCTAAGAAGGCCAAACTAAAAATTATCAATGACTTTCTTTGACCATCTATTCAATTACCGGTTTATTGTTATAAAGTTTTTTTTGCTTAAAATATGATTATAGACAGACTATCTTATGACTATCTTATGAATATTTCTATATATAACTTATCACATACTTTACCGTTTTTAAGATGTAAACATTTTTTATGTTCGTTGCTTTTCATGTAAATTAGTTCAGTTTATTTTCAGACATAACCTTTCCATAAAAGAAATTTAAATAGATACTGATAATATTTAAAAAAAAAAATGTCTATTCAATAGGAGTTAAAAAGTTTAATAACCCTTATAAATAAAAATATTTTAAATAAAAAACATTGGTACGTATTTATAACTAAAAAGTAACTGTTCATATGTTCATGGTTTGTACATGTTCTTTGTAAGGCCCATGTACCCTAGCAAGGCCAACTGTCAAATTTTTGATTGGCCTTATAAGGAACCACCGGCTTTCCTGGGAACACTACCAATATTTTAACTTAAATCGAGGCAAAACTATTTTTTTTTCCTTTAGTACCATAAACATATCCTTATACGACAATTCACAGTACAAAAATATGAAGTAATAATAGGTTATCTAAATAAAAACTTACGTTTTGCTGTGCGCGCGAATAACAATTGTAACGTCGGCGACCGAAGTCTACGAAGCGTGAGATCGCACTGCCATAAGACTCTGCGATAAGCACATAAGAGGTGGACCCCTGACGGAAAATCCAGTCCACAATAATCAACATGCCTACCAATCGGGCAAATCAACGGAGACTGCTCTCCACCAAGTAGTGTACAAAATTGAATCTGCACTGGAAAGCAAACAGTCCTGTTTGGCCACTTTCATTGATATTGAGGGGGCTTTTGATAGGACTACTTTCCCGAGTATTGAAGATGGATTGAAAAAACACGGAGTAGACAGTAGAGTAAATGGTTGGATAACCACAATGCTCGCTGGCAGAACAGCCAACATTGAAACGGCAGGCGCGACGCGCTGTCGAGTCACAAAAGGCTGCCCACAAGGAGGAGTTATGTCACCTTTACTATGGGTAGTAGTGGTGGACGAACTCGTCGCACTCCTTAACAAAGAAGGCATTGTCACTGTGGCATATGCTGACGACCTGGTGATCATGGTGTCCGGACTATTCGAGTCGACTCTGTGTGAGAAGATGCAAAAGGCGCTCAAGATCGTTGAAAAATGGTGTGAACGCCATGGACTTTCTGTGAATCCACAAAAAACCGAGTTAGTGTTATTCACACGAAAAACCAAGAAAACAGACTTAAAAACTCCTTCGCTGTTTTGTACTAAGTTATCACTAAGCAAGGAAGTAAAATATCTAGGTATCTGGCTAGACAGCAAACTTTTGTGGGGAAAGCAACTTGAATATGTCACCACGAAGGCAACAAATATTCTGTGGCAGTGCACCAGGGCGGTGGGAAAAGACTGGGGTCTTAAGCCAAAGCTCTGTCACTGGCTCTATACAGTCATAGTGCGTCCAGTTCTCACATACGGCTGTGTCATGTGGTGGACACGTACGAGTCTAGCGACCGCTATAACTAAACTACAACAAACGCAAAGACTTGCGTGCTCTCTAATCAGCGGATGTATGAAAAAGACACCCTCAGCTGCTCTCGAAATCATCTTAGGGCTCACACCACTGCACCTGCATATACAGCAGGAGGCGATGGCTTCTGCCCTACGGATTAAATCTACAAATCAGTGGAAAAGTACGGGTGCCACGACAAACCACTGCAGAATAATAGATCGGGCGACAGCAATAATTCCCGAAGCAAGCCGTGGTACGGATAAAATAGCTAAAACTCATCTCGACTGCAAAAAGTATGAGTTGATCATAGAGAACGATGTATCAAACGATGTATTGCCATCTTGGAATGTGTACACGGATGGTGCAAAAAACAAGGAAGGAACAGGCTGCGGATATTACTCGCCGGAGCTTGGGCTCAGAGAGTCCTTGGCCGTGAGTAAAACTACAACAATTTTGCAAGCGGAGGCCCTGGGCCTGCTACTAGCCGCAAAAGCACTTGAACCTTTAAATGAGCTTCTGACAGCTACTGGAAACAGAGAGGACAAAGAAGTCATCGTGTTCACGGTTGACAGTGCTGCTACTATTTACGCACTCAGAAGACCTGTAACAAGGTCTAGAGTCATTGCTGAGTGTCATACAACACTCCAAACTCTATCAAGTAAGCATAGAATCATCGTGCGATGGACAAAGAGTCACGGTCCATGTACGGGTAACAACATAGCCGACACCCTTGCCAAAGAGGGTACGAGAAAACAGGTTAGGGACGGGGCAACAATACACTGTAAGCCGACAGCAGTGGAAGTGCGTGAATTGTTGCGCCGTCACACTGAAAAAGAACTACAGAATATGTGGAACAAAAGGGAGGATTGCAAGCATTCTAAGGCTGCTTTTCCAACCCTGAATAAAAACATCACGAACGACCTATTGAAGTTGCAGCGACAAGATCTCCGACTTATGGTAGGCCTCATAACTGGTCACTGCAACTTGAATAGTCATCTGTATAAACTGGGAGCCACTGACAGCCCACTTTGTCGTGGCTGTTTGGAAGAAAACGAAACTGTGGAGCATGTTCTGTGGCATTGCAAAGCCACAGAAGACACTAGAATAGCTAACGGGTTGCATGACGCTTCTGCATTGGCATTATCATTAGCTTTGTCATCCACATCGCCATCATCTCATTCACCATCTAAGCTACTGGAGCAGTTATGCCAGCGGCCCAGAGCCACGCTCCGTTACTTTAAGGAGCTGGGCTGGCTCGGGTAGACGCTGGAGGGGGAAATGCACAAAACACCCCATGCGGGACGTCAGTGCAGGACTTATCGCCCCCACGTCGAATAAGAATAAGAATAAGAATCGCACTGCCACAATTGCGGCGCGAGCGACTCGCCGCCGCATCTGTGGCCTTGAGTTTGATGGATCTTAGTGTATAGCCAAAGGAATATGTGTTTACATGTTAATAACTACGACTTTTTGATAGTTGGCCTTCAAAGGAGCGTGGCCTTCCATGGTCCACCCACCTTACGTATTAATTACGGATAATTACGTACTTTGCTGCATTTAAATATTTATTACATAATAGGTATTGTTATATTTCAAACCTAATCGTCATCTACAAAAATATCAAGTGCCTCGCCTGTTATTCCTTCAATACCTATTCATGTGGCAATAATTCATTAGCAAACATCAATCGATCAAAAGTAAATATTATAAATATAGGATGGTGTACTTATATTTAAACCAAAAGACAGAAAAAGTTTAAAAATAAGTGTCACATAAGTAAACAATAGAAGTAAAACTATTAAAAAATATATACCTACCGAAAAACTCTCATAACAGCCGTTAGTAGAGAACACAGTCTGTTAAGAGAACCGGAAGTGTGAAAATCGAATCGGAAAGAAATATTATAACTAAAATTGTCCTTATTCACTATTATTCGGATTGAAGACCGAGACGAAATACAATCCAATTCAAATTTTATACGAATCTGAGAAAAATATTGTACAAGACTGGTAAACAACAAAACATGGGTCAAGGGGACAATTCCACTACGATCAGAGGAATCTGAAAAACTGAACCATAACCATTTTTCCGGCGCAGAAAATTTCAAAACATCACACGTTATACAGATTTCACAAAGAAACAATACGTGTAAAGTTCACAAACGTATTAGTTCTGTTTTGTGTCTGGTAGTTCTCAATCAGTGAGTCACAAAATAATGACGGTGGAAAAGCCAAACAGAAACATGATTGGAAATACTTCAGTAATGCCGGAACTAAATGATGGAGATAAAAAAGCAATATTACGAATGATAATGATTTATGCAGAAGTTTTGAGTACATTTTTTTCTTTAATGGCATGTGTGCTAGCACTTATTTCCTGGATCAAGATACGAAAATGGCGGACATTTAAGAACTTTGTACACCTCAATCTCATAGTAAGTTATACAATGCTAAGTGTATTAGATCTTGTAAAAAAATTCCTAATGGCAGCACATATTGTTAGGTCTTGGATTATAGCTGTTGTAAGTGATACATTTCTAGATTATTTTATGTACTGGTTATTTGTCGCATCTGTAGTTACTTATATGGATATTGTGACTATTTTTCCAGTAAACATTACCAGAAAAAAATTAAAATGTTGCTTATTTGCTTGGGGTATACCTATATTACCGAATTTGGTTATTTATTTATTGCCTCAATATTCGTGGTACTCGGCAAGATTCGACGTTTGTGTGATATCAGCATTACCAGTTTGTAACACAATTATATTTATCAAAGTCTTGTATAGTTTGTGCAATGTGAAATTGAATAAGACAAGATTTACACAATTTGTTACAGTTGCGACTTTTACCTTTTTTATGAGTGGAATAATGATTATGTTGATGATAATATCTGATTTTTGGATTAAAGTCTCCAACTCTCGGCTATACAACACTAGTTATATCATACGCTTTTATGATTTTTTGTCAATACAATTGCACTTAATAATTTTAAACATTTGCTTTTTTATGCTAAAATCAAATCGTAAAATATGGCGTGAATATTTTTGTAACAGAGTCAAAAATGAAAACATAGAATTTTAAATTGTCATAAAATCTAACTTTTACTAGAAAACTGACTGTTTTATTCATATCAATTGACTTAATAATCTTCGCAAATAAGAATGAGAATAGAGAAAATAGTGTGTAATTTATTTTGCTTCGAAATAAATTTTCCATAAATTTTTAGGGTTCCGTACACAAATGGTAAAAACGGGACCATATTACTAAGACTCCGCTGTCCGTCTGTCTGTCTGTCCGTCTCCAGGCTGTATCTCATAAACCGTTATAGCTAGAAAGCTGCAATTTTCACAGATGATGTATTTCTGTTGCCGCTATAACAACAACTACTAAAAACAGAATAAAATTAACAATTAATGGGGGCTCCCATACAACAAACCTCTATATTAATAATGATAACAGGTAGATGCTTGAATTTTTCACAGAATATTTAATTGTGCATTCACTTCAATATTAAATAATAAAATTAAAATAAAATGAATATTTAAGGGGGGCTCCCATACCGTACGGAACCCTGCGTGCGCGAGTCCGACTCGCACTTGGCCGATTATTAAATTTAACAGGCCCGTGCTTATATCTTTAAAACTGCGCAACGGATTTTGATACGGCTTTTTAATAGATAGAGTGATTCAAGGGGAAAGTTAAATGTATAATAATCCTGTGCGAAGGCAGGGCGGGTTGCTAGTCCTTACATAGTATAAAATAAAGTCGCTATTTTCGTTTGTTTATTTGTTTGTTTATTTGTTTGTCTGTATGCTTAAATCTTTAAAACTACGCAACGGATTTTGATGCGGTTTTTTTTAATGGATAGAGTGATTCAAGAGGAAGGTTTATATGTATAAAAATTCCCGAAATTCCCACGGGAATGGGCACAACGCGGGTAAAACCGCGGGGCGCTGCTAGTATTTTATATTTTGACTAGCTGCCCGTACCGCCTTCGCCGGGGTACGATTGGCTGAAGAAGACGGATAGTAAGGATCCCTAATTTTTTTGGAAATATAACATAACCTGTGTTCACTGGGGATAGTGTAGCTTTTTAACAGTGAAACAATTTATGAAATCGGTTCAGTAGCCTACTCAATGCAAACAAACAATCAAATTTGGTTAGTGGTCGCTTCAGTTGTAACTTATATGGATATTGTCTTAATCTTTCACGTTAGTATTACGAAAAAAAAGATCAAATTTTCTCTGTTCGCTTGGGGTATACCCTTAATGATATGTTTAGCAAAATTTATTTTAAGGGAACATTTAAATGACATTGTAATATTTGAAAATTGCTTCCTAACAGTATTACTTATAAGTAGGTAACCTAATTATTTACATAAGAGTCTTGCACAGTCTATGTAAAGTGAATTTTTCAAATAAGAGAATATATATAAGCAATTAGTTACAGCGGCAATATTCACCTTTTTTATGAGTGGAATAATGATGTTGATTGCATTAACTATTACTTGGGCTATGTTTCTTGGTCCGAATGTTTCAGACGAATTTAAGATTTTTGCCGTATTGTCGGTTCTGTTACAAATATTGATCATAAACATTTCTTTTTGCATGTTAAAGTCAAATCGTAAAATATGGCGGGATGGTTTTTGTAAAAGAACCGAAAATGAAAATATAGAATTGTGATTTTAATATTTATTTTAGAAAATTAAAAGAAAAACACTTAGGTATATTAGACATTTTCAATAAACGGCGGAGTTATTGTTGGGTGTAGGTACCTAATCGTACATATTCATCATTATGACCGACATTTATTAAGTGACCAGCCCCAAAAGTACCTGCACTTTGTAAAGCAACAGCAACTGAACAGTTGTCGACCACACTTCACACAACAGAACATACTGACGCTTCCAAGCATATACTTACATACATACTAGAAGCAGCAACATTCGAGAAGAAACATCCTTCTCTATTCAAATACAATACTAACGCTCGCAGACAAAATCAACTCGTGGCACCCGAACCTAAACTCGAAATAATCAGAAGAGGACCAGAATACATGCTTATAAGAATATTTAACCGCCTGCCAAAAGATCTAAGAGAAGAGAACAATATTAAAAAATCCACAATAAACTCAAAAAGCTGCTAATTCAAAACGATTATACCTAGAAGAAAACTTTTTAAGCTCGCGAAACTTAGAATTATGATAAATAATTGATGATTTTTATTTTGTGTAATTATAATTAAGCTTAATGATATATACGATTTGCAACACCCTTAGACAGGGTATAAGTAATATGTACGAATGTATTATACTTGATGTACCTATATTATACTAGACATATTATATAGCAATATTTTAATAAATAAATAAATGTGTAATTAATTTTAAAAAATAATACTTTTCTTTTGTTGATTTATTTTAAATATTATATTGTAGTTATGCCCGTGACTATGACCAGCTTTAACTATGAGACCTAACCATATAATAACTATAGAATATAAAATCAGTATGGAATAACTGATTTTTATCTTCACGATTTTGGAGTTGGCCTCATAGTAAAAGTTGATCATAATGAAGATCACAACTATATCTTAGAGTAGGTAGTTATTGCCAAAGAATTGAATGTCACTCCGTAGATATCAAAGATTAAGTATCTAAATAAAATGTTTTTTTTTATGTCGTCGGCTATTTTTGATTCCACCTCAATAGGAACGAAGGCATTCTTAGCTTTATTTCGAACGTCATATTTCATCCGGTAATATTTTTTGTTTTCAAAATGAATACCTAAAGTAAAACTAGTAGAAAAGATAAACTTCTTGACTAGCACTTGTCCAGTTTTATTTAGAAAAAGTACGGATATATACCTATGGTTGACAGCAATTTTGATACCTTTGAACCTTGATATTGTATTACAATAAGGATTACAAGTTATGGAGACCAAAATAATAAAAATAGGCTTCGTTAAACACAATTGCAACGAAATGTAGCAATTTGTTATTCTGGTGTTAAAAGTAGGTACAGATCGCGGCATATAAGTCTAGCGCTGAGCGAAGTGTGGCGGGGGTGGCTGCGTATGAGATTAGTATGGCGGTCAACATGCGCAGCCATCTCCTCCACCACAGAACAGAAAAACTAGATAACGTTTAAATCTAAAAATGCCCACAATTTAGACTTGCTAGTGGAAGGATATTCCTCCTCTTTGTAAACTAAAGTCTCTGCTCTGCATTTGACACGTTACAATAGCGCGATTTTTTGGACAAAAATTACCTCTGAAATCTCTTGAACGACTGTGACGGTAAATGTCACGATTTCACGTATCTTGAGTTACAACTCATGATCGTGGCTACAGACCCCCCTGCACATCTCCTTTCTATTTCCTTCTCTCTCTTCTGTGCCCTCCACAGTACCCTCAGTGGTAAGCCCATTAAATCCCGGCTTTATTATAGCTTTTGCCCGCGGCTTCGCTCGCGTCATATTTCAATTTTTGTGCTATCCCATAGGAACATTAGGAACCTTCAATTTTTCTGGGATAATAAGTAGTCTATGTCATTTTCCAACCTTTGAACCTTATCCAAGCCAAAAATCATATCGACCTGTTGCTGCCTGAAAAAGTAACAAACCAACAAACACTCTGTCGGATTAATACTATGTAAGTAATTTATTGTGTGGGTGGGTATTTCCTTGTTTTACAGAATAATCGGCATTTGTTTCATAGCATCGTTACAGTTTGACGAAGAAAGTTGTGATATTACAAACATTTTGATTTCAAAAAATATTTACAGGTATTATTTGACTGACATTCATTTGGCGTGATGGTGAATGGGACCTATAACTGTGGCAGCTATGTTTAGTTACAGTGAGTTTCTTTCGAGAATAACCAAAAGACGTGTGGTCTGGTCGTGGTGATCCATCTGCTGGAGTCCGCGGACGCGTCTGCCGACGTGTATAGGTATACTAAGCGCCACACAAATCGGCGGATGGGAAGTTATGCGCAGAACGCTGCACAAAAGCTAAAATATAGGTATGCGCGGGAGCCAGAGAGAGAGACGCCGGGGCACACCTCATGCCTCCCGCGCGCTCCCTTTTTTACCAGGAGAAATCTGTACGCATTGTGCACACATGCGCAATAATTAGCGAATCACGGCGAAGTGTCATCTGCGGCTAACTTCTCATCCGCCGACTTGTGTGGCCTTAGTATAAAGTGCAACATAAGAGTTGAAAATATATGAGTGCGCCACCATCGCTTTCACAGGAGAGAGTCTGCTGTTATGAGATCGCTTTGTTGGCATGTTTTGCATCATTTTGATTATGTTGTCACTTTTTGAACATATGTCACAATCACAGAAAAATGCATGTAAATTAACAATGAATGACAGCTCAGGTAGTGGTTCTAGTCAAACCGCTAAACTCAGACTTCGCCTGCGCGGGTACGGGGGCGCGGGGGTAGACGACAAAGAGGACTGAGACAGGTGCGGGCGCCGGGGACCCGCTGCCCGCGCCTGTCTCAGTCCCCTGTGTCGTCTCCCCCGGCGCCCCTGTACCGCGCAGGCGAAGTCTGAGTTTAGCGGTTTGACTATAGCAAGAGAGTGGCTTTTTAGTTCTCGAATAATTAATTTTTAGGGTTCCGTACCCAAAGGGTAAAAACGGGACCCTATTACTAAGTCTCCGCTGTCCGTCTGTCCGATTTTAATTTAATCATTTATTTTTAAGGAAATATTGTTTTTTTTTTAAATTTTAGTATTTGGTGTTATAGTGCAACAGATCTGTGAAAATTTCAACGTTATAGCTATCACGGTTTATGAGATACAGCCTGGTGACAGACAGACAGACGGATGGCGGAGTCTTAGTAATAAGGTCCGTTTTTACCCTTAGGGCACGGAACCCTTAAAAGCACTGGTACAACGATATGATTTTTATTTAGAGTGCTTTCCACACTAGATTTTATCTCAAAGAGTTATCTTTGTGATAAGCATTTCAAAATACTGAAGCGAACGCAGGATTTGAACCTGCCCCTTCAGATCACTAGCCCGACGCTCTAACCAACTGAGCTAGCCCGCCTCCTACGCAAGCGCCAAACTTTTGAAGTGCTTATCATTACCACCAACTTATGGCACTGGTACAACGGTACCGGCTTATATCGGTAAGTACTGCATACAACGCCTGATTTGAATAAAAGGCAGAATCATACAAGTCGGCGGAATGAAGCAGCGCAATATCAAATCCTGACTGAAGCTCACATAAAGCTGCTCGTTGATTGGGTTTCATGCAGCTTGTAGCTAACTTCACATCCGCCGACTTGAATGATTCAGCCTATACCTATTATTTTACTAAATATTTATTAGAAGCGACTTACTAGATATCAAATGAAACAACCATCTTATATACAAACCACACATTTTATTGTAGTTTTATTTATTTTTTTATAATAATATAACTACTAAATCTCACTTTGACTCTGTGAGATCGCCAACAGAAAGAATGCAAACAATAAGTGCTCGATACCAGTAGCGATTTTAACACGCGATGTTTGTTACTCTTTTGACGAGAATACGTCTTTAAAATTGCAATATGAGGAAGCAAGTCAAAAAAAAAACCAATGATAATAAAATCGGGGATACAGTTTGATGTTGCAGCTTCAGATCTATCATCTCTATCCTGAAGTCGATTACACCATTGGATATACTAAGCGCTACACAAATCGGCGCATGGGAAGTTATGCGCAGAACTTTGCGCAAAAGCCAAAATATAGATATGCGCGGGAGCCAGAGAGACTCGCGCCGGGGCACACCCGCCCGCCAACCTCATGCCTCCGCGCGCTTCCTACGCTCGTGCTCACCACTACGACACGCAGCGTCGAAATTATGCATACATGCGCAATAATTAGCGAATCACGGCGAATTGTTTTCTGAGGCTAACTTCTCATCCGCCGATTTGTGTGGCGTTTAGTATAGCTAAAAGATCAAAAGATTAATTACGCCAAGTGAGGACTGTGACGCATCGCGGGAGTGGAGGGGGAAGCGCCGCCATTTTGTGGTCATTTTGCTTACGTAAACGTATTCACGTAAAACACACTGCTGTGTTCATGGCACTGCCACACCACATTTTCTTTCAATTTATGTAGCTTAGAGTTTGACTACATTCTGCCTGATGTTATGCAGATATACTGTCTAGGATATAGAACGCTTACCTAGAAGATAAGAGTACCTATTTATTCAAGATTTGAAGACACCTATGTTGTGCTAGGTAATAAAGTACCTATGTTGTACTTTAGTTAAAAGACAGACACAGCTAGGTAGGTTTTTAAAGTCTTGATTTTGGTCTTAAGAAATTAGACAGGACTCTCGAATTCAAAAAATAGCCAAACATTTGCAGAACAGTTTTGAAGTAAACAAACAATTTATAAAAACGTCGCGTTTAAAAATCGCCCATGGAACGAGTATCTAATCGATGGAAGCCAGATTGTTATGAGAAAAAACTTATATAAATATGTTAAAGCTTAAATCTAATATAACATAACTTAAACTAAGTGAAGAGGTGACAATTTTCTTAATAAAATAATTAAATAAAAGTCAAATAACGAACCAATTTTTTGCTTGAAATAATCACTATTATTGGATGGATTTCTAGACAACGAATTTATTATAAAATTTAATTACTCGTATTATATCATCATTAAGACCAACTTTTACTATGCAACTGTTTTAAGATCGCGAAGAAAGGAATCATCTGTTCCATACAAAATATATGGAGCGTCTAATATTTTTTCATCTGCCTCACTGGACCAGTGGTTAGTGATCTTGACTCCTGGGTTGTAGAGGGATAAGTTCGATTCCCACCCAGGGCAAGTATTTATGAGATGAACTAGGCGTTTGTTTTGTGTCTGGGTGTCATTATCTATACAAGTTTGTTTTAAAAAAATATGTATTCGTAGTATATCAGTATCTAGCAGCCAACACGCTTTGCTTAGTTTGGGGTCAGATGTGAGATGTCCCCTAATACATATTTACTATTTCGAGATTTGGATCCCTAGTAAAAGTTGATTATAAAGATGTACCTTTGCAATGATTCAGTCAATTTCAGATATGTATAGGCTCTTCATTATGAACCGATTTTACTACGGCCCAATTATGAAATCATGAAAAAAAAATACTGAATGTATTTTTTATTTTTTAAACTAATTTTGAAGAGCTATTTTTTTCTTCGCGTTTTAGTTAGTCTGAAAGTTCTGGCATTTTACAAAAAAAAAGCATTTGTACAATAAATTGAACTTAATAATAATTTATTAAGAAAATTGCCACATCTCTCTTTTAATACGCACTCATACAAATAATCACTATATTCAATACGATACAACACAACATTTCCTTAATGACATCTAAAAAATTGATGATTTATGATAAATTTTCAACATTATACTTGAACGTAACAAACAAAAAATATATATACATAGTGAAGTGATATTTTCATGATTGTATATTTTCAAATCGCTATACTTTCAAATTGTAGAAAAGCTGCCAGTACACAGATGTCTATGTTTATTTTATTTAATACTAGCGACCCGCCCCGGCTTCGCACAGGTGTATAATACATATAAACCTTCCTCTTGAATCACTCTTATTTATTAAAAAAAACTGCATCAAAATCCGTTGTGTAGTTTTAAAGATATAAGCATACATGGGGACAGACAGCGGGAAGCGACTTTGTTTTATACTATGTAGTGATGATTTAAAACTACCTCAGATCAAATAAAAAAATCGAGACAACGTCGTGAAGAGACAAGTGAGGCCGTTTTTTTTTTACATGTGGTGAGTGCGTCGGTGTTGCGCCGCCATAGTTTGACTAACTAGCCAAGGCGTAGTTTCGTTGTACGTGTTTGTGTGTGTAATTCTGTTTGTACACAGCAAGGCGTAGTTTTGCCGGTTTTATATGTTTGTTCAGATCATTCTGTCTTGATTATTTTATTTGGTCTGAGATAACTATATATTATTAAGCAATTCTTGTGTGTCTGTTCGTCTGTGTATCCGCTTATATAGAGCTTTGCTTACCTTTGCTGAATAGTATAAAGGTGTTGATTCTATAATTTTTAGTAAAATTTTCAATACCAACATATTTGATAATCCACTACTGATCATAGGCTTACCAACGCAAATCTGGGCCATATTCTCTATGGCACAGTGCGGATTGATGGATTCACATACGCCATCGAATTTCTTCTACGGGTATTTGCAGATTGCCTCACGATGTTTTCCTTCACCGAAATGCCAGTGCTGTGAAATATGTTTAAAACACTCATGTTCATCAAAAAGCGTGGTGGTCTATTGGTAGTGACATCTGCCTTGCAATCGTGAGGTCGCAGGTTCAAATCCCGGTCCCGTACCAATGAGTTCTTTGATATTTATGTACGGAACTTCACACCACTCGCTTTTCGGTGAAGGAAAACATCGTGAGGCAACCTGCATACGTCCGTAGATGAAATTCGATGGCGTATGTGAATCCACCAACCCGCACATGGGCCAGCGTGGTGGATATGTCCCAATCACCCTTCGTGGGTAGGCATATGTCCTGCAATGGACTATTAAATGTACCGACAGCTTAACTAAGCGATCTCACACTTCAAACCCCTACACACCAAAACCGACACGATCTAGCACCATACCTTGATATTACAAACTTTTTACGATTATGAATGAGTGTTTTACTTCCCTTTAATTTTCATCAATATCGGCAATTATTAATAAAGCTTTTCCTTATTTTTTCAAAAAATCTTTCCATTTTTAGGGTTCCGTACCCAAAGGATAAAACCGGGACCCTATTACTAAGACTTCGGTGTCCGTCTGTCTGTCTGTCACCGGGCTGTATCTCATGAACCGTGATAGCTAGAAAGCTGAAATTTTCACAGATGATGTATTTTTGTTGCCGCTATAACAAATACTAAAAAAAATTTAAGGGGGGCTCCCATAACAACAAATGTGATTTTTAGGAGTTTTTTGCTCGCTATTATTAACGGCAAGTGGAATGGAGCTCCCATACGGTACGGAACCCTTCGTGCGCGAGTCCGACTCGCATTTGGCTGATTTTATTTCACTACGGCGCGCCGCGACTGACTAGCATACCGAGAGCATACCAAACTCCGAGGCGAGTAGGTATAAAGTAAAGTAAAGTCAAGTAAAAGTTTATTGCACAAACTGTGTAAAATGGTGGTACAAAATTTCTTATACTCGGCATTTTAATTCGATTCCAGATTTGACATTAGCTACTGTCATTTTTGACAGTATGTACTGTCAAAAACTGTCAAAAATGACAGTAGCTAATGTCAAATCTGGAATCGAATTAAAATTCCGAGTATAGTAACAACAGTCTATCGCATGATTCGCGTCGTATGATTCGCGTTCCGACGGTTTGTCTGAAGATGGAATACTGTTAGATATCATTACCGTGCCCTTATTAAGTTTTGACTGAGAATCAAGAAATAATGAGTAAAAGGTTGCCAGAAGTTGTCTCGCAACGATGTTATAATATATGTTGGAATTTCTACAGCTGACTCCCGGACTAATTTTACGGTATGTAATTAGCTTAATTTATTTAAAAAGGCCAAAAAGTAAAACACCCGTCCATATTACGCTTTTCTTACGAGTCGACGGCAATATAAAACATAGGTCCCGCCTTAGTAATACTAAACAAAATAATAAGAAAATAACACTGGAATTACGATTAAAAAATCATTTAAAAAACTTACTATTCACTGTAAATAAAGTATAAAAATTGGGACTTTTCTCTTAGACTAAGGGCACGAAAGGGTGCCCACCATAGACACTTCTCATTCTACCCCAGAAAAATCAAATGTAATGCTCAGACCAAATAAAAAATCAAGACGGAACGTCCTGCTAGCTTAGCATATGACCACGAAAACAGTTTTGTCGACGTGTGAAATAGTGACAGATATCTACTTCACTATGGCTCTGTCTCTTTCTAACATGTCGATAGAATTATTTCGTGGAGCGTATGTTAACCCAGCAAAACAGACAAGTGAGGCCGGTTTTTTATACATAGGTGTGTGCGTCGGTGTTGCGTCGCCATAGTTCAACTGACGAGCCAAGGCGTAGTTTTGTTGTACGTGTTCGTGTGTGTATACGACGAGGCATAGTTTTGTCGGCTTCACTTCTTGTTCACAACATTCTGTCTTGATTTAATTATTGGTCTGAGATGGGATAATTAACATTAAACCGGGCCGGGTAATATAAATAAGTTTACAAAAAAAAAAAAACGTTTCGAATTCATGTTCCGTCCGTGTCACGTACACGTCCCGGCCCTGATACGGATGGTACCTACACTGTTGTGATATAAACCGTTTTTTTGCAAAACCTACGTAATGCTTCAAATCAGTGTGTACCTACGTAATGTTAAAGCCATGTATTCACTGAGCAACAATTGTTTATAAACTCTGTATCAGAAACAAAATCTACATGTTTCCGAAACAAAAAATAATGTTTCAGAGACAATTATTTTGTTTCTGTAATCACTATCGTGTGGAACACGGAAACAAATCAGTTTCTGGAAACTTCAAGGTGATGTTTCAGAAACTGTGTATCCGAAACATTGTTGCTGAGTGAATACATGGCTTTAAAATCACGACCCGGCTTGTTTCCGGCCCGGTCTATTGTAAATCATCTACTAATACAGTATAATTATCTCGGGTAGGTAAAAGTGGGCAGTTTGAAAAAAAATTAACTACACCAATGTCTTTGACTGAAACAAGTTGTGATACATTTATTATATAGCAGTGAAAATCCGGTTATATCGACGGCGAAAAATAAAATCAATCTTATCGATACATCTAGTTACTCTATCTTGAGTCCTAATACCTCTAAAATATGCTCGACTCAGATATCTCACAATTTTTAATTTTGATTTTCGTCGCTATAACCGAATTCTACTGCAGTCGTTATAACCAGACAAATCCAAAAACAATAAAAAAAAACTTGCCGTCAACAATCCATACCGCCATCTTTAAATTACAAACCTTTAACACTTTACCAAAAAATAACCTCTCTTTAGCTTAACATTACCAATTTTAATATTATTACGAATTTTAATATTTATTACCAATTTTTATAATATTTTTATTTTATTTCATGTGCCGTTTACATCACTATGTGCTGAATATTTTGCTAAATCAAAAATGAAGCAAGTAACGTTGCGCGCCATTGCTTTTAAAAAAAGTATTTCTTTTCTTTTCAAGTATTTCTGTCTTTTGTCAATTAAACAAAAATGGATGAAGAAGTTAGTTAAAATCTGTTAAAATTCCGCGTGACGTCACGAGTCGCATACAAATGTATAGACTTTTGTCAGAGAAGTGACGTCACGACCCTCACTCCCAAACTTTGACAAGGTGTATCTTTGTCATTTGTTGTTTAATTGACAAAAGAAAAAATACGTGTCCAATATTTTTGGATAATCTAACTCACGAACTAATTATAATAATGAGTTTTTTTTTACCCAGTTATCATGCTTATTTTGCAAAATGTAGGACATTTTGCATAATTGTAGTAATTATTGTCGCGCAACGTTTTTGGGGCTTACAATAATAACATGCTCACAAAACTACAAAAAAATAATACAATTTAGCACTTTGTCACTATAAATATTTCAATACTTCATTCACAACTCTTAGATACGGCTAATTTCATACTGTGACAACGTTCTAAATAGCAGATGAACAGGTTTTCTGTTCGCATATTTGTATAGATCCAATCTACTTGTTTATATTACTAGTATGAGTAAAAACATCATAGAATAGTGAAGCTAAGGTCTGGATCTAATGACTTTTGCCATTAAGTGCATAGTTTCCGAGATATAGGCCAAAAACGTTTTTTTTTAAAAATGGCGCTTGAAGCTCCACCTGGATCTGTCAGCATTTTGTGATTTTATGCTCAGTAAGTGATCCTAAACCTTATTTAAAAAAAATTAGATCAGAAATTTAGTGCAAAGTTGAATTCTTTTTTCCGTTAGATTAATAAAAAATATTGGACACGTATTTTTTCTCTTGTCAATGAAACAATTAATGACAAAGATAAACCGTATCAAATTATTTGAGGGTGGGGGCTCGTGACGTCACTAGCCGGTACCGGCACATTTTTGGTAGATTAGTGACGTCACGATGAACTTTAACGGGCTATATCTTCATCAATTTTTGGTAAATTGACAAAAGAAAAAATACGTGTGTAATAATTTTTTGATAATGTATTTGACGGACTAATTATATTATTTTAGTAAACAAGCCAATTACATTTTTTTAACCAAATGCCTATTGATATGAATTATGATTATTTATCTCTAACAGTATGCCAACAGAAAAACTATAGCTAAATATGATAAAAAAACATTCAAACACAAAATTATAATCATATAAATGATATTTAATATAATTTTAATATAAAAACTTAATGGCTTACGCACGGTGCCATTTTAACCCTGACAGCGAAAACATGAAATTAAAACTTTCATTTTTATATGTATTTAATTAAGGGTTAAAAACGCGTGTTTGCATTTAAGATCAAATAAATGCATTAAACGATGGCAAAAAATAACTTTATAATAACTTTTTATACGTAATTATGTGCATTTTTATAATATGGCTTACTCTAAGTTATTTTTTATTTATAAAAAAAGTGTTTTAGTATACAAATCTCATTACTATTGCTTTTTTATACTTTTCTTTAATGTACTTATGTAGACTAGTTGATGTTTAGATCAGAATTTTCATAGATTTACAAATGCATAGATTTCAGTAAGAGTTCAAATACTTATATTTGAAACAACGGGGACTAACCACAGTAGTAAATAAAATTATTTAAAAATAATATTTCATAATTATGTAGCAAAACCTTTCTAAAAATAATTGAAATCTAGACACGCGGAAGCGTGTCCAGCCAAGTCTATGAAATAATATAACCTGATACAAGTTATAAAATAAGAAAAAAAAAAATACACGTTACATAGTACGTCTGTACGTAGACTAACATAGTCCAGTAAAAGATTTCATGAATTTATCCAAGTTTTATAATAATTTAAACAAATAAAATAAACATCGATACATTAGTAAATCTATGTTTTTATTATTTGGATGGTGATTGGTTACATTCAGACTGTATTTTTTTTAAATATAAGTGTATATATTTTAAATATATTCTGTACGTACATCTAATTCCAGAAAATAAGTGAAATCCCTAAATTACAACATTAAAATGAAATCAATAGAAAGCATACTTATATGTAAAATGCTACATACAAATTATTTCTGAGCGTGATGTGTGAAAACACCCTTAAAGTTTCATATAAATTCAGAATTCTGCATTGCTCGACCCGCTCGCGCACATTTTTTGTAAAATTTTATATTATCGTCTTTTTTAGAAAAATATACTACGGTATTTTGTCAACGTTAATTTTGTAATTTTTAACAGGTTAATAAAGGTATTAAGATTTTAATGACTATAAACTAAACATATGGGGTTCCTTGTTTTACTACAGAACTATAATTATGTAGGATTACGTGAACAAAAACTATGTAGCATAATTTTATCATAAATTACACACATTTTTTAATATTCTTCGTTTTTAAACATTTATTACTTACATTAATAAAGTAAATAAAAAAAACAACAGTTTTTCCGACTCTTGTATAATCGTAAGATATCAAAACCAACTTTATTTTATACATTATACTTATCATGATTGATAAATATTTAATAATGATTTCAGAAATTCAACGCCTATGTACTCAAACTTGCGAAATGTGTGAGTGAGAGAGCTGCAGCCGGTTGAAAAGCCATTAAGGTGACATAGCTATGCCCGGTTATACGGCTATGGCCGATTCAAAGGCCGTTAAGGTGAGACAGCTATGACCGGTTGAAGGGCCATTAAGGTGGGATAGTTGTTCCCGGTTCCAAGGCCGTTAAGGGGGCTAGCACACACACGCACAGACATGTCTACTTATGAAAGACACAGCTATATAAAAACGATAGAGGTAATCATTTCATATTGAGCTAAACTCGATTTCTTTCGAAAAACTTGTGGTTCCCCCACTGCAAGTTTGTTTGCTGGCTCTGGAAAACAAAATGGCCGCCGTCATCATTTGTTTTTATCTGACTGTCGAATGAAAGTAATGTTTCTCGTACAAACAAGTATTTCTCATTAAAGGTATATTGACATCTTCATCCATATATCGGCCATAGAACGTCCACTGGTAGACACATGCCTCCCCTATGAATCTCTGGAACTGGAGCTGGTGTTTGTACCAGTTCTAAGACACGGAGGAGGAGGGTATGTGCGGTGACCCCATTTAGGTGAGTTCTGGTGTTAGCACCAGTTCTCGACAGTGTCGACAATAGGTTACCTAGGACATGGAGGAGCAGGGTATGTGCGGCGACCCCATTTGGGTCAGCACGCGGCCCAGCCACTGTAAAAACAATTTCTTGTTTGCACCAGTTTTCGACAGTGTCAACAATAGGTTACCTAGGACATGGAGGAGCAGGGTATGTGCGGCGACCCCATTTGGGTCAGCACGCGGTCCAGCCACTGTAAGAGCAATTTCTTGTTTGCACCAGTTCTCGACAGTGTCAACATTAGGTTACCTAGGACATGGAGGAGCAGGGTATGTGCGGCGACCCCATTTGGGTCAGCACGCGGTCCAGCCACTGTAAAAGTATTTTATTATGTTTGCACCAGTTTTCGACAGTGTCAACAAAATGTTACCTAAGACATGGAGGAGCAGGGTATGTGCGGTGACCCCATTTGGGTCAGCACACGGTCCAGCCACTGTAAGGGCCCGTTCAGATGCAGCTCGATCCAGCATGGCGTCGACGTCACTGTCTGCCGCCTGAAATAAAAAAAAAATGATTTTAATTCACAAATCGGCCAAGTGCGTTTCGGGCTCGCGCATGTTAAGTACCGTATGGAAACCCCCTCAATATATTTTATTATAATGTTTATTTTGATGTAATATAATTACAATTAGCATTAGCAACATTACAATTAATATCGAGCGAAAAACGTTCAGCACACAGCAACTGTACTCCCTCGAACCCTTGGGACAGTGAATTAAAGATGGCGGATGGTGTATAATGATGTCACACAGCAACTGTACTCCCTCGAACCCTTGCGACAGTGAAGTAAAGATGGCGGGTGGTGTATAATGAGGTCACACAGCAACTGTACCGACTTCAACACTTGCGACAGTGAATTAAAGATGGCGGATGGTGTATAATGATGTCACACAGCAACTGTACCGCCTCCAACCCTTGCGATAATGAAGTAAAGATGGCGGGTGGTGTATAATGATGTCACACAGCAACTGTACCGCCTCCAACCCTTGCGATAATGAAGTAAAGATGGCGGGTGGTGTATAATGACGTCACGCAGCAACTGTACCGCCTCCAACCCTTGCGATAATGAAGTAAAGATGGCGGGTGTTGTATAATGATGTCACACAGAAACTGTACCGCCTCCAACCCTTGCGATAATGAAGTAAAGATGGCGGGTGGTGTATAATGACGTCACACAGCAACTGTACCGACTCCAACACTTGCGACAGAGAAGTAAAGATGGCGGATGGTGTATAATGACGTCATACATCACCTGTACACCCTCGAACCCTTGCGACAGTGAAGTAAAGATGGCGGGTGGTGTATAATGACGTCACACAGCAACTGTACCGGCTCCAACACTTGCGACAGAGAAGTAAAGATGGCGGATGGTGTATAATGACGTCATACATCACCTGTACACCCTCGAACCCTTGCGACAGTGAAGTAAAGATGGCGGGTGGTGTATAATGACGTCACACAGCAACTGTACCGACTCCAACACTTGCGACAGAGAAGTAAAGATGGCGGATGGTGTATAATGACGTCTTACATCACCTGTACACCCTCGAACCCTTGCGACAGTGAAGTAAAGATGGCGGGTGGTGTATAATGACGTCACACAGCAACTGTACCGACTCGAACCTTTGCGAAAGTGAAGTAAAGATGGCGGGTGGTGTATAATGACGTCACACAGCAACTGTACCGACTCGAACCTTTGCGACAGTGAAGTAAAGATGGCAGATGGTGTATAATGACCTCATACATCACCTGTACACCCTCGAACCCTTGCGGCAGTGAAGTAAAGATGGCGGGTGGTGTATAATGACGTCACACAGCAACTGTACCGACTCGAACCTTTGCGACAGTGAAGTAAAGATGGCGGGTGGTGCCAAAGTTGACGGGTGGTGTATAATGACGTCACATCACCTGTACTCGGCGACCCAGCCCTTGGCGAAGCTCCGTATGGAAGTAAAGATGGTGTCCGCAAAGTATCTAAAGATGGCGGATGGGGTATAATGACGTCACATCACCTGTATTCGGCGCCCCATCCCTTGACGAAGCTCATCCGTATGGTGCACATGCGCGTGAGTTGGAAAACCGCCTCGAATCCTTGCGATACCGACGCGGACAGCAGAGCGGCAAACTCTTGGTTGTTGAAGATTTTCAGGTTACAACCTGCAGGCATGGAAAGAAATAAAAATTGTATGAAACCAAGTTACAGAGAGTTGAAAATGGCTTCAATAGCTTCGAGAAAAGTATGTAAGTAACCAAACTTACATAAATAAAAATAAAATTGCAAACCTTGACTCTAAAGAGATCTTGTGTATTGCAGTGTTACTCACACACATAGACATTATTACATAGCTCTACTATAAACCTAATAACTTTAGATATAAGTGAACATTTCTTTTTTCTGTGTAACTTAAATTATTATTTTTTGCCAGCAGTCATTGTAAGTGGGAAGGTACTAGCTCTTATAATACAGGTTATTGACCTAGCATAAGGGTCAGGGAACCAAGAAATCAATTGTGATTCTTAATTGGACAAATAAACGATTTTGTATTTGTATAAATTTCTCTATTTTATCTACTGTGCTCTTTTGCTCGACTTGTTAGGGTGCACCCAGATATACTGTACTGTACCAGCCTTTTTAATAGTCCACTGCAGGACGTAGGCCTACCCACGAAGGGTGGTTGGGCCATATCCATCACGCTGGCCCAGTGCAGGTTGATAGATTCACATACGCCATCGAATTTCTTCTACGGACGTATGCAGGATGCCTCACGATGTTTTCCTTCACTGAAAAGTCAGTGATTTGAAATTCCGTACATAAATTCCAAAGAACGCATTGGTACGGGACCGGGATTTGAACCTACGACCTCACGATTGTAAGGCAGGTGTCACTACCTCTGGACCATCACGGCTTACACACAGATATTGTAACGTTTATCGCTGACAAACACCTAGTTAAACTACGCCACAAGCGCTACAGATGGAGACAACGATTGCAATGAGTTTGTCTAAATAATGTTTAATATTGATTGCACTGTAACTTTCAAATTATTATTTAGATTTAAGACTGCATTTGCATGCCAAAAGGCATATTGAGCTCCATTTTTATGTATTAATGCCAACCTAATTGACTGCCTCGGTGGCTCAGTGGTTAGTAACCCTGACTACTGGATCAAAGAGAGTGTGGGTTCGATTCCCACCCAGGGCAATTATTTATGTGATGAACATAGGTGTTTGATCTATGTCTGGTTGTTATTGGTAATTATCTAAGTGTGTATTTAAAAATATAAATATGTACCTCTAGTATATCAGTATCTGGCAGCCATATCACAATCATTGTTTAGTTTGGGGTTAGAGACCGTGTGTTCGATGTCCCCTAATATTTATTTATTATTTAATGTACCCACATCCGCAAATAAATGAATATGAATATGAAAATATGACTACGTAAGGGTTCTAGCTTTGTACTTTTACTGCGGGACCCAAAAAAGATAGAGATACTGACCGGGCGGTATCTTGCAGACCGTGGCCGGGTGCCAGCCGTAGCGCTGGTTGCAATTCGGACTCTGGACGAATATCGACGAGTCGCTCAGGCATTCCGCGAATACCTCGCCTGTGGACAAAACGGTTTATTAGCGATGAACGTATAGCCTACTGAGACCCGGGGATTTTGAGACTTTATTTTTAATACTTTTTTTTTTAATAATCAGCCAAGTGCGAGTCGGGCTCGCGCACCAAGGTTTCCGTACTGTATGGAAGCCCCCCTTAATATACTTTATTTTAATTATTTATTTTTGAAGAATAATACAACTTTAATAACATGAATACTCTGTGAATATTTCAAGTATCTACCTGTTGCCATTATAAATATTCAGCAAAAAAAAATCACGTTACTTGTATGGGAGCCGTGGATACCATCCACGAAGCTCAGGGACTGACGTACGAGTCGGTAATCGCCATCAAAACTAAGCCAAGAATGAAGCTACACGAGAGCGTCTCACACGCTGTCGTTGCATTGTCGCGGCATACTGGGACTTTCACCTACTACGCCGACGACATCGAAGCTGATGCCATCAGTCGATTCGTGCGGCGTGCGTCGTCTGCGTCATTGAGGGCCATCAAGGAGTATAACCTGCAGATGGCCATCAGAGATCGGAACGCGGCGGTGACGGAGGCTCTGGGCCGGGAGGAGGCAACAGAGGTGTAATAGGACATGGGAGCGATCACAAGTAGAGTAGATACCACCGAGTAACACACGGAAACGCAGCCTCGGACTCCGCCGGTGATCGCTCTCACAAAATAAATCGTAATAAGTGTATAATGTTTAGAAATTAGCATTGCGTGTGTTAGATTAAGGATTTTATTATAATGTTCTATATTACTTAAAATGGCCGCTGTGCTTCCTTTATTGGTCTAAAACTATATCTTTGCCTTCTATTTTTATGAATAGACAAATCAAAACACGATATCCGCCATTGCTTGTTGTGTTTGTAATATTGTTTATCAATGTGTTATTCCGTGGTTAAAGTGATTGTGATCCTATCAACTATTCTCTAATCGTTGATAGGATAATATTTAATAACGATTACCAAGTGTATTAAGTAATATCAGACTTTTTAGCAAAAGATAAAACTGAGAAATAACATGGCGTCCGCCATTGTTGTTTATATTGACTATTGTATCAGATTCTGTAATTTTATAATGTTATAGATAGAATAGATAGTTTAAAATGTTAGGATAATATTTAATAAGGTTTTCAAAATGTATTAAGTAATTTAAGACTTGCTAGTAACTAAATAAGACTGTAAAATATTATGATGTCCGAATGTCAGCCATTATTGTTTACATACACTATTTAATTAATACTGTGATTTCATAGTGTTATAGATGACTTGAAATGTATCAATAATTGTTCTAATAATTCTTATAAGTATGAAACGCAGTTTAAGATGGCTTTATGTATAAAAAGTAGTGTTAAATTGAGGCTGCCGCGGTTCCCGCCATCTTGCTCGTTCCCTATTGGTCGGTGTAAATGTTGACATCGAGCAGTGGTGGTAAGGCATGGTGGGAGCTTGTGAAATTAGTATAAAACAGTCGGTTGGCGTGGCTACGCTCTCTTAGTGCCTTTTAGTATCTCATAGTATCTCTTAGTATCGCTGCAGTTCGCTTAGTGCCTTTTGGTCTCTGTTAGTATCGCTCAGTGTTCGCCAAGTATCCTAATAATAACGTTGGACAAATCTTTGTCGCCCTGAGTCTCACTAGCTAGTTATGCTGAGTGTCGGTACTTTTATATTCGAAGCCAAGCTGAGTGAACGTCGCAATGTTGCTAAAGTTAAGTACTTTGTGTAATATCTAAATTATGTGACTGATCATTGTACATTGTATCAAAAGATTAAAAGATCATATTGATATCGTCTGAGTTTCTTGCCACTTCTTCTCAAGACGTTTAGGGCCTTACGAACGTGGCTTAGAGTCTTTGCAATACATGGAGGTACCCTCTCGGGACCCATGAGGTAAAAGAATAAAAACAGTATACTTACTTACTTGTTTCCTTTACTAATTTAGAAACCTCAAGTTAGGTAACTACCCTCGCAAACATTTAAAGGATCAGTTTGATTAGTTTCTTTGTTATTATGTTAGATTCAGGGTTGCTGCATTGGTTCCGAGTGAGATTTCCATCCTGACAATGATATTTTGATAGAAAATAAACAAAGTAACCGCCTCTTTTAACCCTGATCTAACACGTGCATGCCCTGAGTATTCATGCTCGCCATCGAAGGCTCCTTCTTGCGGCGGCGTCGTGTGTCGGGTCGTTCTCTTCCCTTAAATATGGTCGAGGAGAGCGATGGCTGGCACATGCGTCACACTCGTGATCGGGTGCTGCATGCGGGTCGCCGGTTTGCTCGCGGCATTCACGCAATGCACTCAAACTACTAACTTAGACTAAGATTTAAACTAACCCATCTCTATTGTACAGTCGCATTCTTTCAATTGTAAATTAGTTAACAATAGGCACAGACCCTGGAGTCTGTGGATCATTAAATTTAAATTAAAAAAAAAATAGTGCAAATTTAATTAAATATTCGATGAATATTTTAAGTAATTTCCTGTCGTCTTTATATCGCGCGAATACCGGCTAAAAATCAGATTTCTTGTATGGGAAATAAATATATTTAAATATATATTTTTTCTATTTTTAGTATTTATGTTAATATAGCGGCAACAGAAATACGTCGATTGTAAAAAATTCAACTATCTAACTGTCACCGTTCATGAGATACAGCCTGGTGACAGACAGACGAACAGCGGAGTCTTAGTAATAGGGTCCCGTTTTTACGCTTTGGGTACGGAATCCTAAAAAAAAAACTACAATTTGATTATTTTCCTCATTTAGTAGATACCATACGATGTAGTAGGCTTACATAACAGCCGTTGTGACGCAGAGTTTGCTCCACCACCTCGTTTCATCAGTTATCACAACCGACACAGCCCACGTGATCAGCAAGTAGCACTGGCAGTGGGCAGGGTACACAACACATCCTCCTTTATAGTAGTCTACCTACCAGCCGATTTGACGTCGCGTTTGCTCCACAATCTCGTTTCTACACGTATACTACCACTACCGACCGTCCAGTGGATCAGCAAGTAAACCTGGCAGTGGGCAGGGCACACAACTCACCGCCGATATAGTAGAGGCGCACGCCGCGGCCGATGTGTCGCCGCGTCTGTTCCACCACCTCGTTACGGTTCACGTTGGAAAGCAACCCCAGGCAGAATCTGAAACATTACATATGATAAAGTTTTTATTAGCAACTAGTTTTCCCTAAACTTCTTGTCGGTTAAACAATTTTACTCTAATAATAACCATTTCGTACAGTGAATTGTATTTTTAACCATTAAGTAGGAGGTTCTATGTTCGTATGTATATTATCAACAATAACGTAAAAAATTCGAACAAAATATACTGATGTCACGCTGTTATATTACGCTAGAAAGTCACTGACCTCACGCTTTCAAATTACACTAGAAGGTCACTGACCTCACACTTTCATATTACACTAGAAGGTCACTGACCTCACGCTTTCCTATTATACTAGGACACTGATCTCCCGCTGCTGCTGAGGTCAGATACTACACTAGAAGGTCACTGACCTCTCGCTGTTGCTGGGGTCAGTGAACCCGTCGACGGTGATGGAGGGCTGGCTCGCGTGGAAGGTCTCCCCCACACGAGTGTTCAGCTCGTAGTAGCTGATGCTGCACCAGAACGCCGGCTCGTGGTATAGGACGGGGGCGGCTTCCGTGCCCAGACCGGGGGGTGAGGGGGTGAGGCGGGTCAGATCTGTAAGAGGACAATCAGAGTTAATATTATCCGCTTCTGTCGACTTGCCACCACGACGTGGCCACGGCCACGACATTATTGCTATAAGGTTAAAGACCCATAGAATAAGAACATTAATAGAAACAGTACTAAATAGCAAGAGATATACATTACTTTATCCCATTTTAAATATGAAATTTAAAAGGTGTTAATAGATGCACAAACACCCGAACTTACGTAATTTTGAAGGGTTTCACAAACTAGCATTGAGCTATCTCGGCTATCCAAATTCTTATTACATTTTATACATTTTATTTTTCTGTGGTAGTTTCACAGTAATACTAAAGCTGCTTGCCCATTCTTGATACTGCAAGGTATATTCTTTTCTATCGATCAGCTGTATGGCGTCCACTGCTGGACATAGGCCTCCCTTATGGATGTCCAATAAGGCCAGCTGGAAGTGGCCTGCTTAATTTAAAATACAATAATGTTGTCATAGTTCAATGGCTCAGTGGTTAGTGACCCCTGACTCCTGAGCTAAAGAGGCTTGGGTTCGATACCCACCCAGGGCAAGTATTTTTGTGATGAACATAGGTATTTTGCTCTGTCTGGATTTTATTATCTACTAGCTTACCCGGCGAACTTTGTTTCACGCAATATCTTTATAAATAATGGCCTATGTGTTATTCTGATGTGGCATTACTATTGCAAAGTTTAATTTCAACCAGTTCAGTAGGTTTTGCGTGAAAGAAGAACAAACAACCATACATACAAACTTTTGCGTTAATAATATTAGTAGGATATAAGTAGCTCAGTCCTTCTGAGCATCTGGTGGACGCGACGCGTGACCAAAATGCTGGTGTTTATTTGGCTCAACGTATAAGCATTGCCATTCAGCGTGGCAATGCTGCCAGCATGCTGGGCACGCTGCCAACTAGCAGTGGGCGCGAGCATTTGGATTATCTTTAGACCTTCAAGGGTCTGTGGATGATCCAATGTTTTTTGTGTAGTAGTAGTGTAGGTAGTTATAGCATATAAATTTGTATTGTATTTAGTTGTAGATAATAAAGGCACTTTTGCCCATTAATGTAGGATATAAGTATTTGAAATATGTATTATTATGCAGTACTTATAATCATATTTTATTTTATATCAGTCTCTGGCAGCCATACCACAAGCTTTGCTTAGATCAGGGTTAGAGATCAAATTAAAAAAAATGGTTGTACAAACTCACTCATGTTGTCGTTGTGATCCATGGGGTCGCCGTCTTCGCTGATGTAGCCCGGCGGAGGGGTCTCCACTTGAGATGTGTTGCTGCAAACAACACACAATTATAATGATTTTAATTTTATAGTGCATCCCACACTAGGTTTATCTCAAAGAGTTACTTTTTATGATAAACATTTCAAAAATGATAAACACTTCACAAAATTCGTCGCGAGTCAGTATAGCGGGTTAGCTCAGTGGTCCAGAGCGTCGGACTAGTGATCCGAAGACGCAAGGTTCGAATCCTGCATCCGCGACGAATTTTTGAAACGTTTATCATAAAAAGTAACTCTTTAACACACAATTATAATTACATAATCAGCCAAGTACGAGTCAGACTCGCGCACGGAGGGTTCCATACTGTATGGGAGCCCACCATTGTTTTATTTTTTTGACTTGATTATACAACTAAATATTCTGTTAATATTTCAAGCATCTTCCCGTTACCTTTATTAATATCGAGCGAAAAAATAACATTTTTTGTATGGGATTAATGGGCCGCCCTTAAATATTTATTTTATTTTATTTAATAAATATTTTTTAAAGTAAATATTGAACTAAATATAAAACTGTGAATATTTCAAGCATCTACCTGTCACCGTTATTAAAATGGAGCGAAAAACGGCCAAAAATTCAGGTTTGTTGTATGGGAGTCCCCCTTAAATATTTTTTTTCGGTTTTTAGTATTTGTTGTTATAGCAGCAACAGAAATACGTCATCTGTGAAAATTTCAACGTTCTAGCTATTATGGCTCATGAGATACAGCCTGATGACAGACAGACGGACAGAGTCCCGTTTTTACCCTTTGGGTACGGAACCCTAATAATGAGCAAAGAGCAAGTATCTATAAAGTCACAATCGTGCAAAAAAAGTGTCCGAGCCAAAACCTTGCCCAAGCTACGTAGTAGGCAGGCTTTTTAGTTAGTCGTAAGGTGATTGCAAGCCGACTACAACGCCACGCGATTCCAAAATGCTCGGTTACAAACACTAATTAGGTGACATTACGTCGAGATTCGAGAAATAAGTCATTGTGAATTATTTAATGTATATCTAAGTAGGTACAGATAGCGCGCGAGTTGAATGCAGTCGGGGTCTGAGGTAAAGAGCGGGAGCATCTCCCCCCGCTATCCGCACGCCCCACCTCACGCGCATAGCGGGGGGAGACATTCGCATTCCTAAGCTCTGCATTCAACTCGCGCGCCTACTGTAAGCATGACTGCGTTCGGACATTATTTGACTACTTTCACATAGGGATTGAGGCTCTGTAAGAAACTGAACTGCGGAGTATCTCTGCGAGATCGAATCAGAAATGAAGAGATCCGTAGAAGAATCAAAGTTACATAGCCCATAGGGTTGGCAAGTTGAAATCGCAGTGGGCAGGGCACATAGCACGGAGGATCTCCATATTGCTTTTTGGGGCTTCAGCCCAAGGCAGGATACCAGGGGGCCCCAGCGTAGTCAAGTAAAAGTAAAAAACAGACTATAATGAGAAAAAAATCTAACTTTTAATTTTAATAAATTGAAAACATTGTTTTTTTTTTAAATTACTAACACTATGATAGACAATAGACAGTTATTTATTAGGACAAAAATAAAATAACAAAGATTGTTTAGCTCATTCTTCCTTTGAAATTACTGAAAAGATTGTAAACTTTCGCGCTCGCTACTTCGGTTTTTGCTTTGCTTGTATTTGTCTTTAAGTTAAAGAAAAAACCGAAAAAAATTCACGCTCACTGCGCTTGCGCATAATTGCAGTTTGCTGGTATGCTAAGCTCATATCTATTTTAAAATTACTAAAAAAGCGAATAAATTGTGCGCTCGGTACGCTCGCGCATAATAGCGGTGGAGTGTTCTACCCTCATGAAAAAAAAAGATATTCAGAAACACTGAACAATTTTCGTGCTCACTACGCTCGCGCTTCCTCGGAATGATTTTCTTTCTTTTGGCTATTTAAAATGTCAAATAACAGCGACTAAACACATGTTTATAGGTATACAGGGTCATAGGTATTAAACGCAAAACCTTTTAAGGGCAGATCTTGTACATCTAGACAAACAATTTTTGTTTTAGGACTTTTGGAAAATCACGAAGAAAAAATCAGCTATTTCATACAAAAAGTTCGTCAACGCGCGGCAAAATATGTAGAAGCGAATTTTTTTTTGCGAATTATCAAAAGTTGTTTATCTAGATGTACTAGACCCGCCCTTAAGAGTGCGCCTAATGCCACGAAAAAAATCAGATTTCACCCGCGCTTCTTGCATCGCCCGCTGTCATCTATGATGCTTTGTTTAGAGTCGAAAATCGCATGATACATCGCATGTTAACGATGATGTTAGCTTCGAGCTCCAGCTTACATTTTTAGATGAAATGTTAGTTTTTTATTCAAAATTTAAGCAAGTAATAAAAAAGCTAATTGATTACTCGTCTAGAATATTAGTCTGGCTACGTAATTTGTCAAAAATAATGTGGTGTTGTCGCTGATAATTTCGAGCATTTAAAGTAAAACTTTTTTTTTTTATGATGCGAAGTTTTATATTTTTTCTAAAGTAACTATATTATTTTCCAAAATTCTACGCGATTACTCTGCTACTATAGGTTTTTTCCTTTCCTATAGCATTTTTTAACCCCCGACGCAAAAGAGGGGTGTTATAAGTTTGACGTGTCTGTTTGTGTGTCTGTCTGTCTGTCTGTCTGTGGCATCATAGCGCCCGAACCACTGAATCGATTTCAGTTTAGTTTTTTTTTTTTGATGAAAGGAGACTTAATCGAGAGTGTTCTTAGCTATGTTTTATAAAAATCGATTGAGCCGTTTAAGAGTTATGGTGGGTTAAAGTGGGGATGGAAGAACCAAAATTCTACAAATGTGCCCAAAATGGTTGTCAATGTGTCGGGGGTTTTTTAAATTTTTAATTTATACTTGTCTGTAACAAAAACACAAAAATATCAATTTACTTTATTTAATATGGATATTTGTTTTACCTTTTCACCACGTCTTTAAAAATACACCTTTCGCTGGATTTTGGCATTAGGCGCCCCCTTAAGAGTGTATCGTGCGAAACATGCCGGCGCAAATTAGGTATTTACCGCGATCGAGCGGCCCGCTAACGGTGTGTGCGTCACACGCACACATCGACAAGTTTGCGCGACTGAGTTTTTAAGCAAAACTGCAGTATTTTAATTATATATTTCAAAAGACATAAACCCAACGAGTTAGGGCTCGTATGATTCGTCTTGACTAGCACTTGTGTCCAGATGGGATCCAGGGTCTTATGATGGAGCTGAAAGGTGGTCAAAGGAACTAAGCAACAAAAAATCATAATCCTATCGAGTTTGGGCTCGTATGATTCGTCTTGACGAGCACTTTGTGACCAGATGGTATCCAGGGTCTTATGATGGAGCTGAAAGGGGGTCAAAGGAACTAAGCAACAAAAAGTCATAATCCTATCGAGTTTGGGCTCGTATGATTCGTCTTGACGAGCACTTTGTGACCAGATGGTATCCAGGGTCTGATGATGGAGCTGAAAGATGGTCATTAGAACTCCGCAATAAAAAGACATAATCCTATCGAGTTTGGGCTCGGATGATTCGTCTTGATAAGCGCTTTGTGACCAGATGTTATCCAGGGTCTGATGATAGAGCTGGAAGGTGGTCATTGGAACTCCGCAATAAAAAGTCATAATCCTATAGAGTTTGGGCTCGGATGATTCGTCTTGACGAGCACTTTGTGTCCAGATGGAATCCAGGGTCTGATGATGGATGAAGGTTTTGCGTTTGATACCTATGACCCTGTATAAGGTGAGGGGTTCCCAAGGTGTGCGTAATGAATACTTACAGAGTAGTGTTGCCCGGTACTTGCTGAGCGAGCGTCGCCTCTAGATACATGGCGGTATGCGAGCCCACGCCCACAGTCTGCATTATACTGGGAACAAACAAAAAACAATTAATAGACGTTCCGTAGCTCTTCTGGTGCCCTGCTACCAGAAAATGTACCTCGATCTCGTTTTATTAAGTTTTTACTTTGGTAGTTTTAAAACGTGTTTATAAATATATGTCGCAATCAACTGATAACACAGGACGCAAGCGCCACCTTCTGGCGTTCGATGGAGTCAAGGATTCACCGGCTGAGCGGAGCGCACGACACCTTTTGCGTGGCTGTCGGCCAGAGCGGTTGATATTCAACCATCGCGCGTTCCTATATACGAACCTAGCTATTGTTGTGTCGATCTTATAATCTACCTTGTAAACTCTCCGGACAATACAATTTGATCGAGTGAACTATTTTGTTTCGTTGCTCCAACGTTACCCAACGACGGCCACTGATAGAAGACCAGACATTATGGACTCGGCTGATATCGGAAACCCTAGATTTATGGACCCTGCTGATGATGAAGACCCTACTCCCCTGTCATATATAACGAAATTGTATTTGAAGAGTAAAGAGAAAAAGAAAACAAACTAATTTGTAGACTGTATTCGATAAGAATGTTAATTATAATTTGAATAAAAACGATTTTGTACTAGTATTTTGATTTGTAATAAAATATAATTAGCCCATCAGATAGATTATTACATAATCATAATTATTTTTTGCAAAAAATAGCACGACCGACTTCAACCGTGTACAGAATTCGCGAATATTTCGCACGGATCGATAACAGGTAAGTATATGCTTGAAAGAAGGATGTCGGAAGCTCATACATACGAATACCTGTAGTATACGAATACACTCAGTTTCTCCCAAGGTCATTTATAAAAATGTTATGTTCACCAGAGTAATTTATGACGCTTCTAAAACTGTTCTGATATGTACAAGTTCGTATAAAATGAAGTTAAAATAAGAAAAACCGAAAACAATTTTCAAGCTATATGTTGAATACTTATATATATAATTATAGGCCAAAGATTAAGGATTGCCAGGTTTGTTATGTATAGAGTGCTAAAATGGTGCTAGATATTTAAAAACTTGAAGTCATATATTTTAGTTCATATTGCCTCAATGATATTTTGATTTTTTAATCAGTGTATCTCATTTTGTTAAAAAAAAGTTGTAATATCGGATAACGTTTTGGAGTTCATCGATTTATAAGACGTTATCACGTCAAAAAAGCTCAATGCTTAGGACCGCTACAAAAAGAAAATGAAAACATGAATGATAATGATTCGAGCCGAGGTTCGAATAACACCTTTAAGGATTATTACGAGTAATATTAAAATGACCACGAATTTCTCGGATGACTTCAACTGCAGCTTTTTGTTAGTAGTAAAGTGAGTGAAATAAAAAAATATGAGTAAGTATTCTTTCTTTTTGATAATCTTTTAGTAGGCAAAAATGTATGTTTCTATAAAATATTATGTATAACGACACCTCAGTTCGTAAATGTCACGAGTTAAAACGAGTTAATGCAGGATTATGTGCCATACCCGAATGCTGGGGCTGCAGGGGAAGAGGAGTGTCGGTTTCGCGATGGCCGCTCTCCCTATCCTCTGCAGCCGTAGTGGCAGGCACGGAGCCACTTTAATTGACCCGTTGCATCGGGACCAGGGCTGTCGGATACGGGTGCCGTCCGACACCCAGTGCTGGTTGGTCCCTGGTGGTGGATGACGATGTGTCTGGTGTTCGACACATCGTCATTCTGGCGGAAGCGCAAGCTCCAGGGTAGGGCCCAAGTTGGGCCAGCGCTGTCGGGTGCCGCGAAGACGCGCTCGCAGCCCCGACACCAGGCGCAGTGGTGGAACACCCAGGGGTTATGATGGGTATGCCGTCCAGTCGGCGGGACTCCCACATAACCACCTGTCTGCCCACGAGGCGTGGTAGCATACATAAAGGATTTCCCCTGATAAAAAAAAAGGATAATGTGCCAACAGTTAAAAATAAAATAATTACATTAACACCTCCAGAAAATCGCTTAATCGGAATATCGAAAACGAAGTCTGGCAATACTGTTGACTGACTTTGACTTTTCCTTTTTTTGACAGCAACATTAATTGAAGTTTTGACAGCTGAGATTAAGAACTTTTTCAAAAAATGCCAAAAAAACATCACGTGATTAGTGGATGGCCCCTATGTGGATTTTTTTCGTTCACGTGGATTTAAATCTGCGACTTGAATCATAAATTAAGGTTCAAAATGACATCGAATACCACAAAACTGGCAAATCCCTAAAAATGCGACGCCATAGTTCCTTTTTTGTCGCCCAAAAAAATTAAACCTTTTTTTTTATTCTAGCCTGGATACTACACGTAAAATATTCGTTCACACAAGCTTTGGTAAGGGGATTTAGAGAGTAAAAACAATAAAAAAATATTGTAATTTTTCTGGTGGTTTAATATTAATTTTAACTAGTGATATGAAAACAGCAAAAAATTACAATTTTTTTGAAGCATATACAATTTTTATAAATGATGTTTTGTTAAATAGTTGAAAAAAAAAAAAAAATATTTAGACAGGTTCAGTTGCTGCATCCTTCTTTTCACAGAATATTTAATTGTATATTCACTTCAATAATAAATAACAAAATTAAAATAAAATAAATATTTAAGGGGGGCTCCCATACAGTACGAAACTCTCCGTGCGCGAGTACGACTCGTACTTCGCCGATTATTGTTATTCTTGTTTTCTTACACTATCGCATTAGTTTTTGACTATGGTTATTGTAATTAATGAAATAAAATAAAAAATTAATGAATTAAACTTATTTGTATCTAATTTCACAGCACTGGCTTTCCGGTGAAGGAAAACATCGTGAGGCAACCTGCGTACGTCCGTAGAAGAAATTCGATGGCGTGTGTGAATCCACCAACCTGCATTGGGCCAGCGTGGTGGATATGGCCCAATCACCCTTCATGGATAGGCCTGTCCTGCAGTGGACTATTAAAGCAAAGACTGGTACAACCAGCTACAGCTATCTCGTCATAATTATGCTAGTTTGACTACTTAAGTATTGAATTTCAAAAACCTGTGGGTTTTTAGGGTTCCGTACCCAAAGGGAAAAACGGGACCCTATTACTAAGATTTCGATGTCCGTCTGTCACCGGGCTGTATCTCATGAACCATGATAGCTAGGCAGCTGAAATTTTCACAGATGATGTATTTCCGTTGCCGCTATAACAACAAATACTAAAAATAAAATAAATATTTAAGGGGGGCTCCCATACAAAAAACCTGATTTTTTAGACGTTTTCGCTCTATATTAATTATGGTAATAGGTAGATGTTCCCCACGAGCGCGTCTGCCCGAGGGAACCCTAATGCTGGTGTGGAGCTTGGTGTTTTCGTCTGAGGGGAAACTACAGGATCACCGAAATCAAAAACCCTTTATTTTTCTTCACAAACTTATATACACTGTTTTTCTTTGACAAGAAAGAGTCAAGCGCGAATCGCACTAATAATTTTGAATTTGGAATATTTTGCCGAAAGAGTTTGCCAAATAAATAAAGAAGATCGTAGCCGTCGTGCACAGTAGACGCTTGAAATTTTCACAGAATATTTAATTGTACCTACATTCACTTCAATAATAAATAATAAAATTAAAATAAAATAAATATTTAAGAGGGCTCCCATACAGTACGGAACCCTCCGTGCGCGAGTCCGACTCGTACTTGGCCTATTATTTAAATTCTAAAACCACTGAGTTCATTGGTATGGTACCCAATGGTCATTAAACTTACGAGCACATTTTTTCTTCTTGCTTTATTTATAAACTTTTTATTTTGTTATGTTAATATTATTTAGTATGATGCAACAATATTTTCTATACAAATTTTTGCAATGAACAAAACAAATTCGTGTTTCCAAGAAAATTTGTGATACCTACTTAAATAAAAATTACAGATAGACTATCTAATCAATGCTTACATACCAAACAAATTATCTCTGTTTTAAGATGGGGTTATTCAAACAGGGTGTAACGAGCTGAAAGGAGGTGATCCAGGACATTATTATGAACAATTTTCACTATGGGAACCCATCCAATGGGTGGCATTTTCCAATTGAGCGCAACCGTGACTCGGATGACACGTTAAATTGTAGGCCCCGGTTGTTTTAAGCGTTTAGCCATGTCAGAGGCCTTCACGCTGCGTAAAACTCTGACACCAGGGCTAGCCCGGCCTATACCTGCCTGGAAGAAATCGCCATGGTTGATAAAGCCGCCACTTTATAATCATATTTTTGTAGTATAATGTGTAAATAGTGTTTATTTTTATATTGTGGTTGTAAATAGAGTTTTGTCTGTCTGTCTATACGAACTTACTTAGTATGAGAATAAAACAAGCTTGCGAAAAAAAAAATGGGAGCGTGGTTTTGTCATCGATATCGATACAGCCATATGTTGTACGTGAATACGTTCACATAACAAAATGTTTGATAGTAAATAAAAAACTATTTTCAAAGTTCGACATAAAATTTGAGAGATTTGTATTTATTTGTATTGACAAAGTAGAACCTCTATAATCCGGCTTTCAGTTATACGGATTCACTATTATTTGGACTATTACCCGCAGTCAACAAAATTTATTTTTCAACTAGCTGCCCCGGTGAACTTTATCTCACCATCTGTCAACTGTCAATGACAACTTTAACATGCCGAAACATTTTGTATGGGAAAATGAAGTTAAAGTATTTATTATTTTTCTCGCAACTATCCCTTAACTTCCACAAATATTTAAAGATCAAAATTAGCCAAATCGGTTCAGCCGTTCTCGAGTTTTAGCGAGACTAACAACCACGATACATTTTTATAAATAAAGAAGAAGAAGAAGATTTGAATCCATACATAGACAGACATGTCAGACATTGCATAACCCGCCCGCGCCCGCTTTTTCTCTGACCTTTTTTTATTTTTTCGTATAGGTTTGCGTTTGACTACACACTGCCTGATGTTAAGCAGATATGCGGTCTAGGATGTAATACGCTTACCTAGAAGATACCTATATACTCGGGATTTGAAGACTCCTACATTGTACTTTAGCGGGAAGACAGACTCAGGCAAAGCGTTCCACATTCTGGCAGTTCGTATGAGGAATGTGGATTCGACATGCTTGGTTCTAATGCGCGGGATGTCCACCATAAAAGGGTGGCGCTTTGGTCGCGTCTGTCTAGCCGTACGATAGAAGAAAGGGGCAGGTGGGACCAGATTGTGCAACTCCTGGGCGCACTCTCCGAAGTGTATCCGATAGAAGGCTGATAGACACGCCACGCTACGTCGATGCTCGAGACTCTGCAGCTTCGACTCAGTCAAAGTTTCGTTGCCTACCAGCCTCCTGGCTCGCCTTTCAATGGACTCTAAAGCCTCCAGCTGGCAGAGCTTGGCAGAGCCATACCAAAGGTGAGAGCAGTATTCCATGCAGGACCTGACTTGCGCTTTGTAAAGACAAACCTTCGTAATTTGTTATTGTTTCTGTGGCTACGCTGCGCTGTGTCACCGCGCGATGCCTGAACTTAAAAAATTCGAAGCGCAGGAGAGTGGTGTTATCGCTTATAGATAAAATAAATATTATTGATTCATAACTTGACTGCCTCGGTGGCTCAGTGGTTAGTGACCCTGACTTCTGGGTCAAAGAGGCGTGGGTTCGATCCCCACCCATGGCAAACATTTGTGTGATGAACATAGGTGTTTGCTCTGTGTCTGGGTGTTATTTAGGTAATATCTATTTAAATATGTATTTAAAATATGTATATGTAGTATATCAGTCTCTGGCAGCCATATCACAAGCTTTGCTTAGTTTGGGGTCAGAGACCGTGTGTAAGATGTCCCTAAATATTTATTTATTTATTTATAACAAAAGAGAGAAAATAGTCGCAAGTTAGCTAAGGTAATAAGAATAATCGGCCCAGTACGAGTCCGACTCGCGCACGGAGGGTTCCGTACTGTATAGGAGCCCCCCTTAAATATATATTTTATTTTAATTTTATTATTCTAGTAAATATACAACTAAATATTCTGTGAATATTTCAAGCATCTACCTGTTACCATTATTAAAATAGAGAGAAAAACGGCTAAAAAAATCAGGTTTGTTGTATGGGCCCCCTTTATTAATTTTATTCTGTTTTTAGTATTTGTTGTTATAGCGGCAACAGAAAACAAAAATCCAAAATTGTATAAACCGATTCCAGCGAACTATTCGAATTTTGTACGCGATTGAAGTTGGATGTGCCATTTTTGGCGATAAAAAAATTATATTGTTTTTAGACTAAAAAACCGTTCCATTTAAAAATTACGTACACGGGTCACGACAGATATGGATTTTCATTTTCGTTTGCCGGCCGCTGCTCGCATTTGTTTGGCCAGTACACACCAATTTCGATTTACGAGTATCTCGAAGAAGATAGTCAAAGAAATGCTAACATTTCCAAACAAGATTGAGTAAAATACAGGGTTATTCCTAATCAATTAGCATCCTATTGGGGGCTTATTCTGTACATCAAAACTAACATCTTTTGTTCTGCGACTGTTGTCAAATATTGTTGTTCCATAGTAAAATATCGTTCATCCGCGACAAAATGTATAGAACAGCTGATTTTTTTTTTGAGTTTTGGTAAAAGACTCAGATCAAAAGTTGTAGGTTTTGATGTAAAGAATAAGCCCCTAAAAGGATGCTAATATTGCTAATTGATTAGGAATAACCCTGCATGTTAATATAGCTAGTATATGGAATATAGAGTGTATACTCACGTGTCGGCGTGCTCGAGGTGGTAGTCGGTGTAGGGCGGAGGCGCGCGGACTTCGCCCTCGCCGCAGCGCGGCACCAGGATCGCCGGGAGCGCTGCAAGAAGTCACACATTCAGTTTGTAATTAGAATAACTAGTAGACCGCACCGGACTTGGACCTCGCGCTACCTATTACTATTTAACCGACTTCCAAAAAAGAGTAGGTTCTATGTTCGTGTGTATGTATTTGTTTTTTGTGTATGTTCATCGATAATTTCGCCAATTGTGAACCGAATCAAAAAAAATCACCCGAGGTGGTCCCATTTAAATTTTACAGAAATCGGCTGAGCCGTTTTCGATAAATCAAGAATAATGTAAACAATTGGACCGAAATATTCGAATTTTGTACACGACGGAAGGCAGTTTTGGCATTTTTTGTGAAAAAAATTATTTATATGTTAAATACTGTGATTTAAAAATTAAGTAATATATTAGTACCAAAGTTTGCCGATTTATTTTAAAACTAAATATTGAATGAAATGAAAATAACATTCATGCTGAATGGAATCTAACACTCGCAGCAGTCGAATAGGTTATCAGGCTCCATAGAACAAAGAGAATGGTTGTTCTTATAATTATAAACAAAATACCTACTCGAGTGGTGACATTACGTCATCTGCAACGCCCGCAGGAAGTGGCGCCGCCGGCCCATTTTGCCTCTTTTTACAATAACAGTCCATCCATCCATCAGCCAAAGGACGTCCACTGCTGGACATAGGCCTCCCCTATGGATCTCCAATAAGACCGGTTGAAAGCGGCTTGCATCCAGCGCGATCCTGCGGTCTTAATGAAGTCATCCGTCCACCTTGTGGGTGGACGTCCTACGCTGCGCTTGCCGGTACGTGGTCTCCACTCGAGAACTTTTCGACTCCACCGGTCATCAGTCCTCCGCGCTATGTGCCCTGCCCATTGCCATTTCAACTTGCTAATCCGTTGGGCTATGTCGGTAACCTTGGTTCTTCTACGGATCTCCTCATTTCTGATTCGATCCCGTAGAGAAACTCCGAGCATAGCCCTCTCCATAGCTCGTTGGGCTACTTGGGAGTTTATTAATAAGGCCCATGGTAAGAGACCACGTTTCAGTGCCATAAGTCATCACTGGTAACACACACTGATCGAACACTTTCGTCTTGAGGCACTGAGGTATGTCGGACGAGAAGACATTACGCAATTTTCCGAACGCTGCCCAACCGAGTTGGATTCGGCGATTGGCCTCTTTCTTGAAGTCGGACCTACCTAACTGGACTACTTGTCCTAGGTAGACGTACGAGTCAACGACTTCAAGAACCGAGTTCCCAACAGAGATCGGGGTGGGTACAACATGGGAATTACACATGACTTTTGTCTTCTCCATGTTCATCTTAAGACCCACCTGTTGAGAAACCCGATTGAGGCCTTCGAGCATCGTGCTGAGTTCCTCCATCGACTTTGCCATGACTACGATATCGTCGGCAAACCGAAGGTGAGTGATGTGTTCCCCATTGATATTGATGCCGAATCCTTTCCATTCCAGGAGCTTGAAGGCGTTCTCCAAAGTGGCAGTAAACAGTTTCGGAGATATTACGTCTCCCTGTCTTACGCCTCTTTTTAAAGGGATCGCCTTGGAGCTTTCTTCCTGTACTCGGACCGACATAGTGGCGTTATTATACAAGCACTTCAACACTTCGATATACCGATAGTCAATCCGGCATCGCTGGAGAGACTCAAGCACCGCCCAAGTCTCGACCGAATCAAAGGCTTTCTCATAGTCCACAAACGCTAAGCAAAGAGGCAAGTTATACTCTTCGGTCTTCTGTATGACTTGCCGCAGCGTATGTATGTGATCCATGGTACTAAAACCTTTTCGGAAACCGGCTTGTTCGGAAGGCTGGAAGTCATCAAGCCTGCGTTCGAGACGGTTCGTAATGACCCTTGAAAACAGCTTATAAACATGGCTCAGAAGCGAGATGGGTCTGTAGTTCTTCAATAAAGCGTTGTCACCTTTCTTGAAAAACAACACCACCACGCTTCTGTTCCATGCTTCTGGCGTTATGCCATCGAGGACGACAGTATTGAAAAGCTTCTGAAGGACTTTAAGTACCGGTGTTCCACCCGCTTTCAGAAGCTCTGATGTGATACCGTCATCACCCGGCGCCTTGTTGTTCTTGAGCTGATTTAGGACCATTCTAATCTCGTACAGGCTGATGTCCGGGATATCTTCGGTGAAGTGTCGGGTCAGCTTGGCTCTTGGGTCTTTGGCCGCGCTGTTGACAGGCTTAGCGACCGAAGCGTATAGCTGTCCATAGAACCTATCGATCTCCTCCAATACCTCTGCCTTGGTCGACGCTACACTGCCATCTTCTCTCTTCAGCTTTGTCAGCTGGCTTTGCCCAATAGACAAATTCCTCGCGAACACTTTGGAGCCTTTGTTCTGCTCTATTGTCTCTTTAATATGTTTAGTATTAAAGAGACGAATGTCGCGCCTCACGGATTTCGAAATTTGTCTATTGATCTGCCTATATGACTTTGCATCATCGGAAGACTGCAGTCTCTGTAAGCGTCGTTCGGCCATGAGATTTAGAGTTTGATCGGAAAATTTTTGAGATCTATTTGTACGACGGGGTCTAAAGAATTTAGCACCCACCGTCTGGACAGTTTCTACGAGCCCGTTGTTGATCTCGTCCACCGACGCAAAGTTCTCCAGGCAAGCAAAGCGATTTGAGAGCTCGAGCTGAAAGCTCACAATTACAGTAACTTTTTTAAATTTTAATATCGAGGTAAATGGACGATAAACACGAAAAAACAATTGTCCTACAAAATGGATGCTATGATTGGATAGTCCTCCACTCCAAATGTTTCCAAATAACGAGTCATCACGAGTAATTTTAAATCATCAAAGTTATTAATAACAAGCTGACTTTTGTGTGCAGCTTAGAAAATAATTGTACAATCAAATAGCTACATAGTCCTACAACTTTAGTGGTATGTTTTTCCAGTCCTACGCTTAAGAAGTTGTTTATACCTGCGCAGTACTTTAGCTACCTCGATCGAGATTGTTTTATAAGACTAATCTGGGCGTCTCGTCTAACTTAATTGCTCACGAAGATGCAGCCTGTTATTAATCTCTTAATGATCATAGGAGAGGGCTGCCGGACTAGTTCCTTTGCATCTTTGCAACCCCTGAACAGAAAATGATCGTACTCGAATTTAAAAATTTTATAGACAGGGTTATTATTAATCAAATAGCATCCTTTTAAAGGCAAATTCTGTGCATCAAAACAACTTTTGTTCTCTGATTTTTACCAAATCTCAACAAAATTCCCAAAAAAAAAAAGTGGAATCGGCATGTTTATATATGCACTATGCCCACTACAGTTTGTTTACAGTTATTTTACCTCTGACATTTGTTGCTGTCTCTGTCTAACCTGTGATGGAGTGTAATGACTAGATAGAGACAACGAAAAGCTAGAAATGTCAGAGATAAAATAACTGTGAACAGACTGTAGACTGTTCTGTCATCAACTAGCACCATACATAGTGTCATTCCCAATTCCCGTTCCAAGGCAAACTCAAGACCCTCCTTCTCTGTCTTTCATGGGCAGGCCTATGTTCAGCAGAGAATAAGGGATATCTCACCAGGTGAATCATCGGTCGGTCAATCGGTCAGTATTTGGATGGGTGATCGCGGGTGGCATTTTCCAACTGAGCACTACTGTCGCTCGGATGACACGTTAAATTGTAGGTCCCGGTTGTTTTAACCGTTTAGCCAAGTCAGAGGCCTTCAGGCGGCCTAAAAACTCTGACACCAGGGCTAGCCACCCGGCCTATACGAACTTACTTACCAGGTGAATCGATCCTGTTGTAGTGGTACGGGTTGATGCACACCTCGTCTTTCTTCAATTGGTACGCAAACTCACAATGCTCCACTGGCTTCAGTTCATGCTGACTCTGAAACGCAAAATGACAATACAGTGGAACCTGGATTATCCGGATTCGCGATTATCCGGACCACTACCCCTGATAAACAAAATTTATTTTTTGAGTAGAACCCAGACATAGACGGAGATGTCTTGTTTCTAAGTCTTTCGAAAACTTCTTTCGCGTCCCAGTCTTTCTCTGCTCTTCGTGAATTGTTATTGTTAGGGTTCCGTACCCCATAGGTAAAAACGGGACCTTATTACTAAGACTCCGCTGTCCGTCTGTCTGTCACCAGGCTGTATCTTATGAATGGTGACAGCTAGAATGTTGAAATTTTCGCAGATTACGTATTTCTGTGTTGCTATAAAGCAACAAATAAGTACTGAAAATGGAAACTGAAAATGGGGGGCTACATACGATAAACCTTATTTTTAGGCCCTTTTTCTCTCTTTAGTAATAACGGTGTAACTTCAAAAATAAAAAAAATAACTAAATAAATATTTAAGGGTGGCTTCCATACAAGAAACGTGATTTTTTGCACGATATTAATAACGGCAACAGGAAGATGCTTGAAATATTCACAAAACATCAAGTTGAATATTCCCTTCAAAAATAAATAATTAAATTAAAATATAATGTATTTAGGGGGGCTTCCATACGGTACGGAATCCTTCGTGCGCGATTCCGACTCGCACTTGGCCGATTATTCTAGTTGCTAAGTGTACTCCGCTGCGCATTGTGCTGTCGCGCGATCTCTGAACTCAAATATCCCGATGTATGCAAGTGGAGTTGACGCTTAATGATAAAAATAATTATTATAGATTCGTTCAAAAAGGAGAAACTGGTTGTTAGTTAGCTAACGCAATCAGACAAACCGATTTTTTCGTTCATTCGATTATCCGGATTGTTGATAATCCGAATGCCCACGACACTAATTATTTATTTATTTGTTTATAGGAGCAGTATAAACTGATGTGCCTATATCAAGCAGAGTCGAATAAAATTAGTAATTATCTGTCAAAGATTTTTTTTCCTTCTTTATCCAAGATCTAGTCTATTCTTAAATGTGTTTATAGTCCTTGCTGAGATTACATCCTCAGGCAACCTGTTCCAGTTGTAAACCACCCTGTTGCCGATTAATTCGAAGTCCGGTTGTCCGGTAAATTCGGAGTCCGGTTAGCCCGGTTGGTTAATCGAGGCTCTACTGTAATATCATCTAATTCTTATTCAATCAAAGTTTAAGAGCAAGTCTGTAGATATGGGCCGAATCAAAGTTCTTGGCAGCTGTAAAGTTAGCTGCAAGTTGCGCGAACCCAATCCTCACAGAAGCTCACTTAACAGCTGTGCGAGGATTGGGTTATCCGCAGCTTGTAGCTAACATCACAACCAGGTTGTATAATTTGGACTATACAGTAGAACACCGATTTTCCGAATTAATTGGGACCGAGGTCGATTCGGATAATCGAAAATTCGGATAGTCGGACAAAGACTGGTAAAGAAAAACGAACTGTCACACATAGAATAATAGGCGCCGGACGGCAAGAAGTTGTAAACCGTCGCATACGGGTTGGCGCTCCATCCGCTTGAGGGCGTTATCGAAGCACATAAACGCCTCGCTGTGAGATGGTACACTTTGGTCTTGCGCTTCTTCCCCTTCGGAGGACCGGTTCGGATAATTGGTGATTCGGTTACTCGGTGTTCGGATAATCGGCGTTCTACTGTACTAGGATAATAAAACAAGGATTACTTACTTGTAGCTGTGGCCAACGCCACAGTCTGCAGTAAACCACATGCGGCAACCCCTTCCTGTATTGACCATTCAAAATGTTATCATTTGGTTTCGCTCTGAAAATAACAAGACAAATTTATTTAGTACTGAACTACTCTTATTTAGTTCATTGAATCAGGTGTTACTTTGCAGAAGTTCATTTTCAAATCCTTGTTTTGAATAAATATTTAGTGTATTTCCGCCCTGTCGTAGGCATATAAGTTAAGGGTACCATTCAACAAACCAAATTAAATCACTAAGAAAATTAGTAATTAATCATCTAACTGTATCATGGTTCAGCTATTTATCACCTACTCCTATTTGGTGATAGAGCTCATGGCGTAGTTTAAGTAGGTATTTGTCAGTGATCACCAAAGATAAGCAACGTTGCGCACGGTCAGTTTTTGGATGGGTGATCGAGGGTGGCATTTTCCAACTGAGCACAACAGTGGCTCGGATAACACGTTAAATTGTAGGTCACGGTTGTTTTAACCATTTAGCTATGTCAGAGGCCTTCAGGCGACCTAAAAACTCTGACACCAGCCACCCGGCCTTTACGAACTTACTTAACAGCTTAAAAATATTTAATTATTTGACCACGGTTAGTTGTCTTGATAATCATGAATCTGTATAACAGATTATAATCAAAGGACCGCAAAGTAGAGTTTCCCCTGTACTTTCCTCTCCAGTATACCCGAGCTAGCCCAGCTTTTTTAAATAATGGTGGCTTTCGGCCACTGGCATAACTGCACCAGTGGGATCTGAGATAGCAGGTTTTTTTTAATTTCATACTAGCGACCCACCCCAGCTTCGCACAGGTGTATTTTACATATATACCTTCCTTTTGAATAACTCTATCTATTAAAATATCAAAATCCGTAGCGTAGTTTTAAAGATAATATAAGCATACGTAGGGACAGACAGACAGCAGGAAGCGGCTTTGTTTTATACTATGTAGTGATAGCTTTGATTACACACTGCCTGATGTTAAGCATATATGCAGTCTAGGGTGTAACACGCTTACCTAGAAGAAAACAATTTACTCGGGATTTAAAGACATCTACATTGTACTTTAGCGGGAAGACAGACTCAGGCAAAGCGTACCACATTCTGGCAGTTCGTATTCTGAGGAATGTGGACTCGAAACGCTTGGTTCTAACGACCATATGTCCACCAAAAAAGGAAGATTTTTGATTCTGCCTATACTAATGTAATACTTCACTGTATCGACCCTTTTTTAATAGTCCACTGGTAAACATAAAGCCTGCTTGCTATGGGAAATTAGGTCATATCCACCACGCTGGTTCAGTCCAAATTGTTGGGCTAGCTATGGGCCTTCGCCCTGATGCCGGGGCGGAGAATACGGCATCTGTATCCCCTGCCCTGTAGTAAGAGCCTACTAAAAGGGGTCCCCTGGGCTCGTAGGTGGTCAGAGTGAGGGCTCAAATGGGCCTCAGGAGGACGGTAGTGTGTGTGTGACAACACTGTCGTAGAGGACCGAACAAGCCTGGTTCTACTACCAGGCAAGTAGTCACACAAAGTGCTGGGAGCACCAGTGCATTCCTTTTGGAGATCTCAGAGCTCCCAAGAAGGCATAAAGGCTGGCCACCGAGGGGGATTTAGAGGGTACAATCCGACATACCTAACCTGACTGCAACTCAAAGCAGTCGGCAATTTTTCGAAGATTTTCCACTCGTAAAATAAAATGCTATCCGGCCTACATAAACTTACATGCAACAATGAGTAGACAATTCAATTCGTATCGCATTTTGTAAGAAACTAATTAGAATGTAAATAGGAATGGGTAAAAGTGGGTTGTGATTGAATATTGGGACTAACTTAAATAGTGCATCTAGATTAAGTTCTTTAGGTTAGATTAGGTTCTAACTTTTTAGCTCTCCAGTTCAATGCCTTTGCTAAGAGGTCAATGGTCATGCTCACTGAAATCTTATAAGATTTTAATTTGCGTTTGATGTAACTGTCTATTTAATATTACTGTATAACTAATTAGTAAGCGCACTTACTGTAAATTAGGTACAAAGCTACTTTGTTGTTATGTACCAATGATTTTATTCTTCAGAAGATTTCAATGCTATTAGATGCACAAATTAATAGAGAAAATAATGTGAAATCGTGGAAGAGAATATCTGCAGCTTAAATTATCTAGAATATAGCATACATTTACGCCCAAATAACCGTAATTGTGCATAAATTAGTAATGAGACATGGGTCAAAAACACCGATGCAATAATTAAATTACCTTCAAGGTTACAGGGATATACAACCAGAATTAAGCACAATCACGAAACACAACAATGTTAGTGAAAATCCGAAATTATTTTAAAAACACAAAGAAATCGGAATTAGAAAAATTACGAGGTTCAAAACACAGCAGCCATATTGGCAAGGCTCCGATTTGATTTGTTTTTGGACAGTGTTTTGACCTTTCCGAAATCCGATTTTGCGTCCTGTCTGCTACTAATCGACTAAATACAAAAGGCCGTTGTAATAATCAGTTCTATAAGAGTGAACAGTATTTCTATATTTGGCCGGGTAATACGCTAATAAAATTCAGATAGTTATTTCCGAACGAAAAGTATACAATTTATGAATATCGTCAGCTGATCTTATGAAAAACAAAGACGTTGTATAATATTCAGCGTTCATTTAAAGGTCAATTTTAATTCATAGCCTGTTACGTCCATGTTTCTATAGATTATTTTGCGAATATCCTTTGATTAGTTGTTTTTGTTATTACTGCTATTTTAGAGAATTATAGACCTTATTGCAGTAAGAATAGAGTGCTCTACGACTGCGAGTGCAAAGGGAGACAGGAAACGTCACATTCTAAACGTTTGTTATCACAATTTCTAATCAATACATGAAAAACTAACCTGGGTATAGTAACACATTTAGTGTGACTGTTTTGGCTGGAAACAGCTTTTTCAAGCTCTTCAAGAGCACCACTTTTCTTCAACTTTTTTACTAAACTCTTCACTGCCTTTTCAGACCATTTGTCTTCTGCGACGGAAGATCCTTCAGGACCTTTTTTCCACCCCAACAGCCGTTTGACGACTGGCGGAGTAAGGGGAAACATTCCTCAACACTTCACTGACTAACTCATTAAACTAAACAATGTATTCTTACAACAGGATAGTAAACAATAGCATACAAACACTATGGTTCGTATTTGGATAAACTGGCGGCCATATTGAGAATGGTGAATGAATGAATGAAATGTCAATTGATTGACATAACTGAGTGACAGCTAATTTAGCAAATCAAGTTGTCATCTCTTTCTTTCGATTTAAGGACATTCCGAAATTCAATGGAAATATCTATAAAACTACAAAATAACCTTGTTACATAAAGAAGAATATTTTTCCAGATTTTGCACATATGTACTGAAATACCAACATTACCTTTTTGTATCAAGATTTATTGTACCGTCTTCACTGTGTTTACTATTGCCATCCTTATCTAACGCTACATTTGCACTACATTGACAAAAAATAGGGCGGGCATACAAGTGCCTCATTCGCGTTCGAATGATTTGCGAATTAAATCGATTAACGAAAAAACAATATCGAAAATAAATACATATTGTTGATACCATTTATAAAGACAAGTGCTTTGAAAATTTTGTCATAATAACGCAGCGTCGCAGCAGTGAGCGAGCATTCGCAGCAAGACCTTTGCGATGACACAATTCAAATAGAGTTTGTGAGCAAAATGTTTTTCGCAAAAAATCGGTTTTTGTCAGTAGACTCGCGTCTACCAAATAGTCGGTACAGGCTGTAACACTTTTAGTTATACGGTTGAGAATTAAAAAAACGATAAAGTGTTAACAAGGTTTATTTTTTTCAAAAGGAAAAAAGAACAATGAGAAAAATATAGAAAAATAAGAATGAAAGAGGGTAATTTAGAATTTAGGGTCGGGATAAGTACTACAATGACATGATTTGCGTTGCGCGACCGTCCGATACACTGGCCTTGATATGCTGCGTGTAGTCCGCGGCCGGCCAGAGCGGAGGCAGAGTGTGAAATGTAGATCGTCGGCGCAGGTAGTGTCCCAGGTCTTCGGAGGGCAGGGTCTCCGGAACAGGTAAGGAGCGGCAGCGGCAGCCGTGCAGAAAAAAACCCCAATACGGGGTAAAACCAATGCACAAGTTATTTCGATAAAATAGATATCGAATCGTTTCTATTGAGGATAATAGATTTTTGCTGTAGGAACGTGTGAGCAACTTGAACTTGACGATGCTATTGCAGATATCTATTTTTATATTCTAATTCTGACATGATATTTTTTAATAATAATTATTAGTAATTTCTGGCATATTGCATAGTAACATACTGTTGCCGATAACGTAACTGCTATTAGTATGTTATCGTTGATAACGATAACATAACGTATTAATATGCTACTTGTTTCCAACCGGTACCTGTTGACATCCAAATTGTCACCTCAAATGACACTGACATTTATTTTTTGCTTGTATAGTATTTATTTGGTATATTTGTTCTATTTTTAATTTGTTGAATCTTGAAAATTTTTAGGTGTGTTTTAAAATGAATTTTAATTTTAAGAAATAATTCTATAATTATAATAAGTATTATTAAAAGTATTGTTATCGGACGTTTTCAAGAACATGTAATGTGTCTACGAAATAAAGAGAATTTGACTTGACTTGACTTGAGCAGAAACCGTTTGCCACGAGCACTCGCGCGGTGGCTGGCGGCGGCTCGGAGGCGGCGGTCCGCCGCAGTACGATCTCCGCTTCCGCGTCTGTTACTCGCTTGCGCGACCGTTATGACGCGGCTGGCTTACCCAACTACACGAAAAGGCTGAGGGTACTGTGGAGGGGATGGCTGCGCATGGTGCCTGCCATACTAAACCCATGCGCAGCCATCCCATCCAGTATAGCGCTGAGCGAAGTTTCGAGGGGATGGCTGCGCATGGGTTTAGTATGGCAGTCACCATGCGCAGCCATCCCCTCGAAACTTCGCTCAGCGCTATACTTATTTGCTGCGACCTACACCTTGGTTGTTTAGGTTCCTACACACAGTGCCGGCGGCTGTGCCACCGGGTTAATGCCGAGCGGTTATGCCGCCGGCATAATTATACAAACCGCCGGCACGTGCCGCGCAAAGCCGCCAAGCATCATTCCGGTTGTGACAGTCGTGTAGAACCGCAGCCCGCCGGTACCCCGCGTAACCCGCCGGCACCCCCCGGCGGCCATGCCGACACGTCGCATGTGCAACAAGTCCAGCGGCAAAAAAATCCGCAAGCAGGCCGCCGGCAACACCGGTGGCCAGGCCGCCGGTACGCCGAACGGGGCCCGTACGACGCACATACGACGCACGTTCCAAACATTTTGTGTAAAAGCCCAGACGGGCCCCCTCCGGCCCGTCCCCGGCCCATCCCGCGCCCGCCCTGTCATAATATAAAGCATCCCTCATCATTTCATCACTACACTGGTCCAATGATTTTTATTTAAATTATTCCGATCAATCATAACACAACGTGTTAGATAAAAGTAAACTCAGTATTAGGTACTGTCGAGTCGTGTCAGCAAGGGAAAAATTTTGAACTGAAGCAGATAAACGCCAGACTGACTATTTAGAATTTTAGACTGTTTTAGGTCTTTATCAAGCCAGGTAACCACATCTAGACTAAAGCGTCCTTCAGACACGTGCGGCTGCGGCCTAGTCATCGAAAAATCACAGCACTTGATATAATGAGTTTTATGATTAATCAAACACTAGGCCGCAGCTGTAGCCGGAACCAAGCTACATCTATCTGGGGGAAGCGTGAAGCGGCATTTATCTATGAACCCGCAAGGCGTAACATTCTTATATCAGAATGATAAAATAAGTAACTTTTTACTCGAAATATACGATTTACGTATTTATCGATCTTTATGTATTTTAGTCCATCTTAATCACAAGGAATATCCCTAAAAGTTTTATTATCTGTGCTTATATCGCTCATATCCGTTTCCAAATTTTCACGAATTTTCCAATTTGATTTGTTGATTTTCTGACAGCGTCTAAATGATAATTTCATTTGTTTTTTGCATTTTTATTGTGCCAGTTTTCTTGAAAAGTTGATGAATTTTGCATTGGATTTCACTATTCGGTGAGTTTTTCATGATTAGTAGAAAAAAAATAATTCCCACGAACCTCATCAACCAATTTTAGCGGCAAAACTTTTATTACCAGCCAGCATCTGAAGATGGTCCATCAGTTTGAGTGATTTTATTTTATGGCCAGTCTCAAATTCACTCAATTTAACATTAAAAACTCGAGAAGGTAAATTCATAATGACAAAGGTACTCTTAAGGCCCCTCTGAGAATCTAAATTACAATTTTCTCTCTATTTCAAAATAAAAAATAAGTACCTACAATCTTTTCAAAGAGCTACCTACCTACTATTTAAATTCTTTTGATAATTCCCTACAACTTCAGCAGCTAAATCATCCTAAAACTTTTGCTGTCTAAAACCTAAACCTAAAACTTAAAACTTTTGCTCTGTCCTCAAAATAAAATTAAGACTAGACTAGAAATGGTTTCTATGACGCATCACAAGATGGCGCTAGCTGTTTAGAGTTTCTCTGTGTCTGGTTAGTTATTTTATTATTCACTAGCGACCCGCCCTGGCTTCGCACAGGTGTGTTACACATAATATAAATCTTCCTCTTGAATCACTCTATCTATTTAAAATAACCGCATCAAAATCCGTTGCGTAGTTTTAAAGATATAAGCATACATGGGGACAGCGGAAGCGACTTTGTTTTATACCTACTATTGTAGTGAAGTGATAGTATTATTATTGTAATAAAATTATTGAATATGAACCGTGCGGAACGTTGCTTAATTTCGGTGATCGCTGAGACGCTGACAAACACATAATCAAACCTATTTTTTTAATAGGTTGATTGAGATGATTCAGATTTTTGCTATATGTTTTGCAATGTACATGGTTATGGTGTATGGTTGTCCCAGAACTCGGCGGTGTCAAACCGGAAATGCTGAAACACCATGTACTTAGTTATAATGTACTGGACTGTGCCAGCCTTTTTAATTGTCCACTGCAGGACGTAGCTAGGCCTACCTACGAAGGGTGATTGGGCCAAATTCACCACGCTGGCCCAGTGCGGGTTGGTGGATTCACATACCTACGCCATCGAATGTCGTCTACGAACGTATGCAGGTTGCCTCACGATGTATCCCTTCACCGAAAAGCCAGTACCGTCAAACCTGGCAACTTTGCCACTTTTGTCATGAGTCGATGAGTTAAAACAAATTTTTGGCATTTTAATATTAGTCAGAGACCTTTTCAGTCAATGGGATGGACCACTTATTTGTCGATTAACATACTCGTGTCAAAAAAATCTGAAATGGCTACAAGTAGCGAACAAAAAAGTGTAAAAACAAAAATGGCAAAGATGGCTCTACCTTGTGGCAACTTTACCACCAGGTCTATTGCATGAAATTGAATTATTTTGCACAAAACATAAATGTAACTGTCAAGCTTACATTCGATAGATGTCCAAACCGTTTTATTAAAGGACTTTATATTTCAAAATTGTATAAAATCAGACAAAATGGTAAAGTTGCTCACCCAATAAAGTTATTTTCATACAAAGTCAGAATATGTTGTCAGGGTTGTCAAAATTACGAGACCATTATTTTTATTCAATAATTTATTAATCATAGGTATTTATCTGAATATAATTTTTGTAATGTCGGCATCCCAATTCTCGACGATTACGCCGACCCATTTACTAAAACAAAACAAAAATATTTGAATAACTTCATGCTAGTGACAACCCTAGGCCCTTCCAAAACTTGGTAAAGTTACCATCACCTACCGGCAAACGGGTGTGTCATCTTTGCCAATGATATTTTGAGACAAAATTCAACACTTACGTTAATAATAAAGTAATAATTCTAATAGTGATCATTAAAGTAACCCTTTTAATAAGTTTTACTTACGTAGATCCAGTATTTGTGACATAAATTTCAAAAGTCCCGGAGCACTGAATTTGAGGGAACTTTACTGTCGCGATTTCGGATCTAAAATGACTGGTAAAGATAGGCGCTTAGGTGCTTCGTTCCATGCAGTGTTGCCAGTTGTTTCACCTATTTTACGACAAGTACGGCCACAACCAAAATAACTTGCCAATTTCACGGGTATAAGAGGATTTGTGTGATCACACTGCTAGTGGTAAAGCTAACATCCCGTGGCAAACTTGCCAGATTTGACGGTAGTGGTGTAAAATTAAAATTCCGTGCCAAAAAATTCAAGGAATTCATTGGTACGGGACCGGGATTTGAACCCACGACCTCACGATTGTAAGGCGGGTGTCATTACCACTAGACCACCACGGCTCTAAAACTGGAAATATCGGAAGCCCCACCCACTTGGTATGCAGAAAGGTGCCATTATTGGTCACATTTCTAAAATTGACTATATCTCAAAAACCAAGAGGGTGGAATTTTCAATCTTTGCAGCTCATAATATATAATATACCTAATTTAAAAACCCCCGACACAAAAATATTTGACAACAAACTTTCAATAATTGACAACCATTTTGGGCACATTTGTAGAATTTTGGTTCTTCCATCCCCACTTTAACCCACCATAACTCTTAAACGGCTCAATCGATTTTTATAAAACATAGCTAAGAACACTCTCGATTAAGTCTCCTTTCATCCAAAAAAAAAACTAAACTGAAATCGGTTCAGTGGTTCGGGCGCTATGATACCACAGACAGACAGACACACAAACAGACACGTCAAACTTATAACACCCCTTTTTTTCGTCGGGGGTTAATTTTAAAGGTTTTTAGCGTTTCTGATTTGACGTTGATGAGTTCTAAGACACTCTGTATATTAATAGTTTTGAACTACTTTTACTATGGGACCAACCATAAATTGGATGGATCTGATAGGTTTTCATCATTCATACAACTGGCAGCTTGTTGTGTTTACTTGTTTTTAACCGACTTCCAAAAAGGTGGAGGTTCTGCCTTGCCTCGTATGTTCGTCTGTATGTATTTTTTTTTGTGTATGTTCATCGATAATTTCGCCAATTGTGATCCGAATCGAAAAATTATTTTTTAGCTCAAAAGGAGGAGTATATACCCTTTGAGGTTCCATTTAAATTAAAAAGAAATCGGTTCAGCCGTTTTTGAAAAAATAACAATAATGTAAACAATTTGAGCGAAATATATTCGACTTTTGTACACGATGGAAGGCGGTTTTGCCATTTTTTTGCAAAAAATAATTAATAATATCCAAAGTACCTAAATGTAATGTGATCTAATTGATTGATGTGAATTGAGTAGATCCGCTTGACCACCAACTCGCCTGATAGTAAGCGACTTTGTGGTCGAAGATGAAGCACGCAGACTTAGAAGTCCTTCGCTGCGCTTGCTGGTCCGTGGTCTCTATTCGAAAACTTTATTTTATTCGACCATCCGTTCTTGGAACCATGTGCCCTGACCACTGCCAATTTAATTTCCTAATCCGCTGAGCTAGGTCGGTATATAAGCTTTGGTTCGTCTGTGGATGATGATGATGTTGTACCCAAAGTATTTGCTGATTCAAACTACTGGGTAGCTGTAAAGTTAGGTGCAAGATGTGCAAAACCCTTCGAGCAAATATCTACAGAGCCACAGTCCATAAGTGAAAGTAGTAAAAAAGCTTGGTTGCCTGTAAAGTCGGTATACGGGCGAAAGTTTTACGTGACAACGACTTTATGTCTGTCTCTCTCGCTCTTAGGCGGGCTAACCATGCCCGAGTGGAAGGGACGCGTGCCTCTCACTCGCTCTCATTGTGAGCGCATAACGTGAGCGGAGCGTAACGCAGTTTCTTGAAGTGTCACCCGGCCACAGATTTACCAATTTATAAGACGTTGTCACGTCAAAATGTCCGAGCGCCGTCATACAAAAGGATTTAGATATTTACATTAAATATTTTTTTCCTGATTTCTTGAATCAGTGTGCTTAGCATACAAGATCACGACAAGAGTTTATCGTCGTGTGCAAGGGTGACAGATATATGCTTCATCATAACTCTGTCACGTTCTGACACGTCGATAGTATAATTTTATGGTCCTTATGCTAAGCCCGCTGGACTGTCTGTCACCTAATTAGTGCTTGTAACCGAGATCTTTGCACGCATCGCGCGGGGTTGTAGTCGGCTTGCAATCGCCTTACGACTAACTAAAAAGCCTGCCCAATACGTAGCTTGGGCAGAGTTTTAGCCCGGACACTTTTTGTACACGATTGTGACTCTACAGATATTTACTCGAAGGTGAAACCCAATGCTGATTGAAGTGAGAGTTGGGTTTCACGGAACTTGTAGTTAACTTCACACCCGTCGATTAGTTTGAAACGGCCTATGAAGTATGAGCAAAGTACTGACTGTATTGGGTTTTCCAGGGCGTGATGGAGGAAAACGCACCACTGATGCTTTGTATGGAGAGCGCGGCTGGGGAGGAACTCAACTTGAAGATCGAACCAGGAGACGACTTTCACACATTCCTCGATAAGGCCAAGTAAGTCTAGCATTTTTATAGGTATAGGAGCGATGCGGAACGTCAAGGGTCTGGGTGCTGCCGAGTACCGAGGTCCTTTTTAGGGTTCCGTACCCGAAGGGTAAAAACGGGACCCATTACTAAGACTCCGTCTGTCTGTCTGTCACCAGGCTGTATCTCATGACCGTTATAGCTAGAAAGCTGAAATTTTCATAGATGATGCATTTCTATTGCCTCTATAATAACAACTACTAAAAACAGAATAAAATTAATATATAAGGGGGGCACCCATACAACAAACGTGTTTTTTTAGCCGTTCTTCGTTCGATTTTAATAATGGCATAGATTAATTAAAGTAAATAATGGTAACACGTAGATGCTTGAAATATTCACAGAATATTTAATTAAACATTCACTTAAATAATTAAAATTAATAATTAAATTAAATTGAAAAAATATTTAAGGGGGCTACAAGAAACGTTATTTTTTGCTCGATATTAATAACGACAACAGGAAAATGCTTGAAATATTCATAGAGTATTAAGTTGTATATTTCCGTCAACAATAAATAATTAAATTAAAATAAAATCTAATGTGGGGGGCTTCCATACTGTACGGAACCCTTAGAGTATGCATAACTAAAGTATATGGTATACTCTAAGACGGAACCCTTCGTGCGCGAGTCCAACTCGCACTCGGTTTTTTTTATAAAAGAGCGATGCGGTACGCCAATAATACGTCTGATTAATTTAAATAAAAATCGGCCAAGTGCGAGTCAGACTTGCGCAAAAAGGGTTCCGTACCGTGTTGGAGACCCTTGAGCCTCATTTCTCGTGCCATTATTAATAGCGAGTAATAATATCCTAAAAAATCACGTTTAATTGTTGTAAGGGAGTTTAGTATAGTGGCAACAGAAATACATCATCTGTGAAGCGGAAACTTTAGCTATCATGGTTCATGAGATACAACCTGGTGACAGACAGACAGACGGATATCGGAGTCTTTGTAATAGGGTGCCGTTTTTACCCTTTGGGTACGGAACCCTGCAAAGTAAGTTTTTTAGTAACATTGTCGTCTATTTTTGACTTTGACTTGACTTAACTGAGGGCCCCTGGAACCTACGGGGTCCTTTGCTGAAACTGAAATTAAAATCAAAGTGAAATTTAAATCACTCAACAGTCTCATTTTGCTTACTCTAGAATCCAGATTGAATTTTGTAGGTTCCTACATTTTGTTCATTTTGCACTTTATGGAATGCCACCTCTATTTTACAGTCAGCAAAAATGAATTTAATTAGAATTAATTTCCTTAATTTATTAGATATAGAGCTCAGCACGATGCTCGAAGGCCTCAATCGGGTTTCTCAACAGGTGGGTCTTAAGATGAACATGGACAAGACGAAAGTTATGTGTAATTCCCATGTTGTACCCACCCCGATCTCTGTTGGGAACTCGGTTCTTGAAGTCGTTGACTCGTACGTCTACCTAGGACAAGTAGTCCAGTTAGGTAGGTCCGACTTCAAGAAAGAGGCCAATCGCCGAATCCAACTCGGCTGGGCAGCGTTCGGAAAATTGCGTAGCGTCTTCTCGTCCGACATACCTCAGTGCCTCAAGTCGAAAGTTTTCGACCAGTGTGTGTTGCCAGTGATGACTTATGGCACAGAAACGTGGTCTCTCACTATGGGCCTTATTGGTAAGCTCCAAGTAGCCCAACGAGCTATGGAGAGGGCTATGCTCGGAGTCTCTCTGCGAGATCGAATCAGAAATGAGGAGATCCGTAGAAGAACCAAAGTTACCGACATAGCCCAACGGATTGGCAAGTTGAAATGGCAATGGGCAGGGCACATAGCGCGGAGGACTGATGACCGATGGGGTCGGAAAGTTCTCGAGTGGAGACCACGTACCGGCAAGCGCAGCGTAGGACGTCCACCCACAAGGTGGACGGATGACCTCATTAAGACCGCAGGATCGCGCTGGATGCAAGCCGCTTCCAACCGGTCTTATTGGAGATCCATAGGGGAGGCCTATGTCCAGCAGTGGACTTCTTATGGCTGATGGATGGATACTTAATTTATTTGCATCTCAAAAGAACCTTAAGATTTACACACTTTAATTAACGTATATAATTTATGTTTTGTTTCCCTAACCAATGGTATCATATTAGAACCAATTTTAAATTCGTAGTCGTTATACAGGGTTATTTCTAATCGATTAGCATCCTTTTAGGAGCTTATTCTGTACATCAAAACTAACAACTTTTGTTCTGCGACTTTTATTAAATCTCAAAAAAAAGTTGAGTTTTTTGAGTTTTGACAAAAGTAGCAAAACAAAAATTGTTAGTTTTGATGTACAGAATAAGCTCCTAAAAGGATGCTAATTGTTAGAAATAACCCTGTATATAATGTTGTTTTTAAAATACCATTTGAGCCACTTTAAAATATGTACCTTTACTTATGTCATAGCCAAAATAAAATATCCAGATACATTATAAATTATTATCGAAAGTAAGAACTATTATTCTGATGTGGCCACTCCCACATGTGGTCGAATCCGGCACGACATCCTTCTGATATATTAATATGAAGCAATGGCGGGCAATGTCAAGTTGAAGGACGTAGACGATATATATTTCGATACGATTCGATTCGATATAACATAGATTAAAAAAATACAGATAAATGCTAGTCTGACATAATAGTACATTATGATATAAGTGCGGTGTAATTTTCAAAGCGCACGTATGTTATACGACGTTTTATAACATATTTGCGAGGAAATTAATAAAACTCTGACTTTCTTAAACTAATAAATCTTTACTTGTCCACAAATTAGCGATGCGCGGGCATCAACGTTTTTTTTAGGCAAAGGTACAAAAACAGCCAGTATTACTAATAAAGTAAATTAATTTTTTGTGTTTTTATTACAGATGAATGGTTGTAATTTATTGTCAAAATTAATTAAATTAAAGAATTAAATGTTTATTTTTTATATTTTATCTCCCAAAGTTAATTTTATTCATAAAATATTGACCACTTTTCTGACATAAAAACTCTTTGCTAAGATTTTAAAAATATCGTTCACTCGTGCGTTTTACATTACAATAAAACACAAGTGCATAATGAAATACATTTCGAAATTGAAATTTGTGTAATTACAGCCACTTTACGAGCAAATATGTTATAAAAAACATTTTTATTAAAACCATGTAGATACGAGTCTGATAAACTTGCCAAAAAACTTTATCAACTTTAATATTTATCCATATCGATAGAGATTAGAGCCTGTGTCTGAGATCCAAAATATGTACATAGGTTTTTCGCTGAAATTATCAAGATTTATTTGATAATACTGTTATTTATAAGATTGTTTTCTAAAGTAAGAACTCTTATTCTGATGTGGTCACTCCCACATGTGGCCGAATCCGGCACGACATCCTTCTGACAAAATAATATGAAGCAATGGCGGGCAATGTCAAGTTGAAGGACATAATAACGACACACGATATATTTCGGTTCGATACGATATAACATAGACTTAAAAAACCGGCCAAGTGCGAGTCGGACTCGCGCACCGAGGGTTCCGTACAAACCTGCAAGGTTTACAAAGTTCGTTCATTACGACAAAAAAAGTAATAAGTTTATATTTATTAAAAAATATATATTTTGTAATGTAACTAAAAATTTAAGGTTTTCGGAATTTTTCCTTTATGTGTGCTATAAAACGTTGCTTCATGCCAAATTTCAAGATTCTAGGTCGACTGGAAGTACCCTTTAGGTTTTGATTCCCTTGCGAGTACTTGCGAGTTTCAAAATATGCAGCTTAAATTGCTGTTTCTTTTGATTGCGTTGGCTTAGAAGTTTGATTTTTTCACAGCTTCAAGGGACAGTAGACCTGAGTAATTGATATAAATTTCAGCTTCATACCTCCACGCGTTCCTGAGAAAAAGGGTCTTGACAGACGGACTGACGGACAGACGGACAACAAAGTGATCCTATAAGGGTTCCGTTTTTTCCTTTTGAGGTACGGAACCCTAAAAATTACAGATAGATATGTTAGTCTAACGTAAAAAACATTTTTATGATAAATATTAGATCGAATATCGATAGAGCCTGGGGTCAGAGTTCCAAAATGCTTAAGGATTACGCTCTCTGAAATTTAAAATTATTAACATTTATTTGGCATTATTGTTATTTATAACATTGTTATTTATAGTGGCCATTATTCAGATGTTGGCCACTTCCATAATTATTATGTGGCCAAATCGGTACGGCATCCTTCTGTCATACCTACCTACGGAACAATTGGCAATGTCAAGTTGAAGGACACACAACGCTATAAGTCTAGATTCGATTAAATGTAATAACATACCATATACATAAGAATAATACCGATGTATAGTTGCTAGAGTTTGTAGCAAATTATTTTTTAGGAAAATCATGTTAATTAAAATATTTTGATAAACTTACCAAAAATCTTTATCTAGGTACTTCAATATTTATTAACCATATTGATAGAGCTGTTTTCGAGATCGAAAATAAATGGGTTGCTCGGTGAAAATACTTTTGAGACAATTTTAATACATTAAATGAAGGTGTGCATACAATTTTCTAGCGTATTTATCTCTCATTGGCATGAAAAATTTAAATTAGTCAAATTAGAGGTTTCACCTTAGAAAGTGAAACCCCTAATTTAACAGCACTAAGTAGGTACTATAGGAACTTACTATAAACTCTAGAAAAGTAACGCTCATAGCATGGTTTGAAAAGGTGTTCGTTAGCGATCATCGAATTTAAGCAACTTTCAGCACGGTCAGTCTTCGGACGGGTTACCGCGGGTGGCAATTACAACTGAGCGCTATCGTGGCACGGACGACACGTTAAATTGTAGGCCCGTTTTTTTACCGTTTAGCCATGTCAGAGAGAGGCCTTCAAGCGGCTTAAAAACTCTGACACCAGGGCTAGCCACCCGGCCCATACGAACTTACTTACTTTAGAAACCTGTTCGTATTGTCAGATAGCTGACGGGTGACTTCCTTCGTCGTACTCGTATGCGCGCTCCGCGCGTTTTCACATCCAAAAATTGTCCTACCTACGTTGTACGTTTCAAATAAAATCTATTCAACATTCCATCTGCGCTAGTTTTTAAACTCTGCGCTTAATAAATTAAATAAACAACTCATTACAATTATAGCTCATCCTTAGGATTTCCTGTACAGAAGCCGTGGAACGCACAAAAATGTTATGTAGGTAGATATATTGAAAACTAGTTTTTAGCCGTGAGTTGGCCCGCGTTATATTTTGGGTTTTGTGCTAACTATGAACCATACATACACCTTTTAACCAAGGAACTTTTTATTTTTCTAGGACATAAAGTAGTCTAAAACATTATCCGATCTTTAAAAAAATCCAAAAAATAAAGTCGATCCCTTTGCTGCGTGAAAAATTAACAAACAAACCAAAAGACACACTTTTGGATTCATAATATTAAGCTTAATTTAAGCTTGCTATTAGGTAGGTAAATTAAACTTGAAAACTTGATTTACTACTAATTAAAGTAAATATTTAAGTAAATCGATTTAGAGGACTTGATATGTTGTCATATTAATTTGTGTAAAAATACCGATCTGTTACCTATGTTAATTATGATGAAATATGTTTTTAAATCGGAGAATTTTTGCGTTATCTACTTATTATTTAGACTTAGGGTATACTCGTCATGATGAAAGTGGTTCAACTTTTACTATGGTACGAACGAACTTTGTAATTTGAAAAAAATACTATGGGGCCAATCCGGAATTCAAGAAAAAAATCACCTGTTTTATACTACATTGCAACGTGGAATCGATAAAATGTATGAATCAGTTCATTTCTTTTCTAGAATTCCGAGTTTATGAACAACCTTTACTATGGGAGTAAAGGTTGTTCATAGTGATGGTCTGAATCAGCTCCTTTCGGCTTAGTACACTAGTTCTGGATAACCCTGTATTCTCATTATATCGTAATGAACAACTCAATTTATTCAACTGTATTATATTTACTCAACCGTGTGTAAAATGTCCCCAAATATTTATTTATTTATTCCTAATGATGATAATATCGATATTTCTATATACAGGGTTATTCCTAATCAATTAGAATCCTTTTAGGGGCTTATTCTGTACATCAAAACTACCAACTTTTGTTCTGCAACTTTTGTCAAAACTCAATAAAAAAATGTTCCATAGAAAAATATCGTTCACCCGCGACAAAATGGGTGGAACAGCTGTTTTTTTTTTGAGTTTTGACAAAAGCTGCAAAACAAAAGTTGTTAGTTTTGATGTACAGAATAAGCCCCTAAAAGGATGCTAATTGATTAGGAATAACCCTGTATACAACCTTTGAAAATTCCTGTATTTTACAAAACTACACTTGTATTATTAAGCAGAGTAACACCTGGCCTCAGTACTTGTATCAAACATCTGGTTGACCCACTCGGAAGTAGAGGTCATGACCCCATGACCCCCCGTTGATTATGTGTGAGCTTTTCGAGACACAATTGAATTATATAAATATGTTTTCGGCACTTAATAACGTGTCAGTTATTAAATTTTATTAGTATTTTGTATAATATAATCTGAGAAATATTTTAAACAGGTGTTGGGTTCAAGTTTGGTGTCTGTGACATACAGATAGACAGACATCAAAGTGAGATGTAGACGAACTTATTAGATGAATTGGATATTTTGAATTAATTAATCTGACATTTGACAATATTGTATTGTATCAGTTTTGTTCTGTATGAAAATCTTTAGATGTATATGGTTTGTTTTGTGGATAGGTTTTGTGCATTTTCATCACCCGACCTGCAAACCTCTAACAAAAAAAGTTTTTAACCCTTACCTGTCCTCTCAAGTGCTCAGAGAAAATATGTATTGTGCGAGCGCAACGAGCGCAAATAATTTTCGAACTTTTTTGATAACGAGGTAGCTCAAAGAAATGAAAAAGGTTTCTAAGATTATGAGCTTTGCTAAAATGATATAATTTAAGGTAAATTATAAGGGCTCTATTATTGAAATTCAAATGCCTGCGATCGTATACGTAACTTTGACAGATTATATGGAGAATCTGTATGTTGTCTATGGAAGTCGCACATACTTACTCCATACAAGTTCTGTATAGGACATAGCCTAGGAGGTGCGAAGTTCAAAAATAAGGCCCTAGCTAAGGGATCGTTTTTAAGGTTCCGTACCCAAAGGGAAAAACGGGACCCTATTACTAAGACTTCGATGTCCGTCTGTCCGTCTGTCTGTCTGTCCGTCTGTCTGTCTGTCTGTCTGTCTGTCACCGGGCTGTATCTCATGAACCATGATAGCTAGGCTGCTGAAATTTTCACAGATGATGTATTTCTGTTGCCGCTATAACAAAAAATACTAAAAACAAAATAAAATAAATATTTAAGGGGGGCTCCCATACAACAAATCTGAATTTTTAGACGTTTTTCGCTCTATATAAATAATGGTAATAGATAGATGCTTGAAATTTTCACAGAATATTTAGTTTTATATTCACTTCAATAATAAATAATAAAATTAAAATAAAATAAATATATAAGGGGGGCTCCCATTCAGAACGGAACCCTTCGTGCGCGAGTCCTACTCGTACTTGGCCGATTATCTTTTATTTGAACTTCGAATGCCTAGGAACGTAACTGTGACAGATTATATATTATGGAGAATTTTATGTTGTCTATGGAAGTTGCGAATTATGTACTCCATACAAGTTTCGTATACGACCAAACCGTGCGAAGTTCAAAAAACGGTTCTATAATTCTGATCTACGTTAGTCTTCATAAACTGACTTCCGAAACGGAGGAGGTTCTATGTTTGTCTGAATGTATTTTTTTGTGTTTATGTTCATCGATAATTTCGCCAATTGTGAACCGAATCGAAAAATTATTTTTTAGTTCGAAAGGGTACGTATACTCGGTATACTCCCGAGGTGGTCCCATTTAAATATTTTATGAAAAATTAAAATGTACCTACCTACTAACCTTTTTATGAAAAATTGAAATTTATTCATTAAATATGAACAATTATCTATGAAAACTGAACATTAATGTAAAGCAAATCACTTCGTCATCAGTTTAGACATCTGCCATTGACACGCAACATCACAATAATTTTCTTACCCACCTTGAAAGTTTGATACACATTGCTGTTTACTGTATCTAAATTTAAAACATATTATTTATATATTAACGTTGACATTGCAAATCTATATACAGAGTGTTTTTTTAAACTAGGTTCTGGGATATCATATTAGGGACTTATTAGTTGATTTTATCAAAAACGGCTCAACCGATATTCGTAAAATATAAATGGAACTACCTCGGGAGTATACCCTTTCAAATTAAAAAAGATTTTTTCTTTTCGGTTTATAATTGGCGAAATTATCGTTGACATACACAAAAAAAAATACATACAGACGAACATAGAACCTCCTCCTTTTTGGAAGCTGGTTAAAAATACAGCATGGATCTATCGCATTTTCACAAGTCGGTAAAATTACGTCATAATGCGCAGGTTCTATCTAAAGGTGGGCATACACGATGCGATGATTTGATCAAATTTTCGCTTCATGCCAACTGGGAGCTCATTCAGTTAATGAAAAGGTAGGAATTAGTGGTTCACGATTTGAACCACTACCTGAAGCTGGGCTCACACGAAACTATGATCGCATCTGTTCATCAGATCAGTGCAGCAGGGGCCATGTAGTATCATCATGTACTTAACCATTGCTGGTAGGTAGTTATTGAAGAAACAAAATGACACCACCCATCTTATTCGAAAAATATAGATCATACAAAAAGTTGATGGGAATCAAAGTTGTAGGAAATCAAATTTCAAACCATTTCGGCTCTGATAATATTTCATAAAAATTTAAATGACACCTGTTATTAAAGAAATAAAATGGCACCACTTTCTTATTAGAAAAATATAAATCCTAGAAAAAGTTGATGGGAATCAAACTTGTAAAAAATAGAATTTCAAACTACTTTGGATCCCATATCTCATGAAAAATTCAAATAACACAAGTTTTTAAAGAAACAAAATGGCACCACTATCCTATTCGAAAAATATTTTCGGAACAAAAGTTGTTTGAGATTTGATTTTCTACAATTTTGATTCCAACAACTTTTTGTAGGATCGATATTTTTTTTTAAATAGTTGGTGGTGCCATTTCATTTCTTCAATAACTTGTGTTGTTTCAATTTTACAGCAGAAGTTAAAGGAACAAAAGTTGTTTGAAATTAGATTTTCTACAACTTTGATTCCCATCAACTTTTTGTAGGATCGATATTTTTTAAACAGTTGGTGGTACCATTTCATTTCTTCAATAACTTGTGTTATTTCAATTTTTCATGAGAAATCATCGGAATCAAAGTTGTTTGAAATTTGGTTTTCTGCAACTTTGAAACCCATCATTTTTTTGTTAATACATTTTCGAATAAAATAGGTGTGTCATTTTGATTCCTCAATGCGAGTAACTACCTACCTACCGGCAATGCAACTATATTAGGACCTCGCTGGACTGATCTGATGAATTGATGCGATCATCGCATCGTGTGTGCCCAGCTTCAGGTAGTAGTTCAAATCGTGAACAACCAACTACTACCGTTTGAATTAGTTAAATGAGCCCCCAGTGACGATAACTTCGCCGTTGGGCGTAGTTGTAGCCGGACCATTATAGGTTGGCGTACTTATATCAGATCATAGAGCTATTACAATTACAACCAGAGGGATAATCTGATTGTCATGAAAAATACCTATCTCATTTCAGTGACTGTTGCCGTATTATTTTCTCGATAACCCTGTTTGCCGCCTACGCAAAAACGACGGGGCGTTATAGTTATAGAAGAAAGAAAATTGCACATCTAGATACCTTTTTCGTTTTATTTGAAAAATATCAATCATAGAAAAAGTTAATGGGAAACAAAAATGTAGGAAATCAAATTATAAGCAACTTTAGTTCTGACCATTTCTCGTGTAAAATTAAAATTACAAGAGTTAATCAACATTCAGGAAGTGGTTCAAATCGTGAACCACCAATTCCTGCCTTTTCTTTAACTGAATGAGTGCCCAGTTGGCATGAAGCGAAAATTTGATCAAATCATCGCATCGTGTATGTCAAACTTAAGTAGATTATTATCCGTTGTTTGCCAAATTACCCCGTATAGTATAGTACCCGAAAGAACCCTTTATTTCTCCGGGATAAAAGAAGACTTTGTCACTTTCCGTCTTTCAAACCCGAGGCCTTACCTTACCACCCTTAATAAAGGAGGTGGAAAAAAAAAACTATTTGACGACAACTAGTTGTGCGATTCTACAGTTGTTTTTTTTTGACATTTCTTGAAGCGCGCTCTAGAATAGCTCGTAGATAGCAGAATTTTTCCTACTTACTTAACACTTATCGTTATACGAGTATTTTATGGAATATTTACGCAATATCATTATAGTTTATAGGCTATGTGTTATTCTGATATATAAGCTATATTATTGCAAAGTTTCATCTCAATCCGTTCAGTAGTTTTTGCGTGAAAGGTAACAAATATCCATCCGTCCATCCTTACAAACTTTCGCGTTTAAAATATTAAGTAGGATTGACATTGCAAATCATCATATTAGATAATAAGTAGGTAAATTAATGCACAGAAGAGTCATGACCTTTGTAATTCAATGCTGCTCGCTGGGTGTGTCGAAGAATAATATAACATTTTATTAGTGTCAACCACAGATAGTTAGAGAGAGGCTTTTTCTTCGCCCGGCGAACGAGACACTTAAGGATGGATGGATGTTTGTTACTCTTTCACGCAAAAACTACTGAACGGATTGAGATGAAACTTTGCAATTATATAGTTTATATATCAGAATAACACATAAGCTATAAATTATAATGATATTGCGTAAATTTTCTATATAAATAACGATAAGTGTTGAGTAAGTAGTAAAAAATGTGCTATCTGCAAGCTACTCTAGAGTGCGCTTCAAAATGTCAAATGTCAAAAAAACAACTGTCGAATCAAACACCGTCAAATCGTTTTCAATTTTCAGGTGGTAAAGTAGAGCCTCGGGCTTGAAAGACGGAAAGTGACATAGTCTTCTTTTTATCCCGGATAAATAAAGGGTTCCCATGGAATAGCACAAAAATCAAAATATCATGCGGGCGAAGCCGCGGGTAAAAACGAGTACTCATATACAGCAAGATAGAGACGATATGATCCGTCTCGCGTGATCTGTGGTGTCAATAAATTCGTCCAATATTAAAAGTCGTAATATTTTTATTGTTGCGCTTTCTGAGCAAAAGGTTGCATTGATATGAATTAGAGATGAATTTATTATTAACTAGCGACCGGCCCCGGCTTCGCACAAGTGTATTATACTCGTACATTATAAACCTTCCTCTTGATCACTATATCTATTGAAAAAAACCGCATCAAAATCCGTTGCGTAGTTTTAAAGATATAAGCATACATGGGGACAGACAGCGGGAAGCGACTTTGTTTTATACTATGTAGTGAAGTTTTTGAAGTGTAACTTCTAATGCATCTTCCAACAAGGTTGTGTTAACAGTTACCATGGAGGGGTTATGAAGGCACTGTTGCGTCGAAGTTTCACTTCTTCCGCGTGGAGGGACTCCACTTGCATTTTTTTTAGTTATATTTTGGTTGCATTGATATGAATCAGTTCATTCGAGATGATATTATGATTAAAGTTTTTGAAGTGAAACTTCTAATGCGACTTCCAACAAGGTTGCGTTAAGCGTTTAACGCTACCATGGAGGGGGTATGAAAGCACTGTTGCGTCGAAGTTTCACTTCTTCCGCGTGGAGGGACTCCACTTGCATTTTTTTAGTCATAGGTATATTTTTCGATCCATTTTCAGCTAAGTATAATTTGAATCAAATTGAATGGCGTGTATGATGTCAGGTATAAGCTGCACAGAACCACGTCTCCGGTGACATACATATTTCTTAACGCGCAATGTCGGGCTGCAATTTCGGGATTGCTCTCATAGTATAATTTGGTTTAAATGAGTACGTACTGAATTGGTACTGTACCAGCCTTTTTAATAGGCCACTGCAGGACGTAGGCCTACCCACGAAAGGTGATTGGGCCATATCCACCACGCTGGCCCAGTACGGGTTGGTGGATTCACACACGCCATGGAATTTCTTAAGGGCGTATGCAGGTTGCCTCACGATGTTTTCCTTTACCGAAAAGCCAGTGGTGTGAAATTCCGTACATGAGTTCCAAAGAAACTCATTGGTACGGGACCGGGATTGAACCCACGACTTCAAGATTTATAGCGCAGGTTAGCGCATAGCGTTACAACCACTAGGCCACTAGGCACACATTAAATATTCTAGAATATGTCCATCGTTGTCTGGTATCAAATCAAATCTAGTTGTCAAATTACGCTACGAGCCCTATGTCATTTCATAACTATACAGCCTAAAGTTATCTAGAAATAATTATTTAAAAAAAATCGCAACACCGATATTCACCGTGTACAGAATTCGAATAATTTGCACGAATCGATGTGACATCCATTTACACATTGTACATTTTTGTTGATTCATCAAAACACCTCGGAAGTATACTCTTTCGAAATAAAAAAGTTTTTTTTAAATCGGTTCACGATTGTCGAAAATATCGATGGACAAGAAAAGACATACAGACGAGTAACATAGTACCTCCTCCTTTTTGTAAGTCTGTTAAATAGATAGATCTATAAGCGATAAGGCAGCAACTTGTCACACTAGTATCAATTACGATTGTACTCTATACGTCAATTTTAGTGCGAATGATAATAAATATATAGATTTATCTATTTATCAATAACAGTGTAGCTGAACTAGTTTTTCAAGGTGCCATAAAACACAAATTAATGGTGATTACGTATGTATGTTGTATTTTATAGATGCAAAGGTGTTCGAAGATCCGCATCCGTATATTTTTAAAGTGGCATTCCGAGGTAATTTGCGATGAGAAGATTTTTTTTGCACTAGAAAAAACTGCCTTTTTTTAGGGTTCCGTACCCAAAGGGTAAAAAAGGGGCCCTATTACTAAGACTCCTATGTCCGTCTGTCCATCTGTCTGTCTGTCACCAGGCTGTATCTCATGAACCGTGATAGCTAGACAGCTGAAATTTTCACAGATGATGTATTTCTGATTCCGCTATAACAACAAATACTAAAAACAAAATAAATATTTAAGGGGGCTCCCATGCACCAAACGTGATTTTTAGGAGTTTTTTTACTCGCTATTAATAATGGCAAGAAGAATGGGGCTAAGGGCGCGTTTGTATGGCTATGACTATGACAGCCGCGCGGCCGCCGTGTGATCGAGGAGCGGACGCCGCGCAGTTAGTTACTCACAAAGAATTTCAACGTTAAGTCCTAGTTTATAAAACATAAATTTGCTATGACTGAACTGTTAGTACGCGGTCACCGCGCGGTCGCCGCGCGGCGGCCGCAACAAATTTGTCGCGTCGTCTAACTGCAGCCTAAGGGGGCTCCAACACGGTACGGAACACTTCGTGCGCGAGTTCGACTCGCACTTGGCCGATTTTTTATAAATAAATTCATTTGCGACCTTTTAACAGACTTTAGCTAACTATATCATTCGCATGTTTATTGACCGAAACGAAGGTCTGTGGTGGTCAAGTCGATCATTTTGCTTTCGTGTGTCTGGATGTTGTTTTTGACCGACGAACCAAACCGGAGGAGGTACTCAATTCGACGCGTATATTTTTTTTATGAATAACCACGCATAACTTTTTTGTAGTAGTCCGATTTCAATAATTATTTTTTTATTGGAAAGAGTATACTTCGAAATTGGTCCCATTTACATTTTATTGAAATCGGCTGAGCCATTTTTGATAAATCAACAATAATGTGAAAAATGTAACATCGATCCGTTCGAAATATTCGCGAATTCTTTACACGGATGAAGTCGGTCATGCTATTTTTTGCGAAAAATAATTCGTCTACTGGTCGCATATTTCAAAGGAACTACGACGAATCTTTATACACACTTATGGAGGTTTTATTTATATTACTTAATTGATTTTCTTGTTGTAGGCGATTTTTGATTGGAGGGATATTACCATGAAAAAGGGAGGGAATTTGCTATCGCGCTATTAATAAGCCAATTTCAATAATATTTGTTAAGCTTTTTTAGTAGGTATAATATCTCGGTGAAGAGCGTGTCGAGATACATCTTCTTAGGTTGACGAAGATTCAGTCAAATAATTATTTTTTTGCAAAAAATAGCACGACTGGCTTCAACCGTGTACAGAATTCGCGAATATTTCGCACGGATCGATGTAGCATTTTTCACATTATTTTTTAGTTATCAAAATTGGCTCAGCCGATTTTGATAAAATTGAAATGGGGCCAACTTCGAATGGGGAATGGGGCCAAATTTCGAAGGATACTCTTTCCAATAAAAAAAGAATTATCGAAATCGAACTACTACATAAAATACATAAAAAAAACGTGTCGCGAAGCGTACTGTTCTAAGAACTACCAAATGTAATCATTCTTAGACAAACAAAAAATTTTTGAATAATTTTATAATCACTGATTAAAATTATCATTATTTATTGATTATTATGAAAACTTGTCTTACTCGTGTGGCTTATCAAACAGTTTTTTAAAACTTATCTACATAACATATAAATAATTAAAACAATAAACTAAGATCCAAGCCCATAAATTGACGGCATTCTCGAGCACATATTTCAAGATTCGTTATGGCGGTTTCAAAATGTCATCTGCCTTGGCCTTGGTACCAAAACATAAACATACGATTTTTCGCATATTAAGTAATTTATTAGGAGGAAGTCATCTATATATTATGTATATTTTTATTACTCATGCAAGAGGAAGCTAATTTAATAAGCTAAACAAAGATTCAGGGTTTCCTGATCAAATCGTTGATACAGGTATAAAATTTGATTACTTATTTATAAAGTCACAAAGTGAAGTATTGAAGGTATTTAAACTAAAATTGAGACGTGATTTAACTGTTTTAATTTTTAGGATTTTTGACTTGCGTAGATTTAAAAGCTTTTATTCACAAATCTAGTTTTATTCGAGATTTTATCAAACAAGTTATTCCATGACAAAACAAAACAATATTTACTTACAAACCAAAAGTTTTGGAAGTATTTTGTAAGTTGTAAATAAGTAGGTACTCCACTGATCTAAAATAATCGCAGCGTCCGTTTAACTGATCTTTGACATTAAGACCAGCCCCTCAGCCTATACCTACCTATACCAGTCCATTTTGTAATGCGAATAAGTCTGCGCTTGATAACCAACTCGCTTGATGGTAAGCGACTTTGTGGTCAAAGATGAAGCACGCGGACTTAGAAGATACCTATTAATATATATCGATCGATGCAACTCGGTCAAAACGTCGGGATGATGAGGTATTTATTTATCTCGTAATTTTAGTGCTCGATTAGTCTCCTAGTATACAGGGTTATTTCTAATCAATTAGCATCCTTTTAGGGGCTTATTCTGTACAGCAAAACTAACCACTTTTATTCTACTACTTTTATTAATTCTCAAAAAAAATGCTGTTCCGTAGAAAAATATCGTTCACCCTCAACAAAATGTATGGAACAGCTGTACTATTTTTTAGTTTGGGCAAAAGTCGTAAAACTTAAGTTGTTAGTTTTGATGTACAGAATAAACCCCTATAAGGATGCTAATTGATTAGGAATAACCCAGTATAATATTTTTTTTTTTTCAAATTCAAATTCTTTATTTTCTTAATAAGTAACTTTACAGTAAATACTACAACGTTACTTATTAATAATGATACATATATCCGTCCGACCGTACACATACACATTTAGATATCTATCCTATACCTTATAAGCTTACTTACTAGTAACAAAATAATCGGCCAAGTACGAGTCGGACTCGCGCACGGAGGGTTCCGTACTTTATGGGATATTAAACATTTATTTTATTTTAATTTTACTATTTACCATTGAAGTGAATATAAAACTAAATATTCTGTGAAAATTTCAAGCATCTACCTTTTACCATTATTAATATTGAGCGAAAAACGTCTAAAAATTCAGGTTTGTTGTATGGGGGGGCTCCCCTTAAATATTTATTTTATTTTGTTTTTAGTATTTGTTGTTATAGCGGCAACAGAAATACATCATCTGTGAAAATTTCAGCTGCGTAGCTATCATGGTTCATGAGATACAGCCCGGTGACAGACAGACAGACGGACATCGAAGTCTTAGTAATAGGGTCCCGTTTTTCCCTTTGGGTACGGAACCCTAAAAAAGTCTGACGAATTGAGAATCTCTCTGTTTTGGTAGTCGGTTGTAAATAACTTATTATCTATCATGTTGAACTTTTTTGTTACAAAAAACGACAATGGAACAATATAACAAATTTAATTTTTATAGTTTTCTTGACAATAAATGGCGCATATAAGTAAGTGTGACATTCGCTACTTGGACATCGTGTGGGAGGTACAATAACTCTGAGACTTACCTCAATATGGGAAGATTGATTGGGTGATCTGATTTATCAAATATGCTGAGCTATTTTTGGGAAATTCTATTTAATAAATCAGTCATATGAGTCAGACTCGTGCACGAAGGTTTCCGTACCGTATGGGATGGGAGCCCCTCGGCAAAAAAAAAAAACACGTTTCTTGTATGGGAGCCCCCCTTAAATATTTATTTTATTCTGTTTTTAGTATTTTTAGGGTTCCGTACCCAAAGGGAAAAACGGGACCCTATTACTAAGACTTCGATGTCTGTCTGTCTGTCTGTCTGTCACCGGGCTATATCTCATGAACCGTTATAGCTAGAAAGCTGAAATTTTCACAGATGATGTATTTCTGTTGCCGCTATAACAACAAATACGAAAAAGAAAATAAAATAAATATTTAAGGGGGGCTCCCATACAACAAACCTGATTTTTTTTACGTTTTTCGCTCTATTTTAATAATGGTAACAGGTAGATGTTTGAATTTTTCACAGAGTATTTAAGTTTATATTAACTTCAATAATAAAATTAAAATAAAATAAATATTTAAGGGGGGCTTCCATACAGTACGGAACCCTCCGTGCGCGAGTCCGACTCGTACTTGGCCGATTATTTGTTATAGCGGCAATCTAAAAACTTTATCAGTGAAAATTTCAACTCTCTAGCTATTACGGTTCATGAGATACAGCCTGGTGACAGACGGACAGCGGGGTCTTAGTAATATAATAGGGTCCTGTTTTTACCCTTTTGGTACGGAACCCTAAAAACTAAGTAAGTTCGTAGAGGTCTGGTGGCTAGATTTTTTAAGCCGGCTGAAAGTATCATGTTTGAAGAACAATGGAAGGAAAAGAAGGGTCTGTCATGATGACCAAGGATGTTCTACCCAAACGTCATGACACAGCGGTTGAAACAACCGAGACCCACAGTCTAATATGTCATCCAAGCCATGGCAACGCTCAGTTGTAAATGCCACCCACGGTCACCCATTCGAAAACTTACCGTACCGAACGTTGCTTAAATTTTTAACCAACTTCCAAAAAAGAGGAAGTTCTAGTCTGTCTGTATGTATTTTTTGTGTATATTCACCGATAATTTCACCAATTGTGAACCGAATCGAAAAAATCTTTTTAGTTCGAAAGGGTATACTCCCGACTCCCGAGATAGTCTCGTTTAAGTTTTACAGAAATTTCCTGAGCCGTTTTTGAACAATCAACAATAATGTAAACAACTCAAGCGAAATATCCGAATTTTGTACACGATGGAAGGCGGTTTTGCCATTTTTTGTATAAATGTATTAGAGTATTTTTTAATAAAAAAAATTATTTCATTATAAGCGCTACAGGAGCTTTAGAGTTTAGTCTCCTTATATAAAGTACTCTTTGGTGTAGAGTACCTTGGTTTTGACTTTTGCTCGCGTATGTTTCGCTAGTAATTTGATTTGTTATTTTCATAGTTAAATAATAAAATTGCAAGTAGGTATGTGTAGATTTCAATTCTTACAAACATTATTATCATCGCAATATAAAACCAAACAAAAATAATTAAAAAGACACATTTTTTAGAACAAACTTTTACTGAACAAGTCCTCGCCAAGACGAATCAAATGAGCCGAAACTCGATGAGTTTGCGTCGTTTCGTTACAGAGTTCGTAGGACCACCTTCCAGCTCCATCATCAGACCCTGGTCACCATTGAAAGACAAACTACTCGTCAAGACGATTCAAATGAGCCCAAACTCGATGAGGTTGTGTCGTTTCATTGCTAAGTTCCTCTGGCCACCTTCCAGCTCCATCATCAGATCAGCACCATGTCATCATAATATTGCATTGTCACGCGATTTACACATGTATGCAAAATTGCAGCTCGATCGGTAACCGGGAAGTGGATCAAATTTAACTTGCAAGATTTGATTACAGACCGACAGACAGACAACGGGACAGGTGGAACTAAATAAAAGCTTGTAAAAGGCCAAGTCTATGTATTGCGATATGGAAATCCTAAAGCTTCTCTCTATTGAGAGTCTTAAAATATTTATCTATTTTGCTCGTGAAATAATCATAATATCAACCGTAGGACGTCCACTGCAAGACATAGGCTCCCACTATAGATCTAATAAGGTCAGTTAGAAAGATGGGAGGCATGTAGAATGTTCTTGTGTTACTTGTTTGTCCATCTTGATGTGAACGCCTTACTCCTCAGAAGAATGACAAGTAAGTTCTTATTCTATGTCTTACTCTACCCTTGTATTCTTGCCAGCGTTGACCGACCCACTGTTGAACATAGTTTCACGGTCTATCTCTTGATTCGTACCGCCATAAAATGGAATAGTCTACTGCATTTCATATTTCCTTAGAGATAAAATTTAAAGCTTTTCAAAGTTAGAGTGAATAGGTATCTTTTATGCGTGCTTTATCTTCGACCACAACGTCGCTTACCATCAGGCGAGTTGGTGGTCAAGCGTAGACTTATTTGCGACGAAAAAAACCTCGGTTTAGACGTTTCATCTATGTCTGAAAATTCTGAAATGTTGATTGACCTAGTGTAGTCGGAGTTTGATACGAGTAGAACCAAGCCATAGGTTATAGTAGACAAATGATATAACGTAAAACACAAATGATGTAACGTGTTTGATTAACCTAAAAGAATATTTGAAATTGGCTCAGAAATATTGAGTGAAATATATTGGTAAAAAAGAAAAAAAATCTCTTTAAAGACCTTGATTGACGTACAAAATAAAACAGCGGTTTTAAGGTTTTCTCTGTGATTAGGTAAACTGTGACGGCATAACTGTATAACCACAGAGAAAACTTTAAAACCGCGGTTTTATTTTGTACGTCGATCAGGAGCTTAAGAATAATGTTAGTGTAGAATGACTGTAGATAGATAATGTAGATTGTAGGTACATATGCTACTGGCACTCGATCTCTAATATTATTAGTCACCTAAGGGTGTACTTATTATGCCTAGAGTCTAGGGATTAGTACACCCTTAATCTAGGGCCTAGACGATGGGCATATTCAAGAATATCATTGTACCTATACTCACCATCCTGTTACACGCTGGTATTATGGTATCAACAATATTCAAATCTAGAAAAAAATCGGTCTACACAAAGTTCATTGACTTCCGACTAAAATTTCGTTTTTCGGGTTGGTCTCACTATAAATGTTGGCTTAATCACTACATAGTATAAAACAAAGTCGCTTCCCGCCGTCTGTCCCCATGCATGCTTATATTTTTAAAACTACGCAACGGATTTTGATGCATTTTTTTTAGATAGAGTTATTCAAGAGGAAGATTTATATGTAGAATACACCTGTGCGAAGCCGGGGCGGGTTGCTAGTAATAAATAAAATGATATCCTTGAATTTGTTTTTCTCTAGAGATAAGACCTACATCCTGTATTACCTCATTTAGTCTAATTTATTTATCATGCATAGTATAATATTATTTTTTTATATATTTTTTCTCTATTTCATGTTTTTAGGGTTCCGTACCCTAAGGGTAAAAACGGGACCCTATTAATAAGACTCCGCTCTCCGTCCGTCTGTCCATCTGTACGTCTGTCACCAGGCTGTATCTCATGAACTAAGTATGATAGTTAGAACGTTAAAATTTTAACAAATGACGTATTTCTGTTGCGCTAAACAAAAAAATACGAAAAACAGAAAAAAAATGTTTAATGTATGGGAGCCCATACAACAAATCTGAATTTATAGCCATTTTTCACTCGATAACAATTTTTTTTTTTTTATTCTTTAATTTATTGGGGACTTTGGCCAACAGTGGCATGTCAGACCCATCGTGACCTGATTTACATTATGACATAAATACTACATTGTAGTGGATATAATGCTGTGTACAACCCCGAAAGCTAGAGGTCAAGCATACGCTGCGTCTTATCCGAAAGGAGCAGACGCAGCGCACCCGCTGGCCCCCAGCAGTCCAGATCGTGCACAGCACTACCTAAAGATAAAGTCGCCGCGGCCGCGCGGCGGAGCCGGGCTGGTCCCGTGGTGATCACGCACCCGCCGGACTCCGCCGCGCGGACTCGATAATAATAACGGTGATAGGTCGATATTTGAAATATTCGCAGAATAAATATTTAAATATGCATTTAAATAAATATTTAAGGGGGGCTCCCATACAAATAACGTGATTATTATGCACGATTTAATGTCGAGCAAAAAAATTACGTTACTTGTATGTAACGGCAACAGGAAGATGCTTGAAATATTCACAGAATATTAAATTGTATGTTCCTTCAAAAATAAATAATTAAATTAAAATTAAATATATTATGGGGGCTTCCATTTGGTACGGAACCGTTGGTGCGCGGCCCTGACTCGCACTTCGCCGATTATTTTTATTGACCTATTAAACCATAATATATCAAATCTTTTTTTTTTCTTATTGCTTATCGCATTGTGAACTTTAAACTAAAAGGTTAAACAAATAAAATAAGCAAAAATTGTCCTCTCTCTCCTCGCCTCTTTTTTGGCTTTTTATTTTATTTTTCGTTATCAAAGTCGTTATTTCTTATAGTACGCAGCAGAGTAACCTAATGGGGAATTGTAGAGTCCTTGGTAATAGGGGTTAGAAAGGTAGGGATTGCTGTTCAAATATCCAGGGTATCCAGTGTAGACTGAAGAGTCGTATCCGTACGGGTTAGTCGCGTATCCATACGGGTTGTACGCGTACGGGTTTGTCACGTAAGGGTTGTACGTGTACGGGTTGTAAGCGTATGGGGAGTATGACTGCACGGCCGGGGCAACCGCGGCTGGGGCAACCGCGGCTGGGGCATACGTGGCTGGGGCATAGGCGGCTGGGGCATAGGTGGCTCGGGCATAGCTGGCTGGGGCATAGCTGGCTGGGGCATAGCTGGCTGGGGCATAGCTGGCTGGGGCATAGCTGGCTGGGGCATAGCTGGCTGGGGCATAGCTGGCTGGGGCAAACGACGCCGGGGCAGCGACGACAGACGGGACAGGCGCAGTCGCTTGCACGGAAGGACTGGCAGTCGCGACTGGTCGCACTACAGAAGGAAGTGAGGAAGCTACTGATGCAGCTGGCAGGACATTGGGAATAGCAGAACCCGGCTGCAGTACTGGGGCACCCGGTTGTAAGACTGGGGCAGCTCCGTATGCTTGAGGGATAGCGTAGTTCACACCAGGAGTGATGATGCCCCGAACGAAGTTTTTAGCGATGATTGGGGCGGCCCCAGCGGCAGCGCCGTCGAGTCTAGCTTCAACGGTCTTGACGGTGTCGACGACGCGCCACGCTTCTTCTTCTACATTGTTGATGGCTTGACCTTGAACTTCGCTGACCTGGAAGGTGTTTGTTTGTTAGTTTTAGGATCATGTCAAATAAGAAGAGAGATGAACTAAGGTTAAAGAGAAGGAATAAATAAAATGTAAAGTGACGTTACCAACAATTAGGACAAAAAGTTATTATCATGATGATCTTTTTCAGTTCTCTGCAGGTTATAAGCTCCTTCCCTCTTAAGCAATTTATATCTGTCGTGTGCCATTCTCATCTAGTTAAAATATTTACCACCAGGGCTTTAAGAAACAGATACAATGGGTAGTGTCGGCACTACCCGTTGAATTTAATACTAGAGATATATGAATATATACAGACCTTATTATTAGGCAACATCAACCTGCACCTCTGCAAAAGCATCAATGATGTCTCCAGCAGATATAGTGTGATAGTATCGGCTATATTCGTCGGCCCACTGGCAGATATTTTTATTAATACCTTGTCTCTAATTTATGGGTTGACAGCTATATCGCATGTTCTCTGCTACTTTCCCCTTAGCTAGTAATAGCTAATAAGGTCTGTATATACTGCTTATGTATTAATAAAAGTCAGTAATGACTTCGCCACATGTGTGGTAAGTCTGCAATGAGATATTGCTATAGATTTGGAGATATACAGACCTTATATCTTCAATATGGTTGTCAATATCGATAGCTGCACTGCGTGCTAAAAGCCACCAGACATGGTAGGTAGTGGCACTACCCGTTGGAGACATTGCTATAGATCACAGACCTTATCTTTGATTTAGTTGTCAACATCGATGGCTGCTCATACTGTGTCAGCGACTGCGGCCTGAGCCGCCACGAACGCGGCATTAAAGTCTGCAGCAGATATGGTGGGTAGTGTCGCCACTACCCGTTAAATTTTATACTAGAGATTTAAAGATATACAAACCTTATCTTTGATTTGGTTGTCAACATCGATGGCTGCTCGTACTGTGTCAGCGACTTCGGCCTGAGCCTCTGCGAACGCGGCATTAAAGTCTCCAGCAGATATGGTGGGTAGTGTCGCCACTACCAGTTGGATTTATTACTAGAGATTTAAAGATATACAAACCTTATCTTTGATTTGGTTGTCAACATCGATGGCTGCTCGTACTGTGTCAGCAACTTCAGCCTGGGCCTCCGCGAAGGCGCCATTGATGTCTCCAGCAGATATGGTGGGTAGTGTCGGCTCTATCCGTTGGCCTATGGGGAGTGCCGGCGCCGGGTCCGGCTCCGCCAAGGCACAGGCGAGGACGGTGATTACAATCTGGGGGAGATAGATGAAAAATAAAATAAATTAAAGTTTAAAAAACATGCTAGAGTAAAAAAAGCCCGCCTAAATAAAAAAATATGTCAAATCGACTCAGTTACAAATACGATAACAACACAATACGGAAACATACGGGTGAAGTAAAAGCGTGTTGAATTATGATAAATAATAATCAGCTAAGATTTTAATGAATTTGTTATTTTCCCGCTGGTGATTGAACCCTCAGTTTAAAGTAAAGGCAGTCATACTATAAATTAGACCAAGAAAGTTGACGATTCTGAATCAGTTTAATATTCACACACCCTTTTGTACATATAAATAAATTACGAATTGAAAAGAATTGTATATAATTGTTCGCGCTATGCTACGGCGTAGGCTAGGATGCTACAGTTTGAAAAAAAAAAACTACTGATATAACCAAATATCAACTATCTACCTATTTAGCATTTTTTATAAAAATTGTAACACCGAAACGAAACTGAAAATCTATTTTCTATGATTTCTTTCACTAAAAGGACCACAGAGATACATAGCTTTGTAAAAATAGGACATTCTCGTAGAGCAATGATCTTTACTTACTAGGAAATACCAATGTTTAATTATTTTTTTCTTCAAAAATAAATAATTATTAATAACTTGCCCAGCTCCTGCTACGGCGTAGCCCTTCGGCTACGTTAACTTAACCCATTATATGTCATAGAATCTCAACGTAAAACGAGTCATTATTGTCTTAACACAATCTCGAGGGCTATGGCAGGTCAATAATGTTGTACGAAACTCCCTAGGTGTTAAAAGTAACTATGAGACCTACGAATCACAAATATTATTTATTCGTAGTATTCCCTAAAAATTAGCCAAATTAATAATTTTATTGAATGCCTATACTCATCAACATAATAATCAGCCATAGGACGTCTTATGCTGGAAATAGGCGCTTGCAAAATAAATTTCATATTTATGTTGCAATAAATGATTTGAGTTTGAGTTAATTTAATAAATTGATTTATTTAATGAACTGAAAAAATTCAAATACCGTATCATGAAAACAATTATCACAATTAATAAATATAATTGTGAAACCAAAAGATAGCAGTAAATGGACATTATTATCAAAAAAATACTAGAAAACAACACTACTCGTATCTCCTTTTAGTTAACTTAAACTGTACTTTATTTATTTTGGGAGCATCTTGCATTTTTCTGTATTTTTTTTATTGCGACGATCGATCGGTTTAAAAAAATCGGTTTTTAAATTTTTTAAAAAGGAGCAACAAAAATTGTCATGAAAGAGAATCGGATTATTTTTCCAAAACCAAAAACACTTTAAAATATCACTGATTTTCAGATTATAAATACAACAACGAAACTTCCACGAGATTTCTATTAAAACACGATTTTTTAGAGAAAATTTAAACTAGCACTTAAAATCACACTAATTTTTATATGAAAATATCACTAAATAAAAAATATTTTTCACTTAACGTAACACTGACCAGAAATCTCATAGTGCACTTCAGACGACTGCCCAAAAGCTACTGATAACCTCATTTCGTTTTCGCGCTATTTTATACTCTATGGAAATGGAGCTCATTAAAAAAGCTACTGTCATCTGTCTAAGAGCGGGAAACCCGTGCGCGGGAAGGGCACTCTTGCGCGTAATTTTTTTCCAAATCGATTTTTTTTATAACACACTGAAAGATCCCTAATCAGTAAATGCGACCGATGAGGTCATTTAGTAGCATCTAGTAGCAAAACAATGTTTGACGGCAAACGACTTATTAATACAGCAATTCCCAAACTGTATGCCGCGCCCGCGCAGGTGTTTTGCAAAAATAAATATTGGAGCGGCCCTGAAAAATGTTATAGCCATTGTGAAGCGAAATTTTCATCTGTAATTAAACTCTTACCTCTTCGTCTGGGATAAACAGTTATTGATAATCTTTAGATATCTAAACTAAAGGCACATTAGGTCAAAAAATATATAATTTAGACATGACAGTTAAACAACTCTCACGCAGTAATCTCTGATGACTTTTATATACATATTTTATCGATTTTAAAAATTAACCGATTTAAATTCCATGAAAGATTTTATTGCCGGCCTTTTTAATAGTCCACTCTTGAACGTAAACCATCCCGACGAAGAGTGATTGTGCCACAACCACTGCACTGGCCCAGAGCGGGTTGGTGGATTCAAATACGCTATTGAATTTCTTCTACGGACGTACGTCAATTTTCCTTGCGATGTTTTTCTTCACCGTAAAGCCAATCGTGTGAAAGTTCATTTAACAATATACAAGTTTCAAAGAATTCTCGAAAATGTTTTGACGTGACAACGTCTTAAGTCAAAGTCCTAGACCGCATATCTGCTTAAAATCAGGCAGTGTGTAGTCAAACGCAAACTTATACGAAATAAAAAAAAAAGTTATAAATCTTTGAACGCCGGGTGCACATACGAAAAAATGTCAGGTTCCACCTGAGCCGAGCTTACAAGCGAGAGCGCGGAATAAGCGATAGAGAGACACAATCGGCCCAAGCATTCGGCTTGCTTTAGTTGTTTCAATAATGTTTTCATATGATGTTATCACGTAAAATTATTTTTCGTCCGTAAACCAAGAAGCGTGACGATCTTGACTCATTCGAGAGGAGTTGGCAGGAAGTTGCGATGGATCGCGACTCCTGGAAGGAAATGGGGGAGACCTTTTCCCAGGAGTGGGACAGTATAGGTTAAAAAAAAAAACAATTTTATAGACAGCCATTTTTTTTAGTTTATTTAAATACGAAAAGGGTTGTAGTCTAACTTTGGGAACCACAGCTTCAAATGTATAATTGAATACCGTGATCGGTATGCCAATTATCACCTACGCTGGATGAGCCTAATTTATAATGAATTGAAGCGTCGTAGGTAGAGTAATAAACTATATTTGATATTTAAGCGTAATTCGGTACAAGGTATTCAGGACGATTATTTTTCGATGACATTTTGGTCACAAATCATAGTCGCATGTAAAAGAATAATTGGCCAAGTGCGAGTTAGACTCACGCACGAAGGGTTAAATGGGGCTAAGGGTGTTCCCATAGGGTATGGGAACATCCTTAGCCCCATTTCAAGCGTCTACCTGTTGCCGCTATTAATACGGAGCAAAAAACGGCAAAAAATTACGTTTGTTGTATGAGAGCCCCCTTAAATATTTATTTTATTCTGTTTTTAGTATTCGTTGTTATAGCGGCAACAGAAATATATCATCTGTGAAAATTTCAGCTTTCTAGTTATCATGAGATACAGCCTGGTCAGATAGACAGACGGACAGCGGAGTCTTAGTAATAGGGTCCCGTTTTTACCCTTTGGGTACGGAACCCTAAAAACAAACTGGTAATAGGACTAACATATTTATTACATACTATCGACTCGCCCTGGCTTTGCACAGGTGTATTAATATACATAATAGGTTGGGGAAAAAGATTCTTCGCGTTTTTTAAGTAAATTCAAAACATTTTTTAATAAAGTTTATTTACATTTAACTAATGTATGTAGGTATTGTTTTCGATAACTTTTTGCCATCTTGAAGGTAGGGACATGATCCCATTGCTATAGAAATTTTGGGACTTCTGATCAAAATACCGCGACAAGTGGTTTTGGCAGTCCTCTCGTGATGTTAACCTGACACTACCTAAAGAATTCTGAAGAGACCGAAACAGGTGGAAATCTGAAGGTGCAAGGTCAGGACTATACGGCGGATGCACCCAGCCAAACTCTCTTAATTTTTGCTGAGTGGCTAAAGATGCGTGAGGTCAAATGAGTACACGGTTCATTAGGTTTCTTTCAGTGGGCTCGTGAGGTACCCAAATATCGAGCTTTTTTGTGTACCCATTTTTTTTCAAATGCGCTAAAACTGTTTTGTGGTCAATTCCCAGTTCTTCAGCTACGTAGTAACGACTGATTTGCCGATCTTGCTCCACTTTTTCGAAAATGGCATCCATTTTATCCGTAATAGAGCGACCAGAGCGACGTGCGTCTTTGACATCAAAATTCCCGGATTGAAAACGCTTAAACCATATTTTCGCTACTCTAACTAACATTTTTACCTCTTTTGTAGTATAATTTTAAAATGCGTCGAATTTCATCATTAGTTTCACTCATCTTGACAGTACGAAAAACAAATGAAAATCACACATTTTCCTAATTTGAATTTGGAATTATGTTCTTTAAAATTTAAACTTTCAATGATACCAAAACCAGCCAGATACAAATAGTATAGCCAAAGAAAAAAAAAGAGATTTTATTACAAGTTCATCCATACTATAATGCGAAAAAACTTCTTCCCCAACCTAATATACCCATAGGTTTAAACCTTCCTCTTGAATTTATTTTTCTACGAAAAAAACCGCATCAAAATCCGTTGCGTGGTAAAAGATATAAGCATACATGGGGACAGACAGCAGGAAGCGACTTTGTTTATACTATGTTGTGATTCCGAGATATTGTTATCCATCCACCTTCCAAGTAGAGTACTTATTAGTTCATCTATGAAAGTGTGAACGACGTGACCAGACGTTTTGAACGGGACTGTCCCTTTTTTTTTAAATAATTTGTACGAGTCCTGAACGAAACATCCGGGACGCAAAATTGTCCCGTTCAGTACTGGGAATACTATACGAGTATGTGACTCCTGGGTCAAAGAGGCGTGAGTTCGATTCCCACCCAGGGCGTTTTTTATTTAATGAACAAAGATCTGGATATTATTTGAGTACATTATAAATATAAGTATGTATTTAAAAATATGTTTAAGTAGTATATCAGTCTCTGGCAGCCATGTCACAAAATTTGCTTAGTTTGGGGTCGGAGACCGTGTGTAAGATGTTCCCTAATATTTATTTATAATAGTAGTGCGAATTGTGTTGTTTTCCGTGCTTAAGGCGCAGGTCTCCCACAAACATTCTCGACGATTTTGGCACAGAATAAATAATAGTTACTATAGTTACTTTACCATGCACGCCATCTGTTCGATTCGTCTTGAATCAAGTAGGCAGCGCTCTGACTACGTTGACATGACGTCACAGACAGATTGTCTTAGCTTCTAAAGAAGTATTGCTAAATTTTACTCAAAATAAAAACTACGTTACAGCTGTCTTATTCATATCTGGTTAAACAACATCCGCGAGAGTGAGTGGAACAAAAAAAACCGCAATGTCTATCACATACGACAAAATTGGTATGCAGTCATTTAACAAACTTTTTTTTATAAACTGGCATGTGATAACCAACGTTTGACAAACCCATGAGTAGTTAAATGATAATAAAAAAAAATTAAAAACTTGGTTATATCTCAAAATAATTACTTGAAAAAGTTACATTCTATAACGTTTATTACAAACAATTATTTTGTTTTTTTTTGCCAACTAATAAATGTTTGATAATAAACCAACACTTGACACATTTTATTTTATAAAGTGTCGTTTGACAGACAATTCCATTTAGATTTAAAATACTTACCTAACATATAATATGTTTAAAAATATGTCGCTGCTGTGGCTTTTTTCGAAAAAAATAAACCAAAATATTCTCGTGGTAAGCAAATTTTTGTAAGACATGGTTTTATTTGGTAGAACAATTAACGTGTCGTGGCAGCGGCCGGCAAAGTGCCAGAAACGAATCGCTTTTGTAAATTAGGTATGAAACAAAAAGTAGATTAGGGTAGAACATGACAAACAACGCACGTGCCAAGCGAGTGCGATTTTTTAAACGAAACCATGCAAAAATATGGTTTTAGTATGTTTAACATCTGATGTTCTGACATTAAAAATATACAAATAAAAAACAAAATATCATTCGAGATATTGTCTTAGTGAAATGTTTGATTTACCTATAATTGGTTATAAAATAATGGTTTGTAAAATAAAACATTTGTGGATATAAGATATTTTTTTAAATAAATAACATCCGAGATTTTGTTTGTAAAGTGAAACACTTAAAATGTAAAGGTTTTGGAATGAACATTTCATTACTATAGAACATTCTGGTGATACCTTGCGAAAAAAAACAGATTTTTTAAAAGATTGAAGTCTTGAACTAAGGGTCGAATCAGATACTTATTGATATTTTGTTATATTGAAATAAGGCTAACTATCAGTTTGTAGCTTTTTTTGAAAACAATGACTTACCCGTAGACATTAGGAAATATTTTTTTATTTTAGCTGGTTATTGGTAAGTACATAATAATAATACCTGTAGGTATTATAAATACTAGTAACCCACAATCATAACTTTGGTAAAGTCTCGACTCGCTGAAAACTTGGAATATGGTAGAATATCGGGAAAATTTGTCCCAAAATACAACTTTTCTTGGTTGAAACCTAGAAATTTGGTGGAAAAGTTAGAAAAATTAGCATGCTCAGAAATCTTTAAAAAAATTGATTCATTTCAGTAGGACTGATGCCAAATCGGTAAAACTACCGAAATATCGGTAGGTCCAAGACTACTGCCTCGAGCGAGCGGCAAGCTACAAGAATCATGTCGAGATAGAAATTGTGCGGTGTCAAGGAGACGTTGCCACTTCGCCACGGATGGCCGCCGCGCCGTGGCGAAGTGGCAACGTCTCATTGACAACGCTGTCTATCTGCTAACGCCTTATTATAATATGCGAGCAACGGTATTTCTGAATGAATAGTTTTCAGCAGGCGTTATCAGTATTTATCTATAAACTTTATTAAACTATAACATTTAGAAACAAATGTATTCACCAGGAAAAAGGTTCTAATATCTCAAACCACTTATTTCAAGTTTCATTCAAAATGAACCTCTCCGATCCATGAAAATAAGGATAAAAAATAATTACAAAAATGCTGTAGTGATACTTTTCAATAATATTTTAAAGTAGTTCCAAATATTAATAATAAGTATTTTGGATTTTATCCGCTTACTGAAGATATGATCAACCAAGATTTACTCATTTTAAACCTCCCAGATCTTGAAGAACGATCAAAAAATGAGTGGGAAATCATGTCGTTTGCCCATCTCGTCCCCTTAAAACGTTCCTAGCACGGTTACGGTAATGTAGGTACTATACGTTTTAGTGGACAAACATCTTTAATATCTTTTTTCATTTCAGTCATCTCAATGCGACCCTGTATAACCTACTAAATCATATTTGATTTTTCATACTCACCGACTAATTGCTTATTAGCTACTGCAGACCTCAAATACCAAAATGCCGCATCTCAAAATAAGGAAGTCAATAGTAAAATTCAAATGAGCACGGCGCAGGAAACAAATGTCTAGTATTCGTCATAAGATGTGCTTGATGCAAACTTTATTGGCATAAACATCAATCTAATAAATTAATTTAATTGTCGGATAAATTGATCTATTAAAGTTATATTAATGTTATTAAGATAAGTTGTCAAGAGAAGGTCGAGATATACGCATGATTAGGGTTCCGTATGTTACGGTGTGTTTCCGCAAGATCGAACCAGATATTACGAGAAATCCAAGTTAATAAGCTCCAAGTAGCACAATGAGCTATGGAGAGGGCTATGATCGGAGTCTCTCTGCGAGATCGAATCAGGAATGAGGAGATACGTAGAAGAACCAAAGTTACCGACATAGCCCAGCGGATTGGCAAGATGAAGTGGCAATGGGCACAAAGCGCGGAGGACAGATGACCGATGGGGTCAAAAAGTTCTCGAGTGGAGACCACGCACCGGCAAGCGCAGCGAAGGACGTCCCACGAGGTGTACGGGTGACCTTATTAGGACCGCAGGATCGCGCTGGATGCATGCCGCTACCAACCGGTCTTATTCGAGATCTATAGGGGAGGCCTATGTCCAGCAGTGGACGTGCTACTGCTGATGGATGTAATCAAGGTGCTCTATAATTTAATCATTGAAACGGCGGAACGTATGCGTAAATGGTCACAAAGTTGACCAAGAGCGAAAGCGAGCAATGTAAATCTATGCGAACGGAAGAGTATATAAGCATGCGATCCTCTGCGAATGCTACAAATGATTCTAACGTTTTAAAAATTAGGCTCTTGAACCTAAACCTTAATGTGTACAATTGAATAACTAAATAATTTAAATGCAATATCACATAGAGTCGTAGACTCGAAGTCGTTGGTATTTAAATCTATTTTAACTTCGTTTTAACTGTTTTATTTAGTTTGCCAGTTTTTGTTGTGATACAAGACCGGATCTATATTAATTCTAAATGAAGCAACATTAATTCTCAACTGGATCATCAATAATTATTTGTTTCGCCATTGACTTATACTTTATTCGCAAGGATCGGCTCAGTGAATTCTAAAGCCGCAGATCGACGAGCAAGTCGATGAGTTTTAAAATTTTAGATTATTTCTTTTGATTAACGTTCCATTTGACGCTTTCTTATTATGCAGTTTACCATTTCTTTTAAAATAGCCATGTCCAGTACTAAAGCGTTGCGTGAAATTGATAATAAAGATAAAGGTTTATTTATTTGCTAAACATGTGTACATTTATAGGTATTTTTAGGTAAATTATCTCAACATGTTTCTATCCTATGATTGGATGTGCAAAAGTGAGCATGTTGCTCATTAATTTAATTACATTAGTGCAATACAATTATAGACATTTAAAAGTACATGTTTGGTATCAAATAAAGATTAAAATAGTGATGAAAAAAATTAACCAAATTTGACAGAATTATCTTTTTCACTCAAGACTTTAGTACCTGAGTATTATTATATCTTCTTTGGTACTGGGGCTATTTTAAAAGAAACGGTAAACTGCAAAAGAGGATAGCGTCCAATGGAACATTATTTTATAGAAAAATTAAGGTTTTGGCTTCGAGCTACCTAGCTACGACAACAATATAATTTGGGGCAGCTGTGCGCCCGTGTGTGTGTTTTCATAAAGAATCACACTGGTATTCCACCGGTATTCTGTTGAGACCGCCCGATATTGATATAATATAATGCTATACTATTTACATTATAGCCTTTGTATATATTATCTCATACGAGCTTTATAGAACCAAGTCAACATGCTTGCGACCTTGATACGAATCGCGACAATTTCTCCATAACTCGTTTGTCAATCTGAAGTGATAGGTACGTCTCGTAAAATGAGTTCATTAAATATTGGAATTCAGAATACGAGACAAGAATGTGGCGAGATGACTGACCTATAATAACCCCGGTTTTATTGCCGTTTTGAGCGACACAAACAGGATGCGTCTGAATGTAAGCGCCAGCTTGAAATTCCTTTGGAAAGTGGTAGAACCGTCCATGTCGTTTACAAGTTTCCTTTCATCCAAATGTGTGGAAGAAATCGTTTTCAGCGATAAGATTACCTTTTGTCGTTGTTTTTTCTGATACTTTTGTTCCTATTTGTGGTCAAATTCAAAATCTTTATTCAATTGACATAGTATTGACACTAGTTACGGTAATGTTGAGTCAATAAATATTGTCGTTGTTGTAGAAGGAAAAACTTTAAGAAGGAATTCAGTAGAGTTGCAACTCATTTGTGTAGGACAAATTGTCACAGCTCTAGGTTAGTCAAAATCATGCTATATGTGAGAAATAAGCGTCGGTATAAGAAAGTAAAATTTTAAGAATCAGGGTCATGGTAGTGGCAAGGTTCATTGGTCACTGCGAAGCATGGGATATGTTTACCAAGCTAAATTTTTGGACCTATAAAATCAGTAGGCTGCACCCATCTATCTATCAACCATCAGGACGTCTACTGCTGGACATAGGTCTCTCCTATGGATCTCTAATAAGACTGATTGGAAGCAGCTTCATCCAGTGTGATTTAATGAGGTCGTCATTCCACGTTGTAAGTGGACGTCCTACGCTACGCTTTCCAGTACGTGGTCTCTGCCCACAGACTTCATCCAATAATAGATAAATTCTTAAAAGATATTTTCATTTACAGAACTGCTCTCGGCTACGACATCGATCTTGCATCTCTAACAAATGACCAACCTGTGGACCTAAATGAGAACGTGTACCAATTTCTTCTGAATCTCGAAAGAGATCATCCAGATATGGTTCAAGTATTGAACGAAACTGATGTAACTGAAAATCAAGAATACATCTTAGATGATGGCACTGAAATACGAGCTTCTCAAATCCACTTTGACAATGAAGATGCTCTAATAGATCTTACCCTAGAAAAACTACCATTTGTCAAATTAAACGATGATGTAGAAGATGAAGTCAAAGATGAAGTATACGAAGATGTTACCTATATAATTACAGCTAGTCCTATTAATAGTCTGCAACCCAGTCCCAAACCTAATCCTATCAACGGTGTACCTTTTGAAATGGTTTGCAATAACACTACTGGATTCGAAGCTCAATTCACAAAATATCTAGAGGAGAACAATAAAACGTATGCTACTCTGAGCAATGTCACTAAAAAGAACAAGTCACCAAGAAGTCTGATCAAAGATAATTTCAATAGTAAGGAGGAATTCAGATATACGAGAGAAGAAATATTGAACATGCTCAAAGATTCGCCAGTTACAAGTATACCTTATGAAGTCAATGAAAAGAAACACGTAAGAAAGACTGACCCAACTAGAATGATTCAGAAAAGTTCGACAAAAACTTTAGATATAGATGGATTAGTTATAGCAGATGGTGAAAATAGGAACTGTTTTATCTGTAGCAAAAGTGTCATCGATAAACTGTACATTTTTGACAAAGAAGATCAAAAATTACACAAGTGCTCGCCTCAAAAGATAATGTCAACTCAGCTAAAAGTTATCTGCGATACTTGCCTCAACAAAAACTTTCAACCGTCACGAATGAAAGGAGCTAACCAGTTCTTGAATTCAGAAGAATATTTGGTGATAAAAAATAATCAGCAGTACATATTTCAGAAAATTAAAAGCTTCAAAGAGTCAAAGAAAATTAAAAGCAAGGATGAATTTGTTAAAGTTGAAATTGGGTCTGATGGGGAGATTGTGACAAAGCTAATCGACAATTTTGATGACGTCATCACTATAAATGATGATAGAAAAGACAGTTCCAGTGATATAGAGTTGGTGGAAGGAGAACCAGAAATAGATAAGATTATTGACAATTTGGATGAAGCTGATGAAGAAATGAAGAAATTTTTGGGACGATACGAAGAAAACGTAGAAGCAAAAGAACTGAAATGCAGGTAGGATGTCTGAACACTTTATATCCTCTATGATCATCTCCATCCCACGGTCACCTAAAAAGATCGTTTCAAGCCATAAGGTCGCCATTTGTTGCCTATAACACTCATAGATCTGTTTTTGTATTACCGATGTGAAAAGAGTTTATCTATTTATCACTTTGAAGTAAACTTTACATGCTTTCAGTGTGAATTTTGAAATGTTGTAAATAGAATGATCTCAATTCGTTCGACGGTATGTTATTTTTTTGTATGTAGGTACCTAACGCAGTTATTTCATCAATTATTTACGAACTGATTCTGATAATTATTTCTTATTAAGTAAATCATACTTCAGGTGGTCCCATTTAAATTTTATTGAAATTCGGTAAAGTGGTTTTTGAAAAATCTGCAATAATCTAAAATTGTATACATCGGTTCGAGCGAACTATTCAAATTTTGTATGTGTTAAGGTAACCTTAACTACATTAGGCCCCCGCTGCACTGATCTGATCATCATTTCGTGGCAATAGTTTTTTTTTTATAATTTTTTCAGAAGGATAGATAGATTTTTTCAGAAGGATAGACAGATATGTACAATATTTACATATGATATTATGTTATTAAATCTTTTGAGACCAAAATCTGGCAACCTCTACCGCGTCCTCGGTAGCCAAGTTAAGGTCTCTTTGGGTGCAGTTTTTCGGGGAAAGGGGGTAAACTAAGAGGTGTGCCATAGTTTGGGTTACAGCACCGCATTCGCACTGTTCTTCACCCGATATGCCCCATCTCACCATGTTTTCGTTGCAGCGGCCAACCCCGACACGTAGGCGATTAAGTGACTTCTAGATTGGCCACGGCAACTCGTGTCCTGGTGGGAGACTCTCTGAAGGCGATATAAAGCCAGGAGGGGGTGGGTGTCTAGCTTGCCACAATTCACATCTTTGCTCGGACGGGTGTGAGTTTAGGGGTTTTGTATGTCTAAGAAAACTTTTGCGGCTTTTTAATCGGGGTTCTGTCATAGGGTGGTCGTATAAAGTGTGGCGGCTGTCCGTTTCTTCTTTTAACTTCTCTGTTGCGCTGGTTATGTCCCTGCGTACGCTGGGTGGCGATATCCCTGCAAGCGGATATAGTTTATTTAGAGGTGTTGGCTTGAGGCATCCAGTTATAATCCGGTAGGTTTCATTAAGGGCAACATCAACTTCCCTGGCGTGAACAGAGCGACACCAAACTGGGCAAGCGAATTCACCGGTACTAAAGGATAGGGATAGGCCTGTGAGTCGCAGCACCTTTGGCGAAGCTCCCCATGATGTTGAAACCAGACGCCTTAAGAAGTTATTTCTGCTGTTAACTTTGTGTTTGGTGTTGGTGCAATGCTATTTGTATGTGAGAGATCTATCTAAAGTAATGCCTAGGTATCGTGGGTGTGCACAGTGTTCTATGATCACACCCATTTCACTGATCTGATGAACTGATGCGATCATCACATCGTGTTTGCCCAGCTTCAGGTACCTAATGGTTCAAATCATGAACCACCTATTCCTTCCATGTAATTAACTCCCAGTTGGAGTGATACGAAAAACTGATCAGTTCATTACACCCACCTTTAGTGAATGGCTGATGTGCCATCGGCTGCCTTCGGAAAATTGCGTGACGTCTTTTCATCTAAAATACCTCAGTGCCTCAAGACGAGAGTTTTCGATAGTTGTGGGTTGCCAGTGATGACATATGGAACTGAAACGTGGTCTCTTACTGTAGGCCTTATGAATAAGCTCAGGATAGCCCAACGTGCTATGGAGAGGGCTATGCTCGGCGTCCCTCTGCGAGATCGAATCAGAAATGAGGAGATCCGTAGACGAACCAAAGTTACCGACATAGCCCAGCGGATTAGTAAATTAAAGTGGCAATGGGCAGGGCCGATGGGGCAGTAAAGTTCTCGAATGGAGTCCACGGACCAGCAAGCGCAGCGTAGGACGTCCACCGACTAGGTGGACTGACGATATAATAAAGATCGCAGGAACGCGCTGGATGCAGGCCGCTTCCAACCGGCCTTATTGGAAATCCATAGGGGAAGCCTATGTTCAGCAGTGGACGTCTTACGGCTGATGGATGGATGGATGTGCCATTTTTGGATAAAAATCATTTTTTTCAGGTTTTGCGATCAAGTGTTCGAGTCGACTTCTGAAGTGGCATCGCACGGTGAGACTCATCAACACGATACAGAAGAAGATGTGGTGTTTCCGTGTCCATTGTGCGATTACGGTAAGGTTTAATATTGATGGTATTTGAATGCTTATCATTCATATTATTTTATTGATATCTACGCTTACCATGGATAAGTCACTTATATTTGTCGTTGTTTACTTCGATTGCTATTAGCATTAACAATGTGGTGTTTCTATTTTATTCGTGTGATATATTCAGAAAAAAAAACAAGACAGAACGTCGTTGAACAGTGAAGTGAGGCTGGTTTTTTATACATGTGGTGAGTGCGTCGGTGTTGCACCGTTATATTTCGACTGACGAGCCAAGGCGTAGTTTCGTTGTACGTGTTTGTGTGTGTAATTGTGTCTGTATACGGCGAGGCGTAGTTTTGCCGGCCTCACCTGTTTGCTCACAACATTCTGTTTTGATTTTTTTATTTGGTTTGAAGTGATATACTTCAACTCTTAGGTATTTTTACTATGTTGAACTTGACATTCATTTATCATTGTAGTTATTGCCATTTTCATGTTTGCCATTACCACTACTGTCATGAACTTTTTAATTTTTACTATTGCCGTAACGATATTTGACTTATTGTAAGTTAGATGAGGCTGTCTATATTTTGTGGAATTCTATCTTCCAATCCAATTCAATTTAATTCCAATTTAGAACCGATGTTTTTTAGATAACCATTTGATAGAGATATAGTAAACTACACTTAGTTAATGGGTTTAATTTTGTAGGCATAACTTGATATGTCACAACATATTAATAATCGGCCAAATACGAGTCGGACTCACGCTCGGAGGGTTCCGTACTGTATGGGAGACCCCCTTAAATATTTGTTTTATTTTAATTTTATTAATTAATGAAGTGAATATTTAATTTAATATTCTGTGAAAATTTCAAGCATCAACCTGTTACCATTATTGATATGTAAAATATAGAGCGAGAAACGGCTAAAATCAGGTTTGTTGTATGGGAGCCCCCCTTAATTATTAATTTTATTCTGTTTTTAGTGTTTGTTGGTATAGCGGCAACAGCAATACATAATCTGTGAAAATTTCAGCTTTCTAGCTATAACGGTTCATGATGAGATACAGCCTGGAGACAGACGGACAGACGGACAGCGGAGTCTTAGTAATAGGGTCCCGTTTTTACCCTTTCGGTACGGAACCCTAAAAACTAGCTTATGCCCTCGGTTTCGCCCGCGGTATAGATATAGATTTATGTGCTATTCCATAGGAACCTTTTATTTATTCGGGATATTAGTAGCCTGTGACACTTTCCTTCTTTCAAACTATGTCCATGCGAAAAAACAGGTCGATCCTTTGCTTTGTTGCTGCGTGGAAGAGGAACAAAGCAACAAAAAGTAAGAAAGTAAGGATATGGCTTTTTAAGCTATCTATTAGACAAGGAAATCAACCCATTAAAATTATATTTTGAGATGTCAAAACCCATTCAAAGTTGAGCCTACTATAGGCCTACCGCTTAACGCGCGTATCGCCTGCGCGGAAGAAGGGAGCGGGAGGAGATGTTACTGGTTGGGTGAGAGGGGTACGCGGAGCAGACAAAAGCAGCAGCAGGTAACATCTCCCCCCGCTCCCTTTTTACCGCGCAGGCGATACGCGCGTTATACGGTCGGCCTATAAGTATTTGTATCAATTTTCCTGCAATTGTTTAGGTTATTCTAACTTCAAGTGGCTGAAAGGTCACGTGAAAGCTGCCCATGAAAGAAAAGAGAAAACTATCGAACATAAAGCAGAGAAAGGTATAACATAAGTATATTTTAATTGTTTCCGAAATGGTAGTAAGTACACACACAGGGTTATTGGTAATCAATTAGCATCCTTTTAGGGGGTTAGTTTTGATGTACAGAATAAGCCCCTAAAAGGATGCTAATTAATTACCAGTAACCCTGTATACTTATCAATACATAGTATAAAATAAAGTCGCTATTTTGTCTGTTTGTTTGTCTGTATGCTTAAATCTTTAAAACCACGCAACGGATTTTGATGCGGTTTTTTTTTAATGGATAGAGTGATTCAAGAGGAAGGTTTATATGTATAATACACCTGTGCGAAGCCGGGGCGGGTCGCTAGTATGATAATATTCCGTTATTCTTGCAGATGTAGAAAAGAACGTCTGTAAAAATCCAGATACGAAGACTGAATCGAAACATATGGATGTCACCAATGAAAAGAAAGGTTTGTTAAATTTGGATATTATATTTTATACTAGTTTTTACCCGCGGCAAAATATCATGCGGGCGAATGATATTTTGATTTTTGTGCTATCCCATGGGAACCCTTTATTTATCCGGGATAAAAAGAAGATAATGTCACTTTCCGTCTTTCATACACGAGGCCCTACCTCACCACCCTTAATAAAGGAGGTGGAAAATAAAATAAAAACGATTTGACGGTTGTTCGATTCTAAAGTTGTTTTTTTTTTTGACATTTCTTGAAGCCTGAAGCAAGAATAGCTCGCAGATAGCACAATTTTCCTACTTACTTAACACTTATCGTTATATTATGGAAAATTTACGCAATATCATTATAGTTCTTAGCCTATGTGTTATTCTGATATATAAGCTTTATTATTGCAAAGTTTCATCTCAATCCGTTCAGTAGTTTTTGCGTGAAAGATCATCACGCATCCATCCATCCATCCTTACAAACTTTCGCGTTTATAATATTAGTAGGATTATATCATTGCAAAGTTTCATCTCAATCCGTTCAGTAGTTTTTGCGTGAAAGAGTAACAAACATCCATCCTTACAAACTATCGCGTTTATAATATTAGATTAGATAGGACAATACGATGTGCGAATGCTTAACTATTATTTGCCTTTAGTTTCAAATGATGAAAGAAATCATCGCAAACACTTGCACTTTTTGAAGATATTGTATATACTTATGTAAACTTTACTAATTCGCATTTGGCCAGTTTTATAGTAGTTATAGCTATTTGTTTTGTTCTTCGAGAAATTTCTTAGCATCTGTTTTATTTTTATAGATGATCGTGTAGACATTGGTGGACCTCCACAAAAAATAATGCTAAATGTTGCAGATGCGGTAAGTGAGTCATGTAATGCTATTAAATATTGATATCAAATTTAAATTATCTCAAGGCCATTACTATTTAGTCGACATAAGTACATTCAAATATCATACTAATATTATACCTTTACGAGCAATTCTTGTATATTTATATTTGTTTGTTGTACCTAAGTACAAAATTGGGATCTGCGAAACGGCTACGAAAAACATTGATACTCGTGTATACCTCTATAGAAACGTTTTTTATTTTTTAACCGACTTCCAAAAAGGAGGAGGTTCTATGTTCGTGTGTATGTTTTTTTTTTTGTGTATGTTCATCGATAATTTCGTCAATTGTGAATCGAATCGAAAATTCTTTTTTAGTTCGATAGGGTATAGGTACTCCAGAGGTAGTCTCATTTAAATTGTACAGAAATCGTCTGAGCTATTTTTGAAAAATCAACAATAATGTAAACAATTCGTGCGAAATGTTCAAATTTTGTACACGATGGAAGCCGGTTTTACCATTTTATATTTAAAAGTTTATCTGTATTTGTGGCATCATAGCTCCTGAACGGGTGAACCGATTTTGATTTTTTTTTTGTTTCAAAAAAGAATTAGTTGAACAAGAAAACACTCCCGGTGTTTTAGGTACTTGTTTCATTGAATTCGGTTCAGTTTTTTCAAAGTTATCAGCTTTTTTGTTAGCTGCTCTAGGAGTCTTATTGAGTTGAGACTTATTTTAGGGTTCCGTACCCAAAGGGTAAAAACGGGAGCTTATTACTAAGACTTCGCTGTCCGTCCGTCTGTCTGTCAAAAGGCTGTACATCATGAACCGTAATAGCTAGACAGCTAAAATTTTCACAGATGATGTATTTCTATTGCCCCTATAATACACAAATACTAAAAACCGAATAAAATAAATTAAGGGCTCCCATACAACAAACTCCATACAAATTGCTCGATATTGATAACGGCAAGAGGTAGACGCTTGAAATGGGGCTAAGGAGGTTCCCATATGGTACGGATGTTCGCGCGCGAGTCCATCTCTTACTTGGCTAATTATTTTTGTTTAATCTTGTGTCAAGATTCAAGATTATTTATTTGTCAAAAAACATGGTAATGCAAACAACGTACAAAGTTGTATACAGATCTTTCAAGAGTTTAGAACGCATGCTCTTGCCGTCGTGGCGTACAAATATCAAAAACAAAATTGCTAAATCTTTTAAGTAATACAATTCATAAAAAATGTCAAATATCAAAATGTCAAATATAAATCCAAAAATGTCAGAGAGAAATAATATATTGATTAAAGCTATACAATGTCAGAAAAATGTTGTCAGAATTAATCTGTATTTAAAATATTTTTGTCACTTAAAAATTCCCATATTTCATAATAACATTTTTTGGCTAGCAAGCCCTTCAATTTATGTTTAAACATACCAATGTCTAAGTCTCTTATGTCTTTGGGAATTTTGGTATATATTATAGGGTAGTAGTAGGTTGTAGTTAATGAAGACGCCCTAGAAAAAAACCGACTAATAAATATAGAGTTTTTGTAGAAACATCCAGACCTAATTATAAAGACAGAGGTGAAACAAGAAAGCTTGAGTAGCGATGAAGAGATTTGGATAGTTCAGACGGCGGAGAAAACGGGACGACAGGACAAAGCCCGGAAGGGGCACAAATGTGAAAACTGCAGGTAACATACCAATACCGCAAACATTATACAGGGTTATTTCTAATCAATTAGCCTCCTTTTAGGGGCTTATTCTGTACATCAAAACTAACAACTTTTGTTCGACTATTTTTAATTTTCGAAAAAAAAAAGTTGTACTGTCTGTTACACCAATTTTAAATAGGTGTTTGTTTAGAGGGCAATGTCCAGTGACAACTCCAACTAAGCGTCGAAGTCTATCTTTTGCAAACTCACAGTCTAATTAAAATAATGATTTTTTATCCAGTTATCATGCCTACTGTATATGTGGCCGAGTTTTTGAAATTTTGCAATTATTAAATTCATACAGAAAAATACCTTATTTTATAATCAACTAGACGACGCGCCCCGGCTTCGCACAGGTGTATTATACATATAAACCTTCCTCTTGAATCACTCTATCCATTAAAAAAAACCGCATCAAAATCCGTTGCGTAGTTTTAAATATTTAAGCATACAGACAAACAAACAGACAAAAATAGCGACTTTATTTTATACTAAGTACGGATACATACTAAACACTACTTTGCGTGCATTTTGCAATCTTACAATAACAAAATTAAATAATATTTACTAAATTTATTACTAATACTACTAATGATTTTTTTTCTTACTAATTAACGCTATTAATTTTTGTTTTCTTGGGATATACGACATCATTACTCATTCATTACGCATGTATAGGTACATAAGAATTAAATTTTGTAAACATTTAATATAGCACTTTTGAACAGTTTGGAAAGGAACTAGCCACCGCGACAATCCTACAGCGGCGGCTAGAGAATATAATGATGGATAATTAAGTCAAAATTAATTCATACTTGAACATTCAAATGCAACTACATATACCTACTAGTATCTTGAAAGTAATCATAGAATTGTAATTGTATAAAGTCAAGTTCAGTTTTATTCAATATCTTTAAATTGTTAATTTTTATGTCACTTTGGTTTAGACTAAAATACTATGTTCAGTATATTATTATTATTAGTCTCTAAATTATTATTATTATTTATTTCTAGCAAATTCTTTCCGTCGACTGATACGCTCGCGACACACAAATGTTGCCGGCGCGGCAGGAAGAGGAAGTCTAATGACGACGCTCACACTCCTGATGATGATGTTGCAAAGGTAACTCATTTATTACGAACATTGCACTTAACATTATCAATTTTTACTATGGGTCCACCCGCCTTACAATCGTGAGGTCGTGGGTTCAATCCCAGTCCCGTACCAATGAGTTCTTTGGAATTTATGTACGGATTTTCACACCACTGGCTTTTCGGTGAAGGAAAACATCGTGAGGCAACCTGCATACGTCCATAAAAGAAATTCGATGGCGTTTGTGAATCCACCAACCCGCACTGGGCCAGCGTGGTAGATATGGCCCAATCACCCTTAGTGGGTAGGCCTACGTCCTGCAGTGGACTATTAAAAAGGCTGGTACAGTACTATGGGTCCAACCACGAATTTGCAAAAAGTACCTAAGTTTTTTTTCATACCTATAGGTTTGCGTTTGACTACACACTGCCTGATGTTAAGCAGATATGCGCTAGGGTGTAACACGCTTGCCTAGAAGATACCTTTTTACTCGGGATTTGAAGACATCTACATTGTACTTTAGCGGGAAGACAGACTCACTCATTTATAACGAACATTGCTCTTTACATGATCAAATTTTACTATGAGTCCAACCACGAACTTGCAAGTATATACCTAAGTTTTTTTTTTTCATACCTATAGGTTTGCGTTTGACTACACACTGCCTGATGTTAAGTTACACGCTTTACAGGCTTATCTAAAATACCTATTTACTCGGGATTTGAAGACATCTACATTGTACTTTAGCGGGAAGACATGCGGGTAAAGCGTTCCACATACTTGCGGTAAAGAAGTACAAAACGTGCAATGGTTGTTGACAAAATGTATGGAGCAGCTGATTTTTATTTCTTTACTTGAGATATTGTGTGAAACAGTAGATTTTTTCACGATTTAAGGGTTGGTATCATGGTGAAAGATAGCTATATAAGTACAATGATAACCGTTTAAGGGGTACTCCGTATAAAATACATATTCTATACAGGATGACTGGTAAAACAATAGGCAAATGCAAGGATTTTGTTTGTATTCGGGAACGTTGTTGGTAACACGATCGACTAGGTATCTTTAATATGGTAGTTGACTAGTATTAAATTAGTTAAAAGTATTAGGATTACTTGTGAGCTTGTGACTGAATTATGCAATTAATTGTGATTCGTAAACCAGAAAAAATATTGGAATTGGCTAATCAAGTTCAGAGATATAAGCTTGTAAAGCTTTTGGTAGGGAAAAAGAGGGGGTCCCTGTCCCACAAAGCATCACATTTGTATGGCAAATGTATGATACTAGCAGGCAGTGAGTAGTAGGGATTCGAGATTTCTGGCTCACGACAAAATTTGTTCTACTACTTCTAGCTCACCCCTAAAAATCAAGGTCGGTAAACTTCGTCGCCTAAAAAAAAAAAAAAAAAAAAAAAAAAGTTTGGTGTCTTTTTAGGGGTTTTCGGGGATGCCTGATCGATTGCTGCGATCTGTTTTTTGATATCTCTTCAGGATCGCAAGATAGGTTTCTCTAGTAAGCCAGTTGTCATTCATCCATTGTTCGAACGCTTGCAACCTTTTATAAGGGTTTCTATTGTATTGCGTGCTCGGTGTTCTATTGTTATACGGCGCTCGGAGTTCTATTGTTATGTTTGCATTCTTCTTACTTTTAGATTTTCCGTTGCAACACCTCTCATACGTGTGGTCTAATAATATTTGAGAGGTACATAGGTGGAGGAAAATTCACCTACTACTTTACTTCTCACAACTTGTTGTGACCTGTATACAAAAAAAAAAACCTCTAACCTAACCCAACTAAGGACTAAAAAAAAAAATAAACATCTAACCTAACCTAACCCAACCTAAGGACTAAAAATATAAACATCTAACCTAACCTAACCCAACCTAAGGACTAAAATATAAACATCTAACCTAACCTAACCCAACCTAAGGACTAAAATATAAACATCTAACCTAACCTAACCCAACCTAAGGACTAAAATATAAACATCTAACCTAACCTAACCCAACCTAACTAAGGACTAAAAATATAAATATCTATAACTCTAAAATACTACTTTACTTGTCACGACTTGTTGTGACCTATTTGTTAGTCTACAAAATAAAAAACCTTTCTCATTCGCCACACTTTATTTGAAATAGCTTTTAAACAATTCATACACTAATACATCATTCGAAATAGTATCACTTTTCTGAAATAAATTTACCAAATCTAACATAGTATTACCATGGAATTTACAGAACAAATATACCAAGCAGTATTCTCCACATACAGAAGTCCAATCATTTTGTACCCTTTCGGTATTGAAATTCCATACCCTACAATTTCTATCCAGAAAAGTCCTGTGGTTAGCCGTGGGCGCCCGACCAAAGGAATCAAAATATTGACCTACGTTGTCTTTGTCTATGTGAATAGCTACCCAGTGTGAGCCTGGCTTTGAGTCTGGATCTAAATTGCTCACTAAATACGATGGCGTTTCGATATGTATCGGTAATCTGTTCGCTGCATACACGTTTTTTTCTAGGGTCGGGTGAATTTGACGTAAATATTTCATTATCTCTAATGTATTCATACTTGTGAAGATTGCTTACTAATGACAAATTTTATAACATGGTCTTTGTATTTAAGAAAAAACAAAAAGATGTAAGGTATTATGACAATTTATTTTTCGAATACATTGCACTCTTATAACTAGATTACAAACTAAATACAATTTCATCTTAGCTACTGTAGTCAACAATTACATTCCTATTTTTATCGATCTCAATTACATTATCAAACTCGGCATAAACAATACAGTTGATAGTTTGACTAAGAGAAGATTCACAATGTTATTGTTAAAAGTATACTCTTATTACTTTATTAAATATTTCTCGGCAGATAGGACATTGATTTTTTAAAGAAAATAAACATTTAGAGCAGCTTATTGTATGTCCGCAGGGTATGATTGAAATTGAAACTTCTTCAAATAAACAAATCTTACAAGTCATGTTTTTGTAATTATTCTTATTGATATCATTGATATCAAGACTCTCAAATTGATGCAGACCATTGTTAATTTTATCGTTTTGATAACTTTTTTTGCTGTCTGTATTAATAATATTTTGTATGTATTTCTCGCCTTTTACTAATAACACATATGAACAATCATGGAAAAAACGGGCGTGTTCTTCCCAAGGAAGATCTCCAATCATCCAATCTTTCATACCCCCGGCACAAAAAAAACACCGCACCCAATCACTTTTTCCAGTATAAAAAAATCCTGCTTCAGCCATGTCTTTAGGTATCTGCCATAATCCTTTCGGCCAAGAGTCAAAACTTCGCAAACGTGATGATTCACTGGAATAACGATGATAAGCAGGTTGTTTGAGCTCCATTTTTAAATATTAAATAATAAAAATCAAATATTAGATATTGAAAACAACGTGCTTCTTGTTGAGTCCTTTCAGAGGAATGGTAAGGACTTAATCTAAAAAAACGTATTAACATCAGCTCTGTTCATCTGGTTGCATTCCTTTTTGTAAAAAAGGTATTGTTAATTGATGGTGGTTTACTCCAGGTATCGATAAATACTAGTCAAAACACGTTCAGTTCTTTTCCCACGTACTGTCACCATCAATATATTCTATGTAAGGATTTCATCTAAAAAATGTATTAACATCAGCTCTATTCATCTGGTTGCATTCCTTTTTTTTGTAAAAAAAAAAGGTATTGTTAGTTGATGGTGGTTTACTGCAGGTATCGATAAATACTAGTCAAAACAAGTTCAGTTCTTTTTCTCACGTACTGTCACCATCAATATAGAATGTAAAAAGAAAAAATGTCAAAAGGATGTCTAAACGGTGGCGTGCCCATCATTATATCTGTAATTTGTTATCGATTCATCTTTGTGCATCCCTTTGTAGCAAAAAAAAGGGATTGTTAATGGTGGTTTTACGCCAGGTGTTGAAAATACAAGTCAAAACAAGTTGAATCCTTTGTCACATTGCAGACAAAGAGTTGGCTACCTATATAAACTCGGATTTGAGGTAAAGCTTTTACAGTTTCGTGGGAACATTCTTACAGTGAACAGTGAGTTATTATCTGTATTATTATAACGTGCTATTGTTGTGTTGTGAATCCAAATTCTACAGAATGGAGGTAAGAAATAGGTACTTAGATCACTAATCATTGCGTTTGAACTTTTTGTAAAACTTTTTTGGGCATATTTTGATTTATGTTTCTGAATACTTTATTTTATATTTTATAATTGTTATTTTGATTATGTTCTCACATTTAATCACACATTACCTGATGTTAAACAATGACATAATTTTAGATGGATGAGGCTTACTAAGAAATAACTTGCTTACTCTAAAGATTTGAAAAACATGCGTGTCTGTTACAAATATGTCAACAACTTATCATAAATTCTGGTTGTTTCAGAACATATTTGAAGAAAATACATACAAACAGTATTATTATCAACCTACACTATCAGATGAAGATACAACTGATAACTTAATAATTAAAAACCAATCACCAAAAAGAAAACGACAGGATGAACTAAATATTGATGAATTATTTAATTGCACTAAAAATAAAACTAAGAAGCAGTGCTCATCAGTGTCCAGGACTCAAACCAATGGAGGTGTAGCATACATGACAACAAATTCAGACGATACATTGGCTTCAACGTACTTACTAAAAATTGAACTCTATGATTTGAAAAAAATCGCAAAAATACCCAGCTCACAACATTGGAAACATGCACAAACACGAGTAAAATATTATTTAAACGAGACAAATCAAAATTTTGTTACTATAAAAAATACAATTTACAATATCACTAAAGAAATTTCAATGACAGATACTTGCAAAAAAATGTCTTTTGATAATAGCGATATTTGATAACAAAGAGATTGCTCACTCAATTTTAATTCTAAGGCTGTAGTTTTTTTTTTCATTTTTGTGGATAGTTCAGTAGATATTTTTTTTTATACGAATACAATAGATTTGTACCTGACTGTAAGTGTATAAGTAGTCTCTGGAAGTTGGAAGTAGGCATCATTTCTGGTGTGAGCTTGTTGGCATCAATTTGTTGTCTTACCTAATAAACAAAATGAATTTCGAAAGCAGTATTACATGTGAAGAAATTAATTTTATAGAAATCTGCACAAAGGTGGAAGAAACTCTGATTTTTGACCCACAATTTGATGACGACCTCGTTCAAATTTGTGTTGCAGTCGAAAACAGTGAAATGTGAGTATGACTGTTGTACGTTTTACTAACTTTTTCTTTCCTTTTTGTTAGTTTTAGTAACTTTTTCAAAGTATTTTCTATTACTAATATTTGTTTTTGTTACAGTCAACGATCATCATCATCATCATCGTCACATCCCGTTCAAACAGGGCGAGGAAGACTCTCAATGAAACGTTGTGCTGATGCAGATATTAACAGCAGTGCTACCAAGATACCATGTAATGAAGAAACGTCCACTTCTAGTGATAAGGTAAAGTGTGATGTATGTAATGTATTAGTTAGTAAAAGGTATTTCGGAAACCATGTTAAGACCAATGTGCATAAAAACAATATATTGAAGTCTCATAGTTCTTTGGCGAACGTGTCAGTCTTAGAATCAGCATTCGGTCAACGTATCATTTCATATAAAGTAAAGAGTAAAGATCAAACCAATCTAATTTTTCAAACACCGGAATCATTTTTAGAATCAATCAAAAGTGATATATTTTTTTTGATCAATGAATCAATCAAACAACATACAACCGTGAAAATAAATTGTGTTCTACATGCAGATTTTGTGCAAAAACATATTTAACTCATTTGATTTTCAAACGAATAATTTTATAATATCACAAGCTGACGATTTAAATATTTTTATAACAACATTACGCAACTCATTAGCTAATAAAATAAGTACATTTGAGAAAAAAGATAGCGGATGGAGTTTGACTAAAATTGATCATATTGAACTCAACATAAATAAATTTAGTCCTCTACGTGGCACTTCCTACATTGAGCTACCCAAAGATATAAAAGATAAAAAAGCAGTTGTAAACGTGAAAAATTCTGATAACTCCTGTTTTAAATGGGCATTACTCTCTGCTTTGTATCCAGTCAACAAAAACTCAGAACGGACATCATCTTACAGTGTCCATTCAAATAAACTTAAATTGGACGGGGTGTCATTTCCAGTTAAATTGAGTGATATATCTAAAGTAGAGAAACAAAATAATTTAAGCATTAATGTTTTTGGGTTAGAGTTTGATAGCAAAACGAAAAAACATAGCGTCGTAGGTCCACTCTATTTTACGAAAAGTCGTCAAAGTACACATGTCAATCTGTTGTATATTCAAAACGGAATAAACGGTCACTACTGTTGTATAAAAAACTTGTCAAGGTTAGTTAGTAAGCAAATATCTAACAGAAATGGTGCAGTACATATTTGTGATGGGTGCTTAGTTAGTTTTACTACAAAAGAAAGACTAACAAACCATCAACAACACGATTGTTCTCATATCACTGCAAAACTACCTAATAATGAGAAAACATTAAAAAATTGGTTTGGTCAACCAGTATCAAACGATGAATTACAATTTGATAACTTTCAGAAAACAATCAAAATTCCTTTTGTTGTATATGCAGATTTCGAAGCGTTTTTAAAACCTATACAAACCTGTGTTAATGACCCATCAAAACCATACACAAATAATGTTCAGAAGCATGAACCCTACAGTTTCGGATATTATATTAAGTGTTCATATGATGACCAATTATCAAAGTATGAATGCTACAGTGGTCCTAATTGTGCGCAAGTGTTTATGGAGCGTTTACAGGTTGATTTAAAAGAAATTTGTCGTAAAAATTGTTTTCAAGTGACCCCCAAGACACTTTCTGTTATTGATAATGATAAAATAGCTAACGCAAAAACATGTCACATATGTGATAACAACTTAGATGGAGAAAAAGTTTTTGATTTCGATTGGCAAACTGGTAATTTTAGAGGTGTTGCACATGAAGTATGTGAAAAACAGTTTCGTGCTCCACGCCACATCCCAGTATTCCTACATAATCTTTCTAATTACGATGCACATTTCATAGTTCATGCACTCAATTTAGTTGATGGGGATATCGATTTAATCCCTCAAAATAAAGAAAAATATATTTCATTTTCAAAACAATTAACAATTAACAACCAAAAAGTCAATCTGCGATTCCTTGATTCTTTCAAATTTTTATCATGCAGTCTCGACCAGTTATCTAAAAACTTAAAAGACGAAGAATTTCATGAACTAAAAAAAACATTCCCTGATACAAACGACTTTAACCGACTTAGAAAGAAAGGAATTTACCCATATGAACATATGACATCGTACGAGTCTCTTGAATCAACCTCTTTACCAACTAAAGCTCAGTTTTATAGTTCTCTTACTAATACTTTTATTTCTGACGAGGACTATAGCCATGCACAAGATGTCTGGCAACACTTTGCTTGTCAAAACATGTTAGACTATTCTAATTTGTATCTGAAAACTGATGTTTTATTGTTATGTAACATTTTTGAAAACTTTAGAGAATTATGTCTCAAAACCTATGGTTTAGATCCTGCTCACTATTATACTGCTCCAGGTCTAAGCTGGGATGCAATGTTAAAACTAACAAAAATAAAGTTGGAACTACTAACAGATATTGACCAAATTGCTTTTATCAAGGCCGGGATCCGCGGTGGTGTTTCTCAGTGCAGTAATAGGCATGCGAAAGCTAATAATAAATATTTGGATGAGTTTGACGAAAACTTGCCTTCGTCGTATTTGGCGTATTTCGATGCAAATAATCTTTATGGTTGGGCCATGTCTCAGTACATGCCTGAAGGAGGTTTTGAATGGGTAAGTCCAGAGACAAATTATGAAGTTTCTGACACATCAGGATATGGTTTCATATTGGAAGTCGATTTGGAGTATCCAAAGGAACTTCATGATTTGCACTCAGACTTGCCATTGTGTCCAGAAAAAATATGTGCAGGTGAATCAAATGAAAAAAAATTGATACCAAATTTAAAAAACAAACAAAAATACATAATACATTATCGTAATCTTAAACAGTCCTTAAAATTGGGCTTAAAATTAACAAAAATACATAGAATTTTAAAGTTTAGACAAAGTCCGTGGTTAAAACAATATATAGATGTAAACACTTCTCTTAGAACCAAAGCCGTTTCAGATTTTGAAAAAGACTTCTTCAAATTAATGAATAATTCCGTTTTCGGTAAAACCATGGAAAATGTAGAGAAACGGGTAAATGTTAAATTATTAACGCACTGGGAAAACCGCGGAAAAAGTTTAGGAGTGCAGGATTTTATTGCAAAGCCTGAGTTTAGTAGCCTTTCAATTTTCTCAGAAAATTTAGTTGCGGTACAGTTACAAAAAACAAAAGTTCGATATGATAAACCAATTTATTTAGGTTTTTCAATTTTAGATATATCTAAAATTTTAATGTTTGAATTCCACTATGATTATATTCTAAACAAGTTTAAAGGTCACAGTAAATTATTATACACCGATACGGACAGTCTAATATACCAAATTTTCACCAACGACTTTTATAAAGATATAGAGACTGATTTAGATTCTCGATTTGACACATCTGATTATCCATCTAATAATAAATTCAATTATCCCCAGATAAATAAAAAAAGACTAGGTTTTTTCAAAGATGAAAATAATGGTAAAATCGTCAAAGAATTTGTGGGACTTCGATCAAAAATGTATGCAATCCAAACTGAAAATAGTACAACAACAAAAGCTAAAGGTGTAAATAAATGTGTCACGAAAAGGATGACCATGGAGAATTATAAGTCATGTCTTTTTAGTAAAAATGTTATGTATGATAGTATGCATCGATTTAGATCAATAAAACATACAATATTTACACAAAAAATCAACAAAGTATGTTTATCTTATAATGACACGAAAAGGTTCATTTTACCTAACAATGTTGACACATTAGCATGGGGGCATTATAAGATAAGTCAAATGATGTAAAACATTGACGATGTAAATATTTTTTGTAAAACTTAATGTAAATAATGTAATTAAGATAAAGTATTTTTTTAATTGTAATTTTATTTTTGTATAATCTTATGTAAATAATGTAAATAAGATAAAGTAATTTTTAATTGTAAATATTTCTTTTTGTATAATCTAATGTAATTAAGATAAAGTAATTTATAATTGTATTTGTAGGAGATTGTAAGATGTCTTTAGAAATAGTTATACTTAATCGTTTTGTTTTTTTTTTTTTTGTATAAAACACATTGTGTGTGTGTGTGTGTATATATGTACCTATTTTAGAATTTTGAAATATAATGGATGTAGCTTATAAAATTGTCTTTATTTACTAATCATCCTCTTAAGTGTTTACATGTGTTAGGATGTATCACTTTGTTCACCCATTCACTGCTATAGTAGCTGGTCCTAGTGGCTGTGGTAAATCAAATTTTGTTACAAATTTTATTAAATATGCTAGAGATGTCTGTAACACAAGTTTTAATCAAATAACTTGGTGTTTTGATGAAATGCAACCACTGTACAACCTAAAAAATATTAATTATTATCAGGGTATCCCTGACCTTAGTATGTTTGATGGTAAAGAGCCAAACCTTATCATAATTGATGATCTTATGAGAGAATCAGATGGTCGAATAGTAGATATCTTTACTAAAGGTAGTCATCATAGAAACTTAAGTGTTTTTTACATAACACAAAACCTATTTCATCAAGGAAAAGGACAGAGAGATATTTCATTGAATTCTAGTTACATTATTTATTTCAAAAACCCACGTGATAAAACACAAATCAAGCATCTGACTCGTCAAGTTTCACCAGAAAATCCAAAATACATTGAAGATGCTTATAGAGATGCAACCAAAGAAGCACATGGCTATTTAATGATCGATCTAAAACAAAGCACAAGTGACATATGTCGCATTAAAACAAATATTTTTCCACCTGATGGACATTGTCAAGTTTACATACCATCGAAAGGGTTTAAATATGCTAAGGACCAGCAAATATCAATCATTTACAAATAATGTTGCGGAGTCTCCACACGCATAAGGACTTACTGTCAGCACTTCATAAACTAAAACCAAAATATAGGACAGCTCTTTTAAAATCTTGTGATAAAGAAGAAATTAATTATATTTGTGAGTGCATCCACAACGTTCTGCAAGGTAAAGTTCCAATTGAACATAAATATAAAAAAAAATTAAAAAAATACAAATCAGTACTTCGCAAGTTAGTAAGGAAAGGGGTGAATAAAGTAAGAAAAACTATTATCATACAAAAAGGTGGTGCATTTTTACCAATAATTTTAGGTTCAATTTTGAGTGCGTTAATTGGTTCCATTTGAAATTAAAAATGGAGCATGCCAAAAAGATGGTGCTTATTGAACCTAGTCTAATAGAAAAGTTGAATCAGCACAACAATTCTGATAATCCTACGTCTAGATTAGATACTGAAATGAAAAACATCTTAAACAGCAACATTGATGACAGAAAAAAAATGATTTTATACTTGCAAATATTGCAAAGATATCTACACTTTAATGAAGAAAATCGACGACCTGTTGAGCTACCTATAATATCTCAAAATGAAGATTTAATTGAAACAAATATAAAAGAAGAAAATAAAATTAATGATCCAGTCTCAACTCAAACATTGAACGAGGAAGGCTCTATATATACAAAAAGGGAAATTCTGAGCCATATACCTAAAACCTATTCTAAAAAAGGCGAATCATTACTGAATTTGATTTCATTAAGTAAAAATAAAATCCATTGGAATAACGATGGTATTGTAGTCATAGATAACAAAAGAATTCCAGGAAGCAATATTGTAGATTTGATAAATGATTTGCTTCGACCACTTAAGAATAATGATCCTATAGGTTGGGAAACATTTTCAAAGGCGTTGAAGGAAATTAAAACACCACTTACTTACTTAGGTAATCCGAAACGGGTTGAAACGGGTTGAATATATAAATAAGCTTATATTAAAAGATATTGGAGAGGTCTCAACCGATGAAGAATTTTCTACTCCTACCGAATACACGAATAAAGCTCGTAAGAATATTCGCAGGAAACTTGACTGGGAGAAATGGACTCCATATTAAATGATAGTGGTATGGACCCTTTAGAACGTATTAATGAAATTTATTATGATGCTTCACATCCGGCTGGTTATAGCAGCATAGAAAAGTTAACAAAAGAAATGAAAGGTAAAATGACTAAAACTGATGTAAAAAAATGGTTGCAGTCACAAGAAACATACACACTGCATAAACCTGTCCGTAAAAAGATTCCTAGGAACAAATACATTTTATCTAATTTGAACGAACTCTGGCAAGCTGATTTAAGTGACATGAGAACTTATTCCAAGTATAATGATGGTTTTAACTACATTCTCTGTGTTATAGATGTATTTTCAAAATATGCTTATGCTAGACAAATGAAAAACAAAAATTCTGAAACAATTAAAAAGTGTTTTGAAAGTATATTTAATGAGGCTAATGCTACTCCTACGCACATACAATCCGACAAAGGCGGTGAATTTGTTTCAAAAGATGTGCAAAGATATTTCAAAAGTAAAAACATTAATTATTATACTACAAATAATCCTGATATTAAAGCAAGTATTGTAGAAAGATTTCAAAGAACCCTTAAAATGAAAATGTGGCGATACTTTACTCATGGAAATACTTATAAGTACATTGATATTTTACAAGATTTATTACATGCTTATAACCATGGTTATCACTCTAGTATAAAGATGTGTCCAAGTGAAGTTAGCTCGAGCAATATAATGACTGTTTGGAATAACTTATACGGTAAGGAGACAAATACAAAAAAAAATAGTATTTCACCGCCAAAATTCCACATAGGAGACCATGTAAGAATCACTAAATATAAACACATATTTCAAAAAGGATACGAATCTAACTGGAGTGATGAAATATTCATCATATCATCAGTAATAGACAGATCACCATGGGTGGTCTACACACTAAAAGATTTACGAGATGAACCAATAGTAGGAACATTTTATGAAAAAGAACTACAAAAGGTAACATACGACCCCACTTTAAGTTACAAAATAGATAAAATCGTTCGTTCTCGTCGATCAGGCAACAGAAAAGAAGTGTTAGTCAAGTGGAAAGGTTACCCCGATAAGTTTAATAGCTGGATTTTATCATCTAGTTTAAATAAAATATGATGAAAGAAAATTTTTATTTAACATTGCCCAGCAACAGTTCTATGGAGTATTTTCCAGACAACAAAACAACTCGTTTTTCAACGAAACTACCAAAACCCATAATACTTGAAGGAATGTGGTGTGTCGGTGTCGTTGAGTTTCAATATCCGTGTACAATGTTTACTGTACAAGAACATGAAAATGTTGTTTACGTTACTAAATCAATGCAAATGCCTCATGAAACAAAACCTTCCATGGTGTACTACAAAACCCATATCCCAGCTACAAACTATGACAGTATTAATCATATTTTAACAGCATTAAATAGCATAAAGGAAAGTGTAAAATTTCGTTATGATGAAGTATCAAAATTTGTGAATGCAGCGGTTATGGACCGAACTATACAATCATTAACATTATCACCTCAGCTAAGTCTTCAACTTGGATTCGATCCAAATAGAAATCTTGTAGAGAAAGGTCTGGGAAAATGTCCAGCTAATTTGCATTTAGGCTTACCTTCTCAATTGTTTGTGTACTGTGATATAATTGAACCACAAATAGTTGGAGATGTTATGACTCCATTGCTGAGAATAATACCGTTAGATCCTTCGAAGTATATTTATGGAGCTAATAAAATGCATGTATTTTCACCACCTCACTATTTACCTGTAATGCGGAGGGAGTTTGACACCATTGAAATAGATATAAGATTAAACACTGGACAAAAAGTACCATTCCAGTTTGGAACAGTGTGTGTTAAGCTCCATTTTAGAAAAATAAAGTACTAAAATGCACTCTCAAGGTAACAGGATAACTTGTCCATATGAACATTATTATTCACAACAAGCTGGATCGGGTATTGGAGTCATTTACAAAGGATCCCCCTATCAGCGTGGAAGTGGAATTGGTAGCTTTTTAGGGGGATTGTTTAGATCAGTTTTACCATTACTTTCTAGTGGGGCTCGAGTAATTGGTAAAGAGGCTTTAAATGCCGGTGTAGGCCTCTTATCTGATATGGTTGGTTCACGGCCTCTGGAAGAGTCGGTTAAATCTCGCCTTAAAGAGGCAAGTTCAAACTTGAAAAGAAAAGCCGATGATAAGATTGACCGTATAAACATGAGTGGCTCAGGATATATAACAAAGACCAAACGTCGGTCTTCATTCATTTCACCATCAACCGTGAAGCTGAAAGCTATTAAGAAAGTGAAATTGGGCGGTAAAAATATTAAAGATATATTTTCTTGAAATATTTTCATAATGTCTTTTTTACACAGTCATTCATGTGAGTGCATAAAGTCAGAATTAGATTTATTTGCTTTACCGACCACACAAACAAGTATAGAGGGTGGATCGTGGATACATTACAACCCAATTTCATCTCTCGCTGATGATGGACCTATAGAATTTCAAGTACCAGGAGCAGGTGATGATTACATAGATCTATCACATACGTTGATACATATAAAAGCAAAAATTCTGAATCAGGACTCATCCAAATTGTCTGCATCAGCAGTAGTGGCTCCAATTAATAACTGGATGCATTCTCTTTTTAGCCAGCTTGATGTTTATTTGAATCAAAAACTAATATCACCCCCGAACAATACATATGCATATCGTGCATACATAGAAACTCTCTTGAATTATGCCCCTGCAGCTAAAGACTCTCATCTGAGCTGCGGTCTTTGGTATGAGGACACAGCTGGAAAGATGAATTTATCTGATGGCAGTAATACAGGGTTCACAAAGCGGCAAGAATATGCAGCTGAAAGTAAAGAAATAGAAATGATTGGACATTTGCATGGTGATTTATTCAATCAAGAAAAATTTCTACTAAACGGTGTCGATGTGTCTGTAAAATTAGTTCGTTCCAGAGAAACCTTTAACTTAATGGCTGCAACTAACGATTTAAAGTTAAAGGTACAAATTGTAGATGCAACTCTCATTGTCCGTAGAGCTCGAATTAATCCGTCAGTGTTACTAGCACATCAAAAAGTGTTATCATCAACTACCGCTAAATATCCCATTACTCGAACCGAAGTTAAGGTTTTAACGATAGCAGCGGGAGTTCAGGGAAAAACTCTCGATAACATTTTTCTTGGTCAAGTACCAAAAAGATGTGTAGTGGGGTTTGTTAACAACACAGCATTCAATGGTAGCCTCACAAAAAATCCCTTTAATTTTGAGAACTACGATATGAGTTCATTTTGTTTATATATCGATGGTCGACAAATACCTTCGAAAGCGTTGCAACCATCATTCGAGAACAATATTTTCACTGCACCCTATCATACACTATTCTCAGGAACGGGCATACATTTTCTTAACGAAGGCAATGGTATATCTAGGGAAAAGTATGCTAAAGGTTACTGTCTTCTAGCTTTTGATTTAACTCCTGATTTATCAGCCAACTCTTCAAGTCATTGGAATCTGATAAGAAATGGAAGCGTGAGATTGGAAGTTCGTTTTGAATCTTCTCTTAGTCAAACTATCAACTGTATTGTTTATGCCGAGTTTGATAATGTAATTGAGATCGATAAAAATAGGAATGTAATTGTTGACTACAGTAGCTAAGATGAAATTGTATTTAGTTTGTAATCTAGTTATAAGAGTGCAATGTATTCGAAAAATAAATTGTCATAATACCTTACATCTTTTTGTTTTTTCTTAAATACAAAGACCATGTTATAAAATTTGTCATTAGTAAGCAATCTTCACAAGTATGAATACATTAGAGATAATGAAATATTTACGTCAAATTCACCCGACCCTAGAAAAAAACGTGTATGCAGCGAACAGATTACCGATACATATCGAAACGCCATCGTATTTAGTGAGCAATTTAGATCCAGACTCAAAGCCAGGCTCACACTGGGTAGCTATTCACATAGACAAAGACAACGTAGGTCAATATTTTGATTCCTTTGGTCGGGCGCCCACGGCTAACCACAGGACTTTTCTGGATAGAAATTGTAGGGTATGGAATTTCAATACCGAAAGGGTACAAAATGATTGGACTTCTGTATGTGGAGAATACTGCTTGGTATATTTGTTCTGTAAATTCCATGGTAATACTATGTTAGATTTGGTAAATTTATTTCAGAAAAGTGATACTATTTCGAATGATGTATTAGTGTATGAATTGTTTAAAAGCTATTTCAAATAAAGTGTGGCGAATGAGAAAGGTTTTTTATTTTGTAGACTAACAAATAGGTCACAACAAGTCGTGACAAGTAAAGTAGTATTTTAGAGTTATAGATATTTATATTTTTAGTCCTTAGTTAGGTTGGGTTAGGTTAGGTTAGATGTTTATATTTTAGTCCTTAGGTTGGGTTAGGTTAGGTTAGATGTTTATATTTTAGTCCTTAGGTTGGGTTAGGTTAGGTTAGATGTTTATATTTTAGTCCTTAGGTTGGGTTAGGTTAGGTTAGATGTTTATATTTTTAGTCCTTAGGTTGGGTTAGGTTAGGTTAGATGTTTATTTTTTTTTTTAGTCCTTAGTTGGGTTAGGTTAGAGGTTTTTTTTTTTGTATACAGGTCACAACAAGTTGTGAGAAGTAAAGTAGTAGGTGAATTTTCCTCCACCTATGTACCTCTCAAATATTATTAGACCACACGTATGAGAGGTGTTGCAACGGAAAATCTAAAAGTAAGAAGAATGCAAACATAACAATAGAACTCCGAGCGCCGTATAACAATAGAACACCGAGCACGCAATACAATAGAAACCCTTATAAAAGGTTGCAAGCGTTCGAACAATGGATGAATGACAACTGGCTTACTAGAGAAACCTATCTTGCGATCCTGAAGAGATATCAAAAAACAGATCGCAGCAATCGATCAGGCATCCCCGAAAACCCCTAAAAAGACACCAAACTTTTTTTTTTTTTTTTTTTTTTTTAGGCGACGAAGTTTACCGACCTTGATTTTTAGGGGTGAGCTAGAAGTAGTAGAACAAATTTTGTCGTGAGCCAGAAATCTCGAATCCCTACTACTGCAGTGACGCCATAGCCTGCTATAGAGCGCTCTCTGTCTAGCAAGAAAATAAATATGCTTGTGACTTCTTTATTTTTAAGTTGATTTTAGTTTTCAATAATCGGCTCGGTTTATGGTTAGCTGTTACAAGAGGACATCAAAACATTTTTGTCAACTAGCCTATTCCTTAATGTAACCCTTGGAGTCCCTCTGCGAAATCGAATCACAAATGAGGAGTTTCGTGGAAAAACCTAAGTTACCGGCATTCCTAGCTCAGCGGATTGGTAAGTTGAAATAGCAGTAGGCAGGGAGCCGGCACATTGCACGGAGGACTGATGAGTAAAGGGCTGGAAAAGTTACCAATTGGAGTCCATGTACCGGCAAGCGCGCAGCGTAGGAAGTCCAGCATCAAGGTGGATGGATGATCTCATTATGAACCCTGAATCGCACTGAATATAAGCCGCTACCAACCTGTCTTATTAGAGATCCATAGGGGAGGCCAATGCCTAACATTAAACTTACAATGGAAAGGTTTGAATATAGTATTTCTCAATTATTATTTTCACGGTCTCTGACCCCAAACTAAGCTGCCAGAGACTGATATAAACCATATTAGACATACATTTTTTTAAATACATACTTATTTAGATAGTACCGAAATAACAACCAGACACAGAGTAAACATCTATGTTCATCACATAAATGCTTGCCCTGGGTGGGGATCAAACCCACGCCTCTTTGATGCAGGAGTTTACTAACTACTGAGCCACCGAGGCAGTCAAATTTCAATTTACGTTACAGAAAGCTCAAGGACCACAGCGAAGTACGGAACCTAGTAAGAGCGATTTGATCGTTGAAGTAAGTTTATTTCACTAAGTTCTAACTTAAAATTTAATAGCTGTAACCATACAAGTACATACAGTAAGAAGTGAATTTTATTTCATCCCATTTTTTCAACCGTCTTCCAAAACGGAAAGGGTGAAGCTTTGTTTCCGTTCCGAATATAGGAATAAAAATATATTTTTGTATCTACGAGTATATATTTTAATACAAATGTGTATTTAAAATTTAAAAACATCACGTAGATTTTGCATAGGTAAGCTTTGGCTTTTAGATTTTTCGTACACCCAAGCAATCTAAGTATTTTAAAAACTATTTCTGCATTTTCCGTTTAAATATGGCGCTGCAAACTAACGTGGATTTCGCATTTTTTATAAATTTAGTAAATAACATACGTCATCATCATCTTTTTTTGTAGTGAAAACTTTGAAAAATTCTTTAACAGCGTTGTGCACTTTTTGGGATGGGTAAAATATGTTTAACTCGCGTCAGGACACGTGACCTGATCGAAAATTCGTAAGACGGCGCAGGGCGCTTGCGCGAGTGTGCGCGTGTGATATTGTATTTTACCACATATAATGATAGGTAGTACTTTATACATATGTTCAAGTTTACACTTCTAATTATGTAATGTAAAAACAAAAAAATACGCTACAAAAAAAAAATACTTACACTAAAAAATAAAGATAAAAAAATTCAGAAAAAAAATGTTAAAAAAGGAATAGAAAAAAGAAATCAAGAAAAACGAGTGAAAGAAAAAACTTGTTTGCGTCTTTTATTTCATCCCATCCCACGAAAATAGCATACACGTTTATAAAACCATGTGTTGCTCGACTTATACCATAGTAAATTTGCATAAATCGCAAGATGATGTAATAGTGTTTGTTGCTAACGTCTCCGACTTGTGTTGGAGGAGAAGTCTGATGAACATTTATTAAATAAAATAAAAATTACACTTCTGCCGTCACTCCTGGAGTTCAACCCGTTGTTTTTTTTTTCAGAAACAGCATAAGAAAACTAAGATCTACTCTGAAATAGTTACATGCCATGATTGTGGACAATCGTTCACCTCAAAAGTGCGACTGAAGTTCCACATGTAAGTAATTAATTTTTCAAGTATGATACTATTTTTATTACCAGGTAGGTACTTTATCCATATTCATTACACTTTTGCTTCTCTCTGATCTACATTTGACATAAAGTCCCTGTTTTGTTTGTGTGAACGTTCGACTTTTCAACGTTGTTTATTGTTGAAAATAGAATGCAAAAATATATCAAGCTTAGGCCATTACCTTGTACAGTATTCAATTATTTGCTTTTTGTTTCGCAAAAAGATTTTTCAATAAAAAATTCATAACATTAGTAATTAAAATGAATTTAATATTTTCGGATCTAATTATCTGTTGACATCGCTTGTAAAATATGGCGGCGTGATGGTGACCTTAAACAAAAATCATATTAGAAAATATGAAATTAAATTCAAATTAAGCATTCAATGCGGTTGTTTTACTATCCGTATTTATTTTATATTTTAATGAATTTTTAAGCTACTGTACTACTACTGCTACTACTACTACTGCTGCTACTGCTACTGCTGAGTGTCTGGTCCCACTTTGCAAGATCTTCTTTTTAAGATGTCTCTTTCCGGAAGGTAAAAATGCGAGAAAAAATATGTTATGGATAACCTATTTTTCCTGGATTGATTACATGTTCTATATTGTAGACAGATCTTGCAAGAAATTCAATTTATTCATTTTTCACTTTGATATTTTCTTTTTACGTAACTCTGACACATTAGGGGCTAAATCACGTTTTACCGACAGCAATGGTTATTTTGTCCGAAAATATAATATTTTGAATTAATAGACATATCCACACGTTGGGCGCCCACCGGAGCAGTCTTTACGCGTATGGACAGTGCGACTTACTGTGTGACCGCGTTCCCTTCCAACACGACAAGAGGAAACTAATAACCGAATGTTTCATTTCATCTTTACCTTTTGCCGTTAGGTTTATCTAAACACAGGGTATTGATAAAAGATGGACATAATTATTTTAGAATATCATTGTACATCGTTATAATCCATTTTTTTTATTAACGCACATGCGGGAAAAAGTGCCTTTTTTACTACAACAAAATACAATACTACTTTATTTTAATTAAGTAAAACACAGGTGTTACTCACGTTTGATTTTTTTAGTAGGATACTACTATAGTTTTGATCGCATTTAGCGATCTTTCTCAAGGTCGGAGTACTAGCACGCGGGCTCGTCTCGCATAGCACTGTACGAAAACCACGTTAGTTTCCGTAGTGAAATACTACTTTATATGATAAAACTACCTACACTACTACTACATAAAAAGCATTGGATCATTAAATATCACCAAAATGTATAATGGCTAACTCTGAAATAGCAAACAACCAAATCAGGTGTCAATGATCTTTTTGATTGGATAATAAACATCAAGTCACGTCAAATTGTATAAAAGACTTGATCTTTTTCCTGATTTCAGTGACCAGTGATTCGTCGTCTTAATTATAAAGATAATTGTAGGCAGGCCCCGTTAGATAGACTACAATATTTATCGGTAATTTCGGTGTTTCTCTATTAATAGCCAAATCCACGCGCTGGGCGCGCACCGCAGCAGTTCTTACGCGTGTGGACAGTGCGACTTAGTGTTCAACACGGAGAACGAACTGTTCGACCACGTGCACTTCCAACACGATAAGAGAAAACGCTGGCAGTGCCCGCAGCCGCATTGTGGGAAGACTTTCTTTCTCAGGTTAGACTATTTAGTATATATACTTACTAGGATAGATATACACTGGTTGTGACCATCTTAGTGTCATTTGTCGCCACTTTGAATTTTAATGATTAACTTTTTTTTTTTTATTAACTACAACAAAACTACACTACTATTACACAAAAAGCATTGGATCATCCTCAGACCTTTGAAGCTTCTGACCACTGAGCTAACCCGCTGCTGCCGTCGGGCTAGTGATCCGAAGACGCAAGGTTCGAATCCTGCATCCTCGACGAATTTTTGAAATGTTTATCATAAAAAAGTAACTCTTTGAAATAATGATACTAGATACAGAAATGTAGTGTTATCTAAATTTTCATCACAAATTAATATTAAATTCATTTATTAAAATCTAATAATTACAATTACAAATCGTAGGCTGTAAAGAGGCTCACAAATTCAAAATAAAGTCAATAGATTAAAATTATGTAATAATTAGAATATTAGAAATGAATTACCTTGTTATCTATTGGTTATAAGGTTATAATTTCCCCCTCACTCCATCAGTTTCTTCGAAATAATTTCTTCCAATGTCTTCCATCCTTCTTTATTACGTCTCAGGTTATACACAGTCAGGTCATAAATCCTGTCACATGTTTAATATAAAATAATTGAAACAAGTTTATTCATTATGTAACCATTTATATACCAAAATGAACTTTACAAAACATAGATTCTTATGACAATAAATTTTATTCAAAATTACCTCCGTGATTTTGAATACAGGCCTTCAATCTGCGCAGCCAGTGGTCTATCGCAGCACTAAGGAGGTCCATTTCAATATCGGCGGCTGCCTTAATCAAGGATGTCTTGAGTGGCTCCAAATTGGGATGAGGCTTTGAGCACGCCTTTCCCTCCAAGTGTTGCCATATCTTGTAATCTAAAGGACTCAAATCAGGACTGGAGGAGAGCCAGTCTTCGTGCCGGATGAAGTCGATTTCACGCACCGCCAGCCAGTCTTGTGTGCTCTTCGCTCTATGAGCTGGCGCCGAATCTTCTTGGAATACCCAGTGCCTGTTATTGAACATGGTATGAGAAACAGGTTCCACAAGGTTCGTCAGGACTGTATTTTGATACACAACTGCATTCGTTTTTACACCTTTCTCACAAAAATGTACCTCTGTTAAGCTCCAATAAGAAACTCCCAACCATACCATGAGCGAGGATGGAAAATTACCTCGTTGGACACGCGGAATACGGTTGCTCGCTTCTTCACTACTGTGTGCGTACACCTTATCATTTTGTTTGTTGTAGCTCTCTTCTACGGTAAAAATTTTTTCATCCGAAAAAAGAATTTCCCTATATTTTTTTCCCGCGTACCGCTTCAACAAAGCGCGGCATCTCTTCAGTCTCAGGTCCATTAGACGAGCATTTAAACGATGTCCTGTTTTTCTTCGATATGCCCGAAGCCTAAGTCTTCATTTAAAACCCTTTTCACCGTGGTTCTGCTTAACCCCATCTGAAGAGCCAACAGTTTCTGCTTTCGTTTGGGATTTCTTTGAATTCGCGCCTTCACAGCTTTTATCACTGCTGGAGTCCTAACCAACCGAGGGCGACCACTTTTTGACCTGTCATCTACACTAGAGTCTTCATTGTATCGTTTGATGGTACGATAAACGAATCTTTTGGTTATATTCAAATTTTTCAGTATGTCAAAAATTTGAATTGGCGCGTAACCGCAACGATGTAACGCAATAACTGCAACACGGTCTTCTTTAAGCGTCCACTCCATATTTAAAAATGAGTAAAATTCTAAAAAGTATACATTTTTATTTTCATGAACAATTCGAAATTCGAATTCAATAAACTTTTTTTGTGGCCAGCATTCTAAAAGAAAAGTTTTTACTGTGTGACAATACTTATGACCTGACTAGGTAATATCTACGTCACATTTATTATTTTAACAGTCTCAAAATTTATGCTCCAAGATCTACTGATTCTTGCCTGCTTAACTTTTATAACTTCGCTCTAAATCGAAAAAAATTTAAAATCATTTTGAGCTGAATAGCTATATTTTTTCTTTCATGAAGAGCTTTTTTATAACTTACTAGTCTATGCCCGCGGCTTCGCCCGCGCTTACTTTATAGTCTATGACACTCGTAAATAATGTGGATTTCTATTGGCTGTGGTTAAGAATTTTCAAAATCGGTTCTATAGATCCAGAGATTACCTCCTACAACCTCACAAACTTTACCTCTTTATTATATTAGTATAGGTAATAAAGCCTAAGTAAGAGAAAATTTGGCATTGGGTTATCTTTGTGTTATTTGGGCTACCTTTGGTTTGGGTACCGTTAAATCAAGTTGTTCCTAAAAAATTTTACACAGGGCAACCCTAACGAAGCACAGCCGCACGCACACAGACACGCGTCGCTATGTGTGCGTCAAGTGCGGGAAGAGGTTCTTTGACAAGCAAACTTTGGACGAACATGGCGTCACACATTTGCAGGTTCGTATATTCTGAATTTAAATAAAACTAGATAGCATGATAGAGGGTAGACATGGTAAGTGGAGACCATGGATCGTAGCATAAGAGTTTCACATCACGAATGCAGTTTTTTAAAGCTGTGATGCTCGCCGTTAGCGCGTAATATTTTTTTTTTGCAATTTACAGATAATAATCTACTCATTGTAAGTTTACAAAAACTCATTTAGCAGCTATGGATACCTAGTAGTGTTTACGAGGTACACATATCTAAAATAGTGACCAGTCTAATATGCACAAAAGTGTATTAACTGATTTTTCTCTTAGTTGACCGAAGCAGAGCGAACCTACGGCACATTTGGTCATAGTTTCGAACTCCAAGCTTTGGGAGCAATTTTATCATTGCTATCCTATTATACCTTTTACCTACACCTATTCCAGTTCTAATAAACGAGAATAGGTATTTCACCAAGAAGGTGTAATGTGTTCACAGATTAAACCATACCAGTGCCACATTTGTCTGAAACAACTGACGCGCGTGTCGCGCCTGCGGATGCATGTTCGCGCGCACCGCGAGAGGGCGGCACCGGCGCGCACGCCTGCTTGCGCGCACTGTCGACGGGCCTTCCGGGACGTGGCTCATGCGCAGGTATGAACTGTCTTACTCCGTAGCCACACAGACAAAAAAGAGTTCGTCCACCAGGATCCCCCAGACTGATCCCCCAGGGGATCCCCGTGAACTCATCTGTTCACCGGGATCCCCTTTAAGAAAAAGTAAGTAAAGATGATAACACAGTGGGTATTTTTAAACAATTTATTATAGAGGAAGTAAACATTTTTAAGGTTAGTTTGTTTAAAGGATTTCTTTCAGCTGTAACAAGTTCTTGTTAATGCGATCTAAAGTTAAATCGCTTCAAGCTGGACAGCAGAGCTTCAGGAATTAATAAAGCGACTAAAGTGTTTTAAGTTAAGTATGTTTCGCTGGCATTTATGATTAGTTTGTCTCGTCATCGTCGTTTTAGTCATAGGAAGTGCATTGTTCCAATCCATTACAGTCCACTTATCTTCAAAGATATCGGTTGGAAGCTGCTAGTATCTAGCGCGTAATAGACCAGGCTAGTATCGCAGTTTGTTTAAACTAATAAAATTAGTATCAACTACCAGTGCCACATTTATCAGATGCAACTGACGCGCGTGTCTCGATTGCGGATACATGTGCGCGCGCAAGAGGGCGCACCGTACCTACTTGCGCGTATTGTCGACGAGCTTTCCGGGACACGGCACACGCGCAGGTAGAAACCGTCTTATAATATTCACAGGAAAAAAGGTATTTTTTTTTGTAAAATTGGTTTGCGAAAGGTTTTGAGCAGGATTTTTTTCAAAAGTAAGTAATTTAAAGTGAAATCGCTTCAACGTCACGAGCTTTAAGAACGGATGAAGCGATTAAGGTATTTTTAGTTACGTATGTTTCACTAGCATTTATGATTAAGGTCATCTGAACTAATAGTCAGTATCGAGCACCACCAGTGTCATATTTGTCTCAAACAACTGACTCACGTGTCTCGACTGCGATTTCACGCGAGAGGGCGGTACCGTTGCGTATACCTGCTTGCGCGCATAGTCGATGAGCTTTCCGGGACAGGCAGACAGAAAGACAAACAAAACTCTTTATTTACAACCCCAGTTTAAAAACGCTCTATCAACTAGCGTAGAAGGCGGGCTGGCTCAGTTGGGAGAGCGTCGGACTAGTGATCCGAAGGGGCAGGTTCGAATCCTGCGTTCGCTTCAGATTTTTGAAATGCTTATCACAAAAATAAATCTTTGATATAAAATGTAGAGTGAAAAGCACTCTAAATCAAAATCATATCATAGATATACATATTTCATTATTGCTCGTGCTCTCGTCGACTACGAAGTGCGAATGCATGTTAGCGCATACATGCGCTAACATGCACTATACATGCATGCATGTTAGCGCACTATACATGCATGCATGTTAGCGCATACATGCGCTAACATGCATGCATGTATAGTGTGTGAGAAAAAAGATGTGCTATACATACGATGCCCTACTGTAAATTTATTGATTCTTTATTGTTATTTTTTTCATTAATTTATTTGTTTCTTAATTGCTAAACTTCTAGTGCTCCATTTGTACTCGTATGCATGCTGTGTTTGCACCTAGAAGGTTGGACAGCCTAACATGTTCCATTGTTTTGTATCACTTTATAATATTATCTGTATCAACCAGTTTGCAAACCATTAATAAAAAAAATATGATTTATTTTTAGGAGCACGCATCAAAGTCTATCGAATGCATTAAAGCATTTGCAACGCAAATTAAACAGGAAAATGAAGAACCGACGATCCAGCTTTCCCCTACCAGTGGACTTGTGCGGCACACTATACAAGTCATAGGTAATTTTACAATCTTAATAAAATTATATTATCATAGGCCGCGCCACATTAGTTGGTGGATCTGAAGTTATATAGCTACAAGCTGCGCAATAGCCAATCCTGACTGAAGCTCACATAATACGGCGTTGATTGGCTATTACATAGCTTATAGCTAACTTCACATCCGCCAACTTAAGTGGCGCGGCCCATACCAACTAGTTTTTGCCGCGGCTTCGCCCGCGTGGTATTAACCTTGGCACTATCCCATGGGGTACATTTGGTTTTTGCTGGGATAATAAGTAGCCCTTGACACTTTCCGTCGTTTAAACTATGTCCATGACAGAAATCAAGTCAATCTGTTGCTCCGTTGTTTTGTTAAAGAGGAACAAAGCAATAAACACAGTTTCAGATTTATAATATTAGTAAGGATTACCATAATATCATATTACCTATGACATTTTTTACACAGGTGAAGTACAAACAAATAATAATACAATACTAGGTACAATAATAGGCTGATTAATTTTATAAAAACATGATTGTTATTGTTTCTTAACGTGTAGAAAGATTCGGAAGTTTATTTACTTATGAATTTTTTATCCTCAGTTAATAATCAATTTTATACTATTCTGCGATTTCAGTTTGTTTCGCGGTTTCGCAAATTTTACTAAGGGATAAGTAAAAGTTGCTTCGAATAGAGGAATTTAAAGTTTAGTTAATATGTAATAATAACAAGGAGTTATTAGAAACAATATTATCGTATTAACTAAAAAAAAAAAAACAATTACAGAATCCCCAGAACCGTGTATGCGCATAGAGCGCCAGGTGGCGACCCCTATAGCGGAGCCGCTGCTATCAAACCTAACAGATGACGCGCGCGCGCTCATCAGGATCGTCGAAATCGATAAGGCGTTTCGCTGCGAGTACTGCGAAGAGTAAGATACTACAATATGACATCATTTAATGAGTTTTTATTTAATATACACACATAATTAAAACTGTCATAGGACGCCAACTGTTGGACATATGCCTCTCTTATAAATCACCAATAAGAACGGTTGGAAACGGCTTGTATCCAGTGCAATAATAATAATAATAAAAACAAACAGAAAAACGAACTAATCACAGACTCCAAAGAAAAGAATGCAGCATGGGAGCGGAAATCACTACACGGAAGACATTACAACGATCTACACCAACCACATGTCGACAAAGAAGCGTCGAACGCGTGGCTGAGGAACGGTGAACTCTTCCCAGAGACTGAAGCTTTCATGCTGGCAATTCAAGACCAAGTTATCGACACTAAAAATTACCAAAAATACATAATTCGCCCCAACACCAATGACACATGTAGGAGATGCAGCAGTAGTTCTGAAACCATACAGCATATAACTGGAGCATGTAAGGCCATAGTACAGACAGACTACAAACACCGACACGATCAAGTAGCTGCAGCTATACATCAGTTACTAGCACTCAAACACAAATTAATTACAGACAACAAACCGTACTACAAATACAAACCTGAATCCGTTTTAGAAAATAAGCATTACAAATTATACTGGGACAGAACTATAATCACCGATAAGACCATTCACTTCAATAGACCTGACATTACCGTTTTGGACAAAGACAAGAAAACAGCTTTTCTAATTGACATCGCAATTTGTAACACTCATAACCTACAGACTACATACACAGAAAAGATAGCTAAATATACGGACCTGGCTATTGAAATTAGGACACAATGGCACATAAAAAACACTAGGACAATCCCTATCACACATTCCACAACAGGTGTCATACCAAAAAACCTGATCACAAGCCTTGAGACACTCGGCCTACAAACACACACCTACAAACTTCTACAAAAAGCAGTGATCTTAAACACATGCAGAATTGTCAGAAAATTTTTAACGCTGTAAAAGCACTTGGCTACGGCCCGTGCCAAATTTACCTCCGTGAGCGGAGAGAACACGAAAGTGTACCCATAAATAATAATAATAATAATAACGTTTATTTTGCTCATATAAGTTACATGATTTGGAGTTACAATCTTGCGGTGTTGATAAGATCAGCTATTCATCTCATCGTTAACATTAAACAAGTTGAGTAAAGTTGAAATGGCAGTTTGCAGGGCTTATAGGACTGACGACCGATAGAATCGAAGTTCTCGAGTAGTGTACGGTGTAATCGCACAGTCATCAATATCGTCCATCAAGGTCGCTTACACCAACACATTTGTACATGTATTACTATTTTTATTATAACTAGCGACTCGCCCCGGCTTCACACAGGTGTATTATACATATAAACCTTCCTATTGAATCACTCTATATGTTAAAAAAAAACCGCATCAAAATCCGTTGCGTAGTTTTAAAGATTTAAGCATACATGGGGACAGACAGCGAGTAACGACTGTTTTATACTATGTAGTGCAATTAGTGTAAGAATGAATTTCAGTGGTTTGTTTCGTGCATTAACTTTCCCCGTTCTTCTGCATTTAGACAACAGCTTTTTTTTTGTCCTTCGAACCGGATATGTATACTAAGCGCCACACAAGTAGGCGAATCAGAAGTTAGCCGCAGATGACACTTCGCCGTGATTCGCTAATTATTGCGCATGTGTGCACAATGCCGACGCCGCGTGGCGTAGTGTTGAGAACGGGCGTAAGGAGCGCGCGGGTGGCATGAGGTTGGCGGGCGGGTGTGCCTCGGCGTCTCGTTTCTCTGGCTCCCGCGCATACCTATATTTGGGCTTTTGCGCAGCATTCTGCGCATAACTTCCCATCCGCCTATTTGTGTGGCGCCTAGTATACCAGCGACCTATGCATGCATTAGAGATTAATAGGAGAGACCTTTGATATCTTGGACGTCTTAGCTGAAACAAAAGTATGAACAAATTTGGAACATTTTTTTTTTTTACAATAACTTAATAAGATAGAGAATAGAAATAATGATAAGAATCATCAATGAAGTTTTCTTGCAGTGTTTTCTACATAGAAGACGGGTTGAACAAGCACCGGGAAATACACAAGGGAGTAAAGAATCCTTTTACGTGCCACATCTGTAAAGTCAGCTTTGCTTCTTATTCTAGGTAAATTTAATTATTGAATTCAATTTTACTGCTCAAATAAGGGAGATTTGTACAATATGTATTTGTTTACGTCTATAAAACTTTAATGAAAGGGTTTTCAACATTTTTGTATGGAAGCTGGCATATCTACCAACCGCCATTTTGTTTTTCTTTATAAGTTTCCGCGCACAATGCAAGTAGTATATATGGGTAAGGGATACCTACTTACACAAACAATATTATAGATGTTCAGTACTATGATACCCTAAAGTGTCACGTTCTCGAGATATTTCGCTGTACTTTGCGATCCTTACATCCAAATATCTCGAGATCGTGACACTTGGGTACTTTACAGGGTTATTTTTAATCATTAGCATCATTTTAGGGGTTTAATCTGTACATCAAAACTAACAACTTTTGTTCAGCTACTTTTCTCAAAACTCAAAAAAAAAAAAACTGCTGATCCATACATTTTGTCGAGGGTGATCGATATTTTTCTATGGAACAACAATTTTTTTTGAGAATTACTAAAAGTCGTAGAACAAACGTTGTTAGTTTTGATGTACAGAATAAGCCCCTAAAAGGATGCTAATTGATTAGAAATATCCCTCTGTATAGTACGAAATATATATTGTGTGTATAAATGTATCCTACTCATATAAAATACTTACTTACTCATATAACTACATAATATATCGTGCCTAGAAACTTTGAAAAAAAAACAAAATGGCGGCGGGAGGAAATGCCACAAATTTTCAAACCCCTTTCATGTTTGGGTATTGTACTCGTTATGTATAGAGATTTTATTCTGGAATTTCGGGTTGGCCCCATAGTAAAAGTTGTTCACAATGATAGTCTTATTCATCCTCTTTCAGTTTTGTTTATGGCAAGCTGATAATCCTGAATATTATTGCACAGATTATAATATTTACAGATGTACAACTCACAAAACGACTCACGGATTTTACAAGCGCGGTGGTGAAGCGAGAGCTGCGCCGGACTTTCCCGTTGTCAAGCATTTTCTATGCGAGGTTATTATACTTAAGAATTGTAAAACTTGATAAACATGATTTTGTAAGATTATATTTCAAAATGTTGTTAGAACATATTTACATACCTACGTTGTTAAAATATTAATCAAAACATAAATAAAATGGAGCTGCTTCAAGTAAGTATTGACCAAAGTAAAATATGTATGTAAAATAATCGGCCAAGTACGAGTCGGACTCGCGCACGGATGGTTCCGTACTGTATGGGAGCCCCCTTAAATATTTATTTTATTTTAATTTTATTATTTATTATTAAAGTGAATATAAAACTATATATTCTGTGAAAATTTCAAGCATCTACCTGTTACCATTGTTAATGTAGAGCGAAAAACGTCTAAAAATCAGGTTTGTTGTATGGGAGCCCCCCTTAAATATTTATTTTATTTTATTTTTAGTACTTGTTTTTATAGCGGCAACAGAAATATATCATCTGTGAAAATTTCAGCTGCCTAGCTATCATGGTTCATGAGATACAGCCCGGTGACAGACAGACAGACAGACAGACAGACGGACATCGAAGTCTTAGTAATAGGGTCCCGTTTTTCCCTTTGGGTACGGAACCCTAAAAACTAACTGATCATGCTCGCGCATAGCCTTGAATAGAAAAGAAATTAAACTATAATAAATCCTTTGTTTTGATTTCTGCCCCAAACAATAAAAAAACATCTAAATTTATCTTTTTTCAAGATTTACGTAAGAATATTTTATTAATGTTTTTGCTAAGAGGTACATATGTAACAATATTTAATGACAAATAGAAAATGGTTTCAAGTTGCTCAGTTAAATCGTAGTACATATTAATGTGTAGGTATTGAACTATGTATTTGTAAATGTTTTTTCAGGACTGTGGTCGGTCTTATCTGCATTGGACGTATCTTCAAGTCCACCGAAGAATGAAACATCCGAATGAAAACTATTTACACAAATGTGCCCATTGCGAGATGACGTTTCCTAATAGGTAAGATGAATTGTATCTTTATCTCGATCTTGATGATTTTACACTAAAATATTTCAGTGAAATTATATAGGAAATAAAGTACCTACATAAATATTTGTTTGCCATAAATACATTTTTACAGGGTAAAATATATTAGTAAAAATATTTATGAAAAATAAAGTAAATTTTTGCCATAAATAAATTTATACAGGGTGTTAGGAAACCTGACGCAAAACTTGAAAGGTGAAAAAATTTAGTTAAGATTTTTTTAATTTTAATAATTATTAATTTCTTGGATTACAGCATGTTAAAATATCCCCAAATGATCTACGTCGATTTTTTTCATTGATTCAATTTTGAAGGATTTTTTGAACAGCTCTAAACCTAGTTTTAAAGTGTTGCTTCCCTTGTCTCATTGATTGCAATTAAAAAGAAAGCTAAATTTTTAGTAAATGAGGATTTTTCAACTAAAGCTATAACTAGATTGGTAACTTTAATTACACTTTTTAAAAAAACTTAAATTAATAATTTAAAAAACCCCCGACACTAAAACCTACCTAAAAAAAGTACGAAAACATTTGTAGAATTTTGGTTCTTCCATCCCCACTTTAACCCACCATAACTCTTAAACGGCTCAATCGATTTTTATAAAACATAGCTAAGAACACTCTCGATTAAGTCTCCTTTCATCCAAAAAAAACTAAACTGAAATCGGTTCAGTGGTTCGGGCGCTATGATGCCACAGACAGACAGACAGACACACAGACAGACAAACAGACACGTCAAACTTATAACACCCCTCTTTTGCGTTGGGGGTTAAAAATTGAGCACATTGTGTATTTTCAGCTGGAGTTTGGCGTACCATCGTAAGAAAATGCATGTAAAAGGTGGACAGAACGAAGGCGCTAAAAATACTACACAAAATTATAGGTACGAGCAACGATATTAATAAAACCTAAACCTTTAGGTTTTATTAATGTCGTTGGGTACGAGTAAGTCTATCTCTAGTCTAATATCTTAGCATGTTTGGATTTAACATTTTATATGGTAAAGCCCGTTCACCCTTACTTCAGTAAAAAGGTAAACAATTGCGTCGCTACAATCGCATGGCCTCTGTCATTACTAATTAGTTTAGTTAGTTACGTACTTATTTCGTGACACAACATTCTTAGTTTCATAGGGGAAAAATTGTGAAGTAAAAGTAAATTAGTATGATTTAGATGATATAATTGTGTAAATATGCAGATGGATTAAAATTAATGTTCATGTAAACTAGTGTTGCTAAATTATTAGATTATTTATTAGAAATAGGGAAGTCAGGTTTGTTTACCTACCATTATACCTACTTCAGAAAATTTAAATTAGGTATACGTATTGTTTTTAGGATACCCTGCAGAGACTGCGACGAAGTGTTGCCAAACAAAAATGCTCTTTACAAGCATAGGAAGAAAGAGCATAGTGACGGATCACTGAGGGAGACATTTACAAATACAGACAATGATATGGGAGAAAGGTAGGAATAATATGCATCCTTTTACATGAAAGTCTTATAACAAATATTCTTAAACAAAAAAAATGACTTTAGTACAATAACGAAATAGCTAGTAAATATTTGTGCGTAATTAGATTAGACGGCATTCTAGCGACCCGAATATTATGATATAAGTGCGGTAATTGTCAAAGCGCACGTATGTCATACGACGTTTTATAATATATTTGCGAGGAAATTAATAAAACTCTGACTTTCATAAAACGAATAAATCTTTACTTGTCCACAAATTAGCGATGCGCGCGCATCAACATTTTTTTTAGGCAAAGGTACAAAAACAGCCAGTATTACTAATAAAGTAAATTAATATTTTTGTGTTTTTGTAACAGATAAATGGTTGTAATTTATTGTCAAAATTAATTAAATTAAAGAATGAAATGTTTATTTATTATATTTTATCTCCCAAAGTTAATTTAATAAATAAAATATTGACCTACGCTTTTCCGACATAAAACCTCTTTGCTAAGATTTTACTCATTTAACTTTACTCTTTTTCAACATTGGCGACTTATATCTCACAAATGTGACACAAAAATGGTTTATGAAATCTTATACTCATTTTAGAAACCCTATTCAACGATACCCGACATGAGGGGGTCCACTTTTCATATATGGGTGGTACCCCTTAAATACACAGTTTTGAAATTTTAATAATTTTAAATTGGGACATAAATTTCAACAATCATATCATGTCAAAGTTCATTCAATTTGGTTCATACATGTGGAAGTTATAAGGTTTTGTAATATTCAGACGAACGGACGGACACAACAAAGTGGGCCGGCTTTACCCACTGGTGGGTGTAGGGGTAATTCCTATTTACCCGTGTTTAAGGGTTCCTTGTTATATTATGGAACTCTAAAAACAATGAAAAACAAAGAAAATAAAATAAAATAAAACAACTCTGAATTATTCAATTGAATGGGGTCATGTGGTATTAAGTTAATACCACATTTACTATTACGTTACACTATTAACGTTACTTTACAAGAATTGCTTAGTTTTGTTTTTGTTTTCTTATTCAGAGATCGTGTGTAAGATTTTCTTATAATTTATTTATTTATTAGTAGTAAGGATGTTTTTGATGGTATTTTTGGTGCAGTGGCTTGGTGACGCGTGGTTCGTGGGCGTGCGTCGCGTGTGCACGTAGATTCCGCGTACGCGCCGAACTGAGGGCGCACATGCGCGCGCTGCATCCAAGGCATCTTATTGTTCTTGAGGTGGGTACTTCGAGCAAATATTTACAGAGCCATAGTTCATAAGTGAAAGTAGTAAAAAAAATTTCGAGCACCGTCATACATACCGATTTAGATATTTACATCAAATAATTCACAATGACCCGTTTTTCGAATCTCGACGTTATGTCACCTAATTAGTGCTTGTAACCGAGCACTTTGGCATCGTGCGGCGTTGTAGTCGGCTTGCAATCGCCTTACAACTAACTAAAATGCCTGCTCACTACATAGCTTGGGCAGTGTTTTGCTTCGGACACTTTTTTTGCACGATTGTGACTCTAGATATATTTGCTCGAAGGGCGGGTACGATTAAAGATTCTTTGACTAATATAACGTGAACGTCAAAGAGTAATCTAGATTAATTGGTAAAGCATCGAGACTGAAACTCAAGCGAGTCAGCTATGCAGGTACACATCCTAAGGTCACAGCAATTCTATTGTACTGTACTGTATCAGCTTATTTTAATAGTCCACTGCAGAACGTAGGCCCACCCTTGAAGGGAGATAAATCCATATCTGCCACGCTGGCCCAGTGCGGGTTGTTGAATTCACATACGCCATCGAATTTCTTCTACGGACATGCTATGCAAGTTGCCTCACGATGTTTTCTTTCACCGAAAAGCCACTGGTGTTAAATTCCTTACATAAATTCCAAAGAACTCATTGGTACGGGACCGGGATATGAACCCGACCTCACGATTGTAAGGCAGGCATCACTACCACTACACCACCACGGCAAGTTTATATAACGAGTATTTATAGCCTTAGATAAACACTGTAAGTGAATAAAATAGTTACATGGATTGTATTAGGTATGAAATCGCAGTTTCCTTATTCAGAAAGTAAAATTCGGAAAAAAAGGCAATTTTCGATGCAACGAATTTAAAGGCAATAAAATCTCATTGCGGTTTGTTATCTTCTAATTGATTTTGCATGTGTACTAAAAATTAGCAAAACACTGGCTTCTTTACTAAAATTTTTACTAAAAACTTTTTCCCAACATTGCAGATCCACGGCATGAGCCCAAGTACGGATGAAGTGATGAACGCATTGAGTTTGAACTCTATTTCAAAAGACAGAGTGCTTGAAATTAACCTGATGTCGTTTCTAAAGGTAGGTATAGAAATATATTTCAATGTCGTTTCTTATTTATAATTATAGGCTTCTTATACACTTTCACAATTTAGTCCTCGCCGTCCCCACCGCCCGCCCCTGTCTCAGTCCCCTTTGTCATCTCCCCCGCGCCCCTGTACCGCGCAGGCGAGGACTAAGTTAAGCGCGGTAGGATCATAGTATAATGACTATTTTTTTAGTACTGTACTGTACTGTATCAGCCTTTTTAATAATCCACTGCAGGACGTAGGCCTACGAAGGGTGGTTGGGCCATATCCACCACGCTGGTCCAGTGCGGGTTGGTAGATTCACATACGCCCATCGAATTTCTTCTACGGACTTATGCAGGTTGCCTCACGATGTTTTCTTTCACCGAAAAGCCAGTGGTGTGAAGTTCCGTACATAAATTCCGAAGAACTCATTGGTACGGGACTGGGATTATAACCCACGACCTCACGATTGTAAGGCCGTTGTCATTACCACTTGACCACCACGGCTTTTTAGTGGGTTAACTGAAATAAATCTAGATAATTATTTAAGCTTTCACACAAAGTAATTGAATCACTCACAGAATTTTATAAAAAACTTGTTTAAATAATAACATACTTAAGAAAAAAACATGCATAGACCTTTAAAAAAAGTTAATTATAATTTGTCATAGAGGGTCATTTGTCATCCTTAGGGGAGGCCTATGTTGAGCAGTAGACGTCCTATGGCTGACAATGAAGAGAATGATATTAGTCATAGTATCTCATTATTATTGAAAAAGTTATTGACAAATGCAAAATTTCAACTTCGAATTATTTATACCGAACAGCCTGTAGGTATGAGAAGTGCTGCATGGCGTTTTTGCTTTTATTTTAGACTAGTTTCAGCCCACAGCTCCTCTCGCGTGTATATTGAATTTTGTACTATCCCATAGAAACGTTTTATTTTTCCGGAATAAAAAGTAGCCTATGTTTGACTCCGACCTTCTAACTATTGCAAAAATCAAGTCAGTCCGTAGCTTTGTTCCAGCTTGAAAGAGTAACAAATATCCATAAATATTTTATACGAAATATAACGGGACTAAACTCAAGTGTACGGATCGTCATAACAACGACTATAGTTTCGGTCGCGTTTGGCGACCTTTCTCAAGTTGGCGAGTGCTAGCACGCGGAGCCGTCTCGCAATGCACGCGACCGAAACGAGTCGTTGTTATGACTATCCGTACACTACACATGAGTTGATTCCCGTTATATCCTACTAATATTATAAACGCGAAAGTTTGTAAGTATAGATGGATGTTTGTTACTCTTTCACGCACAAACGGCTGAACCGATTTGGATGAAATTCGGTATGAAGGTAGCTTAGACCTTGGATTAACATATAGGCTACTTTTTATCTCGTGCTAACGCGGGTAATACCGCGGTGCGCAGCTAGTATCGTATAAAATGTGTGAAAACCACATTAATTTCCATAGTAAAATATCCATACATACTCACAAACTTTCGCGTTCATAATATTAGTAGGATTTTTTAACTGCGTATTTTAATAGAAAAGATTGTGATATCGACGTAATGTTTGAGCTTAAATTTCTGATTAAGGATTTATTTTCTCAGCAAGAAATTAACAATTAACTTAATTACTATTGTACATACAATGCTTCAACAATCGTAAATATAGTAAATATGAATTGTTTCCAGGGAACAACGAATATAGTACCGAACAGCGCGCGAGCTTTGTCTCTGCTGAGCAACGTGCCCAAAACGCACGTACCTTGCCACCGGACACAGCGGAATATTGGTATGACTTGATTAGCTTTACCCTACTAGATATACACACACACACACACACACACACGCACTAACGCAAATGCTCATTTTTGTATTGTATAGCGACTTCTTGGTTTGTTTGTACTTGCACTTGACCCATCCGGAAGTCACTGCCTTTTGCAACACAGTTTGAAACTAACGCAAAAGGCAGAGCTACGTACTTGAAATTGTGTACCTAGTGTAAGTTTTTGCAATAAAAATGTATCTTATCTTATTTCTAATCAATTAGCACCCTTTTAGAGCTTATTCTGTTCATCGAAACTAACAACTTTTGTTCCGCGACTTTTGTCAAAACTCGAAAAAAAATTCAGCTGTTCCATACATTTTGTCGAAGGTGAACGATATTTTTCTATGGAACAACAACTTTTTTTTGATAATTATTAGAAGTCGTAGATTAAAAGTTGTTAGTTTTGATGTACAGAATAAGCCCCTAAAAGGATGCTAATTGATTAGAAATAACCCTGTATATTTTATAGATATTTTTTCATTTCTATTTCTGACATCTTAATTTTGCAATATTGCATTTTTAATTGTAGTGCAACGAACCGAATTTTTATTTTATTGTTATAATAAGCCCGATTACAGAGGCAACGTAAGAAGCGTTCTCTCTATCGAATGCCTAAAGTGAAAAAGAAACAGAACTATGCTATTTAGCTTATACGATGGCGCCTCTGTAATCGGAGCCTAATTCAGAAAGTTTTGTTGTCGTGTATTTTGACATTAATAAGTGTGCATTACTGTCATAGGGGCGGTGTTTGAAATGACATGGCATTATTGCTATGACGATAAAGTTCAAAATAAAAGCCCCGCCTAGGAGACGTTTGAAGTTTGTCCACCATCTTTGTGAAATCAAATTTGACATTTGGTCAGCAGTTCAAGTGTCATTTGTGTCTAGATTACGTAGCAGTTTCTATAGATTTTCGACGCCATGTTTGTGGAATCATGCATCACAACTTTTTTACTTTATGTCACTTCTACTGTTTTTCCCTATTAGGGTTCCGTACCCAAAGGGAAAAACGGGACCCTATTACTAAGACTTCGATGTCCGTCTGTCCGTCTGTCTGTCTGTCTGTCACCGGGCTGTATCTCATGAACCATGATAGCTAGACAGCTGAAATTTTCACAGATGATGTATTTTGGTTGCCGCTATAACAACAAATACTAAAAACAAAATAAAATAAATATTTAAGGGGGGCTCCCATACAACAAACCTGAACTTTTAGACGTTTTTCGCTCTATATTAATAATGGTAGGTACCTACCAGGTAGATGCTTGAAATTTTTTACATAATATTTAGTTTTCTATTCCCTTCAATAATAATAAATAATAAAGTTAAATAAAATAAATATCTAAGGGGGGCTCCCAAACAGTACGGAACCCTCCGTGCGCGAGTCCGACTCGTACTTGGCCGATTTTCTGAGATTACTGTACCTATTTGAAATAAATGAACTGAACTGAACCCTTACGCGGGTTCCCATAGGATCGTTTGATTTTTGAAGTGAAAACTTCTTTGGTGGCGTTGTGCACTTTTTGTGATGGGTAAAAAATGTTAAACTCGCGTCAGGACACGTGACCTGATCGGAAATTCGTAAGACGGCGCAGGGCGCTTGCGCGAGTGTGCGTGTGTGATGTTATATTTTACCACATAAATTGTAGTACTTTATGTGTTCAAGTTTTCTCTTCTGCCGGCAGTCCCGTAGTGCAATCCGTTGTTTTTAATTTTAAAATGTGATACTCTACGACGTTCAATTAGTATCTGCTTCAGTTAAAACTCATTTTTAGATAGAACGCGTTTAAATTAGTTCTTACTAAGTGCCATCGTTACAGCTAGAATTAACTAATGATTAAAATTAAATTCTAGCTGTAACAACGGCATTTAGTGATAACTAGTTCTAACTAGGGAAAACCCGTTCTATATCAAACCGGGTTAATAATAATAATAAAGCAATAAACACACTTTCGAATATATAATATTAGTAAGATTATTTTCAGTGAATCCAATGGGCTACCAGATGAGGCGGTCGGCTAACATCCTCGACAGTATCAGACTGCCGGCCATCTTGCAACGCTGCGACAATTCACACGCACTAATGTTGGAAGGAAATACACAGGTAAAATATTATTATGAATTATAAAATCCTAAAAATCTAATTATATAATGACAATTACAGTACGCGATCTAGTATAAGCCGGATGAAAAGCCACGCGCGTTGTCTCCCTGAGCTACGTTGGCTTAGAGTCATTTTACGAGTATTTGTACGAAATGTCTAGAAACTATAAACAAGTGTTCTATTAAAAAACTTTTTTAACAAGCGTTTACGGAACAAGTACTTGCCAAGACGAATCAAACGAGTTGATACTCGATAGGGTTGTATCGTTTCATTGCAGAATTTATGACCTTCCAGCTCTATCATCAGACCCTGACTTTGACTTTGAAAGACAAACTACTCGTCAAGACCATTAAAATGAACCCAAACTCGATAAGGTTGTGTCTTTTCAATGCGAAGTTACTTTGGTCACCTTCCAGCTCCATCATCAGATCAGCACCACGTCATCTTAATATTGCATTGTCACGCGATTTACACATGTATGCAAAATTTCAGCTCAATCGGTAACTGGAGAGTAGATCAAATTTAACTTGCAAGGTTTGATTACAAACCAAGTGAAACTAAATAAAAGCTTGTACAAATAGTACATTTCTTCCAGAATACCCAAGGGATGAATATGCAACTACTGCTTCAAGAGAGAGCCGTAGCAAGAGGCAACCAACAGGCTTTGAACAATACCACCTTATTAGAATAAATTAGAAGCAACAGTAAAATTAGTTTAATTTCAACTACCTACAACTAAAATGCCTTCCGGCTTCAATAAATGTGCTTGCAGATCTTAGCTATTTTGTTTTACTCTTAACTTATAGCTGACTTCGTTTGTTTTTCTTTTAGATTACTTTGGAACAAACAAAATTAAAGCTCTTTTTTGTGACATTGTGATGTGAAACTAAACTGTTAAGCAAGTGTCATTCGAAAATTGCTAGTGACCTATAGTACAGAGAACAAAAGCCCTATTTAGCATCTTATAAAGGGAGACGTTTATTATAATTATATTTATGGGTACACTGTAGAAAAATACAAACATGAACTTATACACTTTATAATAATAAACAAACACAACAAATAAGGTCACAACACCTATTACAATACAATTGAACACACTGATACGGACACTTACACACGTATAATCTTAGTTCCAGGTTCCCACCGGTAGCTTCGCACCTTGTCTGCTATGGAACCTGCCAACGATGGCTTGTTGTTGAGAGATTCCATCGATGTGTAGTAAACTGCAGGATCAAACGAAACATATTTACTATCTGCTTCGAATTAGTTATAGACGACCTTTTGTAAGAAAAATTCTAAAAGATAATGAAAACCGTATTAAAATGTGTTGTGTAGTTTAGAATATGTAAGGGAATGAACAGAAAGACAGTCAGGAATACTACAAAAATAGCAACTTTGCTTAATAATAAATTATGTAGTGATATTGAAATCTGCCATATTATTATGCTGAAACGATGAGTGGAATAGCATCATCATCATCCATCCATCAGCCATAAGAAGTCCACTGCTGGACATAGGCCTCCCCTATGGATCTCCAATAAGACCGGTTGGAAGCGGCTTGCATCCAGCGCGATCCTGCGGTCTTAATGAGGTCATCCGTCCACCTCGTGGGTGGACGTCCTACGCTGCGCTTGCCGGTACGTGGTCTCCACTCGAGAACTTTCCGACCCCATCGGTCATCAGTCCTCCGCGCTATGTGCCCTGCCCATTGCCATTTCAACTTGCCAATCCGTTGGGCTATGTCGGTAACTTTGGTTCTTCTACGGATCTCCTCATTTCTGATTCGATCTCGCAGAGAGACTCCGAGCATAGCCCTCTCCATAGCTCGTTGGGCTACTTGGAGCTTACCAATAAGGCCCATAGTGAGAGACCACGTTTCTGTGCCATAAGTCATCACTGGCAACACACACTGGTCGAAAACTTTCGACTTGAGGCACTGAGGTATGTCGGACGAGAAGACGCTACGCAATTTTCCGAACGCTGCCCAGCCGAGTTGGATTCGGCGATTGGCCTCTTTCTTGAAGTCGGACCTACCTAACTGGACTACTTGTCCTTGAGTGGAATAGCAAGTTCAATTAATAGAAAAAGCAAAGAAACCAGCACTTGGACGCAATAAGGCAATATAGTGCCATTAAGATTCTCCAATGAGCACATACCAATGTTAAATGCACCTTCCCATATCTCCAAACTGTTCAATAAATAAGTAGGTATACGTCACGATAGAAATAAATACTCAGTGGTGTTGCTTACTTCAGACTTATGCCTCGAGAACAAATAAGCTGGCAGGAGGGCCGAGATTTTCTTTTTGGTCGATCTAAAATCATGCTATGTTAATTTTGAATAAATAAATAAACTAAACTACGCTATGGTAGGGTTATTAACTAGAAAAACACTTACTTATATGTACGTAGATGGGTCACAAGTAACACTCTCGTCACATTTATTCCCCAAAAACGCCTGGACTGTCTGAATCGTCGTAGACGTGACCACCCTCTTCACCGACTCCCAATAGCTGAACAGAGTTGGTAGCGGTCTGTACGTCGATGCTACCGTCTTCGATCATGCTGCGCGGGCGGACGATAACGGTGCAGCTGTGGTAATTGGTGAACCGGTCGCGAGTTCAATTTTCTTTCCACGGCTATAAGCGTTTAGCGTTAATACTCACTAATATTTTGTAGATGGGTCACACTCGCAAGTAACATTTTCATCAAATTTATTCTCCAAGGACACTTGCACAGTTTGAATCTTCATAAATTAGTCAATCTTCTTTACACTCTCCATAACCGACGGAGTAAATCATAAAATAAATATGTATACCTTACAATAGAAATAAACACTCACTAGTATTGCTTGCAGACTTATACCTCGAGGGCACATGTACTGTCAGGAGGGCCGTGACTTTCTTTTTGGTCGATCTAAATCTTGCTATGGTAGTTTTGGAGTATAAGTCGAGTAAGTACATCTCAGGACAAAAATTAACACTTACTAATATTAGTAGAAGGGTCACAAGTAACACTCTCATCAGATTTATTCCCCAAAGACGCCTGGACAGTCTGAATCGTCGTAGACGTGTCAACCCTCTTCACAGACTCCCCATAGCTGAGGGAGTTGGTAGCGGTATGTACGTTGATGCTACCGTCTTCGGTCGTGCTGTGAGGACGGACGATGCCGGCGCAGCTGTGGTACTTGGTGAACCGGTCGCGGGTTCGATGCTCAGAGTTGATGTGCAAGCTTAGTTGACGCCTGCAAGAAATTTTTTAGAGTTTTTAACGTTGATTGGAATGGTACCAACTACTTAGTCGAAAAATTTCCTAATTGATCACGAATTGATGCAGCGAACACTTTAAGTTATAATATAACATTGATGATTTTTTTAAAAACTGACTAATACATGTAAGACTCAAGTTCATTAACGCTTGTTTAAGTTAAACGTACGATTACTGTATTTAAACAACGATTAAACTCGAGTTTTGGACCCTAGTTCACTAACAGATGTTAATTTTTCAACCGTTATTTAAACCGTTTATCTTAAACAGCTTTTTAACGAAATCGTTTAACTTAGGTAAACAAGCGTTGATGAAGTCAAATGTATAAATAGATAGTTATTTTACGACCATAACTATGTCTTTGAAAAGATAATAATATTTGTACCATCTGCAAAGGCATAATATTTGATACTATTTATGTAATAAGACCTACGTTAGACTATATATTTTCGCAAAAAAACTGTTTTTTTTTTCTTAAAACATCGAGAGCAAAAGTTAGTTTTAACCTATAAATCTCGGAACACGCTAACATAGATAAAACACACGCTAAAATAGTTTGGAGCTGCAAAGTGAGTAGAAATGAAACACGAAAAATAATGTTTTAATTTTATAATGCAATCTTATTGTACATTCTAGTGGGCTAGGTATTATGTCCGGAGACAGCTGTTCGACAAAGCGAAGTTTAAGTATTATACGTAGAATAGGGCTACATTTGGTTACCAACTCGCCTGATGGAAAGCGACGTTGTAGCCGAAGATGGGAGTATGTACTGCCCTGCAGTCCTTAAAACGCAGTATCTGACTTTTTGACGTTTTTGAGTTAAATATTGATCCGTAATGGGCACACCATAAGGAATCGAATGATGTAATCGGTTTTTGATTATCGCAACTACAAGATAGTAAAAAACAACTACCTCAACGCAGTAACTAGGAATGTTTTATGCAAACTGTAACGATAAACTATCTAAAATACAGTAAGAGCAATTACTGTATTTTAATAGCTTTGTTTTCCCAGATAAAATGCAGTAAATGTCGTCACTGCTACAAAAAAACGGTTAACATAACCTTAAAAATATGGTGAACACATAAACTAAAATGCAGTAAATAGATAATGTACTGAAAATATGAATACTGCAAAGTTTATTTTTATTACTTTTCAAAATGATTACAGACTAGTATGCAGTAAGTTACTAAGACGCGGTGTTTAAGATAGCATCACCTATTTTTTCCATACGGTCAAAACAAAGTAAAATGCAGTGAAGTTAATTGAACTGTCTTTTATTTATATCATAGGTTACTTTTTGTTGTCAATGTTACTAATTAAATTGCAGTATTTTGGTTTTTTACTGCAGTATAATCGATAATATCTATCACTTAAATAATTACATGTTACAGCCTAAATTGCAGTATAAGTCGTAATTACTGCATTTTAATTGGTAATTCGAATCAAGTCATTGTATTCCACTGTTTTCGTGGAGTTTCCTACTGCATTTTAGCTAGTATTTGTCGCTCAATCAGTCGCGTGCCGAACGCCGCGCCGTGGAAGGAGGACGTCGACAGCGCGTGGCTACTTGTTTTGTGTGGTAATTTCGATATTTTTAAGGTTTCTAAATAAATTATGATAACACATTTACATTTATCCAAATCTATCACCTATTTCTAATACCAAATTTTTCCATAATACTTGTTACATTGACATGAATGTACAATGTTAGATCACGTAATTCTATTTTATGGAATATTGGTTACAAGTATAATCCTACCGCTCAACTCAGTAGGTACTGAGACAGGACTTAACTCAGGACTGAAACTGGTGTGGGCGGCGGGTCCCTACAGCCCATCATCATCGTGCGGGTTCTTCCCTCCCGTGTTTGGCGAGGGTTAGGATGCCAACTCGAGCTTGCGCTCTCTTCGGCCGCTGGACGCTTCAGCTATCAAGCTGAGGGGCAATGTTGGGAGGATGCGAGTACCTTTTCCGTCCGCGAGGACGGGCGGTTTTTCTCAGCACCCTCGCTAGCCACTTGTTTGGCCATCGCTGGCCACATCGTGGCTTGGTTGTACTGGGGTGGCCATTCTTTGGCTTGGTGGTACTCTCTTCTTAGTTTAGGCCTCATTTCTATTTTGGATGCCGCTTGGTCCCTCAGAGTCCTGCTCCGTGTCCGATCCAGCCAAGAGGAGATCTTTAGGGAGGGCACGCCATGTACGTTCGTTGTCCGCGCGGTCAAACATGCCACGCGACAGACGAGCCATGAACTCCCCCACGGTTTCGATTCGCACGTCCCGGGCGATAACGTCATTGCGAAAGTACCGGCCGGCTCCCGAGATCATCCTCAGAGCGACGTTTTGCACCACTTGCATCATTTTCTTCTGGCTGGCTGAGCAGAGTGCGTACCAAGCGGGCGTTGCGTAAGTTAACCAGGAACGAATGTAGGTCTTGTAAATCCCTACTTTGGTCTTCATTGGCAGCTTAGAGCTCAGCACGGGCTGCAGCAAGGCTCGAAGAGCCTTCGCCTGGTGAACGGCGTGCAAGGTCTGCGAGCTCATGCGAAGGGCCCGGTCGATGTAGACACCCAGGTACTTGCAGGTGCTTTCCCACGCAATGTCTTGTCCTCTAAGCTGCAGTGGCTTCATCAATGGTGGTAGTCTTGGTGATCTCCCGGTCAGCAGCGCTGCCGTCTTTCCCACGTTGATGGCAATCCGTCATTTATCGAGCCATTCTGGCAGGATGTCTAGGACTAGTGGATCCTGCCAGCGGCTATTCTCTTGTTCCTGGACGACGCAATGTTAGCGCTATCGTCAGCGAAGAGGGCGAGGACGACTCCCCGTTCTCCTGGTCTGAGGTCTTCCAGGGTCGGTATGTCGTCCGTGTAAATGGCATAATAGAATGGTGATGTGCAACTCCCCTGAGGAACTCCCGCAGCCATTCTTCTGTGTCCTCAGCTGACGTTCTCGACGGACACGTAGAACTTGCGGCCTTCAAGGGATGACACCGCGACTCGAACTAGCGCGGGCGGCGCCGTGGTGCGTCCGTACTACGTCCGTAGTTAAAACATACGGAAGGAGAGCATTTGTTTTGTTATGTATACTTAGAAGAATACCTATGATTATTGTTCCTAGATAGTTATTTAAGTGTTTAAGTATGTCTGAGCAGTTCTATTGAAAGATCTCATTAGTTTTTATTGCACATTTCAGTTTTCTCGTAAGTATTATTGGCAGGGCCAGATTTAGGGGAGGGTAACCGGGGCTTCAGCCCTGGGCCTCCACAAAAGAGGAGTCCCTACAAACAGAGACTTCGGGAAAAACCTTTCAATATCCGACTTATCTGACTAGTAAACAACTCTCCCTTCGATATTTTTTTACTGTTTTACTTTTACCTAAAGTACTTTGTACAAACATGATTGTATTGTTCTTAAATATAAACAGAAATCATAGATCTATATTTGTTCACTCCAATCAGGCAATCGATAAAATATCAAATGTCAAATGACCCTAATAAGTATTTGCAATTTACTACCCATCTTCAGGAAGTATTAACTCCCTAGACCGATAAATATTATTTATTTTATTTGGAAAATAATTTTGAGCCAGGTTGCCTCCACTCTTTTGTTGCCCCGAGGCCTCTAGACCTCTAAATCCAGCCCTGATTATTGGCAGTGTTAATCATAAATGTTATAAGTGATTTAAGTTTTAATTACTACCTCTATACTGTGAGTGTGACTAACCCAAATTGCTATGATATCACAAAAGGCTGAGCCATAATAGTCTACATAATAATTAAAAGTGATTGTGTTGATTTTTGTTGATGTTGAAGTGCAGTGTTGATTTCTTACTATATCTTTAATAAAAAATATTTTGATCGAAATACTCTTTCTTACTCCATAAAATAAGTAGCTTATGTAATTTAGTCAATAATTATTTACATACGGCACCTACATCTTATTCAAGTGACACGTTAAAATGCAGTAAAATAAATCTGATACTGCATTTTAAACGGCAAAGTAGTACATGTCCTGCATAATTTTGCAGTACTAACTCAAATTACTGCATTTTAATCTGATTATGCGAACTTTTTCACTAAATTTTATGTGCCGTAACTGCTCTTTTTTGGGATCTTTTTTTTCAAAATCGTTTTTATTTATCATATAATAATCTAAGTGCGTATTTTCTTTCGTGAAGTCTTTCTTCGAATTCAGATGCGCCCAATGGCATTCAAAACATACGTCATAAAACCTTGTAACATAGAAAAAAAACAAATGAAAAAGTTTTTCGCGTTTTTCTCGAAACCGCGTTTTTGCTCATACTGCATTTTAAAGGCTGCACGGCAGTGTAGGCCTAGAAGATACCTATTCACTCTGGACTTGAAGATATCCAAATTGTAATTGTCAGGAAACAATGACGGAGACAGGGCATTCCAATTCCTTGGTGGTCCGCATTATGAAGTAGAAGCGAATCGCTTATTACGAGCAGATGTATTTATGCGACTTCCGGCTTATTCTGTTGTGAAATCATTGTTTGGCACAATCGCTGAGGACTATTTCGTTTGCGCAATGTATGCTTCGGTACGAGATTGGCTAGCGGTAAGACGTACGGGTACGACTAGTGATTCGTAGGCGTTAGTATAGATGGCGCAGTGTGTGTGTTATCCAAAAGGAAAACTGTTTTATAAACCACTAAAAAATATTCTATTATCCAAATGTTATTACACACTAGACGAATTTTTTAACGATAATCTAGAAAACATAATAATAAATCGTTCCAATACGAATCATACGAATAATAAAATTGCCACACCACGGACGTATATATAGCTCTTGCAAGGGGGGGGGTCCAACATTTTTTTCGACTGTCCTAAAAAGAGAAGTATGGTTTAAAAAAAAAATGGAATGGTGGTTGATGGTGATAAATGTTTATATTATGTACCTCCTTTACATAGCTTTAGCTGCTGCTCTAATTTTGATAAGTGTATGACGGAGTAAGCACCTAAGTTCCGTTACCAGCGAACAGATTAGAATCTTATTAGTATCCAATTCTCAAAAGATGTCCCGCAGATGCGGCGCCAAACTTGATGTGTCGAAAATAGGTAGTTCCTTTAATTTTCATTCATCAGGTATATTTGATCGATGATTATTGTCTTTAAATCTGTGTTATGTTTATACCACAAAACTTGAAAAGACCGTCGACGTGGAAGACTATAATAATAATAATATAAATTAATAAAAACCTATATTGCCAGTGAGAAGGTTACTGTTGCTCTGGTACTACGAGTACTCTAAGGGTTTATCATTATTTGTCTTGTTAGTTTACATACTGTTTTGTAAAACTCTAGTACCTAAGTAGATTTTTGTGTTTATAAATTGAAGCTCTTGCTATTTCTTATTAATTAATAATTATAATACTTACATTATTTAATTTTATCACATGATTATTGTTCGTGCGCTAGGGCGACTTAAACTAGAATAGGAACACATAAACATCCGAAAAAACAAGCTTGATAAGTTTATTTTAGTGTAGGTACCTACCTAATTATGGTTTTCTTTATGACCTAATAACTCAATTACATAATAGCACCTTCTGACGTTTGTCAATGAATGTAGGTTTTAAACAAAGACGGTTCTTATAATAATTTTTCGCAATAAATGATAAAACCCCCTTCCATCGTGTACAAAATTCGAATATTTCGCTCGAATTGTTTAAATTATTGTTGATTTTTCAAAAACGGCTCAGCCGATTTCTGTTTTAAATGGGACCATCCCGGGAGTATACCCTTTAGAACTAAACTAACTTTAGATTTTTCCGACTCGGTTCACAATTGGCGAAATTATCAATGAACATACATACACAAAAAAACATACAGACGAACATAGAACCTCCTCCTTTTTGGAAGTCGGTTAGAAATGTGTTTTCACGTTTTTAAGCCATTTTGGTTCTAAAACACTTTCTAACGATCTATTTTCGAACACATAAACATTTTTTTGTGACAAAACTGCTAGGAATCTTTACTAATTTTATAAATTTAGAAGCATTTTACCGTACCTACCGTAGGTGTACCGTACCTACTTTGAAAATCGGAGTGTCGTCAGCTACTTTTACTACCCGAAAAAAATAAAATGTTTTGGGATGGCACAAAAAGCTAATGAACACGCGGGTGAAAGCTAGTCGTAAAATTGGGTTGCTTTTGTCACTTAAAATTGTTAGTTCTCTTTTTTGCATTAAATCTGTTGCACATGTTGACCGGCGACCCGGTGAAAACAAAAGACCATGCGATGCGTAGCCGCCGTATAAAAACTTTAGGGAAGGAATGCAACTCAACAAAGCAGATGTACCTGACTGAGAAAGGTTCTTTCTACAATTAATTATTTTTGTCACATTTTCAGAGATGATATTTGGCATGCTTTATTTTACTAGGATACACTTCTAAAAATATTTGAAAATGTATAGGCCAAGGGGGGGGTCCGGACCCCTCGGACCCCCCCTCATATACGCCCATGTGCCACACCCTTATCAGGGTCATATGTATAACTATACAAAACATGTCAATTAAGAACCGCATGTAAATTTCATATGTTGCAATAAATGGTTTGACTTTGACTTTGTGTATGATAATTGCTCGCAAGCTTATTGATTTACTCACCTACAGCTAAAGTTCTCGCCACAATACCGACAAGTGCACGTCAAACCGGAGCGAGCGCGGTCGCTGCATTCAGAATTCGCCTTGTCCGCGCGCCGTTTGTTGCAACAGCTGGATGTCCTAGTTTGTTCCGACTCCGACCGCTGGGAGTCGCTGCCGCTGCTGCTTTCAGTATCTTTTGACCTTTAGAAATATTAATTTATTAAATGATCTGTTTTTCAATTAAGCGCTGTAATATAACGCCTTTCGGAATCTTTTAGCAATATTCCGAATTTTGCTAAAACAATTTGGCTGACGTTATGAAATTTATTATTTATCATCGTGTTCACTGAAATACCTGTATACGTTCACCAATACCTACAGTGTAGTACAGAGTTTTACCTGAAAATGGGCTACAACTATAACTGAAGAGCAGTCCAGCAACCCGATGATCACATTATGGATGAGGCTTGCCTACACAAGATCGGAAAATAATAGCGAAATCGGAGGCCTACAGCCTGGAACAGTGAGTTAATTAAAGGCTGATAGATATTTATTTTTACAATTTTGAATAACGCGCTATTTTTCGATTTGGGCCCAATATGGCATAACCAACTTCCACCGTATACATAATTCGAAAAGTTCGCACGAATCGATGTGTCATGCATGTTGTAATTATTACGTTATTGTTGATTTTTCAAAAACAGCTCAGCCGATTTCTATAAAATTTAAATGTGATCACTTCGGGACACACTTATATGTAGGGTATACCCTTGGGAAATAAACTTTATTTTGAAATCGGTTCACAATCGGCGAAAATATTGATGAGCATATAAGAAACAATTACACAGGTAGATCCAGAGGAACATAGCACCTCCTCCTTTTTGGAAGTCGGTAACAAGGAGACACAGGACTGATAGAATTATTAGAACTTACGTCATATTTGTAACAGAAGACTGTGACTTCTTGATCTCAGTGAGTATTTGTTCCGGGTTCGCCATTTTGTCGAAAAATGACACGAGCTTCTTCAGCTTGTCTTCCGAGATGTTTCCTTCCGGATCCGTCTGTGTGTTGGAGGCGATCTTGTGGCCATGCCCAGCGGTGGACAGGGTTGACATGTTGGTGCCCAACTGACAAAAAAGTATGAAATCATTATTTATCGCCAAAAAAGGCATAAATTAACTTCGACTGTGTACAGAATTTTCGAGAAGTTCGCATGGATCGATGTACCTACCTACTGATTTTCAAATTATAGTTAATTTTGCTAAAACGACTCAGCTGATTTTGATAAAACTTAAGTGAGACCAATTCTGAAGTATATAACCAAACAATGTAAGAAATGAAATGATTTTAATTTTATAGTGCATCCCACACTAGGTTTATCTCAAAGAGTTACTTTTTATGATAAACATTTCAAAAATTCGTCGCGGATGCAGGATTCGAACCTTGCGTCTTCGGATCACTAGCCCGACGCTCTGGACCACTGAGCTAACTCGCTATACTGACTCGCGACGAATTTTCAATATAATTTTCAATATGATGACGAATATAAGAAATCATCCAAATCGGTTCATACCTAATTGGCGGAGTAATCGCATAACATACATACAAAATTAAACTTAATAATATACATTAGGAGCTGTCTAGGGGCTCCCTCCCCCTTGGTGATACGTGGTGAGGCTTAACACTACCCCCCTCCCCCACCAAAAAACACGTGTATTTTTTAGTACCTAGAAAGAATCTTAATTTTTTTTTTTATTCTAGAAAATCAAGGACTGTGATAAATGTCTATACAGAAAGGTTGCAGATTGTTCTTGACTGGCATGAAAATAATATTTAATCACGCATTTGACGAAAAATTAAAAATAAATACACGTGATATGTTTACTATATCCCTTCCCCCTTGTGATATTTCGTGATTTCTGCCGAACCCCCCCTTTCGCCCTTTCGAACCTCACGTGATTAATGGACAACCCCTAATATGACGTATTAATCCATATCAATATCATAAAGAGGAAATATTTGATTGTTTGTTTGCACGGGATAGGTAGGTTCCGAAACTACTGATCCGATCTGAAAAATTCTTTCACTGTTGGAAAGCCACACTATCCCCGGTGAACATACGCTATTTTTAACCCCCGACGCAAAAGAGGGGTGTTATAAGTTTGACGTGTCTGTTTGTCTGTGTGTCTGTCTGTCTGTCTGTCTGTCTGTGGCATCATAGCGCCCGAACCACTGAACCGAATTCAGTTTAGTTTTTTTTTTATGAAAGGAGACTTAATCGAGAGTGTTTTTAGCTATGTTTTATAAAAATCGATTGAACCGTTTAAGAGTTATGGTGGGTTAAAGTGGGGATGGAAGAACCAAAATTCTACAAATGTGCCCAAAATAGTTGTCAATGTGTCGGGGTTTTTTAATTTATGTTTTTATATATTTTCAACGAATTAGGGATCCTTACTATTTGTCTTCTTTGGCCAATCGTACCAGGGCGAAGTCGGGACGGGCAGCTATTTCAATAGATATTAGATAAATTTATTACCTTGCTAATACCGATATGTTCGTTCTCGTGCACGAGTTTGTGGTGCTCTGTCTCGAAGCCTTCGTGACAGTAGAGGCACACGAACCTACGCTCTTTGAAGTGGCACAGGTTCAAGTGGTCGTTGTAGTTTATTATACCTGTGAAATAAACACTAAGTACATAAATAACATATGTTTATTGGGCATAAGTCTTATTGGAGATCTTTAGGGGAGGCCTATGTCCCGCAGTGGTCGTCCTATGGCTGAAACGAACGAAATAACATAGTAACCTAGGTTACACAGTTTAGTAGGGTTTAGTAAGGTGGCCTACATAGTAGACGTACCACCTGCTCGTACAAAGCGATTCGCTTCTTCCTTCATAATGCGGACCGCCAGGGATTGGAATGCCCTGACTCCGTCATTGTTTCCTGACAATTCCTCATGAGATATCGTGTATTGCAGCGTTACACACACACACTTACCCTCACACACACACACACACACGTATGTGCGATGTTTAATAGTTTAAAAACAATTAAACAAATTTTAATTAAGATTAAGTAATAAATGAATCACAACAAATGTTTCAGTCAAATATTATGTCTTACGTTGCTTAAGTTTTTTTGTCATTTTTGTTACTCATCAATTTAAGAATTAGTCTAACTGTTTGTACTTTTGATTGTAAATTTTGCTGTAAGTATTAAAAGAATGCAAATGAATGTGAACAACGCTCAGCGAGACATCAAACTATGGAAACCGGTCACAGGGTGCCCAAGACACAGACTTTGCCTAGTTTGGAGCCCGTTAGCACTACATTGTAATAGTACACTCTTTAATGTTAAATAAATATATTTGAATTTGAATTACTATTTGGTTATCTTCAAGTCAAGAGTGAATAAGTATCTTCTAGGTCTACATACTCCATCTTCGGATACAAGTTCGCTTTTTATCAGGCGAGTTGGGGGCCAAATGTTTCCCTATTATAAATATAAAAAAAAAGTGACTATAGTCTGACCGTTTAACTGAGAACCTCGCGAGTCTCCCGAGGTTCTCAGTTAAACGGTCAGACTATAGGTCTTTGTCTGCGATCACCAAAGTTAAGCAACGGTCGGCACGGTTAGTCTTCGGATGGATTTAAATAATAGATATTAACAGATAAAAATAAACGGAAAGTCTAAGAACAATTCATAACAATTCAACAAGTCGGAAAGGGGCTATGGGCCACGTTTGGGTATCCCAATGTCCGGCTCTGAGCGAGCGAGGCGGTTTTGGGAGCGTCTCGATCCGCCTAAAATGCCGACTGCATAGACGTTTTACTTTGAAACCATCGGTCGTGTGTTTCGATACAGGCCACCTAGTTTTTTGCGGGTAGTTTCACAAACTTATCGTTAGAGATCATATTGCAGCCAACGATAGGGCATTTCCAGGGCATTTCCTCGGCGTGGTGTGCATTAGACACTGCCGCTGGAGGGACTGCACGTATTGTTAGACTCTTTACATCTCAGAGTGAACATTCATATTGCAATGCGGGTAGTTTGAAAAACTTACCGGAGAGATCATATTGCAGCCGATGATATGACAATTTCTCAGCGTGGTGTCAATTAGACACTGCCATTATACATTCGCTACATTTGAGTGATAATTTTTATTTTGTGGGTAGTTTGACAAACTTACCGTAAGAGATCATATTGCAGCCGACAATTGGGCATTTTCTCGGCGTGGTGTCCATCAGGCACCGTCGCTGTACGGACTGCACGTACGTCAGTATTGTTGGACTCTTCACATCGCGGAGCGCGCTGTCCGACTTCACCTTCTTGGCACGTTTTATCCTAGAAGAAGAACAAAAACACTAGGTACGGTCATCCTTACTATCATATTTTAAATCTGAAAGTGTGTTTGTTGGTTTAGGTACTCAGGCCAAATAAAAAAAACAAGACATAACGTTGTGAACAGATAAGTGAGACCAAATTAAAAATTCAAAAGCCTTTATTAGCATGAATTGTGGTGACAAGATCTTATTTTTTATACATGTTGTTTTTTTGGCGGTGCACGTTTTTTATACATGTGTTGAGTGCGTCGGTTTTGCGCCGCCATAGTTCGACTGACGAGCCAAGGCTAAGTTTCCTTGTACGTGTATGTGTGTGTAATTGTGTCTTTACACGGCGAGGCTTAGTTTTGCCGGCCTTACTTGTTCTGTTCACAACATTGTCTTGATTTTTTTAATTTGGTCTGAGTTGAGGTATTACTTTTTCACGGAGTAACAGAGCAACCTATTGACTTCATTTTTAGTACGAATATTGTCCAAAGCCGGAGATTGACATTTAGCTACTTTTTGTCCCGGAAAAATAAGTAAAAGATTCCCATGAGATAGCACTAAATTCAACACATCACGCGAGCGAAGCCGCGGGAAAAAGCTATTTCCTTAAGTAAATTTCAGGCAACATTACCCCTTTTTTAGCCATTCAAGTAAACAAACTTGTCCAATATATGGCAACGTACGCACTATAGGTACGGCTTCGGCATTAGCATGTCAAACTCACCCACAGGACAGATATTATTTGGGTGAGTATATAATTTGCATTTATAATAATTTACCTCCGAAATCGCAAACCACGCCTTCTACGCTTTTCCTTAAAAGTCAACACTGGATCGCTGGCAGCATACATGTTCTCCTGAGGCTTATATGCTTCTTTTCTTATACCAAAAATCCTCTGAACAAAACATTGAAACCTAGTCAGTTTTCGCCTCTCAAATCCCACAACACTAGGATGGCACTGGAAGCTTTGAAGCAGCTGATGCTCTCTAAAAAGGCGCTCTTTTTGACAATCGCAATTGTGCCTTTGACAGCTCGTAATATTGTGACTTTGACAGTTGCATTCTAGATTTTTCTCGGACGTGTTTGCGTCGATGGTTTCGGCGAATTTGTCGATTTTTGCATCAATTTGCGTGGAGATGCAAGACTGATCGATTGTCAGTTCTCGAATAATGGTGGTCGCGACGGAGGAGTTTTCGAATTCAGAGTTGTTGTCGCCGCTAGCTGTCTCATTGGTCCCTGAAAGTTTATAATTTTAATTAGACATAGTACCGACTAGAAAAGGTGTCGGTTACGATATAAAATACTACCTATATGAAATCTTGCTTAATGTCTTATGTCACCGTTGTAACCAGATGCAAATACCTACTTGCACCAGAACACTTCACCGAAAAAGGACCCTCGAACGCCTAAACTGCATGTCGACTTCGACACACAGACACACATCAAAGTTTTAATTATGCTCTTTTTATGAACTAAAATGTACCTGAAAGTTAATAAAATCACTTAGCTTATCTAGATTTTAAAGATGTCCTATTCAAAGTTTGAGTTGTGAGTTTGTTTGTCGAAGGCCTCATTATTGTTTAGGGGTGATTAAGACCATCGTTATGAAATTTTTACTACGGAATGTTGTATGGAACGGTGGCTTCTTTTTCTCGAATTCTGTGTTAGTCCCATAGTAAAAAATGTTCATAAAGGCGGTTTGAATCAACCCCTTTCGACTTATACTCGGAATTTTAATTCGATTCCAGATTTGACATTAGCTACTGTGATTTTTGACAGTATGTACTGTCAAAAACTGTCAATAATGACAGTAGCTAATGTCAAATCTGGAATCGAATTAAAATTCCGAGTATAGTACAGAGCCAGCAAAATGAACACTCTATAGTACCTACAATAGGTATGATTACTGGGTACATAAATTAATCATTATTATAATTAGTCCGTTAGTTAGATTATAAAAAAAAATTGTGGACATGTTTTTTTTCTTATGTCAATCAAACAATAAATGACAAAAATAAACCTTGTCAAAGATTAGGAGTGGGGGCTCGTGACGTTACTAGTGCGACGTAGTCTGTACATTTGCATAGCACTCGTGACGTCACGCGGAACTTTGACGGGCTATATCTTCATCAATTTTTGTTTAATTGGCCATAGAAAAGATATGTGTGTAATATTTTTTGATAATCTATCTGACGGACTAATTATATTATTTTAGTCATCATATGCCTATTATCCTGCGAGCAAATATCTATAGTCACAATTGTGCAAAAAAAAGTGTCCGAACCAAAACTCTGCCCAAGCTACGTAGTGGGCAGGCTTTTTACTTGATCGTGAGGCCGAGCCGACTACAACGCCGCGCGATGCCAAAGTGCTCGATTACAAGCACTAATTAGGTGACTTAACGTCGAGATTCGACAAAACGGATTATTGTGAATTAGGTATCTAATGTAAATATCTAAGTCGGTATGTATGACGGCGCTCGGACATTTTTTTTACTACTTTCACTTTGGGTCTGTGGCTCTGTAGATATTTGCTCGAAGCGTGTACATATAACTATATTTTACTAGCTGCCCACCCCAGATTTGCCCGGGTATGATTTGCTAAAGAAGACCGATTTTATAAATATTGTGCCTTCCACGTAATGTAGGTATGGGAGTTTTAGTAATGATCCCTAATTTTTTTTTAATATATTGCCTATGAGATCCGGAGATAGTGTAGCTTTCCAATAGTAAAAGAATTTTTTAAATCGGTTCAGTAGTTTCGGAGCCAATTCAATGCAAACAAAACAATCACATCTTTCCTCTTTATTATATTGGTATAGATTAGGGTGCAGTCCGACGCCCAGTGCTTGTTGGTCCCAGGTGGAGGATGACGATGTGTCTGATGTACGGCACATCGTCATTCTGGCGGGAGCCGAAGCTCCGTGGTGGGGCCCGAGTTGGGCCAGCGCTGTCGGGTGCCGCGGAGGAGTGCGCAAGCGTGCCCGTAGCCCCGACACCAGGCGCAGTGGCGGAACACCCAGAGGTTTTGGTGGGTATACCGTCCAGTCGGCGGGACTCCCACATAACCACCCGTCTGCCCACGAGGCGTGGTGGTATCTATCATAGACGAACCATATATAGTATGGTCGTTGTATCTATAAAAGATTTCCCCTGGCTAAAAAAAAAGGAAGGTAATAGAGGTACCTGCGCAGGCATCAGACTTGGTACGGTGCGACCGCTTACGTCTGCGGTTAGTGTCAGCTCTTGCGTCCTCCTCATTGCACAGCGGGTCGGGGTTCGCTTCCGGAAGGATGCCTGCTCGAAAAAATCTTATTTTTAACCGACTTCAAAAAAGGAGGTTCTCAATTCGACTGTACGTTTTTTTGTATGTAAGTTACGCGATTACTCCGCCAATTGTGAACCGATTTTAATGATTCTTTTTTGGGTTCCGTACACAAAGCGTAAAAAAAAATCGGCCAAGTGCGAGTCGGACTCGCGCACGAAGGGTTCCGTACCGTATAGCCTCTTGCCGTTATTAATAGCGAGCAAAAAACTCCTAAAAATCACGTTATTTGTATGGGAGCCCCCCTTAAATATTTATTTTATTCTGTTTTTAGTATTTGTTGTTATAGCGGCAACAGAAATACTTCATCTGTGAAAATTTCAGTGTTCTAGCTATCGCCATTCTTGAGATACAGCCTGGTGACAGACAGACGAACAGACGGACAGACGGACGGACAGCGAAGTGTTAGTAATAGGGTCCCGTTTTTTAGGGTTCCGTACCCAAAGGGTAAAAACGGGTAAAGGCTTTAAACCATACAACAAACCAGAACTTTTAGCCGTTTTCTTCTCGATATTAATAACAGTGATAAGTAGATGCTTGAAATGTTCACAGAATATGTAGTTAAATATTAACTTCAAAATTAAATATTTGAATTAGAAATAAAATAAGTATTTAAAGGGGGCTCCGATACAAGAAACGTGTTTTTTTTGCTCGATATTAATAACGGCAATAGGAAGACGCTTGAAATATTCATATAAGTAATATTAAGTTTTTGAAAGTAGGTATATTTACCTTCAAAAATCAAAAAATTAAATTAAAATGAAATATATAAAGGCGGGTTTCATTACGGAACTGAACCATTCGTGCGCGAGTCCGACTCGTACTTGGCCGATTATTTTGTTTGGTACATCGTACTTTAGAGATGTTTCCATTTAAAATTACGAAATATTAAACAAGGCCGCGCGCACAACTGAGTTGAACTATCTGTACCTAAATCGATCCGTGCGAACTAAAGGTGGGCATACACGATGGGATGATTTGATCAAAGGACATGTTCTTTTTTGTATGGGACTTTGGCTCAATGACGGGCTCTAAACTATAATAGGAAGAAAAATCAATTTAATTCGATGAGGCATAGTGTTTTTTAATCGAACAGTTAATTAAAAAGCAAACAATTTTTTTTGCTTTGCGTTATTGCCATATTAACCGCTATTAAAGTCATCCACCATGTTGTGGATCATGGATGTAAGAAAGGAGTCAATCGGCAACAAGATTCAAAATCTGCAGATTTAAATGCCACGGTTGTCCAAAAAAGTCATCGCCAGATCTGTCAGGTTTGTAATACATCGAAGTCCATTATCGTAACCATGTCGTAAATAATAAGAATTGAATTGTCGCAAAGGCAAAGATATCACAATGCATTCGTACATTTAAAGCCGAATGAGATAAAACAATAGCAAACCGTAAACAGTAGGTATTACCAGTTTCTATTTTCTTAGTTCCCAGAAAAATGAGGCGAAATTCTCCAATAACAAATCTAATGCATGTAGTAGGATGATTTGATACCTACATTGTATTTTCGCAATCACTAAGATTGATAAATATTGTAGCTCATTGTTCAATGTAATTGAACATGTATGTATTGCAAAACCTTCAACATGCCGAAAACACCGTCCGCGACCCAGATACGCCGGGCATCGACACCTCCGCGACCAGCGCACGTGTGCTGACGGTGCTTCACACCGATACGGCACACAAATATGGTTTTTTGTATGTAGATTGTAAGTGTTTTAGTATATAAGTTGTTTAGTTTTAAAATAAAATCAATTACTACCGAAGACTGGTTTTGATTCACCACCTCCGAGAAGACCCCACCTGGAGCAGCCAAGAAGAACCCAACTACCTGGAGCAGCAAGAAGAGCTCAGAGGGAAGCCGCCCGCCCAGCCAACCGGCTGTGACCAGAGGCTCCACCGCCCGCCCTGCACGAGGTTTCTGCCCGCCCTACGCTGAGCGCTGCTCCGCCCGCCCGCCTTCCACGAGGTCACGTCCGCCCGCGACGAGCCGACCTCCGCCCTGACGCCGAGCGCTACTGAGAGCGGCCTCCGCGCACCGTCCAGCACTCCCGCTGGACCTAACCCTTTCCCTCCACTGCGGCATAAGACACCTTGTAGCCGTTGCCATCTGCATCGTTCACGTGAGCCTGCGTGAACGGCAGTGGAGTATCATTCCCTGCGCACATTGCACGACGTGCGTATCCCTATTACCTTCCCCCATTCCGCTTGTTGCCTTAGGTCGCCGGCAACAGGTTTTCCCGAACCTATCTGTATATATGTATATATCGCTCTATGGTTAGGGCTAGGTATTATAGATAGGTAGGTAGGTTAGCTAGGGACCCAGTGGTGAGTATCCTTGTATAGGAGAGTAGGGGTCTCTAACTTAGCTAGGGAAACCGTAGGGAATAGGTAAGTATTGACTTGAGTTAGGACCTAGTAGGGATAGGGTCCTGTAGGAAATCTAGGGAATCTATCAATAGATACTAGTTTGACATTGTCATACTAGATCGTAGGGTCTTGTAGGTAATGTTAGGTACTACAGATTGATAGGCTCCCTCTTAGAAACTTGCAGTTTGACTGTTACAGTACTCAGAGCTCACGCTCTAGTGCTTTAATAGTTTCATCAGGCGATTAGATAACTGCCAGTAGCACATTGGCAGGTAGCTAAACGCTCTGAAAACTGTCAAGTCGCAACCAACCTAGAGTAATACAGATTTACGACCTGCATTGCTCTGGGTTTTCCGTCAGGCGTTAGAGAATTTAGTAGTCGGCGACTATTATTTAACCTAACGCCTGGACAAAACAATTATGCGTGTTTTCGCGAAATTCCTGAGATATTCGCGACAAAACTATTTATTAAATCTTACTACGACACTCATTTTTAGCATGAAGATCCTTTATCATTTTAAAATAATTTTGCCTCATGATCGATAAAACAATATAAAAAAATCCCTGCCTTTAAATTCAACTACCAATCGAGTTAAAATTCCCCGTGATTCGGGTGATTGCCCACAAAGCGGCAACGCTGAAATTAACTTTTTCATTCTCTAGGTACACTAGATGGCGGAAAATTCAAATCGTGGGTTGCTAGGTCTGCGATAATGATAAATGTTTTTTTCTAAAGCGTTTGGATTTTTTTCAGTATTTTTTCGTGATTCGTCATATTTTTGTCTATAAGAAAGCAAGCCAGGTATGGGCCAGATTTGATTCCAACTGGGAGCTCATTCAATTAATTCAAAGGTAGGAATTGGTAGTTCACGATTTGTACTACTACCTGAAACTGGGCGCACAGAACGCGACGATCGCATCAGTTCATCAGATCAGTCCAGTGGAGGCCAAATATGTATAGTTAACTATAGCCGGTTAGTAATTGAGGAAACAAAATGGTACCCAAATTAATAAAAAAAAATCGATTCTACAAACCTGATTTTTAGCCTTTTTTTCGCTCGATATTAATAATGGTAACAGGTAGATGCTTGAATTATTCACAAAATTATTCACTTTTATAATAAATATTTAAGGGGGCTCCCATACAGTACGGAACCCTTCGTGCGCGAATCCGACTCGCATTCTCTTTGCCGACTCGTATTGGCCGATTATTTTATTTGGTCTGAGGTCAGGCCATGTTTGGCAAAAATAATTAGAATACGGAACCCTAAAAAAGATAGCAATTACCTATCACACTAGCATCGTATATCTGAAACAGCTTCTTCAGACATTTATACTTAGCCTTCAGGACTTCGTGTTTTTTTTTCGGCACCCATTTCCTCCCGCTGTCTTCCTCTGTCTCTAGCTCAGGAATGCTACTCAAGGCACCTCTCGTATACATACTAAATCTCTCACACAAAACACTAACAATTTTGGTACACAAATAGAAAAACAAACCGGAAATTACTATGAAATTTTGAAACGGTATCATTACGCGAGAAAACTAGTGTTTTATTGAGATGAATATTTGTTAAATTATCTTTCTGCATCGTGGGGTGACATGTTTATTGACATTTATTGAATTATAATCATTCAAAAACAAAACGTCACTCCGTCAATTTATGGACATAGATTAATCACAACGTTTTATGGATATCTGTGCCCAAAGAGAATGTAATAGACTGTGCCGTTTTGTTTTCAAAATAGATGCAGCTATAGAGGATTGCGTAGTTTTTTATTTTTTAATTAAAGTATGCTCTAAAATCATCCATCCATTAGCTATAAAATGTACAGAGGCCTCCCCTTTAAATCTCCAATAAGATTGGTTGGAAGCATGCAGGGCCAGCCACCCGGCCTATACGAACTTACTTACTTAACCATTGATGCCATTATTAACTTTACGCTGTGCTTGCCGGTACATGGTCTCCACCCGAGTACTTTTAGACCCCACCTGTCATCAGTCCTTCGTGCTATGTGCCTTGCCCACTGCCATTTCAACTTGCCAATCCGCTTGGTCTTAGAATTAAAATAGATAGTAGGTAATAAAATATTTGGCTTCAAAGATGTAGAACAAATTATGAGTTTACACTATATGATTTAACTAAGTACAGAAAACAACAAATTTGCAGGTCAATAAACTCACAAAAGGTAAGCAATTGATTTACGGGAATCATTACATTTCATTTCCTTCAGAGTATTTTTTAATTGATTAGGTACATATCAAATTCTTAGTTTTAAAACACGCATAATATAAGTCTAGCGCTGAGCGAAGTGTAGAGGGGGTGGCTGCGCATGAGTTTAGTATGGCGGTCACCATGCGCAGCCATCCCCTCCACAGTACCTTCAGCGCTAGACTTACGTGCCGTTACCTGTATCATAGAATACATATTACATATACCTACTTTTGTTACATTTCTTCTAGAAAGTAGGTAGGTGGTACAAAACTTGAAGGTATTGGTTTGAACTTTTTGTCTAAGCAAAAGACTTCAACGCGCACTGCATTTTTCATCTTTTCATGTACGACCTTTTTTTTTATTTTATACGAGGTGATTGCGAATTCAATAACGATCTCTAACTTTTATTTTCCTCGTTAATATAAACAACTTTCACTAAGGGACTAAACTCGAAATCGTAAGAAGGATATCGGCTATCGGAGATTTGTGTATTTGTAAAATATAACCAAAAGTACTTTTTTGAAAATAAATCAGTCAGATCGCAAATTTTACGTCCTCAACATAAATTAAATATTCGTGTAGTGCAAGTAAATAATACTCTGTATCATCGAAGTTCATTTAATACAGCCATAAAAGTATAAGTCTACCTCTTCATTTAAAATCTTTGGATGGAAACAAATTTAAACAAAATGGCTGGCTGAAAATCTCGTACCTTCTATAGCATGAAATAATTTTATGAATGTACAAATTCTTATAGGAAATAGACTGATAATTATGATCTCATGTATCTTTGTGTCATACTTAGTTATGATTGTGTAATACATATGTTAAGGTCGAGTTGAAGGTGTTTATTTTATTAAAGTACCTGCATAGTGTGAAAGTAAAAAAAAACTTTATTTTTAGAGTTTCTTGTTCTTGGGTAAATGTTATTTTTAGTGGATCTATATGATTGTATATTCATGTTATTAGTGTAGTGAAAAATTGTGTCGACACTACTATCCTTATGTATATAAAGCTGTATAAATGTTAGCTTATTTAGTGTCTCCTAAAATGTTCTATATTTTAATGTTATAGTTTTTCAAACTTCTAAAATTTTTGAGATTATAGTCTTTTTCAAATAGCTAGTCACTTATGACACTTCCGAAATGTCAGCTGTCAAACATACATTGACAATTTTAATGATGTACCGCACCTATATTCGATTTGTAATTACCGATTATTTTCGATTTTACGTACTTATCGAAGTTATCGAACAATATACCTAAAACTGTTTTGGTGAATTTATCTACAAGTCAGTAGGACTTACTTAGACGATAGGTATAGAGGAATCAAAAAGAAATAAAAAAGTGACAGGGAAAAAAAGATTTATTTGGGAAATAATGTCCTCGTCACTTCGTCATCGGAGCTATCATCATTTGACGAATGTTCCAGATTTATAATCATTTGATTATCCGTTATATTGTGTATGTGAACATCGGAGGTAAATGGAAACTAAGTTTTTCATACATTTTTGTATCGAATACGCACTACATATATTATATAATTTTATAATTTTTGTACTAGGGGTACAGATTAACGACAACTCTTGCTTAAATCAAGTCGATTAATATGTTTTGTTTTCGATTTTCTTCGATTTCAACAATAGTCGATTTCCCAGCCCTCTTACGAGTATCATGACGTCACGATCGGCAATAGAACGTAACATAACAATTTAACGAATTTAATATTTTATTAAATTGAAAAGTGAATGCGAATATGTTTACGCGAATCAATAACCTGTATTCTATTTATTGCGTCCTTTGTCGTTTATTTTAGTAGTTTTTCTTGTAAGTTTGCTTAATGTTTTCACTGATAAATAGAAATAGTTGAACTATTGGTGTGACGTCACATGATGTATTTAAGTAATATTTTACGTTCTATGGACCTGTCATAAGTGACTTGCTATTTGAAAAAGACTATAGTCAGGTCTCAAATTAGCAAATTGTATGTCTGTTAGGACAAACTGTTGTCTTAAATTTTATTGTACCACTTCTATGTACACAGTTCGAAACAATAAACGTATTTTATCTTTTATCCATATTTTGCGTAAAAAAATCATAAGACAAGTATCACGTTGTGTTAAGAAACAAATGACCCACTGCGGTCCTGAAAAGGACCTTGTCAAACCAAATTAAATTTCCCTACCTATCTTTTTAAACTTCCTAACCTCCAAAACCATAGAGCGTCCTGCCTTGCCTCTTCAAAGCATAGACAACGTCCATAGCCGTCACAGTTTTTCTTTTCGCATGCTCCGTGTAAGTGACAGCATCTCTGATGACGTTTTCCAGAAAAACTTTCAGGACTCCTCTGGTTTCTTCATAAATTAAGCCAGAAATTCGCTTCACGCCACCTCTTCGCGCCAATCTTCTTATAGCTGGTTTGGTTATGCCTTGGATATTGTCGCGAAGAACTTTTCTGTGACGCTTTGCGCCTCCCTTGCCGAGTCCTTTCCCGCCTTTGCCGCGACCTGTCATTTTGACTTTGACGTGCACTGTATGGAGGTTGGAGGTGAAATGCGTGGTGGCGACCCCGCGCGGTATATTTATAAGTTTTCTCATGTGTTGATCGTTTATTTGTCCTTAGGAGTGGGTACTCAATATTATAGCTTATCTCTTGAGTATGACTTAGATAGCCCACATAATTCGTTGTATGTATAATATTATTTGAACTGTTTTATGTTCATGCATGCAATCTATTAATTTAATTTATTTTAAACACAAAAATGTACTTAATTATGTTATTTAGATTTAGCTTAAGAACCAATATTAATCACGAAATAAATCGTTATCTTATCTTAATCGAAAAAAGCAATATTGTAGTTCCAGCCTTTTTAATAGTCCACTGCTGAACGTAGTCCTACCCACGAAGGGTGATTGGATCATATCTACCACGATTTACATAGGTTTGCTATCGATTCTTTTCTACGGTCGTGCCGTATGCAGGTTCCCTTATGATGTTTTCCTTTGCCTAGAAGCTAGTGGTGTAAAATATATAGGTGGCTGGCACATGCGTCACACTCGTGATCCGGTGCTGCATGCGGGTCGCCGGTTTGCTCGCGGCATTCACGCAATGCACTGAAACTACTAACTTACACTAAGATTTAAACTAACCCATCTCTATTGTACAGTCGCATTCTTTCAATTGTAACTTAGTTAACAAAGGGCACAGACCCTGTCTGTCTGTGGATCATTAATTTAAATTAAAAAAAATAAAAAATATGGGTCTAAATATTGGTGTGAAAAATATAATTAATACATCAGTTCAGGATAACCCTGTATATGTAATATACTGTATCAGCTCTTTCATAGTCCATTGAAGGATGTAAGCCTACACACGCAGGGTGATTGGGCCATATCCACCGCGCTGGCCCAGTGCGGGTTGGTAGGTTCACATATGCCATTGGATTTCTTCTACGGACGTATGGAGGCCTCATGATGTTTTTCTTCACCGAAAAGCCAGTCGTGTTAAATTACGTACCTACACAAATCCCGAGGAACTCATTGGTACTGGACCGGGGTTTGACTCCACGACATCACGATTGTAAGGCGGGTGTCACTACCACTAGACCACCACGGCTATTTTTTCCATTTTAAGGTAAGTTTACGTCCAGCAGTGGATGTCCAAAAGCTGAAACGAACGACAAATCACAATTCGTCACAAACACCAATCCACTCCACAAACATAACAAAAAAAATCAAAACTACCCTCATTTCAAAAAAGTTCCCACGCACTATAAAACCAACCGTGTCACCCGCGCCTCAGCAAACGTCAAAATGGCGCGCACGAAGCAAACCGCTCGCAAATCAACCGGCGGCAAAGCCCCAAGAAAGCAGCTAGCGACAAAAGCAGCTCGAAAAAGCGCTCCAGCTACCGGCGGCGTCAAAAAACCACACAGATACCGCCCTGGAACTGTGGCATTACGAGAAATCCGCCGATACCAGAAGAGCACAGAGCTCTTAATACGAAAACTACCGTTCCAGCGTCTTGTTAGGGAAATCGCGCAAGATTTCAAGACGGATTTAAGGTTCCAGAGCTCTGCTGTCATGGCCCTTCAGGAAGCCAGCGAAGCGTACTTAGTCGGACTCTTTGAGGACACCAACCTCTGTGCTATTCACGCTAAAAGAGTAACGATTATGCCAAAAGATATCCAGTTGGCGCGGCGGGTCAGAGGAGAACGCGCGTAACATTTACGACGACATTATGCTTCGTTTCAATAAATTAATTACATAATGTGTGCACAACTAGAGATCAGGTTATCACCAGATGTTAACTTTTAATTTATTCTGTTTTATCATTGACAAAGCCCTTTTCAGGGCTGCATATGCTTTTTGTTTCTGGACGGCTAACACAAAAAAAAATGGTTCATTTATAATACGAGTACTTCCCAAGAACGAGATTTGTCTTTAAATACTTATTTTTCATCAATAATGGGCCAAGTATGAGTAGGACTCGCGCACGCAGGGTTCCGTACTGTATGGGAGCCCCCCTTAAATATATAGGTATGTTATTTTAATTTAATTATTTATTATTGAATTGTATGTACAACTAAACATTCTGTGAATATCTCAAGCATCTACCTGTTAACATTATTAATATAGAGCGAAAAACGGTTAAAAATTCAGGATATATTTAACTGGGCCTTCCATATTAATTTTATTCTGTTTTTAGTATTTGTTGTTATAGCGGCAACAGGCATCATCTGTGAAAATGACAGCTTTTTAGCTATAACTGTTAATGAGATACAGCCTGGTGACAGACAGACGGAGAGACGGACAGCGGAGTCTTAGTAATAGGGTCCCGTTTTTACCCTTTGGGTACGGAACCCTAAAAATAATGTTTTATTTAAAATACTTCCTAAGAACGATATTCGTACGTTCGTTCGGTTCAGCCATAGGACGTCCACTGCTGGACATAGGCCTCCCTTAAAGATCTCCAATAAGACCGGTTGGTAGCGGCTTGCATCCAGCGCGATCCGTTAGATAGCGTTAAACGTTTAACGCAACCTTGTTGGAAGTCGCATTAGAAGTTTCACTTCTAAAACATTAATTTCATTTTCCCATATACAATTTTAATGTTCCTGCATGTAAAAGTTGTCATAGACAGTTGACAGATGGTGAGATGAAGATCACCGGGTCAACTAGTATTCAATAGTTTTTAGGGTTCCGTACCCAAAGTGTAAAAACGGGACCCTATTACCAAGACTTTGATGTCCGTCTGTCTGTCACCGGGCTGTATGGGCTGTATATCATGGTCTCATGAACCATGATAGCTAGGCAGCAGAAATTTTCACAAATGATGTATTTCTATTACCGCTATAACAACAAATACTAAAAACAGAATAAAATACATATTTAAGGGGGCTCCCATACAACAAACGTGATTTTTAGAAGTTTTTTGCTCGCTAACGGCAAGAGGAATGGGGCTCCCATACGGCACGGAACCCTTCGTGCGCGAGTCCGAATCGCACTTGGCCGATTTTATTGATAATCTAACTTATGGCAGCACTAGCTTTTACCCGCGGCTTCGCCCGCGTTGTATTTTGATTTTGAGGCTTATGTTTATGTCGGCTGCGAAACCTAACCTAACCGACAAACATCAAAATACCTTAGAGGAATGCTTTTGTGTATTCCCGCCTTGTCGTGGCGTGGGAGGTCTGAGGCAGCTGAAAAGGCGGCGCTCGAAGTCTCCCTCTTCTTTGGGTATTTTCCCCCAAGGCAGCTTAGAGGCTGGCACTCGAGGTTCAGCCGCTTTTAACTAAAGCAGCTGAGAGGATGGCCGGTAGGTTGCGTGACTTATGAGGAGTGGGACCGAGGATTAGGGGCCGCGGTGGGATGGAACTGGTGGTGTGGGTGCCGCCACCTACCCTTTTGTAGTACTTTTGTCCTGTCCTACAGGAACTATGCAATTTTTGGGATAAAAAGTATCCTAAAGCAATTTCCGCCTTTTAAACTATGTCCATGCCAAAAATCAAGTCAATCCGTAGCTCCGTTGGTGCGTGAAAGAGTAACAAACCACCAAACTTTTCGGATTTATAATATAAAAGTAAGGAAGTAAGAATGTCTATCGAAAGTGGTTGGCTTTCAGCACGCTCCTGCAATCTAGACCTTCCATCTGCTATCGTAGGTACTTATTTGAGAATTATAATTATTGTTATTCATTCATCTCGTGCCTAATTATTCTTATACAAAGTTTTACGCTACGCTTACCGGTACGTGATCTTTATTCGATGACAGTTTCATCGTACTAATATTATGTATATTTATTTACTTCCCATACATTTTAATAATTAAAACTATCCTCACTACACAAACTGAGTCTTTTAGGGCGGTTCTGGTTGTAGCAAAAAACCCGCATCATAAACTAACAAGTAACATCCGATCCTATTGGCTGCACAACTATAACCCACTCCCGCACGCAACCACTAACTCCGACACCAAATGAAACCATATCACCACCACAAAACTAATAATCAAAACCGTCCCAAATCAATCAAAATGTCTTCCAAAGTCACCAAAGTGAAAAAAAGCAAGACGAAATCCAACAGAGCTGGATTGAAATTTCCTGTGGGGAGGATTCATAGGTTTTTGAAGAGGGGAAACTTCGCGCCGAGGGTGGGGAATGATTCCGCCATCTACCTCGCAGCAGCTATAGAATACCTAGCAGCCGAGATCCTGGAGCTAGCAGCGGAATGCGCGGACCAGAATAAGAAGATGCGGATTTCGCCGCGGCATTTACTGCTGGCCATCAGAAATGATGAGGAACTGGACTCCTTGTTACGTGGCGTGACCATCGCCCAGGCCGGCGTGATGCCCGCGATCAACGCTGTGCTGCTGCCCAAAAAGACTGCCAAGAGCCAGTCCAGCACGGAGTGACCTCTTTCATCGCCATTTGACAAAGTCCCTATAGGGACTGCACATCATCTCATGTTTCTACGATTAACTAACACATAAATCTGTTGCTTTCATAAAGGTTTAACCAAAAAAAATTGGTTAAATCTTTATGGTTGCTTTACATTCTCGCAGAATCTCACTGTGAGATCGAATCAGGAATAGAGATTGCAAATCGGGCCCGGCCATTCTTACCGGGCCCTGTCACCGGACCCGGTAGTCTAAGTTGTTATAACACGTTTAGTATTTTAAGCTGCGTTATTAGTCTCTTATTTTAATACTTTGTTTTCAAATAGACACTATAAGGAGTAAAGTGAAAGACTTGCTTGTTTAAACTTATAAATATGAATACGAGTATTTACTAATACTAATGTTACTTTTCCGTCCTTAAGTAAAAGTAACCAATTCTATTTTAAGTGTGATTTTGAGACTTGAGTGAGAGTTGGGACTGAATGTTGTGATAATTGTTCATAACCCAGTTTGAAATAAATATTAACCTTGAAACATTGTATTTTAATAATCAGTATTACTACTGTAAGATGTCCTCTAATATTTATTTATTTTTCCATTTATATAATAAAGGAAATTTTCATAAAATACTTAAGTAAGAAATAACTTCATCGCTAAGACACAACCCGGCAGGGCCCGGCGGACCCGGCCGGGTTGGCAACGAATGCAACCGGGCCCGGTCGCGTTGAGAAACATACCGGGTTGCAATCTCTAATCAGGAATGAGGAGATTCGCAGAAGAACCAATGGACAGGGCACATAGCTCGAAGAACTGATGGCCGATGGGGCAGTAAGGTTCTCAAATGGAGACCACGCACCGGCAAGCGCAGCGTAGGACGTCCACCGACGATATTACTCGTATTATTAAGACCACAGGAACACGCCAGATGCAGGCCGCTTCCAACCGGTCTTATTGGAAATCCATAGGGGAGGCTTATGTCCAGCAGTGGACGTCCTACGTCTGATAATGATGATGATGATGAAATCTGTTGCTAGCTTATTGTTCAATAATCAGTATTATTACTTTGAACTACTTTTGAACACTAGAATATGTTATTATTCTACGCTTCACTATCATCAAAAATGCTGTTCCATAGAAAAATCTCGTTCATGCTCGACAAAATGTATGGAACAGCCGTTTTGTTTTAGTTTTGACAAAAGTCGCAGAACAAAAGTTGTTAGTTTTAGCACGCATGTACGTCTATATACACAGTACGCACATAGGAACTATTCGTGGCAGTAGTTAAATGGAGCTACAGGAATAAGTAGTGTATTTTCTTAAATGAAAGTAGTGGCTATGTAATTCATAGCTATTCAGGTAGGTATTTTTCATTTAGTTCTACAGGTCAAATAACCCCAATATTAGCCAGTAGGTACATGCATGAGTATCATCTGGTGCACGTCTATACACACAGTCAGCGCATTGTTAGTCTCCGTGACAGTAGCAAAGTGGAAGTTTGGAAATAAGTGATGCGTTTCTTTTATTATTATTAATGTTTATTACAATAAGGTTATCTTATTCATAGTTACAGATATATTCTTCTGTCTCTCAAGGTCATAGAACCCCGATATTAGCCAGTATATGCGTGAGTATCATCTGGTGCACGTCGCGGAACACAGTGCGCACGTTGTCCGTGTCAGTGGCGGTAGTGAAGTGGAAGTAACACTCGCGCGGACGAGACGACGAGAGAAGTAATGCGTGAATGGTTATCTATTCCAGAGTTATTTATCTGTCATGCATCAATCTTTCTTGTCTCTTTGCGGCAGACAACCCCAATATTAGCCAGTATATATGCGTGAGTAACATCTGATGCATGTCTTTGAGTACAATTCAAATCAAACAAGTCTGCGATAGTCATGAAAATAAGTGACGTGTTTTGTTTTATTACAATGCTTTATTTTTTATTCTTGTCCTATTAATTACTAGAATCACCTATTACTGTAAGTGGTTGTAATTTATTGTCGAAATTAATTAAATTAAAGAATTAAATGGTCATTACTATAGTTACAATTCAAATTACATACAAAAGAAAAAATACAAATTACAAAATCACAGTAAGCCGATACGTGCAGTCCTTTTAAAATATAAATTAGATATTATATCCATGGTGTATTAATTCATGGGTACATACCTAATTAATAGGTACTTCGTCCGAAAAATTAGTCCCGTAGTCCCCTGCGCGCCAAGCCAAATGTACCCAAAATACTCGCCGCGTTGCCGTTGCCCCACTGAATGGCCAAGGAAATGCGCTGGACCAAATACCAGCCAGCCCGAGCGTCGTTTCCTTTATCTTTACAATATTACCTACAATTTAATCTCTATTACAATTGAAATTTACTACATTGTGGTTATCTCATTCGTAGTAATAAATATGTAACTGTCTTTTTGCGTCAAAGAACTCCGATATTAGCCAGTATATGCGTGAGTATCATCTGGTGCACGTCGCGGAACACAGTGCGCACGTTGTCCGTGTCAGTGGCGGTAGTGAAGTGGAAGTAACACTCGCGCGGACGAGAAGCTTCTAGGATCACGAAACGCTCCGCTGACGCTGACAGGTTCTTGCTCATAGGTTTTTTTTATTTTTATTTTCGTAACTGTGTGCTTCATAGAACTCATATATAAGAGACAGTGTTTGTGTGAATATCATCTGATGCACGTATCTGAACACAGTTTTCTCGTTGTTAGTACCCGTGGCAGTGCCAAAATTGAGCTGTAAAAATAAGGTTTGCGCTTTGTTATAATAAGGTATTTAATATTTATATCGCTCATCTAAATATAGTTATTTTATTATATCACTGCGTCAGAGAACCCCAATATTAGCCAGTATATGTGTGAGTATCATCTGGTGCACGTCGCGGAACACAGTGCGCACGTTGTCCGTGTCAGTGGCGGTAGTGAAGTGGAAGTAACACTCGCGCGGACGAGAAGCTTCCAGGATCACGAAACGCTCCGCTGATGCTGAGAGGTTCTTGCGTTCGCGCTTCTTCTTTGTTATATCCTGGAAACAAAATAACATTTGATTAATAAGTTTTTTTCAAAAATGGCACAACTGACTTCAATCATGGCAGTTCGAGTAGGTACAAAATCCGAATACCTAGTTCGATCGAATCGGTGTACCTGCAGTAGGTGAACCGCTTGGGCCACTGGCACGGTTTTGGCCTTTTGACATAAAAATATTACTTAAGTACATAGAATATAATTCCATCCATCCATCCATCAGCCATAAGAAGTCCACTGCTGGACATAGGCCTCCCCTATGGATCTCCAATAAGACCGGTTGGAAGCGGCTTGCATCCAGCGCGATCCTGCGGTCTTAATGAGGTCATCCGTCCACCTTGTGGGTGGACGTCCTACGCTGCGCTTGCCGGTACGTGGTCTCCACTCGAGAACTTTTCGACCCCATCGGTCATCAGTCCTCCGCGCTATGTGCCCTGCCCATTGCCATTTCAACTTGCCAATCCGTTGGGCTATGTCGGTAACTTTGGTTCTTCTACGGATCTCCTCATTTCTGATTCGATCTCGCAGAGAGACTCCGAGCATAGCCCTCTCCATAGCTCGTTGGGCTACTTGGAGCTTACCAATAAGGCCCATGGTGAGAGACCACGTTTCTGTGCCATAAGTCATCACTGGCAACACACACTGGTCGAAAACTTTCGACTTGAGGCACTGAGGTATGTCGGACGAGAAGACGCTACGCAACTTTCCGAACGCTGCCCAGCTGAGTTGGATTCGGCGATTGGCCTCTTTCTTGAGTCGGACCTACCTAACTGGACTACTTGTCCTAGGTAGACGTACGAGTCAACGACTTCAAGAACCGATTATTTCGAGATTATAATTATAATCATATATTGTAATAATTAATTAAAATAATAATTATAATCATTGGTATTTATTTTATTGTGTGTCATAAAAAATATGGTGTCACATTTACCATATTTTTTGTATGTGTTAAAGTTGGAAAAGACCTATAAGCATTTAAATTGTCTACAGTTTACATCATTAAAATGTAGTGTCCAAAAATGACACTATAGACCGGTGCATCTACCTACCAGATTTTTAAATTATTGGTTTTTCAAAAACCACTCAACTAATTTCAACAAAATTTAACCTGTAACTTATGATCTCCAAAACAAAACTGAGATCAATGCAACTCGGTCGAACGAAAAGTCGCCGCGGCGGGATAATGAGGTATCATATTTTCCGGAACCTCCCTCTCCCCTACGTAAGGTTCAGCTCAACCCAATAACTTACGTAATTTATGAATGCCCCCTTACCTACTTATCGCACAATATGTAGATTGTAGGTAGCGTTTGTGAAAAAAGAGAAGCGTCGTAGGTGAGGTCGCCCGTTTGCCATTTTACTAATTTTGTTACGTTGACAACACTGCTCTGTCATTGCTAGTACAACTAAAAGTGTTTGTTACTTGGTAGACATCAATTCTGTTTTCATCAGTACTCGCGTCTACCAAGTATAGTCGGTACCTTGGCTGCTGATTAAAATCTTATTGTTAGTTCACCGTAACGCCACGACGGTTCTCTTTTTGCACAAAGTCTAGTACTTACAGAAAACAAGCTTCTGATGAAGAGTCTAGTTCTTGTATACTCGTCAGTGCCGTCGCGGAACTGGTGGTAGGTGGGGAAGTGGTGCCCGATGCCGCGGCCTGACTCCACCTGGCCAACAAATGATGGATGTTTTTTTTTTTTTTTTAAATAGGATTGCGTTTCACTACACACTGCCTGATGTTAAGCAGAAATGCGGTCTAGGGTGATTTATATTAGACTAGCACGGGTAGCACGGCAAAGGGAAAAACAATTTGATCCACTTATAATGTCAGTTGTCAATCCATACTTTTTTTCCTCTTCCAGGGGATATAATGGTGGAATGGAAAGACAGTTGATCCCTTTGCCATGCTACCCGTGCAGGCCAGGCACGGGCCGTGCCCCTTCCGGGCCGTGGACGGGTCACTAATGTTAGACATTGCATACATTTCGTAAATAAAACTGTTTAAATTACAACCGGCCCGGTCTAATATAAAATAATATAAATCATCCCTTATGAGTATAGGCCGAATCCAAATAGCATTGCATTAATTGAAAAAAACTTAAAGAACATTAACCGTCTTACCACAAAAGTTTTACGCACGCCTTAGACAATGTATCTACAGTACAAATTGCATGGTTAAACAGTGATTAAAGCGTGTTTAAATCTTTTGTGGTAAGACGGTTAATGTTCTTTAAGTTTTTTGCACAATGTCTAAATTTTACCTTTTGCTGCAAAATATCTTGTTTGTTCAGAAACAGTATGACTCCCGCTTCTAGAAGAAATCTGAAATGAGCAGTAAAACAAGTTCTGAATTATACCCACAGAAGTCAAAGTTCCTTTATACCGTAGACATTACAGTTGCAATCGTCAGATAACAACGTTTAAAATACAGTTTAAATAATTTAAATCTAATCTCAAATAGCTACTTACATACGTCTCAAGATTTCACAAAGAATATGGTAGGTACATGGTTAGTATTGTATGTTATAATATTAATTTATACTTGCTGCCCGTCCCGGCTTTGCCCGGGTCCAATTGGCTAAAGAAGACAAAATAGTATCCCTAGTTTTTTTGAAAATATAATATAGCTGTTCACCGTGGATAATGTAGCTTTCCAACAGTGAAAGAATTTTACAAATCAGTTCAGTAGTTTCGGAGCCTATAATATTCGATGCAAACAAACAAACAAATGTATCCTCTTTATAATATTGGTAAAGATATTAAGCCCGATTACAGAGGCGCCAGCGTAAATTTAATAGCAACGTAAAAAGCGTTCTCTCTATCGAATGCCTACAGTGAAAAAGAAACAGAACTATGCTATTTAACTAATATAATTACGATGGCGCCTCTGTAATCGGGCTTAGTATGTATCTACCTAGGTACCTAAAAGTTTGAAAATGGAGTATTTTTTATTGTAAATTATAATGTACATTTAGAACTTTTTTATATTGGGCAAGAGTCTTTATTAACTACCTACCACTATGTTTTCTTTTAACCGACTTCCAAAAAGGAGGAGGTTCTATGTTCGTCTATATGTATTTATTTTGTGTATTATCATCGATAATTTCGCTAATTGTGAACCGAAACGATTTTTGAGTTCGAAAGGGTATACACCCGAGGTGGTCCCATTTAAATTACGAAGACATCGGCAGAGCCATTTTTGAAAAATCAAAAATAATGTAAACAATTCAAGCGAAATATTCGAATTTTGTCCACGATGGAAGGCGGTTTTGCCATTTTTTACGAAAAATAATTGTAATATAAATATTAAGTAACAATATACTATTTAGCGCTTATTTAAGATCTTGATCTAATAGTATACCTATCTATCTTAAAAGCTGATGTACTGTATATCCTATGCTACGCTTGTCGGAACTATCCATTAATAAAAACCTCACCTGCTCTGCCAAACGTCTTCGAAGAGAACCAGCGCTTCTTTCAGTCGGTTTTGAGTGTGATCCTCTCGCAGAGTTTGATCGTAATCGCTACAGGCAACCAGGAACCAGATCGCGTGGATACCTTCGAATACCTGGTACAATAAACATAGATTTTCTTAACGGTATTGAGAAGTTTCTTTAAAGAAAACAAAAAAAAACAAAGTATCGTCTTCATAGATAGTTTGTTGGGCTACTTGGAGCTTATTAAAATACGCCCCATAGTAAAAAAAACGAATCTCTGTATCTTTACCTACGGATAAATCATCGACGGCAACACATTTGATTATTAAACTGTCTAGATACCGAATTGCCTGAGCAAAACGGCCCAAATAATCTGCCAAGTACGAGTCGGACGCGCGCACGGAGGTTTCCGTACTGTATTCCCATAAATTTAACCCCCCCCTTAAATATTCATTTTATTTTTGTTTTATTATTTTTTATTGAAGTGAATATACAATTCAATACTCTGTGACAATTTCAAGCATCCACCTGTTACCATTATTAATATAGAGCGAAAAACGGCAAAAAAATCAGGTTTGTTGTATGGGAGCCCCCCTTAATTATTGATTTTATTCTGTTTTTAGTATTTGTTGTTATTTCAGCTTTCTAGCTTTAGCGGTTCATGAGACACAGCCTGGAGACGGACGGACAGACAGACGGACAGCGGAGTCTTAGTAATAGGGTCCCGTTTTTACCCTTTGGGTACGGAACCCTAAAAATAAACTTTAAAAGTAAGGTATACCTACTTAGTTTAGAAAAACCTGTTAATTCAACGCCTATCAAAATCGCATACTAATATTGTAACAACACCTTTTGAAATGTTGCAGCTCAATTTTACAGGTGTTAATTAAGTTTATTATCAAAGAACAATGTTGTAGCCCACCTGTATCCATTTTTTCCTCTCTCCCCTCTGCCCTCCCACGTCAAACATCCAAAAGTCTTGTACACCACCTTGCATTGATTTTGGTACCTAAAATTAAGTAAGTACTTAGCAGTTAGTAGGTATTGTTATCAGGTACAATTAGTTATCGACGCATTGACCATTGAAAAGCACTTAAATTTATATAAAACAGTTATTAAAACGCCAAAATACATTCAATAATCATCATCATTATTTGTCCTAGATTTGAAAAAAATATATTTGTTAAATATGAAGAAAAAGAGAATGACAAAATTTGTATGTACCTTGGGATGTGAGAATTGAAGTCTAAAGAGAAACTACCTACACCCACGACGGAGTTATTTGATAGTTTGGGTTAATATATAACATAATAACAGTGTTTCTTGTGATTTATGTGTTATTTAAAGAATTAAGTTTGGTCGCAGTCGAAGGATGCAAAAAGAAAGCCGAAATGTGGTACAACTTAATTTAATTAAAATAAAATTAATAATTTACAATAAGAGGACTGATCCCTCGATGTAAGAAAGGAAGAGTGAGTAATTTCTATACTGAATATAATAAGAACAATAACGATTGCGAGATATTTGGGTATCGCCCGGTGCTGGTGGGGTCTTCTTGGTAGTGTGCAGTGCAGGTGCTGGTTGATGACAAATCGATGTCTTAACAAAAGTACCTACCTAATAGAGTTTTTGCAATTTGTATGTTATTTAAAGAATGATAGATAAATTTAAACTTACTTACCTTCACTTTAAACTCAATTTTCTGTATGCCGGAGGTTTTCTGTCGACATCTCAGTATGTCTGCGTCTGATGGCAAGTAATCAGGTTTTTCTATCAAATCTATTCTATCTAAAAAGCTGAAAAATATAAATATTATAATGTAAACAAATCTTTTCGGAATGCGCCATCTAGTGATCTAGTAGCACTTTTATGTCTGTTAGATAAACGTATTTTACAAGGTGATACTTTGCATCATTATTTTGCATTTTTTGAATTCAATATAAGTAATCTTATCGGTCATTTAATTAATTACGTAAGTATTTTAGGTACTATGGAACAAAATCAACCATGAAATCGTCAGAAAAAAACTCACTGTTACATACTTAAAGTTATTATACTACGAGTAAATTACTCCTTATAAGTGTATTGTATGATAATCGACGTAAATTAAAATAAAAAATAATTAAATTAATTAAGCTAGCTGACTTTAGCCAGATCTCAGTATTGTTTCGTCACATGGGAAAAATAACCACACAAAGACTCAATCATTTCCTCTAATACGAGAAGATTGAAACTTTAACCGTTTTTAGGGTTCCGTACCCGAAGTGTAAAAACGGGACCCTGTTACTAAGGCTTCGTTGTCCGTCTGTCTGTCACCGGGCTGTATCTCATGAACCATGATAGCTAGGCAGCTGAAATTCTCACAGATGATGTATTTCTATTGCCGCTATAAAAACAAATACCTACTAAAAATAAAATATAAGTAAAACTAGAAAAATAGAATAAAATGAATATGAATATATATAAAATTGAATAAAATGAATATTTAAGGGTAGCCACCCTTACAACAAACAAATGGGTAGGCTCCCATACAACAAACGTCATTTTTAGGAGTTTTTTGCTCGCTATTAATAACGGCAAGAGGAATGAGGAAAGAGGAAGGGTACAGAACCCTTCGTGCGTGAGTCTAACTAGCACTTGGCCCTCGCACTTTAGCTTTGCAAAATACCAATGCTTCATAATATTATACTTTGCGCCATCATCATAGGTACTTAGCCCAAACGGAGATGTTGAGAAGGGGAACACTGTTTCATTCGGATTGAGTTTCCTTTAAAACTATAGTCGAACTTAATAAGCATGATTAATGATTTAACAAAATAAGATTACGTACTATTCTGCACTATCAATGAGCTGGTATTCATTAGATCTTTTAAAACACTCTCTCACTCCGCCATCTCGCCACAAGACTCGAACGTGGTCGAAATAATCCTAAAAATAAAGAACATAAAGTTAACCAAAGAGCCTGATTTTCTTGAAGATATATTGAACGCGAATTTTGCTCTTTTGAATTGAAAACGTGAACACTTTTTAGGCGCTTAAAGGCAAGGTTTTTGGAGTGGAACCTCCTCCCCTTCCCCTCCGCTGCTTTTTGGATTTTGACCGATGCTCAAAAATCGATAATAAATCCAAAAGGAAGCGATTGAAAATTACAGATTGTTAATTGTTTTGAAAACTGCAGGGACATTTACTGGTACGAGTAGGTATCAGAAGAATACATGCTCATCATAAAAATAATTTACATTAACAATCTTAACTCCAGGGCCAATCAGAATCATAGTAAAGTAGAAGTAGTATCTCATAGGTACATTTCCATTTCAAAAGGAGTAAAACTAGATAAAAAGGCACCCAAGTTACATTACCTTCTTCTTTGACAATCGGCTACTTCATAATTTTTTTCACAAAAGTACTTACTAAAAAGAGGTTACGTAGCATATGTGCCTTTTAGGCACCTAGGTATGGTTTCCTTACAAATGAAGCACGTATATACCTCAGTGTACTCCATGGGTCCCTGAGGCCCGATCCGCAGTATCTGTTGCTGTGACACGATGTTCTTAGGGCTTTGTAGACCGATGCTGAGCGCCGCCATGTTGTGGACGATGTCGTAGATCGACTCGTGCACGTTGTGGCGGATGTGCTTCACTTTTTCCAGTCTTTCACTAGGTAAGATAAAATTAAAAAAAAATTAATAGATCATGTTATTTAAATAAGTAAATTTAAAAACCGTCTCAGAATGTTAATTCAAAAACGTGTCAAAATTACTTCACTCGTTTGGAAACTATGACGCAACACAGGTAATACTCATATCGTTCTTGTAGATTGATTTAATAGTACATTATGATATAAGTGTGGTAAGTAATTTGTATGTAATTTTTAAAGCGCACGTATGTCATACGACGTTTTATAACTTAATTGCGAGGAAATTAATAAACGAATAAATCTTTACTTGTCCACAAATTAGCGATGCGCGCGCATCAACGTTTTTTTTTAGGCAAAGGTACAAAAACAGCCAGTATTACTAATAAAGTAAATTAATATTTTTGTGTTTTTGTTACAGATAAATGGTTGTAATTTATTGTCAAAACTAATTAAATTAAAGAATTGAATGTTTATTTATTATATTTTATCTCCCAAAGTTAATTTTATTCATATAATATTGACCACTTTTCTGACATAAAAACTCTTAGCTAAGATTTTAAAAAGTATCGTTCAGTCGTGCGTTTTACATTACAATAACGCACAAGTGCGTAATGAAATACATTACGATATTGAAATTGGTGTGATTACAGCCACTTTACGAGCAAATATGTTAAAAAATCATTAATTAATAAACAAATAAATAAAACGTTTATAGTTCCAAAAACTTAACACAAACAAGTGGTACACTAGATTCCACACTAGGGCGACCTGTGTTGTGGCCGTGGGACTATTTTAACATTATTTTATCAAAATCTAAATTACCTTTATCTACACAGAACCTTACTTTAACATTCATAGACTGGATCCCACACTATTGTCACCTTTTCGTAGGATTCAAAATTTTAAAAAAAATGGAATCAGAGTTAGCCCAGGATTAATACAAAGTTGGGCAATCTCCTTTGTTTCTGGTTTTACGACTGATTCTGTGTGCACGTCAGAGATGGCGTCACTTTGTATGACAATGTTATTCCTGCGGAATGAATTTCATAGAAATGCATGGAAGCCAGTAGGTATATACCTATTGAAACCAATACTATGGTCTGCTACTGTAGCGAGCAGGTATCTCAGAATTATTTTATCATCATCATTATATCACCTGTATGATGACCAATTGACTACAATTACTTAATATGCGCCTGTGATTAGGTACCTACCTCGTGTTGAACCCTTGCACGTGCAGGATTTTCATCTGTTTTATTATAGTCGTCTTTCCACTCTCTCCTGTGCCGAGTAGCAGTAATTTTATAGCCTAAAAAAACAAAATTATTCTATTATCAAGAATGTATTTTTGTGGGTAGGCACAACGACGTGTATTCAGAAAGGGCTAAAATATGGCGAATAATTTTTTTTCTCAAAAAATCGCAGCATCGACTTTCACCGTGTACAGAATTCGAATAGTTTGCACGAATTGATGTGACATCTATGTATAATGTACATTATGATTTATCAAAAACGGTTCAGCCGATTGTGATAAAATTTTAATGGAACTCGGAAGTATACCCTTTCGAAGTAAGGTTCACAATAATTGGCGAAATTATCGATAAACATGCACAAAAAAAATACATACAAACGAACATGGTACCTCCTCCTTTTTGGAAGTCGGTAAAAAGAGTGATCCAGGCCATCATTATGAACCACTTTTACATAGTAAGGATGGAATCAGCACGAAATACGAGATGAAAATTCAGCTGTTGTACATTTTGTACAGGTAACACTACTGGTACTGGTAATCAATTAACATTCTTTTAGGGGTTTATTCTGTACATCAAAACTAACAACTTTTATTCAAAGACTTTTCTCAAATCTCAAAAAAATTCTGTTCCATAGAAAAATATCGTTTACCCTCGACAAAATGTACAGAGCAGTTTTTTTTGAGTTATTAACAAGTCGCAGGACAAAAGTTGTTAAAGTGGAGTCATTTTAATAGGTAACATTTGACAGATCATTTATGCAAAGAAAAATATACCTTATACTAAAGGAATAAAACTCCAAGCCGTCTTCGAGAACACATATCGGTCGTCGTCAATATTGTTTTCATGAGTTTTATTCCTTTAGTGTAAGGTATATTTTTCTTTGCATAAATGAATAGTCAAATGTTACCTATTAAAATAACATAAATTAAAAATTTAAAAAACCCCCGACACATTGACAACCATTTTGGGCACATTTGTAGAATTTTGGTTCTTCCATCCCCACTTTAACCCACCATAACTCCAATCGATTTTTATAAAACATAGCTAAGAACACTCTCGATTAAGTCTCCTTTCATCCAAAAAAAACTAAACTGAAATCGGTTCAGTAGTTCGGGCGCTATGATGCCACAGACAGACAGACAGACACACAAACAGACACGTCAAACTTATTACACCCCTCTTTTGCGTCGGGGGTTAATTACTCCACTTTAGTTTTGATGTACGAGTACAGAATAAGCCCCTAAAAGGATGCTAATTGATTACCAGTAACCCTGTGAATTTCCTGAGGATGGAAGGTTGATATTACCTGGTTGTATGTTTTGATCCACTGCTTGATCTCCCTGTCGATCTGCTTGGAGTGGTCCTCATCATCATCAGTTCCTTTCATGCACGGCAGCAGACGCATCTTGACACCTGAAACGAGCAAATAAAAAAAAACACTTTGATTTTTTTTTTCTATACACACTACATTTATTTTTTATTTTTTTAACCTATACTGTCCCACTCCTGGGCAAAGGTCTCATTTCCTTCCAGGAGTCGCGATCCATCGCAACTTCCTGCCAACCCCTCTCGAATGAGTCAACATTTAATTTATCAGTTCAAAAAACATCACAACTTAAATCTAAAATAGATAACTTTTTTAAAGGTAATAGGTACTAAATTATTATTATTATTTATGGGTACACTTTCGTGTTCTCTCCGCTCACGGAGGTAAATTTGGCACGGGCCGTAGCCAAGTGCTTTTACAGCGTTAAAAATTTTCTGACAATTCTGCATGTGTTTAAGATCACTGCTTTTTGTAGAAGTTTGTAGGTGTGTGTTTGTAGGCCGAGTGTCTCAAGGCTTGTGATCAGGTTTTTTGGTATGACACCTGTTGTGGAAAGTGTGATAGGGATTGTCCTAGTGTTTTTTATGTGCCATTGTGTCCTGATTTCAATAGCCAGGTCCGAATATTTAGCTATCTTTTCTGTGTATGTAGTCTGTAGGTTATGAGTGTTACAAATTGCGATGTCAATTAGAAAAGCTGTTTTCTTGTCTTTGTCCAAAACGGTAATGTCAGGTCTATTGAAGTGAATGGTCTTATCGGTGATTATAGTTCTGTCCCAGTATAATTTGTAATGCTTATTTTCTAAAACGGATTCAGGTTTGTATTTGTAGTACGGTTTGTTGTCTGTAATTAATTTGTGTTTGAGTGCTAGTAACTGATGTATAGCTGCAGCTACTTGATCGTGTCGGTGTTTGTAGTCTGTCTGTACTATGGCTTTACATGCTCCAATTATATGCTGTATGGTTTCAGAACTACTGCTGCATCTCCTACATGTGTCATTGGTGTTGGGGCGGCGAATTATGTATTTTTGGTAATTTTTAGTGTCGATAACTTGGTCTTGAATTGCCAGCATGAAAGCTTCAGTCTCTGGGAAGAGTTCACCGTTCCTCAGCCACGCGTTCGACGCTTCTTTGTCGACATGTGGTTGGTGTAGATCGTGGTAATGTCTTCCGTGTAGTGATTTCCGCTCCCATGCTGCATTCTTTTCTTTGGAGTCTGTGATTAGTTCGTTTTTCTGTTTGTTTTTGTTAGACAGGTTCAGCGGGGTGTATCTTTTATCAGATGAGACTATTGATTTGTGTAAAGAGGATTGCTGTGCACGTTCTGAGAAAAAGGTCCTGAGTGTTGTTATTTGTTTGTTATGTAGGTTGGTTATGTCTATTATACCTCGTCCTCCTTGGTTTCTTGGTAGTGTGAGTCTTTGGATGCAGGATCTTGGGTGGTGTTTGCGGTGTGTAGTTAAGGTTGTATTTATGGTTCGCTGAAGTTTCGTGAGATCTGTTTGAGACCAGTTTATGATTCCGAAGGTATATGTTAGGACAGGGATAGCAAATGTATTGATAGCTTTTACAAGGTTGCGTCCGTTCAGTTGTGATTTGAGGATTGTGTTTAGTCTGTATCGGAATTTACGTGTTGTCTGTTTTTGTTTTGTTCTGTGGGATTTGGTGATTTTGGTGAAATCCTAGGTATTTGTAAAAACTATCTGGACCCATTGCGTCTATTTGGCTACCATTGTCAAGGGTGTATGGGTGGTAGCTTACTGTCTGGTCTTGTATTGAGTAAGTTTTGCATTTATCAATTCCGAACTGCATCTTTATGAACATATCATTGGAGAATGTTTGTGTGATGTCTGCTAAATGGTGTAGTGATTGAACTTCATTACTGTAGAGTTTAATATCATCCATATACATGAGGTGACTGAGGGTGTGACTATTGTTGCTGTGGGCTATGTTAAGGCCGTATCCAGATTTGTTAAGCATGCTAGATAAAGGGTTTAGGGCTAAACAGAACCAAAGAGCACTGAAGGCATCTCCTTGGAATATTCCTCGCTTGATATTGATTTGTTCTGACACTATTGATTCCTTGCCATTTTTGATTGCTAGTTTTGTTGTCCAATGTTTCATGACTGTCTCTAGGAATGAGGTTAATAGTGGGTGGATTTTATAGTGGTGTAGTACGTATTTAAGCCAGCTATGAGGTACCGAATCGAATGCTTTGCGGTAGTCAATGTACATTGTTGTTAGGTCTTGGTTGTTTTTTAGGGCCTGTTTCATTGCTACTGTGTCTATTGTAAGTTGTTCTTTGCAGCCTTGACTGTTTTTGCGGCATCCTTTCTGTTCTTCTGCTAAAATATTATTGTCTGTGATGTGTTTATTTACAAGTTGTGTTATGCACGCTGTTAATATTTTGTACATGGTTTGCAGACAGGTTATTGGCCGATAGTTTGCTGGGTTGTGTCTGTCCTGATCTTTGGGTAGCATATAAGTAATGCCTTGTGTTATGTAGGGAGGGATAGTTTCCGGTGATTCGATAAATTGATTGACATGGTTATGGAGAAAAGGATGGGTGTAAGTGAATTTTTTATACCAGTAGTTATGTATGTTATCAGTGCCAGGCGATTTCCAGTTATGGGTTTTATTGATAATCTCTTTAAATACATCAGGTGGAATCAATTCGTATTGCATATCTTTGTAATTACTATTTTGTAGTTCAGTTGCTATCCAATTTGCGTCAAGGTTGTGTTGCACTTCTTTGCCCCAAATGTTGGACCAGAATTTATGCATGTTTTCGGGCGTGGGATAGTCTGAATTTTCTGTGATATTGGTGCCTTTTGTAGTGATGTTTCTGTAGAACTGTTTTTCGTTGGTATAGAATTGAGAATTTTGTTGTTTTCTTAAAGTGCAGTTTGTGTATCTTCGTAGTCGACTGCTAGTAGCATTAAGTTTTTGTTTAAGACTATCCAGGAACTGTTCATTTGTGAGATTAGGTTCTTCGTGTCGCGAGTGGGATTTGTATTTTGATTTAATATAGTCTATATGTTCTATTAGGTTTGGAGTTCTTATTCCTGCGATATAGTGTGTCATTCTACCTATGTCTTTCCTGAGATTTTGGATTTTATTCTGTAGTCTTTTTTGCCACGAAGGTATTAAATTTTTTCTTTTGGGTGTATTTGACTGGTGTTCAGTTTGAGTAACGTTTGTTGTATCTTTTATTTTAGTACCGTTGCATATTGCGGTTGTATATGCTGCTGTGTATATTATGGTCTGGGTGTTTATGAAGTTATCATCTTTGGTTAGGTGGTTAGGAAGTATGTTAGTATTCAAGTGGTTTACTATGTAGGATAATTTTCTAGACGAATTTTGCCTTGGTATAAATGGTCGCGTAGTAGGATTTGTGTTTGTAAATTTTTCGAGTGTACTTTGAAACGTCTCGTTTATTTTTATATCTAGCTGTGTGTCTATATGTTGTGAATCTATGTTTGTGGTAGCTGTCTGGTTTATGTCCTGATTATGGAATATAGTATTATTAGCAACGGTCGGCGGTGTTTGGCTATCCGCCGGGAGATCTTCGGTGTCAGTTTGTATGGTATTTGTAACAGTTGGGGTAAGTGTTTCATCAGTAGTTAACATTAATTCAAGTCGGATTTCGTCTTTTATTTCTTGGAGTCTTTGCTCATTTATCAGTTTATTGTTAACAATCACTCTTCTCTGGTCAGCTATTCGTTGTTCGGATACATGTGATATTTGTGGAAATTGGTTTATTATGCTGATATGTAGTGGTTTTCGATAAGCAGTTTTGTTTTGTTCTAAATGTGTAATTTTGTAGTAGTTCTTTATTATGGCTTCATTGATGTCATCTGTCCATTTCAGTCTAGTCTGTGACGTTGTAGGGGCAATTTGGTGAGTAGCGTCTGTCCCAGTTTCGTTATAGTCAATGGTTCTAGTTGTATTTCTGAGCGTGTTTTCTATTTCTTTCTTTATGTTCTGTTGTACGTTTTCAGGAAGTAGTTTATTCCTTATTATAGCTCTACGTTGGTCGCCTACCCTTTGTTTTGAGACGTCCATTTCTGGGTATTTTTCAGTAAACTGTTTGTGAAGTTGGTCCAAATATACTCTTGTTTTGGTTTCATTTTGGGTTATCATCAGATATGTGCGCAATATGAATTCATTCATATCAGTTGTCCATTTTTTTCGCGCACGGATACAGTCTGAAGTGGGTGCAGTATTAGTGGCTGATGCCTTCTGCACAACATCCTCAGACCCTGCTAGACTTGATGTAGGTGACGAGTGGACACTACTCCTCATCTCAAGCGGGTTTGGCGACGAGGGTGGCGAATTAAACAAACTCTCGCTAGAAGCCGGGGATGTCGGTGTCTTTGTTGACCTTTTTAGTCCCTCGTAACTAAATGTAGATGTTGTTGAGGACCGCCTGCTGGATGCAAGTCCATTGTCATTTTTTGGTCGTAGATTGTATCTTGCATTTCGGCTATGTATCAAACTCGGGTATTCTTCAATTTCGTTATCGGTGTCCATTGGAGAAGCATAAGTCGTCTGATGGTTTAAGACCCTCGCCCGGAGATTCTTTACTCCCCTGAGTTGCTGAGGTTCCGACTTACCATCATCGTGGTCCCTCATTGAGCAGCCGGGCACTTGGGGATAGGCTATGTGTTTCATTTTCATATTTTTGTTGGACTAACAGAAACTTACATCTCGCGTCCAAAAGACGTAAGTGCGCAGTGAACTACCTTACTGAGTCTGGAAGTGCCACCGTTGGTATTCTAAAAATACTCTTCCGCCACCACTCAAAGCTACCACCCTGCACTGATGTTAGCTGTTCTGCCTAAGCCTCGCCTGAAGTTCACTTCTTTGAGCCTTAAGGCAGCCTATTTACTTCGTTCCTTCCTATACCTACATGTAATATATTTTACACTTCTACATCATTTTCCTTTTTTTTTGTTTGTTTTTATATGGATTTTTCATTTTTTTGGTTGTTTTTAAATGTTTTTTTTTACCTACTTACTATAACCGCTAACTCACTCTATGCTTGCTTGCTTACTTACTTAACTTACTCTCTCTATACTTACTTTACTTACTCTTTCTATACTTACTTACTCACTTACTTACTCACTCTATACTTACTTACTTACTATAGTCCAGAGCCACGTTAGCCGCCCAGTAGTTTATTAGATGCGTTGCCCGCCCCCCACGTGATCTGATGGTCGATCGGGACGTGTGGTTGGCTTTAGGGGGCAAGGTTGGCTTTAGGGGGCTAACGCGAATATTTTGCACGGATCGATGTTGCATATTTCACATTATTGTTGATTTATCACAGATGTATTTTGTTGATTTATCATAAATGTGTTTTTGCAAAAAAAAGTATCACCGACTTCATCCGTGTATAGAATTCGCGAATATTTCGCACGGATCGATGTTGCATATTTCACATTATTGTTGATTTATCACAGATGTATTTTGTTGATTTATCATAAATGTGTTTTTGCAAAAAAAAGTATCATAGGGGGACAAAAAAATTGCTTTGGCGTCATTTATCAGTCGATTTCAATAGTGTTTGGCAAGATAGTTTACTTAGTAGGTACATTAAGTACCTACTAAACGATCATGCCAAATAGTTCAGAGATCTACTAGTACCTCGTACTTATTGTCATTGTGCTTTTAAATATATCAGTCATGGATATGGATATAATTTTGTTTTAGTTGTCCTTGTAAAATACTGAATGCATAACCTCCTCCAATTTTTACAAAGTCAGTTGAAAATTAAAATTATTGCCCTATCACAAAGATATAGTTATCGATTAAAAACAGTCGGTAATGTATAAACAAAACCGGAACTTTGAAAAATGCATTAAATAGGTGTAGGTAACTTTTATCTACAGTAAAATATTTATGGTTCTTTAGCAAGAATGATAACAATTTGCTGAGTAATTTTCGGCTAAGCATTCATAGGAAATGTATCAATAATTACTAGGTAGGTACTATGGAAATTTACGTGGTTTTCACACATTTTAAACGATATAAAACGGGACTCACTCACGTGTTCGTATTGTCATAACACGACTATAGTTTCGGTCGCGTTCGGCGACCTTTCTGTGACTGTGCATTGCGAGACGGCTCCGCGTGCTAGCACTCGCCAACTTGAGAAAGGTCGCCGAACGCGACCGAAACTATAGTCGTGTTATGACTATACGAACACGTGAGTCCCGTTTTATATCGTTTAAAAAGGTAGGTACTAGTATTAGGTACCTACATTATACCTTTTTAGATAGTTTCATAGAAAAAATTAGATAAGAAGATAAGTTAAGGGCGGGTCTAGTACATCTAGAAAAACAAATTTTGTACTAGGTACGACTTTAGAAAATTTAAAAAAAAATCGCTTCTCCACACATTTTGCCGCGCGTTGACGAACTTTTTGTATGAAAAAGCTGATTTTTTCTTCGTGATTTTCCAAAAGTCCTAGAACAAAAGTTGTTTGTCTAGATGTACTAGACCCGCCCTTAAGTACACTATAAATTATTTGATAAATCAGCTGATTTATACTGTTACAATTTTGTATGGAATAGTTTATTTCTTTTTCTCAGATTGGCTCCATAACCAACTTGTTCATAATGATGGTCTGAATTTCCCTTTCAGCTTAGTATAGACATGTCAAACAGATAACCCTGTATAGCTTTTAAAGTTTCATTATTATTTTTATTTTTTAAATCTAGGATAGGTCTACATTTGGCCACCAACTCGCCCGATGGAAAGCGAAGTTGTAGCCGAAGATGGAGTATGTAGACCTAGAAGATACCTATTCACTCTGGACTTGATGATTTCCAGATTGTAATTGTCAGGAAACAATGACGGAGGTAGGGCATTCCAATCCCTGGCGGTCCGCATTATGAAGGAAGAAGCGAATCGCTTAGGTAGTACGAGCAGGTGGTACGTCGACTATGTAGGGATGGTATTTATGCGACTTCCGGTTTGTTCTGTTGTGAAAAGGAGATGAAGGAATCAGGTCGTGGAGTTCGAGCGCACACTCGCCGAAATGGCCACATTAATTTTGTGCACTTTGAAAACCTTGTAGGTAAGTACCTAAATACCGTAGAAACCGTGTTTTAATCTCTTTTAACACACTTATTTTTTAGAAGTCGGTTAAAACACACAATAGAGCACAAATACACCCGCCTTAAGCCACTAAACCACACTTACGGCTCCCTTTTTATTTTTACACTAAAAATATTTGCACACTATTTTTTTTTTTCAAGAAAAGCACTCGATGTTTTGTCTTTTTACTCGGCGACCACCAAATCACTGTAGTGAATTTATTTTTTATCGGTTTATCTATCGATAATGATATCGATAAGTAATTATTATATCAGATAATTATCGATATCGCATTTTATTTAATGCGGTATAAGAGTTTTCATTATTGAAAGGACGGTACATTCCCCGACAGCTAAGCCAAAGGATTTAGATAATTATGGTTCAAGTAGTAGCCTATAGCGCTCGTAGGATACTCGTAGTTTGAGTATACATTTCTTAACCCATTCACTGCCTTTCTGAAAGGCCATGGGCGGTCTCGGCGTGAAAGTTAAAAAATAATCAGCCAAGTACGAGTCGGACTCGCGCACGGAGGGTTCCGTACTGTATGGAAGCCCCCCTAAAATATTTATTTTATTTTAATTTTATTATTTATTATTAAAGTGAATATAGAACTTAATATTCTGTGAAAATTTAAAGCATCTATTTGTTACCATTATTAATATAGAGCGAAAAACGTCTAAAAAATAAGGTTTGTTGTATGGGAGCCCCCCTTAAATATTTATTTTTAATATTTTTTGTTATAGCGGCAACAAAAATACATCATCTGTGAAAATTTCAGCCGCCTAGCTATGACGGTTCATGAGATACAGCCCGGTGACAGACATACAGACGGACAGACGGACATCGAAGTCTTAGTAATAGGGTCCCGTTTTTCCCTTTGGGTTCGGAACCCTAAAAATGCCCGCCGATGGGCGGGCTCGGCGCTGAATGGGTTAAAAAAGATCATCGAAGCCAAGAAGCCGTAAAGGTCTAGTTGTAGTGACAACCGCCTTGAAATCGTGGGTTCAAATCCCGCTCCCGTACCAATGAGTTCTTTGGAATTTATGTACGGAATTTCACACCACTGGTTTTTCGGTGAAGGAAAACATCGTGAGGCAACCTGCATACGTCCGTAGAAGACATTTGATATCGTATATGAATCCACCAACCCGCACTGGACCTGCGTGGTAGATATGACCCAATCACCTTCGTGTGTCGACCTACGTCCTACAGTGGACTACCTACTAAAAATCGGCCAAGTACGAGTTGGACTCGCGCATGAAGGGTTCCGTACTGTATGGGAGCCCCTCGACAAAAAAATCACGTTTGTTGTATGGGCGCCCCCCATAAATATTTATTTTATTCTGTTGTTGTTATAGCGGCAACCGAAATACATCATCTGTGAAAATTTCAACTTTCTAGCTATTACGGTTCATGAGAGACAGCATGGTGACAGACAGACAGACAGACGGACGGACAGTGGAGTCTTAGTAACTCCCATTTTTACCCTTTGGGTACGGAACCCTAAAAAAGCGATGGCACAGTACAGTAGGTAGGTAGTAGCGCTCATGACGTAGTTTGATTTGCTTTGTTTATTTCATAGCGATCACCAAAGTTCAGCAACGTTCGGCACGGTCGGTCTTCTGATGACTGACCGCGGGTAGCATTTTTAACTGAGCGTTGCCGTGGCTCGGATAAAATGTTAAAATGTGGGTCCCGGTAGTTTTAGTCATTTAGCCAAGTCAGAGGCCTTCAGGTGGCTATCTGCCACCAGCCAGCCTAGGATGCGCACAACGTAAAATTTCTTTCGACGTGTCAGAACGAGACAGCGTTATGGCAAAATATATTTCTGTCACTTTTTCACACGTTAAAAAGAGTTCTTTTCGTGGCTTTTCGTTGTCGCATGCTGGACTAGCTGGGCTAACTAACCGACCTATATACTTAGGGCGTTACTTTTAGGCAGGTATTTACTGTATCAGACTTTAATAGACCGTTGATGAACATAGGCCTACACGCAGTGGGCGATTCGTATCCACCACGCTAGCCCAGTGCGGGCTGGTGGATTCACATACGACATTGAATTTCTTCCACGGACGTATGCAGGTTGCCTCAAGATAGCCAGTGATGATTTTTTTAATTTATTATTTCCAATACATTAAACAACTAAATTTAAACATAACGGTACCAAAAAACCACAGTCGGTTTGTTTAGGTAGTTACTACCAATCGCCTACCAATCTGTACATAAGTCCAAATAAGTTATTGGGACTCCAGTTGTAAATAGATAGGCAAAAAATAGGTTTTATACCTACTTGAAATTGAGGTCTATCAACAAGGTTTTCGGCATCTTGCCTTTCGTAAGGGCCAAAGTCCACAAAAACTGAGCAAAGCAGCGAAAAACAAAGCATTTTTGGAACCTTAATTTTTGGAGCTATTGAAACCTGCTTTTGAAAACGTGAAAGAGATTTACAAATAGTACCTACTTTAGTACATTTTTTGAAGGAACAAAACAAACTATTAAAAAAACATAACATCAGCGCGTGCAAATTGCTAAATAGCTGCATTTTTCAGGAATTTCAAGGTTAAGTGATATCAAGGTATAAGTAGATAAGGATAGAAGAGAGTTAAATATGTAGATGGTTCTCCAAGGTTGTTGAAATCGGCGCTAGTGCGTGTCAACATACGATACGGGAGCGAGGTGGGGGATCTGCCAGGGGTGGTGAACCTTTTGAAACTACGAGTAAGTATTAAGGCTGATTTATATTAGGATGGGCCGGCGTGGGACAGGCCGGACGATCCCGTACGACGCGACGCACGTTCCATACATTTTTGTCGTGGCTGTACGACGCCCGTTCGCCGCTTTTACACAAAATGTATGGAGCGTGCGTCGAACGTGCGTCGTACGGGCCCCGTCCAGCCCGTCCCGCGCCCGCACCGTCCTAATATAAATCACCCCTTATCCACAAGCTTTTACAACTAGAAATAGAACAGTTTTATCTGAGTCTGTCTTTCCACTAGTTTATTACCCAAGCGTCTTCAAATCCTGAGTAAATAGGTATTATCTAGGTAAATATTCGCTTAGCTTCAGGTAGAATGTAGTTAAAAGCAAACCTATACTGAAAAAAGCAATTAAACTCAAAATTACCAAAAAAATCATTGACTTAATGGCTAAGTCCTGGTGTCAGTTTTTAGGCCGCCAGAAAGTCGCCGTTCCATATTTGAAAATGCAAATGATTGCAATTTTTCAGGAATTTCATGGGACGATATATGATAGATTAGATAGAGAGAGACATAGTTGTCTTTCCTTTAAAATTACTGAAAAAAGTGACAACTATTTTGGCATGTTAGCTTAGCTTTGCTTATTTTTGTTTTAAAGTTACTGAAAAAACCGAAAATGTTTTACGCTGGTCGTGCTCGAGAATAATTGAATTTACTTTGCTAATATTTATTATAAAATTATTAAAAATTGAATTAATTTTGCGCTCGGTACGCTCGCGCATAATAATGGTGGAGCGCCCTTCAATCCCCATGAAAAAAATTCTGAAAAAAAACAGCTCGGCCGATTTTGATCAAATATAAATGAGACCACGTCAAAAGTATGATCTAACAAACAAAAATCGGTTATAATTGGCGAAATAATCGCGTACCTTACTTTAGTAATACATAAAAAAAAACCGGCCAAGTGCGAGTCGGACTCGCGCACCGAGGGTTCCGTACAAACCTGCAAGGTTTACAAAGTTCGTTCATTACGACAAAAAAAGTAATAAGTTTATATTTATTAAAAAATATATATTTTGTAATGTAACTAAAAATTTAAGGTTTTCGGAATTTTTCCTTTATGTGTGCTATAAAACGTTGCTTCATGCCAAATTTCAAGATTCTAGGTCGACTGGAAGTACCCTTTAGGTTTTGATTCCCTTGCGAGTACTTGCGAGTTTCAAAATTTTGCGGCATAAACGGCTGTATCTTTTGATTGCGTTGGCTTAGAAGTTTGATTTTTTCACAGCTTCAAAGGACAGTAGACCTGAGTAATTGATATAAATTTCAGCTTCATACCTCCACGCGTTCCTGAGAAAAAGGGTCTTGACAGACGGACGGACGGACAGGCGGACAACAAAGTGATCCTATAAGGGTTCCGTTTTTTCCTTTTGAGGTACGGAACCCTAAAAACATACCTACAGTCGAATTGAGAACCTCCTTCTATGAAGAAGGTTAATAAATAAAATACTTTAGGTATTTTGAGTGAGCCGTGTTGATAATATGCACGTACCTATTTCAGTTTTTGATGTTTATTAAATGTTTTATGTAAAGTAAAGATGTTTAACGCTGTCGTGTTTTGTCAGAATAAAATGATTTTCTATTCTCTATTTAATTTATATATATAGCTTCATACTTTATGAATATATCTACTTCAGCAGCTATCTTAGCATACGACTACGAAAAGAGTTTTATCGACTGGTAAAAAAAGTGCAAGTGGAGATCCTCCGCGCGGAAGAAGTGAAACTTCGACGCAACAGTGCTTTCATACCCCCTCCATGGTAGCGTGAAACGTTTAACGCAACCTGGTTGGAAGTCGCATAAGAAGTTTCACTTCAAAAAGTTACAGATACATTGTACTTCACCGTAACTCTGTCTCGTTCTGACGCGTCGAAAAATTATTTCATGGACCGTGTGCTCGAGTAATGTAATTTCCTAGAAAGGTTGCGCGCCCCTGGTCGCAGCTGGCAGGCAGCTGTGTAAAACCGTTACGGGGCACGTGTCGCGACCCCTGCCTAGGGGTCATTATTTGCACCTCGAGTGTACCTATTACAAATATTGTACATGGCGAATCAAACACCTTGGCGGGTGTGACGTTAGCTGCAAGGTGTGGATAACCCAATCCTCGCACAGCGGGTAAGTAAGATTCAGTCAGGATTGGGTTATCCGCAGCTTATACATAGCTAACATCACATCCACCAAAAAAAAATATTCGGCCTATAGCGCTCATATTAGCGTTCTTTTTTTTTTAATCTTTATTAAAGTGCTTTTTCGCACAGCGAAAATGTCGAACTAGTAGGGACAACAATTACATTTTAAATATTTACAATACATTAGTCCTATCAGCTAGACCGGCTTTCACTATGGCTAGTATCTTCTTTGTCTCATCAGCTGTAGGTTGAGCCAAATACGAATTACATAAACCAATAGAACTGCCTCGGACTAACAGGCGTCTGGGCGCCTCGTTCCGGACGCATTCCATCAAAATATGGTAGGTATCTTCTTTTCTCAAGCAGTCGCAACAAAGCGGCGGCTTGAGAATAGAAGATACCTACTTGTATTAGAAGATATTAGCGTTCTTGTAGTTTAACTAGGTTTCGTCTCGCGAAAATATTAATAACGCTCAACGTAGCAATTTGTTATTTTTGACCGACGAAACGGAGGAGGTACTCAATTCGACGCGTATACCTATTTATACATTGAAATAAATTATTTTGAATTTGAATATTTTTTTATGTATAACCACGCATAACTTTTTAGGTACTTACTTACGTAGTGGTCCGATTTCGATAATTCTTTTTTTATTGAAAAGAACCTACTTAGAAATTGGTCCCATTTACATTTTATCGAAATCGGCTGAGCCATTTTCGATAAATCAACAATAATATGAAAAATGTTACATCGTTGCCTCACGATGTTTTCCTTCACCAAAAATGGCACAGCCGACTTCAACCGTATACAGAATTCGAATAGTTGGCACGAATCGATTTATCGTCGATGTCGGATTTTTTACATGTTACTAGCTGACCCGGCGAACTTCGTTTCACCAACTCAGAAACCTTCTTTGGCTCATGCACAACAACTTTGCTAAAGATCATCACATGATCAAATGCATAGTTTACGATTCTATAAAGGACATACCTACAGACAAGCATTCATATTTTTTATAAATAGCAGACTGTTGATTTTTCAAAAATTACTCAGCCGATTTCGATAAAATTTAACTTAAATAAATTAAGAAATAAACATGAAAACTGGTTCATAATTGGCGGTGTAATTGCGTAACACAAAACAAAACAGCTTCTTTGAAGTCTGTAAATAAATTCCAAAGAACTCATTGGTACGGGATGGGGTTTGAATCCACGCCTCAAGCTTGCAAGACGAACGTTCACCCACTGAGTTCACCACGGCTTCTTCTCAACATATTCTGTATACGTAAGTTCGTATAGGCCGGGTGGCTGGCCCTGGTGTCAGAGTTTTTAGGCCGCCTGAAGGCCTCTGACATGGCTAAACGGTTAAAACAACCGGGGCCTACAATTTAACGTGTCACCTAAGCCACGGTAGCGCTCAGTTGTAAATGCCACCCGCGGTCACCCATCCAGACTGACCGTGCCTGTGTTTGTCCGCGATCACCAATGTTAAGCTAGCAGGTCTGCATAAAAGACCCTTCCTTGGAAGTCGGGTAGTTTTTATATGTTTTTTGTTCAACCTATTTTGACCATGACACTCAGAATTGTTATTACCATCGGAACTTTCGATTCACCCTTCAAGCTTTCATTGAAGCTTATTCAATAATTTGTGCAAAATACTATGCCCTTTCAAATAAAATACATTTAATTTTCTGATATATTTCTAACAACTTAAAGACTGAAATCACATGAAGAAAGTTCTTGAGTTATGCCCTTTTTAAACTACACAAAAAGCTCCCTTTGTATATCAATACCACAATACTTTCAACCCAATTTCAATACACGTAAGTTCCAAAATACTTTGGAGCGTTTTTTTTTCAAATTATAGCGCGTGCCATGGGGTGCGCGTACGCCGCCGTTTCCGATTTTTTTCAAATATGGAATTCCCCTCGGCAGTTGAAAGGTGGCCGTTGAACTAAGTACACGTACTTACAAACCGTTATACGAAGTAATATTAATTTGAAAAAAAAATGCATGTGATTTAAGTGTGTTTTATTATAAGTTATATTTTGTGTACTTATGTATTTTGATAAAATAGTGCTAGTGAAATGATAAATTAAAAACAAAAGTGTAATCGTTATAAAATTAATAGGAAGGGAATCTCAAATACCTTATAGCTACTTTATTTAAAAGCTAAGTTAAACGTAAAAAAATAGTGAAGATAAGTGATTACTATTAGCATTATTAAAAACATAGAAAACTAGTAATGTACTGGTATTATATTACTACTACAATATATTTAATCGTGTAAAATAGATAGGTATCGATTTATAAATAAAGTGAACTTAAATACTAAGTTTTCAACTTTCAAGTCCAAGAAAACCGTTCCGGTCAAGTAACCACCCACAGGAACCATGGTCTAACCGTTTTGTACTTGAAGATTTGAACTTATAAAAAAGAAGACTCGTCGGGGAAACATACGCTTAAACATGGACTCTCCCAAAATAGTCTACAAATATTACTCAAACCCTGCATTTTGCGGCCAAAGCGAAGCCTATGCCCAACAATGCATCTCCAAGATCATATCGCCAGAAAGAAAAAGGATGCCGCCTTTGGGAGCCAACTCTCCAAGAAAATACGTAGAATTAAGCAACAGGATACTAAGGACTGACATCTCTGACAATCCATTGAGAATGTCTCCAGCAGGGGCGTTTAGAAGAGAAGAACCACCAGAATTGCCGCCAAAACCTGCAAAGTTCCGACAGTTCCAAAGACAATCTTCTCTTATACACAAACCAGCAAAGCAAGTGAGATGTAGAACAAGAAGCGAAGATTTAGAAATGGCTCAGTTCAAGCAGCAGAAATCTAGATATGACAGACACGCTGAAAGCGATGACGGATTAGAAAGAGTCCACAGATACGAAGTAATACAAGACTTAGAAGACATAGCAGATTATTCTCCCACAAAAAAGAGGATAATAGAAGCAGATGCATCAGAGATAGAGGAATACAACGTGGACGGACCAGATGAGCACGAGTTAAAGGAGATACCAACAGAAATAGTGAAGACAGTCAATGGCAAGACGTTAAGATACGCAATCGTGCCATCTGAGGATGAAGAACCAGTGAGAAAAAACAATGTGACGTTTACTTCTCCAGCAATGTCGCAGAAGAATTTGATAGCAACACAGAAACTACACGAATTGCTGTCTACGCCAAGGAAATTGAAGAGTTACGCCAGTCAACCTTCGGTAAGGATAACCCCGAACAAGGAAAGTCCAAGATACGTCAGCACACCAAAGAAAATCGTCTCCAGCACCCCCCAAGTGACCCCATCAAAGTCCTGCGCCAATCTGAGTATGGCTAGAAGCGCTGGGTCTCCTATTTCTCCTAAAGCACAGCAGAAACTAAGCTATGGGCTGGAGGAATTTGTGCCAGATGTGTTTGTCACGAGTGGGAGGGAGAGGAGTTTGGATAGAGAGGCTAGTAGAGAGAGTAAGAGAGAAGAGAGCAGGCGAGAGGAGAGGAGGGAGTTTGAGAGGGGAAACAGTGTGAGGAAGGATAAAACTACAGCTGTTATAGTGCCGAGGTGAGTATTGATAAAACAATTATTTTTCGCATTTTTTGGCCTGATATACACAACCCATTTCATGTTTGTATCGAATTCGAATAGTTCTTACGAATCAATGTAATGTAGTTATCATCGATGTTGTCATTTATACATTTAGGGGGAGAGACGCGGAAGAACGACCTTCACCCACCTGATCACCAAATGAGACATACTTTTTATGAAATGATATTTACATACAAATAGGCCTATGATATCTTGCCTATCGAAAAGTGTTCATGACTATATTTATTTCGATATTTTTTTGTAATTTTTTTTACTGTCACTCATTTGAGAGCTGGTATTTTTTTATTCCAACTATGTAACAGTTTTTAATTAAATTAATTAAATTCTATTTTATTATATTTAAAATTTATGTCATGAACAATTTTTGAAGGCAAGTTTGTATGATTACATTTGTAATTAAATTATCTTTCAGTTTTGACTGGTTCTAGAACAGTTTCGTACATTTATTGACTTATTTTTACATAGTTGTATGCCAGGTATGTACTAAATTAATTAAGCTAAGCTACCTAGGTATATTATTATTATATACTACGGGACTAATCGCGCACTCAAATTAAGGAAATATACCTAGGTATATTAGGTATATTTCCTTAATTTGAGTGCGCGATTAGCCTTCAAAAAATTGTTCATGACATACATTTTAAATATAATAAAATAGCCATGAACGCTTTTCGATAGGCAAGCTATCATAGGCATGTTTAAAAATCACTACATAGTATAAAACAAAGACGCTTCTGCTGTCCCCATGTCCCCATGTATGGTTATATCTTGAAAACTACTTACACAACGGATTTTGATACGGTTTTTTTTAATAGATAGAGTGATTCAAGAGGAAGGTTCATATGTATAATAAACCTGTGCGAAGCAGGGGCGGGTCGCTAGTAATCAATAATTTTTAAAAAAAAATACGCCTCATCTGGTTATCACGTGGGTGAAGGTCGATCTTCAGCGGCTCTTAGGCCAATTATTGTTGATTTAAAAATTGACTCAGCTGATTTCAGTATTAAACCTCTGAAGTATGATCTGCCAAAGAAAAAAGGAATCATGAAAATCGGTTCACGACTGGCGGAGTAACTGCGTAACATCACTACATACTTAGTATAAAACAAAGTCGCTTCCCGCTGTCTGTCCCCATGTGTGCTTATATTTTTAAAACTACGCAACGGATTTTGATGCGGTTTTTTTTAAATAGAGTGATTCAATAGGAAGGTTTATATGTATAATACGCATGTGCAAGGCCGAGACGGGTCGCTAGTACTCGTAATATGTAAATAAAAAACATACACCTCTTTTTTTAAAAGTCGGTTAAAATGTTAAACTATAAATACTTCATTATCCTGGAACATTTCAAATGTTTATACATAGAACAGCTGATATTTTATTCGCGATTTCGGAATTGACCCCATGGCAAAGAATAAATAATAATACTACGCCCATAGTAAAAGTTGGTCACAGCGACGTACACAACTACATCCTAGATCGAGTGACTATTGTTAAAAATTTCTCGTCGTTTCGTCGTCGTTTCAGTTATTGGATGTCCACTGCTGGACATATAGGCCTCCCCTATAGATCTCCAATAAAAAAGGTTGGAAGCGGCTCACATCCAGCGCGAACCTGCGGTCTTGATGAGGTCATCTGTCCATTGTCCACCTTGTAAGCGGACGTCCTACGCTGCGCTTGACGGTACGTGGTCTCCACTCGAGAGCTTTTCGACCCCGTCGGTCATCAGTCCTCCGTGCTATGTGCCCTGCCTACTGCCATTTCAACTACGAGTAATTAATTCGCAATAACCCCGTGTAAATGATGATAATGTTATGTTAACTATTTTGTATGGTAATTATTTTTCGCAAAATGTGTCAATTATTATAATTACTTATAGTAATTATTTTAATTTATAAAAAAATTCGCGAACAATCGCAACACCGGCTTCCATCGTGTACAGAACACGAATCGATGTGAGATCCATGTACATTTTTGTTGATTTATCAAAAATCGATAAAATTTAAATGGGACCACATTGGGAGTATACTCTTTCGAACTTAATAAGATTTTTTTGAATAGGTTCACAATTGGCGAAAATATAGATGAATAGATAAATATACACGAAATAAAATACATACAGACGAAAATAGTAAGTACCTCTTCCTTTTTGTAAGTCGGTAAAAATTACATGGTATTATACGAGTACAATCGTATGCTAAAAATATATTGTCCTACTAGTGGACATAAATAATAATAATATAAGTATACCCTCATTCCATAGACCATCCTTTTAAGTCATCGATCACTACATTACAATAGCCCGATATCCTGTAAGTCACATCTAGCAATAGTTATTTATAATTATTTTCATTCTACTTTTTGTACACAACATTTTATGTTTTATAAGAAGTGATTGAAAAGGGCCTCTCAGTGTTGGCTTCGGCTCCACTGATGCCTACCAAAGGACCAAGCTTTGCTTGTGAGTTAATGTGAATATAAGTATACTACAGATGTTCAGCTACCTTTTACCCAGGAAATTTTTAACCGACTTCCAAAAAGGAGGGGGTTGTTCGTCTGTATGTTTTTTGTGTAAGTTTGTTCATCGATAATTGCGCCAATTGTGAACCGAATCGAAAAAATCTTTTAGTTCGAAAGGGTATACTCCCGAGGTGGTCTCATTCAAATTTTACAGAAATCGGCTGAGTTGTTTTTGAAAAAACCTACAATAATGTAAGCGAATAATGTAAGCAATCCGAGCGAAATATCCGAAATTGGTACACGATGAACAACGATAATTTCGCTAAGTAATTGTGAACCGAAGCGAAAAATTCTTATTTTGTTCGAAAGGGTATACCACCAAAGTGGTGTCATTTAAATTTTACAGAAATCGGCTGAACCATTTTTGATTACTCAACAATAAAGTAAACAATTCTAGCGAAATATTCGAATTTTGGACACGATGGAAGGCGGTTTTGCGAAAAATAATTATGAAGCTAGTTAAAAATATTGTTCAAATAATTGACTACCTACTTTCAATTTGCAATTCCAGGGTAGCGCCACCCCCGTCCACCTACTCCGACGATACGTACAAATCGTTCTCAACATTGAAATCAACCGCTGGCGTGGCGTCGCTGACTATTGCTGCTTTACTACTGACGCTATGTGGCGGCCTTAGTACTGGACTCTGCTTCTATATGATGTACGCGGTAAGTATCAACTACATTACTGGGGACGTCGAAGTCAGGAGTAGAGGCACCATTGCCAAAGAATATATAATAATACTACGTATAGAACGGCCACTCGTTACCCCCCACCCGTTTGAGTCTTCCTCACTTCCACCCCGCGCTACGTACCGCATCGTGTACTCTGCGCGCGGGCTGCACTGGCCGGTGGATTTTCTAATAAAAACTACCTAGACTGTGACAATAGGGAACACTTGTACTGTGTATGGTTGAATATCAATGATACGTAACAAAACAAGAAATTTTAATGTTTCCCTAAGGATAAATAATAGGAACTTATTTTACATTATTTGGTAACTTCCTCTTGATATTATCTTACAAAAGAAGTAGATCGGTTACTTTTTGTTAAAATGCTTCCAAATTAAGTAATTGTTATACTTTTTTAAGCATTAGTTTCATATTCATTTTGCGAGTTGAATACGCAACTGTCTCACTCACGCGGCATGACGTCACGTTGTGGTGATCGCTGACAGCCATAGACGTTCCGCACACAAATGCGCGTGTAGCGACCGTGCGTAAGTGTGTTGTCTGTGAGTAAGTACTGTGTAGGTGTGCGTAAGACAGCAGATTTTGTATGAAAAATCGCGGAGTGTCCGGGCTGTGCCATTGCTGCGTTGTTATTGTTACTGAGCCCGATTACAGAGGCGTAATCGTAAATTATATTGACTGCCTCGGTGGCTCAGTGGTTAGTGACCCTGACTTCTGGGTCAAAGAGGCGTTGGTTCGATCCCCATCTAGGTCAAACATTTGTATGATGAACACAGGGTGTTTGCTCTGTGTCTGGGTGTTATTTAGGTACTATCTATATAAGTATGTATTTAAAATATGTATGTTATATGTAGTGTATCAGTCTCTGGCAGCCATATCACAAGCTATTCTTAGTTTGGGGTCAGAGGCCATGTGTAAGATGTCCCCAAATATTTATTTATTAGCTAAACTAAATAGCGTAGTTCTGTTTCTTTTTCACTTTAGGCATTCGATAGAGAGAACGCTTTTTTCGTTGCTATTAAATTTACGCTGGCGCCTCTGTAATCGGGCTTAATATGTGACTGTCTCAGGACTGGTTACAGCTTACTTATACAGGGTTACTAGTAATCAATTAGCATCCTTTTACGGGCTTATTCTGAACATTAAAACTAACAACTATTGTTCTACGACTTTTGTCACAACTAAAAAAAACAGCTGTTCCATACATTTTGTCGCGGGTGAACGATATTTTTCTATGGCACAGCATTTTTTTGAGAATTAATAAAAGTCGTAGAACAAAAGTTGTTAGTTTTGATGTACAGAATAAGTCCCTAAAAGGATGCTAATTGACAACCAGTAACCCTGTATAATTATGAGGTACCTAAGTGTATTAAGTACCAACCACAATGTATGATTTGGAGTAGAAGTACTGACCATTACTGACACTGTGTGACGGTCTTAGCTAGACCTAACTAACTTAGCTTAGATCTAACTTAGCTTAGTTGGACCTAAACTTATATATATGCAGGGTTATCTGCTTACCCTGAAAGGGGGTGATTCAGTACATCATTACTGTGGCTAACCCAAAATTCGAGAAATACAAATCGGCTGTTCCATACAAAATTGCTCAGAAAAACTCAGAATCGACAAAATGTATGAAACAGCTGAAATGTTTTTCCTAAATTCCGGGTTGGCCCCATAGTAAAGCTGTTCATATTGGTGGTCTGAATCATCTTCTATCGGCTTAGTATACCAGTTCTGGATAACCCTGTGTGGACTAGAAGCACTGACGCAGCTGATGCTCTGTGATAGCCTCAACAGACAGAAATACTATAAGGTGTAGTTTTGGAAAATACAGGGATTCAAAAAGATTTATTATTAAGAACATCTTTTACAAAAATACCAAAGTTTTTATGGTACCTTATACAATCGTATCACAAAAAAAAAAATTGTTTAATAAAATTAGAAATCTTACATGCTTCGAGCAAATATCTACAGAGCCACAGTCCATAAATAATATGAAAGTAGTAAAAAAATTTCCGAGCGCTGTCATACATACTGACTTAGATATTTACATTAAATAATTCACAATGACCCGTTTTCTCGAATCTCGACGTTATGCCACCTAATTATTGCTTGTAACCGAGCACTTTGGCATCGCGCGGCATTGTAGTTGGCTTGCAATCTCCTTGAGACTAACTAAAAAGCCGGCCCACTACTTAGCTTGGCCAGGGTTTTGGCTCGGACACTTTTTTGCACGATTGTGACTTTATAGATATTTGCTCGAAGCTTACACGGGAACATCTTACACATGGTCTCTGGTCCAAACTAAGCAAAGCTTATGATATGACTGCCAGAGACTGATTTATTAACCGTTAACTCCATGTAATTCCAGATGGGACGTCGCTACTACCTGGACTTCGGCGTGATGTCAGGGTTCACCTGCTTCCTGCTCGGTCTACTGGGCCTGCGGTCCAGGAGACACCAGCTGCTACCTAACAGGAATTACATCTCAGGTAATCTTCACTTTTATCTCTATTTTTTTAGTTGCATATGTAGTTTAGATAGACTTTGATGCAAGCCGCTTCCAACTGGGTCTATTCGAAATCCATAGAGGCGGCCTATGCCCAGCAGTGAACTTCCTACGGCTGAAAAGGATGATGATGACACATTATACGGTTACACGAGTACTATATAATTATGGCATTTTATTAAAGACCAAGCGGGCTCCAAAACATAACCTCATCTCAACTCGGTTTACAGTTAATCGATAATATGATCCAAAGATACAGGGTTATTCCTAAACAATTAGCATCCTTTTAGGGGCTTATTCTGTACATCAAAACTGACAACTTTTGTTCTGCGACATATTTTGTCAAAACTAAAAAAAAGATTGTTGTTCCATAGAAAAATATCGTTCACCTGCAACAAAATGCATGGAACAGCAGATTTTTTTTTAGTTTTGAAAAAAGTCGCAGAAAATATTTGTTAGTTTTGATGTACAGAGTAAGCCCCTAAAAGGATGCTAATCGATAAGGAATAATACTGTATAAAATTCACTAATTAATTAAACCTAATACCTACCTAATGTAAATTTCTTAAAACGAAAATAAATAATTTGTGATGACGATTTTTCCATGAAGATCTAAATAAGCTTTTTTTATCGCGTATAAATCCGCGCTTGACTACCAACTCGCCTGATGGTAAGCGACGTTGTGGTCGAAGATGAAGCACGCAGACCTAGAAGATACCTATTCACTCTGACCTTGAAAAGCTTCAGATTATATCTCTTAGGAAACAGGAAAGCTGGAAGACTGTTCCACCCCCTGGCGGTACGAATCAGAAATGTTGCGTCAAACTGATTTGTACGTATCGAAGGAAAATCGTGCAGCTCAGATGCACACTCTATTTTATTTCTAGCTATCTATTTTATTACTTGCAGGTTACATAGTGCTGTCATCATTTTCCTTGCTCAACGCGCTGGGCCTTCTCGTCCTGCTGTCTGTACAGCCGCTGGCAGGAACCGCACTAAACGATATCACGTCAGGAGCAGTCTGCGGCGTCAGCATCCTGTCACTATGCCTCGCTTCTGTAGGAGTACTCGCGTCATACTGCTGCGTGAGAGACCCACCTGATAACAGAGTGGGGTCAGTTGGTTCCGCGAAATGGTATAGCTAAGTGCCATCGCATCAGTAACATCACAACGCGTCAGTTAGGGCTGCGTTAAACATGTGTGTCAAAAAATGCAAGTGGAGTCCCTCCGCGCAGAAGAAGTGAAACTTCGACGCCACATACCCCCTCCATGGTAGCGTTAAACGTTAAACGCAACCTTGTTGGAAGTCGCATTAGAAGTTTCACTTCAAAAATCTGGCTAACCTGGTATAGGTTAGCCAGATTTTTGAAGTTACACTTGAATGGAATTAAGACAAGTAATGTTAATTGGGTATTGTATTTACGCAGTGTTAGAATTTTGTTCCTGTTGGTTTTCGAACTTTCTATCTAATTAGCTATTGACAGAACCACACTAAACGATATCACTTCAGGAGCAGTCTGCGGCGTCAGCATTCTGTCACTATGCCTCGCTTCTGTGGGAGTACTCGCGTCGTACCGCTGCGTGAAAGACCCACCTGATAATAGAGTAGGGTCAGTAGGTTCCGCAAAATCACTAAGATCACAATTCACGACGCGTCAGTTAGGGTGCGTTAAACATCTGTGTCAAAACCTGGCTTAATTATACGAAAATAGAATTAAGACAAGAAATGTTAGTTGGGGATTTTATTTACACACGGTGCCAATATTTTATTTCTGTTAATTTTCTCATTTTTTTTTATCTGTCAGTTAGTTTTGTGAATCGGTACAACTAGTCTGTGGTTTTACGTCAGTAGTACATCACTTAGCGTCAGTATAAATGTAGTATTATTAAACTCCGGTATTCAGAAGTCAAGTTTATACCTAGTTAGTCGAGGAGTACCTAAACATTACTGCCAACAGTCTTAAAAATCTGGCTTGAATGCATTATACGGAATCATCTAGATGAGTCATGTTAGATACTTATTTTATTGTACATACATAGTAGGTATCCTTTTGCATATTGAATTGTTGGTATTGTTCTTAGTTATTGTGTTGGTAGTCCTCACTGCAGCAGCCGAATCACTCTGAAAACGTCAAAAGCCTAAAAGCCATCAACTTGAATTATTTTTGTACATTCCATATTGTCGCATATAGCATAATATATTTTGACAAACTATACAGTCAGACGGTGCAGGCAGCTTATATTCAATAATTTAAGGGACGAGTGCGCGACATTCCACACGATTTCATTTGAGATTGATATGAATACGGCGCCCTTTTGGTATGGACGGTGGGCGTTCAGCATAAAATAAGAACTTTAAGTAAATAAAGTTTGGTCAGTTGGATTTGCTAAATGATGTTATAGCAGCTGGTTTTGGTGTCACGTGAGCAATATCACTAGGCGTCAGTTGGCGTCATTAGAATCACTAATAAGACTCGTGTTACAGCTCGCGCCAAATAATTAAAACAATTATAACATTGCGTGTTCTGAGCATATTCTGTAGTCCTACAGTGGTAACAACAGTGTCAGCATAGAATAATAACGTTCTATGAGTGTCAGCGGGGGACGTGCGCAGTCGCGCAATAACTACTGCGCACTCCAACGCGATTTTCATGCAAGTTTTGCTTATTTGGTGCGACCTGTAACATTTTTATTAATTTATGTACATCACCACCAAAAAGTTTTGCAAATTAATGCAAAAAATACTTACTTAATGCTGATTGAAGGCAGTAGTGGGACGTTCCAACTGCTGTGAACACGTATAGTTTTTTTTACATTTAATTATTGTATTGTACAATACTATCATGAAATAAATATTTTATCTACCTACTTTATTTATATTGGTATCTTGATCAATTTAATTTCTAGAAAAACTAAATAACCACATACGCACAGGTAGATACCTACCAATTTACCGAAACATTGAAATTACCTATGTTATATTTTACAATTTTAAAAACCCAGATAAATTTTAACATGCTAAAATATTTGTTTCATAAAATACTTTTTGCTATAAATAAGGCGAAAAAGATTTGATTTCTGACCAAAATAAATACTGAAAAATAAACGATGTTAGTTTTTTTCTGTTTTACTTGTTTAAAGATAACGTACAATAATATTAACTTGAAGGGTTAAACCCTTCAAGGGTTAGATACGTCTACCGTTGCAGAGTTACGATTATCACGATGAATCTTTAAAGTAGGTTAAAGATATACATGGGTAACGTAGGCATACCTTTAAACTATTAGTTTATAAGTTGAGGCATTACGATTTCTAAGATATCGCGCGTTGCAGTACATATTTGTTTTGAATCAAATTCTTTTCCATCAACCCGAATTGACTCGAGACTTTTTTTCTCGATTAAGTTTGAAAAACAATTATGTACCTATAATAGTAAAGGAGAAATATACATTGAAATTGAAAGAAATTGTTGGCAAAAAGAAAATAAAATTTATTCGTAACTGTTATTTTGTTTAATTTTTAACTTGGTCCTAAAATGTAAAACATGCAGATAACTAAGCTTCATGAATGTACGTTCTGTCGGTTTAATTAATAGGTGCAATAGGTGTGGACTGTGGTATTTATAATTTGCCTTATAATGACTTATCGCCTAAAAAATCATACGAGTGCATGACAGAGCTTTTGTATTTAAAGTTACCGCCAAAAATAAAATCATCTCAACTAACCATTCATCGCAAATAAAATCTAGCACAGTCGTTCTATTTTCAGTAGACAACGTGTAGGTTTTGATTAGCGTCAACATGACAATTTATGTCAAAACCTTATTCGGACCATGGCCATGACAATGACGTTGATAGTTCACCAAAAATGTCAAATTGATAGATGAAAGTGCTCCAATCCTAATTTCGGTTACTGTACTTGTTAAGCATGAAACAATAGCTAACTCTTTCACACTTGTTTATGTAAGGGAATTCCCATCTCTGTTTTAGCAATATGTTTGTTGCTAAACATTTTTTTCCCACCTCTCTTTCTTCAGCACCTTTCCCCTCTCTTGTCTGTCATTGTGTACTTGTTCAATATTTACGATAGGACTTTTAACTATTGTGATAAGAATTAAAAATACTTACCATAAATTAGTTGAATCTATCTTCTAATTACAACAATAGTGAAGTGAGATGTATGCCTGATAACATAGTTAAATATGGACCAACATTAATGCTAAATCAGTGTAATTAACATACTTTTCGTTTTGCATTTGTTCAGTGTTTGTGTTTGCCCATTGCGAATCGTAAGTCTTTTGTTTTAACTATTATCTAAGGATATTCAGACATAAATCTACGATGTTTCAATGAAGACAATGCTAAAATCACTTGTATAACTAGTTTTTAGAGGTCAAAGAAATGTTGAACAGGATTTAAATAAACCTAATATTTATGTATGTAAGAGAATTTTGCGAAATCTTTCATCTCCATAAATTAAAAGTGACCTCAATTTTTTGCACTGTCCTAGTGTTAGTTTAAATATGAACTCTCATGCCAAAATTTATAAAAGTAAAATTCATTAATGAAATGCTTTGATGATTCATATTTTATCAAACAACAATCATTGTTTGTTGTGTTATTTCTAAAAATAAGTAATCAGTTAATTGGTTAGATAGTTACTGGAATGGTTCATTTACCTTCTGAAGCTGCTTGTTTCATGTAGCGCTGATGACATAGCTATTAGTAAACTTTCTTTGCACCCTTTAGGGTGTACATTCAAATCCCATAACGGATTTAGGATAGATGTAAATGATGATTATGCCTTGAATAACGGTGAGTCAGATGACAGAAAGTGATTCTATTATTTATTATTCTATATGTATAGGTACCTATAGGCTGAATCATACAAGTCGTTGGATGTGAAGTTAGCTACAAGCTGTACAATATCCAATCAACGCAGCATTATGTGAGCTTTAGTCAGGATTGGCTAATGCGCAGCTTTTAGTTAACTTCACATCTGCCAACTTGTACCATTCGGCCTATTATGTCTTGTATGTAGTAACTGAAGATGAAATGGACAGTGGTTTGTCCGGATACCCGATATTCGGCAAGCTACGAGGCCGGAGAGCCGGATATCCAGCCGGGTTGATTGATTTAAATCAAACTTGATTTTTTTTCATAAAACTTCATTGATAAAATTTAATCATAATGTTGTGAACTAGAAATTAAAATATGTAGGTCTGTTTATAATGCTTTACAAAATAATGATTGCCTAGTTTATCATAGACTAACCACCTCAAGCATATATCAAACAACAAATAAAATAAAGATCTCTAAATTTTTAAACATGAAACAATAATCATGTAAGTACTTAATTGGGGCCTTAGGAAAATTAAAAATGTCTAAACTATGAACTATTTATTATAATATTTTAAGAGGAATAAATGTATGCCTATATCAAGCAGAGTCGAATTTTATCATTTATATTTATATATTTTTTTTTATTTAAGTATATAATTTTATCTGTTAAGGATTTTTTTGTCTTTCTTTATCTAAAGGTTCAGTCTATTCTTAAATGTGTTTATAGTTTTTTTTGTACTTTTTTTGATTAAAATATTAATATTTTAGCACAAATGTAAGTACTTTTTTTCGCAAACAATAAAGTTTGCTATTCAATACAAAATAATTTTAAACGGCAACAGATTGGTTTGCAAAGGTCGCAAGCTAGGTGGAGTGGCCGGAAACCGGTATTTTCACCATAGAATTATTATTACTAACATAAGTAATAATAGCTCAATGATTTTCACCCTCTTTGGCTTTTAAAATTATCCATAACACTTGGAATAGATATAGCACTAAAATTCTTTTACAAAATCAAACTAGAATAATATGTTACGTTGAAGAAAAAAAATCTATCATTGACCAACATCTCAACTCAAGAAATACGAAACGATTTTTTTGTCTTTCCTCTGTCAGATTGGAATTAGGATGAAATTCAGTTAATCTGGGAATTAAAACAGGCGAAAACACCCTAACATAAAATTAAATTGGTTTGTCCAAAATGGATTTCCTCATAATATGTATACATCACATACTCATCAGTCAGTTGTTAAGACTAACTTTACGTCGATTCCTACTTACGGCACGTCGCTTTACGTCGCTTCACGCCCGCGCCGCGCCAATTTAATTTTGGTATATATTTCACTAAACCTGAACTACACTTGTTCGAAGTCGGTTATTGAAATCCTATACAGATAGCGCGCGAGTTGAATGCAGTCGGGGTCTGAGGTAAAGAGCGGGAGCATCTCCCCCCGCTACCCGCACGCCCCACCTCACGCGCCTGGGCGGGTTGGGCGTGCGTTTAGCGGGGGGAGACATTCGCATTCCTAAGCTCTGCATTCAACTCGCGCGCCTACTGTACTTTAATAAGCATGATGACTAAAAAAAAATATTAGTCCGTCAGATAGACTATCAAAAATATTATAAACGTATTTTTTTCTTTTGTCAATTAAACAAAAATTGATGAAGATATAGTCCGTCCAAAGTTCCGCGTGACGTCACAAGTGCCATACAAATGTATAGAACTATAGACTTCAGTAAGAGAAGTGACGTCACGACCCCCACTCCCAAACTTTGAAAACAAGGTTTATCTTTGTTATTTGTTGTTTGATTAATAACAAAAGAAAAAATACGTGTCCAATATTTTATGACAATCTATTGTTATATTTTTTTATCGCGAATAATTCCGCGCTTGACCACCAATTCGCCTGATGGTAAGCGACGTTGTGGTCGAAGATGAAGCACGCAGACCTAGAAGATACCTATTCACTCTGACCTTGAAAGCAGGAAGACTGTTCCATTCCCTGGCGGTACGAATCAGAAATATTGAGTCAAACCGCTTCGTACGTATCGAAAAAAATCGACAGTAAGCCCGATTACAGAGACACAACGTAAATTTAATAGCAACGTAAAAAGCGTTCTCTCTATCGGATGCCTAAAGTGAAAAAGAAACAGAACTATGCTATTTAGCTAATATAATTACGTTGGCGCCTCTGTAAGCGGGCTTAATGTAGGGGTGGTAATGTGGCGTCCTCCTACTTGTCCTGTAGTAAAAAGAGGATGGTAGGATAAGGTCGGGCAGCTCAGATGCACACTCTCCGAAATTAATCCCACAGAAAATGGACAGACTCGCAACCCTACGGAGATGCATCAGGAATATACGAGTATATCTCTCGTTTGTAGCTGATTCGAGTAGGTATTGAGACTTTGTAGTTTGTGCCGAGATATTAATGTAACATCTAACAGTAACAATCGCGTCAATAACATACCTCGTAACTTTATCTAAGTGATTAACTAATGGTTGCAGGGTTCAAGATGGCGGATCCACACATAAGAGAAGCAGCGGAGTCTCTTCTCAGCAGCGTTACGGGCCCACCTTATCGACACTTTTGTAAGTTTATTTTGATATTATTTACATATTTTAGTTTAGGTACCATCTATATAAGTATGTATTTAAAATATGTATATGGCGGAAGCTGCAGAAGACGCTAAGCGGCGCAAATACGCATCGCTCACAAGTGAAAATGTATGTTTGCCGCATGGCGTCGAAAGATTTGGTCCGTGGGGTCCATCCCTAAAAAAATTATTTAACTTAGTTTCGCCGAAACTTATTGACGCTGCTGGTGACAAAAAAGCTGGCTCAATCCAGAGAATTTCTCTAGCAGTTCAGCGCGGGAATGCAGCCAGCGTTCTTGGCACCCTTCCACAAGGACAGTCTTTTTTTCGAGTTTTAGTCGTTGTTTTTGCATAGTTATAATTTTAGGTAGGTATTTTATTTTGTGTAGTTTTTTATTTTTAATATTATTATAAAGAGGGCCTTCAAAAAGAGTCATCGGCGATTCGCCCCGCGGGCCGAACATCTTGCGGGGCAAAACGACGACATAGCCTATTTTAGGTAGTAAACAATGACAATATTTCTTCATCCATCCACCCATCAGCCGTAGGACGTCCACTGCAGGACATAGGCCTCCCCTATGGATCTCCAATAAGACCGGTTGGTAGCGGCTTGCATCCAGCGCGATCCTGCGGTCTTAATGAGGTCATCCGTCCACCTTGTGGGTGGACGTCCTACGGTACACTACGCTTGCCGGTACGTGGTCTCCACTCGAGAACTTTTCGACCCCATCGGTCATCAGTCCTCCGCGCTATGTGCCCTGCCCATTGCCATTTTAACTTGCCAATCCGCTGGGCTATGTCGGTAACTTTGGTTCTTCTGCGAATCTCTTCATTCCTGATTCGATCTCGCAGAGAGACTCCGAGCATAGCCTTCTCCATAGCTCGTTGGGCTACTTGGAGCTTATTTATAAGGTCCATAGTAAGAGACCACGTTTCAGTGCCATAAGTCATCACTGGCAACACACATTGATCGAAAACTTTCGACTTGAGGCACTGAGGTATGTCGGACGAGAAGACGTTACGCAATTTTCCGAACGCTGCCCAGCCGAGTTGGATTCGGCGATGTTTCTTAAGTTATGTAAATAAAATTCCAGCTTTATTTTATTTTAGATATTTGCTCGAAGATAGGTACTAATAGTTCTTCGTACACGACCAAACCGTGCAATGTAGACAAGTCACACCCCAGGATTGGATTTTTCGCAGATCATAGCTTACATCACAGTCAACAAGAAGTTTGTTTGGGTTTGTAAGCAACGTACGGCATAGTCAATCTTCGGATGGGTGACCGCGGGTGGCATTTACAACTGAGCAACTCGAATGACACATTCATTAGTGTTGGTTAACCGTTTAGCCATGTCAGAGGATGATATAAGCCGTGGTGGTCTAGAGGTAGTGACACCCGCCTTACAATCCTGAGGTCGTAGGTTCAAATCCCAATCTCGTACAATGAGTTCTTTGGAATTTATGTACGGAATTTCACACCACTGGCTTTTCGGTGAAGGAAAACATCGTGAGGCAACCTGCATACGTCCGTAGAGGAAATTCGATGGCGTATGTGAATCCACCATCACTCTTCGTGGGTAGGCCTACGTCCTGCAGTGGATTATTAAAAAGGCTGGTACGCACACATGTCAGAGGCCTCCAGGCGGCATAAAAGCTCTGACGCCAGGGCTATCCACCCGGCCTATACCAATTTACTTTACGAATGTTTTTTTTTTTTCTATTTCAGCAAATTCACACTCAGTAAACCTGGTATCAGAGGACCTGGTGGCTGGCCACCGGCCTCACGGGAAAATGTCCACCGTCCGACGGTTCTTCTGTCTGTTTGTCACCTTCGACCTACTGTTCACTAGCCTCATGTGGCTCATATGTGTTATGGTGAGTTTTTTTTAACTTAATTTGTTAAAGCATGGAACTTATGACCAGTGTTTACGGATTCACTGTAGTTACAGCAGATTTACTGTATCTCTACTAATGTACACTGTATTACCGTGAATACTGTGTATGAAATCACGGTAATTTTTATTACAGTAGAACTCCAATTATCCGAATTAATGGGGACCGGGACCCATTCGGTTAATCAAATATTCGGATAATCGGAGTTTTTTTTTTTTAAATTGCCATTGGAGAGATAAAAAGCTACGTTTTGATATTGCACTATTTTTTTATTGAATTAAATGAAAGAAACATGATATTTTCACATGTTTTAAATATAAATAAAATGTACTTATGTACAAGTTTAGCTTCGCGGGGGGAAGAATAATAGCGCACTTAGACTTTTTTTGGACAATTTTTTTTCTGAAAGTGATTCGGATAATCGGCGATTCGGATAGTCGGAGTTCGGATAATTGGAGTTCTACTGTAATACAAAAATCTCTGTGCATGGGACCACCTCGGAAGTAAACTCAAGACTAAAAAAGTTTTTTTTATCGGCTCACAATTAATTGGCGAAAATATCGATGAACATACACAAAAAAATACATACAGACGAACATAGTACCTTCTCCTTTTTGGAAGTCGGTAAAAGCTTTCAAGTTAGTCCGAGATCCCACCGCAAGAACATCCCGCTCATAGCGTACACGATTCACTTCGATGTCCGTCTGTCTGTCAGTCACCGGGCTGTATCTCATGAACCATGATGGCTATTCAGCTGAAATTTTCACAGATGATGTATTTCTGTTGCCGATATAACCACGCGACCAAAGCGCCACCCTTTTATGGTGGACATCCAGCGCGTTAGAACCAAGCATTTCGAATCCTCATTCCTCATACGAACTGCCAGAATGTGGAACGCTTTGCCTGGGTCTGTCTTCCCGCTAAAGTACAACGTGGGCGTCTTCAAATCCCGAGTAAATAGTGGTATCTTCTAGGTAAGCGTGCTACACCCTAGACCGCGCATCTGTATGTAGTATTATTATATATTCTTTGTCTGTATGTAGCCAAACGCAAACCTATACGGAATGAAATAAAAATTCTATGATTCCATAAAAGTTTCCCTAGATGGCGTTGTTCCGGCTTAAAACGCGCTAACTCTGTCCTTTACAATGTTGGATACCTTATAAGACTTGGAATTACAAGGTACAGAACAGAACAGGAGAACTAGGTTGGGAAAACCTATCTCCTTTCTATTTCCTTCTCTTTTATAATTTTTGACATTTCGGTGGATTTAACCATCGAATTAATAGAATTGGTATATAATTGGCCAAGTGCGAGTTGGACTCGCGCACGAAGGGTTCCATTCCATACCCTATGGGAAGTTGGGAACCCCCTTAGCCCTATTTCAAGCGTCTACCTGTTGCCGTTATAAATATGGAGCAAAAAATTACGTCTGTTGTATGGGAGCCACCCTTAAATGTATAGTTTATTCTGTTTTTAGTATTTGTGGTTATAGCGGCAACAGAAATACATAATCTGTGAAAATTTTAGCTGCCTAGCTATCTCGTTTCATGAGATAGATACAGCCTGGTGACAGACAGACGGACGGACAGGCAGCGGAGTCTTAGTAATAGGGTCCCGTTTTTACCCTTTAGGTACGGAACACTAAAAACGGTTTTATGTACTAAAAGCTACGTACATAATGAAATCTTCCAGGCGAAGGCCCCCACGATTTTATTACTGAGTTATTATTCTTTGGCTTTTAGTACATAATAGTAGTTTATGCAACTGTCATATAATGAAGGGTATTAAACACGAGTGTGAGTTTATGAAACGAGCGCAGCGAGTTTCATAATAGTAACGAGTGTTTTAATACCCGTGTTATATGCAGTTGCATACACTACTTTATCTTCACTAATAAAAATAAAAAAAACATATTGCGAAACATTAAATTCACGCGTACGTGTATTGTCACAGTGAACTTGGCGCCATTAAAATCTAACCAATGATCTATGCTGCGCGCGCAGGGCCAATCAGGAGCGAGCGCGCGCTGTTCTTTTTTTATTTCATTGGCACAAGATCTTACCAAAGAGTTTTGTGTATGTAAGTTTAGTAGTTTCGACGAAGTTTTCACGTATAACCCAACTGTTTTCAAAAGCCAGCCTAATATCAAAATTTTATACAACGTGTATGAGGATTTTGACATAAAGCTCGCCAGGTTAATTGGTCGCGTTTTATTGATGTTATAATGAGATTTTACGATATCGATGTGGATATTATAACATCATGTGAAATTGCTTAAATTGAGTGTTTTGTTGTCTGCGCTATAACAGTAGTCATTATAAGTCAAGTATTGGAAACATAAGTAGAATGTTACAACATTAGTGTAGATAAAACCGTTTTTAGTGTTCCGTACCTAAAGGGTAAAAACGGGACTCTATTACTAAGACTCCGCTGTCCGTCCGTCTGTCTGTCACCAGGCTGTACCTATCTCATGAAACGAGATAGCTAGGCAGCTGAAATTTTCACAGATTATGTATATTTGTTGCCGCTATAACCACAAATACTAAAAACAGAATAAACTACTCCCATACAACAGACGTAATTTTTTTTGCCGTTTTTTGCTCCATATTAATAACGGCAACAGGTAGACGCTTGAAATAGGGCTAAGGGGGTTCCCAACTTCGTGCGCGAGTCCAACTCGCACTTGGTCAATTATATACCAATTCCATTAATTCGATGGTTAAATCCATCGAAACGTCAAAAATTGAGAGAAGAAAATAGATAGGACCAACCTATTTCTCCTGTTCTGTTTTGCACGGGTACCTTGTAATTCCAAGTCTCATAAGGTATCCAACATTGTAGAGGACAGAGTTGACGCGTTTTAAGCCGGAACAACGCCATCTAGGGATCTTTTATGGAATGGACAGAGTTAACGCGTTTTAAGCCGGAACAACGCCATCTAGGGAACTTTTATGGAATCATAGAATTTTTATTTCATATCTACCTATTTACTCGGGATTTGAAGACACCCACGTCCTACTTTAGCGGGAAGACAGACCCAGGTAAAGCGTTCCTCATTCTGGCTGTTCGTATGAGTAATGAGGATTCGAAATGCTTGGTTCTAACGCGCGGGATGTCCACCATAAAAGGGTGGCGCTTTGGTCGCGTCTGTCTAGCCGCACTATAGAAGAAAGGGGCAGGTGGGACCAGATTGTGCAACTCCTGGGCGCACTCACCGAAGTGTATCCGGTAAAAGGCTGATAAACAAGCTACCTTACGAATCACTACATAGTATAAAGCAAAGTCGCTGTCTCTGTCCCTATATCCCTATGTACTTTAAAACTACGCAACGGATTTTGATGCGTTTTTAGGGGTCTCTACCCAAAGGGAAAAACGGGACCCTATTACTAAGACTTCGATGTCCGTCTGTCTGTCTGTCTGTCACCGAGCTGTATCTCATAAACCATGATAACTAGGCAGCTGAAATTTTCACAGATGACGTATTTCTGTTGCCGCTATAACAACAAGTACTAAAAACAAAATAAAATAAATATTTAAGGGGGGGCCATCCCATACAACAAACGTGATTTTTAGGAGTTTTTTGCTGGCTATTAATAACGGCATGAGGAATATGGCTCCCATACAGTACGGAACCCTTCGTGCGCGAGTCCGACTCGCACTTGGCCGATTTTTTTATAGATAGAGTGATTCAAGAGGAAAGTTTATATGTAGAATACACCTGTGCGAAGCCGGGGCGGGTCGCTAGTAATTTATTAAATTGACGCGAAGGCGAAAAATTAATGAAACCGTTTTTTTTTTTTCAGATGAAAGGTGAAACTTTGGAGCAGATATTTGACAGAGAAATAGTTCACTACAACGTCAAAGTGTCGCTATTTGACATAGTATTATTAGCGATAGTACGATTCACAGTGCTACTGCTATTTTATGCACTGCTTTATATAAATAACTGGACTGTCATAGCCGTGAGTATGTTTTGTATTATTATTGACCGACGAAACGAAGGAGGGTAATCAATTCGACGCGTATATTTTTAGGGTTCCGTACCCACCGTCCCGTTAATGATGTAATTATAGTAACATGTAGATGCTTGAAATATTCACAGAATATTTAGTTGCATATTCACTTCAATAATAAGTAATAAAATTAAAATAATATAAATATTTAAGGGAGGCTCCCATTCAGTACGGAACCCTCCGTGCGCGAGTCCGACTCGTACTTGGCCGATTATTTTAACCCCCGACAAAGAGAGGGGTGTTATAAGTTTAACGTGTCTGTGTATCTGTCTGTGGTATCGTAGCTCCCAAACGGATGAACCGATTTTCGTTTAGTTTTGTTTTTTTGAGTCAGAGATAATTTTATCCCGAGTGTTCTTAGCCATGTTTCATGAAAATCTGTTCAGCCGTTTGAAGATCATCAGGGGGGGTAAATAGTTATTGTAATAAATCTGCTTACGTAATACTTGCACGGCCCCTTACGTAGTAGTCCGATTTCAGTAATTATTTTTTTATTGGAAAGAGTATACTGAGAAGTTGACCCCATTAAAATTTTATCGAAATCGGCTGAGCCATTTTCGATAAATCAACAATAATGTGAAAAATGCCACGTCGGTCCATGTGAAATATTCGCGAATTCTGTACACGGTTGAAGTCGGTCATGCCATATCGAGCGAAGTTTTTTTAATTGTGTTATGAGTATTACCATTCTGTACCGTATAGTTTTGAAAATATTGTATATTTTTTTCAATCCAAAAACTTCAAGATTTGATGGAGAAAAATCAGTTTAACTAGGGCTCTTTTCAAGTATTTTGAGATTGGATAGCGGCTTAACTACAATCTGCGCAATATCTAATCCTCGCTGCGCGTTGATTGGATATTGCGCAGCTTGTAGCTAACTTCACATCCGCCGACTTGTATGATTCGGCCTATAACAGACTTCATCCATCTATCCATCTGTCAGCCATAGGACGTCCACTGCTAGACATAGGCCTCCCCTATGGATCTCCAATAAGACCGGTTGGAAGCGGCCTGCATCCAGAGCGATCCTACAATTTTAATGTCGTCATCAATCCATCATATGGTTGGACATCCTATGCTGTGCTTATCAGTACGCTGTCTCCATTCGAGAAGTTTTCGACCTAATAACTCCCATTTATTAACCGACTTCCAAAAAGGAGGAGGTTCTATGTTCGTCTGTATGTATTTTTTTTTTTTTATTTCGCTAGTTGTGAACCAAATCGAAAAATTCTTTTTTAGTTCGAAAGGGTATACTCCCGAGGTGGTCCCATTTAAATTTTACAGAAATCGGCTGAGCCGTTTTTAAACAATTCGAGCGAAATATTCGAATTTCGTACACGATGGAAGGCGGTTTTACCATTTTTTGCGAAAAATAATTATTTGACAAAGAAATGGGAAAATACTTTAAAATATCTTTGATACAATTTAACACCTTGAAAAAATAATAGGTCAATTATTATTCCTCTTTATTCAATGGAATTCACAGGCTTGGCCTGGTCCTTTATTAGGCATCAATGGAGCCTAAGCCAACATTGAGAGGCCCTTTTTACAATTTGAAATATAAAAACAGCAGTAGGTATAAAAATTTCATAACCTCGGATATTTTCTTTTTTACCGACTTCCAAAAAGGAGGAGGTACTTACACTACTTACTATGTTCGTCTGTATGTAATTTTTGTGTATGTTCATCGATAATTTTCGAACCAAGAACCGATTTTAGAATAAAAAAACCTTTTTATAGGGTATACTCCTGAAGTGGTCCCATTTAAATTTTACCGAAATCGGCTGAGCCGTTTTTGATAAATCATTAATAATGTACATGGATGTCACATTCGAATTCTGTTCACGGTGGAAGTCGGTGTTGCGATTTTTTGCTAAAAATAATTATTTTAATAATAAAGTTTTAATATTATTTTTGGTATTTTATTTCAGCTGTCAACTGCAGGGACGTGTGCACTATTAATAGCCAAAGTGTTCGTATATGATGTAAGTATTAAAAAAAAATGTTAAAGGACACGTCCACAAAATGTATGGAGGCTGGTATAAAAAATCTAACCACAACATGTGTTACATCTCGAGAAAGTATATCTTTTTCTGTATCTATTACATTAATTAAAATCAAAAAGAGCCCTCAGATTTTTTTAATAATAATAATTATTAGGGGACATCTTACACACGGTCACTGACCCCAAACTAAGCAAAGCTTGTGATATGGCTGCCAGAGACTGATATACTACATATAAATATTTCTAAGTACATACATACTTATATAGATAGTACCTAAATAACGCCCAGACACAGAGCAAACACCTATGTTCATCACACAAATGTTTGCCCTGGGTGGGAATCGAACCCACGCCTCTTTGACTCAGAAGTCAGGGTTACTAACCACTGAGCCACCGAGGCAGTCAAAAATTAATTTTGAAATTAATTTTGAATTTTGTTTGGATAAATAAATATATTTAACGGAATAAGTAGTTTATTTCTGGCAACTCTGATTAAGCTATTGTAGCAGGGTTTCTTCCCTATATTCAATAGTTAAATAACGAAAGGATTGTATTTCCAATCCATGTGGTTGGCCCAAAAACGCATTGAAATCAC